>CM031672.1:22862100-24177100 GCA_006182925.3 Reinhardtius hippoglossoides
TGCAGCAGCCTGTGGCCTGCGTGTGGTCTGGACAGTCAGTCCGTCATCACCAGTGACTCTGCAGCAGCCGGCCGCCCTCGCCTCGTCCCACTGAAGACCGGCCAAAGTCATCTACCTGCCCGTGAGCTTCCATGTCTCCGTTCTGTTTTCCACACGCAGAACAAATGCCTGCTCGCACGCTCACAGAGACACACACTGATGTACAGTAGGGCCGCAGAAGGGATACCATTTATACAGGACCTCCAGGCTGCACTCTGTTTGTTTGTTTGCATTTGTGATTAGGGTTTGGCAGCCGCCGGTCTCCTCTCTCGCGCACGTCTCATCCACGGAGCCAAAGTCAGAAACCGGTTTAATGCACTTCTTTATTCTGAGCCATCCTGGAAAAACAAGAACCAGACGCAGGCACTTTTCGATTCAGGCCTAGCTTTGCAGAGGGAAATCAAGTGCTTGACATTTAAGTCAAGCCAGTGCCTCATTCATTAGAGAGAGACGCCTTTGTCTGATTCATAGTTCTCGTACTTGTCTTGGCTTTTAACAGGAGAATCACCAAACCTGCCAGAGTGGAGGCAGCGGACGTGAAAGGAAATCGATTCTCTCCCAGAGAAAATGTTGTTGGTGAACTGAAATGATGGCAAAGTCCTTCACGTTCCAGTATTTTAACTGCTTCCTCGTGTGTTTCCCTCGTTCCTAGCCCATTTCTTTCAGTGGGGCTGCTGTGTCTATCCCCCCCGTGAACTGTACAGCCACTCTCTCCTTGCCTCAGTGCTGCAGGACAAAACCCACCCAACTGTCCCTGAAGTGCCCGTGCCCTCTTGGCCCACATCCCCCTCCCCTGATGAAAAAGCTCTGACGTTTACGGCTCATTTCTCCTGGATGGTTCTCAGATTTCTTTTTCTTTCTTTCCTCTCTCTATCTCTGTCGGTGGTGGATGAGGTGAATGAAGATTGTCAGGAGGATGGGGGGGGGGGGTCGGAGGGAGGGCGAGGCGTCTTCATGTGCTGCAGGGACATGATTAGTGAGCTGCACGAGTGTGTGTGTGTGTATGTGTGTGTGAGCAGAAATATCAAATGCTACTGTAGCTCAGAGATTCCACATATTTAGGTGACTGCTGCTCTGAGTCGGTGAGCGCTCCTCCACACCCCCGATAGGTGTGATCAGATGGAGAGTCCTGACTCTTCTAGGGTTGTAGAGTGAAGGAGTGTCTCCTTTATTTATGGGCAGTGAATGACAAAGAATAGTTATTTTTATATTCATCTTTCGCACACATTTATTTTTGAATAACTGTCACAGGCCAAAAGAAGAAGAACTATTCTACAGTTTAGAAAAAAGTCTAAATGAAAAGATTTGAAAAATAATAAGTGTAAAATATCCTTTTCTTTATTTCGCTGTATCTTATGACACCATAGAAGGGTCGTTAAATAACAATAAATTAAAAATAACTTGGGTTTTTGTTTGGTTTTCCAACTGGAAACTACCCACATATCGATGAATACAGCGATTTCCATCAATATCATAATTTTGTCCACCATCCCACAGGAGACACGACCAGCTGCATGTCATAGAATGGTCAGAATGGTCCTGTCTTTTTTCATTAATAAGCAGTTGCACTATACTGCTGTAAAACCTGTTTTATTCTGCTGTAGTTGTTGCTTGAAAGACCAAATGAAAGTGTAAATCTTTTATTTAAAAAAAGTTCTCGACAGCAAAAGCGGTTACTTTGCTTGTTGCTCCATCAAAAGTGTCTTTAGCCAACTCGTCACATCTTGTGTCTCCCACACAGAAGACAAGATACTGTGAGCCAGCAGTCAGCGTAAGTCTTACCAACCAAATGTACGTAGGAACAAACCTCCTCATCACATATCTCACTGCGGCCCGAAATTAATATCAACCCTCAAACAAACTTCCAGTAAAAGCCCGTCCACACTCTGAGATTTTCAAATGTCCGACACCCAAGTTTACAAGTGTGGTACAGTCTCTGGAAGTCAGTCCCAAACAGGGGCTACTGTGAGAAGCGCTGACCGACGGCCTATTTCCAGCTTTGGTGACCATGACTGCCTGGTTGTGTGGGAAATATGGGACCGAAATCACACTGCGGATGTCGGATCCACATCTACAAACCAAACAGGATACAGCATTAAATGATGAAGAATGAAGAGGCTTGTCATCAACTGCTTGTCAGCACAATTTTTTTTAAAACAACACACACGGACACACACACACACACACACACACACACGAAATGATGGAGGCAAAAATGGAAAAGACGGTTGTGGGCCTGGCATATGAGGATGTCAATCTTTCTTTCTGCTCATCACAGCTTCACCATATATTCAACACAGGATCTGAAATGCCTCAACATCTTCTCATCTCATTCGATCTTGAGGCAACAAACTTACACAGTTGCTGATGATGCAGAATGTTCTGTGGCCTTGTGACAGCACAGGTTGAATCCCAAATTATCGATGTAATCAGGTTACTCGAATTTGCAACTGTAATGTGATTACTGAGATTAAAAGAGCCTGACTGATTAATCTATTAGTTGATTATGTAATCAATAATGTAATAATCAGATTTAATGATCAATTTATTGTCATTAAGTCATTTTTCAAGCAAAAATAGTGGAACAATAACAAATATTTCTGATTGGTTTCTGATTCCTGTTTTTCTTTGTAATATGAATGTAAACTACATGTGTTTTGTGTTATTTTACTTTTGGTTGAACAAAACAAGTCGGAATTGAACATAAAGTTCAGACCTGTGACTTTGTTCTCTTTTGATTCTTCATAAACTAAGTGATTTGTTGATAAAACAAGCATCAGATGAAACACTGAAGCCATGTTTGTTGGTCATCGGCCTCGCTGCTGCAGCGCCCCCTGCTTCTGGTTCCCTCACTTCCCTCCACGCTTGTCGCCAAAGTCAGGCAAAGGTCAGGTTGATTTAGAGATTTAGAGAACATGAGGTCTGTTGTGTTATTCTAACCCTCGGTCCGCCTTCCCTTTTTGGGCTTTAACCCCAGTGTGTCTCCCAGACCACGAGTATCCCTCTGTCCCCGGGGCAGCACATGGACGTCTACTGTTGTCTTTTCATCACAGTGTAAGCTGGTTAATCCAGCAGCCTCGTTTATTTAGAGAAGGGATCTACGGGGTTTTGCCCAGTGGACGCCGCTGCCAGGTCCACTGTGGTTACAGTGGAACTCTGGCTCCTGTTCACGAGGCCGCATCGTGCAGATCGTCCCGTCGCCTTTCACACCCTCACCAGGGAGAAAACAGCTGCCACATCAAACCAACGCATCCACCTACTCCACCGTGTTCTCATCTTTTCATCCCGTCTGCTCTACGAGCCAAACAAAACATTTCCGCTGTTCTTCATCAAGCACTGATGGATGTTTAGTTTTTCGGGCTATCAGACACGAAAGGAGATCCCTCATTATGAGCACCTGACATGCAATGCGGTGTCTCTTCACGGTGGACAGCCGCGGCGTTTGAGAAGTTGATAGCGGACAAGAGAAGTTGATGGTCCGTTGATGTTTTGGAGCTGCGATTACATCGGTTATACCATAATCAAAAAGATCGGGTTTGGAGGCGTTTTTTGGAGGAGATCCAGTCGGTGTGTGTTTCACATACTTGGAGAGTGTCCTGTTTAAAGTGAACTGCTATGGGCCGGAACTGGAACACTGCATCCAAGGCTTCATTTAAATGAATGTGATCAAGGGTTGGATCAAGAAATATTCACATCCAGCTCAGTTCAGTTAAGTTCAGTTCAGATCTTTATTGACCCGCGAGAGGAAATTCTTCTCTCCGCCAGACCTTATCCAAACATTTACTGTAAAGTCTCTTCTGGAACAGCACATCGGAGACTTTTATCTAGAAGACTGGAAATACTGGTTCAAGACCAGCTGTTTGGAGCTTTAAAGTTTGGGTTCAAAGGGTGATCGGTATGGAGTCAATATGTCAAAGTCAGTGTTATTTAAAGGTGAGGTAAGCGATTTAAATTCATTCAATTCTGCTCATATCTCCTCGTGGTCCATGGCTAGCTGTACGTTCTGTGTGAAAAAAAAAATCTAGTTTAAATACATCGCCCTGTCTCTATTTGGGAAAAATAGAAACAATGACAACCCATACTGCAAAATACTGTTCCAGCCAATCAGCAACAAGGGTGTATGTGCTTTTGCAGATGAAGATGAAGGTCTCTGAACCAGAAACAACGATGTCCATGGGAACTGTCAGAACCAGTATGAGCTAATGGAACTGTCAATCCTCCTTCTTGAAGCGATTTGAATAAAACACATGGAAACATCCACTGTTACATCTAGAACCTCTTCCTCATACTATCGAGGGATGAGAGGACCTGTAAAATTGTCCTCTGAAAGCGTACACCGCGAACGTAACAACTACTGTTAGCCACTGGAAATGCTAACACGGCTATCTCACAGGACGTTAATCCCACAATTTTTTTTTACAGTAGTAGACGAAAGCTATTCCAAAGAAGACAACCAAATAACGAAAGGCCGAACATTGAGCCGCTTCAACGGTGGAGAGACCACCGGGAGAGGAAAGGGATGAAAGGCGATGGCAGGTGGGTAACACTATTTTCTTTAGCTCACTATGTCTGTGGTTCACCTCGGAACTGTGCGTGCATGGATGTGAGGGGTGGAGCTTCTGTAGGAGCAGTGACGGGAGGAGTGTATTTGTTTTCGTCTTGAGTTCAAACTATATTCATTCCCTGCAGTTGCTTTCCCCATTTTTAAGACAGACGGGAAGCTTTTCTCATGCAGACAAACAACATTACACTTGTCGAATTCATCTAAATACAAATTTTATGGTCCAAACGATTCCACTTTGATATTAGTGGCCCTTAAAATTAATTTCTAATCGGTTTTCAAACTGTCTGTTTGGGGCAGGGACTCAGTCGTCCCATGCTCCTCTAGAAATCATTTCACAGATATCGTTCCAGTCTGTTAATATGCCTGTGAAACAGCGATGGTTGGAGGGGAGGAGGCTGGTTTCGGGCGGCTGTCTCCTGCCGCCCCCGTCACCCTAACCAGCCCTGATGGGTAAAAAGCTGAGCATCTGCGATCGAGGCCACGGCGGCTGGACAGTCGGCTCTGCACAGCAGCCTGAGGTGGGGTCAGTAATGGCGGTCTCCTGTTATTCCAACCATTAACATAATGGCAACATTAGTTCCAGGGCCACGCTTCCCTGCTCCTGGGGAACCATTGTTTAAAGGCACAGCTCCTTTTCAAGACGCCACTGACCACTGATGCTTTGAAGACCCTTGCCGCAGCGGAGGGGGGGGGGGGGGAACACAGACCGGGCATTCATAAGTCTAACGTCAGCACAGGTTGTGTTTTTATTTTTTTCACATGTGATGCTCCACATGTTGAACTTTTGCAAATTGTTTGAATTGTGACAAATTACATAACAACTTCCTCGTAATTATGAGTCTGTCCGTTATAATCTCTTCCTTTTTGTCTCCGTGTCCTGCCCCGTGTGCTCCTGGAGCTGAAACCCCCCCCCCCCCTGAAAGGGTTCAGCTGATTCCTCACATGAGAGAACATTTATCTCATTGTTTTCATACTGGAGCGGCTTCGGAGGACAGACGCAAATCTGCCATAATCTTTAAAGATCAGATTCTAATGGAAAGATTTACACTGCAAATTAACTTACACCAAAAAAAAAAACTTTAACGCATCAGTGGAGTTGGTGGAGTTAGAAAATTCCTGAAAAGGTGAAAAGTACTGTGAACTATGTCAAACTGAAATGTGGAGTGTGACCTTGAAACAGTTTTTCATCAGTTTTTGCGTTCAGGATTTACTCGATTACGCATTATTATGTTGTAACGTCACAGATACTACATCGCGTTAGCATGAGTGTTTCTCTGTTTAAACTTTGAGTTACTACACCGACTACAGTTGACAGTTTGCTAGCTAGCTATAACTTTTCCCTCAAATAAATCATCTCAATCTTTGACTTGAAATTAGAAATTTTAAGTTTTTCAAATTTGTTGGGGTGGTTAATAATATAGTAATTTTTCGGACGCGTGACAAACTCACATGAACACATGTACATGTCTTCACATGGACTTTCAACAGTTTTTAACATAAGACGACAACATTTTTTTTGATCAAAATAATGTTAAAAATACAACTTAAATCAAACTAAATGTGCATCACTTCATGGAACTGAAATATTTCATTAAAGTGTTGAGTTAAAAACAAAATATATATTCAAAAAGCTGTGTAGACAGACACACTGCCATCCTGCAGACAGTGGTTGCACTCACCTTGCCACAGCAGCCAGACTCCCCTCAACAGGTGACTGAAACGTCCGCTTGACATGTTTCCTGCTTCCGCACACTTCATTCACACACACACACACACACACTCACACACACTCACACACTCACACACTGCTCTGAAAACAAACTTTGATCCCTGGGAAATCCAAGAAACAGAGAGGCTCCTGTCAGCGAGGGACGATCAGGCAGGATATCACCATGACAGGAGCTCATATATAAAATGTCCAGTAATCCCTCGGATGAAACTCTGCTCTCTTCTTCAGCCAGACTTCTGTCTTTCTCTCTTCTTTTCTTTTTCTTTTCTTTTTCCCTCTTCCTCTTCTTCTTCTTCTACCTCCACTTCTTGGCTTCCATGGTCAAACTGTGAAGAAAGTCCTCAGACGGAACCTCTTGCTTCATGCAACTTCTCCACACTGGTGCTTCCCTGCAGTTGTTGAGAGGGAGAGTAAATGCTCTCTCTCTCTCTTTCTCTCTCTCGTTCTCTCTCCACCCCCCCACACCTCTCTCTCTTTCTCTCTCTCTCTATCACACACTGCTGATTCACCACTGTGCAGCCCTGTGGATCTGTTCCACTTGATGCATGTGCAGCCAGTGTGTGTGTGTGTGTGTGTGTGTGTGTGTGTGTGTGTGTGTGTGCATGTTAGAGGGAGGGAGTGTTTTGTGTGTGTGTGTGAAGTGCGTCCTGTCTGGCTCTTAAAGTTTTGAGTTGAGAGGAGGGAGGAGAGAGAGGGAGAAAGATGGAGGGAGGGCAGAGATGGAGAACATTTTAGAGTGTGTGTGTGTGTGTGTGTGTGTGTGTGTGGTGTGTGTGTGTGGAGGAGGGAAGCTTCAACTTCCTAAAGTAAGAGCTCTGGGGAGCTTTTAGGCTAAGGTGTAAAAGTGCAGTGGTGAATAGGAATTAACACTTCAGCCAATAAACTAAACACGTTTTTCACTTACTGCATCGCTCGTTGTATCCGGCCATGATGTTGTTTTAATTATGCTGGTAGAATTTCTGAAGGTTACAAATTACAACCACAAATCTGATCACATACATAATTAATCCAATAAGCAAAACCAATTAAATAAGAAAAAGAGCACATTGAAATAATACATAAACATAAATGGGGCAACATTTTATTCTCCATCTATTGGTAATTATTAGTCCTTGTGATGATTAAAGATTCAAAAGAGACAATGTTCATCATTTATTTTAATCCAAAAACACGGAACAGGCCTTGACTGACTCCAACTTTTTTATTTTTAATCTTCTGGCCTCTTGTTCTTCTGTGTTGGTAACAAACTTCATGTTTTTTTCACATGTTCATTCGTCTGCCCCAGTTTCCAGACTTTGTGCTAAATTGCTCCCCTTTAATTATCCCTCCTCTCTGCACTGACAGTAAGGATATTCCAATGGAAGTGATGGGGGGACGAAATCCACAATCCTCCACGTCCTAAGCCACAGGGGTGACTGTGGCTCAGGGGATAGAGCGGGTCGTCCACGTACCAGCCGGTCGGTGTTTCAATCCCTGGCTCCACAGGTCTGCATGCTGAAGTAAAGCCAGTAAATGCTAAATTACCCCACTGTGTGAATGATGGGTGTGATAGAGAAAGTGGTGTGTTGTATGTGTGTGTGTAAATGGGTGAATGGGACCTGCACTGTAAAGCACTTTGATTGGTTGATGAGACTGTACATAAACAATCTATTCCATATTTTGAAATAAAGTAAAAAGTAAGGGTATAGGGCAACCGGACATTTTCAGACATGAACTCTGGAGAACGTCCGCAGATTTGGGTCTGAAAGCAGCTTCAAACAATTCAAATGGACATTTTCCAAAGTTAGATTATTTTGGTACTGGATGCACCTCTTCATTACAACCACAGGCAACATGGACATCCATCCATCATCCATCTGTACTGCCGGTCCTTTGAGGGTCACATGGGGACTGGAGCCAATCCCAGCAGGCATTGGAGGAGATGTCAGAGGAGAGAGTTCAAGCTGGGAACCTTCTTGCTGTGAAGCACCGTGCCCCCCCCCCCCCCCCTCCAACGTGAACAGTCAAATGTAAATATTTTTTGTCTTGGTCATCACTTCATACACTTTTCTCCAAAATTAAACATGACGTATTGGGTCCTTGGAAAATATGGGATTTCCTATAGCAGAGAAAAATAAAGTCCTCTTGGTGTGAATGATGCTTGGACACACAGCATGACTGAGATTGAGGAAGTCAAGAAGCTCAATGGCAACGTGTCCGAATGCCAGAGTTTCCCTGAATAATCCACAAACCTTGCTGTGAACAGTTTTCTTTGGAATTACTCTCTACCGAAAAAATATTCCCAATGAAAACGGCTCACAGTCGGGTCTGTGGCTCATGGAGAGTAATGGGAACACCGTTTCTGGGAAGAGATGTTACTGTTGACGTTTTGAACGACATTTTTCGTAACGCTGCGAGCACCACAAATGAAATTCCATTCGCTTTTTCATTTCACTGCTGCCGGATAAAATCTCATAGCTGGGTATCTGTTGCATATAAAACAAAAACTATCTGCATAGTACGATAGGTGAGCGGGAAGGAGTGTCTCAAGTAATTTGTGTGATCCGACCATTTAAACTGAGAGAAATTCGCCATAAAGAAACGTCTAGAATCAAACCTGCAGCAGCTGCATACACACACACACACACACACACACACACACACACACACACAGTTTGCACAAACCCATATCACACCCCATTAGAAAGACACATGAACACACAAACGCTCCAGTCACACTGATTCATCGGCTCCGTGCACACATGTGGTCCGATGGAGCTGTTGACACTGTTGACCGCTGCGGAGGTAAAGAAGGGTTTCAAAGTGCCTGCCAAGTGAGAGTTGGCAGCACATCTACGACGGGTGGGCTGACCAGAGCCCTGGCACACGGTCAAGGGTGCATACACGCCCCCGACACCACTACACACACACGACACACACTCTCACACACACACACACACACACACACACACACACACACACACACACTCACACACACACACACACACACACACACAGAGACGCAGACAGTGGCCAACGCAATTGGGCTGAGTAATTTTATCTATGGCGCAGTGTTTTCTATGGCAGGTTCGTAATGCATCGTCTTGCTTATATTAAAGTTTCTTTGCCAATTGTCCGTCTGCCTAAACCTGTTCCTCCTGAGTCGAACATTCACCAACTCAGAGTTTCTCACAGTCTGTTCGCCGTGTTGTCAAGGTCATGAAACACCACATGGATGAGTATTAAAGGAGGATTCTGTCGTTTTTTTTTTTCCCTTCCTAGAATCTGGATCCTATTTTTGTATTTTCTTCCATTGTTCATGTCTGTAGTAATAACGCCGGACTCCCCGAGCTAAGTCCCGACATTTGGGAAAACTCAACCTTCTCTAAAAATACTCTGACAGGCCACGAAACATGAGCAGTCAGACAATGTGAGAATTTTAAAGTTCCTCTTCTGGCATTGGTTATACCCATAAAGAAAAATCCCTTCATGGATGTAACTCTACACTTTTGCCTCATTTAGTATTTCTGCATCTACAAATATGCAAATTGGCTCCACTCGCCCCCCCCGTTCGCGAGCTTCACGTCTCCTCCTCCAACACACAGACCGCTGCTTCTCTTCTGTTTGGTCTTTACTGTACGCTGAACAGTGGCAAGTGGCGATATGGGAGTGATCCAGACACAGATGTTCGAACAGGGAACCAACATCGAAGACGGAGACGAGGATTGAATTGTGCAATGAATGGTAATGTCATTGGTTGTGTCGACAACTTAACAGTAGAGAAGTACAGAAAAGACTAAGACTAACAACTATCAAAGGCCTAATAATGCATTGTAACACTAGTTTGCAAAATCCTGTGAAAAAGTGATGCTACGATGAAACAAGAGGCATGAAAAGTTTATGGAAAACTGCTCTGTGTGGTGATGACACTTAGGTTTGTGAATCTAAGTTAGTTTTACAAATTTCTACAGTGCAGTTCCACGTTGGAAATATTAATCATGGTGTTGACTGCTTATGCCACTCATGTAAACATACTTTATACTTGTTAACAAGTATAAACGTGATTTCAATTGGTGGAGGTACTTTAAAGGATGGATTCAAAGGTTCCACAAGACACAGCAGCACACAAAGATCTTTATACCACACAGACAGGTGAGGGTCGGGATGGATGATGGAATATAAAGTGCCGGACTTTGACATCAAAATCTCGGGTTCTCATCCTGACTCGTAGGTTTGGTTAAGTTCTGTATTATAAACATTTATGTCTCGTGTTTCAAGGGACAACGGATCATTTACACCAAGAATCCCAATCTTTATATAACCAAGAGCTGTGAGTGAATTCATTGAAACGCTCAGTACCAACATTTTGGGACTTACCAGATATATTTATTAACAATGTTTGCTTAACCAAACTGGGAGGGGGGGGGGGGGGGGGTTCTACGTTTGCTTCAAAGTTTGTTTGTATAGTTGAAAAGTATGATTTGTTTATGTAATTCATTTGGAGACAGTGTTCCATTAAAACTTTCCAATATTTACTCTATTTAATTCCAACACTTGAGTACTGCAGGTCCCAGCAAGACCTTGGTGTAAAGTTTTAAAGTTTGGGATCTTCCAGGTTAGATCGCTGATCGTTTGTTTCAATCAGTCACATCGTCTGACTCCTCGTCTCTCCTGCTCGTCTCTCCTGCCTCGTCTCTCCGGCCTCGTCTCTCCGGCCTCGTCTCTCCTGCCTCGTCTCTCCGGCCTCGTTCTCCTGCTCGTGTTCCTCCGTCTCTCCGCCTCGTCTCTCCGGCCTCGCTCTCTCGTTCTCCGGCCTCGTCTCTCCGGCCTCGTCTCTCGCCTGTCTCTCCTGCCTCGTCTCTCCGCCTCGTCTCTCCGGCCTCGTCTCTCCGGCCTCGTCTCCGGCCTCGTCTCTCCTGCCTCGTCTCTCCGGCCTCGTCTCTCCGGCCTCGTCTCTCCGGCCTCGTCTCTCCGGCCTCGTCTCTCCTGCTCGTCTCTCCTGCTCGTCTCTCCGGCCTCGTCTCTCCGGCCTCGTCTCTCCGGCCTCGTCTCTCCGGCCTCGTCTCTCCTGCTCGTCTCTCCGGCCTCGTCTCTCCTGACTCGTCTCTCCTGCCTCGTCTCTCCGGCCTCGTCTCTCCGGCCTCGTCTCTCCGCCTCGTCTCTCCGGCCTCGTCTCTCCTGACTCGTCCTCCTGACTCTCGGCTCGTCCTCCGCTCGTCTCTCCGGCCTCGTCTCTCCGGCCTCGTCTCTCCTGACTCGTCTCTCCTGCTCGTCTCCGGCCTCGTCTCTCCGGCCTCGTCTCTCCTGCCTCGTCTCTCCGGCCTCGTCTCTCCTGCCTCGTCTCTCCGGCCTCGTCTCTCCGGCCTCGTCTCTCCTGCCTCGTCTCTCCGGCCTCGTCTCTCCTGCCTCGTCTCTCCGTGCCTCGTCTCTCCTGCCTCGTCTCTCCGGCCTCGTCTCTCCGGCCTCGTCTCTCTTAGGACGGTGTCATCCTCGCTGTCCATAGACGTCGCAGCTATTATGCGAGGGGTTGATCTGATTGTTGATCAGTGCCTCTGGCTAAGTGCTAACTTGCTGCGACAGACCCCACAGAGAGTGAAGAGGAGGGAGGACAGACGCCGCTGATCTCTGATCCCAGATCTGACAGCTGGCTCCCTCAGAGGACACTGCCTGGGGTGTCAGCAGCTTTGATCCACTCAGGGTCCTCTTAGGAATGCACACACACTCAAGGACACACACCACACCACCCACCCACACACACACACGCGTACTGCACTCTGATGTCAATGTAAATGGATGCACATTTTTTTTAATCTCACACCCGGTTCTCCGTTTCCTGTCTCTGATACTCAACCTCACACACACACACACACACACACACACACACACACACCACCCACACCCAACACACAACACACACACACACAACACACAACACACCACACAACACAACACACACACACTCCACTGGGGCCGGCCTGCTGGCACACACATACAGGAGCTGGCATCAGTTGCCTAAGAACACACAGTGCTGTTTTATAATCAAATAATTTCTCAATCCTGTAACTAATATCTCTCCACCAAGCACGAGCTATCAACTGTGCTGGGCTCTGTGTGTGGTGTGTGTTTGCCTGGGCACATATCCTACATATCCTACATGTCACACACACACACACACACACACACACACACACACACACACACACACACACACACACACACACACACACACACACACACACACACACACACACACACACACTGAATAAGCACTTACACTTACACATGGGCCACATATTCACACAGAACTTTAGACTGGGTTCATTCATGCTGGTCATTTTTGTGTTCTGGTGGTTTGGACCGAGGCCCATTACCATGTCCCTATACAAGCTCGTAGCGCCCCCTGTAGGACTCAGTGGGTATCAAAGCATCTGCATCTGAGCAATAAGACAACAAGGAAGGCAATAAAACATAAAAGACCAGAGCCAAGAAGTTTTATTTTAAATTGGATATCTGAGGATTTTTTTATGTAGGGAAAATTACTTTTTTCCTACAGCTAAGTGTGAAATTTGATCTCTGTGTGAAAATGGAAGTCACAATTGTTTCTCCCAATCTAATGGATGTAGGAAAGAAAACATAAAGCTACCAGGAGAGCGAGAGGACTTTAAGAAAACATCAAATGTTTTGTTGTAAAGCTGCAGGTACTGATTCTCCTGAACACCTTTGTCCTTGCAGAGCATATTATGTAATCCCACTTTGGACGATGATGAGTTCAATTTCTCTTAAGAGCACATTTTAATTACATATTTCTTTTTGTATTCATACTTTTACTCTTATTACATGTCTCCCTTGCACTGCGACCATCTTGTGCTGCTGTGTCATTTCTGAATTTCCTCTAAGGAGTATCAATAACACATCTTATCTTATTTTATCTTATCTTGTCTTATCCCGTTTGTTCCTCAGAAGGTTGCGCACGTGGCGAGTTCCCCTGAAAAGCTGTTGCAGAACTTCCTCATGCTTCCGTGAGTTTAGGGCCGATAGAATAAGCTCAGTAGAGTCTTCTATTAAAATAACCGTTCTCAACATCACTGCCGATCGGAGCCAGATCCGTTTGTGTTTAATGGCTGGTTGTAGTGAATTCTAGAATAATATGAGAAACGTATCAGATAAAATGAAATAAAGTCTGAACACTTGTCTCTGGAGCTGTAAAGGAGCAAAGCTGCAGCAGGAACATTTTCCTCTGGGAAGGATCAATGTAATTATGTGTAAAAGCCTCTTTAACATAAACAAGGCCTTAGTTTTTCTGAAACTGTCTAAATCGTATTAGACTAAACTAAAACTTCAAACCAGACCATGGAGTGTCGGTGTGTGAGCGTTAACACAGACACACAACCACACGTGATGCTGCAGATAGCACTCTGCTCTTTAATCATCATACATTCACATCCATAGAGCTCCAAACGTGCAGCAGGGAAACACACCCACATTATTCTTCAACTTTTGTCCATGAAATCTCACCGTGAAGAAACTAAACCCGGTGCATCGGTGCCGGGGGTTTGCTCCAGCTGTCACCCTGAGCTAAACACCGCAGATCCCATTCAAGGTTCAGGGGTTTGTTGACAGAAGTGGGTGGTGTGACCAGGTGAGGTCTGAGACACTGTGATGTTGTGATGTTTCCTGAATACGCCGATGAGAAGATAGGACAGCACGTTTGAGTCTGATGTTGTAATCCACTGCAGATGTCGAAACACGTTACGGAGCAGGCAGGAGGAGGAATGTCATTATGTCTGCGATCGCTATGGGAGCACACAAGAAACTCCGGGCAACTTCTTCTTTCTGTCAGCGTGTATCTGCCACACTGTGCTAGATAGTGGACGCTTTTAAATGGAGTCACCGATGTGTGGAGACACCTGTGACATGCTAGAACTTTAAGAGGTAAACTTCTTCTTATTATAACCAATGTGTGTCTGCAAACACGGATTCAAAGAGGAGCCCTGGCAGCCGAGGGCGCTGAAGTGTCTCCTGACGGTGACAGTGGGAGCCAGATGGAGTGTCCTGGCAGATCCACTCAGGGAAAAGTTGAGCAAATATTCAGAAGCACTGATCGCTAACAGATGATTACCAGCCACAGGATTTTTTAAAAATTTCTTATTCCCAGGCTGCAGGTTGCCACAGCTGCTCCACTGCTGCTCCCACTCTGCAAAGTTTCCATCTCCATTAGCGAAATGAAACATATCAGGGTGGGTTTACACTGTTGGCACGTTGGCAAAGCTTTTCTTTCAAACACTTGAATGACCATGATGTCAAAACAGCATCATTTGTTATTTTAAATCTATAATTGTCTTATTGCTAAAATCATAACTTTGCAACCGTGACAATGCACAACAGGCCTGGGAAGTTTGGGATTTCTCTACAGGCTAGAATGGTGTTAATGGAGCTGTAGTAGGAATTATTGAGGGGATAAGTGGGTGGTGTCATAAGTTTGTGTAAGAAATAGTTTCAACAAGCTGTGTCCAAATTTAAGAGCTGCATCCTCCAGAGGCTGCATTTTAAGACTGATTGAGCCACAGCAGCACAACAAGGCTGTCTCTTTTCAAAGGCTCCTCCAAACGATGAAGGATCCACTGTAACAGCGGAGGCCTGCGGCGAAAAAGGAAGATGGAGTCTTGGCCCCGGATATCTGCAGGCCGCACCAGAAGCCACAAAATATTGGCTGTTGACCCCAGAGGCTAATTCGTCAATCGATCATAGCCGACAGGAACCAACCTCTCAGGAGGGAGGGAGGAGGGAGGGAGGGAGGGAGGGAGGGAGGGAGGAGAGGCCGGACATTTTGAAACTGCTCATCTTATAAAGGTGAGGCCACGTAATCAGGAAGAGCCTGAAAACACAGTAACTAAGGGGAGAGAGATAAGTTAATGATCCTTTGTTAACGCTGTGTTAATCCAAGAAAACATTAGGTAATTTTCAACAATGGAAATGCAACTTTTTAAAAGACAAAACAAAACAAACTTATTGTGGATATTAATAATTTGTTAGTCTAGTTTTATTAGGATATTCTTATGTCACCCTTGGTTTTACTTTAGTCTTATGTTGTATTGGTTGGTGGTTGTGTCTCCTAATCCGATTTCAAATTATTACTATTTTGATTATTATTTTATGATGTATTTACTCGAAACTAATTTCATAATTAGGTTAATACTGTTATCAGAACGTCTGTGCAGTACTTGGCGCATGTACAGAATGTGTTCAGTACGTGTGGCCCGAGTGGGAATCAAACCTTCAACATCTGGTAGCTTTGGCTGCTTTTGAATCCACTGGGTCCACTGTCGGGGAGTTAGGGTTACACAGCCGCTGTCGACAGGACGAGGAGGTGGAAACTTTCCACACTTTCCTCCCTCTGTTACTATCTTCACTTCTAAGAGTTGGATAATCTCGTGACATGTGACATATCTCTGGTCTCCTCCGTTGGAGCAGATATCGTACAGCGAAGTCCTGCTCTTGTGCAAGATTGTGCTACCTTCAAAATGTGACCCAACCTCCCCCCCCCCTCTGCACAGCCTCCCAGGTTGCTGTTCTCATCATATCTCCATTTCCATTAAGCCTCTGTGAAATTACTGAGAGACTTTATCATGTGTGCAGCGTTCTGTGCCTCGATACAAGTGTTTCTCATTAGTTTAATGTTTAAATGAGCCCGTGCCTGGATTGAACATGTGTTTCAATTTACGCCACGTGAGGATTTCTTGATTTATCCGCTGCTTTGCGAAAAGTTATCTCTATGTCACTGTCCTCCAAAATGGAAAAAATCGAGTCAGCACGTTCACGAAATACGTCCAAACTGTAATTTAGATGAAGTATTTCTGCAAAAGTAATTCAATTACAGCAAAGTACTGTACGGTTCAGCACCGCAGCTATTTTAGGGTCGCAACTGTGGCGGTGAAGGAATATGTGTGTGCAAGGGATGAGTGGGAGTGTTTAACATGCAATAAATAAATACTCTCATCTAATATCAGTATCTGGTATCATTGTAAAAACAACCCGACTAAGGAGTGAATTAGAATTTGAACCCTGGTGAGGTTATGGCTGCGACAGATGTGGGCAGGAGTCACATCTGGTTGGTAAAGCGTAGAAAATGGAGCTAATGGGGTGAGTGGGTGAGGGGGTGAGGGTCTGAGGCTGGCAGATGTCAGCAGAGGCCGCGCCTGTTATTGACATAGCTGCCATCTTTGGTCTTCTTTTCATCCGTCAGCCGGAATTGACCGAGCATCCCCACTGCTTTGTAATATGACCCAGATGATGGATCTCCTGCTACAGGGAATGTGCACGCGCACGCACACGTATCAAGGAAACACTTGAACAAACACACACTCCAGAGCCACATGCACGAACGCACTTGCACACATTAGCACTCCGCTCGGTTGTCGCTGTCATCTGCCATTTGGATCCGTATCACTTGCCCTTGCAAATCTGCGCCCGTATTATTTTACTCGACTTCAGCTGGCAAAAGAAATTTGGTCCCGAGCTGCAAATGGGATCCTGACATGCAAAAGTCATGTCGGATTAAATCCACGGGTCGAGCGCAACGTTTCACAGACCAAGTTGAGAGGTTGACACCGCTGATGATGATTTATGAGCGATGTAACACGTACTCATCACATTCTTTTAGCATCAACCCAAAAATGTGTAAAGTTATGTAAAGCGTGGGGCCCATTTGAATATTGAAAATCGGCCTGTTACCGGATTGAACATGTGTTTTGATTTATCACATGTGACGTTCACTTGATTTATCCCGTGGAGCTCACCGGCACCCACCCGCCAGGTTTCACAGCAATGCCATTGTGCCCTGTGCGGTAAATCAAGCACACCTCCGGTATTTCATTTTCAAGTGACCCTGGTCGGCTGCTATTGTGTCTCATATCCTCTGGTTTTATTGCCGTATTCAAAAAGTGGGTGCATGGAAGAGGGAGGGAAACGGGGAGGGAGGGATGCAGCGGTGGCAGTCTCATGACTTGTCACATTCCACTGGAGGTCTCAGCAAAACCTGGTCCCAGTATGAAAGATTATAGGGAGACATGAGGAGGCCGGGCGAGGTGAGAGCTGATCCTGACCACAGATAGTGGCTCTGGAAGCACTAACAGCACTTCCACCACCTATGATGGTGGTCTGTGTGTGTGTGTGTGGGGGGGGGGGGGGCTTCAGGCCGATTTCATTTCACGTGAGTACACATGTGCAAGAGACACATGTTGATATAAACAGGTTGAAAAATGTGCGTCAACGAGGCACAGCTCGCTCGATTAAAATAATAAAACATGTACAAAGGATGGGAGGAGTGAGGGACAGAGATTTAGCAGACATCCAAATGTGCAACACCACAAAATGATTCACGTGATGAATGTGGAGGGAGAAACAAACCACTTCTTTCCTAAATTGAACCAAAACAGAGCTAAAAGGAGAATGAAGTGCTTAGAAGTGTCCCTATCAAATAATTATTAACATCATGTCAGTAAGTGAAAGTGACTCTTAAAAGTTACAAAGTGCTTTACAGCAGCACCATAAAATAACAAAGGATATGGAAAGTGACCAAATGAGAAATAAATCATAATCTAAAAGGAAGGATGAATACAAATATGAAAAATGTGGAAGCCGATCTTGTACTGAGGGGGAATTAAATCAAGTAAAATCATGGTTCATGTTAAAATCTGGATGGTGGAACATTTGCATGTGTTTGATTTTTAGATCTGAGGGCTGTCACTGCAGAATGAAAGATTAAAAGACAGGCATTTGTTCTCATGTTTCCTAAAGTGTTAATATATTATCATGAGAGTAAATATCTTGAAATCCAAAATTTGTTCACTTTTCTTAAAGAGGGAACCCGTAGGTATGTTTATCTTTTTACTTTCTCTTTTCAATTTCGCAGTTTGCATTTTCTTCCCTCGGCCTCTGTTCACTAACTTTGTGCGATATATAAATGTGACAAACCTTTTTGTGAGAGGAGAAGTTTTACGCGTCTCCTGCATGATCTGTTTTTCCTCAGTTGCAGGGAGGCCGTGATGTTGCTTTTACTCTGCTACAGAGTGAAGAAAGTGTGGTACTTAACCACAATACATCACAACTCAGAGCTAGAAACGACACTAAGGTGGTCACCATGACAACTTTATAGGTGATAATTTGGCATTTGTTATTCTGCTCCTCCCGAGCGGCCGAACCCCACAGTTACGTCTGGTGCTCTGAGCCCCAACCCGCAGTGTTAAATTACTTTATGCGTGAAACATTATCACATAACTCTGCTGGACGTCTCAGATTTATAGATTCCAACAAAGTGTCACTGAAAAATCAACATGTTTACATCAGAGCATCTAAAGAGCAGCAGGGATTTGTCCTGATCTTGATAAAGTTGACAACTCGCATGTTTCTCTTACGCCCTTATCAGAAGTGATTAATTGCTATTTGTGGATGATGCTGTAAACACGGGCAGGACGATAACATGATAACGTGAAGTCGACATCAACACTTGTTTAACACAGTTTTGGCTCCGGGCTCGATCCAAACTTCTTCCCTGCTCTTTACTCCCTCAAACTTGAAGAACTTTCTGTATGTTCCTCGCCCTCCGCAGCTGATAAGAAGTCTGTTGAACGTAGAGAGAACGCCAAGTGAGAAAAACACGAGCGCTGGAGACACATCAAGCTTTCGGATTTAGCCTTTAAAAAAAAGAGGAGGGAAGTATTTGGTTTTAAACACCCCTGGGTTTCAGATCCTCGTGTCTGATTGTAATCACCATTGCCTCCATTTTGTGCCACTCCAGGTCTGTAATTGACTCCGAGATGTTGATGCTGACAGATGTGGCGAGAGCAGATAAGGATGGAGAGATAATCAGAGGCACGGATGAGAACAGGCTTGGTGAGACCACAGGGGAGATTCTGTGCCTCCCCCCCCCCTCTCTAATTTCATACCTGCAGACAGGTGCTTGGCAGGGCCCGACATGCGTGTGAGCGCGAAGGAGGCGGGCGGAGGGAGGGAGGGTTGGGAATGAGGAAGACCTTCAGACGGGATCAAAGAAGGTCACGCTATTGCTTCTGATTCATCCCCCCCCCCCCCCTCCGCTCTCTCCCTCCTCCGCTGATCTGGAAACGATAGATTTCATTCCTGCATTCGCTCCTGAAGAGGGGAAGTGGTGCCGGGTTACCAGGGCGGAGCCCGAGGAGCTGAGGTGGAACTAAGACCTCGAATGCAGGGACTTGTTTGGATCGCTGCGACGCTCATAATCAAAATGAGAAATGTCACGTCTTCAAAAACCAGGAGGGGAAATTCTCTCATGATAAAGACAGTGTCTCTCGTCAATGCATAGGATTCAAGAAAGAAACAAGGGACATTTAGTTTCATGATCTACTACAGTGGTGTCTATTTATTAAAAGATCAGGACAAATATAAGACAGGAACGTGGATTGTTTTCACTCTGGGTTGTTATATATATAGTGTAGTTTGTCATGACAGTTAGATCAGACGTTCATGGTCCCCAGAGGACGACTCCCAATGATACGATTCCTCTTGTGCCACCTTTAGGTTGCATGTGTTGTTATTAGTGAACTATCTTAATCACGATTTGATGGATTTGATCAAATTTGCTCCACACATTCATTCAAAGACTTTTCGTTTGGTTTTCTACATTTTGATTTGTGCAAATACCAAAAACACTGATGACGCTTGGTTCATTCAAAAGCTCGATACTGGAACTGACCCATTATCCGCAACTATCTCTAAATCCAATCTTAGTAAAGCTCGTATTTAATCATCTACACAATCATTTTAACTCACTAAGATCTTGCTATCTACCATCTGTAATCTCTGTCTGAATGGGGCTCGCATATTTCAAATACTCTTCATCTTATCGGTCTCACACTTGGCAACTGTTGAATTTGGTGCGATTTTGGACAGGACACATGTGTGAGAACCACAGAGCGGTCCAGTTCAGGGTTCTGTGAACAAACAGGTGAACGGCTCTTTGTGCAGCAGCGGTGACGCAGCTTCAGGGTTCTGACTGAGTCCAGCAGCAGGTCTTTTCTCACTGCAGGTCACTCTTAGAGTTTCAGAAAGAAAACTCTTCCAGCCAAACAAACAGCCCAATTCAAACAGGCAGGTTTAGAACGGGCACTACACTAGTTTTGTATAATGCACTTGTCCCCTTCACACGTGCACTCACTCGGTCGCTCAGCCACCACTTGTTGATGTGATGCTAAGTGACGCAAATAACCGTGCGGTTATCATCTGTCTGCATATCCTGAGTGACTTCTGTTTGCTTTCATTCAGCTGCATCCTCAGATCTGGACTGAGGCTGAGCCGAGGGGTGACAGGCGCCGTGGTCAATTGATAGAAATACGCTGGTTTAACATGACGGCACTTTTTCTCCTGTTCATATTAGTCCTGCGCCTCCAGGATTCCTTCAGATTCATTAACATGTTGGTTCCAGCCGTAACACTGCTCAAGACTCATTGTACTGTATAATTCTGCAGTTCTCTATAATAACAGGCGTCCGATTTCAAGGCTTTATGATGTTAATTTATGCAGACGCCTCTCGCCGGCCATGATTCCCATCGGTGGAGTCTTTATAGAGCTGTTGGACGATGCATATTTATGGCTGCAGTCCCTTTATGATTTCTCTACTGTAAAGGAATAACAGCCCGGCCAGTAGAGGTCCAGCCACCCCCCCCCCCCATCACCCCACCCCCCTCCCGGGCCATTATTTACTGTGGTGTTGTACCTCGGAGACACGCAGCCGTGATATGGGACAGGAGGCATGCGGGAATTAAATTACACCCGAAATTTAGTGATCCTTCAAAAGAATAGGCTCCCTTGTTGGATAGGTTTACCTACGCCCCCCCCCCCCCCCCCCCCCCCCCCCCCCCCTCTCTCTTCTCTTTGGAAATGTCTGCAAGAGTAAATGGCAAAAACAGGTCAGAGGGAGCAAGTGAAAAATTCCAAGTGAAGTGTGGAGCTGCTTTGTGGTTGCAGTGTGCGGTTGACATGTTGGCTCCTGTGTTTCGGGCTCCGACAGACCCTGCTGTAGGTTCGGTTAAAGAGGGAACGGCTGATGTCTAATTACCTGTTGAGATGTGGTTTGGATTGAAGCGGCTCCTGTGACAGAACGTCTTTCTTCTTGATGAGGAAATTATAGTCTGCAGCCGGGCTCATATTCTCTTGATTTGCATCTTGAGGTCTTCACCTGCTCCCATGCTTCTTCTGTACTTTGAATTATGTGGTGGAAAGAAAAAAAAAAATCCCCCTCATCAGAAGTGAAGTCGGTTTATTTTCTCTGCCCTGGAGGAGCTGGAGCTTTTTTCGAAACCTCGAATTCACACATGAGAAATATTTTGATTGCGTTTGATAATAACACCCTGCGATGCAGAATGGATCACACAGGCCACTCTCCACCTCCTGCCTGCTAAGATAATCACATTGTATCATCTGCAGTGGGTCTGCAGAGCTCGGTTTGTAATTTGTGGGGAGTAACATGAGCGGGAGTGTGGGTGTGTGTTGTGTGTGTGTGTGTGTGGTGTGTGTGTGTTGTGTGTGTGTGGAGGCAACGAGGGCAGATACAGGGCAAGGAGGATTATCAGGCTGCCCTTGATAACACACAGGTGGCTGATCTTGGGGCTTAGGGGCTGACGCTGTCCCTCAATCCACCACCTCCACACACACACACACACACACACACACACACAGACACAGACAGACACACACACACACACATACACACACACAAACACAATTCCTGTTTCCGGTGCGTCGCAGTATCATGGCAGAGCTCAGGTTACTGTCTGGGTGCGCAGCTTTAGGGCTGTGGAGAGTCAGGAATGGGACGAAACAGATAGTCAATGTTAAATTGTGCCAGTTCGCGTGGAGGTAAAAGGTTATTGATGGAAGCTTTATTGTTCGAGGGATCTGTCCGAACCGCCTCAGGATCCCGGGTTTGATTTACAGTTTAACGGCCTGTTGCCTGAGACATGAATAACACCGTTACAGAAGAAAAACTGCATAGGGAAGAAAAAAAAAGGAATTTTATTGCACAAACAAAATAAGCAATTACTCTCGGCGTCTCTGCAGCACATTCTTAAGTGACAACAATTCATCTTCAATTTCACACCAGAGTTTTCCCGTGTAAGACCCCCATAAAGTGAAACTCTGTGTGTTTGCTGCTGGTGTTAGCGGTGGGGGCTGCAGAGAGAAAGGCTTGACATTTATGGATGAGGTTTTCCACCATCTCCACTATCCGGTTTTTAAGAGTTGTTCCTAGCAGCGAGCCCCTCTGTGTGCAGCGTTAAGGGCCGAGCACGGGGGGGGCTCAGCTGACAGGACCCGGGGTGGCTGCACTGTATTCACTAAGGCTCTGTAAACTGCGGCTGTGATGTGCACATCCATCACGGCCCGGCGGCATGCTGGGTTTCAGGATGGAGGCGCATTTGTTAAAGTGACATGGCCATGGGGGTAGGGGGGGGGGGCGACGGGAGGAGGTGGTGGTGGTGGTGGTGGTGGGGGGGGAGGGAGGTCAGGATTAGGGGAGTGGGGCAGAGCGGGCCGGGGTCAAGATTAGGGTGTCGGGGTAGAGTGGACTGCGCGGACGAGGTTATTCAAGATTAGAAGATTCTTGGGGGGGTTTAGGGGGATAAGGCTCCATGGTAGCAGGTCTGCTCGCTGAAGAAATCTCACTTCTACAAGTCTGTGCATTATTAGGAGGGGATTTGGAACGGGCTTTGAGTGGATGTTGCAGGAGGCCACGTTTTAGGAATTTCATTAACAAAGCAACACACGGGAGGAAACTAAACGAGCCGAAAGCTGCAGAACTTCACAAAACATTTCTTCAAAGCTGGCTCGTGTTAAATTGACAATTTAGCTGCATCCGTTCACCGTGCATACATTATATTATAATTGTAAATATCCCTTTGTTCATTCAACTTGTGATCACTTCTTGTCGTTTGCCATGTGTCTGTGTTTGATTTATGTTATGCTGAGTTTTGAGGCGGCTGCAGAATATTTATAAAAACATATTTGGAAGGTTTTCTCCTCGTGATTGATGCTCCTGGATGAGGTGCACAGATGATTCAGCCCATTTGTGTCTCAGCTGTTAGATTTCCTCTAAATTATTTTATTTATGCTCGGCTTCCACAATGAGAAATAAAAAAACACCCTGAAGGAGAAAATGAATGCAAGTAAAAGTTACAAGCTCAGACCTTTCTTTAAAGGCCAGTAATACCTCTGAATAAAAGCAATTATTGACACACACACACACACACACACACACACACACACACACACACACACACACACTGTTTCTGTTCCACTTGCCTCTGAATCTCAAACTGTTTGGACCTTTTCACCCGAAACCAGTGACTCTCTGTTCACAGCTGTACACCACCAGCTCAAATCCTGAACTTTATTTAACACCAGCCTGAGAACTATTTACCATATGAGAGAAATGTGAAGAATGTTCACGTTGTGCTCGCTGGATTATGAAGCGTTGTTGTTACTGGAGAGAGATATAAATACTTTCAATGTCATTTTCCAATCGTGGAAGCAGCAAAAAAAAACCAAGTTGCATTCATCTTCATTGTTATGGGTGGAATCCAGGAAGTATCCAGATCCTTACTTTGCTTTGAAATAGTTACTGATGTAAAACTACATTCATTGAATGAACTTTCTAGCTGATTCCCTTATAAGCAGCATTTCAATGATGGATTTGGATGAGGTGAGCTATTTTTAACAATGTTATATAATAAGGGTGCAAATAATGATTATTATGATTAAGGATTATAACGTTTGGTTTGTAAAAAAACTGAAACTAGCAAGAAATTAACAACTAATAGTTATTAATAAGTAATTTCCTCTGAAATCATAACGGGGCATGAAATGAAACTAAAGTAAAGTAAAAATTCCAAAATCCTACTTGTACTTAATTACTGCACCACCGGAAATCTCTGGGATTAAAACCTTTTGAAAGAGTTTTTTCTGTTTTGGTTTTGGGTGACCCAGTCCTTTCAAACACAGAAATGAAAAAAAAAAGAACTAGAAGACTCTCGAGACAACAATGTAAAAATGATTGTTTTGTGTGACCGCTCCCCTCCACCGCCGCCCTGTAATCTGGACTAACCCGGGTGTCTGGCGATGGCAGGGCTGGGGTCGGAGGATGGGGAGGAGTGATGCTGACAAGGTAGATCAAAGCAGAGAGAGGAAGGAGGGAGGAGGGGGCGAGGAGACGAGGAGAGAGGGGAGACGGAGATTAGGTTGACGGAGGAGCGAGAGAGAGAGAGAGAGGGAGATTATGGGTCAGGAGCAGGGCTGCATGGAAAGAATGACAAGAAAACAACAGGTCTGAGCTAATTATCTTGTTCTTTCAGGGCTTATCGGCCTCTGGCACGTAGACGTTAGTGTTTGCACGATGGGAATCCTCAGCGGGAGACTCAAAGCATCACCACATTTGGGATCGATACAGATAAACCGCAGCCAAACACAATAATTAAACCTAACAGTGACCCCGGCTGATGGGGAGCGTCTTTATAATCCTCGGGGCCGTCTGCTTTATCAGATTCCATCTGGGAGCCGCTGGTTGGTCCAGTTCGTCACTCACACAGACAGTCAGGCTCTTTTCCCCCTCAGCCAAACCCTCCAATCACACATAATGATTTCCATTTGTTATAGCTGCAGGCAGAGAGTGAATTTTGTGTCCATCCCAACACAAATCATTTCCTAAGACCGGAACCAAAAATAACTTTATCCCTCGCTTCAATGATAACTGGTTCAACCTCCTTCGTTTAGCTCTGAACTGAGTTTCATCCCTGAAATATAATGATATGTAGTTGATTTAGCAACGAGCGACATTTTGATACCACAAGTAAGATTAGAAAATACATATTAAAGTCTCTAATCTCTGCAACCTAATGAAAGATCAGAGAGGGGGAAAAGACAAGGAGGAGAAAAAGAGGAAGAAAAGAAAAGAGAGAAGACGGGGATAAAGAGAAGAGGAGTGGAGGAAGAAGAGTACATTGATTTAGAGGGAGAGGAGGAAGAGGATTAGATGGGAAAGGAATAGCAGAGGAGAACAGAAATGAGGAGGAGGAGGAGAGGAGTGAGAGATGTAAATCACTTTGAGACCTTTCTGTTTCACACCCCGCTGCAGCTGAAAACCCAAACGTCCACAGCAGAACATCTGTTGTGTTTGGCCTCCTCTGCTCTCTCCTTCTCCTCCTCAGCCAACCTCTCTGACAAACCCTTGGACTCGCCCTCCCCAAAAACAGCTTTATCCATCTCTTGCATATAATAGATCTTTGACCTGGGAGAAGGATGAAGAGGATGAAGAGGAGGAAGAGGAGGCGCCAGGGGGGGTGGACTGAAGGGGGAGAGGTTACAATGTATGAGCGTCTCTGTGAGAAGAGGCTGCCCTGCAGGAAACGAGAGCCTCGGCTCGTCACATATTCTCCAAACACAACAGTGTCTGGCTGTAATGTGTGGTTATTATGGATCGCAGCTTTGCTGATTCAGAGATGATCTCATGCTCCTCTGGCAGGAGATTATCTTCCAGTCGTCCTAAATAGCATCTCAGATTCTTGTTTTTCTGGACACATGAAGCTCAGAAGACTCAGCAGCCTGTCCAGGGAAAACACTTCTAAAAGTGACTGAATCAGGCTCTTACACAAAAAAATACTTTCTTTTGAGTAACACTTAATAATTGTGGTCAGATTAAAGATACCTGAGCTGCCATCAAACTTCAAAAATTTCTGTAATATGGAAAAATGAAAAGCTCCATATCGAATGCTTGTGAAAACCTTCAATCGTCTGTGAAGAAATGAATGAAACTAGAATGACACTCGGTAGAGAGAGAGGATGTCGCACCTTGTACAGATTGTTCGGCCCTGTGAGGCAAATTGAGATCTGCAGATAAAATGGACACAGGTGAAAACATAAAATGGATGTTAAAAGTAATATAACAAATATAAATGCACTTTCTTTCACTTAAGTTAAGTGTTTTCAGTTGCCACATGGAAAAGATCTGAGTGGAAACGCTGACAAAAACCTTGTGATATCACATTAAACGTTCGCTGAGGGAGAAAAGCTCCAAGTGATGAAAACATCACTTACGTGTGGTGAATTGAGGCGACTGTGATCGTCCTCAAATTCATGCATGAAACAAACACCAAGGTCACTTTTTCCATCCGTTTTTTTCCCGTGGTTTTCCACATCCTCTTCCTCAGGGACGTGTTATTACGTCTTTGACAATGTGTCCAACACAAGAGGAGAAATCACGAGGACAAATAGTCTTTTCAGGCATAGACCTACTTTCCCCCTAAAACTGCAGCAGTGGCCAAAAGCAGCTTAACTTGTAATCAAATTCTAATAAAGGTAAATCTACCTAATATTTCTTTTTTCGTATTTAATTTGACATTACGGGGAAAACATATAATAAACTAGAATGACCCTCATTCGAGCACAAACTTCCCAACAGTCCCTTTATGAAACTACATTTAAACTCACTAGATCCAGATTTTTACTTGGATCTGCACCAAATTTCACACACTCATAAATATCAGTCCCCTGAATGTGCCTGGTTGTTTTCATCAAGATCTGTGACTTGTTCTCTGAGAAATCAACTAAGAAAAATGCAATGTTAAAGAAAGTTTAAAAATATTCTGGATCCTCCCTCTGATCCAGATACTTCTACTTATCAGTTCCAGGAGTTTTATTCATCTGTCTTTTTATCATAGCTCATGCCACTTTAACTGGCTGTTCTATCTCTATGCTTCTGTCTGTGTCCTGCTGGTTTCCTGGAACTTTCCCCCTGTGTGATATTGACTGTCTCTCGTCCCTGTCAGGTTTTTTCCCCCCGTACACTCTTGTCTGTCTCCAGCACCTTGCTAATCAGCCCCACAGTTGCTCTTTGTCTCCCGCCCCTGAAGTCCTGTCAGGCATGTTGTCCAATAATAACCCGGCCAGGTAGCTCAGCCATGTGGAATTTGACATTATGTCCTGGGGCATGCCGGGCCCCCGGTGGGAGAGTGTGAGTGGACGGGATACAGCCAGTGTCAGGCTTTTCCACAGAGGGCTGCACAGTGTGGGATGAGTTTCATCAAAAGGAGCCGCAGATAATTAAATGGATAAAAGGCTTATATTGTTGCATTATCATTAATTATCATCAACAAATCTCATAGAACATTAACTTCATGAGCCATGTTCATTGATGTGAAAGGCTAAATTAACCAAATACACCACGACTCATGTATGTGTTTTTAATTTAATATTTCGACGTTTCGGGCTTTTACTTTAAAGGAAACGCTTCCTTGAAGGATTGAATATATGTTTTTTTGTTTTACTCTTCTCCAGGGAATAGTTGAAAAATAAAATAATATAATGATGAATAATGATCCTGACGTCCTGGTCAATAACGCGAGTGAAACAAATACGATACATAAAATAAAGGTCAATAAAACAAAAACAAAAAAAGTAAAATAACATAAAATAATCCTGAAACTGTAATGATACATTTTTTCTGAATTTTTAATGTACTGTACAAATTATTTGTCTCATTTGATGAAGGAAATGACTTCCTTTACATAGACAACCACGTTTTAATTTCTTGGTTTCTTATTTTATCCTCTTATTTTCAAACCAGATAATAAAGTAAACCTGCCACTCTTATTAACATCTTCATTCAAATTACAAATAACTTCACCAAAGTATCTTATTCAAAGTTTTTGTTACTGATTTGTCTGACCATCGTCTTGTCTTGTACCATTGTACTTTCTTACTCAATACCCCCCCCCCCCCCTTAAGGATGTATTATTGATATGATTTTTACAAGTTCAAATTAAAATGGGGTATGTGAGTTATATGTAAAAAGGTGTAAACCATGCACATCACAACATGCTGTCATTATCTCTATAGGCAGCATCACAGCTGTAAACATGCTCTAAGAGCCTCCAACATACTGCCGGTATGATAATCGTGCACATATAGTTTTCATGTAAACATAATATATAACCCTGAAGCAGTGAAAACAACACGGACAAGGAGACGGCACTAAAGTTTGATGGTTACACTTCACATAGTTCACCCTCCTACACTTCTCCTCATTCGCCCTCCCATCTCCCTTCTCCTGTCCCCGAGGACCCGGGGCCGCTGGCTGCTGAGGCGCGGTCACAGTGATTCATGAGCGCGGCGGAAGGAATGTGTATGAGCACCACATGTCTTTTCAGTTACATGCTTTACACACACACACACACACACATACATGTACACACACGTGCACACATACACACACCCGTAGCGACAGGTGCTGCAGCAGAGTATGTGGCGCTGAAGGAGGCCCTTGTTAATGTTGGCACCGGCCTCTCAGCTGTGCCCTGTCGCACCGCTGGAGGCTGTGTGGTCACAGGCTGATATATGGGCTGCTGTACAGGAACAGACGTGCCATCACATCCATTCATTATGAAGTTACAGTGCAGGAGTGAGCACAGACAAACTCTGTATTCTGTCCAACTGTCAACAGCAAGTATTGACTCTGAGGTGTCACCGTACTCAATATTCTGCCCATTAATTATCCAAAGACAGTGTGTTGTGATGTTTTGTTTTTGTTTCGCATGTCCAGGACTGAGACCATCTTTGAGATTTCCAATGTGGATTAACGAGGGACAGTTTCTGCGAAGAGAAGTTGCAGCTCAATTAAATGTTTATCGCCTCAAACAGCACAAAAACACGCAGTTAATAATTTTCAGAGGGACTATTTCTGAGGTGTAAAGTGGTTCCAAAGAAAACTGTTCTAAAATAAGTCTGAGGTCCATTCATAATAACCAGGAGAGTATTTGTGGTGAATTTTCAAACGTGATTTATCGTTATATTACGCGTCACAAATTAAATTACTTTCACCTCTGTTGCTTAGAGACTGACAACTCAACACTCCATATAACTATCTGTGTGGCTGCATGCAGAACATGAATAGTGAGTTTTTAGTCACACTTACACTTTATGGGTGATTCACTAACATATCTCAACAACTACTGGACAGATTTCCATGAAACTTTGCACAGTTCATTGTCTCCAAAGGATAAAACCTACTGATTCCCATGATCCTCTTGCTCCAGCTCCCCTGCAGGTCAACCTTCTCACTTATAGTGTGAAATACCTCAACAGCTTCCTGATGGAGTGGCAGCCAGTTGTGTCAGTCATGGTTTCCAGAGGACGAACCCCAATCACCTTGGAGATTTTGCTGTGGCACCAATATCAGGTTAACTTTTCTAACTGCTTAATGACCACATGACCAATGACATTCCAATTAGCTTTAGCCGTGCTTTGGTGCTAATTAGCAAGTGTTAGCATGCTAACATGTTAAATAAGATGGCGGATGAGGTGAACATCATAACTGCATGGTACCTCAGCATGTTAGCATTGTCCAAGTTCGTCCTCACAGAATTGACATTTGTGTTTTTTTTACGTAAAATGTCTCAACAACTATGAGATGGATTTTCATAATTTTTGTATATGCCCCAGAACCGTGCGCCATCATCAGGTCACGATTTCAGATTGTTCCAACTTTGCTTTATGACCAAATGTCTGTAAACTAATCATTTTTAGTGGCAGATGTGCTAACATGCTACACTAAGATAATGGACAGGCTAGGTTTAGCTTGTTGATGTTAGCATTCTGCGGCACACTACTGGCCTCATGAACTGTCAGCGTAACAGCATTGGACTCTGTCTCGTTGATTGTAATCATTAAAAGTGAAATTTAATTCACTATCTAAACGACTGTCTTGAGATGGCAGCAGAAATCGAAGAAGCTGATCTCCATAAATAAATAAAACTGAAATAACTGTAGCTGCATAGATACAACTGGAATTAATTTGGGTGAACCGACCCTTTAAGCTTGAATATCACAGAGAGTTGAACCTGTGTAAATATTAATATTTCATTCTCGGAGTTGACAGCCGTGGCCCCATTTGTTAATCACAGAAACGTATCACTGTCAATGGGTTCAAAAAAGTCCAGAAATGTCCAAAATGGATAAAAAACACCTTGTTTTTAATTTGACGTCCCCACGTTTTTAACATCTGATTGGCTACGAAAATGTTTAGTAAACCCAGGGGTAACACAAATTTGGCAACCTCCGTCGAGGACCCCTGAGGTCACGAGTAGGTTACGAATTTTGAGCTGATTGTGATGACATGAAACCACTTTCCAGGATAAGACGTTTCTGCTGACAACTATCTGTACATTCACATTCGTGTGTGTGTGTGTTGTGTGTGTGGTGTGTGTGGTGTGTGTGTGTGTGTGTGTGTGTGAGTGAGTGTGTGTGTTTATTTCTCTGTCCATCTTTCGTTCACGTTCTCTGGGGCCAGGAGGTTTTAGCTGGTGAGAATGAGACAAGGACGGCAACTGGCAAACGAGCCAGTTCATCAGCGACGGAGACGGCTGAGTCCTCTGAGAGCGGAGGCGTTAATAGACGCATAGAAATGTTCACACTTAAATTAATATCACCTGGAGATAGCGTGGACGTTTACATACCGTGTCTCTGTGCGTAGCATGTGAAACCGGGGTCAGGTTGGAGCTTGTTAGGATCCCTGTCCGCCTCTTCTGACAGTTTCAGTTGCTGTCGCGTTTGTGCATGCATGTGTGTGTGTGTGAGGTGTGTGTGTGTGTGTGTGTGTGTGTGTAGAGGTGTGTCTTTTACCCTCAAAAAAGACCCTGAACACATGTCTGTATGTGTGTGTTTTTGTGTGTGGTTTGCACGTGCAAACATTTATGTGTAACCAGAGGAATGCAGCGGTGCCTCATCCAGAGGGCCTGCCTTTCTGTGTGTGTGTGTGTGTGTGTGTGTGTGTGTGTGTGTGTGTGTGTGTGTGTGTGTGTGTGTGTGTGTGTGTGTGTGTGTGTGGTGTGTGTGTGTGTGAGACCTGTAATGGTTTTCAGTGAGGATGGATCTTAATTGAACCAACTTTATCCCCAAATCGTGCCTGCTGTACAAAAGTAATGGACGAGGTGGAGGTGAGTTCATGACTTTCTGTATCAGGACACATTTCATTGTACTAAAACCATAATACAGTTAAAAGCTGCTACGTTTCTTTGTTGTCGTCATTTTACTAGTGACAGTTAACAGTTCATTAGAGCTGGACCCAAATAAACAAACTCGTCTTTTTCACTGACCTCCTCACAGCTCATTCGTGTCCAGCAGCCGCCTCTATCAGAATATTATTTCTAAATATTGAGCACTTTATAATAGTCTCCATCAAAGGGGTCCGGCCTCTGGGAACATTTCCCTGGATACTCACTGCACAGTTTCAAGTGCCGTGCAACATTAGAGACCGAACTCTGAGGTTACGCATTCCTGGCCCTAGCTGGGTGCTGTCTACAGCTGCTGGCCGCTTGATGAATGAACCAATAGCGTCCTGGCTAAGTGATGAATGGACCAATAGAGGATGATGGATAACAGCGGGGCGGGGAGCGGACGAGGGGGAGCGGATGGTCTCGGCGAGGTCCGAAACACGAATGTAGCAGCAAGATGTTAGAATCAAGGGAAAGGGGATGGGAGGAGAGGGAAAGAGATAAAGAGAGATAGAAGAGACAGGTAGTGTGGGTGTGGTGATAAGTGAGAGGGGGTGGGAGTGAGAGGGGGAAAGAGAAATGTGACAAAGTGTTAGTAAGAGGAGGAGAGCTGACAAGCGGAGGGAGGATTGACGAGCAGGGAGAAAAGTCCGAGGAGAGTGAGAAGAAACAAAGACAGAAAATCCAAAAGAGGTAAAGAAAGAAACAACTCAGAGTCTACAGCCATGCTAGCTAACATGCAGATCTTAAAGTATAACATTTACCACGTCTATTATCTTAGGCTACACCCCACACTACGTTTTAATGGGGTCATGTGACAGGAGCCGGACGAATCAGCGAAGGCTACATCGTGAACAAAAGACCCAAAAGGTTGGGTCTTCGTTATCGTTTCCAAATTTCTCTGATTCTGTCCGTCCACACTAACTTTCAAACAAAAACGAGTAACCTACATTTTTCGACAATCCTTTCAATTCAATTGTTGTTGAGACATTTTACCCAATTTAAACCTCATGGTGGCGCTAGAAGAAAGGGATCTCTAAAGGATCATCGTGATTCATCCTCTGAAGACCGTACACCTACACCAGCAACCTGCACCCATTGGACGAAAGTAGCTGTCAATCACACGGTATCCATGCCCCAATGTAGACTGTGTTTTATCATCTATTTGACAGGAACGGGACTATCATTTACAAAATGAACATCATGCTGTATCGAAGGAGAAGTGAAACTGTTGATTTCGAACATTAAACTTCTTCGGAAAATGTTTACTGATGTAACAATGAATTGAGACTCAGGGTTATTTTCTCATTGACTTCTATAGAAACAAACCTCTATTTGTAACCAATGGAGTCGCCCTCTGCTGGTCCCTGGAGAGAACACGGGTTCGTGGCTTCGCTTTGCGGACGTGGAGTCTACGTCATTTCTATACACAGTCTGGTTGAAAGGCCGATGAAAGGAGGGAGTAGTGATGTGCGATGATGCACAGAGCAGATGACTTGTGTTATTCATGTGTGTGTGTACAGATCCATCTATGCCATAATACCACATTCATTCATAGGACAGAATAAAACCAGACAAATCTACCTGGCAACCACTCAAGAACCGATTCATGAGATTACGTTGACGAAAGGCACTGTAAAAGAAAATGGGAAAACAAAAACACTCCTTGAGGCCACGCTGCAGAGAGATTAAATCCACTTCTCGTTCTGACATCAAAACAGTGGGAAACGCGGGGCATGTTTTCATGTCTCTTGATGGTGTGTGCACAGGTTTTCATGCGTATCAAAACTGTCCCGACACAGCTCTCACCTGCAAGTCAGGACTGAGCCGCTGACGTAATTCCTCCTGCCTGAAATCAGTAATAGCTACAGGGTGCAACCTCGTGCCACGCAGAGCTAACCTGTGGCAACTTGGCAGCGAAACTGTCAGACAGTCATGCAGGTTTGGCTCCGAACATCTCTGTCAACACGCGTTTCGCAACAAAGGAAGACTGATTAAAGTCCGCACACCTGTTCATCCTCTGATATCAAAAAGAATCTCGTGTTTCTATTCACGAGCTGTGCACCGTGTATCCTCCGGAGTCTGTGGGAGTCATCAGCTGCAGCGGAGCGCAGGGGAAACCGAAAGGATTGTAGGTACGCGTAGCTGAGTGATCCTCCGTGTTTGAAGATGGTTGATGATGGAGAACATGTGGGCTCGTTTTGCAGACTCTTGCCTTCGAGCAGAGGAGAAGAAAAAGAGTGCGACAGAGACAGGGAAGGAAGGTTGGAGGCAAGGATGAGGAATTGGTCTGAAGAAGTGAAAAAAGGACGGTATCGGAGTTAACTAGACTCAGTGGAGCGCAGATCTCAGCCAAGGCTCAACAGTCTCTTTAAATTCCATCCAGCCGTGCAGCTAAACCAATAAAACAACGTGAATCATAAAACTCCTGCTCTTCACCGCAAAAACATGAAACTACATTTAAATCTTAGATCTGCACCACATTGCACACACACACTCTTTTCATCAAGATCCACGAATTAATCCCTGAGAAATTAGTGAAATGTCAGAAAAAAAAAAAAATACATCTCTCAATGTTTAGGAAAGTTATAAAAAGAAATCCTGGATCCACGACGTGATCTGGATCTTCACTAAAAATGTAATGGGTTCAACCGAACAAACTCGAACTGCAGTAGAGGCTCAACAGTCTCCTCAGGTTTAATCATAAATAATCATATTTCCCAAGTGTCTGTTTTTACAGTATAAAAAAATGTGTGAAATAAATTAAACTAAACCAAAATAGCACAAAATGTCCCTCTGAAATCTGGTATAAAGTGTGTAAAATTGTAAAAGCATAAAGAGTTTAAAGTGTAAGAAAATGGAAATACTCTTGTACAAGTGCAGTTGCTCCATATTTAGATAAGCACGATACTTTCTGTTTCCCCACTGGTTAATATTTGTTCGTGTAATATTACAACTTGACCATGTTTTTATTTTTCCAGAAGGATTCTTACAATTTAAATGTGATGTTACTGAAACCAGAACCCCGCTGGGCTTCTGTCTGTTTCTTCTGGATCCATCTGACGACCAGCGAGCCAGAACATCGGTGGAGTCCACAGTTGCTGATGAAAATCTCAAATCACTATAAAAGCAAAATAAACATATTGTTGGCTCAAAATAAAATATAGGATTTTTTTATCTGACTTCTGTTTTCTGTTGAAAATGTGTGTTGTTTTTTTGGTTAGTTGTGAAATTTTTCAGTAGATATTTTCCGTTTGCATCTGTTCTGAGACTTGTATGTTTGAAATGTTCTTACCTGTGCTTTTATTTTGCACATGACATTGGGGCAACCTCTATTGAATTCCCTTTGTTTGCCATTTTTCATCATTTCACCAGAAGGTGTTGAATTTAATCATTAACTCTCTTTTGGACCATAGTTGTGACTTCTGTTGCTCTTTCGCCAACCGCCATCAAATATTCACGAAATAGTCTGCGGCCGAGAAAAGCGTTCACTAATGATTTTTCTGTGAAGGTCGTTGATTGACAGTCACGATGCTGGAAATAGGAAACACAAACTTGGCCAAAACCATCATTTCACAGTTACGGGTCATTTAGCAGCAAATGGCTCTGATATCTTCTCCTGTGCGCCAGGGAGCGTTTGAAAGAGAAGGGCAACCTGCGCCATTAGAAAAACAAAACACCACTATTATCCAACTTCTCTCCGGGGTTGCCATGCTCCTGTCACTGTAATGAGATGAAAACAAACAGTAACTGTAGCTCTCGGCATGTGTGTGTGTGTGTGTGTGCGCCGGGCAGACACACTATATTCTTTTGTGTATCTACATTACTTTCTTGTCTGGTATCAATGGCAGTCACTTAGAGAGTGTGCGTCAGTGTGTTTACTGTTTTCACAGATGGAGCTCTGACACTGTCTGGATAACTGAGATAAATGACTCGTGCTGCGGCTCAGCAGATGGGAAAAACAACAACACACACACATTTCCATGGACACGTATGAACACCCAGGCGTTGCATGAACACAGTTATTAATTGATCTGTTTGGGCATCAATTAATTGCAATTTGGCACCGATACTAGATCAACACGCCCGCTCATTAACACAGACTCTGTCTTGTTGAGAATCAAACAGCTTAAATGTTTTTGCTCCTGATCACAGCAAAGCACAAACCGCAGGAAAGAGTAGCTCCTCATTAGTTTGGGGAAACGTCAGCTGCCGATTGGCTCCGCGCGGCCTCTGATTCAAGCCAATAACAGGCAGAACTCATCTGTCATCAATTAACAGCAGCAGTTACTTTCAGAGTTTTTGTTTTTTTACATAAAGCAGCAGAGAGAGGGAACAGTGTGCCAGTGAGTTCATCCGTATATAATGAACTTTAAACTACAGCCCGGTGTCATGAGAGGGAGTTCATGAAAAATGTGTCACTGGTCATCATCCATCACACTTTCTGTAAATGACTTGCAAAGGTCAGGGTTGTTTAGTGGAGGCTGCCGCAGCAGGTGGGTTCTGATCTGCTGCTGCCTGCTGGTCTGGGGCTGAACTTGGCCTCCTCCTCCTCCTCTTCCTCCTCCTCCTCCTCCACTGAGTGTCCTCACTACTCCTGACAAATACTGCCCCCATGTGGGCAACAACACCTCAGCCGCTCTGAGTGAGGTCAAGGCCTGACTGTCACACCCTCAATCTAAATGTTCCTGATTTACTGCCTGTCATCTGAGCCAGTTTCCCTGATGTTGTAAAACCTCGTACACCTGTTGTATTCATACATAATATATAAGATATCAGAGTGTATCATGGATATAATGATACAGTCCTGGATAACGTTCCCCGGTGTTTACACAGTGAGCAATCTGACACAAAATGTTCTCATTTTAAAAAGAGGATCTAAAAGTCACAAATGAACTTTTCCCTTAAGATCCCGTCACCCAGGCAACTTAAAAAATGATGAACTGTCACATGCTCAAAGACAACTGACACTTCATCTCCTTTCAGGTTTCAGTTCTTCACTTGAGCAGAAGAGAAAGAAGCCGTGCTCAGTTCTCATGACTTCAACTGTTCACACGAGATCCAGCTGCTCTCAGCGCTTCAGTTTCAGCTGATATTGTTTTTAAGTTGATGGACGTTAAGGGATTTTTTCCTTTCAGCCTCCCACTTCAGCAGAGCTCAAATTTCACCACCTCTCAGTGATTCTTAACCATTTCAACTTTTTTAGGCGTCTTATTAAAACTTTCCCTTCAAATCTCAACTTCTCTGATTATTTAAACTTTTCAGAAACAGTTTTCTTCAGAATAGTCAACTTTTTCTAATAAGATTTAATTTGACTCTTTGAAATTCTGCATTTAAGTGTCATAATAATTCCCTTAATGTCGACGCCCTCGTCTCGCGCTCACTTCTCTAAACTCGTTGCTCGTTGCTCTGCGAGGACGTGACTCATCCCTGTGGCCGTGTGATGTTTCCAGGTTGAAGGACAGCACACACACCAGCACACACTCTTATCAAAACACATTTGAAATATAATTTATTGCACAACATAAGATCAACATAAAGTGGCACGATACCCATTTCAATCCCGTTACATCAGAAAAAAAAAAAAAGACAAAAGTTCTTACAAAATGCTCACACCTTCTGTTTAAGATCATCGTTTTTTTGACTTAAGAACAAAATGGCCATAAAATTGCAAGATCAGACCAAACTGCATAGATTTATAAAAAAATAAACAAGAAAAGAAAGGCCGAGACATTTAAATATGGCACAATCAGACCTTGGCTACTCATACTTGTCATGAGCCTGTCCACTTCCACATTGTCCCAGTGACTTACAGGCGGTTCAGTGCATTGGAACAAACAGGGGGGGTTCCCAATTCAAAAGAGGAAAACACTTCTTATTATTTTAGAAACATACGTGTCAAACCCAATTTTTAATTGTCTTTAGCAGATATAGAGATTTCAAACAGAGTATGATTTTATATTATTAAGTCCAATATTTGAAATAAATAAATAAAAACATTCCATAAGCCTCATTTACAGTCGCGTCTTATTATTATGAAAAACGTTTTGGGAGCAGGCGTGCGTCACTGTAAAAACGTCAGAGTGGAGGTGCAATTAAACAAGAACTGTACAAAAACAAATCACATGATCGTCACAGTCATTTTAAGATACTATTTACATCTTTGACTTCATTTTTCATCTCGTACAACAGCCCAAACTCACTTTGTCACCGCGGCGTCAGAGTCATACACGTTACTGATTAATGTCCGTCGTCTTTCGTCATCGTTTCGGGGTTTTGTTGCACGTGGGCCATCCTCTCTCTCTTATTGCTGCATGACTCGTGTTTTGTGTCTTAATATTATTTGTTGGTATTAATCTATCATCAGATCTACTGTTTCTGCATCAACTACGTCATAAAACCAAACCACCATGAAATGTGTGACACTCAACATAAATATCTGCCATTAGAAAGTGGGCGTACATGGAAAAAATCAACCTTAAAGAGCTACAGTATGTACAGTATGAGTGAGAACTGGCAGCAGTGGATATCAATACAAAATTAAAATCGGAAGTTGATGGCAAAAATGTTCCTAAGTCTGTTTATATGATCCCCTCGCCTCACCTGGACCTTGAGTTAACGGAAACATACACATGTAGATGTACATTACAGCATAAATACAAACCCAGCCAGTGGTCAAGAGAAAAAACGGCACAAAAGCATGCTAACTGGTTTCAAAATCAACTCTCATAGCAAGTCATAAACACAGTTTTTATTAGGGTTACCTGATTAAAGTTTTACAGTTTCATTGGGGGCAGCCTGGTTGCATATTTTTTATGGTCGTAACAGCTGGGAAGTGAATAAAAACCTTCAGCAAACAGTGTCAGGTGGATCCGTCCTGTCTGCTCACGAACACAACGTGTCCTGGGGAAATGGTGCAAAGTTTAAAAAACCCAAACAAGCCAGTTGATAGTAAAACAGTATATACATGGACAGCAGTAAAGAAATGTGATTCGTTTGGCACAGAACACAGCAGGCTCGCACTCTCAGGGTTTTCCCGTCTTGAGCCGAGTCTAATAATAGGAATCGGTTTCGGTGGCCGTGTCAGCGTCTTAGTGGGTCACATGAATGTTTGATGGCCGATTTACGCCTCCGAGGAAATGAGCTGGGATCTGTTAAAAAACGCTCTGCACCGCCAACACGACAGTGCCGATTATTTTCAAGGAAACTTTCCAGTTAAATCGAGATCAATCAACTACAAGCATTCAAACGCTAAATCGATTTGAATCATCGCCGTGGTTTGGATCCGGGAGGCCACAACGCCCGTTCAGCACGTGTCAAGAAAAACATGGAGTAAACGAGAGATAAAGACCCAAAGTTTTATTGAAATTTAAACCAATTTCCAGCGTAACAGCACCTGCCTGTAGAGTAAATGTATCCTGGAACTACCGTGATAGTGGTTCTTACAAACTCCTCGATTCATAATCGGAGGAAAACAAAGAGAAAACAGGAACTTGAATCTGCTACTGACCCACACGTGAAACCAGGACGTTTATTATCCGAGTAAACATAAATAAAGATGCAAAGAAGAGTTCCAGAGCTGAGTTATTTGGAGACACTTTGAAGAAGCAGCACTTGAGAAAACTGGAGAGAGAGATACTGAAAGTCAGACAGAAATAGAGAGAGGCAGAAAGGAGATAAGGGACGTTTTAAGAGAGACTGACTTTCCTTTGGCACCTGAGCCTCGGCGGCAGCGCTCTTCTGTGGGGGGAGACGGGACCGGACGAGGGTAAGAAGACGCGACAGAAGAGCGAAAGAGGGAGGTGTCGTTAAACAGCTCATGCTCGGCAGAAATATCCTCCCTTGGCCTTCTCTCTTCAGCAGGAGGCTTCTTCTCCTTTCCCCCCTCTTGCTCCGTCCTGATTCGGTTCCTCCCACATCAGTGGCACCTTTCAAAACAAAACAAAACACGTAACCGCAAGTGTAGTCCCTCAATCGAATCAGAGCGTTTGTCCAGCAGGGGTTCTCCTCCTCTTACAGCTACAGGAGAACCTAAAGTAAACAGTGAGTGCTTTCAGGGAGGAGGTTCTCCGGGTTCTTCTGCAGCAGCACGGAGGGGATTTTTCTGTCAGTGCTTCTCTCGGTTTTGCTTCCACAGAAGAATCTCAAGTTCCTCCCAGCTGAGTTTCACAGGCTCGGATCCTCTCACAGGCTTTCCTCTGAGGTCGGTTAGTGCAGATCGTTCTGTTGTGTGGAGGTTCTCCCCCCCCCCCCCCCTCGGGTTCGGTTCAGTGTGTGGTTCTATAGGTTCTCCCCAGGCTGATACTGGGGTTCTGTGGAGGTGAAGTAGTCCTCTAGGAAGCCCTGCAGGTACTCGAACGTCGGCCTCTCCTCCGGGTCCTTCCTCCAGCAGGAGAGCATGAGCTCGTGTAAGGAGCTGGGACACTCAGCCGGGCAGGGCATCCTGTAGCCGCGCTCCACCTGGTCCAGCACCTCGCGGTTCACCATTCCTGCAGAGAGGAACAGGAAGTGAGATTTAGAGGAAGACAGAACCTCTTCTTTAAAAACAAAATCCATATTTGATGGATGAAATTAGCAAAACCCCCAAAAAATTGGTTTTGTGTCAAAAAATACTTGATGTTTATCATTTATAAATATACATTTCTACAATATTAAAAGATCTATTCTGTAGTTTTCAGGGCTGCAGTTAAGTCTTTATTATACATTTACAAATTATACATTTATTGATATTCTTCCAACTAAAATCTATCAGCAAACAGTGGAAATGCACAAGATGATGTCCTTAAACTGTTAAACAGTTCAAAACTCATAAATATTTCTTCTACGATCACATAAGATAAAAAGAATCGCAACAAATCCTCATATTTTTAATTCTGGATCCATTTTCTGCCAATCCACTCATTGGTAAATCGATGAATTGTCATCCAGCTGATTATTTGAGCTTGTTCTATCCAAGAAACTCTTGTTTGAGAGGGTAGCTGTTTGGTTTCATTCCATGTCTCGGTTGGTTCGTGGACACGTTACCTGGATAGGGGACTCTGCCTTTAGTTGCCAGCTCTGTGAGCAGCACCCCAAAGGACCAGACGTCTGACTTGATGGTGAAGCGACCGTACAGAGCTGCCTCTGGTGCCGTCCATTTGATTGGGAACTTAGCTCCTAAAGGGTCAAAATGATATAAATAATAGAAAATGGTTACAAGTGAGTAAAGTTTAAATGCAACATCCTGCAGAAAACAGATTTCAACTTCCTTACTTATCATTTTTAATCTATCACCAAACGTGTGTGTGCGTTGTAGTATCAAAAATCACGTCAGTTCAGATTTTCTTCTACGTGGCTTTTCAGCTTCATATTCACAGAATCTTAAAACTGATCCTCTGTGCAAAGAGGCAGCGTGGACTCACCTTGTCTTGCTGTGTACTCGTTGTCTTCGATGAGTCTTGCCAGACCAAAGTCGGCCACTTTACACACCAGGTTTTCTCCCACCAGGATGTTGGCGGCGCGCAGATCTCTGTGGACGTAGTTCATCCTCTCCACGTACGCCATGCCCGCAGCAATCTGGACGGGCCGAGCGAGGGAGAGATTTTATATTAATAATAAGAATTATATTGAGGATTTTAGTGTGTGAATTCTGGGCAGAGCACAATAAACTATAAAGTCACAGAAACTTGTGTAATTTTACCTGAGCGGACATGTCTACCAGCTGAGGCAGACGAAGCATCTTCCCTGCATCCCCTTTAAGGAAGTCCAATAAGCTCCCTGTGAACGCACGACCAGAATTACAGTATTAGGAAAATGTTATACGACTACAAAACCAGATATGTTGGCCACCCCTGAATTCTGCATCACCTTGGCTCATGTACTCTGTCACGATGTAGATGGGCTCCTCGGACACCACGGCGTACAGCTGGACCAACTTCTCGTGCCGCAGCTTCTTCATGACCTGTGCTTCCTGCAGAAAGGCCTCCGGGGACATGGTGCCGGGCTTCAGGGTCTTAATGGCTACTCGCGTCGTACCGTTCCACGTACCTGTGAGGAAACAGTGTTACTAAGTTCAGCGTGCAACTTCTTTAATAAAGCTCTTGAACTCCTCATGTCATAATATAGACTTAAAGGAGCAGTTTGGTACCTTCCTCAAATTTGCCCTTTGATACAATAAGCAGCTGGTTGGCTTAGCTTAGCATAAAGACTGGAAACAGGGGGAAACAGCTAGCCTGGATGTGTCCAGTTGTATTAATGTTATCTTACTCATCTTATCCTATTCAATACGTACAAAAACATAAGAGTAAAATAAACAGTTCAGAGGTTTGTCCCAGACTAAAATATTTTACTAGTGATCATTAGAGGAGCTGGTACTGTGCAGATCTTATACTAGTCTCATATTTAACAAACACACAATCTTCTCATCTCCATCAGGAAGCAACAATTCCCCTAAATATCGAACCATTCATTTAATAAAAGGTATAATATCCTTTACCTGGATTTCCCTCAATAATAAACTTTAAGAAAAGTGCAATCCAATCTTGTTTTGTACATTCAATGTATGACCGGTTAGAGGGGTTCATTTAATTCCCTTGGGAAAGGGGAAAGTGTGGAGCACTAACCCATCCAGACTTCTCCAAAGCAGCCCTGTCCCAGTTTAAGGTCGAGGCGGAGTGACTCGCGGGGGATCTCCCAGGCGTCCCTGGCCAGCCCCTGGGTCTGAGGTTTGGCCACTGGACACACGTCTGAGAGAGCGTGGCACAGCCCATCGGAGTGCTCTGAGAAAGGGAGGAGAACGAAAGGGGAAGGGCGGGGTTAGAGCGGCAGTGTTGTAAAACGGTTAAACATCGCAGATATCGACATTTGTGAGCTGCTGTAAAGTGCCCGTGTCTGATTACTCACTGCGGTAGTGGAAGACTAGCTGCTGTAGGCTGGTGAACTGGGTGCGGGAGGTGATGTAGAAACCGCCACTATCCAGCTTCCTGATCTTGTAATGTTTTACATTCAGGCCTTTGGTGTTGTCATAATCCAGCACTGACAGGCAATATGCCCCTGAAGGAGGAGGACAGACGGAGACAGGTTAGAACAATAAAAGCAGGAGTATCTCGGCCTGTGCGACAGCTGCTCTCCGGAGTTTTCCTAGCAGCTGTGCTGGGCTGTCGGCCCCTCGGGGACCCTGAAGTTCAGCTTAGACTCCATGTCCTTGTACATGGACCAACGCTAAGTCTACTCGGAGTTTACCAAGTTTTATACAGAAAATTTAATAAAACTAGATGAAAAAAAAAACAAGAAAGGAGAAAATTACATAATAACAAAAGTAATCATATTCCATCAGAAAGTAATGATTGAAAATAAAACCTTACAGTTGTTTTAAACAATCTAACTTGTTAAATGTGGTTTTTAAGAGGTGGTTTCAGAGTAAAGAGAAAATTAAGTAGTTCTACTGCCTCATGGTCGTAATCCTCCACCAACCACTCACCAAAAAGTGTCATTATCTCATCTGTCCCTGGGTTTTGTAGTTGAATAAAAGGCCAGAACAGGATCTTTACAGAATATTATGTCACATTGAAGTGTACCTTTGACCCTTTACATAAAAAATATCATCTCTTTCATTATATCGTCATTTAATGATTTTATCCTTGCAGACATTTGTCATAATTAGGTTAAGTTAGATCAAAGTGTTCATCTTTAAATCCAAGTGAACATTTCCCCGAATTTGAAGAAATTCTCTAAAATCTCATTGGAAATACAAGAATGGGAGACATGTGGATACGCATGGTCAGACAACCTGAGAACACACAGATTTGATCCACTGAACTGACACAATATGAACCAGAGGTGCATGATATCAACATTATCACCACAGAACTGTCCCAGCAGCCAAACCATCAATTAGAGGAAACTTCACGCTTTGTATGGACCCAACAACAACAACATTCCCTTTATGACATTTTCTGTTATATATGCGAGATGAGGTCCTCTAACATTTTCCCATCAACGATAACTAACAGCAGTGGGTCACGACTTGTGTTCCAGTATCCTGATCGAACATGATATATACACTTTAAGCAACATGTGACCTGCAGGCCTCTGCTCATCCATCACACTGTCAACCTCACATCTAATACACTGACATCTAATACTGGACACACGCTGACGCCATCACTCCTCCTGCCAGAGCTCCTCCTTCTCCTCCCCCTGAGAGTCCCACTTTCCTACGAGTCTCCCCTTTTACTGTTATACCCGCTCTGTGTATGCCTCTCCTCCCCTCTCAGTGTGTGTGTGTGTGTGTGTGTGTGTGTGTGTGTGTGTGTGTGTGTGTGTGTGTGTGTGTGTGTGTGTTGAGAGAAGAGGGACTCAAAGCCGGGGGGAAATCCAGCACCCTCCTTGGCTGACCTAGTTCTGGCAGTGATTCACCCCTCTCCATTCACAAGCCCCCAGTCCACTCTCCCTTTTTCCCCCCCACACTTCCTCCAAAACAAGCCCCCTACCGAGTCCACCTATGTCACAGGGACCAGCTCTCACTCTCAAAGAAAGACGTAAATCTCTGCCACAAGCACAGTGGGAGAAAGTGACCAAATGGCTTAATTATGAGATCACTGCCTGGTAAATGAAGTCCCTGAAGAACTTGTTTCAAAAGGAGGATCACATCCGCAGCACGGAGAAAGCTCCCGGGACGCCGAGGAAGTGACAAGACTTCCTGTGAGTGCAAAATAAAATGCTCCAGTTTTTATTAATCATGTTGTGTAATGAGAATTGTGTTGGATAATGCATGCGTTTGCTAACGACACGATATTTTTTACAAGGTCATTATTTTACAGCTTGATTAGAGCTGCAACAAAACCAAATGTTTTACAGGATTTTTTTTTCACTTCTAACAATTTCATGTTTAAAAAAAATTGTTAAAATACTTTAACCATTTCTCAGAGTCCATAGGTGATGACTATGGGCTACCAAAGTTACTTAGAGCAACAGAAGACACCAGTCTCTCTATTGCAAGTCAGTGAACCATCTAAATGATCTTTGAAGCTGTTTGAAGGTAAAATCACTTCAATGTTATTTTAAAGACTTCTCAAAATAGCTGAGGGTCCCAGATGAAATAACAAGTATGAGCAGACAGTGAGAAAGGCAGAGGAGGTAATAGAACCAGCTTGTTAACAACAGTGGACTCTGCGGGATGTGAACCTCTCACCTTTAGTGGTCTCGCTCTCCCTCACCAAGAAGGTTCCTCGTCTGTTCTGCAGGTTCAGAAGGAGCCGCTCTGAATCCCGACGAGTGATCTTCCCAAAGTACCACCTGCGAAAGTGGGTCACGGAGAACAAGATCAGTGAGAGGCTACTACTGTGCGTCTGGAGCAGTCGGGCAGAGACACACTCAGACGACTGCACAGGACGGAACATGTGCGAGGACAGCGTCTCTATACTCTTTGCATTAGCTTGTAGACAGAGCCTTGTTTTCCGCCTGACAATGACTTTAAATCTCTGTAACTGCAAAACAAAGTGCGAGAGTGAAACAAGGAGGAGGGTAATGTACTCTTCTGCTTGGATGGAGTCGGACGGAGCCACGTAGTTGCTGGGGATATAACCGCTCTCGCCCGTCGTCAGGGAGCGAGCGAGCCACCAGTCCCCTTCTCTGAAAGAAAGAGAGAGAGAGAGAGAGAGAGAAAGAGAGAGAGAGAGAGAGAGACCAAAGACAGTCAATAACAAACAGAAAACTGACAGGAGATACTGTTACTATTGCTCAGTTTAATCATCTGCCAATTTGAAAAATATAACACTGTTGTTCTTGTGCTTATTTTTAACTGACAACAAATTCATCAAAAAACCTCCCTGTCGTGTCAGCGGATTAAAACCCAAACCAACTGGTTCCTACTTAAGATGTAAATAATTCAAATTGTCTCAGAAATATATAGTTAAAATTTTTGTAAAAAAGGCTCCAGTCACTTTAGCTTTGAGCCAAAGTTACTCAAACAAGAGTAAATGCTGAGGAAAATGTACATCACCAAAACAGGGTATGTGTGATAAACTAAAAACAAACTAATATTTTAATATGATTACCATTATAATTATCGGCTTGAAACCAGAATCCCCAGTTTGCCGCTTGATCTTTTTACTGGATTTGTTGCCAATAAGAAAAATTCTGGACATTAGCAGTCTCCTTTAAATATTATTTTAAATATCTGCACAAACAGGACGATTCACATTTGACACGTCTCAGGGAGAAAGTCTATATCTGAGAAAAGTTTATACTTGACTGAAGACCAACATTGTTCTTTACAAAAACAGGAGACATTTCAAAATTGGTGTTTTACAAAATGCTGATTTCTTTCCACACCATAAAGCGCAGTGATGTGAGGAAGAACAGATTGTTAAGAGAGGAAGTGGACAGACACATGCAACCTTTTATTCCACGTGGTCCCCCCCCCGCTCACATTTTAGGCTTTAAACTGTATATCCAGATTTATTAATGCACCAAATCACTCCCCAATTCATCATAGTTACGCTACGAGCTTGACCAGACAAATCCGTGCGGCAGCAGAGGGACTGTGAACAAAAGGTTGCAGAAGATTTCTTATTGCATTAAGTATTACTGACCTGAAGCTGTACTTTTTCCTAGGAGAAACCATGAAGCATGAGAAAGAAAGAGAGGGGGGGGGGGAGAGATAACAGACACAGCAGACACATCAAAACACGGCAAAGGAGACGCGGCGAAGGCAAAGCAGCACAGAGGAGAGAGTGGAGGAGCCGGATGTGGGACGACACAGCGGGGCTAACTTTTAACTTTCATTTGTAATATTTCTTTCAATTCCACAATAGAAAGCGTCTTATTTATTTTGCATGAATTCCTCACATCATGGGGGGATTTCTTCTGGACTCACTGACACAGTCTCACTTAACATTTTCTTCATGCTTTGTAATGTAGACGTCCTGTTTCATTGTTGAATATTAATGAAAGATGAATTCATTATGTTTTTCCAGCCCTGCTGTGTAGTCCCACACTATATGTGTATTAAAAAAAAACAGCAGACCAGACTTATGGCAGGTTATGGAAAGAGTGCAGAGGAAAAGACAAAACAAAATGATTTTAAACACGTGTGTGTGCGAGTTAGGCTGTGGACGCTTTCACTCGGAAACAAATGCACACGTCTTTTTTATTTGAGTGAAATCTATGTTCTGTTTCTTCAGGGACATGAGTGGAAATATTGCTATGACAGATTTTATCGTAAGTGTCTCCGGCGACATCCATACAACTATTATTTTCCACACTCAAACACCTGAAGGCGTATATATGCGTGTGTATGTGCTGGTGTACACAGGAAGCATTTGGTTGTTGGTTGCAGAAACGTCGCAGGTTGCTGGAATAACAGCTTGTCTCCTACGCGTGTCAGCAGTTGTATCATTTTTAACAGCTGTCAGGGTCAGCTTTTTTTGATTCTACAAATTCCCTTTACTCTACAAATTTAAATTCTCCGTGTTCTACACTGCAGCCGAGGCCAAGGCTGGTTGTTTTCTTCCCGAAGGGGGTCATGTGATAGCAGCCTGACAAATCAGTGAAGGCTACGTCATGACTGAAAAGACCCAAATCAGCAAACAGCAAAGTGTCTACGTTGTTTTCCAAACATCTCAGTTCCTGCAAGTCCTGCCCGACTAAAACGCAGGAGTTTTTGTGTACGATCTTTCCAGGAGGTTTCGAGCTAAAACAGGGGCCACCATGCGTTTCTCAACTTCTCTGTTTTAGCGGCGAATCTGTAGCAGAGTTGATGCGTTTTCAGATGAAATCATAGTGTGGAATGCAGCCCCAGTGATTATGATGACGACAGTTGTCCTGCGAATGTGTCTGCTCTGCTTTTCGTCAACAGATGGGAAGAATCAGAGTCTGGCGTCTGCGTTGCTCCGCAGCTACCGACTGACTCCCACTGTGTTCATTCACATACACGATTCTGCAAGCTCACATGTGCGTCGACAAATCTGCTCATTTAGATTTTTGTGAAGTTGTGGCATCAGAGAGAGAGAGAGAGAGAGCGAGAGCGAGAGAGACACAGACGACGTGATTCTTACGTGTTGTTGACAATCTGCAGCCTGTCGCCTTTCCTAAAGGTCAGATCAGACGCTGTCCGTGACTCGTAGTCATACAACGCCACAAATGTAGTGACACCTCCTGCAGGAAACAACACAAATACACACAAACATGGGAGGAATATATATATTTTGGGACCAATGTAATTTAAGACAATGGAACTTCCCTTTTTCTGCTCCTATTCACGATTAACTTCCATAATCCAGCTTTAACAATTCAAGTCAGGCCCTTGATAATAATTTGCTCCATCCACTGTAACGCTATAAATCTATTTCGCCGACGTTCCATATCTGTATGAAACTATTTGCCAAACCTTAATGAGAAATATCGACGTTCACACTTGCTTGTGACCGATCGCCCGTGAAGGACAGAGCCATCATATCAAAGGTTTTCCATTTTCTGCGCAGCGTTCTCCCCCTTCCTTTTAATGAACCTGCGATCTGAACCTGGGAACACTCCAGCTAATCATCGATCGGGTCATTAGATGCACGGCAGGGAGAGGCGGCCAGCAGAGCCGCTGCCGACGCACCAACAGCATCTCCGCTCTCCAGCGAGGGCAACATTAACCTCAACCATCTGGCCGGTCTAGACACATCAGAGCTAACAGACTTCAAAGTCCAAGAGGAGCTTTAAAGTCTGTTTGACGGCTGATGGTGGGAAAAAGAAACAACTTTCCGATATCGCTCTGTGATAATGCAACTCCCTGTGAATCCTTGTCTTAGATGCTGCTCTCGTTTTCTAACTGAAAGCAGGTCTACGGGCTGACTCGGAGATAAGTCCTGATTGCTTTGGTTATAATTTGTTACTGAAGAAGCTGCTCAACATTTTTCTTGCCAAGAGTCAAATGAGAAGATTGATACCACATCTGTGTGTTAGATGAAGCTGGAGCGAGGTAACAGCTCAGCACAAAGTGACTGGGAATGGAAACAACCCGCCTGCCTCTGCCTAAAGGTAAAAAAAACCAATTCACCACGGATTAGATGCGTGAGATAGAGCACGAGGAGTTTCCAGCTCTTTACACTAAACTCACTGGTTGCTGTAAGCTTCATATTTAGCACACTCACATGACGGTGGTATCGATCTTCTCATCGGACTCAACAAGACTACTCACAGATGTATTTGCCAAAATGTGGAACTATTTTAAAGAGCATTGTCACCATTTGCAGTCCCACTCTTTGTTCCTCAAAATGACATATTTAAAAGGTTTGTCACCAAGAAAATTCCCCTCATGGACTAAAATAGTTTAAATGTTCTACACCTTCCGTTCTCATTTCGTGGCTGGGCTCTATGAATATATGAAGCACCTTGTAACAACTGTTTTAAAAAGGTGCTGTATAAATACAGTTATTATTATCATTATATATTAATATGTCGCTGCCCTGACTCCCGACTACCCCATCTCTTCACCCTTACAGCTTTTGAGGGGAGACTTTTCCAGCTACTGAGCTCCACCCACAAGTTACCAGGATTGGTTTCTTAGGTTTGTGACATCACAAACACCTGCTGTTTGAATCCATTTTTTTCCAGCCTGTTTACTGCAGTTTCAAGGTGTTGACTGCTTATTTCAAACAAAATGTCTTTTTTCATATAACAGACCCAAGGGGGACATTTTCAGCATGTTTAAAAACTTGATTTTCACAGGAGGGGGACTTAAAAATGTCAAACTCAAGAATAGAACAGTTCTTTTCTTTAGCATGTCCAAACTTAACCAATCTCACAACATATCCCTTACCTGCCAGAGGCCCCCTCTGGGGCGAGGTGATGGTGCCCGTGTGGTCCACTCCTCCGAAAAGAGCCAGCTCAGGAGTGTTTGTCGGCGCGTGGTGGTGCTGCCCTGGATGCCCCCGCCTCCCCGTCCCGACCGCAGGGCTCCTGTTGGGGGTTTGCGTCTGCTGGGAGGGGCCCAGGTGGTGGAAGCGCCCGCTGTCGGAGCCTGTGCCGATGGTGCCATCCAGGCTCATGGAGCGCTGGCCCGGCTCCTTGGGCTTGCTCTTGCCCGCCCCCATGTGCAGACCTGGGACAAGAGCCAGACATGAGTGTGACTGCAATACTTTAATTCCCAGAGGATGAAAACAAGGCGTCTTTTGCATCGTTAATATCTTTGTGTGGTTGCCAAAGAGACTGAAATGATTAGTCGACTGACAGAATAATAACTGCTAACTCTTTTTTATCCATTTGTGTTTTTTCCAAAGCAAAAACATACTTTCAACTTCTCCAATATGAAAATCTGCTAAATATCTTCAGATTTTTGTGACGGTTTGCTGAAAACCTTATGATCAATAACAAAACTAATAGTTAATTGCGGCACTAATTTAATAACTTTTGTCACAAAATCACAACTTTTCTTATTAAAAAAAAAAACTGCCTGATTGAACTGAGTTTTGTGTTTTACAAAACTCAACTAACCCCTGCCATCAGGTAAAAAAAAATGTACCCAAGAAAAGAAAAACTCACGATGCAAAATCAGTTGACAATTAAAGCAAACTTAATTAATCCTTTACTTTCATATACGTACTACCTATTTTATGAATGCTACCTGTAATAACTTTCAATTCATGCAGACAGAAGATTGGAACAGGAACTGATTGTGTTTCTTTTCATTGACCTTTCTTAATGAAAAAAGTCCCCGGAGCAGCGCGTGCTCGGAGCCTCGCACTCATCTCTGGAGCCTCGTCCAGTCCTTGGAGCCGTTCCAGCTTCGGTTAGAAACGTTTAGCATGCAAATACTCGGAGAACAGGACACCTCGAACCGGTCGACACACATACATTCAAGGTCAATCCTATCTGTTGATTCAATCTGCTCTGAATCAATAAGCATCTGCGAAGGAAAACAAGGCTTCAAACAAAAGAGCCCCGGTGCGGGTGAACCGACGCGACAGTAACAGTTTGGTCTCCTGCTGATAATTGCTGTATACGGCCGGCAAATACGTCTATTGTGAGCTGATAAATGCAACAAGTCAAGAGCGCACTGTCATCAAGAGCCCAGACAAAGACAAACATGCTCAGACAGTCAAGTGCAGCCACAGAAAGCTGGAGTGTCCACACACCAAGTCCAATCCTCCCCCCCCCCCCCCAAGGCCCTGGAGAGTGACTCACTGTGAGGCTGGCTACTTCGGGCCAGCTGAAACACAGACGGTCACACACACATGAAACAGCCTTGTTCCTGTAGGAGGACAGGCAGTCTCACTTCCAGACAGAGGGTATTCGCCATATATGTAGATGTGTGCGTCTGTGAGTGTGTGTTTATGTGTGTGTGTGTGTGTGTGTGTTGAGCAGCTGTTCCTCCATCTTTGGGAAACAAGACTCTATCGCACACCAACGCCGGCCACAGTTGCGTCTCACATCCTTTTTCCAACATGTGTCGGAGAGTTTCCAACACACTTGCGCGAGTCTGATCGAAAAGGACGCGGAGAGCGAAGAACACATGAGGAGAAAGGAACTGGCAGTGGCTGGAAAAAGAACGTGTGGGTGGTTGTTGTTGTGTACTGCACGGACAGCTGAGGCTTAGTGGGTGTTTTAAGTGTAATGTGCAACCAGAACATAATTACACAGGTACGGGGATTCTCAGAGATACAGAAGGATCCCACTGCGGAGGAGCGTGGGCGTGTAAGCTGCCCAGGGTGTGCGTGAGCGCGCACAACCAGAGAGATGTCAAACACACACGTATAGTCATGCAAGCTTTGATTCAACCCTTGCCAGTATGAAATCTGGCTCACCGGGGGGTTAACGTATCCCATGGTGCAACACTGAGTCACACAGAGAAAGGCCTGCAGGAAAAGAGGGACAGGACCGAGTGAACCGAGTGACCAGTGAACTGCTCCTGCCTCCCGCGTCTACCAGCTCGCTGAGGATCCAGGAGAGCCCAGACAAGTGCAAGACAAAACACGATGAAAAACATTGGGATTACAGCCTTAGCAGATTTAAAGCAGTAATGGAGGCACTTATGCAACAGATATATTTAGCAGCCCACGTAGTCAATATATGCAAACAAACAGATACTCGAGGTGCTGGAATCTGAGGAAAAACACAATGATCGTCTTCAAACAGCCAATGCTGCTTAAAAACTAACTGCTGATGTGCATTTTTTTTGGGGGGGTGGATTAAATGTCTATACATGCAGTTCAACCATCAGCTAAATTTAGAAGAGACAAACAAATCAGCTAATATCCAACTGAATGTCAAGCTACTTCAATTTGATCTACGCCGACTAATTAGAAGCTCTTCACAGGCTTCCTCCTGACTCCTGCCATTACTGACCCAAAGCTGCATCACAGCTCTGCTTAGTGAACTAAAGTAAGTCCAGACTCCAGAGTGCAGAGCTTTAAGAGTGGGCTAAAAGGCAAAGTTGGATCGATCAATCAAATTATAATTTCATAAAGCCCATATTCAGAAATCACAATTTGTCCCATAGGGCTTAACAAGCACTCATGCGAGCCGCTTCCACTTCTCTTTCTTCTTCTATTGTTGATGCCGTCTCAACTTCATGCAATTGGATCAGACCGTGATCCGAGCCACCTCCTATAAAACATCAGAAAACACTTCAAATGCTCATCACAATTCCCTGAAGCCCAATGTGTCTTTAAATGTCTTATTTTGTCCAACCAACAATCCAGATGCCCAAAATATATATATATTATACTATACTGTAAAAGCAACAAATTCAACACTTTCTCAACTCAATGATTAATTGATTGATCTATATAGTTTTTGGACAGGGCTAATATCTTCCTCACGGACAGTTCATTATTGCAAGTGTTTGGTCCGACAGGATTAGAGAAGAGACGAATCATCACGTTCAAGCACAATGGAGCTAATGCTCCTCGACTGGCTCTGCAAACATATCCTGATACAGTGATAGCGGCACTCGTGTCCTTTGAGAGTCGCAGTGCACACAGTGTCCAACGCTTCCCACTGGCTCTCCTCGGGACGCTGCACTCACAGCAGAACACCCTTGAAAGCCTCAGAGCCTGCCTATGTAAACAACAGAGCGGAGCCCCACGCCTCTATGGTGTCAAAGGGCCCTAACGTCAAGAAGTGCTAACGTGTGAGTCCGTCCAACACACGAACATGACTAATAAAGATCTGACAAATAAAAAAAGAGATATTGTAAAATCTGATTAAAACATAATAATATAAATATGAGGAATGGGAGATGAAGTGATATTTCAATTGCTTATGAGTTGTTCCATCCAAAAAAGGAGCACGGAGGAATGTGGGGGAACCAGATTGCACCACAGCGCTATACGGCTGCCAGACACTGCATCAAGAACAGGCACCTGAGCAGTGGGAGGCCAGGATGAGGGGAAGGAAGCGAGGAGGAGGATGGAGAGGGGGGGGGGGTGAAGGGGGTGAAGGGGCAACAAAGAAGCCCTTTTTTTCTTTTTGATTTAAATCGAAATCTTATTTCAAAAAGGAAAAAAAAGTTGTTTTGCACCTGGTATTATGTCATAATGATAAATCATAAATTCACAAGTCTTAAATCCCAATTATCACATTGACTGATTCATTGGTGTTATTAAACATTTTTCTGCTAATAATTATTTCTAAATTGATTTCTTATCATTTAATGTAATATGTGAAGCATTTCTGGTGTGAAAGGTGCTGTAAAAATAAAGTTCTGCATGATATTAATGATATGATAACACACAGATTTGCTGATCATGGGAATTACAGCTGTGCCTTGTTCATGAAAAGGCCACAAATAATCGTTCATGACGAAATCAAAACTATATAAAAAGTCACAATCCACTGAGAATCCACAATTAACTTCATGTAGGCCGCACGCTGGCATTTATAAAAAGGTGAAGAATCTGGAGGGGAGGGACAAGACTTTGGGGCCGGAAGCCTCCTGGGTTCTAGTTCACGTTTGAGTAGGTTTTGGTCGTCTGCAGGTAAACACTCCAGTGTGGAGAGCTAATTGGGTATCGAGAATCGTGGACATTCAAGGTATCAGTATATCGACTGCAACATTTTTGGTATCGTGACAATACCGATGTTATCGTTCTATATTGCGTCTCCTCTCAAACTAAACCCAGAATATGAATAAGTGAGTGAATCCAGCTCCTGTAAGAGTCACTGCTCTGCAGCGAGCAGCACAGGTAGCTGCAGTGTCGTCAGGTTCACAGGAACAACTGTACTGGATTCGATTAGAGAGAGTGTCTCTGCTCAGACAAGTTTGGAAATGTTAACTTGATTTACTGAGGTGAGTCAGTCTGTTCTACTGCAGCGCAGAGGGACATCTCATCAGAGACACCTGTAACCGTGGTAACAACAAGGAGACGGGGACAGGTGGAGCCTCCAAATGCATCGAAGACAACAATTAAAAAGCTATGTAGGAAAATGAGTCTGGATTTTGAAAAACCTCGAGATGTGAAAAAAAATAACAAAATTCAATTGACTTATATTTGAACAGAATGCAATTTTATCAAAAGACATGAGGTCAACACTAAAATGAAAACCAGCTGAACGATGATAAATAGAGGCTCAGCTCAAAAGCTGTTCTCTGAGTGGTTTGTACCTCAGAACCTGGAGAGCACTTCAATATCCGCACTACATTTATCACTCACCTGTGTCTCTCTCACAGTCTCAGTGTTGACCGAGTGCTATAAAATCTATAAAACTGTCTCGCCACCTGAAGTGAATACACAGGAAAACACTGTGGAGAGGGGGGGGAGAGTGTAAGGGCCACAAGCCGAGATGACTGACAGGAATGAAAGTTCATAAATCGGGCAAGTCCGAAAACACCTTTCAGAGGAACCACGCTATTCTCATTATGTGTCATTTGTACATGTGCTGCAATCTGCCCTTTGGAAAATGACACAAACCCACACGGTCATTTCAAATCTGATTCCTGACTTATAAAGGATCAATTTGAAGTTTTAAAGTGATACAAAAACAACACTCACGTGTCCATATGTACACAAACACTGTTTGTAGTCACGACAATTCATCCTGTGCATACAAACCCTAAAGAGATCCCGTTTATTACCTCCGCCAAAGAGGTTGTGTTTTCGCCAGGGTTACGCAAGCACTACCAAATGGATTTCAACAAAACTTGGTAGAAGGATGGATCATGAGACGAGAAAGAATCCATTAAATCACAAAGCGAGATAGGGAGTTTCTTCTTCTTCTTTTTTTTTTTTACATCATCACCCATTTCCCAGGAAATGACTCACGAATCTTGATGGAAAGAATCAAAGTATATTTAGAGGACTGATCTCAACGAGTGTGTGAAATGTGGTGCAGCATGATTGAATTGAAGGGGACTGGTGGGCCCTTGGTGGAGCTATGTGCTCCACTGAGAGTCATTCAAGTTGTGTTTCCAATGCAAGTGATCTCAGAATCCACAGTTCTGGCTCAGTGTAGAAATATGTTGTTCAGCCAAATAATAATAATCTTTGACCGTCTGATTTTACCAGATGAAGTGGTTTTTCTACCACAGTCACAATCTTTTCATGAATGCTGGCAGCACGGAGAAGGACGTGGCAAGATCTGTCCAGACTGAAATATCTCAACAACTGCTGCATTGACAATACTGACATTTTGAACAGACATTAATTATGATTACAGGATCGGAATAATTACACTACGCTGTTTGTGTTTGGGTCCAGCCCCTCAGCTAACCCTAGCCCCTCAAAAGGATAAGCTGTACAGATAAATGATTGATGGATAACATGGTAAACATTACACCTGCGAGACGTTAGCAAGACAGCAGCTGCTGACTCAGTTTCAGGAAAACAAAGAGGAACTGCTACTTTGGAAAACCCCTTCAGACTAACAGACGGCTGATGAAACAAATCAGTTCGACTAGAATCTGCTCTGTTTTCCCACAGTATGAGGATCGTGGATTTGATCTCGTCAGGGGGGAATCTCTTCATAGCAAACATGGACACGGACAGACATGACCGAGGGAGAAAATTAGGGTTAACATGCGAGTGCTGCTGTAAGACAGACTTGAATAACAATGGGTGTTGCGTGCTCCAGGGCGTAACGTCTTTACCTCAGGCCTCCTAATCATCTGCCCGACTTATCTACGAGGAAATGATCTGGTTGTATAATAGAAACTGAACGAACAATTAGCCTCGATGCTGAAGATCCATTCATCCATCATCTACACTGCTTAACCTTTTGACGGTGCCAGAGGGAGTTGGAGCCGATCCCAGCGGACATTGGGCGAGAGGCGGGGTACACACTGGACAGGTCGCAGGCATATTGCAGCGCCAAACAATCATTCACACCTTCAATTTAGAATTTGTCATCAATCTTACACTACTCTGCATGTCTTTGGACTGTGGGAGGAAACCGGAGTACCAAGAGAAAACCCACGCAAACACGCAGAGAACATGCAAACTCCACACAGAGAGACACGGGATTCGAACCTGAAGGCGACAGTGCTAACCACCGGGCCCGATGGTAAAGATCCATACTGTAATTGTTCCCAAATTCTTCTTCAAATTGTGTGTTTAAATGCAACTTTAATCAAAAGGATAATGTAATGATGAAACGTTTCAAACCATGATTGTATTTCCTCACATCTCCTCTGCCTGGTCAACATTTGTGCTCCTCCATCTGGGGCCGAGCACACTATAGCCGCACATATCTGCTGAGGCACATGAGCACATTTGGCCACGACAAACCTCACTGAGTCACAACAGACGGTAACAGTTGCCACTGTGCTGCGGAGAGCGAAGGAGTTCCAGCCAATGTTTCAGTCAAATGGGAAAATTACAGTTTGCCCAGGGGAGGGGAGGCGAGGGAGGAGGAGGAGCGACGACGGAACGACGGCTCCCTCAAGATCAAAATGAAAGGAAATGTGCACATTAGCATCACTGTCCCATCCTGCTATCTGCTGATGATAACATGAAGCAGCACAGTCCACATACATGTTTCATATACGCACATCCTCTATAAATAGCCAGAGTCGGAGGGACAGAAAAGTGGATTGAGAGAAAAGGGCCGAGGAGAAAACAATGCAGTCCCTTTAACTATCAAATCTGGTCCCATCTGAGTCTCGTCCGGTCTGTCTCCACAAATCTTTCCGTTAACCCCTCGGAGCCCGTTTGAAGCTGTTCCACCTCACGTTCGCTCGTCCACAGTGACAAACACACAGATGACACGTGAGAGGAAGAAGAAGAAGAAGAAGGAGGAGGAGGAGGAGAGGAGGAGGGAGGAGGAGAGGAGGGGGGGATTGTGGCATTCAGCTGATAAAAACACACTTCCGTTTGCTGTCTATCTTTCACTGGGGTCTCCGGCTGCAAATGATCCAGGCTCTGGGAAATGGCTGCTACAGCTGTGATTGATGCTATGGAGGAGGGCAGAGGGGGCACATTCTAATATATATTCATGGGAATGTCATTAATAACAGCACATGATCTATATTAAATTCACAGGCAGCATTTCTTTGTGGTTTATGGAATATTAGAATAAATTGAAGGTAATATGCATTCTTCTCGCAGCCTGTCTTAAAATTGAAGCAAATCACATCTGCAACAATTAATTAATTTATCAAACGGGCAATCAACAGATCGGTGACACTTTGAAAAAGGAGTAACTGCTTCCTGTTTTCTTTTTTTTCACGGTAGTACACATATATTATTGTGGGGGGTTTCTAACTGAAAGAAAAACAGGACATATGGAGATGTAACCTTGAGGACCTGTAATGAGCCATTTCCCGTATATCTGTGACCTTTGTATGGATTAAACAATTAATCAGGACAACACTTGGTGGATGGATCAATAAAGAAAATGGTCTTGAGCTGCTGGGAAGACCAACACTGTCCTGGGAAAGGCAACACTAGTGTATTTTATCCACTACACTACAGAAACTAGGGAATTAGGATGTTTTCCTCGTGCTGCATCTTCTCAGTCCAGTTGCAGAGATCCAGTGTTGATCTTCCCCATGTTTGTGTGACTTAATCCAAACTGAATCCACGGCCATATGGAAATGAGCTGGAAACATGCCCCAAGCTCCAAACCAACAGTAAATAGATTAGCCACATAATTTAAATGCTATTTCCACGGGATTAAAAACACCAGTTGTTGTCAGCAAAGCAGCTTTTTTCTTTCTCAAAAAGACACACACAAGGGGTGGGGTGGGGATGTGCCTGTGCCAGAGAAGCAGCTGTCAGGATGATAAAGGAAGGGAATGAATCATAATAATCATACAAATATTTTTTTTTTTTTAAAAGAGGAGAAAACATCCACGGTTTCTCAAAAACGGATCCACGTTAGGTGCGTAAACGTGGATTTGTGAATGGGGCGCGAGGACGAGAGGCGACAATGCTGCTGCATGTGCGGCCTGATGAATCAAAACAGGTGCTGCTACAGCTCCATTTTGAATTTCGATGGATTGTTGGTCTTCTCACTTGTCCGCGCGGTCCAATTTAAAGCGGGTGGGATTCGGGATGGTTCGGGTTCTAAACGCGTGACGCTGGAGGATGCTTTTGTATGTGGCGTGTCGTGGGGGTCCGAGGTAAAGCCTCAGCGACACGGGCACAAATAGGAGTGAGTGAGTGGCCTGTGCAACAATGAGACCCAGCGCGAGGAGGGGGCTCCGGACTGGGAAATACGCAGTATATAAACCAGTATAGAACCCCCCCACCCACCCCACCCCCCTTAGTGGGAAATGATGAAGAAACGTCTCGTTAAGTCTTCTGCTCACTCACCTTTGACGCGTCCGGGAGGTTCAGCCCAAGCACCGGAGACGCGCAGCGAGGAACCGGGTTAGATCGGTGCGGCTGCGCTCATGAGACGGAGCGGGGAATGGAAGCGGGCGGCCAGTTGCTGTGGAAACCTCGGACCGGCCACGAATCCCATTTAGCGGATTCCGGCTGAATCGCAGGAGGAGGAAGAGGAGAAGGAGGAGAAAGAGGAGGAGGAGGAGGAGGAGGAGGAGTCATGGTAGAAGCCGTGTTCGGGAGCAAAGGGCTCAGCTGCCGGGCGGCTGCGGTGGAGGGGCCGGACAAACACCGGACCGACGGCGGAGCGAGAGAGCGGGCGAGCGGCCCCGTTCGGCTGGGAAGAGTCGGTGGAGCCGTGGGTTCATGCGCCGCAGCAGGAGGGATGGTGGATGGAAGAAGAGGAGGAAGAAGATGAAGAAGAAGAAGACATGGCTCGTTGGGAGAAAACCACGGGATCGTGCATCACTGGAAGCAAATATGACGAGTCTGGGCTTTTTTTTTTTTTACGCTGTTTACGCAGCGGTGGTGGGAGTCAGGGGGATTCACGTCGCCTTGCGTAACTCGACGCCACCACGGAGTAGTAGTCGAATAAAAACACAATAAACACTTTAATAAAAAAATCATAAAATCATCTCCGCTCGTAGTGTTTCATTGTTATTGAGCTAATAACAACACGCCTCGTTTCCCCAGGACACTTAGTGGAAAGGTCAATCGGTTGCTAAGCGACAAGCACATCGCTCTGAAGAGTTACGTTGGCTTTGACGTCCACGTTCGGATTCTGAGGCGACGCGACGTGTTTACTCACATGAAACAACTTCAATTAACGTGAAAAAACATTTTGAAGCTGTTACAAAAAATGTGTTCATGAAACAATTAAGTTTTAATTCAAGAATATCAATTATACTTCATATTTTTCGATTAAAATGCTAATTGTTGACAGTATTGGAGGAGCGTGAATTAGGATTGCAACAAATGGTTACTTTTATTGACATTTAACTTTCTGTCGTGTGGAGTATTTTTTTCTATGTAATGTCTAAAAGTATATATTTTTTAAATACGATGACTTTGTTTTGTTTTGATTGGAGAGGTTTTCCCTTTGAAATGACAAAAATTGTCATGTTTTTGTTGTTCGACAAATTTTGACATAACAAGTCATTTGTCAGATGCTTTTATCCCAAGCCACTTACAATTAGTGCATTCAACAGCTATGAGGTACCTTTTATCTTGCCCAAGGACACTTCAGCATGCAAATGGGGAAGACTGAGGATTGAACCAATGACCTTCTGGTTGGAGGACAACCACTCTACCACTGCATCTATTGCCATAGACTCCCATGACATTATTTTGGTGTTCATTGTGTCACTTCATGTATACGGTTCATACTTAAGTCTGATCAGGTTTTTTTAGGCATATACTGGCAAACTAGACCAACAACATAAACATAAGACCCACACACACACCCTCTATCTTGGATTATGTACCAATAGAGTGTGTTATGAATTGCTTAATATTGTGTATATTTAAACAAACATCAGTTTATTTATAAAATCATGGTTCTCTGGTGCAAAAAAACACAACTTTACAACAGAGTCGAGATATATTCTGCCATTCAAGAGAAGTATATTATAAGGACAGGACACAATCCTATTCCACATCATTAAACCAAACTGGAATTTAGCAATGAATAAACACACCTGAGGCACATGAATGTATAGTGCATTTAATTGTCTGTTACAGTTCAAATATAATTCAATCAATGATATTCAATAATAAATGAAACTAATGCAAAAACATTTAGCCAATAGAAATAGGTTGCAGGCCACAACCACCATGGCAGTTTGCTCCTTGTAATGCTATGTTGATGGTGAACAGGACACAGTTCATTCTAAAGTCTCTCAAATTAAGAGCACAATATATTTTAGTGTTGTAGTAAGACAGTTTCTCATACACATGTAGTGATACACACAAACACTCTCACACACGCACGCACACACACGCACACACACACACGCACGCACACACACACAGCTTTCTATCGCTTCTTCTTGCTCTCTTTCTTTGGTTTCTGTCGAATCTGAGGAGCTCCTCCTTTAGGTTTCTTTATCTGTTCAGCAGCTTTACTGGCCGTGGACTCGTGCTCATCCTGTGGAGTAAACACATGAGGCATGAAACACCCGGCAGTTTCAGAAGAAATCTTCTGAGTCATTCAAATGAGGTGTGAAAATACATGATTGCTAGACATAACGTGTGATTTAAAGATATATTCAGATGATGGTTTTGCCACAATGACACAAGTTTATATTATTTTCCCAAGTAAATTGAGTTTTAAAGTAAAATGGGCAGAGGAGGTTTTGTAACTTGTGAAAATAGATCTTGTTAATACAGTTTCCCAGTTAGCTTGGTCTCAAAGTAATCTGCATTTAATAGATGGTTCAATAAAAGTTTTTGGACACACTGCAAACAAAGAAATTCCGGCGTGTTCCAGCACTTTCCCTCTGTCAGCACTGTTTCTGCGATTGCAATCTTTCCTATTTTTCTAGCCGGGAGGAATGACAGCGGGATGAAATGGCGACATACTGTGGAAAGTAATCAGTACATCTGATGACGGCGGCTGGAAATAGAATAATTAGACATTGGATTTAATTGCTCCTGTCTATAAATAATCTCCCCTGACAGTAAATTAGTATATAGATTGAGAAAGTAACCCTTGATGGCTCGGTCCTTTTGGACATTAAAAAATAATGTAGTCTGTAACACTATCTTTTTAAATAGTAGAACTTGTGAATCTGACAAACTACTGTACAGACCAAAATGTATCACTAAACCAGGCTGCAGAGGGGAAACACAGTTTAAAGAAGGAAAACACTTCATCACATCCTCTTATCCTCTTGGTCTGTACCTCACCTGTTCATGCCCCTTGGATATGGGGAGGAAAATAGCCAGGATGCAGATAAACTGGAAGATGGCGCCCAGAAACAGGCCGTAGCGCAGCACGCTCTCGAGGAAGGTGGGCTCAGGGACCTCTGGAGAGGACAGGTCCAGGTCTGCAGACATGATGCTGCTGGATGTTTGGTGCAGTAGGTCTCCCTCAGTGACGTCTCTGTGTGAACAACAGCAGCAGCACAGAGGAGGATCAATGCAAGTGATTCTAAACAGAGGCTTACGGAGGGGGTCGTCATACAGCCCCTCCATTCGTAGAAATAATGTGTGGAGAATACGTTTAATACGATGTACTTTCTATTTTAATAAGATATTAATCTGCAAACTGTTTATTCCGTTACTTGAAAAGTTATTCAGTGTAGAAAATGTCCTAAACTGCGTAAAAAGCTCAGAAAGAAACTCAGACGTCTCCCCAAAGCAACTTCTTAATATTTTGTTTATCATATGAAGCCAAAATAAGGATCAAACGTTCACACGTCAGAACCCAAAAAATGGAAATATTTGTAAAATTAAGTTTGAAATTCCACTGACGAAATTAAAGTTGTAGACGGTTAATTTTCTTTCAGTCAACTATATCCTGATATAACACTCTCTATATATACAGATAATACTCTATTGTACACACACACACACGTATATATATATATATGCATATATATTTTGTATATTTATATATGTATATTATCATATACAGCATATTTTTTGTTTTGCTGTTACATGTTTCACATCTTGTTTAGTTTGTTCTGTGACTATCCACCTTTCCATCCATCTATCTATCCATCTATCCATCTATCTATCTATCTATCTATCTATCTATCTATCCATCTATCTACACATCCGTTTATGCATCTATAGATTGACTTGTGGCTTGATATCATAGATGAATTTATGACAAAGAGAATCTAATAAGTCAGATGTGTTCTCCTCTCGGTACCATGGTTACAGTGGGTTATCAATATAAAAGTCATTCAGACGTTTTAATGTAGCAAAACACTGGGATCAGATGAAATACTTCAATACGTGGATCTGAGCCACGACACAATGTTTCCATGTTTGATTTCAGAGAGGAGGAGATCTGTACCTGTGGTGGGAAGACTTCACTCTTCTTCTTCGTTACAGGACAGGTAGAAATACATCAACCTCCAGATCCCTTGAAAACAAAGACGCTGCTTTATTTTACAAAGGTAGGGGAAAAAACTTCCGCCTCACGGAAGTGATGTCATAAATCTGTGTCGAGCTTCCGACCCTGGTAAATGATTGTTTTGAAAATGTCGCCCCCTACAGTCCTTGTTCAACGTTGTGGATTCATTTTGAGGCACAGACATGTCTCCTTTAGATATATAAGGAAGTATTATTAAAATACCAAATTTATATAACCCACACAGAATTAGTGTTTCTACTGAACACTGTTAAATTTCTTTAGATAATAAAGTCAGAACAATATATATGTCTGCTCTCAGTATCAGAATCAGGGTTCATTGACAAGTAGGTTTACAGATACAAGGAATTTGCTGTGGTGTGTTTGTGCAAGAATAGATCTAAAAAAATCGAAAAATAGGAAACAAAATTAAAAATATATATATACTAGAGAACGGATTGTGCAATTTAGATTGATAAGATATTTACAATTTGAAGTTTGTACAGTTAGTTTGTCATTGGCCGCTGGACGTTGAAGGCTCGAAACACACTGATTCATTTAAACAGATTTATTATAAAATATTTACACATGTTTACAAAGAGCCGTTGTACAAGTATATGCACAGAGAGAAGACACAATACAGACAAGCAGTATAAGTATGACACTTGTGTCTTTAGCTAAATATGTATGACAGTATTGAAGTAACAGTGATCGGATGGATGTACATGTTGCAGCAGATGTTCTCACGGTGAACCACCTCCCTCTCTAGTTTCACAGATCCAGGTACACATCTTAAATAATGTTAACATGAGCCTCTAATGGAGTAGCTTCAATTTCTTCTTTGCCTCATGTTTCCTTTTATCCGGTAGATTGTTCAATTGCAATTGTTACAGGTACAAACTTCCTCTGATACAGTCAAGATTTTGATGTGTACGTTGTTAGATTTTTTTTTATGCTTTGGATGTGGTGGACACCAAGGCTGCGGCATTTCTCCAGGTTCACTCTCCATTGTGGCCTTTCAGGTCCCTTCTGATGATGTCATTCACTGGAAAGCATTAAAAAAAATTGAATGAGCAAATTGAATGGTCACTACAGGAGTCTGGATTGTCATTTTAACATGAACCAGGGACATTGAGGTTTGTGCCTTAACTGTGTAGCATTACGTTAATGGCCACAAGATGTCTCAATTTTCATGAGCACAGATTATCGACAGTTTGCACAGATTATCGACATTTGGGCTAATCTTCTACTGATTAGCCCAACAACCGGTACTTTCCTCAACTTTCACTATTACTCCTGACTGCAGGGCATTTCTGTTCTTCATCTCCGTCTTAACCACATGTATTTGCCTGCAAAATACACTTCCTGTTTCTGTCCCATCACAGAGTTATAAACAGAAACACCCACCCACCCTGTGTGTGTCTGTGAAAGAGATACAGTCATACTGAAACTGGTAGGAAAGTGAATAGAAAGACCCGACAGAAAACCACAAGACAGGTATTGCAGGCGCACAATAGCATTGTGCTTGTTTGCATTTGCTGACTGGACCACAAATTCCCATCTGCCAAACAGTTTAGAAATCTTTCTGCCTCATAAGAACTTTTTAAAAACTCCGACAAAGATGAACCAGGCAGTGAAATTAGAAACCAGACAGACAAGATGATGTAAATGTATTGCTAGTGACTCTTTATACATGTATAGTTACAAAAAGTCGCAAACTGTAGCTACAAGTTGAGGTGATTGTCAGACTGTTGGCTTTGTCGGACGCTGCCCTCCTAGTTCTCATGTCAGAGAGGTGTGAGTCGACATAGATGAAGTTCAACCAGCATGTCCGTCCCGGCACACTGACCCATTCTGGAGAACAGTATGAAACAGTATCACTCACCATCCTCCAGGTAGGCATAGCTGAGGTTCTCTTGTTTGACTGTGACCTTCTCGGGAGCCCACTTCTCATGGTTACCTCCACCTGGCTCCACCCTGCACACGCCCTCCCATGAGCTTGACCGTGGATAAATCTTGAAGGCGGCGACTTCCCGAGTGGCAGCATCGTCTGCTGTCTTGACATCAAACAGGAATCACTAACCGGAGGACCTTCGAACAGTTTGCCCACAGGGGTCCTGGCACCGACGCACTGGCCGGTGGAGGCAGAGTAGGATGCCATTGGGGAATCATTAAGAAGGGTTGTATCACAGCTGCTGTAGTGTTGGTTGACAGTGTGGTACAGCATGGGAGTGTTGATCAAAGTGCCGGCTCTGGACTGGTAATAGGCTGATTGGTCATCCAGTGGATCAGGTGTTAACACGCAGGCTCTGGGGTCCATATTGGTCAGATGGTACAGTGTTGGAGAAACATTCAAGGCTTGAAGGTGGCTGTCCTGCTCCAGGTGATGGTAGAGTGGCTTCACCGACAGGCCAGGGACTGAGTAGCCACATGAATTCAACCGATAGTCATCTAGTGGCTCTGCTTTAACGGCTGGAATACAAAAACAAAGATTATCCAACATTATCCTCAGAGTCTATCATTAGCTCACTGAGGCAGAGACTATAACCACGAGTTAGCAATGGAGTGACAAGACAATTTTACACCGAGCATTTGTCAGGTGTGCGTTTATGTGTTTTGGGGGGGTAGCTCTGTCCAATGAGAGGGGGTGGGATGTATCAGATGCACAGTTTCAAAGAGTAGCCTGCTCTTGCTCGCTTTTCCAGGATTCCCAACCCTAGCTTTGACCTTTCAGAGACCTTCCCAACATTCTGCGTACCCCTTCATCATCTAGATAAAACAGTTAAATACCTATGACGGAGTGTAGATGAAGTGCTGAGGCTGACTGGCATTCTTCTTCCCGTTGACGACGTAAAAGTTGACTTTGGCCGGGTGGCAAATGGTTCGGTCTCGATACGGCGGGACCTCAACGAACAGCATGTTCTAGAACAGAAAAAACATCATGTTTCAGACAAACTGTGATGTATCAACGGCATATGCTTCCCCTGCTGCAATAAAAAATTATTGAATTTAGCGCCAGATAGCCTGGATAAATCGAAATCTACGCTTAGATATATGAATACGTTTGTCTACAAAAGTGAAAGTGAACTCACAGCTTGTGTTTTGTCTTTGTCAACCGTGGCCTCCATCTCCCAGATTTGCTGCCCCTCTGAAAACAGAATACAGTTTGTAGGTATTGCAATTTAAAAACAATAGTTTGACATTTTAGAAAATCCACATATTTCTCTCCTTGCATAGAGCTAGATAAGAAGATTGATAAAGATTTCACGACTCAACCAGAAATACGTTTGGGTGAAAAAAAATGAATTTGTAAGAGATCAATCCTGTCAATGACTCACCAGTGCAGCATGTGTACACATGTATTCACAGCCAGTGGAAATCTACTTCATGTTTTAAGGTTAGTTTACTGTTTTAACCGGCTGTGTCTGTTTTCTACCCACGCTTAAAAACAAAACCAAAAAGAAAAAAGCCTCTGCTCTGGGTCTGAATCAGTCTGTCGAACCACATCCTGTAGCACGAAACCCCACGCCAAGCAACAGGGAGGCTTCACATGCAGTCAACTGTTCGCATCCTGCTCTCAAACTATTTTGTGTGGGCAGAAGGAGCCCGAGCAGGGTGCGAAATTTCCACGTAGCCATACAGTACATTTGAAAAAGTTTGTACCAAAGTTGACTATTGACTGACGAAGATGTTCCATTCTAACAGGATGTCGAGCAGGACGCATCTGGGTGTTGTACAACATATTGGTTTTAATTATATAAACCAGTTTCATATGCAGTGTATTATATTACAAACCACACATAAAAAAACCGAATCGTAGTAGCTACACATAAAGTTGTATTTATCAAAAGTATAGCTCAACATTTATGGATTTAATTTCTTGCTGAAAATTAGATGGAAAGACTAATACCACAGTCATGGTAGTGTAGTGGCAGTTATCTACTTTGGTTTAAAAAGTGGAAACAGAGGGAAACAGCTAAGCAGGTTCAGTTTGAAAGTAACAGAATCAATCTGCCATCGTCTCTAAAGCTCATTAACACATCTTATCTGCTTAATCAACAGTTTGTGATTTCACAGAGGGAGAGCTGACATGCTTGAATATTTCTTGGTCACGAAGATTGACTTCCTGGAATTTTGTCTGTCGCTGCACCGAGCCGATAGGCATCAAACACTCTGGCATCTACAGTCGGGCCGTAGAGATCAAATCGCATAATGTTTCTTGAGAATGATATGCTGATTCTATGTCTCTTGAAAAATGAGCCGTGTTGTCATGTAGACAATAAAGTACTGAAAAAAGAAACCAAACAATGGCACGTGAGGATTTTAAATGTGACATATGAAGGACAAATGAAAGCATTCAAAAACAAACAACAACAAAAAACAACAATACTGATAAGGGTTGAGTGTAAGTGAGCTTTTCCTGTTTCCAGTCTTTGTGCGAAGCTAACGAAGCTAGCTTTGAATTTACTGTACAGACATGAAAACTGTGTGAAAACTCTAAACCTCCAGTGGTCAGCCAAAAATCTCCTCTCACCTTGAGTCTTCTCAGAGAATATCACCTTGGAGTCAGGTGTGAAATTTTGTCCAGTGAGGACCATTTGTTGACCCCCGAGCACCGAGCACCGGTCCAGGTCCTGCCTCTCGACTGCAGGGAGCTCCTGAGCTCGCTGGGCTGAGGAGACACAGGAAGGCAGAGCTCACTTTATAATGATCACGTAGAATGATCAAACATTAGAACAGTTGCACAAATAAAGAAGAATCATAAAATTAGCAAACTTGTCAGCAACACAACACAACACAGCTTTTTCAAAATCAACCATCATGAGCTACTGCAATGGACCATATATAACAATAGAAAACTGAATGTATTGTGTTATTCAAAGGTTTCATTTTATTATTACATATATAAAACATAAACATAAAAAGATTGGTATGAATAAATGGATAAAAATACAATCCTGCATCTTGTTAACAAGCAGTTATCATGAATGGATCCTTACAGCATTCAATGGGCTCAGAGGCAACTTGAAGAGACACGAGCCGGCCTCCAGACTGGGGAACGTGGACCTGAAACACCAAACGCACACGCGTGTTCTTTCGTCCGATGTCCGTCTCACCGTTCCTCAGTTCAATGTCGGCATTTCTCAGCTTCAGGATCCCGACACAGTCAATCCTGTAAAACGGAAGAAAACACCGGTGAGATGAACAGGGTTCTGAAAGTACCTTCAAACACAGTCACAGTCAAATTATAGTTGAATGATGAGTCAGTTGTAACCCAGTTTTTTTGTGACATTTTTATTTAGAATAAAATAGCTATTTTTGGAGTTTCTTTTTCAGTAAATCAATAGATCAAATAATTTTTGTTTGCTGTAAAAACCCAGCATCTGGTAGGTCCTTCCTGGAAAACCTCTCTGGCACACAGGAAGTGATACATTTCAAGTTTCTGTCAGCGCCAACAGCAACTTGTTCAAAGGATCTATATATAAATGATCAAAGCTAACATTCGTGTAGAAACAAAGAGCATTAAATACACATAGAAACAACAATATTCAAATGTAAGATCCAAATAAAACTTACTAACAACTCAATTAACTGTATCTCTGCATCTATACCTGTGAGAGATTGAGTGCAAAAATCACCACATTGACTTCAGATTGGTTAATAAGTCTGAAGTCAGGCAACCATCCTAAAATTAGATTTCTTGCCTTATTAAGTGCATTTGTCATTTATTTGTTTTGGTGAACTCGTATCTCGTGTCTTTTACTCACACCACTCTCATATGGTTCTTCGGCTCCAGAGGGATCTCCAACACTTTGGTCCCGCTGATCATCCTCTCCATACTGGGCGTGGTGACGGTTTTGCCCGTGACGCGGTGCACCTGGTAGAAGGCGTGGGGTTTCAGGAGCCTCTCGTCGGCTGTGCCTATGAAGACCTGCAGCCCCAGTGGAGCCGAGCCTTCATACCCACAGAGCTGGTGAGGGTGGACAAAATGTGATCAAACCCAAACGCTTTACACTGAATTCAATTAACTGTAAGACCATTAATGTGCATGACAGCAGAGAACATCTCTCTTCCCCCGTGGGGATGATTTCACAGGTCTTACTGGCAGAGCAGGGACACTGCTTTGCATAACCTGTTTTGGCCACAGCGCCAGCAAAACCAACACAGGCTTATTAATGTAGTAAACCCATGCACAAATACTTATATCTTCATTTAAATATTAAGGAACTAAAATAATTCATGCATTAATAACTTGTCCTGGTGGGAGTTCTGATGTGAAAGTGACCTTAGGCTCTTCCTTCATTTGCATGAACGTCTTTACACAAACACATTTTCCAGGAAACACCACCTACATTTACAACCTTGTTCTCCCGCTCTGTGATGAAGATGAAAAGTGAGAGTGATCTGTTTTCTCTGTTTCATTTCTTGCATTCACACAAACAATCCACCACAACCGCCAAGTATGAAAGAAAAGTAGAAACGCACTCAGAGAGATGCTGCACCCACGCTGCAAACAGTCTTAAGATGTGCAACACTTTACATGTTTAAGTATCGATAGTTTTAACCTTTAAGCACCATGACATCATGACATTTTTAGAACTGAACAATTACAAGAGGGAGTTATTGGTCTGAGAGACAGATTAGCAGAGGTGTAAAAACTACCTGAATCTCTGGGTGCCCTCCTTTGGGTGTTTTTACGGCGCCGCGGCTTCCCTCGGTCTCGTAGTGAGCTCTGTGGTGAGATTTGGGCTGCTGCCGGATCAGCAGCTCATACTGACCGGACTGACTGGGTAATTGCCTGTCTAGTTGAGGAAGTGGGGCCACAGAGAGACCACTGAGGAGAGAGAGAGCGAGAGAGAGAGAGAGAGAGAGAGAGAGAGAGAGAGGAGAGAGAGAGAGAGAGAGAGAGAGACATGGGCCAAAGGAGAGAAAACACAAACAATGGCAAAGCAAAATGTCAACAAATTGTACCATATTTCATATTTAATTTCATAGCTGTCAATCAAAATATAGACTTTGTATCCTCTGATTTTTGCTTGGACGTTTGAGCTCATTAGAAAGACATAAATTGTCTGTAGGTCATTAAAGAGGAACAACAACACACCTGAATTTTCCGTGTTGGACTGGATGAGAGGAGGGCCACACAGCTGGGACCATGTAGACCATGTCAGGCTTGACCACGGCTCCAGACCTCCCAATCCTCTCCTGCTCAATGGCCCAGTCATAAACCTCTCCATACACGCAGTCCTGCCTCTGGGGCTGCCCATGTGCACTTTGCACCAGGACGGAGGGCACTGCTCTGGACAGACTGGAGCTCCATCCTCCCCGAGACCCTGAACCTGGGTCTGAAACTCAGCTTGGGCCTGAGTGAAGATAGTGGGACCCCTGCTGCTCAAGCGGAGAGGGGATGGGGCTTGGGCTCCTGGAGCGCTGTTTGACAGGGGTGCCACCCTGACAGGAGTGGGCTTGCTCATAGAATCGCTTTCCATGTGGCGAGGCAGAATGGGAGCGCTGCTGAAGAAGTGGTGCAGCAGTACGTTGGTGTTGTGGCAGGAGAAAGGTCTCATCTGGGACACTGTTGCGAGGCGAGGCTCCAGGAGAGGAGTGGGTAGAAGAGGTGTGGATGCCCTGGAGGCCCGGGCAGAGGTCTAAGGCGGTAAACCCTACGCTACAGCCACCTCTATTGGAGGGAGAGACACATGGTGACGCCACAGGAGAGTAGGTCTCTACTGGCCATCCTGTGGAGGAGTTGCTGCTGGCAGGGCTCACACACTCCCTGTAGGCTCCCAGGACTTTGGAGCCAGGGCTGGGCTGCAGCGTCTGCGAGCTGAGGGAGTCGCCTGAGGGAGTGATCTCAATCCTGGGGCTGGGAGCGGGTATGTTCTCTGGTCTCGATACCAGTCCCAAAGAGTCAAACAGAGCCCCTGACAGGTTCTCCCTGGTGGGGCTGTGAGAGGAGGAGTTGTGGCTGGAGGCTGGCTGGTTGGAGCTGGAGACGTACGCAGTGTGATGGTCGATCACCAGCAGAGGAGGCTGCTTGTCATCCTGAAAGAGGACAACTGGATCATCTGTCAATAACAAAAGCAGAGAATTTGTGCACACCCGACCACTTGTTGATAATTACATCGATGTCTTTAATTGAACAATCCAGAACATCTCAAAAGTCTATTTTCGGTGGAGGTTCAACTTTCCTTATCACTCTGTAGGTTGCATTTTGAATCAGGACTGGCTTTCAAGATAGTTCTGACGTCAGTAAATTCTGCAGGTATGTGCATGCGTCTTAAACTCAGATTTAAGGAACACGACGTTGTAAATTAAATGTGTTTTGGTCTGAAAAATCCATATCCTAAATTTTATTGTAAAATATTTACTTGGCAAGTTATCACAATACCTATCTAGTCTGTTCATATTGTCCCAACAGCTACAAAACTTGATCATCACAGAAAAGTTTCCTCAACTTCCCGAACAAAGTTTTTGCTTTCATGCACCACATGTAAGAGAGTAGAGATGTAAGACATCCCAAACTTGGAATCATTACCCTCTCTTGGCATGTTTTAAAATCTTTTTCATTGCAATTAAAATGTACTTTTTATTTTGCACAATTAATTTCTGCCATTGATTTCCACCTCTGTTCTATGCTTTAGTTTTATGTGTTTTAATATTTTTTTGTGTTATCCGTCCCTGCTTTTATTTATATATACAGTTGTTGTATATATAAATATAACCTTATTCTTTATTTGAGTCGCGGCCCATCTTGATAACGACTCCTTGGCAGAAGATTTTATCGATGTGAATGGGGATTTCCTGGTTAACTAAAGGATGAGTAATGTGTGTCATAGAGTAAAAGTGTTAAAAGTGTTCCTTGTATAAAAATCTCCACATTAATGTTACTGCACAGTTTAGTAAAACAAACGATGATTGTGAGTGGATCAGAATTCAAATGGTATCCCCTGTTAACAGAGATAATATCGCACTGTTTCTTTAACTATGTTTCTAAAAATAATGTTCCTAAACTGCAAGAAGGGTCTAGATTTCTTCCACCTGTTGTAAGTGTCACATCAGTACCTGACAGCTAAGTACTCTCTGAGCCATTTCATTACAAATTCAACACACAGTCGCTGCTGATAAAACACATAGAACATGCTGCAATGTGAGATATTTGATTAATTCTCGAAGTAATTACAGCGCTTATAAAATAAAACATATATCTTACCTTTGTCACAGCCGACAGGGAAGTCCTCTCCAGGTGGGTTATACAGGAACAGGTCATTGAAGTCCAGCTCCTCCTGACTAATGTCGCGACCCAGACTCTCAGTGGGACCCAAACTCATGTCCAGCTCTGTGTAGATTCCCCCTCCTCAACAACTTGTAATAACTCAACACCTAATTTCAAGGCGCTTTATTCAAAAGCAGTCAGATAATTAAACTCACTTAAAAGTTCTATCTAAGAGGAGTTTAAAACATTAGCAGCTGCTCAAAGAAAACATCCTGCTCCGAGGCACAAAGAACGAGAGCTGATGCTTCCTGTCACGGCTGATGGTGACAAGCAGACAGGAGGTGTGTGTGAGTGTGGGTGTGTTCGTGTGTGTGTGTGTGTGTGTGTGTGTGTGTGTGTGTGTGTGTGTGTGTGTGTGTGTGTGTGTGTGTGTGTGCGTGTGTGTTTGTGTGTTTGTGTGTTTGTGTGTGGTGTAGGTATAACCCATGACCTGAATCTGTTTTTACAGTCACATTATGGGGACTAAAAGGTTAGAATATATCTTACAGGAAACTAATGTAGGTTAAGTCAGTGTGGCATCATTAGTGTGTGTGTGTGTGTGTGTGTGTGTGTGTGTGTGTGTGTGTGTGTGTGTGTGTGTGTGTGTGTGTGTGTGTTCTTTACACTGGAACCTGTTGGGCTGCTCTACCACATATACACATTATAAGATATAGCATACATTTTTAACCTTCACTCTGCGAAATGACATTAAAGGTGAATCTAAAATACAGTAGTGAGAAATTAGAATATATTACACGTGTGAACCAAAAATAAATGGATAAAATAAAAACAGAAAAGTAAGCGCAGGCAGCTTTTGGCCACTGAGCGCCAGTATTGTACAACCTAATCCACACCAAAGTTCGGTTTCTCCTTCAACGTGACAATATGTTTGTCTTTCTATTTGTACTTATACTTGATGTTAGCAACATGTTTGTACTCAAGTGCACACAAGTCACTGATATAAGTTTGATTAGATCACATGACTTATTGTTGTTTACTTGTTAGTGTCTATGATGAGTCTCATCCTCTTGAACTGTCTTGATTTATTCATCATGGATGGTCATGTGTTCATCAGCTCTTCTGACCGGTGAGGCCTCACAGACCAGTCGCTTTATCCACTTCACATGGTGATGTCACGTGATGTCACATGTGACTCTTCAGGACACACGTGAGTCATGTGAGTCGTCAGGAACATGAATCAATGTGAATTGATGTGTAACTTCCAGTCAGAGGCCAAGGTTGGGAAGTGTCAGAAACAGTGTGCGTTGTTTTTACACAAAATCTCAAGGTTATACACTAGTCAATGGTCAAAAATTCAAATTAGATTAAATCTAATGAATATATATATATATATATTAGGTTGGTATAATTAGGCACATATTAAAACGACTGATATAAAAGGTTTTTTTCTTGATTCAACAAACAGTCTTTCTTATCTGCATTAATCAGATGTGAATTCCATGTGTATGTGTTGACTGCAGATCTAATTGCTAAATCACCGACAACAAACTAAAGCATCTTCCTCCCTCATCAGGCTGAAGTCACAGTATCGATCAGCGGCTCTGTGGCTCAGTCCTTTAACCACTGGTCTTGTGGATCAAGTGTCAGGAGTTTGATCCTTTCCCAGGCCTCAGCTTCAGTTTTAGTACAGATGATAAACTAGTTATAGTAAAGTCACAGATTTGTTCCCATTAGCAGTCGTGTCTAATAATAAACTTCACTTGTGCAATTTAGTCAACTCAGTCCGTCAGTCTGGTTTCTTATTCGTACTTTCACCTTTTCAGGCCGTTTTAAAATCACGAGGGAAAGAGGTTGGCAACTCCTCTCCCACGAAGAAAACATGTTATTCTAAACATGTGACCTCTCAAATGACTCTCTTTCATTTGAAGCATTTATTTAGAAGTTCCCTTTGCTTTTCCTGAATAGGATTAGATTCATTTGATGTTAAAGAAAAAGTTAAGCTGCTTTAATCTCGCCTTTTATTATTTGAATCAAGTGATTGAGCCACGATCTAATGTCTACATGCCAAACTAAACCTTTGAATTTCCCCTTAAGCCCATTTCTGAAGTTATAAAACTTGAAAAGCTCTAATTGCCCAAAAGACTTGGTAAAGCAGCAGTCTGGAAAACAAACAGAGGCTTTGTGACTTTAATACATTTATTAATGTCTCCGTTGAAGTGAATAAAATAGGTCTCTACATAAAACAATGTACATTATTACAATATTATAATTGCACTTTTATATACACAAAGAACTGTGACACAAGAGAAAAGCACAACGTTATATATAGCTTGATATCTACATACACACTCATGTCTGAGATGAGGACATTGACATTAAGATTTGAGGACAGCTGCCTTCGCACAACAACATTCAATTTGTACATAACAACTGGTATTTTGGTCAGTCATTAACGGTCATAAGTAATAATTTTAAATAAGTTTGAGGTATTTACGGCACGATTACATGTATAGTAATTTGTTTGTCTTTTTGTTCTATTTACAGAGCAGCAATACAAGGAGTCACTGGACCAGCTCGAGCCATGGCAACAGAGGTATCGTCTTCCTGTCACTACGTCCAGCAGAGTTGAATAAGGAGCCTGAGAGGGAGAGAGGAAATAATTCATTAACAAAGAAATATCACACTCAAGAGAATAGTTCATTTTGGGGAATACACTTTGTCGCTTTCTCTAAGAGGGTTGGATGAAAAGATTTATGGGAGATCCAACTTTTGCCCTCACCTCATCTCTTGATGAAGGCGACCGGCAGTTCTCTGTCGGGAACCAGGAGTCCTGAATGGATCACATCGAGCGGCTTATTGTCTGTGGCCACGATGTCATAGTCTCTGACCAACTGTAAGAGGGACAAACATGTCAACTCAATTGTTAAGATGCGACAAAATATATTGAGTTGATGATTTCCCGTTGATTGAGTGTATAAACTGAGCTGAACTTGGTTTATCTTACCCAGCACATGGCCAGCTGCAGCTGCAGCTCCGCCAGCCGCCGGCCGATGCACATCCTCTTGCCGATGCCGAAGGGAACGTGGGCGAAGGGGTTGATGGTGCTGGTCTCTCGCAGCCATCGCTCGGGTTTGAACTGCTTCCCATCGTCGAAGTACTCCTCATTGGAGCCCAGTGCGTGGCTGTTTATCATCAAAACAGTCTGTTCAAGGAGGAAATAACAAATAAATCAATATTTTTTCATGCAAGAACAGTAGCAGAATTCTCAGTATTTGTTCCAGAGAAGTTAAAGAGATAGTGCAGTAGATTACAAGGCTAAAGTCCAATAAAGACCTTTTTACTGTAAATCTTGATTCCTCCAAACAGCTGAATTGCACACGCTTATTAGAGTTTCTCCAGTCAGACTTTGTACAGTTCTTTTCTAACATGCTTCATTCAGACATCAGTAAAATGTAAATGTAATCTGCTCATGTCAGGTGTATGGCAACTAAGAGCTAAGCCACTTACCCCTTTGGGAATCGCATAATCTCCCAACACAGTGTCTTTGTCCAGGGTTCTGCTGGTGAATGGAACTGATGGCGATAACCTGGAAGAATTAGAAAAAAAGCGCATGGGAATATGGACTCGGTGAAGCTATATTATAGCACGACACACATCTCTAAGCTGTTTAACAGCAGCTAAACACACAGAGCAAGATAAGGTGAGATATAATCTCCAGTCGGAGGTCATAAACATTCCCTGGATGATGTGGTAACAGAATTAGCCTTAAATAACATGTTCGACAACTTCTTCTCGTGACTGCATGAGAAGAAAGGACAAACTGGACTGTACATGGGTTGGGAAGTGATTGGAACTGTACGGAATGGTATATTTTAAGCTGGGACCACTGGTTGTATTTAGTCATGCCACAATATCTCATGAAGCTTGGTCTTGAGCCCATCATGTGTGGGTTCTCCCTCTTAATCTCCGTGGTACTGGGTGAAATCATGACGCAGTTTTAACTGAAACTCGCAAAGATATCACGGTTTTAGGGTATAAATTATTATTATTATTATTATTATTATTAGGCTACATTATATCAGTACATTATTATTTATCATGCATTATGTTAAAAGCTGTATTTTACTTTTGTAGATGGTTAGGGTGCAGCTCTTTTGTATCAAAGTGCCGCTAATGATTACTTTCATTATGAATTTAAGCTAATTACTTTCTTCAGTGATAGATTAATAGTTTGGTTTGTTAAAAACTCCAATTTCATCCCAGTTTACTGTAGGTGTGTGGCAGCTCAGCGTGGATATTTATTTTTGGGAATATCCACAGTAATTCCCCACGGCTCATTTTCTTTTCTTTCTCTGAGTCTTGATTCACTGCCTCTCCGACTCTCTTTTCCTTTTTTTAAATATTGGTAATAAGCAAATGAACATGGTATGACTGATTTACTGCTGACAGATAGGATTTCATTTAATTAGATCATTTAAATGAATCGATAGATATTATGTCGAGTCATGTACAGCTACTATCTCTAACTTAATTGAGTGCTGCAGATATGCTGTCCTGCATTTGTTGCAAGAACATCTGCAGGTCCTTGCTCATAATGTAACCATATCTGTAGGATATGTATTGGCAGCGTTCTGGGTGACAGTGTTTGGCCGTACCTCATAGACTCCTTGAGGCATGCCTTGAGGTAGGGCATGCTCTTGAGGTGCTCTCCGCACGGGTTCTGGTCGGCAGGCACCGCCTCTTTAATCTCCTCCCGCAGCCTCCTCTGGGCGCCAGGGTTACGTGACAGGTTGAAAATAGCCCACAGCATACTATTGGCAGTCTGAGAAACATAAACACAGAGAAAGAGGGAGAGAGAAAGAGAGGGGGAGAGAGAGAGAGAGAGGGAGGCAGAGAGGAAATGTCACTTAGTGAGGCAACTACTTTAAGTGCATTCCTCTGTGGGGTCCTGAAAGGAGCTGAGGAATGTTCGGGGTTCCTCAAAGGCTCCTCAGTTACGTCCGCACCACATATATTTTCTGCAGCACCTGTTTGTTTTACAGGCTGAACCGATTTTTATTTTTTCGTTCCCCGCTTGGAGCAAAATAGGCGAAAGGTAAAACATTTTGAACTCGTGTTCATATCTGTAGGCAGGTGGGCTCCATCTACGTAATAACCAGTATATTTAATTAAAAGGGTCAAATATTCATGAATCAAAAGCTGGAATGGGCAGAAGTAGCTTTATGGAAGAGTTTCGGGGGGGGGGGGGGGAAACATGTTTATTTGCTTTTTTGGGAACTCTTCCTGTGAATGAGATATTTCTGTGCAGCTCCAAACATCACTCACCGTCTCTACTCCTCCGATCTGCAGCTCTGTGATGGCAGCGTAAAGCTCCTTCTTCGACAGGCAGCTGTTGTGCAAGATGTCACCGATCAAATCATCATCAGCTCTGACGGCGTTTCTCTTCAGCTTCTTGTCGATGTAGACTTTGGCTGAGGAAACACAAAGGAACAAATAATGTAGACATACGGATTCCTATGAATTTCATCACTTATTTTGGCAGATGGTGATTTTGGGTCACATCTACGTGATGTGTAGACTAAAAAGTACTTTCGTCTTCATGAACACATCTACAAAAATTGTTGATATGAAGTTCTATAAGTTAAATATATTTTATTTTCAATGTCTTGTCTTACGATTGACTCCCTCTGCCAACAAGTCAAATGAATGTGTGTGTATTAAATGTATTTTGTAATAACTAGCATAGACAGTGACCATGGCCTTTGTACCAGATGTGTTGAACTTCCCTCCCGTCATTCCTGAGATGTCGTCATTACAACAACGGGGGTGGACATGAGGTCATGGTGACCTTGACCCTTCACCTTGGACCACTTGGCTGGCTGAAGTATAGGTCATAAACCCTGCCATCTCCGTGTTAATGGTTGTGACACGGACCCAACTAAACAGTTCAAATAAATGTAAAATAATCTTTTCTCAAAGATGGTTTCTGTCATTTTAGGTAGTTCCTCATCATATGTTTGTCCAAATGCCAGTACGTTAATTTTAAATTAATTACTTTGACTTCTGGATAGTCAAATGCAAGGTATTGCGTTCACGGGACTGGATGGACGAGCCAAAAATAAAATGCCTCCAGCCAAGACTTAAATGCCATCATCATGTCTGACATTAACTTCCTACATTTAAATGTGTAGGTCTCCTGTTTTGTATTTACAGGGCAAGTTATCTATAGGCACTAAATCATATTAGACTCCGAGGCACCAGCGAGGCCTTGCTATTTTGGTTGTGCCAGTCCAGTTCAACTTGTTTGATCCCTGAATGTTCATCAGCCATAAGCTTATTAGGGCAGAGCATAAATGTAAATCACATGACATTAAAACGGACGAAATGACTGACAGTCCGCTGCGACTAAAAATACCCTAAATCATGCTCCCTGCAAGTATAGTGCGTGTACGTGTGTGAGAGATTGTAGGCAGCGACAGCCGCGCAAACAGCACCATCTTCTTTCTCCCTCCCTGTTTCACCCCCCCCCCCCCCCCACCACCTCCCGCTTCTACAAATATTTGACAGATTTCTCCCTCTTAGGTCATGCAGTTTACTACAACTCCGGCTGACATTTACAGAGGTTGCCAAGTACACAGAACCCTGAAGCACCCGGTTCAAATCTCACTCCTGCCCCTTTGTGCTTTTCTGACTGGAAGTGGGCTAAGTCTATAGCCTGGTATCACCAGCTGGTACATGCATAGCACGAAGGCGACACATTGTTGCTTTTCGTGCGTAATATCATGCCAAGTCGCTACAGGCTTGTTCCTTAACCTTAACCTGAACCCTCACTGAAACGGACTTGGATGACATGTGAAAGGCTGGAAATGTATGGTCATAACATGTCCTTGAACTATTTATACACCATCCCATGACACCATGTAGGAACGGGGAAACAAACTGTCCCAGAACTTTTGGAAATGATGAGTTTGTGGAGGTGCAGGGGTTGTACTGGTGTTGTGTAGTAAACTTGTGCGTGTGTTTGTACCTGTGCTGAAAATGCGGTCCCACGCTGCGGTGTGGTCCTTCCATGTTTTGGTGTTGAGGCACTTGTGGATCTTCACCGGTGTGACCATCATCATGCCAAATGTGCTCATCATCTACAGAGAGGACAGAGGCAAAGAGGGATTGAGTCTTTTTCAAAGTTTTCCTTCGTGCACCCGCTGCCCTGTGAGACCCTCGTGAGCCTCCACTTATCATCTCTTGACTTTAGGCCATATTGGTTTGCCCCAGTAAACACAACAAGAATGTCGATCAGACGCTGAACCGCGGCATCACCGGCTGCAGTTCAGCAAACCCCCCGGCTCCAAGTGAACCCGATGAACTGCACTGCTGCAGTCAGCCTCGGTGTCGCACAGATCCTCGCCTACAGGACACAATGCTACTATGACAGGATGACAGGTGGCCTATACTCACAGTTTTCACAGCTGTGATGAAGTTCATGGCCTCCTCGTTGACCTCCTCTTGCAGCAGACCGAACCTCTTGTCGTAGAGGACCAGACAAATGGCTGAACCACAAAAAAGAGCAGAGAGTGAGACTCGAAACTCAAATTACATGTAGGTTCAGAGCAGAATACATACTTTTAGATTTGAATAATATAAAAGCAGGTATAAGTAATCAATTGATTAGTCTTTAAATCATTTATTTGACGATGAGATGATTAATTGATGAAAATAAATATTGTTTAAGTCAACTTTAAAATTGAACATCAAATGTTCTTTGTATTTACAGCTTTGTGACAATGTGATTAAAAATACATTTAATATGACACATTGAACAAACAATTAATTGAGAAAATAATCAGCATATTAAAATCGTTACTATTTGCAGCTTTAATGAATAATCGAACAATAAAAGTTGAACCTACTCTCAAACGACCATTTATTCAGTTCGAAGTACAAGTCTTTAATCTTCCCATTGACGTTTATTTGTCCAATTCTGCTGACGAAATCCTCCAGCACCTGTTTTTAAAAAAAAGAAGAAAGAGTCAAAAAACCCAAATGTAACTTTAAATTAAACAAGCAAAAATAAAAACTCTGCTCCAGGCATCGGGAAACTCACCTGGTTGATTTTGCGATCCAGCTTCACCACCTCGGTGGGTTTCATGAGTTTGTGCTGGAAGGCGCTCCTCACTCTCTGCCAGTCTTTCCCCTCCCTGCAAAGCAACAAGTTAGGATCCGCTCTTTACTGGACTGCAGCAATAACAACAACAGCTTCTTCTTCTGCCTCTGAACTCCACTTCAGTTGTGTGGTGCGTAAAGGGATGGAAAGTGTACTCACAGGATGAGGAGCCCGTACGCCTCGTTCCTCAGGTCCCTGTAGGCTTTCCAGGGTTTGATCTCCAGCCTCTGAGGGTAATTTCCCTCCTTCCTGTAGAGAGCCTCCAGCAAGCAAGGTGAGCCAATGTGCACGGACTCGAAGGAGCCCAGCTTCATCCGGAAAATCTTTCCGAATTTCTTATGATAATCAACCTATAAAAGAAAAGACATTTTCTTAACATTTTTTTTTTTTTTACACTTTATTTTCTATGTGTTACTGACTGAACAACAAGCTCCACTCTACTATAAAAAACAAGCATGTTACTGTACCAGCGCCTCGTGCTGTCTCTTCAGACCTCCTTTGCGCAGCAGCTCCACCATGCTGCCGACCAGGGGCCAGTTGGTGGGTCCCGGCATCGCGTCCAGGCTGTGCGCTGTGGAGGCGGCGTGGGGGCAGCGCGCAGCCTCCACCACATCCTTCTGCTCCAGGACGCACACTGAGGACGTGGGCTTGAAGTGCTGCAGCCCCACGGACTTCTTCCTCAGCAGCTCCACTATCTGAGGGACCTTCTTGATCTGCGTCCTCATCCTCTAACTCTCTGCTGAAAATAATGTAACCAAAAAAAAAACACAAAAAACTACTGTTAAGAGCAGCTCTTCTTTCTTATCTCGGGGTTGGGGGGGTGGGTGGGGGGGTTCCCTGTGTCTTATTTCTTGGAAGTGGCACACCTTGCTGCATTATATATATACCCTGACAGTGTTTATTGCCGCCGTGCACAGAACCAATCAGGGGCCGGTGCTGCATGGTGTGGCCGTCGAGCCTACCATTCATTTATGGATCCACGTTGAGAGGACCTGACCCCGGATAGACCAGAGGAAATGCCCCCCCCTTACCCTCCTCCTCTCCTCCCTCCCCTCCTCCCCTCGTATTATAAATAAACACGCAGGCCGCAGCGGAGGTGACGCGGTTCGCTTGAACCGTGTTTCAGAGCGACCCGCCACTGCAAGAACCGAAACTTTGGCAAAGCAAATACTAGTGCCACACTTCTGCACCGTGGGCAAATATTTGACAGATTGCAGGTCCTGTGTGTGTGTGTGTGTGTTGAGTGTGTGTGTTTGCTTTGCTCGTGTTTTGGAGTGTGTGTTCTTTGTGGAGGGCATGAAGGGGGGGGGGGGGGGGGGGGGGGGGGTTTGGATAATAGTACATCAACAAAACTTCTCAAACACACAATGGTTTGGTTTGAATTTGCCATATTTTCGTCCTCATAGCTGTATAGGAATTCTAATTGTCCTTGAATCCAAAACGTTTTCAGATCAATTGAATCAAATGTGGATTTCCAAAACTCTCCCAAGCGTTATCCCTCTTTGCGCACACACACACACACACACACACACACACACACACACACACACACACACACACACACACACACACACACACACACACACACACACACACACACACACAGGGTTTTGCAGCTATCATTATTAGGACATTGCATCAACTTCCATTCATCGTGGACAGCCTAACGCAAACGTTATCGCTAACCTTAACCAAACCACTTCTCATATCGTACCTCTAATCTTAACCAGGAGCTCAGAAATGTTGATCATTAAAGAACTGGGCTTTTGTCCCCATGAGGACCAGAGGTGGCAAAGTACTCACATTCTTTACTCAAGTAGAAAAACAGATACCTGTGTCAAAAATGACTCAAGTAAAGGTATATGTATTAATTATTGAATTTTCTGTGTTTTTGTCCATTTAGGTTTAAACCACTCTTGATATTGGGAAGGCAGCACTCGATGATGCAAAATAAAAATAATGAATAATTTCTCTCAAACGCATAAAAACAAAAGTAACGAGCCTGTTTTGATAATGTAAGGAGTAGAAAGTACAAATATTTGTGTTTAAATGTAGGTAGTAAGTATTCATCAGGAAAAAAATTACTCAGGTACAGATACCGGAAAAATCCACGTAAGCGCAGTAGTATTTGTACTTTATTACTTCCTCTGATGAGGGTTACTGGTCCTGTGTGTCTGCTCGAAAGGTTCTTTTAGGTAAGAAAAATGAGCACACACACACACACACACACACACACACACACACACACACACACACACACACACACACACACACACACACACACACACCGCCCCCGCTGGCATGGCTTAAATAACATGTGCGGGGGGCCCGTGTTATTACCCTGTAAATTTCTCATTCACTGACTCAGGTGGCATCGCAGCAACCTTGATCTCTGACTGGTGTTTGCTGACGTGTTGGGGAGTGAGCGAGAGCCTCCCCAGGTGTAACACACACACATCAATCACCCCCCCCCCCCCCCACGTACAAGCTCACTCTGTTCATTTGGCTCTCTGGGCTTCAGAGCACGCCTGACATGAAGTAGTATCACCTGATATAAAGCAGCTTTGCCAGTTTGTATAATTTTTTCGTCCATTTATTATTAATATCATCTGCGGCCTGTTGGAATGGAAGGTGCAGTGTCACTCGTGTGTTTTCTTGCTTGACGATGGAAGAGAAGATCAACACCGGTTTCAAACAGCCGGTCTGGAAACATCGGCTTTTAAAGCTCGCACACGTTTAACACGTTGGTTGTTATTTTTTGTTTGTTTGATCTGCAAAAACACACAAGTTGCAGTTTTACATGTTGCAAGTCAGACGCAGGAGTATATATTTTGGCGGGGACACGGTGACTTTCCACGGTTTCCGTACAGATTAAGCAAATAATGAGGTTTCGAGATGCTAGAAGATGGATGTGCTGCGTTTGAGCAGAACCAGGCTCCGTGTTTCCCCCTGTTTCAAGTCTGTGTGTGAGATTAAGTCAACGGGAAGCTTCACATTCATCACACAGACACCAGAGTGCTATTCATCTAATTTACAACAGGAAATACACTTTGGACCAAACAACTGAAACCATCTCACATTTTCTATGAATGTAATGATGATATGTTATTATATGGCAAATCACCAACATGTCAATACTGAATAGAGAGAATTAGTTCAACGTTCAATGACAACATATTTGTTTTCTGGCCTAATATTGGATCTCGCATCCACTTTTAGTAACAGCAGTAATATTAAACTTTAGGAAAACATGGTGGTCTGGGTTAATACAGGAAAGTTCACAGTGATTTTAGACACAATATGGTTATTAATATTTAATCAAAACCACACTCTTTCTTCCCAAACCAACATGTTTTCATTAGGCTACATAAACGTCCAAAGAGTCGTCCAACCAAACCAACCACGAGGAGTTTTTGTTCCTACCTTTGGATAATACTACATCGCCCTGACTTCCTCCTTTGATCCCGTCATTATTACTACAGCCACTAGAGGTCAGCTTACAATCAAATGATGAAGTGTGGCTTGTGTAGCTAGTATATAGTCGTAATTGCTAAAAAACAGGTTTGTGTAAGTTAAAGAAGAAACTAAACAAACTTGACTAGTTGGTTTACTCCTCACAGAACATGTCATGACTGATGATGTCAATTTGACAGTAATGTTTGAATAAATGTATCTTTTATTGCATCTGAAACTGAGTATAACTGTGTAATAAGAAATGATGAAGTGGATTTCCCTCTATCTTGTTCTCACAGTGTAATAGTTCAGAAATGAAAAAAGTACAATATAATACATTTCTGAAAATACATCACCCTAACCCTAACAACAACAAAAATACCAAACTGTATATACATTATACTGCATATATATATATTGTCTGTCAACTGTATCTGAAGTCGACTGTTTTGCAGAAAATGTTTCATCAACAACTCACTTTGGCAAAAATCTCTTCAGTCACCCCATAGATCATATTTATTTCTAAACAGACAAATAAAATGGTCCCGTCAGTAAGAAAATATGTCCCATGATGCCACTCAAAACATTTTAGACTTTCAAACTTCATCAATCAGTCAAACTTGATTTGATATCATGTTTGGTACAGATTCATGCAAATCTCCACGGCAATAACAAAACAGAATCAAATGTTTGGAGTACAAACTATTTTCTTATTAATGCCCGAGAAAAAATAAAACAAGATACAATATTGAAAAACAAAAAGAAAACTTAAAATAAACAGATAACAGATAATGATAATGGGAATATAAGAGGTAATATATTTTACAAATTGCCCAGCTGAAATCAACATTAGCCACAGAAATCCACGACTAACAAAACTAAAACTGATGTTTAATGTTACTAAAGTAAGCATTTATTCACAGACAAACTACTATTTCAAATTGGATTTGATGAATCTCAGGTATTTCTACAACTTGAAGAGAAAATGTCCTCTCTCTCTTCCTCTTGATGTTATTGCTGTTATTAACGGAACAGCAGGTTGTTGAGCAAGGCTTCATCCCAGGACTTCAACCTCGCAGTGTCCTGGTCTGGTTTGGCATATTGAACACAAGGTAACACTGGCAGTGTCACTGACAGCTGGCAGCACGCACGGTGCAAGTCGTAGAGAAAACATGTTTTCTCGTGAGGTTGTCTGTCGGCAAATAGTGCGACGCAATACCCTCCTCCATGGCCTTGTGCATAAGTGAGTGAGGGCTCAAGCGTAATAACTGTGGACGTGTGTTTGTTCAATTTCTTCATCAGGGGCAATCAGCGATTATTTGTCAAGGAACATTTTGTCATTCCATATTAAATATTAGCTGAAATACAAGCACGAGTTTGCTTTTGGAAGAAACTGCGATAATTTTCGCAAATGTGTTGCACAGTTTAACACAACTGCATTAACTGTTTTTCTCTTTTTTGTAACTATCTTTTATTCAGATTTTTAGTATGAAGGAACATAATATGTAATTTACTCATTCATGGAACATGGATAACAAAAATAATACCGTTTCACAGGGTCAACTCAAAAGCAGAAAAGTTTGGTCTGAAAAATGACACAAATGAAAGACATTAACATCTCTGTTTTTATTGTGTTTGACATAGAAAAAAATCAATTTGCAGAAAATACACAATATAAGTAAATAGCATGAATCAATTTCAAAGCATTATCAGTCCATCGTTAGCTTGATTTGATTAAAAAAGAACGAGGACTAACTTTCTCAGCAGATTTTTCTCTTCTGGATTCATATCTCTTGTGTCATCTTTAGTGTCAATAAGATGATTTGTGTAAAATAAAGCTGAAGCATCCTGAACCGACTCCTCAACTCCTCCTGATCCTTGACCCTTGATCACTCAGCTCTCATCTCATCTTCTCCTCACTTAGATATCACCTTGATCCCACCCCGACTCCACTTTCTTTGTGTCTTACGCTGAAATCAGCGAGGGCTTTGTAGTCGGGACATCGGCCAGCACAGAGATAAGTGATGAACTGAGATAGGGGGCAGTTGACCTTCTCAGGCAGCAGCAGTGGAGTCATCAGCACACAGGGCAGGCAAACCTGATGACTCAAACTCACTCACATCCCAATTGACTGACAGGTCAACGGGTTCGGTGATCGAGTTTGAAACGGAGGTTGCACCGTATATACGCACATGCGAAGGAGAAGCACGGCCATGCATGCATACAAAGATGCACATTCATCTATGGGAGCACAGGCACACATTCATCTGCGCGGCGAGAGACCACCGTGTTCCTGGAGGCCACAGAGGAGGAGATTAGTCTGGGATCCTTAGTTGAGATGGATATGCTCCGTACAGTCACATCAGCCGGAGCGGTCACATAACGACGCTGACCTAGAATGTGAGGTGCCCCCTTCCATGAAGCTCACTCTTACTAAGAATGAAAATATTTACAACAGAGCCGGAGTGAAGTAATGCATCCTCGACCCTCTGCCCTCCATCACACCGGCTCAGGCTCCCACAGAGTTGACAGAAATATTCCTAACTAGTGTTGACAGTGCCGGCAAACGATTTCCCCCGCTTGCTTTTTAACAACTTGAGCTGTCATGCAGCCTTTCCCCCTCACCGTCACTCAGTGCGTCCCGATTCGTTGCACTTTCTGTGTGGCCATGATTGTGCATTAAAATTCTTGATATCAAGCCAATTTTAATATCAGGAAACATAAAAGATTTGACACGCAAGGGTTTCATTTATTTCATGGGTGCCACAACAGCCTATAGATTATTTACTCTGGCCAGAAAGTAGGTCATTCCTATTGATAAAGAAGATTGGGAAGAGCTGGAGCTGGTAAGGAAGGAGATTTCCGTGAACCTGCTGACCTCCTCCTATGCACTGAGGCTGCTGGCTGCATTCAGCGCTGTGGCGGGAGAGGCCTGCTCAGTATCTGGGTCAGGATTCCCTGGATGGAGGAGGAGGACCCACCTCAATCCTCTCTGACAGCCACAAGCTGAGGAAACAGAGAGCGCTGGGACAGACGTGAGGCTACAGGCCTGTTCTTGTAATGTGGTATGTATGTGAGGAAAAATGAACAGTACAGTAAAATGTTTCTTCACCAAAAACATTCAGAGATGATTTCGCAGCATCGGGAGGGACAGAGCCAAACTACTGTTACTGGGCATATTACATGATTCAATATCCTGGACAGCCCATAATAACACTCCATAGATTAAGGGCCCAAACTTACATTATTATCTTTACAAAATAAACACAGCAATATGTTGATGATGTCAGATGGGATTGGGTTCGTCCCCCCTGCGACCCTTACAGGATAAGCTGCATATATAAGGGATGGATCGTTGAATGGATGTTGATATCAGCATCCATGCAAAGTGATGTTTGACTGCTCTTGTAGATGTCCTGGGTTAAAATGAGTTCAAATACAGTGAAAACTACATTGGGTGAGACGCGTGGTTCACCCTGGAGAAGTCACAAGTCTATCTGTCCCATTATCTACTTCAGAAAGACTCGTTGAAGCTCTGTTTTTGGTTTGTATTTGAGTTGTTTGGACTTTAAATTAGTAAATTCCTGTTTTACTTTGCAGGCTCTTATCTTGTTTGTCTTTTGATTACTTTACTTCCTGTAAAGTGTTTCTGCCATACCCTAAAGTTTTGTACCTGTGCCCAATTATCCCTACCTCCCTTTTGTAATTAGGAATAAGTAATCATGTATCCATCCATCCATCCATCCATTCATCCATTACCACTTATCCTTTGAACGTCATGGGGGAGCTGGAGCCAAACCCATTGGGTGAGAGGCGGGGTACACACCCTGGACATGTCGCTAGTGTTTCACAAACAACCTACTGCCTCCGATCAACGTAATCCCCAACTGCATGTCTTTGGACTGCGGGAAGAAGCTGGAGCACCCGGAGAAAACCCACAGAGACACAGGGGGAAACATGCAGACTCCACTCGGGAAGACCCGGGCGGAACCAGGATTCAAACCTGAAACCTTCTTGCCATGAAGTGCCACCACCATGCTGTGTTTCCCCTTGTGTGCTAAAATGTATTTGACTTTGACAACATCATTTAGAATGTACTCCATGTGTGTATATATGGATTGTATATGTGAGTATGTAGATTATATGCTCAGAGGGTGACATGAACACTAACCGTCAATGGCCGATTGTTCTTGACTGTCATGTATTTGTTCCGCTGGTTAGAGAGCAGCAGCACCTTGAGAGAACGAAGACTGTAAGCTCAAAGGTAGAAGTCAGTGTGATGTGATATGCAGCTGAAGACGCTGAATGACTGTAACTCCCTACTTTCTGCGGGGCGGGGCCAATAGGTTAACGGGTGTGATCGTCTGTAGGAAGTGACGGTCAGTTAGTGAAGGAGTGCAACAGGTGCAGTAGTATTGACTGGGTCAGTGGTTACCATGAAGCACATTCTGTTGTTTTTCACTATTCTCAGTTACGTGCACTATGACTTGAGTTGATGAGAGTGGGGGTCATGTCATTGTAACATCAGGCTATTCAAAACTTGTTTGTTTTAAGGAGGTAGTAATCCACTGTGCTCCACCTGCAATAATAATTACTGATCAAAAATACATGTTACACTATGATTATTATGCAGTGCGTATGTCACCATCGCTGCCATGGCCCCAATCAACTCGTTGATTACATCGTTGAACTTTGACTCCTCCATTGACCTGCACCTCAGAGGTAAATTTGTCAAAGTTTTGACCCACAGATACAGTATACCCCCGTGGCCCCATCAACTCATCGCCCTGCCTCTGTTATCTTTGATAAACAAAGGCTCCGGGTGGAGGTCAGCATGCACCTATGTCCTGTCAGGCTGCCTGACAGGGGGGCATTCAAAGGAGGTCGTGCATGGCAGAACACGGAGAGGTTTGGACGCACACACACCTCCCGTTGCCTCGTCTGAGCTTCATGGTGGTTAGAGAATGAAAAACATCCTTAAGCTGGTCCTGAAAAATACTCAGCAGGAAAATGAACCTTTAAGGTCGCTGTGTTCTGTAGATAACTGTAAATCTGAAATTAAGTAGCCTGCTCTAATGAGCTATTTGTATCCTATAAATAATCATTCTCATGGATACAAACTCTGAATGTGATAATACTGAGCTGTGAAAAGCATAAAGCAAAACAAGACTGGATCCTAATGTCGCCACGAGGCCCGGAACCCTCACAGACTTTACTGACATCAGCTTGAAGTGACTGAGGGTGAGAGGCAGCAAGGGCTTACACAAATAAAATTAATAATACAAAGTTTTGGACTTTTTGGAATTTTTTTAATCTCCAAGCTGCTTGAGGGACTGACTGCCGGATATCATGTTTCAGGCTGGTACCTTATAGACTAGAGGTTATTTTACTCCTTTTTGAAAAAAACAGGCATCATCGTGAACAAATTTAAATGTATAGAGCACCTTATTACACAAATTCCGGCTCTGAATCAGGCTTATGCTCACTTTAAAACTTCTCTTGTAATGTCAACATCTGTATGGATGCTCCTTCCACACTATTTATCCTTACATCACCATCCGGTTTGTTTACCCATGTCACAGCGCCATGAACTCCCTTTGGCAAAGTCTGCAGAAATGCCTAAGAGCCTGTAGCCATGGCTCTGTGAGGCTGTACAGTGACAGCTGTATTTCATGCTGAACATACAAACATCAGCCTGGTGGTGGTGGTACATTTGAACTCAGGGGATCACCAGAGTCATTAGGGCTCATCCTCTGGGAACCATGAATATCTGTACAAAGTTTTGTTTTCCTCAGATATCTCAGATCTTGCCAAACGGACAATTTGGGCATAAGTGTCACACTCACAAATGACGCATGGATCTAGATACAAGAACGTGATACACAGCAAACAACAGTGGATGAGGGCTAATATCCGCCGGTTCTGGGGAATTCATATCTGCTCACCACAAACCTGGGACTACATTAGATGTTTTTTATTGTACCTTGGCGTATGGCGTGTAAAATAAGTGTTATCTGGCACACAGCCCATCTATATCATAATTTCCTGTGATGCTGGCTTCAAGGGAAACTCGAGATGAATAGTGGAGGTCAGGTTTAGGTTACAGGCAAAAAAGATCGACAGGGAAACAGACTTTCTCACACACCCAGCAATGTTACTAATCTTTTTCTTGATGCCAAATAACTCAGTGAATACAAATAAATTGGTTCCACATGAGCTGGGCTGACTGGACCGATGGTGATTCCCCTCCACTGACTGCTCAGCCTCACGGAGCAGAGTATCCTTCATTCAGAGCATGTGTGAAAAAATGTCTAAGAGCATAACAACCCTCTTTTGTGGGGCAGTGGTGTTCACTACAGGATGATGGACTGCTGCACACATTTCCTCTGATTCCTCTGTTACGAGGATTACCCAGAGCCCTGGTTTACAGAGAAAGAGCCCCCTCGCAAACTTCCAGGAAAGGTTGTGCTTTCATTTTTCGCATGACAAGTTCCTTCTCATTCATAAAGACAGAGCGAGCAAATAGAGGAGCCTCACATGGGGGCTTTTTAGGGACAGGGGAGGGGATGTGAACACACCCTGCCACTCACCGGGTGAAAAACATTCCTGAGCGTACAGTAACAATCTCGGATTTCATTGGGAAAGGAACTGCATTGCTCAATGACGTAGTAAACACAAGGAGAGAGGTCTCAAAAGAATGGAGATGAAGGCCATGAAAACAAGCATGTTGAGGCAGTGCAATAACTCAAACGTAACCCCCACCAACATCCAGAGGCTCTCAGTGGAGATGTGTTTTCATGTGGGCAACAACAAGTTTTTCCATCAACTCTTCCTTCTCCAGACATGAGTTGCGCAAGGCCGTGTTTTGATCGCTCTTTGGGGAGATTTACTATACTTGGGGGGGGGGGGGGGGGGGGGGGGTGAGGGGATGAGGGAGAGAGAAAAACACACCTGTAGCCAATGCAGGGGAACACGCACTCGCCCTGTTGATAGTAAAAGATGTTTACTCTCAAATAGACCGGTTCAGACCACCTAGCGAGCGGTAGAGCTCTCGAGAAATCACAAACGACTGACAATCCTCGCTGTTGTTTTGTTTTGTTTTCAATTGTTGACATGAGAAGTATCTGCTTTGTGACCTGTACACAACGACATGAAGTGGGTGTGAACAGCGTGTCGTCAGGAAGGATTTGTTGGATACAGATACAGTGAGAGGGTTTTAAAGCCGCCTGACCACCTGACAAGATGCAATATAAAGTCTACTTTACCTTCACTGTCATGAACAACCTTAGGATTCAAGGAGTCTTGAGTATTTTACAGTTAAATGCAGTAACTGTAAGAATGTCTGTTGTATCTGAATAATCAGATCTAGCCTTTTCACTTCTGAAAATTCGAATCAAGGTTCATGTCATTGTTAATGTTTGATTTGCAATTTTCAGAGCACATTTAAGACTTTGCACGAATGCACCAAATGAACGTCCTTATGTGTTCAAACGTCGTATTGTCAGAGGCATTGAAACAGAGTCTCAGCAGAAGGTATATCTGTGTAGCATCTCCATAGCAGTGGATGGAGACATTGTGTTGTCGGATGATTTGGCCAAGTGGTTATCGAGAAGGTTCTATCTAAAAGGTAGGAACTATACCAGCTAAGTGCAGTGCTCTTCATGGCAACCCAGGTTCAATTAAAATGTCATGATCTAGAAGATTAAAATTGCGCTCTCTCCTCTGAAAGCTGCTAAAGGAGGTCGTTGGTTACTTTTAGAAAATGAACATGGAGAAGAGGATCACAGTTCACATGTATCTTCAATAGTTTTAGTAATTCAGTATTATTCGTTCTCGTTGACAGTTTTTGACGGTTTATCTCTATATTTGTATGTATGATTGACTGTGCACTGTACTTCCTGCTTGTGTGTTTTGGAAACACAATTAATAAACAACATTTTCCACTTTCACCCAAATGTGTCTGTTTTTTTCCATAAGCTCTTGCAACGAGATGATTGGAACACACATGCACGTCTTAACACGTGCACGACTCCGTACACTGTGTGATTATTCCGCTCCATCATTTCTGTCTTCTTGTTTTCTTGTTTTCTTGCTATGTTGCTGTTTTTCCACCATCTTCACACATGTTTACAAAGTTTTCTGTGGTTTCAACCACCATTTATGCTGGTTGCTACCACATCTGTCTGGCGTCGGTGTTGATGTCGCGGAGAAACGGAGCCCCGAGGTCGTCCAGTCTGATCAAAAGAGGGTTTTAAAATGGTGTTTAGTGCTTTTGGGCAGGGCTGGCCCCGGTTGTTTTGGAAAGCACGGCCGTGTATGAAGCGAAGTTTTTTTTACGTGTTTGCGTGAGCATGTGTATGTACAAGGGAAGGAGGGCACGGAGACTCTGTTATGAGCTGTGCAATTGAGGTGAGATATTTGTTGCAAATGGAGCCAGCCTGTTGAGTTCAGAGGGGTCCTTGTGTACCCTGCTCTGAACTCTTGCAACCCCAGTGTGTGTGTGTGTGTGTGTGTGGGGGGGGGGGGGGGGGGGGGGGGGGGGTGTGAAAGGGGTGGTAGTGGTAGGTAAATGAGTGAATGAGCTAAAAAACATGCACCGGTCGACCTTGCCTGTGCCAACATGGTGGAAAGTGATGCCCCCCCCAACCCGCACACCCACACACCACACACACACACACACACACACACACACACACACACACACACACACTCTTTGCCCCTCAACACATACTTGTGTGGATGTGACGGTGATAACATGCAGTACCTTGTGAAACCATATGCGTCATTTATGATGTTTCCAATAGATGTTCAGAAGTGATTTATTTATATATATATATAAACATATAAGAACATATTTTGTGATAGATTAGTATTATTTTTATGTTAAAGGTTAAAACCCAGCATGCAGCAAAAGATCTTTAATTAAGTCACATTAAGAGAACACATAAACCAGCACTTCTTGGATAACCCTCAAAACTGAATTCCACCACTGTTCACACAATGCTGAGTTTTTAAAAGCAAGATTTTTGACAGTCAAACTTTGTTAGGGCCCCAAGAAAACCCAAGTTAAGTCAGAGGGGTAATATTTTTGGTATATTTTCCTAAATAGAAATATTTAGTTCGTCATATTTTTCTTTTAAAATGTTTTCAGCTCTTATTCCTTTAAAACCAGTCAAATTAAACACAAAACCTCTCAGGTTGAACTGAATTTAGAGTTTAGGGGGGAAAAGGCCCGAAATGGGTGAGAGAACAAAGGCTGTAATCAATAACAATCTTTATTCACTCCATGAAATCAATCTATAAACAGGGATTTGCTTTATTGCTTTGACTGACACTAAATCACACGAAACAATGTGTTTAAATGGAGCTCAATATACACGTAAACAATTTATGACCCTTTTTGTGACAAATTTGTCATCAATGAAAGGATCTTGATTGAAATGATATGGAGTCAATTTTGTATTTTTGGAGTCCATTGGGATTTGGTAGCGCTGCCTGGTTAGCTTTGCATTGGTCCCTCTTTATCATTACACTTGTGCCGGTTGGAAGGTTCAAAACACTGTAAAAGTATTTTCGATACAAACGTATAGTCCCATGAGTGTTGTGTTTAGTTCAATGAGTTAAAGCTACTATAAGCCATTGGCTGTGTTGACGTGACAAATACGGAGCAGTACAACTTGTTTGTCTGAACTGTTGGTACATTTAATACAGTGTTCAATGACCTGAGGCAGCAGGAGTGCAGGGGGGGGGGGGGGGGGGGGGGGGGGGGGGGCAGTCGATTGCAAACCAACAATTAAATATATAAAGTTTAACTCACTTCTAAATGAGGCCGGAAGCACGGATCCTAACATGGTTGTGCTTTCTCTCTCGTTGACTTGTTTTTGTCAAATGTTGATGTATGAACTACATCTGTACAGTGTGTCCGTGTTCCGGCTCACTGTGCATCCACGTCGGATGATAGTCGGGGGCCAGCGGGGCCACAGAGTGACTGACCTCTGCTCAGATGTTATTACACCAATGAGTCCGCCCATCTGATCGTTCACCCCTCACTGCGTAATCACACCAACATGTGTGTGTGTGTGTGTGTGTGTGTGTTTGTACTCTCCTCTGCGTCTCTCTCCATCTCTCTCGCTCTTTCCTAACTCTGTTTTTGCTACTGTACTTCATTTGACGGTATGGATTTCTCCCTGAACCACCTCCTCAAGGCCTCAGACTGCAGGACTCTGATCTGCAGTAAACTTGTTGTGATCTTTTCTGACCACGGACACAAAGTGGAAAAACACTCTGTCAGTAGGAGAGAGGCGTCTTGCGTCTCTGTGGGTTAACTTCCTATAATCAGAAGAAAACTTGGAGCACTTTAACTGCTGGTAAAAGTTCCTTATAAAAGGTGTAGTTACTCTTAATAATGCATTAGTGACCGTTTATTGGGTGGTAAATATTATTTCACTGTAGCGGAAGTCATTTTCTCCAAAAGAGCACTGTAAAACTTTATTTGGCTCTGTTCAGAATTAAGTTAAGCCTCTATGAGGCCTGATTTAATTGCTGTCATTTGTGTTGAGTTACAGTGTGTAGTCGGCAGGTCAAAACAAAGTGTGCGACAGAGTGAAAAGTTCATTTTTTGTGGCCGTGTGGGATTAGGAGAAATGAAAACCAGGAGCTCAGGAAGAAAGGGGATTACAGTGAAGTGTTTTATTTGACAAAACAATATTTCTTCTACGGTCTTTTGAGTGTGTTGCATGGAGTTCATCAGTAGTGATCAGACTTTATTGCTTCGTGGCCCCTCGTCCATTTCGGATTAAGAGTTAAACAAAGGTATTAAACATCTAAAGGTCCAAAACGTACCAAGCACATCTCAACAACTACATTTTATAATGATACTGTATTTCTAATTACTGCTGTAGTTCACATACCTTGCTGTTTATTATTATAATATTCATGAAATCTAAAGAACTTCAATTATCTTTAATACATTTGCAAATAAATGTCAAAGATATGTGTTGCAGCTTTAACTTCTGTCATAATCACTCAACAAGTTAATTTAATAATAAAAAAAAGAAGAAAGGCTCTGAACAATCATCAACACATTTTCATACAAAAAAGCTTTTCTAGCTCTTTCGTCACCTCTGTTTTATTTTAAATGACTCACATCAACTGACTCTTAATACAAGTTGGACCTGTGAACATCTCTCTTTTTTAATTCTCTTTCATCTTTCTTTTATCTTTCATCATCGCCTGTTATTGCTTGTTGGACTGGTCCTCTGTAAATTGACATCCTCCAATGCCTTATCAAGCTTTTGGCCCAGAGGGTCACAGGGTCAGAAAAACATTTAGTTCATGTCGCCCATTTTACGGTAACACGACACAATCTGTACACTTGGAGCCGGGGAGGGTTTCTGTGCGTGTCCAGCGGCCTGTTTATTTGTTTGACCCATGCTGTGTTCTGTATTAACGGCCCGCAGAGGAAGTCAGGGTCCTGCGGTCTGCTGCCTCCTGGGGAGCACAGAGGAGATGTCCGTCTGTTTGTCGTTACAGGGTCGATCTGTCAACATGACCTGATCAAATAACTATTACACATTTTGGCAGTTTGTGCTCATGCGTGTATCAGTGTGTGTGTGTGGGGGGGGGGGCATTTCCCCTCCCTTTTTTGTTCAACTGGACGATATTTGCCAGGGTGACTAGTAGCTTGTTGTGAAACCATGGTCTCTGTTCCATTTGTTGGACACGTGCACGCATGTGTGTGTGTGTGTGTGTGTGTGTGTGTGTGTGTGGTGTGTGTGTGTGTGGTGTTTATTGTGGTGTAAGATAAGGCGACAGTTTCATAACATTGATCAGAACAGCAGATTGATACCTACAAGGCTGCATATGCTGAAAAACTCCACTCAGTTTTGCATTGTCGTCCTAATTCCATCGGAATGAAGCAGACTGGAAGCTACGGTTGTTTTCGAGTGTTCTGAATCTCTGCCTCACTTTACCTCAGACGATGAAGCACCAATCCGCGTGTCAGGTCTGCTTACTGTTGCCATGACGATGAGACAATGAGCTCACCTCTTATTCTGGGAAAGTGCGAAAGTTGAATGCCCTGTAGATGTTTAGATTATTATCCATCAAGCCATAGTGTCAGGGAATGTGTTGCTTATACACACTCTAATATTTTAATTGTGTATGACTTATATTGTGCCTGTGAGGTCTGGAGGCCTCGGTAGGAATGCTTTAGGTTAGATGTTTTGTGTTAGATGTGGTCACCCTGTCTCTGGTGAACCTTGAGTCTGTTTCTCATGAGAAACATTTACATCTCGGCATGACTCATAGTGAAGCAGCCAATGTTCTGTTCCCTCCTATGAAGGGAACAGAAGTGATTCTAAGTGATGGTGAACAGACTGGTGTTCATGGGAATAGACAGGTTGGAGAGGCAGGTGAGGAAATCCAACCAATGAGATGAACCTTCAGGCTCAGGCATACTGACGTCCCTCTCAGACAAACTGGCAAACAGATGACACTTCAGAAGTTAAGGGACCGTTAGCATTAGCATTAGCACATGAACAACCTGATGAAGTGTGGATGAATAAACCAGGATTACAGCTGATCCTTCCTTCCTTCCTTCTTTCCAATTCTTTTACAAATCAAACACTCCTTTTCATCTTTTTTATTATTGCAGTTTTAGCTATGGTTTACCTTCTAAAAAAGCCCCTGGCAACATCTCACAGTCTTACCAGTTTCACCGAACTGAAGGAACATGTTTAGTTCCTAATTAGATTAGGAGTATGTAATAAAGTATATGCTGTATCCACTTTTAATAAATGATTTGTATGGAGTCAAGTCATGGTGACAGCAGGTTAAATGAGCACATTGATCTCCCCTGTGACGTGTGCGAGGTGTTTCAAGGCCAGATAAGATACATAATCTCTGCAGCTTTTTTGGGTCTACCTCGGAGTCTCTAACCGGTTGGAAACCCGAGGCATCCAGATCAGATTCCTGAACCGCCTCAGCTGTCTCATATCAATGTTAAGGATCAACAACTTTACTCTGAGCTCCCTCCACATGTGTGGGCTGCTTATCCGTATCCTATCTTTAAGGACAAGCCCAGTACCCTTGTGTGGGTCTGTTTGTGTGTATGTGTATAAAATAACTCAAAAAAGCATTGACGTATTTTCACCAAACCTGGTGGGAGTGTTCCTTGGAAGGGTATCTCCAGATGATTAACTTTCACAACTGATCAGTCAGGGCGAGGACACGCACCCAGTAAACTCTTAAACCGGTTTCATACATGACCTGTGGGTAAAGTCCGGAGAACTGGGTCCGGAGTTTACCTAGAGTTGCCTTTAAACATTCACAATGCAGCGGGAGGTTCCTGCACAGACCTCTTTCTTTATATATACGGAGGAGGATCTGCGGAGTTCAGTGCATGTCTGAAAGCAGCTTTACAGAGCAAGGCTGGTGTTAATCTGAGGTCTCTGCCTACTGAGAGCTGTATGCTTGTCTCAATTGAGTTTCTGCAGAATCCTGCCTGCACAGGACACTAAAAACTTTATGAATGTTTTCACAGCTAACGACACAGCTAGGATTTCTCTCACTACCGCCAATGCTCAATCTGTGACCGACGAGTAAATGGGTTTGTGAAAGAAACAGAGAGCAATGATGAGGCGGAGTGAACTGCACACAACTCTACAGTAAGGTAACTTCTTCAGTTAGGGCAGCAACTCTGACCCCAAACCTGCAGGTGCTGATTCTCATCCCAGCCTCATCACATTCAAAACAACCACATCATCTGCAAAGAGCAGGGAGGCACCTTTGAGGTCAAGACAAGCTTTTTCCTTAATGATAGCTTCTGCCAGACAGTCTCAATAAACCTGTTTGAACATTGTTCAATCAATATGACCCTTAAATATGACTCAGTGCCGGTGAAAGATTTGTAACAGTGATGCCGTTAAATGTGATGAGTTAAGTAAATAATCCATATAAAAACGAGTCGACTAAATTCATGATTGTAAGTTCTGAATGATACGTAAACAATGTAAAGTTAAAACAGACAACCTCCCATTATATAACTTTATTGATGTATTTTATCGGACTTGTTACGGGGTTGTTCAGTACAAAGGATAATTTAACCCTGAGTGAAATGTTTCTCCTTTTTCTCCTTTCTTTGTAATGAAGATTAAAATGATAAACATTTTAGGACTTTTGTTGAAAACTAGCTTGATGTGTATTTCCTCTATACTACGATTAAACATTAATTTTTGTATTTTTTAATCAAATTTTTTTTTAGTTAAATTTGTATTTCTTCATTGTATTTGCTCACAGTATTTGCTGATAAAGTCCAGGGTCAAAGTAGCTCTTTGCTTTAATGAGGCACGGAGCTGTAGATATACAGTATCCTCTTAATTTAACCGTTTTTGCTCATGAAGACATAATTAATTACATTATTATTTACTTTGTTTGATCCTGTAGATTTGTGTCACAAATTACCTTTTCATAATAGTTCATCACTTGGCTTATTTATGTTGTTATTATTGTTATTATTTTCCAATGTTTATGCTGCTCACTATCCTTTTTCTTTTTCCTTGTTCCAGTTACCCCTCAATATTTAAATATTCCTAGCTTGATTGTCGTTATTATACTATAACATTTGCTCTGAGAAAGTAACTCTGTTCTTGATCAGTCACTGTGCATGTGTGTAAAAGTACAGCATGAAAACAGTTACAGTGAATCCCATAGCTGCTGTTTGTCGACTCTCGGGGCCTTTAACAACACGAGCCCTGATGTGTTTGTCCCCTCAGCCTCTTCAACAGCTGACACAGATTCAGTATTGCCATCTTGTTTGGCTTTTTCGCAAGTGTTGAACTCAAAGCCTTTGACGGACAGATAGAGCACACACAAACACTGCCAAGTGTTATAACACAGGCAGGAGTAACTTTACCTCTGGTTTCTCAATCTCACTGTTTGCTCTGGAGCGCTGCCAAGTGTCATTCACCTGAAATGTGTGTAGAGATGAACTCAAAACAAGTGTCATGTGTTGGTTTTTGCGGGTACAAGTGATGTGAAGATCAGAGAGATGTAGATGAGAGAGGCAGAGAATCAGCAAACGCATTATCGATGTGAAGATTTGTGTCTTTGAGAGAAGAATGTAGACAAAAGGGTCAAACACTTGATTTTTCTATTCTTTACTTAAACAAATAAAGTTAGTTGAGAATTTTAAATGCATATATTATATTTATAATGACCTTTTTTGAAATGTTCCAGCATAAATTTTGTAATTGAAATAGATTTTGCATTATCTTCTTAGTTTACACCAGGGCAGCCAACAAACCTCTCCATTTCTGTTAAACACTGTCTTTTCTCATGAATGTTTTAATATTTATATGTTTCTGTGCTCTGTTACATGCGACATCGATTGTACTTCTGTCCATCTTGGGAATGAGATCCTCCACATGTGACTCTCTCTGAGGTTTCTGTGTTTTTTCCCCCCCCTGTTAAAAGGGATTCAGGGTTTTTCCTCACCCGAAAGTCAAGGGTTAAGGACTGAGGATGTCACACCAGGTACAGACTGTTAAACCCTCTGAGGCAATTGTGACTGGGGGAATATGAGCTATACAAATACAACTTCATTTCATCTTGGCGTCCTCTGATCAAGATCACAAAGATCTGGACCTTTTTGTATATACTGTAAGAAAAGTGATAAAATTATAATACTTTGATGTTGCAAAAACCTGCACAATTTATTCTTCACATGATCACCAGCATCGTCGCTTGTGTGTAGGTGGATACAGTAAATCCTTTGTTACCACACAATCTTTATTTAACATGATGGTTCTTTTATTATGTCAAATACAGCCACCAAACATTTGCATCTGCTTTGCCAAAGACCAAAAAGTGATCATTCTCATCGGTTCATCCTTGTGTGACCCCTCTCACATTCTTATTTGACGCATTGATGTTTTAAAAATCTGCTCTGTAAGTTATATAATATTCATAATCCAATAAGCAACAATTAATGTTACAAAACATCTTTAACCATCTCTGCAGATATATGTATAATCAGAAATGTTTCTACATCCTGATGGTGCGCAGATGTACGTGACATCATCTCCTCTACGTGAGCCCCGCCCACTTCAGTCCTGTGAAACGAGAAATTCCTCATGTGAAAACAACAAAACTGTCAAACTTAAGCAGCAATTCGAGTGTTTGTGGGATCACATAACGAACAGTTAAAGGATGATTGAGAAAAATAAGTTTACGGGGCCTTTAGAGTGAAAACAACAACGTTAAATTCTCATTGGGAACTACAGATAAAACATTTATTACAAGCCTGACTGGATCCATTCAGAGGTTTTTCCACATGGTTGTAAATAAGGTAATATACTGCGGCATAGTTAAGTTGTTTCAATGGAGCCAGCGGCCCTCCGTGAGCAGTTGACTGGTCCTATGCTGTGTGTGTGTGTGCGTGTGCTTGCCAGTTATGGCCCATGAGGCACTTGGGGATGTGGGTCCTTGTTTTCTTCCCAAAAAACTATTTTGGAAGTGTGAGAAGAGGAAGTAAAGAAAAAGTATCCAGATCATTTAGTTGTATGATCTGGTTGGCTGGGTGCAGTATTGAAATCTGCAATGCAAATACATGGTTTAAGTATAAATTGAAATCTGACCTATAGAATTAGCATGAGACACTTTAATTTTAAAAGCGTAAATCACTCAATTGGCCAAACCCACTTTAATGCAGTATATGTAATTGTAGCCAGTATATGTTTTTATATGTGTGTTTATTTCTATGTCAATTGAAGACTCTTCTAAAGCTTTGCTTGGGTTAAAAGTCACAATACTACAATGTAAAACTACTTAAATGCAGGTTAAGAGCCTCCAGCTATTTTTCTGTTGTTTTATGTCAAATGGGTCCAGATGCATATGCTACCAGTGATAACACAATGGAAACTGTACATAAAGCAAGAGGGTTTCCAAATGTGAATTGGTCTGACGATGCCGGGCTAATGGTGGCCACCAGCAACAAGCAAAATGTTGTGCTCTTGTTTTTATGCTGGGTGAACAACACTGCGGAAAACACTATTGTCTTCGACCAATCAGAAACCTTCAGTTCTACGATCTCCGACCCAGGTGGAACTTCTCATAGAGGAACTGAGTTCTTCAAAAGGTTTCGGTTCCCAGAGGAAAAGCTCCTGTGGTGGAAATGCAGTACAGAGGCAAATTCCTTTCTCCACATGAGCCCCATTCAGGCGCCCACTCACCTGAACTGTACAGCATGTTCTGTATGAAACACACGGAGCTCGAGCAGGAACACGAGAACTCACCACACACTCTCGGCTCTCTGTCAATTTAAATTCATGTAAATACTCATTTAAAGGCTTGTTTTTCCAAATCAGAAAAGGGAAATTACAGAGAAAAATGTGGTTGCTCAGAATACACTGTCTGTAAGTGCTTACAGCCAAGTGTGGATTTGAAAACGTTGGCACCCCTTAGTGGTCAGAACCAAAATGGCATTGTGGCTAAATGAGTGAGCTGAAACTGTGATGAAGAATGGAACTAAGTATGTTTACTCAAATAAAGTACTACACACTTTTTACTTTAGCAGAGTATTTTCACTGTGTAGATACTTATTTCTGTGACTATTACTGTAAGGAATACTTCCTACACCATTGGACTCTGTCATGCAAACTCAGGTATCTATCACATCTTTGGACTTAATTTAACTACTTCTCTGTCAGGAAACAAAAAGATTTTTCTTTATTGTCAAAAAACAAGGAACACATACCCAATGCAAGTATTGTAAATGTACTGTAGGATTCCTTATAGCATTGTGGGGGGGTGGCAGCATGTGTTGTTGTAGCGGTGTGATCAGCAGTGTGCAGTACCAGTAATGTCAAACCTGAAATGAAAGTGTGTGCCTATAAATAAAGAACAACTGCACTATTCCCATTAAAGTTACTGATTGCAGTTTCCTGCAGGGCCGCTTCTTTTTCTAATAAGTGTAACATACTAACACCTGAGTACAGTTCTCTATTTGACGTACTTTGCTTTTCATTCTTACGACAGTTATATTCAACTGCAAATTACAGATAATTGACATGTGTGATCTATATGTGATTATCTGAAAATCTGTGAATGCAAAACTGTAACTACAGGTATTGTACTGAAACTATTGATTTACACCAGAGGTGTCGCAGTGCTATTTAGATAAATAGCGCCCTCTACTGTCAACACAATCAACAGCCCTGTCTGTACACTTGCCTTCAAGAGTCTGTATTTACCTTTCTGCTCAAATTTATAGTTTGAATTTAAGTTAAAGATGTAAGCAAAAGTAGAACCTCCTTTGTTATTAATCAAAAAATGAAGAATAAAAAACTATGATATTTCAGTACACTCACTCCATATTGTGTATAAGGAGGTGGGATTGGGAGATTTTAGATATTAAATGGAGACAGAAAATAGACATGTTAATCAGCTTTGAAACCCTGACTCACACAGGTAAGATCTTGTTTCTCTGGATTACACTTCTTTTCAGCAGTATGAGCGATATGAAAAGGAAGAAGTTACACCTTCATTGTATTGGTTCTTAAAACACTGGTGTGGCTGCACGGGGGCTTTAGAATGCTGCAATCAGGGCATGTAAGTGTAGGATGGAGGGGTTCATAAACACAATCTGGTAAATCCTTTGGGAGTAGGTTTATTCTGGCTTTCTTTGGGGGGGGGTTCACAGCTTTATTTAAGGTATAAAATCACAGTATTCGATTAAAAAAAACACAAAGCACATAATCAACAATTGGTTCATCTAGATTCAGTAAACTTTAACGAGTGTTCATCCAGACGGTGCAAATGGTACAAAAATTTTCAAAAGACTTTGTTACTCATAGCTCTAAAGTTGCTTTTCCATTTTAAAAATTGAGACATTAGCCAACATTAAAACCCATGAGGGAGCATCAGGTATGATGTGCGACGGGACATGGCAGAACCCCAGTTTCTTGTACAGGGCCACAGCGGGTGTCTGGGTGGAGCTGGTCTCCAGAGTCACTTTGGAGAAGCCTCGTTCCTTACAGAAGTCAACCACAGTCTGAGCCATCCTGGAGCCCAGGCCAACCCGTCTGCACACTGGGGAGATGATCATTCTTTGCAGTTCCCCGTACTTTTCTTTCTCACTTTGTTTAGCTAGCACAGCCACCGTACCCATAATCTGGTCCCTTCCATCAATCTCAGCCTCAGCCACCCAGAAACAGTCATCCGGTCTGCTCAGGAAGTTCCCAGGGATGTCCTGCATGTCCGTCTTGAGCCTCATACTGACATAGCCGGCATATATCTCATTACAGCAATAGTAGACGAGGCCCATCCAGAGTCCTGGTAACAACACAGCCCCGAACACAGAACCGAGGTGGTAGCCAGCAGCGCACAGAGCCAGGGTGATGGCGAGGAAGTGAGGCCTGGTCATGCTGTTTTGAAAACACGGGTGGATGTGCTCCCACATACAGGTGCTGTACAGAGCGAGCACTGTGTCCCTGTCTGAGGGACGGTACCGGCGGATCACCAGCTGCATGGCCAGAAGGGACTAGACAGGGAACAAATTATAATAATCATGTGAAATTGTTGTTGCACTTTAGGTAAATCGTTAAGTATAAGCTCTCTATACTCTATACTATACTATATAAGGCTGCGGTCCATCAGGACCAAAACCTCACGCCACAAAACCAGCTTCTTCCCGGCTGCAGTTGGCCTTATCAACAAGGCCCGGGACCCACACCTGACTTGGACACTTACCCCGCCCCCACGTCTCTAGTGATAGGCTGTGTTACATTAACACACATTACAGCACATCTCATTGCACACTGCATATTGCACATTTACTTTGCACTCCTGTTTTTTACATTGCACTCCTGTTTTTGCATTTTACATTTTACTTACTTTTTATATCTTTATTTTATATTGTTTTTTCTTGGAGTACTTATTGTGTTGTTATGTTTTTATGTTCATTGTATGCACCATATGCCATGCCAAGGCAAATTCCAGGTAGGTGTAAACCTACTTGGCAATAAATACTTCGATTCTGATTCTGATTCTAAGGCTACAACTTAGTTGTACGAATCACAGCAAATCACCAATCAAAACACAGCATCAATTGTTTTGTGTTATCTCATTATAAAGAAAACCGGCTCATTCTTACGTCAGTCAGGGAACTTGGAGAAACTGGGTCTTGTCCACGAACGGTCCAACTGAGCTCTGAAGAAAAACTACAAACCTGCCCAAAGGTTAAACTTCACCCAGAAAGACTCAATCTCGACCTGAACCTTTAAGACTTACATTTGTTGTCTGCATGGTCAAAGTTCGGTGAGAAATCAGTAACGAGATCATAAATAACTCGCCTGAATGACTGACTAGGTTTAAACCATAGGTTCAAACCGGTTCAAACCCATTTTCAAACCTCTGCTCCGCACAATGAACGCTTCTTCTTCTTCTGTTTCTTTAGATAATCCTAACGGAGCTGTATCACCACCTAGTGGGCTGTTGGAGTCATCAGAATCAGAATCAGAAGTATTTATTGCCAAGTAGGTTTACACCTACCTGGAATTTGCCTTGGCATGGCATATGGTGCATACAATGAACATAAAAACATAACAACACAATAAGTACTCCAAGAAAAAACAATATAAAATAAAGATATAAAAGATATAAAAAGTAAGTAAAATGTAAAATGCAAAATGCAAAAACGGTAGTGCAATGTAAAAAACAGGAGTGCAAAGTAAATGTGCAATATGCAGTGTGTAATGAGATGTGCTGTAATGTGTGTTAATGTAACACAGCCTATCACTAGAGACGTGGGGGCGGGGTATGTGTCCAAGTCAGGTGTGGGTCCCGGGCCTTGTTGATAAGGCCAACTGCTGCCGGGAAGAAGCTGGTTTTGTGGCGTGAGGTTTTGGTCCTGATGGACCGCAGCCTCCTGCCGGAGGGAAGCACCTCGAAGAGTTTGTGACCCGGGTGGGAAGGATCGGCCATTACATTCTTCTTACCCATCCAGCTTCTTGCAGGCATGTGAAGGTTTTTAAAGATCCATGTGTTTTACCTCATTTGTTCCATCAAAGTCCGCAGGGTTAGCTAGAATTACCTTTCTCTTTGATAAGTTTAGTTAATACATGTTGTATCCCTATGTATTCTTTTAAAATATGTATTATATTTAATTTAGACTATTTCTTTTAATTATTATCATCATTCAGTTTTTTCTTCACGCCACGATTCATTTCTTGAAATGCCTAAAGTTTATATCGTCGTCCATGTGTTTGTAAACTATCAAAGGCTGAATAAACTATTACAAGAATGAAATGCAGTGATGAATTTAGTTTGATGTGGTCTAATCTAATCCTGCTAATCAAACTCTCTACTCTCCTGTCCTTTCCATTCAAACTTGTTGTGTCTGGTTTAGTTTTTTTGCCCATTATGTTTTGCCAAATGGTTTCTTTTAATAACTACATGAGTTGGTATACAGTTTGACAAGTATTCCAGTCACTAATTCCTTAATTCCTCAGGTAGTCTATATCTAGTCAGCGCTGATATTGTACCTCTGCAATGCAAACTTCATACTAATGTATGATTAATAAAACTATGTGGACCAATATGATATGGAGTAGACCAGGCGCTTTGGGTCCCTGGGTAATTCCACCTGGGTTGTAATTTATTAAATCCTACGTTGGTTGGTAATCCATTTTTTAATCCCAGGGGAAATTCTTGTGGAAGCTTGCTCCAAAAGTGAAGATTCAAATAAAGTAATGAAGTTGTAATGAAATCAAATTGAGTGTATTGAGAGAAACTATTACTACAGTGGCAGTAAAGTAGAAATTAAATTATAAATGAGTAAGCAATATGGGATAGTGCAAATAAATAAACTAATGAAATTAGTTTGATAAATGAATAAAACCATGAAGTTGAATAAATATATAAACTAATAAAGTGAAGTAGATAAATATAAAAACTAATAATGTTAAATAAATAAACTAATAAAGTTAAATGAATAAACTAATAGAGTTAGATAAATGAATAAACTAATAATGTTAGGTGGATAAATAAATAAACTAATAAAGTTGTACCTGATTGAAGGACTGACAGCGGCTTTAGCTTATCCCGTGGTTGCCTAGCAACGCCAACCCTCAGGGCTGCTTATCTTTGAACGCTTCATGAACAATGTTTCCACTGAATAAAACTAGATTAACACAGTTCAAATAAATGTCAATAATAATAAAACACGGAGTTTGAACGTAACAAACGTTAAACAACGGTTTTTCACGTTGTTTTTCACGTTGTTTTTCAAACGGCGCAGCGGCCGGAGCTACCTCGGCGTTAGGACCCGGGTGCAGCGGCGGCGGCCGGCGGGCAGCAGACACCGGTTGATGAGCGGCTCGACTCCGCATCACACATCCGAGCTCACTGCAAAGAAGCGCCGCTTCTCCGAGGACCAGGACCCCGGAGCCGGAGGTGAACTGACCCAGGAGGAGGAGGAGGAGGAGCGGGGACCCGCCACAACCAGAGAAGCCAGAGACCCCCCCCTTGTTTAGTTTTTCTTCTTTTTCTCCCCCCGCTGTCCATCCACGTCAGCCCGCACCGTGAGAAGAGGACCCGCCGCTTGTCTCACCGGCGACAACCATGAGCCAGAGGTTCACCGTCTCCAAGAGCGGCGGCGAGCGGCGCCCCTCCGACATCCAGGGGGAGGTGAACCAGCTGTTCGAGGGGGACGACCCCCCGGCCAGCGGCGGCGGCGCGGAGGCGGAGGACGCCGGTCCTGAGGTGGTGGTGGTGCTGAAAGGTAGGAGAGAGACACTTCATTCATCCTGGGTGTTAGCTACCGGCTACATGCTAGCAGACCTGGCGCCCGGCTGCGGCTGCTCAGCGGCTGTGGACAGATGTGTGTGACTTGAATGTGTAATAACCTCCCAGGGCTCCGTCAGCAGAGCCGGGGATGGGGGGGCAACACGTTCAAACACCGTCTCCCGGACATCTTCTCACTAGAGAAGTACAGCACCAGTTCGTGTGGTGACAGGTGTAATGTGCGCAAAATGTTGGAAGTTGCGTGTTTGTTCTGTTTCGCTTTGTTTCCATAGGATCTGTTATTGTTCCTATTGCTTCCATTCAAACGTATTTTGTATCATCAGTCATCTGCAGTGGCTGTGAAGGGCATCGTTTTTATTTCCCCCCCTTAACCCCTCATCTGATCAGACAGTAACCCACAAGTGCTCCTCGTCTCCCCATCTTTAAGAACCCTGACATCTTTATGACCTGATTACTACGATTTATAATTTATTACATTCAAGCAGTTCATTCGTAATCCTCAGTCCATGCTTTCACATTCCACTTGAAAGCTCGGCATGAGAACAGAGAAACCACTTGCTTCCCCAGTGTTAAAAAAAAAGAAGAAGGGAGATGTCTCAGTGTTGTGGACAAAACATTTTGACACAGTGGCCGCGATCAAAGTGTGTTATCAGGCTCTGTTGTGAATGTAGTTTGTAAAAGATCATAAAGAGGGAATCTGATCAAGGAGGAAGTCAGAAGTTATTTCCATTCCCTTCCAGGAGTCCCAGTCCTGTTGCTAAGGATCCAGTGCCAGTGGTGGTCAATCTTGAGATAATAGGAGCCCTGGAGAAATTCCAATCACTAGCATGTGAACGTTTTTCTAAAACAAAACAAACAAGATACGAGTGGGGGCTCAAAAATCGAGGCCTGATGAGAACTGTGTATTTGGAGAATCTCTGTAACCCCCAGTGACGGCGTTAGAGACGCTGCAATGATTCAGGGCCGGTGAATTGCAAATAAAGATTTCTCTGCAAATGAATCAATACATTTCGTCCTGTGCTCAGGCTGTTATGTTAACGACATTTTAGCTTTACGGGCCTTTCTCCCTAGATTCCCAAGAACGCCTTTATAGCGGCTCTAGATTCGCTGCTTCTCTGGGCTTTTCTTACCCTTTATGGTATATACTTCCCGTCGCACAGGACGTAGGACTATCTCTGGATATAGGAATAATACGTGCCATTCCCTTGTCTTAACATCATTCCTGCCGCAGCTTAGTTATGCTGACAGATTTCTATTATTAAGCCAGCGAGCCACTTAGGGAGGGAATGAAAGCTTTTTAATTATCAGCCCAGCACTCCCCTTCATTGCTACATGTAGCTACAGAAAGCCTTGGCGTTTCAAACCATGCAACCGTCTCCTCCTGTGCAGATTAATCAACACATGAATGCCTCCTCAGCGTTTCTGTAGTCGAATGCCCCTGGCATGAATCAATCATTCCTCTGGACATGAGAGATGGCTGGTGGCGGTGGCGGTACGAACAAATCGAACCATCTCCTTGTGTTCCCCTTAAGAGATGGGGAGGGCTCTATTGAAGGACTTCCTCTCATATATGCAATGCTCTTGCTGAGCTGCAGGCTTGTGGAGACTGGCGTCTCTGCATCCACTTTGCTGGTTGCCATGGTGATGCAGTACATTTTTACGAGAGTTGTCTAGCGAATGGTCTGGCAGTGAGGGGAAGACGCTCGAGATCGAGCAAGTGACATTATGGAATCAATCCTTTGCACGGATGGTGTGATATTTTCTCTTTCCATGATATTTGTTCTTTGTGTCTTTAAAAAATGTTGCATTAGGGCAAAAATATTTTTTAAATATATGTTTTGAGTTTAATCAATAAATCTTATAATCATTTTTTATTTCTGCTGTAAATTAGATCGAGTTAGATTTCAGGGGAATACCGGTTATTTTCATTGTGGATTTATCTGTTGACATAGAGGCTGAATTGGTTCAGTTTAAACAAAGTGTATGTAGAGGTTGTGTCTGCGCACCAGTTTGAATCTGTCAATGCAATGACTCCACCGTCGACGTTTTCCTGCTGTGTAATTATTCCTGTGTCTAAAGCACCGTGCAGAACGGTTCCTACTTTAGCTGGTGAACAGGATATCTCTAAATTCTTCCCTCTTGGCCTGCACCCGTGATCCTGTTTCTATTGATCCTCAGGGAGGTGTGAGCTCCATCGGCTGAGCCATCCAGAGTGCCTGATAACCGGCTGCAGAAGATCCTCTTCTGGCTGCCAAGAGGTCTCTCTGTCCTTGACATTGCAGCGGTGTGAAGAGATATATCTCCGTTAGATCCGTTTGCCCTCAGTGGAATGGGTTCCAGAGGGGTTCAGGATTTGGCTGGGTGTTATGGCCAGTTGGCAAAGTAAGGGAGGTTTTAAAGGGAGGTTTGCAAGTCATTCAGAAAAAAAACATAGTAATTCCACAAAATGGTGTGGCCTTGGGCAAAGTGCAGTGCCCTGCTTCTGAGAGAATTTTTCGTTTAAGCTCAAACCTGACAGAAATATGACTTTTTGTAAACATTATTATTATTTAAACTCACGTTGGACGGCAACCTGTGAATGCAACATTGCCATATCTTTTATTTTATGTGTTTATTGGACAGGGGAAAATGATCAAACGAGACCTGTAAATGTTATATATCAATTTATGATGTTATTATGGTGAACATAAATGGAATGGTGCTATTCACACAACCAACAGACAATAGTGGAGATTTGGAGTTCAATATTTTTCCACCTGATCAATAAAATACTAAATTATTTAAGCCCCTTTTAGCTCTGTTTGGTCTCCACTGCCTCCTAAAGGAAATATCTGTCTGCTGCTAAATGCTCCTCTGAGTTTGATCTCTCTTTGTGATGTTGGTATTGGTTCAGGTAGGTTTATCCAAGCTTTTCCTTATATCCAATATCTTTGGTTACGAGAAAGACAAACACAGCAAATAAAGTTCAGCAATTTTGCTCATTATTATTGTTATTTTTACATTGCATTTGCAAAAAAGATTCAACAACAACATGTTTTCAGCATTATATGTCGACCATCAACAGCCCTGCTCTCTAAACATCGCCATTAGCCATTAAAAAAAACTCTTATCGGTCTCTAGTCTCATTTATAATACAATCTATTATTAATGCCCTCCTTGTCCTTGACTCTTGCGGTTTCTTGCCAGGCTGTGATTGCCCAAACAAGTTGTAAATCTCCATGTCTCTTCACTTGTGGTTTATTTGTATTCATGTCTTAACAGAAAGTAGCTGAAGAGCTTCGAACAAAAACCACGTATGGACAATAGCAACTGTGAGCCAGTCCGTCGTCTGCAATGTTTTGGTCCACGAACGGAGAGAGAGACGACCCGGCCGAGGTTTAGTCTGTGTCAGGATGTCCTCTCTCGTTTGGCAGTCTATGAGAGAATGACGTAGCACAGTGACAACAACCGTAATGACAAAAGAACAACGCAACCGCAGGAAAGCTGCAAAAAACTGATTTGATTTTTATGTGTGCGTCAAAGAACAAATGGAATTGTGGCATAAAACGAGTGTGCAATTTTCCTTTCTACGCACTTCCTTTCACTCTGATACAAATGGTGTTTGACTCTGTTCAGCTTGGTGAAGTGCCCTCTCGTTTATCACCGCCTTCCTCCACCAAACCCAGAGCAGAGCGGCACAGACCTGTTCTGAATTATTTAAGAGTAAGACCTACAATATTCTGGATTGTTTCCTATTATCAACAAACCCAAACAACGTTGTAGGTGTAAATCTTTATAATGGGTCATAAATATAAATGTTCATTTTTCTTTTTAAATCACTTACTAATTTCCTGGCTGCTTATGGCTTTAAGTGGCAATTATTCAAACAGCAATAAATAGTGAATTCGTTGGCCACTATTTTCAGCAGCAGGACAAAGTATGTGGGTCCAAAGCAAAGTAAACTGCAGTGACCATGTTGGTTCTGTAGTAATGAAGAAACCTCCCAGTACAACTGTGGGTCCTGTTAATGGTTATAAACATGTTTTTACCAACTGTATCAGGTTGTGCCTGCACAGCTAATAGCGGCAGTGTATGTGTTGTTAGCGCTATTCACTCACTTCAACTGACGCTTGAATCCAGCAGTGATTGTGTTTCCATGATAATGAGCTGGTGCACTGAACAGATGGAGGATTGTTTCTGTGTTTATTCAGGCGTTTCCGTCGCTGTGCAGTAATAAAAACCATGTAAATAATAGACAACCTCCTGGTGATGTCCAGTGGTGAAAAGACATTGAATCACAAAGGCTTATTGTGGATGACTCATGTTTTAGGATTAATATAGTGGTGTAGCTTGGAAGAGGGTGGACGCCGGTATGGAAAAGCATTGTGTAGTCACAGCCGGTCTTTTGTGTATTTAACAACACATTGTATTGATCAGGTTTCCACATGAAATAGATTAGGATAGAGATGTGTAGGTCTTTTTGGGACAAAAGCTACATTCTCTTTTCATTGACATTTAAAGGCAACTATAATAATAATTTTATTTAACTTGGAGCTCTTCTTTTCTCAGGCAAATACGACTTATAGGCAGTGTGACATTCACAGAGCCATCTTTCTAACACTGTTGATTGTGATTGTTAATACAAGGTTTACGTTTATGATATTTATCTGCCCCGTTATTTAAAACACCTTCAGGATGCAATAGAATAAGCTCAATACTTTATATACTAATAGGCTGCTATAAACAAAAAGCGAATCACTCGTATGCTTATGGGTTTAATAGCAGTTTATTGAGATGAAAATTGCTTTACCTTAAGCAAACAGGAATAAAAAAAGGTGCTCCTTTTGCTCAGGGTTGCTCTTGTCTTGAATCTGTCTATAATCACGGTATCAAAGCCGGGCTGGGGATTTGAACATTGTAGCCTGTCACATCCAGGCCTGAGTTTGTAACCTTTAACGCTCCACTGGCTCTACCTTCCCTGCACATCAGGAACCACAAAATGGCAACGCAGAGCTGTGAGGACCTAATGAATACATGTTGTTTGTTTTGAGCTGATGCGCTGGGTGTGTGTGTGTCTCTGTGTGTGTGTATGTGTGTGTGTGTGTGCTGTATCAGTGGGGGAATGGGGAATATGGAAGCTATTGGTTTGTTTTTCATAGCACCTGATCCCTCTTCTTTTTATCCCAGTTGTATTAATGTTGTTGACTAACATCTGTGTCCCAGTTCCACACGGTGTATTGATTTATTTAATCGTGTTTGCGTATTGGAAATGTAAACTCACTGTGCATTCTAAATTAGCTTAATGTTGATGGACACTATAATGTAATTCATGATTCAAATTAAGGGGCTGCTCAGCTGGATTAAATATAAATACACAGCTCTAAGACGTCTTGAAAAATTAATAAAATAGTTATATAAATATAAAAAGTAAAATAATTAAATCACTATATCATTAAAAACATTTTAATTTATTGATATTTAGCTTACACAAATGGCAGATGTTTTCTAAATTCACAGTTTTTATCAACGTCCATTATTAGAAAACTATCATTCCCAGTAGATTACTTTGCTTTCTTATCCAGTAACTGCCGGAACAATATCTAAAGACTATAATGTTTTACTTTACTCTGGACCTGGGAGAGACATCTTTAACCTCCCACTTACCTTCCTTCATCTTCTTGCCAGTCTGTACCACAGTAATTTCATTAAATGGCTGAAATTTCCTCTCTCAGAGGAGCCATTGATTTATAATCTAGCTGGCCATTATATGCCATAGCCTCTTCCGCCATCACTCACCCTCTTACTCCTTTTTTCTGTCAAAGGGGCGAACCATCAATACTGTGCAGATCGATACAACTCATACGCCATTATCTATGTAGGTCCAGTCCATATCTAATTTTCCAAAGGGCTGTTTAAATGGAGTCAAATGGACAGAGGCTTCTTCAGGGGGTGGGTAAGTGTGGCAGAGAGGTGCGGTGACATTCAGCAGACAGCAGAGGGCAGCCAATTTAATGTTTTAACGATAGACACACAGCACTGATGCTGTAACAGTGGCTGCTGGAGGTATCGTTGTGGAAAAACCTAAACCTCTTCACTAAACATGAAATATACCGATATGTAAATGTAATGATATAGTTTTAACTGTTGCCTTTTGCATTCGAAAAGTGTTAAAGTCAATATGAATTGAAGGGGCGAACGTGAGAAGTTCTCGCTCTGCAGTGACCCAGATGCGTGCATTACTCTGCGGAGACAAGAGGGGGCAGTTGTGTCCTGTCTCTTAATCAAGAGTACCATCGTCTGCGTATATTCCTTTGAGTCAAAGTCATGTGGTAGAAAAACCTGATATGAGAAGAGGGATCAGGAACCCAGTGAATTACACAACAGTCTGCGTGATGTGTGTGAGCGAAGGTGTGTGAGTGATGAGAAGGGTGTGTGTGTGTGTGTGTGTGTGTGTGTGTGTGTGTGTGTGTGTGTGTGTGTGTGTGTGGTGTGTGGTGTGTGTGTGTGTGTGTGTGTGTGTGTGTGGTGTGTGTGTTGTGTGTGAAGATGAGAGAGGATGGGAGAGAGAGGGAGAAGAGGAAAAGGTAGAAGCACAAGTGGGGGGGGAGTAAATCTGCCTTAGCCTAGAAATCCTCGTGCCGTTATGTAACCCTGTCTGCAAACAGAGGGAGGGTGTGTGTGTTGTGTGTGTGTGTGTGGTGGGGGGGAATGGGACCAATTGATAGAAAGTGACAAAATCCTCCTCACATGCAGGCAAGCTGCAGGGCAGACCTCAGTGACACTAACATGGGACGAGCGGGGTAGAGAGGAGGAGAGAAAACATCAGCGAGTTGAGGTAGAACATTTCCCTCTGCCACGCAACTCCGACTATGACACATCCATCACTGGTCCACACGACCAAGCAACTCGGACAACCGAGGCTCATTCTGCGGCGCAGCTGCTGGTCCGCAACCTTTTACACTCGAGATTTCAATCATGTCTGTGTTCTCACATAGTCACCAACGTTAGTATCCCACACGATATCCAGCACGCTGTCAGGCTCTTCGACAGCATCCTGTAAGGAGTGGCGTCTTGTGTGTACATTTTTCACATTTATTTATTTCCCCTGCACGTCAAGACAGATGGGGATGTTTCCTGGCTTTGTTTGGGGAGGAATATACAGTAGTTCACATATTTGATGTTTATCATAATGTTTACGAGAGATGAAAAAGAAATGCATTGCTCATCCATGTCCTCAGTCTGCGTCGTTCCAAGCAATATTGCTCTTTTTTTATTCTCAATTACATTGCCCAAATAGTCAGCAAATAAAGAATTCAAATCCAAGTGACTTTATTGTGCGTCGGATGTGTCACTGTTGGTTTCCTGGTGTTGCAGTTGGTTTCATCAGTCTGAATTGATTTATTAGTCCTGTGGGATCCGCCCTCTCTTGTCTCAACACTGTCAGCATCAGCCAAGTTTCACCGGAGTCTTCATTCACAATTAAGAGCTGAACCTGGGCGTCACTGAACACTGTTGTGCAGCGAAATCTGTCATTATGTTCCCCAACAAAATATATGCTTATGAAAATGGAGCAGTGACTTGGGACATGATGTTTTTAATAGGTCAGCATGATTTATTGCCAGAATATATCACTGTCATCAGATTTATGTGTGTGTGTGTTGTTTTGGTCTGATTTGGAGAGCACTACATGCTCCAGCTACCGAGGCGATGGAGGCAGGGAGCAGCCGGCCAGAGATGCAGGTCATGGATCCCCACGGGGCCGAGCTGGTATTCGGGAATTCTACCAGGGTTTCCTGTCCCCGGGGACCGGTGCTCTCTGTGGCAGGGAGATAATTTCCGGCTGGGACTGCATGTGAGGAGACATAGTTATTTTTTTTTTTAGGTAAACTGTAAAGGTGGATACGGTATGTGATGGAGGATTTGTGCCACCAGCTAAACGACTTTTAATTATGTGCTCTGAATTTGAATTTTGTGTTGTGAATATGAATAATGTTTTTTGGCTGGCTGGCTACAGGGCGAGGTGCCATAGTGCTGCAGGAGGGAGAGCATGGCCTCACTGGAGTTGTTCCACAGCCCACTTCTTTCCACAGTCCAAGGGTTCTGTCAGCTCGTTGCGCTTGGTTGGGGGTACACTCTCTCCATCTCTCTCCATCACTATTACCGTGCATGCCACTGCCACTGCGCAATGTCAAGAGGGTGACTGTGGAGCAGGCCTGGGTCAGATAGGATTTCCAAATACTTCTCATTGTCTCCGATCGCGAGCAGAAGGATTGTGTCTTAGCCACAATCTATTAAAAGGCGAATTTGGCCATTAATGTTTACAGAATCAGTTGTTTGCTCTTCCAACAGCTCACCACGCACTCACACTTTGAGTTCTCCAAACAGACGAAAGCATTACAGGTTGTTGTAAATAGTATTCGGAACACTTCTTGCCATTAGGAGTGTGTCAGCACAGACACCTGCTCTGTTTAGTATCATCCAGCAGCCAAAGCAGTTTTAGACCTTGTCGAAGACCAGCAGATGTTATATTTATCATTACCTCAACTATGAAGGTTTTATTTTTGTCTGCGTTTGTTTGTCTGTTTGTTATTTAGCAGAATTACGCAAAACACTTTTGTATGGATAACCATGAAACTTTGTGGAAGGATGCGTAATGGGTCAGGCCCATTCAATTTTGGGGGATCCAGATCAGGGGACGGACATTTTTTTCCTGATATATCAGTTTTTGCAATTTGGTGCAGTTTAATTGAATTTAAGGGGACTGCCTTGGCAGTGGTACGTTCTCTGTACTGCCATTCTAGTTTTATTATGTCCCAATACGGTTTGTTATAAAAGTCAGTCAAAGAACATTCTTCCATTAAGAGTTGGTCTGGGCCACAATGTTCTGCAAAATTTTGACTGTTAAAAAACCCCCAACATCAAGCAGTCCGTAATGTCTGATAACGAATGTTACTGTCCCAGTGGCAATACACGAGTAGTTTCATAAAAAGTACCAATTACATTAAGTATTTAATTCGTCAAAACAAACAGAGAAATGAACTTGTTAGAAAGCACCATAAGAAACTTTAGATTTAGATTATTAGTTTCATGGCTAAGAGGACCCTGCTTTGGTCCTTTGTCTCTTCAGAAAATGAACTGTCTCATTTTGACTTTCTAAATTTCCAACCTCTCCAATTTTCCCCGTCTTTCTGGCTTGTTTCTGTGCTTAGGGAGGCTCAGATTATACTGTAATTGTTGTTGTGTCAAACTGTGGCTTATTGATTCACAGTGGCCGTACTGCAAGTAATAATGAAGATATCAAAAACACTGGTAATTGTCGTGTTGAAGATGTTAGTAGTAAATGTTTAATACTTCAGTAAGTAAATGAAATATTTTGCAGTAACATTATGAAAACTGTGTCCCACTCTACTCAAAAGACTTTAACATTGTTTACTGTGGCACACACACACTTTGATATTAAATATGTAGGTGGATTGTCTACTGCACAACATGGCTGCATAACAGTAATGAGCTTATAGCCTGGTGCTTCTCCAATTACTTTAATCACTTAAAGTTCTGAGTTTGATTGTTTGTTATTAACTCAAGACTTTATCAGACTGTATTTGTCGTAGTTTTTGTCGTAGTGGGCTTTTCTTTATTCGTGTATAAATTGAAATTGACTGTGGGATTGGACACATCGAGCACATTGCATAAATTGTGTAAGTGTGGCAGAATACACAAGGTTTTGTTTGCTTGTTATGGTTCTAGCCTCGTTCTATTAATCATATATTACCATTACATCATTCCATCACTCTAACTAAAAAACGACCTTTGGAGATCAACGCGCGATGACTCAGTAATGATAGTTGGTTGACCATCACGTCGGCGGTTGTTGATGCTGGTGTGGTCCCATCACGATGGTCTCTTTCTGTCAAAGGAAGTTTTTTGCACTACTCAAATTTATTTTTAACTTCAGAAAGATACACACCCTCATATCAGTGAGGGAGATCATGAATAGATATTTATCTAAAGGTAGTTTTCTTTTATTTTTAAATGAGGCACTTTTTAACTAATTTCATACTTTTTGGTGCCGTCTCTAACTTCTTTCTCAAGTCCACTTTAAACACCCGAGTTAAAAAGTTAATGTGACTTGACATGCTTTGTGCTTTTGGATAAAAATAATATTTTTCTTTTAGACTTGAACAGAACCAAACCATTTGATTTTGTCGGAGCAGAATAAACAAAGCAGGCCGTCGCATTGTCGGACGTTTATGAACTAAACCTAGCAAAGACTAATGTAGTCTAATGCAGCAGTCCCGTGATAAATCCTATAATGAAGATTATAATGTTTGCATTTAAACATTTTTACGAAGGTCTTGATTCAACTTTATGATCAGTTCGGAGGCTGCGGTTTGTGCTGCTGTGGAATTGGTGTACATTAAACTGCCAGCGGAGAACATTCAGAGTGAGCAAATTCCCAGGAAGCTAACCAATAAACCTTTGACTTCCTTGTTTGAGAAGATTCCCGAAGGCCAACATTTTTAAAGTGGTCAAAGATAAATTTTCATTTTTGTAATTGGCCCAATAATTAAAATGAATATCCCCCATCTTGTTGATTTGTCATGCATCATACCTTCTGTGAAGGGGAAACCTTTAATGAGCTCCTTCTTTTTACTCGGCCATCTGACCCTCCATCCATTCCTGTCCTTTTCTACAAGTGCACTTAGTTTGTTTAGACACATCCATTATCCATTTTGGGAACGGGCCCCTACAGTTGCTCTAAGAGTGTATTGAGTCATGACACCCCATTAATCCTCTCCCTTTCTTTCCCTCTCTGACACTTGCTCTCTTCCTCACCTTCCCTTTTAATGTCTCCGTGACCTTCCCTTTATCTCCTTGCCAAAAGCCGACTGCTTCTGGAGTCGCTGTGACTGCGAGTGTTTGAGGAACGGCTTACGATGAAGAAGGCGTTATGATCCTCTCTCTCCGCAGTCATTTGTTTTCTCGCCGCGCGCTTGTCGCCAGCCAGGTAAACTGCAGACGGTGCAGCTGATCTATCTGCACCGCATGTCCCCCTGATGTGCGGATAACGCCCACACTCGATCAGTTTTAAGTATGATGTTCACATGTAGCACTTTTTCACCCACCAGCCCAAATCTCTCGCTCTTGCTCCCTCTCCCTCTCTCTTTCTCTCTCTCCTCCTCTTGTGTTGTGCTCATTCAGCTTGGGGCCACTTTCCCTGCCTTTCTTTCTGGCCCACTGAATGGATGGGGAAAGAAAACACCGGTACGTGAATAGGTGTTTGGTTGGCTTGTTTTGTTAATGGGGTGTGTAGCGGATGATAGGTAGCCTGCGCTGCCCTGCATTGTGTGTGTGTGTGTGTGTGTAATTCAAAGAGTGCACAGATGTTTGTTGCTTGTAGCAGCAGGGATCTGGATTGTCTCTGTGAATAACAAGGTGAAGGGAAAAGTGAAATCCTGACATCTTGGATTTTACCCATTACAACCCCCCCCCCCCCCCCCACCTCCCACCCCAATTGTCAGCAGTATGAGCTAAAGCGAGATGGATGACAAAAAGGTTTATTGTGCGTCTCTCTCTCTTTCTCTCTCTCTCTCACACACACTCCGTCATACTCTCTCCATTCATCTCTACACGATCCCTCTTGCTCTCTTTCTACCTCTTCGTACCGTCTTTTTTTGTGACTGTCGTTACCCCCCCTCTCTGTATTTTTTTGACTCCCTCTCTTTCCTCTCCTCTCTCTATCTTTCCTTCTCTCTCTCTCTCTACCCACCCCCTCACTCTTACACCCTCTCTCCCCTTGGTTTTGGTGCAATGCAGTGGCTCCACCACCACATTGGAGACACAACAGCATTGGCAAACGAGGTCTCTTTCTCTCTCTCTCTCTCTCTCACTCTCCTTCTCTATCACTTTCCTTCTCATCGTCTCTCGCATACACGAGCACGCACGCACGCACGCAGAGATACACACTCACACACTCACACACGGAAGACTGACACTTTCTACTTCCTATTCTCTTCTTTTAGCCCCAATTTCCCATCTCTTTGACTTTCTTCCTCTCTCCAGGCTTATACCGAGAGCAAGAGACAAAGCCTTGAGAATCAGCCGAACACTAACCTCAACCGTTTCCTTATCAAAAAGCGGCGCAAGTTGAGAAATAAAAGGCACAAACACAATCCTTTGCCCTCGTTTGTGTGAGGAAGACTTGCTGATTTCCATATGCACAATCCACAGCCTTCAGAAGCCCTGTATTTCACAGACGGTTGCAAGGCAACCACCTCTTCAGTTTTCATGATGGATCGCTCTCTGATTTCTGGGGAGTAAAGACATTTCATAGATCTCGGGGAAGAGGAAGAAGGCTCAGTAAGATGCGTTGCTTGTGACATCTATCACACCTGAATAGACCAGACGAGGCACTGTAAGAGATGACTGGCATTGTGTTGGCTCAGCCCTCAGTCATTCTGCATCTGCCATCTCTGATTAAAACACATTGGATGAGGGATTCTTCTCCAGTGTCTTGTTTTCTCAGCTTGATACACCAACAAGCTAACAGAGGGATTTCAGTGTCACTCTCGTAGTATAATGAAAAAAACGGTGTCTCTCAACTGTTCTTTTTTAAACAATTCCTAAATATCACTTTGCTACTTCCCCTGTGGATTAATACACATTCTGGGCTCTAGTCTTGCAGAAGTAAATCTGTAAATGCTGGGTCGACTTTAATTAAATTACACTGGCTGTGTTTGATCAAGTACAATGAAAGAACAGGCCACGCTATGTTTTTAATAGTTTTTGGACAACAGCAGACGATTTGTGTTACAGAGCAATAAAAAGCTTTATCGAATTGTGTCAGATGAATTAATTCATTGGGCACGTAACGTATATATATTCTCTTGATCTATTCTGTAACCAATTTGTTTCTCACTTTCTGTAGGCACTTAGCTGCACGTTAGCCTACTGCTGCCACAGAAACATGCAGAATTAGACGAGGCCAACCCAGTGTGAAGCATCCCTCGGTATAATCCGAGCTATATAAGGCTAACACTCCCACTTGTGAAAACCCAAAGCCGAGCCTGTGATTTAGAATTCCATGTATGCGTTACGTAATGCTTTTGTCTTTCATGCTTGAACTCCTCTCCAGGCACAGGCATAGTTTATTAATGAAAGGGATTGCATGATTGTGTCTATGTGTGTGTGTGTGTGTGTGTGTGTGTGTGTGTGTGTGTGTGTGTGTGTGTGTGTGTGTGTGTGTGTGTGTGTGTGTGTGTGTAATTGCATCAGCGAACAATAGCTCATATCTATGTGTGCATTCTTATGCCTGCGTGTACAGTGAGTGTACTACATGTGTGCATGTATCTGGTCATGCGTGTATGAGTGTGTGTGCGTGTCAGTGTGGGAAGGGATTGTGGGGATTCCTGCTCACTTGACATGAGGAGCCTGACAACATGGCCACCCACAACTATGAAAGGTCAAGAACTGTCTTCCCTGGAGACCTATAATGTCCTGTCACAGTTTGCACGTATTACCCACTTATGCCACATGACATATGTGACATGTTACGTGCGCTGAGTGAAAGGCCGACAAATTGTAGCTAAGTAATAACCAGGAGTTGTTCTTGACTACTGTAGCTGACAAAGTAGAGTCAGTACACCAAGTGTTGTTGTGCTGTGCCCTCCTGTGAATTATTCAGACATCCTGTCTTGTCGAAGTTGAAAATTCAGTCTGGTAAAGTCTAAAAGTTGAAAATGACATCACTTGTCTTTCTGGTCGAACAGTAATCTGAGGTTTCCGAGTCAAGAGTTTTTCTTTTGTAGAGTTAAATTATGTACATCTTCTGTTTGTTTCTGTGTAGTCTGAGTCATGCAAAGAAATACATTTAGTCTTTCCCTCTCAGGTAATTTCATACATATAGTGTATATGATCCAAAATAAAAACAATACAATTAAAAAAACAGCCATAAAATGTTGTTTGTCTTTAGGTATGTGATTGGAGAACACAGGTACACACTAACATCAAATAACAACCAAATAGAGATTAACATGATTAAATCAGTTTTTAACAGCAACATTTTTTGTCAAATTCCACAAGTCATCGCCTTCTTACCTTCTAACTGACGGTTAAATCCCCTGATCCGTATTTGTTCGTCTTAGCACACCTGGGAATTATCAAGGAAAAAACAAGGCTGGAAGTTCATGAAATCACTAATTTAGTTTGGAATTTTGTGTTTTGGATCCATACAAGAGTGAAAAAGGTGAAGCACGAACAAATGGTTGATAGAGCTGCTGCCGGCTGTGTCATATTAAAGTCCATTACACGGCGAGCACACGTTAAACAGACCTGCATCACATGTGCTTCCTGCCTGTCGACTTCAGAGTGAGACCAAATTTCAAATAAAAACCTGCTCAAGGTAGAAAGAAATAATGCAAATGCTTTTTCTCTCTCTTCCTCTTCTTGTCGCTGAATTTATGTGCATTTCTTGTCTTGAGTCGAAAACAATGAAAGATTAGGTGATTAAAAAAGGAAATTAATTCAACAACTCAAAAGGTCACCCATGAGGAAGTGGATTGTCTAATCCCTGATCAATGGATCATCAATGGATCATTGGAGCTCTAACCACATCAAGGTCCATGTGAGCACCTGCTCCTAACTTATGGGTCACATTACTACATGCCCTGTGTGCGTGTCAGCAGCTCATGTTGACGCTGTCATTTCGCTATCTCCACTTGCTCTCAGCCCAGGAGTGGGGACCTGTCTTGGCCAGCCTTGGTTTTTAATTGAAATTGATTTTTGTCTCCAGCAAAGGAAGTTGCTGTCACAGATAAACAATGATGTGAAGCTGTGTTCAAATCTCCGACTGTGTCTCTTTGCTTTCTGAAGCCTCATAAGTCTCGAGTTGTGCAAAACTATGCTGTTCTTGTTAACGCATCCTTTTGACAAAAGTGTTGGCGGAAAAAATACACAGAGATGTTTGTCAGCGCGCCGAATACATTCTTCGTGAAGTTACGACAATTATTCTCCTTCACCTAATTAATAGCATTTGTTTCCGTGCTGGCTGTGTAATCATCTAATGAAGCCATTATTTCAGATGCTACCGTTCCCTCACTCCTCACACAATATATTACTTGTCTCCTCTATCTCTCCATACTTATAGTGTGAATATTCACCATCTGTGTGGGTGTATATCAGTGAAAAAATTGCCTGTTTATTTTTCCTCCTTTAATTAGGAAAGTGGTGACGAGGCGTTGCGGTGCACACAGGCTCGTCATTCGGCATTAGGCTGAGATTGACCAAGTGCAATTGGCCGAGCTAGTTTGTGTACACCTCTAATTGAATTGCACGAGACCAATTGAACCCCAAACTGCTCTCTATCGAGTCAGATGTGGAGGGGAGTGTATTTATCACTTTTCCGAGCCGCGCTGAGCAGATAACCACTCGCTCTTCCTCATACCTAGTGTTGTGCCCCTGAGGCAGGTAGACACTGCAAATATCAATGCTGTGGTGGCCACCACTGGAGCTGTGTCCACATTTATGGCTTCCTCTGTGATGCCTTGGCGAGCTTAACACAAAACCACTCTCTCTTCATGGTTAAAGGTCTTGTCAGCCCCAAATGTCCCACACCGCCCTGCGCTATGGATTGGACTGTTGAATCCCACTAGTCCTTTAGAGTGGTCAAACATTTTGTTTTCTCACTTCTCCCCTGAGAGGCTTTGGACAAGGGAGAAATCCCTGTGCAGAGAGAGATTCTCATTTTCTTGTCTCTCGGTTTTTCTCTCCTGTTATTCAGGGAAGGAATCCAGCATCAACGTCACAATGTGCTATTAATGGATGTGCCTAGGATACCGTGTAGTCAAGGAAACCATTTAAAATAGATGCGGTTTATTTTTTATTTATTTATTTCACAGAGGAAGGTTTCTGCTAGTGACACTAAGTTGTGCAAGGCATGTAAAAGATGAGTCCGTAAACAGATGATTTTCTACATGTTGATATTTGAAACACTTGACTTCTTGAGAGCTCCTGAACATTTCATTAACGCTTGATGATTTAACAGAGTTCAGCGGAATTCCTTTGCCTTCTGACTTGTGCTGGTCTGATTTGGTTTCTCCTTGGCAGCGAGTGAGATGTGGGAGAATTTACAAAGTGATTCATCTCACTACTGTGGTATCTGGCTCAGTCATAGAGCACCAGTACAAAAACTATCCTACTCTCATCATGTGTGTAGGATCCTAGCTCCCTAACGTCACACTCTGAGAGCTGCACCTTCAGAGCACATGAGAACATATTTAATTCTGTCGATCCAGCGGTAAGTAACGGCCGTTGAAAAGTTAATTTGATGAATTCCAATTTGAAGTTTGCGACTTTGAATCAGAAGTTTTTATTTATTTTTATTCCTATATTTGTTGTTTACCACTAAAAGATAAACCACGGAGAAGTGTATCTTTGTTAGTCCCTACATTCAGAATCTTATCTTCCTGTATCTGCTGCCTATAATCAAAACCGGCATGCCACATCTGTACAGTAAATGTCATGCTTCAAACATTCAACCAGCTCCTCCTTAGACTGCGTTTATCATCCCTGAACAAACCCAAGTTAATTAATGAAAGAATAATTAGCAGCACTAATTAGCCTGCCGCTAAAATCTCTGAATCAGTGTTCGTCCGACTCGGACACCAATCCTCACACCTCAAAATAATTTTGTATGTGCTTTTCCCTTGTGGATCCATAAGAGGCTTATGCATTTGCCAAACATTGATTTGATATTCTCTGCTGACACGTGCACAGTGTGATGGTCATGCTTGTAATCCTGTTGGCTAAATATGCTTAGCTGTGAAAGCAGATTAAGACATGGCTGTGTTTTCTTGGCCAGATATTCCCAGTGGCCTGGGTGATCTAAGCAAGAGCTTTGAAACATCTGTCCGGTGTTGTTATGTTTAAGCATGACCTAAAGGCTGCGGTTCAATCAACTCAGCGGAGCAGGTTCACTCAGTGTGAGAAATATGAGCATCATATATAACTCAAACTGAATTTCCATGTTGTTTTATGCCGGATGAATTTCCTGGTGGATGGAATCACAACTAGGAATGTAAGCGATTATGAATACATGATTTAACAAACCTAGAAATTAGGTTCACATATAACTTATTTGCAACAGCAAATGGTTTTGCTGGAAATGTCATGTATACATTTTGAATGGTGGCATTTTTCACTAGTTTTGTGCAGATAAATCTTATCACGTCATATTCGTGTAGGTGCAAGTGGAGGAGGGCAGACGATATTTTGAATGTTAAAGTTTAGAAGTAGTAAAAACAAATCTATTTTAGTATTATGATTTTTCCAACTTCAGATAACCACTTAAGTGGTTTACTTTTAATTTGTACCATGAGTGATGTGTTGTTCAGAGCAGCTATGACTCAGATTGAACAATGAAAAGGAACATGATGTGCAGCGATGGAAGTCCCATAATAACTTCCCCCTTGAATGTAAGAATGTGATGTTCCTTTTTAAAGGTGAATCAACCTGTCTGGGTTCACTGTGCACATCTTAACCTGTCGTACTTTGCAGCTAATTACAAATCCTTTGTAGTTGCACTGTATGATCGGGGAAAATTACGACGTTAAGACATAAATCAGTTTAAAGTTCAAACTTTTTCTGAAATGGCTCTTGACACCTAACATTCAAATGTGTCTCTCTTGATCCCTCTCTCTCACACACTCATACACTCACACACAACATATTGACACGTCTGTCGAGGTCAGACTGACCACTGTCGGCACTGAAACAAATCCAGCCCACATCGATGGCCTGTTAAAACGTCCATAAAGCTTTATAGTATTCAGAAACCCCAAACACATTCTGAGGCCATCTGTAAATGGAGAATGATGATTAAGAACTTGCAACCAACATATACTCACAGCTGCTTCTATCATCTATCATTTCTTCTATTTCCTGTAACCATGTTTATCATTGTACACCACTAGAGGCCTGACTGTCAGGCAGGCAAGGTGAGAGGAGCGTGCCAGCTGTAGGCTGCATAAGGCGGAGGAGGGGCACTGGACTGGAAGAGGGCAAAGCTCTGGCAGTGGGCACCACAGCCTGGCACATGAGCAGCTGAGCAGTCAAGTGGAAAAGGACAGTCTGGTGAATCTTGGACTGAGATATGTAGGATTGATTAGAAAAGGAACCAGGACAAATAGACTACTGCCATTTGCTAAATTACAGAAAGGGGAATGTTATTAAGGGATAGAAAAAATGTAATAAAAGCAATATTGTATTGAATGCATTAAGGGTATAGCTGTGCTTTATCATCTAAGCAAATACATAGGAGTTGCTATCTGTGTGTAAATGCAGGTAAAGCTCATTTGGCTAATGGTCCAAATACATTTTCATTGTATACGACGGTCAATAGATATCGGATTACTCGCAAATCTAGCCTCGCAAGATGGGATTGAAAATTCAAATGCTAATGAGTCATTTTGTCGGATCACATCAAACATGATCCGAGCCAGCAGGACCGAGTAGCATCTGGATAGGAAAAAAAAAGAAATCCCTCAACTTCTATTTACAGTGCATTAAAGGCACGGTCCATAAATATTGGCTGTCAGCGTGGGGCCACAGCCACAGAAAAGCAAACATTGCAACAAATCCATGCTGTGGTATTTAACACATGAGACACAAAGATGAAACAGCGAAGAAGAAGAATAAAGAAGAAGAGAGAGCAAGAAAAGGGAGAAAAGAGTGAAACAGTGAGACTAGCGGACCCACCGCTCGGAATATTGGACAGGAGTACTGTTGCCATGGCAACCAGCAGCCCTTGCTTGGTATTTGGAGCAGCGAGTGGAATTACTGCAGAGGATTTGATGTTCAGTACACATCTGGGGTCAGCTAATATGGCGCTACAATCAGCTACTCCTTTGCTCGCTCCACACTGCGCTCGCAATCCCTTGTTTGGGACACGGCGGCTGGCACCAGAACCGCCGGCATTTGAAATCTCTCATTGAGCGCCAGATTAACCGACAGCTCTCTTCATCCTGACAGATGTTTGTGCAGCCACGTACAGTGTCGGATTGGCCGACATAAACAGAGCATGTGTTGGGCTAGTTTAGAGAGCACCCATTATTGGCTTTGTGAAGATTTATGTGTTTTTATTTTGTCCAGCCTTTTTTCAAAGCTGTCGGGTTTGAAGGTCAGTGAAAACAGACTGATACATATTTATCAAAGAAGTGTTCACGCTCGGCAGACCTTGGGATTCCAAATTAAACAAGGATTCACATTTCTATATTCAGAGTGTTGCCTCGTACAAAATTTTGTATTTGATGTTCAGGCTGATAAATACAACCTTCTTAGATAAGATGAGGTACAGTGAAGCACTCCCACAGATTTTTTTCCTACAGCTTTTTTACAATGTTTTTCACTCCCACAATACATTTTCTGATTTGTTTGTTTCTGTATGCTGTGCAGCATGTTTGTTTGCACAAGTGTGTACCTGCTTTTGTGAGGAGGAGAGTAGTTTCTACCTTCGACATTTTACAGATGGACGAGTGCGCTCTGAATTCACCTCAGTGATTCCAGATGCAGAGCATGAATCAGCCAAACCTTCCATAACTTCTTTTAAAGGTCTTTGTAATGAAGTGTGTATTTCACTTTTTCCTCAGCAACAATTTTAGCCCTCGTCCTATCAAAGGAGGGAACACTGTTCCATGATATTTTGCACTTCCTAAGGATCAGATGATGTTGTAATGAAGCAGTGGCGGCTAAAATATTCAGAATTTTTGGTAATCAACCGTATTTAGCCTGCCTTGGTCTGCTTGTGATGCAGCACTGCTGGATATGATGACAGTCAGGCTACACACTGAAAGCATTTCACTTCATTTCAAACCAGGTGGCTTTTTAAAAATTACATCCTCATTAGAAGTGGGAGCAACAGACACAACAGTATTGAGAGATGAGTAGCACACTGCTTTCCCCACTGAGAGAAAATAGGCAGCCTTTTTCTTTAATATCCTTCAAAATGGGGGTAATATCTTGTTTTTCTCTTATTTTATTAAACCTTCTTTAGGCTCTGCACCGTCAGACGTCTGTTCAGCTCTCCCTTCCCTGCATGACGCTCTGAGTGATCATCACACAGCAACATGAAAGATCAGATTGAGAGCAGCTATTTTTCTGGATGAGGGTGCAGGATGTCAGCGTAGTTAAGTCACAAATAAACCCAAATATCCCTTTTTATTGAAAAACTAAAGTATTTTGAAAACCACACACTTCCCACTGTGCACTCTGCCCACAAAAGCAACCGCAGAGCTGTCAGCGACGTCGTGTAGCATTTGCAATTTGATAAACAAGTCTCATACATTTGTGTAAAGATGTTTTTTTTTTCTGCGCAGGGCACGCTCGCCTCGACGGAACTTCAAATAAATAGCTTTTTAAATTTCAAAGGATGACACTCCTCTATCTCTCTCTCTACCCTCCTTTATTCGCCGGGTTTCAACTTTTCACTTTGGCTTCATTCATTCTTTCTACTTGAGTTGGTAAATCTGCTAAAAGGGTTCAATGTCACACCAGCATTGTCATTTAAATATTTGAATGACTGTTTCCCATCCACCAGGAAAAGAGGACGGCGAGCACTTTGAGTCCATTTTTAGCCTCTGGTTGTAGATCTTCACCGTTTTAACATCCTTCAACACACACCTTCCCATCGCTTTTACCCACACTCTCACACACACGCGTGTACTGTACACACACACACACACACACACACACACACACACACACACACACACACACACACACACACACACACACTGAGGAGATTTTGCTCGAGTCTTTGAAGTCTACATAAGCAGCAGAATGTTCCAGAGAATAATTAAGAATAAGGAATATGAGAATATGATGATTTAGCAGTGACCCAGCGCGGATTAACGGAGTCAGCCGCGCCATAAACGGATTCTGTCCATCTTGGAGTGCTTCATAATATCAGTCAAGTCACACGGCACACAAAGAGCCTTTCAGTTAAGAGAGACCCACATGCATTCATCCTTTTGTTTGTGCGGACAACAGATTTTATTAGAGATGTTACGATTTACCGTGCATCTCTTTTATGGATTGTGTACATACACGTCATGGTTGTAAAAGCACCCCCCCCCCCCACACACACACAGGACAGCTGATCTGGTAATTAGCGAGGCGTAATGGTCAATGTTTGTTAGTCAAACAGCGGACAGCGTGATCACTGTATGTCGACCTTTCTCAGTGAGACAGATTCATTGTTGTTTTGTTGTGCTGTCGAGAGAGAGGGTGATTCGTTTAAAAGCGAGTGGCTGCAACAACCCCCCCCCCTGTCATTTTTGTAAACTGAACAGGGTAAACAAACTCATTCAGCGACATAATGCTCATGGCAATCAATTTTCCACGAGTAAGGCATGAACAATGCGCCGTTGCTGCTAGCATTCAATAAGGAACTGTGGCTGAAACACACTGTCATTGTTGAATTTGACATGGATTAGGTTTCCTATTTTGCCGGAGTGATGTATTCTACTACACGACGACGCGAGTGAAGGCACATTCATTCATCAAGGAAAGGTTATAAGTTTACACCTGAGTTTGATTGAGGAAGTGCTGAGGAAAAAACAAAACTAGGGGCTCCACATCAAATCCATTGCAGTGTTGAATTTATTCTTCTCTTTCATTTGTCTCGTATTTCTTTGTCCAGGGTTGTGTCGCTAAAAGAGTGTCCACACAGCACAGACACTTTCTTAATTTATCTTTCCTTGTCTGAAACGTCCTTGTCTGGGCTCTAATCGTCCGGTAATGTTAGGTGATGCACAAAGAGATACGGAGAGCTTTTCACTGACAAATGAAATTTATAAGGATACCGTCTGTTGAATATAGACGGAACAAAATGTACCTGTATTGATGCACGGCACAAAGGGGATCCGTGTTATTCAATGCGTTTCTACCCTGTGTGAATATTTGATAGAGAGAAAGAGCTTACTGCGTCTCCCTGTGTCTCTGTGGATGTGGTCGGGATAAAAGCTCCACACTTCTCCTCTCACTTCTCTTAAGACCCAAATGGTTTGTGTAACGTTCTCTGATCTCTAAGGTCTCACACGAGTTCTGACTTCGCCACAACCTTCAAATATTGACATTTTTCAATACAGACAAGTGTAAGAAAACCAGACTCGCCGTCGTTTGTCATTGTCATTATATAAGGAGTAGATGGTTAATGAGGAGGCAGAATCCCTGTAGTTAATTAAATTATTATCAGAGCGAACCAGTGGCCCCTCCTCTTCGTGCTCCACTCTTCCTCCCTCCTTCTGTGTGTATTATTCATCATAGAGGACTCCTGCCCTGCTTCCCCAGGCTATTTTTACCCAGCATGCCCGTCACATTAACTGAGAGCCCCAATCCCCTGCTGCTCCCAACAGCAAGCCACCCTCCATCTGGATCATGGATTACATCCTGTCTTTCTACCCTTTCTCCCACTCTTGGTACCTCTGAGGTGCCCCCCCCTCCTCTCTTCCTCTCCCACCACCACTTTTATCCCCTCCATCTCTTCACCACTCCACTAACCCTCCTGCTCTCCATTCCGGTTCCTGTGTCTTTCAATCATTCATATTAGTGTTCCCAGTCCCTCGGGAATACTCACTACACATCTCTTCAGAGCACACAGCCATCGCCTGCTGAGCGGGTGTAGCGGCGTGCCTGACATACCATCAGTCACCTCCTCAGCCAGGGTTTCACTGTTTACACTAAAATCCTGCAATATTGACTTCAAGCTTAAAATCACCTCCAGCCAACGCATATTGTCTGTTATTTGTTCAATTGTAAATCAGTGAACAAACCTGACAGAGATCCTGAGGTGATGCTCAGTGCAGGCCGACAAAAAAACAACTAGCTGGGTATCGCATTTAACTGCAGACACACGTTACATTAATAAATGGCCAGGCTGATATATGGGCTACACGCTTATTACAGGTCTATCACTATTATATCTCCAGTAAATAATTATTGCTTCACAGAAATGTCAAAGGTACGTTTCCATTCCAATTTCAACTGCAAAAACCAACTCTATCCTGCTGACCCTTGTCACAATTCTATGCGACTCAAATTTCAAATAAATCAAAAATCTTTTCATCAGATATCAGTCTCATGCTGTTTCAAGTCTGTGTTGATAAAAAGGTGATAAATGAACTGTAATGTCCGACTTTGGCCACTCCTATTTTAAGACTGTATTGTATGCATTTATATTTATATATATATTAACTGTGTCCCGTTTCAAGGCCTCATGACCAACCTGGCAATCCCGTTTAGTTCCAGGTTTACTCCCAACATTTTAGGTCTACATATTCTGGTTAATCAAAAAAAATTGTATGAAATTTGCACCACAGTATCAACTCTGATCTGTCCTCTATCTTGTGCCCCTGCTCTTGAGTCTGTAAGGACCCAAATAACAAAGGTTGATCTGACCACATCCCTGTTACTCTCCACAGAACAGAGTCAACACTTCAATTGGAACTACTTTCAAAGAGAGCTAGACAATTTTTTAGTTTTGACGTCATTCTTGGATTAGACCTGATGATATTGTGATTATAGAAAAAACATCTATTGTTTCATATTGTGCTACATCATTCACAAACCACTCTTTGCAATTCATTTTACAGAAAATGTGCTGTATCACAACATTAATTGTTAAGTTGATAGGTTGAAAGATGAGTGTTGGCTGTGCAGTATAGTTATATTTCATCCGCACTGCAATAAACAAACACATTTTCCCATGAATGACAGAGGAGGCAGATGAAATGTGAGAGTGTGAATGCATCATTTAACAAAAGAACAGATAAGGTGGTTTTCCATTTCATAATGGCCACAGAACCTTTTTAGTATCCTGTCTGTGAGAAATGCTGTGCTCCCAGGCAGAACTTAAGCATTACGCACAACAGGGAGTTGACAAAATACACACCAGCTAATACACACCGTCCTTGTTGTGCTCTCTACCTCTGAGTCCTGCACAGGCTGCTCTACTAATGTAGAAAAACTACTATATTTTGGGATGTATCAGAGTACATTTACTTAATTACTGTACTTGTTGTTTTCATGTATCTCTACTTTAACTCCACGAAATATATGTCAGTTAATATCTGTACTTCTACCACTACGTTTTTACAATGCATTGCTTTGCACATGAAATGGATTTGGAAGAGGCCATTTCTGAGCCATTAATAATAGACATTGTCTAGATTTCTACCTCTCTGCAATTAATGTTTTCTCAGGAGCTAATGAGCACACTTCATTCATTTACAATTAGAGTTCAGAGAGTCACTTGTTTATGTGGAGGCTGAAAGCATCAGAGCACGACCACACATGACCACAAACCTGGATGCACGTATTGACTATTTACATCCATACAAATATGTATAAATACAGAACTAAAGGTTTATGGGGTAAAAACAGTGATGCACATATGTAAATGTGCACACACACACAAATTTGCCCAGTTTTTGTACTGTAATATTTTAAAAGAATATAAACTTCAACGTGAATTGCAAAGCTTTTTATACTTTCCCTCTCTAGTTATTTCAGCAGATATATATTTTTTCACCTAAAACACAGAGCACCATTCCATGAAATACTGAATGTATGAAGCCCCTGGCGAGAGTCCTTTAGGACATTTTTGCATAAAAGCAATCCTAGGGCACAATGTCTTTAATTTCTAATGAGTCTCTATCCTTCCTCAAATAAACAGGGTCTCTCCTCCGAGAGCCAGGGCCGGCTCATTACTGGTGGTTATGTTTCAGTCTCAGAAAACACTTAAAGAGACAATGAGGTGCTCCTTCTGCCGTGTCCCCAGCTCCTGCCACACTTTTGTTTATTTCCCATTCAAACCCATTTCCCCTCGGGCTAAAGCAAAGTTAATATTTGATAAGACCCATGAGGTGACATCATCACCTCTTCTGTAAGAGCCCAAAAAACAATCTGGCTTGATTATAACCTGTCAAGATGACCTGATGTGATTACTAATCAGAAAAAAGAAATAAAATCCAAAGGCTTGTTGGTAGAACATGTTCAAATATTGCTTTAATCTTTATTGATCTTGAAATACAATATTTTTCCTCATGAGAGCAAGTGAAACCTTAACAAGACCCTGACAACCAAATAACTTTGACAAAAAGTCAATGGATGTAAAGTCAACTACCTCCTCCTTCACCACCACCTACTTTGCACTATTTACTTTGTACAGGGTTTCATAAATGTCCCTGATGTATAGTAAAACATATCCACACTGTATCACTACAATTTGAGAAAAGAATAATTACATCTGGGAGGAAGGAGTGTCTCACAAAGCAGTGATTCCTCCCAGGGTGTCTGCTAAAGCATAACACACTCAAATTGAATGCTCATAGGTTTAATCTGTCATTCAACAATGAATAATGGATTACTATTTAGTTTTACTTTTATTGTCCAGCAAATGAAAAAGTGTTTATCGTTGTTATTCCTGCTGCAGAGACATAGAGAACAGACATAATGGGCGAGACAAGAGAAGAAGTGCAGTTTAGTGTGGTTTACTGTTCATAGAAGACAAAATGGCATCCACTACAACACTTGAAGTCAGAAATGGTGTTTTTTTAACTCTCTATTATCATCATTATCACGATTATTGCGTGTTTTCATACTTGTTGTTTGCTTGTTTGTCAGCAAGATTATGGAAAAACTGCCCAATGGACTGACACACAGCCTGGTGGAGGGATGGGATATGGAACAAGAAAGGCGCAGTTCTGGATAAAGGGGCAGATCCAGGAATTTAGTGTTTAACTGTTGGTCCTTGGTTGAGATCTGCGCTCTGAGTGCCCTTCTAGTATTTAAAGAAATGTCCTTCCCGTTCGTATAAATTCAGATGTTACAGATGTTTATTCTTCTGAAAGAGGCTGTAAAAGTTGCAGGAAGATTTCCCACAGGATTGGTCCACATGTGTGGGAAGGGCAAACATTTGAAGCTAGAGACCAAAAAATGCCAGATCTCAGTTTAGGGCAAAGAAATCAGGAATAAAGGATCAAAGGTGTGATCTCAGTTTTTAATTATATCACAGCCTTTCAGCATGGGTCACACACTAACACAACAAGGTAAGCTCTCTTGGGGCTGATGTGTTTTTCCTCTTAACACTTACATTATTCCATCATCTTTAAGTTTGCTCTCATACTTACACTCCCCCCCCCCCCCCAACTTATAGACATTCACTCCTCTTTTGCATCTGTCATGACTTCACCTCACCCCCCTCCCCTCTCTCTCCCCCTCTCTTCTCACTACCTCTCCGATGTCCTTGGAGCGTCCTAACACATTAGTTTACCTTCTCTTCATTTAGCTCTGTCACTTGTTCTGTCACCCAAGTCCACTCCCTCAAAGCCGACTCCCCCGTCCCCGCTGACTCAGCAGCTGGTTTCTGGGGACGCACTGGTTTGTGTGTCAGGTGAGAACAGGTGAAGCCGCAGGGTGCACGCTGACCTCACTGTGTCACTTCCACTCCGACTCACATCAAGTTTGTTTAAGATGCCGCCACTTTCCTCGAGGCTCATTTCAAGCTTGTGCGAGCAACATGGCAAAGGGAAAGAGGTAGCTGGAGGCAGGAAGTACTCTGGATTGTACTATTATGTGGCAGATTTTTACGGCGCGCAGTGTTTGATTATATTTTTTTGACAAACATTTCGGATAACAGCATACAGTGTACTGTACATGCTTGGTTCAGATCCCCTCAGCTTGGAACATTCGAGACATAAAGTGATAAAAGCTGTAAAAGTGTCTTTTATAGCTTTGTTCTTGTGTTTCCCTTGTCTTGACCTCTCCCTCCTGAGATGTAGCAGCTGATGGTGCATGTTCAGCGACACGTAACACAAACAGACCCGTGCAGATAAAGCAGTGGGACAGAGTAAGTACTAACTATCAGAGCGATGCAGGGAGTGTGCAGCGTTTCCCCCGAGTATCAGAGTCCAATGTAAAACAGAGTGCCAGAGCATTCACATTAGAGCTACATTATATTCATCTCCCCTTCATGAAACATTCAACCTCTCTAAATATTGCATATGTCGTGAAATTTTGTTGATACATCAACCCTTCTGTGAATAATGAATCCCTCCAGTTATCCTGAGTAATAATTTTATGTAAGATATCAGCGACTGCAGTTTATAGGTATTAAAGATTGTGGTGCAAGAGGTTGCAGAAAACTTTAGAAATGATCTGGAACAAGATCAAGTTGTGATTGTAAGAGTTTTAGGGCCACTTTAAGGAATAAATGTGATATTTGAGAATAGATTTGTAATATTATGAGATTAAAATCTTGATATTACCAAAAAAATAGTTTTAAATTTACAAGTAACTTTTTTCTCATTAAATTACGGCTTAATCTCGTAATATAATGACTTTTTCTTGTTTAATTACATCTTTATTCTTGTGATATTATTCTTGAAATATTAGACTTTTTGTCTCTTCAATGTGGCTCTAATATTCTGTTGTGTGATTTCACTCTCAGGAATACTGGTGCTAGTTCTTTTATTCACATTAACATTTTTGACATTAGTAGGTGCAAAAGTATAACATGCATGTTTGGGATTCCTTTCGCACTTAGAGTTGAAAATTACAAAATGTTAATTACTTGAGGAACATGCTAATGAGAATATACATGTTCTCAATGTCTCTTTTGAAGTCAGGTGGTGTGAGACATGAACTGGAGTTTGACGCAAAATAGCTTTGTGGCAGTCATACAGTAGCACAGGCACTTAAGTTAACCAGCCAGCCAGCATACCGCCTTTGAGAGAGATGATAGTTCACAAAGATATATGACTGTTTTTCTTTAAAAAGAATCTTCACTGTGAATTACAAAGTCAGAGAAGTAGAACCAGAGAGATTACTTCTCCTCAGTCCTGGATGTCCAATAACTCAGGTGAGTGGGTAAGTCATGTTGGGAGGTGGGCCCACTCTGTGTGTGTGAGTGTGTGTGTGTGTGTGTGTGTTCCAAAAAATGCCAGAGCCAATCACCACAAAGTAATTTAGTGCCTATGTGCTTCCTGCTCCAGTGGGCAGATAAGATTATAGCATTTAGATTCAGAAGCAGACATTCTCTCACTTCAGGCTGAGTAGATCACCGCGCCTGTGAAAACCTCAGCAGCGGCACTACATCAACAACATGCTGCTGCCTTTGGCTCTAATTTGTGGATGCACTAAATCAGACCTGCTGTTCAACACATTTCTTTCAGTGTCTGCGGTTACAGTTAAGCTCGTTGTGTGTGCAATACTATCTACTGCTCAGTTCTGCCACCTCACTGCACATGTGCAACCGAACATACAAAGGTTTAAGAATTTTTTGTTCAAGTTTGCTTTTACCAGAGGATAAACTTTTCCAGCAGGTTTTAACTCTTCCATCGCATCTTCTCTCACTAAGACGCTGTCAAAATCTCTCAGTGCCTTTGCACGGGAGGAACAGCCCTCTCCTCCCTGCTTGTCTCCCATGCCTGCAGATTTTCAGCAAAACACTGTTCCATGTAATAAAGGACATTTGACGGTATAGTTTGTGTGGACGTCATTTCAGCTTTAAATCATAGACTTTATATAAAGATGGATGATACGTCTCTACTTCCTCCCACTGCACACAAATAAAAGCCAAAATTACCCTCGTACTGGTTCTATTTGGAGCCCGTCTGCTCTGTAGCGATCGTGTAGTGGAGCAGTGCAATCAAGGTCCTGTCGCTGCACATGCTCCACCAATCACGCTTCAGTCTCAGCTGTCAATCAATCATGGCGTCTCGCCCAGTTTTTATAGGATCAAATGATTAATTAAAACCAAACTAATCAGAAACATGAACACTTGCACAAACATCGGTGTCATGAGTAATGAAATGACATAAACCATCGTGTGTGACGTGTCCTTTGAATTTTCATCTGGTAAAAAGGAGTAGTTGGGTACTGCAGGCAGCCACCAGGGGGCAATCCAGCTGTTTTGGCTTCACTGATGGAGAGCTGTCACTTCATCCATCTTTATATACAGTCTACGCTTCAGGTACAGTGTGCCTAATAACTTTCAAATAATGGCAACGAAAAGCTATAAGTGATTATTAAACTTACATCTTATATTTAAAGCTCTGTCACTGCTCATTTACATCAACATGTGCAGTGTATGAAGTTGAACTTAATGCTGTGTGACAAGTTTCTTTATTTATTGGCTCTGATGATTGATTGAAATTATGACATAACATAATACAATAAACAGATGAATGAAAAACCCTAAAACATGTTGAACCCACAGACACAATGTCACCGTCATGTCCTGCACTGCAGAGGTGAGGTGACACTCTGTCAGCGCGCAACTCTTCCTGCAATTAAATCTAGTGGCGTGCTATAACCTGAAATGATCTTCCTGCTTGATATAGTCGTAATTCTATCAGCCACGGGCCGAACTCTAATCTTATTATCTGTTGTTAACGGAGTTGGGGTTGGGTGGGGGCTCGGCAGTGATGGGGATCTCCACAGGGCAGATTACCTCTGCATTATCCACTCAGAATAGGACATTATCACCTATCACAAGCCAGAGGTGTCGATTGATCCAATCACGTTGTCCCTCCAGTGATGCGGGCCACTCCCATCGTCAGTTAATTATAGGGAAGATGAGACACTTTACTTCAGTGGAGAGATCTGGATCGGCCTGCTGGTGTGTGGCTGTACTGCATGTTGCTCACTGCGGAGCAATGTGATTAACATGTGAACACAGGTTCTCAGAGATGCTTTTCACTCAGTTTAGTCTGCTTACTGAGAAAAAAAAATATTTAGAGAAATGGTTTTGTAGATATTTTACACACCAACAATATATGGACAGTATTTAGCAAGGGTTCAGCCTCTTTTTCCGAAACGAGTTGTCCTGCTGTCGTGTACAAACAGTGCAGCTCCAGCAAGACTATGAATATAATGGAAAGCAGCATACGTCTCTTCGTGCTTTCTACATATGGCCAATGCTTTTCTCATATTGTTTTTAATCTACAACAGAGGGAGTGAGTGCAAAGTTGGGTTTACCCATTTGTCAAAACAAAATACCAGTATTTCCTTAAAGGGACTGATTTGATGTTCGAGCCGCCGGAGGACAAATGATAATGAAAGGAGCCTAAAAATGTTGTTAGCTTCAAGTACTGTGCAGGATCTTCTTCCTTATTGATCAGCCACGTCTCGCCTCTTGTCTTCTTATCCAGTTGACCACAAAAACCAAGCTCAATCCATTATTGATTCTCATTTCGTCAACTGATAGAATATATGACAAAAATATATCCATGTGCAAACATAAGTAGTTCTTCTTCTTTCAAAGAATGAAGTGTTTAGTGTTTGATTTATTATATTGTACAAGTGGGATACATAAAAAAGAAAACAAAGCAGCCATGTTCAGATATTCTCCTTGTCTTGTTTTGTAACAGAATGTAGTAGCTGAAAACCAGAACAGCTAAAATGAGAGAAGGCAACAAACAAAGCAGTCATGTGCACATTCAGCCCTTTTCTCTGATATATATATTTTAGTTTTACTGCCATAAAATATCAGTAAAATTAGATATAAACATTACATAAAGGATATGTGTTGAGCCCATGCCCCCTGCCCTCAGTGGTCATCTTGTGTACACTTTTCTCTTTCTTTTATTCAACTTGAATCTAAATCTTAAGGGATTAATGCTGAAATTAAAAGCCACTCATCAAAAGGCGTATTTCAGGTTCAGTGTCCAGGTTCAATGTCTATTCTAGGACAATGTTGCATTAACACAAACACAGACATACGAGTGTTGGTCTTACCGCGTCAAGACCCTTTTCTCTGCCTCTTCTCATCCCCAGATGAAGGGTTGTTGACTGGTTGAGGATTTGCTCTCAGTCATCGCTGCAGCCGACAATTTACTGCGAGCAATCGGACCAATTGCTGTCAAACAATCAACACCATGTAGCAAAGTAGCCGTACCGGTGGTCAAGGTCTGCAGAGTAGTGGGGGAAAAATTGCTTGTGTGACTTTGAAAAGCAGAACACGATGTACTCTGCTAACTAGCCGTTCAATACCTGGGTGTTGGTTTTTTTCTCCTTTCCACTGAGAGCAGATGAGTGTTTTGGTTGGAAATGTCATGTTAGTGCAGACTAGCTTATAGGCTCACTGTTGCAGAACGGACAGAAATAGCAACAAAGGTCGATGTGGCATAAAATTGACATCAGATTGCTTAATGTAGGAACAGTAATGAGGTGACCTTTCATGAGGAATGCATAACTTGCAAGCTTTGGTTTTAAGCAGATATAAACCACACGAATGTAAGGATTAAGAAGGAGAAGTTTCTTAGATGTGTTATATAAAAACAAGACATTTTAAGACAGGGGCCGTGGCACAACTTATCCTTTTAGGTGTTATTTAGAAGGCGTTTAGACGTTTTTAGATTCACTTGGAATAAAAAGGGTTGAATTTTAATTAGTTCGTGGCGTGTTATATTTGTCACATTGTCTTAATTCTGGTTCAAAAACCCTGATCTGTGTGTGCATGGCCCATACGTTTGTACAGCTGCACAGGAGCAGAGCAGATAAACGATGGTCTTTTTAAAGCTCACCAGATCCGGACATCGTATCCTGTGGCCTTTTTTTTTTTTATGATAAATAGTGCGTTACAAACCAGACACAGATCACACCTGGCTGCTAAATACGTACGGCTGGATACCCTTATATGTTTTCTTTTTTTTTAGCACTATTTGATGTTGTGTTCAAAGACCTGTTCACTAACATAGTGTCCAATGTTGTGACACAAAAAAACGACAAAGTGTTTACGCTGCATCCGCCTTTGAATTATTTTGGACTGAGATGCCCTTTTCAAATTGAGAAAAGAAGTCAATCAAACGATACACATTGTTTAATTTCTTTTTCTCATATGAAATTTCTTAGTAGGGCAGCATGTGGATTGGTTATTACTGTTGTCTCACAGCAAGAGGATTACCGGTTCAAATCCCTGTTGGGCCGGGGTCTTTCTGCTTGGATGCACGTTCTTAGGCTTCCTCCAAAACGATTAAGGTTAGGCTAATTGAAGACTCTAAATTACCTGTAGCTGTGAATGGGAGTGTGGATGGTTTGTGTCTCTTTGTGTATGCTGGCCCTGCGATTCGCTGGTCTCCTGTCCAGGGAGTACTCCGCCTCTCTGTTAACTGGGATTGGCTCCAGCACCCCCTGGGACCCTTAAAAAGGATAAGCGCATAGATAATGAATGGATGGATCGACATTTTCTTGGGCATTAGTTTTTCACTGCATTGTACTGCCATTGTACTGGGTTTAGTCCTTAGTCACTACTATTAATCAACTGACAGTTTTATTTATTTTGGGAAAATATCACTTGCATATTCTAAAGCAATCATAAGAAGAAGTTGTTAAACAAACATTTGCCTGAATCACCTAAGTTATGTTGCCACCCCCACTTTACATAGTATTCCCTTTTCTGCCTCAGAAACGCCTCAATGAAAGTTTTCACGTGTGTTAATGGTGGCTTCGTTCCATTTAGGTGTGCCAGCAGCCAACACAGTGAGCCAGCGATGCACATTAGCAGAGTCTTGGCACAGGTACCTCAAAGTGGAACGCAGCCATTGTTGATATACAGTAGCACCTGACTGACAAGTCAACTGAGCAGGGGATGAAGTAAAGATTCAGTTGGTTAGAATTAGAATTGTTTTTTTTCTTATTATAGACTGCTTGGCTCGATATGGGTCTATAGGGGTGTTCAGCATCAGGGCCAAAGATTTAAACGTACATATGTAACTTTTAAATGTTGTGGTCTTCACCAACATTCCTTGTCCCATAATCTTCTTGGGTCGCTCTGGTTCCCCCTGGTGTGTTTGCACTTCTTTATTTGTAATATTAATAATGTAAGAGCGCAAGTCAACGAAATATATAACGAGTCTAGTAATATTTAAATATTTTAATGATTAATTTTGACATATAATATTGATAACTTAAATATTAGTGTTAATTATAGGAGTGGCTAATTCTGTGCTGACAGCCAAGCACCAAAAAAAGGTGTTTCTGCTCAGAGGGGTCAGTAGTTTATACTGTATTTGTGTGTGTGTACAAAATTAGTGGCAGCCACAGTGGAAAGTCTATAAAAATCCAACCCACACACGTTTAAGCCTACGGTAACCCCTGCAAACCTTTCTACTTTAGATCTGCAGGCAGGACATTGTTTAGTGTTACACAACCGCACCAAATTTCATCTATTATTAACACATAAAAACCCTCGGCCCATTTCTCCTTTCAAATTTGAGTTTTACTCCTGAGAATGGAGCGAAACGACCCCCTCCCGAAATTCATCAGGGATGTACAGTTTCGAGGACAGTTTCTTATTTTAAACACATCCACTGATTTTTTTTTTTTTTTTGCCACAAATTTGCCCGATGTGGCAGCAGCCTCGTACTAAAGATAATCCCTCTGATCATGTTTCTGTGGAGCCCGAACCAAACATTGATTTGTGCACTGGATAAATCGCCCCCTTTCTATCTCAGTCAAGTGTCTCCTCTCTGACGTAAACAGATGTTCTCTGCTCTAAAGCAGCTTACATGAGCGGTCTGTGAAGCCCTGTAGGGTGGTGCTGCTGGGAGGAACTGCCTCCAACGCCTCGGTGTTGTTGATCTCATGTACCATCTCATTGATGCACTGTTTGAGTGAATTATAAAAAACTACCATTAGACATAGGCATGTGTGTCTGTGTGTTCCAGTTAAACTTTACGCCCCCCCCCCCCCTCAATTTTCTGGTCTGACCAAACTGGGGTAGTGATCATTGCGGGTATAGGACAGAAGACGTAGAGCCATGCATGGAAATGTGCCCTCATTAGCTTCTGTTCTCATTCTCCCCGCTCCGCTTCCCCTTCTTCTTCTCTCTGTTCATTTTTCTCTTTCTGTTGCTTCGTCTCTTTTCTTTGGTGGAAATGAAACTGGGTCATATCCTCCCTCCTGCACCGCGGCCTCAGTGGTTTAAATGGAATAAGGCGGAAAAAAAAGGAGGTGAATTAACTCAGAGCTGGTGGATGTGCAGGGAGATGGAGACGTATGGATGGCAGTGTAGGCATTGTCAGTAACACACACACACACACACACACACACACACACACACACACACACACACACACACACACACACACACACACACACACACACATACACACATCACAAACCTCGTGAGCTTGCGTAGACTCATAAATGGCTATGAGGAGTCGATTTAGGAAACGATTCAGTCAAATAAATGCGGTGCCTTTACCGCCTACATGCTGTGGCGAAAGTATGTAAATGTATAAAATGATTTATTGATTTGACGCAGTAGTGTTTGCACTGAAATACCCCCCTGCTTGTGCTCTCGTCGTGATTTGCTCCGCTTGTGCTCAAACTGTGCACTTGCACTCAGAGACATTTTGTTGCTTGAACAGATTTCTTGCCCTCCAGTTTCAACTCTTGTTCTCGTGTTAACGGACAATGTCTGCTCTCAGATTTGTCTTTTGCTTTTTATTTGGCTCTTGGTGAAATCTCTCAAACCAATAGCATGCCTGTTGCAGGGTTGACAGATGAATTGTCCTGCCTGTCCTGAATTGTCTGCTTGCTGTGCGACCTCTAGGCTTCTTACTGGCTATGCCCAGGATCCTTGCTATAAAGTCTATAAAATTGTCCGATGGAATTCCTCCAGTCAAGTTATGCTACAGGAATCACTGCTGAAGGTATGACGCTGGATTATCAATATGTTTTGACAGTTTCTGACACCGGGGGCAGATGATTAATGACTGGACGCGCTGCACGAGGAAAAACAGACCTTATGAGCATAATCGGGCTCATTTATATGCTCTTCATTCATGTGGAATGAGCTGAGAAATTCAAAAGGTTTTGTAAACCTCAAATCTTCAAACTTATGGTGTAGTGTGTGTTCATGTAGCATATGTGTGCATATGAGACTACATGTACATGAAGGTGTGATATATGTTGCACTAAATCAGCTCTGGCACGACTCCTATATCACATGTATAACGCCTGTGTCTCCATTGTGGGTCTATTTGAATTGTTGGCATGTTTACAGGTTAGGTTGTGTCTTAAACATCAAGTTGCATGTGAGGCACTTTTGACATTTGTTCGCCTGCAGCTTTGACACTTACATACAATGCTGCTTGTGTAACACTCAGTCCAGAAGCACTTGAATCATATCTCTGCTCTCTCAGCGCGTCTTATCCTCTATTGTGTGTCTTTTTCTCTCCTGTACAAGGTGCATCTCACCGCTGCTTTTCTTCCTGCTACATCTTTATCTAACGTTTCAGACGTTTCAGCATGGACCGCCTGCCGCCACAGCTCAATAGTTCTGTCAGGTTCACCCTCCTAATGTGGGAAGATGTCCGAGACTCCCTACACACACACACACGCACGCACGCACGCACGCGCGCACGCACACAGATGAGGTACACACACAAATGCACAAAGGTTACCTAGTTTAACTGCATTATTTCTATATTTCTGTACCACATATCAGAATTAGCAGTGTATCTGCAGGAAGTAAATAGCTGCTAATATAGCCGCACTAGTGATTTATTTACTACACAATAGTTATACAATGCATGCAATTTTGTGACATGCATTAGTTTGCAAGATCATTGCAATAATTTATGATAATCTGTGCATATCCTTAACCAATGGGGGGAAACTAAGGCCATATTAGGGTATAGGAGAAATAAAGATAAACTGATAAAAACTTTTCTATGAATCTTAAATGTTAGATTCATAGAAAATTCCTAAATCAATGTAACTATTCTCACATGATTTCCTGTATCAATTCAGATAACTGTTGTTTGAGCTTGCACCACCTACACTACCTTTACCACACTCAGCATGTAAAAAGAGTTGATGACCTCAGTGTTAGACCCTTTTTTTTTATCTGTCTGAGATCCAGTGGCTGCTGGGGAAAGATTAGTCGATTAGAAAGTCATCGCTCTGAGATCGGCCGGCAAGCCTCATCGGATGAAACATGTTTAGAGCAAACAAAAGCTCAGCGCCGCTGTGTCCAAACATCAGCGGACCACTTTGATCTGCTCGCTGCTCCTGTCGAGGCTACAAGAATCTCCCTCACATCTTGACATGTCCGTCTTGCAATCAAAGCCGTGTCAGATGTGGGGGCTTGTTTCTCGAGACTGCCACGGCTATTCTCACACTAATTACTTGACAACCCCTCAGAGGACCAGGAGGTTATGCCAGCCCTGCAGGTTGTCAGCACTTAACAAATCTCTGACATCACAGACGTGTAGTAGGCTCTCTGCTTTGCCCAACAACATATTATTATGCTTTATAGTCATGTAACAACAATCCCTGTCATTAGTGAGTCCTCCTCAAACAGTTTTTCAATACACTTTATTGTTTGGCTGATGGATGTTGTGTGTAGAGCTTTTTATAAACAGTCTGAGGTGCAGGGCGTTAGAAAACTTTGCATTCATCCGAATGTTGCTGCCATGAATGCTCTGTGCCAGTCTGATGCAAATAATCGAATTCACAAGTCTGGCAGGTCAGATATTATTGCTTGCAGGCTAGTTTTGGTCGTGGGCCACAAGATTCTGGCCGCTGCTGTAGTTTATCTGAGGACGTAGAAGAAGACAAGTTCAACTCGGTCCACAGACTGAAGACACGCTGCCCCCCCGCCCCACTGACGACAAGGCAATGCTTTTCCTGTCCTTTCACATTTCATTTATAATAATGATAATATTTTACATGTATTTACAAACCACAATCTTTTTGTAGCTGCAAAATGTTATAACAAACACGTGTCGCGTGTCCACATCAAACCAAATTCGACACCACACTTCCTCGGGCCATTAACGTACCAAGTGTGAAGCCGACAAGATGAATGCTGCGGATGTTATGAACTCCACATACAGACAGACAGACAGACATTTGTGGAATTAGTAAGTAGATGGTTCTGAATAAATTGTTGCCCCTCTCTTATGTTTCCCTCTCATATTGGATGATGAGGGTCTGGGTAGTGTTCATGTTGCAAAATCAGCGTTTTTCTAAGCTATGATTAAATTTGTTTGTGAAGGAGAAATGTAAAAAAAAACAGGTTTGATTAAATAAAGAAAACTCAAACAGTGGGTGTGAACGTATGATTTAATTAGGCAGTAGATGGAATCCACCCAGTCTCCCCCGAAGAGGAATCGGTTATTGTTCACAGCCCCTCCGGAGAGCAGGGGCTCAATTCAAACTGTTACTATGCAATTTTCTTGAGTCTGTTCTAACACGTTTCCTACAGATAATCTGATAACTCTATCATATGTATATCCTGTAGAGTTGGTGCATGCGTTTGTCCTCAGGCTTGCCATAGGAGGAAATTAGGCAGCGCTTAGAGCTGAACCTGATCCATTTACAGTGAGACAGAGGGAGAATAAGACACATGGGAAATCTATTGGAGCTGAACTCATCAACACGAATGCTTGAATATCGTGCAAACAAACTGCAATCCTCAAATAGTTTCACTAGTGCTCTGCAACAACACATCTGGCCTCATATTATGTTTATGGAAGTCATTTCGGCATTTACATATTTCATTTCCAAAATGCTCAAAGTGGAGACTAAAATACATAATTATCTCAATGCAGCTTCAGTTAGATTTACCGCAGCTATCATTACATGAGGGCGACGTTGTGGCTCATTCGCCATCAAATCCGATCATATAACATCTAAAATAGTTTTAATGGACTCAAAGCACATTTTTTTGTGAGGCAAACCTATAGTGAATGTCATGGTGTCTGGGTTTAGAGCGGTGGCTTCGATGTATCTAACACGAATGCAGACTGAGCCTTTTCTGGCTGAGATTTTTTTTTTTGACAGATCAAGAAAACCAGTGTGTTGCATTATTTAAGCACAAATGCCTTCTTGCACTCAAACATCTTTCTCTAATTTCTGACTCAGAGGGAATTCAGGGAGAGAGTATTACATATGCTGTTTCATTCCAAAAGTTTTGATGCCTCTTTTAGCCGTACACTCTGAGACGAGCAGCAAAGAACTGACTTAAGCTTCCTCACAATTCTTGTTACTTGTCTATTTTTGCCTTTGTGTCTTTTATTTTCTCGCCAGTCGAAGTTTAACTCTGTGTCCAGAGCTGTAGTCTGTTTGGCTGCTGGTGTGAAAGGGCTGCGTGCCCTTGTCAACGTTTGGAGGTGCTCAGACAGACCATAATGATCTGGCAGGAGTCCAAGACAACGCAGCACATGAGGAGACAAGGTTCTGCTACTGATACTGTAGGTTAGGAGTGTGTCCTCTCTCACTTTATCTCTTACAACAACACAAGTACCCTGAGCGACTCACCACTGTGCAGTGAGAAAACGTGTTGCGGTTTAAACCTCTGACAGGGTTTCTGCAGTTTTCAACAAGTTAAATTTAACTTTTTAAGACTTAAATCTTGAGTAAGTACAACTGTAGGTTTAGCAGTAGTGCTTTTTTTTACCTACAAAACTCGTACGTAAATCCTTCCCCCCTTTCTTTTCATGGCTCATGGCTCATATCCATTATCTCCCTGTGTCTCTTAAAGGCCAGCCATCCTCCTCTCCTCTCCTCTCCTCTCCTCTCCTCTCCTCTCCTCTCCTCTCCTCTCCTCTCCTCTCCTCTCCTCTCCTCTCCTCTCCTCTCCTCTCCTCTCCTCTCCTCTCCCTCTCCCCCTGTTTCTTCTGATGACACAAGGTCAGTAGATGTCAGCACGCCCTGCTCGGAGACATAATTCAATTTCTTTTGACCATGGCCTGTCATCGTTTAAGGTATTTAGAGTGTTTGTCTTCTTCATTAGCCTGCTCTTGAGTAAAGCGTACCAGGTCATTATGACCACGACTCTGTGTAGTAAAACATTACTTGACAAAGGATTGTCCTTTACCAGCTCTAGGTTCATGACATTTAAATGAGGCTGTAATCGAACCCTTGAAATGAAAGTTTAGCCTCTTTGTTTCGCCGCCCCTTTTGAAAATGACTCTCAAAAGTATTCCTGAGGAAAACGTGACATACAAACTGAACTGCACATGCACTCATGTTCATATTCACATGAAGCCAGCTCACGCACAACTTCAGGAAAATGTGTGACTCATGCATCTGGCATTTAGACATAAATGCCTCATATTAGTAAATGCCACCTTGACCTCTCTCCTTCTTTCCGTCTTTCACTCATTCTCTCTGTATAGTTACCAAACACAAACAACAATCTTGTTGTAGCTGCAAAATGTTATAACAAACAAGGAATAAATAAATACAAATGCTGCCTGTTGACTACAATGCTCCAAGGCGCATGCATTTTTACACACTCTCACATACAAGCACTTTCTAGTATACACTTCTAGTGTCATTGTAGTATTACATGCATCTCCTATTCTGTAGTTTCCACTTCCTCTGTGTGCCACACTGTGGCCCAGGAATTGCTTTTGGCAGTATATCTGATTGTTGTAAGGGTTTGGGCTAATCCAATAACAGGCCCCTGTTTGTAGACAAGACACTGTTAAGTTGTCAGCAAGCCATGCTGTCTAAGAAAGAAGAAAGCCTTGAAGATTCCTGACTGAGTCAGCGGTACATGCACAGAATAGTGCCCACGGAAAATGTAATTGCTTAAATTAGACTTTCTGGAAGCTTGAATTGAACTAAATGGCAGAATCTGAAATGATCTCAATCGGAAACATTTGGTATAGAAGCTCTGAGTGAAATGAAACGCTGTCGCTGCACCAAGAGAAGATCACCATCCTTTTACCACCAATACATCTCATCAATGAATTTCCTTTTTTTGGATAATGTAGTTTAATTAGATTCAGTTTTATTTGAAACAGTCTTTAAGCCAGTCACATGCACATCAGACCTTGTGAATCTGAGATGGTTGTAATCCCCTTATAACAACTTTTTCAGCAACATTCAGATTTACCTCCTAACATCACGTTTTCTCTGTCATCACTTGATCTGGTGTTATCAATAAATGTTCTTTGATTTTGAAACTGTAACTGAACCTTCTGTGTTCAGCCTCTGTTGGGGAACAGCTGCTGTGCCAGCAGGTCTCCCTGCTCCACTGCTCCCAGTGCATGGCTTCTGTCTCCCTCACGTACCACTGAAGTTTTATTGAGCTTTCACACTATTTTGTAATCTTGTTTCTGCAGTGTGTGTTTCTGAACATCTTAACCTGGTTAGAATATAGAGGTCCAATGACTTTCACACATTCAGTAGAGGGTCACTGCCAAATTGATGCTATGGACCACATCCGCAGGTATCAAGGTATTTCCTTTCATCATCTGCCTGATAATTATAAATTACGTAGCCTCATCTGTCGCTTGCTGTCTCGCCCCAACCCGCCTGCTCTCTTTGAACCTCAACTTCACTCACTCTCTCTTTCATGCATTTTGTTCCAAGTAGCCTAAACACAGCTGAGAAAGTTTTAGGGCCCAACAGATTCAGGCCTACATCACCAACAGAACAGTGGTTTTACACTATCTGCCTTAGCATTATAAGTCAACAATTCATCATGCGTGACTTCATGGTTCCATATTTGAATCAGCAGTAAAAGTATTGAGTTAGTTGAGTGGCGTGCAGCAGCTTTTAGAGTAACTTTAATTGATTGTGAGTGCATTTTGTAAAGGCAAATCGATGATCTATGTCCAAGTCAGGGTTGTAAAACAAGACGTTACATTGCTCAACAATGCAAAACAACAAATTAGTCAAGCTCACATTTGGCTCTTTGCCTACCTTGTTTCTGTCTTAATCAAAACATATTGCAGAGATTTGGCAGCCTGTGAGCTCACGTCAGCTGGTTTGGTCGTGTTTTAATTTCTGTCGGCCTTCTCATGTGGAACTGTTGTATCAGAATGTGAGGTCAGAGTTTGGTGCCCAGGCTGTTGACATTCAAATGTGCACAGAGGGAGACTGGAAGTGATGATCGCAGCACACCACCTCTCTTTAGGGAACATTCACGTCCACGGGTGGATGTGGACTGATTGAATGCTGCATGTAAGCAGCCGCAGTGACAATGAAGCATTGTAGTGTAGCAGCAGCACCTCAGGCAGATCAGTGGAGTGGGCTGAGCATCGTCGGCTTAAATAGATCACTGGGGTTAAAAGGGTGCACTTAATATGCGCTGAAGATTGTCAAGTATGTCACATGTGAGTGGTGCAGTCGCACTCGTGCTGTCTGTTTGAACAGGCTGCTAGGTTTTGCTCATTTCTGCCAAATCAACTGCTTTGCTCATCAAGCTCAACACGGATTAGTGGTACCATGAAATTCATTGTTATCTGGAATAGGAGGGATGTGAACTGGCTGCCTAAAATTGCACAGCCCCTTTTTCCCACTCAAACGATGACGTCTTACAGGTACATTGATTTCAGTAAACAATACACTGATTAAACTGGATCATAGACCTTAATTGTTTTTTTTGTCACATCAGCCCAACATGTTACCAAACAAATACCCAGTGCCACCAGTGGAAATCAAGATTGCTGCTAAAATGAAATACCTTAATTTTAGGTAAAGATGTTGGTTCACTTCTCTGTCAACATGGACAGAAAAATTATTATTTTAATAATCAATTACACGATACAATCAATTTTCAAGTGAAAATATATAAGTTGGGGTTATAGACTTATACATGTTTTTTTGTATTTTGACTTTTCATTGACTAAATCAATGAATCAAATTGATTCTATAATGACCGTAACTGTTAGCTGCAGTTGTTATATATAGCATGGACCAACGCCACATACACCAGCATATAGTTAGTTTTGTTATGTCTGTCCATAATTGAGCTTTTAAATAAATACCTGTATCCCAAAAAGTATAATGTGACCAATGACCATTACATTATTTGATCAGAATGAATCAGATCTACATCCACACTATCTGGTCTGAGAAGTGATCGAAACCCAAAGTTCCCTCCAACAGAGCGTCATAGGTCCGCTGCTGCTGAGATTGGAGAACCTGCTTCAAGGACTACCATCTTAACAGCACTCCATCAATCCGGCCTTTGTGGTAAAGTAGTTAGAAGGAAGCCACTTTGAGTAAAAGGCCCATTACAGCCCGCTTCCATTTTGCCAAACAGCATTTAAAGGACTCTGAGAGCATGAGGTAAAAGATTGTCTAGTCCGACGAGACAAAAACTGAGCCCTTTGTGCAGAACTCCAAGTACTATGTCTGTTGGAGAGCAGGCTCTGCTCATCACATGGCGAATATATCACCATACTGGTGGCAGCATAGTGCTTTGAGAAGGAGGCATCTCAGGGGAAGAGACTGGACAGAACTGAGGGAAGAATTAATGCAGCCAAACACAAACATATCTGTCCTTGAAGAAAACCAGCTCCAGAGTGCACTTGACCGTAGACTGGGGCAACTGTTCACCTTACAGTATGACAATGCCCCGACGAGTACAGCCAAGACAGAACTGGAAGGGTCTGTCTGTCCTTGAGTGGTTCAGCCAAAACCCAGACTTAAACCCCATAGAACATCTGTGCAGAGACCTGAAGATGGCATTTCACAGATGCTTCCTTTCCAATCGGTCTCTCGAAAGGTGCTTTCCTGATTCTCCACCAAGTTTATCCATCCAGTAGCTTTTGCATAATCCTGCTAATTAACAGACAGACAGACAAAAACACAAACAATACAAAAAAAACAAAATCATAACCCTGTGTAAAAACAGAAAATGGGTCTCTTTCTGAAACGACTGCAGCACAAAGGTCTGTATTGAAGTGCTTCACCGGGATTGTGGGTGGAGTGCAGTGCAGAGTGCCTGCATCAGTAAAGCTCCCTTTATTACAGTAACCAATGCCCTTGTTGGTAATAGATGCAGTTTAATAATGTTTGTTTTTTTCAATGTTTACCTCAATGTCATTCAAAATATAAGTCTCTGCCTCTCCGGTCGATGCAAGAATCGCCGTAGCAACCAATGAAAATGATCGGATTTCATGTCTGACTGATTGCCTGAAACGACACCTACTATGATCAGCATTACACAATGACAAGCAGGTCATTCAGGACATAATTGAACCACCTGATTGCCGCGGCTCTGTAAATACAAAAGCGCTCCTCGCGTGGATATTATAATTTAATTTGTGCTTGTCTTTTTTTTTGTCACAAATAAACTGGCTATGGGGTGAGTACTAATGAGCAAACAGAGAGAACTGTATCTGTGCACACAGCGAGAAACACACAGCGAGAAATTAAGTGTCAAGCTTCAAGGTATTGTTTTTTTTTTTGTCAAGATAATTGTACCTTGGCAAAACTGGTTTTGTTTAAGACATCAGTAATACATTTATTCACTGGAGCCGGGTGTGTCGTTATATTTTTCCTCCTCCTCTTTTTGTCGGAATCTATTCTATGCATCAGCACTACCATGACTAAAACCAAGATTAATTGCTTTCATATCTCACTATCGCTGGCACATAGAAACACACGTGGATGCACACACACACACACACACACACACACACACACACACACACACACACACACACACACACACGAGCAGAGTGTCTTCTTCAGTACACGGTGTACCAGATCAAAATGAATCTGCATGGATCAAAACGAGACCAGTCTAATTGACAGTGAGTATTCAGCGTTGTGCCGCACGCCACCATTCAACATGGACGTCCTCTTAGTTGGAACCAAAAATCTATACGAGGCAGGAAAAAGAAATATAAAAGATAAAGATAGCACTCTTCTGTCTTGTGGCTGCATATGGAGCAGCGAGGCAAGTGTGTGTATGTGGCGGTGCATCTAAAACAAACACTTGCTCATGCGCCCGAATGCTGAGACGGTGCGTCTTTCTCTGTGCGTGTGCATCTGTGCACGGCTCTCAATGTTTATCATAACTGCATACAGATGATGTTGATAGGGGCTTGTTCTTCCCTTGAAGAAAACAGAGGCTCTATTTGCATCTGACATTAAAGAGGGGAGCGAGCACGGCGGCTTATTACAAAGTCGACAGGAGGAGAAGCCGATGCATAATGCACCTCCATGGACAGAAGAGAGCCGAGCAGTGAGGCTACCGCCTGCTCGCTCTTCTAACAGCATCAATTCTGCTTCCCCAATCATCTCTCTGTCTGACAGCTGCAATGAGTGGAGAGAGGCAGGGTGAGGGAGGGGAGGGGATGACTAGATACAGGAGAAATCACACCGCTGTTTGAATATGCAATCAGTTTGGCGGCTACAATGACTGAGCAACATCATCTCAGCAGTGGAGAGTGAGTGTTGCTTTTTTTTTGGAAACTGTGAGTGGGTGATATCAATATCAGGAGCGAGGAAGACAAAAAAGAAAGAGAAGGAAAGAGGGAAGGAGGGAGAAAACAAGTGTGCAGCTCTGAGGCGTTCCATCATCCACCAAACTCCTGCAGCTTCCCACTTCCCTCCTCCTCCTCCTGGAGAAAGAGAGAGAGAGAGCAACAGAGAGAGGAAGAGCTGCAAGGAGAGAGAGAGAGAGAGAGAGGGAGAGAGAGAGAGGCAGCAACAGAGAGAGAGAGAGTGAGAGAGTCACGCTTACAAGCCAGTGGAGAAGAGGAGGATCTACAAAGGGAGAAAAAAAATCCTTCTCTCTCCTGCTGCCTCTCTTCGTGCATCCTACGGGCAGCGCGGAGCGAAGAGGAGCGCGGAGGACCCGGCTAGCATATTTTCTACACTGCTTGCCCGCGATTTCTGTGGCTGCACCACAGTGCGTGGAGCGCAGGGGAGAGCCGCCGAGAGCTTCATCGGTGACAACGCTCCGCAGCCGAAGAAGAGCACCGTAGAGGAGCCAGGATGCTTAACAACCTGACCGACACGGAGGAGGGGGACGGGGGAGTGCAAAGCCAGGGTGAGTGATGGGATGTGTCATGCAGTCACACACACACACACACCCACCAACACAAGCACAGTAAACAGGGATGTTGACAGGGCAATGCAAGACACACACATACTGTACATCTGCCCATGCAAATACATAGAGGGGTCTCGGAGAAATACATCCCAATACACATGCATGATTTAGATTCACGTAAAACAACCTGATGGAAGTGAGTGGTCACTGGGGGAGTTGGTGTGTGTGTGTGTGTGTGTGTGTGTGTGTGTGTGTGTGTGTGTGGTGTGTGTTGTGTGTGTGTTGTGTGTTGTGTGTGTGTGTGTGTGTGTGTGTGTGTGTGTGTGTGTGTGTGTGTGTGTGTGTGTGTGTGTGTGTTACAGCATGGTACGGTGGAGGGGCCTGCTTGCCTCCACTGCTGTTGCTCTTACTGCAAGGCTGTTGTGACAGGAATAGTAATGGGCTCACTCCATACGATGGATGGTGAGTGTAAGGGCATTACAGCACTCACACACACATTCACACGCCACACACACACACAGAAATACATTCATGCACATGCGAATGGAACATTTTCTGGTGCAGCTGCCCTATGCTTCATCCGTTCTTCATGGCAACGTAAATATTCCCACCACATATGGCACTCGGTGGACAGGCGGCATGTGTTCACTCGCACACATGCACGCACACAAAAAAATAAAAAAAATACTTGCACTCTCTCAATTACAGTTACCAACCCAGCATTGCTCGCTAATCCCATCGCCCCCAGCTGTCAAAACCAGCCCTCCATCCAATCCCCATCGCTCAGCCCGGTCCTCAGCCTCTGCAGGCTTTCTGAAAACAGAACCTGTAGGTCGCTGGTTTGTGCAGAGCTGGGATGTGAGTGCTCTTTTACCGGCTGTTCAGCTGAGAGTACGTACTTTCTTAGGCCCCTGAGGAAATTGAACCTGTGTAAGGGACAAGCTCTGCACCTTTTTGAACAGTATTAAGTCATGAATGCAGAATAAATCCCGTAACTTTAGTTTGGATTTCACCTTCCTACCCAGTGGTGGATTTGAGCTGAGGGTGATTCTTCACTTGCTTTTGCAAAAGCTGCAAACCAGCTTCATCTCTGCTGTAGCTCTGCACACATCTCTCTCTCTCTCTCGCTCTCTGCTAAGGCCCACCTCTCTTCCTCACTGCCCTCTTTTTTCCCTTATGCACTCTACATTTGTCTCAGTATCTTTTTTTCCTTTTATGTCTCCCATCCTGTGTTGTGCACAAATCTCCCTGTTGTTGCCAGTCCTGGGCTCTCAGCAATGCACTGGAGAGACAGGTTGCGGATGAGAGAACTATGCCGCTGCTTCTACCTGTTAGGGCTTAATGATAAAAATAGACGAGTGCTGGGAACATGAATATTTAACTTAATGCGGGCATCTCTTTTTATGTGTGGGGGGGGATTACAATTGTGCGCTTAGAGTATTGACAGCAGTCGTGAGAGGCTGTCAGGGGTTTTGAGGCATGACCCCATTTATAAGTGCGACAAATTGGAACCATCGAGGGCAGCTTACCAAGCGTGACGCAAAGCCACAAAACAATCCATAGTTTGAAGTTGTGTGCAGAGAGGTGTTTTAAAGTTGGCACACATGTTCATACTGAGCACATGTCCCATTTATCCCCAATCCCCAGGATAGTACCTGACTTACACCTCTTTTACACCAAAACTTAGCAGGTGTTTTTTAAAGTTCTTAAAACGCAAGTAAACTCGCGAAAAGAAAGCCACTAAAGGAGTTTGCCTCTATTTTTCTCCCTGGTGAGTTAGTTCCACGTCACAAGCACACCTGAACTGAGAAGCTCCCTCCCCTTGATGGTTAGCCAGTGTTGCCTCTCGCAAAAATCGCTGTTGCACGTTGTTCCCATTTGTAAAAAAGTAAATTTGCGCTATTTACGCGCAACGCCTTGAGGTTTTGCGCTCGTCATAACACTGTGCAGAGAAGGTGCTGGTTCATCGCTTCAACTGTCAAAATAGAGAAGAAAAAGAATTAGCGTGTTAATCCCGCTGTCATTTTTTCTTAACTGCTGATTGGAGCCATAGCCGATAAACCAGAGACTATGAATAATTTGATCTGGGAGTAAAAGCTGATTGTATCCATTCCCATTGCAGCCGTTTCTAATGTTTCTAATGTTAGTGGGTTAATTTGACCAGTGGAAAAGGGGCTTTACACACACACACATCCCAGTACGCCCCCCCCCCCCTTTCATCTGAATCACAGCTCTGCTAAGCCAGTGGTGCAACAACCTGAATAACTGTGTTTAGTCATCAGTCCGACGCAGGGCAGCGCTCTTCTCTTCACAGAAGGAATGTCAGAGACTGTCGCTGTCCACTCTCTCGGTGCTGAAAGCTGCCCCCCCCATCCTCCTTGACTCCAGCAGCTCACGGCTGCGAAGCGCTGTCCAAGGTGCTGATTTATAGCCTTCATTACACGGCTGGGTTATAGCCCGGGAGAGGACAGCACAGGGATTTGCATACAGCCTCAGCATGGAGGGGTGTTGTGTGTGTGTGTGTGTGCAGCTGTGTACTTCTGCACTGCACACTATAAAACATGCAAAGATGAAAGGAATAATTCTCAGGGAAAGAAAGAAAACAACAAGTAAACTAAAAGAGGTGTGTGCATGTTCAATCAGGGCCAGATTTACATATTCATAAGTTGTCATGTTACCCTCGCACCAAATTGTTAATTATCCGCACACATTTATTTTTTCCCTCTTCTAAGCACTTGAGAGGTGGAGTGCCAGCAGTGTGGCGAGGCGAGATGCAATCAAGAGTTGAAGGGAAGGTGAAGTTTCAGGGATCCATTTGCAGCAGAGCGGGTGTAATGGCAGAGCAGGTCTCGAGTTTTGAAGCACAAGAGGGAAGCTGTTACTGTCTGAAAGATGGATTGATGTGGAGAGACGGATGGCAAAAAGGAGGGGAGGGATCAAGAGTTGTTCATTTCCTTCCTGGCAGGTGCAGACTAATGTTGTGGTATATGCTGCGTTTTAAGAGTTTGTTTTCTAGCTCACACGGGTCCTGGTTTGTGTCTCGCTTTCCGGTGCTCAAATATGTGGAGTACCATTTTGAAATAAGCTGTTATTGCTGCTAATGGAATTCAGAGATTAATCTATTTTAATTTTGAAATTGTTTTAAAGGTTGTTTTTTTGTTATTGTGTGTAGATTGATGGGCAAAATGGTGATTTATCAGTTAATATACTTTTGAGTCTACAATAGTAAAGGGATCATAATTCTGTCTGCCACTGCAGCTTGTATCACAGCAGGAGTAGAGAGGGTTTAATGGCAGGTGTAGGCTGATGTTGTGCTGTGTGCTGTGTTTTTTCGAGTTGGTTTTCACGTCATGGTGTGATTCTCGCTTTGGGCAGAGTACCACTTTAAATATTTTCACTATTATAAATAAATATCCTGCACCTGCTGAATCATGTAAAGTATTCATTCCGTCATCTTAGCGGTGATAAGTCACCGTTTATATGATGTTTGCTGGGACAGTCAGGGCACTCATTGTTTATGATGCGCCATAAAGAGGAGCTGTGAGTGTTCAACTGCCCTTGTTATCAAGCAAAAGTGATTTCATGCTACTTCTCCGAATGTTTGTTACCGTCTGCAGGTTTTCATTTATGTTTTTCTGTCGCTCATTATTGTGTCAGATCGGTTTATTTGCTCTGGTTTAATGAGTGGGTAGTTTTCATTATGTAATAGAGTATTGCTCATAAGTTCTGCCCTGGACAAAGTATGCTGTATGAAGAGCGGCTCAGCTGGTCGTCTGACAGCTGCTGGTTGGATCACTGCAGATAGATCACGCTCTTTTCTCTAGAGGCTCATTTAGAGAACATGACAACGATTATTGCTGCTTTTAGATAAGATTAATTTTAGTGATCCCATGCATGGAACTTGAGTGTCACAACACTTTTTTGTATGGTCTTAATAAAGAAATCTTTTGCAAACAATGCATGGTTCAGTGAATCCCTTGTGCATATGAAGGTCATTTCAATTCTGTCCACTAACAATAAAGTCTATGGTTATAACAGAATGAAAATATATTGAATGGCGTATCATAAACAGCATCAAAAACAGGGTTTGATTTAATGAAAATTACATGTTCCGATACTGATCCGGTGTTTGCGTACCAATCCGATAGTCACTTCTTCATGATACTAAAGTGTTATTCATTGTTTTATTCAATTTTATAGACAAAACAGTTTATAGCCAAGAGGAAAAAATGTCTTACTGTTATTTCTCCATCCATTCAAACATCCATACATCCATACATCCATACATCCATCCTTCCTCCGCCCCGCTCCAGCCAGTCCGCTCTCTTGGTCAGAGCTGTGAATAGGGTTGTAATGTAGTTACAGTATGGCTGACTGCATAATACTGCAAAATGATCCCCAGGGCCCTTTCCTAGGGAGGCAGTTGTTGTGCATGCTCAACGTCATTATTCTCTGTCTACCCACTTTGCAACTTATCTCCTGTGAACGGAGAGAGAAAGAGAAAGAGAAAGAGAGAGAGAGAGAGAGAGAGAGAGAGAGAGAGAGAGAGAGAGAGAGAGAGAGAGAGAGAGAGAGAGAGAGAGAGAGAGAGAGAGAGAGAGATTGCTTGCTTGCTAATACAGAACCACAGGCACTTGTTACATGGAAAGGTACAGTTGCTCTTAAGCTGCACACACAAGAACGATTTCTGCATTTTTAGTAGCTTAGTGCTTAAGTGTATCATCTCCACATGAGTAGAGAGACACACAGGCCTATTGTGGCTTGTATTATGGAATTGTATAGGCTAAGTTCCATACTCTATTGCCATGTCAACCAAGCGGGATGGTGCTGTAGACGACAATTGTTATTACAGACTCCAGTGTCTTTGAAAGGGAAAAACTCGAAATCAAAATGTTATTGACCATATCAGTTTTGCATAATGTTACAGCCACTGACTCAGCTCCTACCAGCCTTTTGCACTTCTTTACATTTTAACTCACACAATACCATGCTTATGAAATCACCTGCTTAAGACTCAGTGCTGTTTTCAGCCAACCAACCATCGCGCAAAGGTCCAAATATAGATTGTAATTATATATCGCTTAATTTAATTTATTGAAGGTAGGTATTAATGAAACCTTGTTACAATGGCTTACGCAAGAGCAGGGCAGATGAATGGGTTTTCCTGCTAATTAGAGTATGAGTACTGGGTGTCCAGATATAATGGATGGGTATTCATTCATTGGTTTGTCAATTAAAATGAAGGAGAGTGTATTCAGTGGTGAAGAGCTCTGCTTTCCAAAAGCTCGCTGTTGACTCATAGTGTTCTCATGAAAGGCGCACACAAAATAGGGGGCTCATGCACAAATACACACACACACACACACACACACACACACACACACACACACACACACACACACACACACACACACACTGATGCTAAGATACAACCATTAGTCATACATGTTCTGCTCGACTACCTGCTGTCCCTCCCTTTTCTAAAAGTATTCAGTTCAGTGGTTTCACATTTCATATACACTTTATTTTAGACTCTAGGACATAAATAACATAACATAGATACATTGATTGCACACTCACTAAATGCATGTAATTGTAGTATTACAGCAGCACAGAGCCCCGTCCAGCTGCACAAACAGGGGCGGGGAATCACAGGCACCAAGGTTTTCTGAGGTAAAAGATTTCAAATGGATGAATGGTCTCGGGGGGGAAAGATGGCTGGTTTTATGGAGGGGGAGACGAGGTCAGGGGAAGAGATGAATCATGCGAAAGGAAACTCAACCTGAAAGCAGAAGCCTTTGTCTTCTCTCTGCCCACTTTTTGTAAGAAAGGTCCATAAATTGTCTGCTTTATCGTTGCCGGTGCAATATCACCACTGTAAGGAAAAACGACTCAACTACATAATACATAATTATCATACATAATGGTAACATGTAGATCAGGGGTGCCCAATACGTCGATCGCGAAGGTAGTGCGGGTCGATCGCGTCACGCATGCACGATTGGTCATGAGTCAATCACGTGGACGCTCCGGCGCTCTCAGAGTTAATTTACCGTCGCGCCCATTGAGGTACAGTCGCGGCATTTTCGGGGGCGGGGGGGCGTGGCGGCGGAGGCATTCATTTGCTGTTATTTCAGTTTATTTATGTACGGGGCGGGGGGGGGGCGTGCCGGCGGTGGATACCAACATTATTTGGTCGGTAGATCTTGTGGAGCTGGTCATTTCAAGAGTAGCTCACAAGCCTATAAAGTGTGGGCACCCCTGATGTAGATGATTAATGACATACCAAATGATGATCAATTTACTATATGCAAGTCCCATTTTATTCCACCTTGATTATTTCTTCAAGACAGGAAAATCCAGGAAAGTATAGGCTCTGATTTGTATTGTTGACCTTTACATAAATCATTATGATATGAAATGTTGAATCCAAAACTAGCCTATCCAAGGTTACAGTCGTATTAATACAAAATCCCTTTTTTATACTATGTCCAGACTGTCCAGATGTATAATTTTAAACGGCATCTGCAGCCGGTCACAGGAAGTAGTTTCCATAATCATGGTTATTGAGACTTTTTGGTTCATTGGAGGCGTTTCCCGACCTCTTGTCATCGAAAAATGTCCAACAGCATGTTTCTAATTCTATTCTGGCAACAGTGGGTCATAATAATAAAAGTGTTCAACAGGAGGGAGTTTGGTGTCACAGGCAATTTTTTCAAGGTCAGCAGTTTGATTTTAAAAATGACAATCAAAGTGGAAGCAGAACTCTTGCTTGAGCTATGGGAATTCATTTATATCAATCAGTTAATCAATCAAATTGTATTTGTATAGCATATTCACAAATCACAATTTGTCTCATAGGGCTTTAACATGGTGTGACATCCTCTGCCCTTAACCCTCAACAAGAGTAAGGAAAAACTACTAAAAGACCCTTTTAACAGGGTAAAAAGAACGTAGAAACCTCAGAGAGAGCCACATGTGAGGGATATATGGGTTCAACAACTGCTTATCACGGCCACTATGTTACTTTATGATGGGCAATTGTTATGTTGCCAAAGGGCATGCTGGGAAAAGAAGGAATTCATAGAAAAAGAGATGAAACAGCCTGAGGTGAAGAATATGCAGCGGAAAAGTAGATTACAACATTAAATCTGAATTCTTTTCAGTTCATTCCATACATTACATGCTTATAAACTGATGACAACACTTTATCTGCAGGAGGAGCTTTTCCTTTAACGGTCTTCAATGTGTATCAAGTGTTTGCCGTTGTCCCATCAAAAGGAATCCATTTGGTTCAGGTGCACAATTCTGTGTGAATCTGCAGAGAGCAGATAAAGTAAATCAAAAGTGGACAGCGCACGCTCCACATCAGTGGGGGAGTGACGCATCCTCGCTTTCCCCCGCTTCCTTATTGGAGAGACCGAAGTCCTTGATGAGTCTCTCAATTTCCACCCATCTGACATTACTGCAAGCTGACCTGTTCCAGGAGATGGAACCATAATGAAAATCCACGTATTGATTTGCTCTCACTCATGCACCTATTGGCTGTGATTTGGCTGCTGTGTGGTTGAGGCCATCGTCAGAGCCGTGATACTGACTCGGCCCAGCAGCATCAGTCAGTCACTGTATTGAAACTTCTGTATAGTGTGTGTGTGTGTGTGTGTGAGCCTGGCTTCATCCCATCTTATCAAGCTGTTTTCATTTGGCTCAAGAGAGAAAAATAACCATGTTGGTAACGTGGATTGCCATGGTTACCATCTGGGCTGTTGGAAATCGTCCATATATTTACTAAGCATGAAACCTTTACACTGAGGTTAAACATGATGAGCAAATTGCAGCACAAACGGCCTCTCTCCAGCCATTCATCAGTTTCTACCAACAAACCGCTGCTGTGGTGCATTCATTTGCGTACAGAAAATACAGTATTTCAGTGGGGGGGGGGGGGGGGGGAGTTTCCCTGGTGGATAAATCATTAGCATTTCATAAAGCGCAGAGAGAAGTCACGTTTCTCTCTTTCCCAGCTCACACGTTACCTCTGCGTCACGGCACACTCTCAGTCTCCCTCTCCGTCTCTGAGGAAGGCCACACGATTCTTTCAGCTCCATCATTAATTGCCTATGTAACCACCAGCCAACTGGATTTCCTTTTCTTTCATCTTAAAGTGCAGTTATTATACAGTATGGGCTCACCATCACGTGCCTGCCTGGCCCTGAGCATGTGTTTGTAGATTGAGTGACTCTCATGCGTATCTCTCTGTGACGTCTTTGAATATATGTGCACGCTCATATTCAAACTCGGTGTGGATTCATGACTAAAACTGTGTCCACACAAGGTCACACTCATTCCTTTCTGCAGATTTATAATAGTGCTCCCACACCTGTTTTATAAACCTCAGTCCTTCCAGAACTGGGTGCACGTACACAAAAGTCACTTCCACTCCCACAGTTGAACATAAATGGATGAAGAAATGCCCTCAAACCTCCGTTTACACATCAATACGTCCGCCTGCTCCGTCGCTCTCTGGACCTGTCCGTGAGGATAAAGCCAAAGAAGTGCTGTTTTGCATTGTGATGCCTCAGTGCAGTTCTCCAACAGCATCAGAACAACTTTTATAGAGCTCACACATTGATTTATCACAGTGAACCATAATTTATTATTTATCGTCATTAAATGTCCAAAAGAGGATCAACAGTTTCTTTATGATGCCCACTTTAAAAAGGTCATGTAATGATTCCAGAACTCTGTCCGTCTGCATGTGGCTCGCATCTCAAGAATCATTAATCTTATCGGCTTCACACTTATATTATATTATGTGTATTAGGTATGTGTGTTGTTAAGGGCCCAAGGAGGAGCAGTGTCAAATTTAGTGCAATTTGAACACCCGATACTTTTATTAATAATACATTTTGAATAAAAAGACAACCAGAGATCTGTAGCGGCGTTTATTACTGCGGGTCACTTTTACAGATTCATAAAAAAGCTGCAAGCTACATCACCAAAGGCCAAACAAACAGCCCAATCCAAACAGGCAGGTTAAGAATGGGCACTGCACAAATTCATAGACGTTAAGGAAAAAACGTGAATAAATCTTTAATTGAAGTTTTGCAGGTTTGCTTTGTACATAAATCATGATACAAAACAGGTAAACAAATACTCTTTTACCCTGAGAATCTGTCTCATTTTATATCTAAACTAATCTTTACCATTTCACTCTCGGCTGATTCTAGAACACTTTGTACGTGTGAGGTGCAAACATTCTTACCACACATTTGTCTTTTATTAAAACAAGTGTAAGCGTGGGAAATCAGTTATGCACCGTTTTGCCTGCATAAGTCTGGCACCTGGTGACTGAGTCAGCCAGCAGCAGCGGAGGAACCCATTGTGTTGTACGTGTTAGGAGAAGGCGTGAGGGCCGGTGCTATGTGGACATACAGTTTCAGCTGTGGAAACCCCTGGCTGCGTTTGAGCGTGGGAGGATCCTGTGTTGTTCAGCATGGGAGTGTGGGGTGGCCGTATCTTTAAACTAGAAAGCGGCTTAATTGGCGGGTACGAGTGGGCAGAGGGATTGCGAGGCGACTGTGAGGCCAGCGGTGGCGTCTGTAGAAGCAGGAAGCGGCGCCTGGCCACCTTGGGCGGAAATCAAACGCACAGCCGCTTAATTGGACAGGGGAGGGTGGTGAGGGAGGGGGGGGGGATCAATCCCTCCCAGTCTGCTTCATCGCTGGGACTCTCATTCTAGCCAGCAGAACACCAGTGGCCTCTCTCTACACACACACACACACACAAACACACACAAACAAACACACACACACAGACACAAAGAGGATACAACATTTGGGACGCACTGGAATTGCTAATGAGAAAGATGGGTACAGCGCCAACATCATGCTCTTGCATAACAACTCCAGTGCACAGATTGAGGTTCAGATCATGCAAATGATACAACTTGGATGATGAAAGAAGGTTTCACCAATTAATTACTCTCAGCGTTGCGAACAAGTCAAACTAAAAAATAATGAGGCAGCTCTGAGAGGTAGCGGGAACTCATGGAAAGGGAGGTATACAAAAAATAAAAGCAGATTCAAGGTGTTTACCTCATCTGTGAAGAGCACAACATCGCTTTTAATTTGTCCTGACATCGGTCAACTCCACCTCATGTAGACATTGGTCGTTAAATCGACGTGAGATGTCTTGACTTTTATTGCTACAGAGGTGAAACAGACTGGTACGGAGTAGGAGAAATGATTGATGATACACACAGCGTCAATTTTCTTAAATTCATTAATGAAGCATTCACTCAAATGTTCCGTCAACCCAAAGATGTTAGAATTATATTTAAAAAAACACAGAAAAAGAAAGAATCCTCATGTGTAGGAGATTGTTGTGGCTCTGAGAGCATAGCAAATAGGGGAAGTACGACCAAAGGTTTTAATTAACAAGTTATTTTCCAGCATTATAGCAATTTCAAGAAATAAGTCAGTGGCAGATTAAAACAAAAATTATATCAGTGTACTTATAATTTAACTAATAGTTTAAGCTTAATATTTTTGCCAAAAGCAATATTCTGTATGTTTATTCAGTTTGTGTTTTCCATAGCACTCATGACATGGCAGCTTCACCTTCAGCATGAATTACAAAGGGTCTTTACTTTAAATCAGATGTTAATATGTGGTTATTTCATTCACTTACAGTTCTCTACTGGTTTTATATCGTGATATAATGTATATCTATATTGGTACATAAAATAACATACACGATGAAATATCATTTCATCCATACTGTGCTTCCATAGTAATAAATCAGCTGTGACTGGTCAATGTAAACTGTATGGACTGTGAAACATTAACAGGATTCACTTGTAGGAGCAAAATCAATAGAGATTATTTAAAAGGAATTTGTAGAATTTGTACCTTTTATAAACACTGGTATACAGACTATGATATATGAGTTTCAGCAAACTGCCTGTTAACCACTGTTATCAAAATTGATATGGATGTTTCCACCGATGGAAAATTAACATCTCTGCCTCATTTCCTCAACCTGCTGTCCAGATGCCGCTGTCCTATAAAGACTGACAACGATTATAAATCTCCCCCATTTGTGTGATTGACCACACTAAAGCCCAGTGATCCGTTTGTAATTTTGGCTAAGACTGTGAAATGGCCACAACTGGTGATAAAGTGTGAGTGTTCTCTGTCTTTCCAGCTTCCCAGTTAGTTAGTTCCTGCCCATTAGCGTTCCTATAGGACACCATTAGAGGATATTAAGTTCATTTTATATTTATTTTTTAAGTTTTTTTGTTAGCGGAGATGGTTTTGCAGGGGTTTACGGGGGGATGTGGGTGGAAGCAATAATGAAATGTTTTCCAAGGCTCATAATGCAGAGATGTGGGGGGGGGGGGGGGCTCAGCAGCACTTTCATCATCAGAGTTGCTCGAGTAGCTTTTCACTTCGTGTTTTAAACATCCACATCGGGATTTTTCAAAAGAAACCAATATCTTCTTTATTCCAAGCCAAAAAAAAGTGCAATTCACATAAACCCAATATCATCCTAATAGTAATTCCTCTTTACTGTGTCATCATATAAAAGGTGGTATTAGTTAATAATGCACCCTCTCATCCTGATGTCTCCCCTGTGCACTTGCCTGTGTGAAGTGACAGATAAATGTATAGGGACATTACTGGATCGGGGCCATTATGTCCGGGACACAAAGAGCAACGCTGTAATTTGATCATTTTCAATGATGGGGCCATCAGTGGAGCTGTTTGTGAAAATAGTCATTCATTGGAGAAAGAGAATCCCCTTTTGCCCCGTTTTGTCAGAACAAACTGTCGACGAGTAATTCTATAAAACAGACATAACAACCTGAGTACTTATTATCAAGTTAATGGTCCAATTTATTATTGTATTGCAGGGTAGTGTATATGCCCATAAAGCTGTGGGAGCTCTTCATATTGTATTTTTTGATAGGATATGTTTGTGAGATATGTAGAAGTAGATTGTGTTTGATGCGTGTGTCATTGGTTCAGAGCTTCTGCGACCATCGCTTGAACACGCACACACACACACACACACACACACACACACACACACACACACACACACACACACACACACACACACACACACACACACACACACACACACACACACACACACACACACACACACACACACACACACAGCTCGACTGCATAGGAATAGTCAAATGAATGCACAAACAGTATCACGTGGCGCATATGATTTAACTTCATTTAATAATTGACAATACTTATAACCACTCACATTCATATTTCAGGTGCATCTCTAAATATTTTACACAATTTCATTTCCCACTCTCGCAGGCGGCAATCAAACTCACTCTCTCACTTATACATCACTCACACACTCGCACACACACACCTCCCACAGCAACCACTCCATCCAATCTTACTCGATCATTGGCTTTCAGCCCATCACTTAAACACAGCCCCCAGCTAACTGGACGTATAGATGCAGAAGTATAATCTCACGATCAAATATTTATGTATCAGGGTATGAATTTCATGCACCTCTCCCCAGAGTATAGTGTCGCCTTTGGCTAGGCCCACCACTTAGCTCACGGTACTCCGACACCTCTCTGTGATGCTCTTTCTGTCCGTCTCTATCTGTCTGTCTGTCTCTTTGACAGCAGCTTCGTTTTGACATGTCTGCATAACTGTTGGTCAGGCAAGCGTCTGGGGCTGAAGTGCCTAAAGGAAAAGTGTTTCCCATTTTGCCTCGGCCCAAAGAGCCTATCAGCATTCTTAGCAAATGGGAATACAGAAGAGCGTCTGTCCTCAGGCGGCTTCGAGATGTGCCGCTTGTCTTGGTGCTCAATAGCAGCCCATTCAGCCATTGTCACACTGGAAATGCAGCAACTCAACTGGAGATTGAGATTGGTGTTGTTTGGGCCGCAGCGTAAATACAGGAGGATTTCTCGAGGCACTTTGATGTTTAATGTTCAGCAAGCAGGATACGAGGATATTCCGTCTCTATGGATTTACTATTTACATAGGTTTTTATTAATTTTTGCTTACCTGACAAGGGGATATTTCCCTCTTTGGGCCTGAGATTTACAGCAACACTTCAACCTGTCAGTTTAAGACTTTATATATTTTTAGGTAACTTGTCTTTAAAGCTGCTGAATTGCTTTTATGTTAAGAATGGATGAAATGACTGCAATGTGAAGGAGCTATAATTGCCATCAGCTCATTTTGCCCTTTTCAGCTAATTGTTTCCAAGTTATGTTCCGAGTTTTTTTTTTAAGTGGTTCATCAAGTGGTTGGGTTCATTTTCAAATTAAACACGCTGCTGTTTCCTGCACAAAGAAATCTAAAAAACCCACCGTACACCTCCAGATGTCCAACATTAATAAAGTTAGTGACTAGCAAGTGAAGACAATGCAGCATACGGCAGATGAATAGATAGATATTTCCTTGCTGGAGAAACAGAGGGAGCTAATATTGGACTTGCATTAACCAGGTGCACAGAAACATCAATCAAAATGAATGTTAATCTTGCTCCATATTCAAAACCCCAAAAGAAGATTAGTTATGGCTGCGTTTCTAGCTGAAATACATAACTACAAATCCAACAAAGCACATCCCTGAGTGCGCGTGAATTTACTGGGATATTTTGAGGTGTCACGAGCAACAGGAATCACAGACACTATCAAAAAATATGAAGATGTTTATTGGATCATTGTTCTGACTCGACCGTGCCTGCCAGTGAGATATTTGATGAAACCTGGAGCTAAATGGATTCTGTGAGCATAACAATGTAACACGGATTTGCCTGTGTCTCTCGACGCTCAACAGCCCTCTTGATGGCCACAAAGAAATTGTTAAATGTTAGCACCTCACATTCCATCACACTGACGGGTGTTTGCGGCTTATTTTAACGCCAGTGAAATATAACAGCTTTCTCAGTTGACAGCGTTTCAGTCTTATCTTTTCCACAAGACTGATCTCGATAGATGCCGTCTTTTCTTGTCCATGTTCCTGCTGCACTATTCATCAGTACAACTCCCTGAATGAATGCATTTATTCTGGTCATATGGCCTTTATGGTCTTTATAATTCAATAATGCATCTAAAGACCTCTGCTAAGGGACATAAAAGCCCCCCGCCAGCTTCTTGAAATAGAAGCCTGCATGTTCTCCCATTTTGTCTTATAATTCATAATCCATCCGATGAAAGTTTTTTCGCGCAGCCCCCGTAAATGAAAAGCTGTGACCAGGTGCTGCTTCACATTTGATACGTTTTTCATTTTTCAAGGGCTGTCAAGTCAGGTCTCTGCCCTCACAGCTCAGTCTCCATGCTCCATGTCTGTCTCCAAGAAAGAGATTTCTACATGTATGCTTGAATCTGTGAGTGGGAGAGAGCTTTCCTTGACCTCCATTCTGTAATCCCTGGACCTCTACTCACACACTGCTGATCCCTCCTTTGCTATCTATCGTCTTCTTACTTTCCCACCCCGTCATCTTCGTCCATGATGTCTAGATTATTAAATCCAACACGTCCTAATCCCCTCATCCTCCTATTCCGCAGCTGCCTCCCAGATTGGTCATCAGACCGCTAGTTTTTTTAGCTTAGCGTAGCCTAAGACTTTGGCTCGGCGGCTCTTTATCGCAGCTGAGCCTAGCCTCCAGACCTGTGTGCTGCCCAGTCAGCTAAGAATAACTGTAGTTTTTGTTATTTTAGTTGCTAATTATTGTGCTGTGTTAACCAAAAATATAACAAGTTCATCCATGTGAGATTGCCCTGTGCTCCATTTACACTAAAGCAACAAACAAACTCTTTGATTTTAAAATAATTCTTGCCTCGCCCCCCCTTTTTTTTATTACCACTTTTACTTCCTCTCACCATCTTCTCTCATTCTCCTCCCTCTCTTCTCCGTGTCCCAGACGTGGTTCGTCCTCCTCTTGGACACGATCGCTGCCGCTCGTCACACATTCCCGTAATTTCATTATCGCCGGTGGTGCCTAGGGAGAGAGGGCGAAGGAGCCTTTGATATATCGGAGGCACAATGTGCAGGGAGGAAGAAACAGAGGGGCTCGTGGGATGGGGGGGCTGCCATCACTGCTCAGGCACATCAAAGGATTCCTCAGCAGATGTGTCTAAACAAGATGGCTGCCAGGTCAGCTTAGTCAATTACCTTGGTAATAAGAACAGGTTGATGTTTATGCGTCCTGCTCGGGTCGTTGCACTGCTTTGTTGTTTTGTTTTTTATTATTCAGTGGGCACTTCTTTTTTCCTGATCTATGAACTGAGCCTTGAGCTTTTTTAAATCAGAGTGAAGTATCTTTTGATCACTCGGAGAAAAGTGAGTATCTGCTGTGAGGGGCCTCTGCCCCGCGCTTTCACTCCTCACACAGACAAATGGAGAAGAAGTTAAAAAAAAGAAAGACATGCCTATGGCTTTGTTATTTCCATCTATGGCAGCTGTCACCCTCTGTTTTTGAAGAGGAAGCAACAGGGAATAATAATCTGTGTTTGATATGTTTGGGGCCTGAAGGCATGACAGGCATAATAGTACATAGATGACCAAACCATGTCTGACTGAATGGGGCCATCAGATTCATATTTTGGATTTCAGTGCAGAGGGCTGTACATTAAGTGTGTTAATTAAGGAGCCCACAGCTTAAACTCAGTTTTTAACATATAGCACCAAATCATAACGTTACATCAGCCTTGCTGCTTTTGAGGCTGCTTCTCTTTCAGCTGATAAATATGGATGCAGATGGCATCAAACAAAATGTTACGCAAACATCTCTGCAGCCTCCAGGGTTACTAAATCTAAATGTTTGACTTCTTTTAGGCCCTTAATCACCCAAGGCTCACTTAGAGACAACAGCGTCTGTGAGCCAGGTGCATCCAGAATCCGTTTTATCCCAAGAATAAACTATTAGGAGTATATATTAGTGTATTATCCATCCTACAGGTGCATCTTGCCGCAGTGAGAATATTCTTCCGAGCCTCACTGCTGCTGTAGCAACCGGCAGTCTTCCTGGCTCCATTATTCAATAACGCAGGCAGCTGCCTCTAGAAATGATATCGGCAGCAACATTGTCTCATGCATACAAATGGGAAGGTTAGCATGTGATCTATCCTGGAATGGGTTGTACACTCCAGCTTCGGCAGCGAGAAAAATATCGTAGCAGGATTAAAGTGCTCCCCCCCCCCCCCCCTATCGCCGGGTAACTGTGAGATATCAACTCTGTCAGATGGACAGTGTATTTGACGTGTTATCGGTTCACCGAGAGCATACGGAAGCTGCTCAGATGGCCAAGCAGCGGCTCGGCTCATATTTTCTTGGGCGAGCGAGGGAGAGGGAGAGATAGAGAAAGGGACTGCATGCATCTCCAGCCTTTATCCTCGGCTGCATGACTAGTTGCTATAGCAACATGACTTTGCATTCCTTTTCACCTGCCGTTTTTGATCAATCCTCAGTTTTTGCTCCCCCTCGTCAACCTCGCCTTATCCTGAAATGCCTCGCCTCTGCGGCTGACTTACTTGAGAGGACTGCCGTCACGTGTGCTCTTCTAATATCTCTAATGGCAGATAAAACACTCTGACTGTCATAACGGTGTACTCATCCTCCAGATAACAGTGCCCGTTGTTGAGGGGCAGAGCAGCATCGGGATCCCTACGGTGAAATAAGACCCACAATGTGCTACACCATCATTATCTCTCCACTGGTGCTGACTAAAACACTCCCTTTAATTCAGGGAACACTACTCCCACAGAGCCGCTCTTACCCCAAGTTAATGATTCATCAGGAGCCAAGGGAATGTGCGGTTGGACGTCTTCAGCTGTGGCCCGGTACGGTCCATCATGGCCCCACACACAAATTACATATGTGTTTTACAGAACCTGACCAGACTTCCATTAGATTCACAGCACATCCTCCCTTCTTCTGAGGAAGAATAGGGAAATTGCACAGCCAGAGGGTAAATGTGACCAATTATGTGCACACACACACACACACACACACACACACACACACACACACTTTGTAATGTATTTGAACTATGTGTATGTGTCAAAGCCTCCATCAAGTGAGCGCGGTTTTCCTGGAACAGTATTGAGCTAATTAGCCTGTTTTAATCAGGCAAGTGAAAAGAAGAGCTGTGTGCGGGGTCCTGCGTAATGGGTGTATAGATGGATAGTGACAGTCAGTCCTGCGTGAGGAAACCAGGCATGCGGGGAGTAAAGCCTGAGCTGGAGGCACGGAGGCATGATAACTCGGCTCTCATTTAAAAAGTACATTTCTACGTAGTCATATCTGCATATAGTGCTGTTCAAATGTACAGTATATAGTCAATATCTATGCACTGTGACTAAGATTCGTGAACAATCACAGGCACCTATAGGCATAGGGGCAGAGCAGCACGCCAGCATTGATTTATTTCGTGTGCTGCGGATTTCTCATTGGACAAAAATATATACTGGAAAAAAACTTACTATGTAGTCTTTTTCTCATGTGCTGTCACAGACACGCATGTATATTTATAAAACGCAATGTCGCGTTCCATCTCCCTACCCCCTGCTCGCACGTGCAGTGCAATCATACACGTGATTCTAATGCACATATGAATTTCTGCAAAACTGAGGATTAGAATGAAGTATTATGAAGGAACTATCTTTCTTTTTTATTATATAAAATATCTAATGACCTGGCTGCTTAGATGGATTATTGGATACTCTTACACACAGGACTGTGCAGAGAGCGTTGTGGGCGGTAACAGCACAGATATGGAATGCAAACGTCAGGAAATGAATAAAAAAAAGTTTTGCTCTAGATTTTAAGACCGTTCAAAAAGTGTTTGTATCAAGTAAATAAGGTGTGGTTACAGGGAGGACAAACATACAGGGGAGATTTGTTTCTCTTATTAATGCACATGGTATGACAAGGTGGCGCTAATGTCTCAGCTCATTAGCACAACATCTGGAGTAGGTCACACAATCCCGCCAGAAAGCAAACAGAGGATGTGACAGGAAAATGCACTCCAGCCCATCGCAGGGGATCCGTATTTGTCACCACATACATATGCATGCGTGCACAGTGTTACACAATCACGTACAGGAGCACACACACACACGCATGAGCAGAGACTCACCCTTGCACTGCAGAAATTCACCGTGTGCACTTTCTTCTGGGTTTCCGTTAAAAAAGGGAGCAGCGGCACAACTCCTGGATTTCCCCACAATGATTTGGCTCAGGATGAATTGTGCCGCGGGTTTGTGTTTATTTTGGAGGGTAATTCATTTATCTCCCTCGAGGGGGTTTAATTGCTTGAACTTGGGTTTTTGTAGCTGCAGTTTGCTTTCAGTGTGGACCTGTATGTCTGGGGAGATAGAGGAGATAAATAACACAGGGGGAAATTAAAATAAGGAAAGTGTTACTTGTTTTTCCCCTCCCTGATGAACCCTCACTTCCTCACACTCCTGGTGCCGTCCCGCTGTGGGCTGCGGGGGCTGAGAGGAACAAACAGACGTGGGTCAAAAAGTGGCCAGATAGTTTTTGTGTTAAGCAATTTGGAGCCTCAAGGGACAGAACAGTGAGTGTAAGAAAGTTGCTGGAGACTTTTTCGAAATTCGTGTCTGAATACTGGGCCATTGTGATGAACAACTTGCTCACCTCTGTTTGAACTGTCCTCATTGATGTGTTTCTTCAACTAGGCCATAGCAAACTCTCCAAAACCATTTTCCAGTGAAGAAGTTAACGATTATCTTGCCCACAAGCTCGATTTGTTCAGCAAATTAGATTGGACGGCTGATTTGACCACTAATGGATTTTTCTACCTATCGGAGAAACAGTTTAACCAATCACAACTTTTTATTAAGAGTGTGGGCGACTTCTACTTATTTCCTAGTTAGAAAGCTACATTTTCAGATAAATAGCAACAGATGAGCAGATGAGATCGACACAACTGCACAAGTTCCTCCTGAATCTTAATTTACTACTAACAGATCCGATGAGCAAGGCTTGCTACTGTAACAATTCATTTACAACAAAGAATTTATAATTTTCCCATGTAAGTAGAGAGATCATCTGTGTACAGGAAGCGTCGGAAAGTGTTGATTGTCACTGGCAGACCGAGTTAAGTACCTGCAAAGATGTTGTGTAATGGGTAAAACATGTCTTTTATATTTCACAGGTTCAGAAGGGGAAAAATGTACTAAACGTGAGCGTGGGAGTTGGTGAGAGGTAAAGAATGTCTTTTTGGGGTCAGATATCAGCATCAATCAAAGGATTGTGCAGTATTTTTAACATCTAAATCAGCTTATGTGATGCCTAGTCAGCTGCAAGGATTTATTTCATTATAGCCGCAAGCTAGGCACATCACACAGTGAAACACATTGACAGCTGCAGGAACACAGGTGAACACTTTAATGCGAGGGGACTGTGTATGTACCATGTGTGTTTAATAACGGCTCACAGGTCAGGCTGCAGCACACAAGTTAACAGGTCCGGGTGGGATTTGACTTGGAGATAATTGTGATCTGTGCAGGACTCTGGTCTTTGGTAAAAGAGGCAAAGCTTGGTCCACACCATCGGATTGTTTGTAATAAATAATGAACATGTGGTTTGCATTAGCAGTGATCGCTAGAGATTGCCGTCTACAGATGAACGTGCAAATGGACGTGCAGATTGCCATTCTCGGTCTAAAGCATCTAACAATATGCAAACCTAAATGAAACAATCTAATTTCAGCAAATGACCTCCATCGTTAAGAAACTGGGGATGTGTAATGAGTCTTGAATTACACAGGGGAACATCTCCAGAATGGACCAAGTGCACCGGTAATGAACTATCAGAGGTATTTCACACCATCAGACCGAGTTTTTGCTTTTTAGCTGCAATCATTTGTTTCTCATTAACATTCAAAATGGCCGATATTTCATCTTTGGAATCAAAGTCTTTTGCTGCTGCTGGAGGTTTTTTCCCAAGGTCAGGAGACGCACAGATACAGTTTTCTGTCTCTTGGTGTTTTTTGAGTTTCTGTTGGCAGTGCCCAGCATGGAAACCTCTGCGGTGCCTACATCACTACGCCAACTCTCGACCATGCCAGTCAGCAGCAGCAGCAGCAGCAGCAGCAGTACAGCACAGCTAAGTAGGTCACACTGCAGACACACAAGCTCCCGAGCTAGAGCAGGAGGAAAGGAATCGACAGGGAGAGAAAGATGTGAGATACAAAAGAGGCAGGCAAAATAGAGATTAAGAGAGAGGACGATACAGAAGATAAAGGAACGAGATGAGCAGAGAAAGATGAGTGAGGAGCCAGGAGATCGGGAACGAGAACTGATAGCACTGACTGAGAGGAGATGGCAGCTGACTGGAAACGAGGCAGTCGAGTCACGAGAAGAGAGGAGCGGACTTATACATGTGGATATGTGGAAAAACAACGTGAATGTAGAATTGCAGCACCGAATGACAGAGAGCAGTGCTGACTAATGAATCATACTTTTATCATCGTACAATAAGAATATTTTGCCACAAAGGGCTCTCAACACTTTGGGGCAGTACCTGAGCCAAGCATGAATGTTCTTCACCAAGGTTTAGGGCGATATCACACCTACCTTGTCTGGTTCAGACCTCTGGACTTTTCAGTTTCGTCTGATCTGAAATTAGAGGTGTGAAAGGTGCTGCCAGATTTGCGGTGTGATAATTCTTTAAAGTTTGGACTTTCTGACCAATTGCAGGAAGTTGAGACAGCATTACACAATAAAAGAGGAAATAGTAGCAGGATTTCTTGTAGTCTTCGCCTCCGACGATATAATGTTTGAACAACTAGAAATTCATTTTGCTGTTAGCAACACCATGATGGCAATGAAATCAACGGGCTCATTAATTTTCTCCATTCAAATAGAAAAAATAATTTTGTATCAACGCACTTTATTCTGAAATGTCAGTGAACACATTAGCTAAACTAACAACTAATGCCGTTAGAGGCATGGCGTCTACAAACCAATCAATTTCAAGTGTTGGTGTATGCAGCACAAGTAAGTGATGATGATTCAGTGCGCTCCCTAAATTACAATGTGAAACTAAAACTCAACAGATCAAATGTTAACAATGTCACAAAGACATGAACCTTAACTATCTTCTGCTCGACACACACATACAAACAGCAGAAGGTTTTACTTGAGTAGGCAACAGTGGCTTTGTAAGTGTAATCAAAACTTCACGAGTGGAAAGCCAATAACATCGCACCATCCGTTCAACCGTCTTGTTTCACACAACCACAGTGAGCTTGTTAAGCTAATAGTGACTTGTTATGAGGGTACACAGAACCATCACTGCCCCCCCCCCCCCCCCCCCCCCCCGCAACCTCAACACAAATCTGCATTTTAACATTTGACTTATCAGAGCCCTGGATGCATGGGCCCTGTATTAACAACATTTGGCCAATCAGATGACGGATTTTATTCCCGGTTTATTTTCGTCTCTTGTTAATACGCTGGGGTTTTTGGGGGGGTGAAAGGATTACAGCGATTTCCAATGCCAACTCAGACTGCGTCACAAGCACACAGCATAAGGCTCAGTCATCTGTGCTAATACTGCGGCTTCACCGAGCCATGCACAAAATAAGTCTCCACAACCTGTGCTCACATTTCCAGGCACTGACGATTTACAAAATTTAGACTCTTCTAATGTTTTTACCTTGAAAGTGCAAAGTGAGCGAGAGTGTGAAAACCGTGCAGTCAACTTTTCAACATATTACATAATCGTCATCAAGGGTTGGGGTCACAAGTAGCTTACGTTCATTCAGTTTCTATCACAGGTATTATTTCCATGGGGGGGGGATGTATCGGTTGTATTCTTGCTAGCTTTTCCAGGATTACCAACCTAAGCTTTAACTGTCAAAACAGTTGAATTATGAGGATTTCTTCTTTAAAAAAATAATCAATTTTACAAGGTTTTGTGAAGAATCAACAGGATTCATCCAAGTTGGTCTGCAATATCTTCAGGCTGCTTATTTTCTGTTGATCGACTACCTCCTGACAAAGAACAACATTAATATATCATTAACTGCAGTCATGTTAAACAGCTGTGGCCTTGTCAGATAAGCCTGTGTCTCTCGCACCTCTCAAATTCAATTATAGATTGCAGCATTAAATCTAATGTTCAGTTTCACATTTATGAGATAACCTGCACGTCAGAAAATGTATCATTTAAGCTCTCATGCGCTTTTTTTGCATTTCAATTTTAACTGTGACTTAAAGAGATTGAACGTAGTGGGACTTTAATGAGAGTTGTTGAAAGTATAATAAATGAGAGAGCTATAGACTTGTCGGCTGAGATAACAAACGATGTGCTTTTTGGACTCCGGATTAAGCTTCGCCTTGTCAAGGGCACAGAGGAGAAGAAAATGGTGTAAAGATTGATGGTCAGACCGCCGCCCCTCGGTCATCGCAGAGACACATTGGTAACAGTGACCTTACTGTAGCTCTGAGAGACAGACATTTATCTTCTGTGGTGGAAACCCTCTACCTCTGATCCATTAAGATAGTACAACACAACTTCTCTCTTTATTTGTCTCTATCGCACCACGTCTGGTCAGAGCATCTTCACTGTGGTAACACGTGAGAAGTGCCGCAACCGGACAGACTTTTTTCCGAGCACACATACACTCGCACACATACACTCGCACACATTGTGTTAACAAAGCACACTGTGACAGTTTAACACCCTCATCATGTAATTAATACCTGTGGCTGTGTCAATAGCCTGTAATGCCAGTGTCAACGCCCTCTAATGGAAACACTCACATCAGTGCTGCGTCTCCCCTCCTCCTTCTCCTTGAACTGCTTGCCATGCAGAGGCCGTGCAGCTCGGCAGCCCTCCTGCTCTGCTAACAGCAGGGGCAGGATCCAGAGAGAGTGACAAGGGCAGGAGGAGAGGAAAGACTGAGAGAAGCGAGGGCTGCCACGTTTCATAGAAGTAGCATGGACTGGTCTCCACCACTGATGGCTGAGCTTCTGTCATTACAGATGTGCAGCTATCTGAACTGGTCTTTTTTTTTTTTTTAAGTTACACAAGCATCTCTCATCGTTCACCTTGCCTGCATCTGTCCTCTTTAAGTACTGCAGCGGAAATGAGTAGGTAGGCTATACAGTGCTGTGACACAGAACTCCACTAATAAGTGATCTATCAATGGATTGAAAATGCCATGGCAACAGCTGCCTCGTCCTCCTCGCTTCACTCCTCTGTCTTTAGTTGATTTGATTTCATCTCTGGCCTTGAGCCTGTTGAATCTCCGCCAACGATGGTGACGAATGAAGGACTGCTGACTGGGCAGTGGGGAGCACCTTCTCCCTTCAGGAGGCTCATTACCACGGCCTCTGTGATACCATTAAAAGGGTAAGACTGCGTTATTCTACGTTTTTTCCTCATTGTCAACAAATGCCACGAAAAGAGCAAAACCAACGATGTGTCAGTCAAGTCTGTTGAACCATAGGTTTGTGTTGTTTTTCTGTCTTTGACACAAAAACTATAAGGAATGAGAGGAGGGACAACAAAGGCCTTTAGTACATTGGATCTGTCAAACGACAGAAGAAAAAACTAGCCACAAAAAGTATTTTCTTTTTTTCTAAAACATTCTCTCACGAAGAAAATGTTTAGTAATTGGTGCATGTGTTAGACATTTTTTTCAACCACAGATTAATACACAGTTGATACATTAGTGTGGGTAATTGAATACAAATACTACATATTTACATTCCATTTTCATGTTCACCACGCATGGTGTTGCTTACTAATTATTTTGAGGTCTATGGCTACAAGACATTACTCATTATTAGATTCATCACTTAAATTATTAGAATCACTGTCGCCTCACAGGAAGAAGGTTCACAGTGTTTACAAACTGTTTCAGGCACAGGAAACGTTTTAAAACTTAAATGTAGTCGTGTTGATGTAGCCAAAGATGCAGAAACAGGTTATATACCACTAGTTTATTCTCTTTTTCCCCCCCTACTATATTTTTTATCACATTAGCTTTGGAGTAGTTCGGTGGAGAGCTGTGGTGTGCAGCACCACCTCATCTCCATCTCGTCTACATGTTTCCTCCGACAGAGTCTGAAGGACAGACAGGAGTAATTTGCTCGACCTGAACCGGCTCGCCTGTGGCATGGTCAGAGGCAGCAGAGTGTGAAGGGGCTTCCAGGCTCACATGAGTGGAACACTGTGAAAATAAATAACACTGCTCAAAGTTCCTCAACATTGCAGGTCTGCTGCTGTTGCCAAGCCCCTGCAGTCTGTTCCGTTTTAGAGTCACCTTTCCAGTTTGGAAACCTAAGTGCAGACGACAAGTTGATGCATTTCTTTTTAATTAGAGAGCAGACGTTGACACAGGTAGCTAAAAAAATGTAAAACGATTAAAGATTTTTCACGCAGGATGGGACGAAGCTCGTAGATGAAACTCAAAATGACGTCCCATCATCCCATCACTTATTGCTTCAGTCGCAGACACCAAACCAGGACGAGACTCGAGACCAAAAATAGCCCTGTCACATCTTCCCACTGTTTTGAAAAGTTTTTACTTTTTCTACTTTTTGGTCACGGACATGTCATTTCTGCTGACAACATGCTGCATGTGCATCTTTGATCATACTTGAGTGTTCCTATTTCCTTTTTACTTGAAACACGTAGATGCCACAGCAGAAATAGATATGAGATTGCGTGAAAAAATACTCGATTCCTTTCTTTTATGAAAACATGTTCTTTCTCTGCGGCCGTGTGTGTGTGTGTGTTCCTCTTAGTTTGACTTTCCTAAACGGTAACAGGCAGTAAACTGTGCAATTATTCTCCGGCACTGATTGATGGCAAGGCAAGCTCCGTCTAATGTTGAGAGTCCCCCACACTACATGCCCTTATGCTATGCAGTCTACACACAACACCACACACACACACACACACACACACACACCCACACATTTTGTCAAGCGCAATGAAACGGCGTCCAGCAGTGACTTGTTGGAACTGAGCATCGGAGGGTGATACATCATCAAATCCCCCTCAAATGCAAACACTTGCAAAGCCGACACGTTTCATAAATCACCTGAGGAGGCAGAGTCTGTGTGTGTGTGTGTGTGTGTGTGTGTGTGTGTGTGTGTGTGTGTGTGTGTGTGTGTGTGTGTGTGTGTGTGTCTTGCTTGCATGTCCGTGAATCCCTGTTATCCTCCTTCAGGAAGTGACCTCTATTTACCTGTCATACATCGTTACCTCCCCCAGCGCAAGCGCTCACACACACACACACACACACACACACACACACACACACACACACACACACACACACACACACACACACACACACACAGAGCTGCTGCAGTGCAATGCAGCAAGTCACAGCTATTCATTCCAGTTGTGCACACGTTACCAGCTCAAAACTGGAGGATCGTTTCAACAGCTGAGAAAATGTTTGAAATATCCTTGAAAGTCCTTGATGAAAAGTAAGAAAAGAAGACAAACGTCCAGCAGGATTTTTTTTTTCAGTAAAGTGTAGGAGGCATTGCTTTGAAGAGGACACCACGTACAGACAGGCAGAGAGAGTGAAGCTGTTCAAATCTGCAGCATCATGGATACCAAATACGAAGTCTCATTTTACATTGCTTATAAAAGCATATGCACATTGCCCATTACCCCCCCAACACACACACAAACACGTACACACACACACACACACGTACACACGCTCTGTAGGGGGGTGTTGTGTAACATGTAGTGCGAGCAGGTAGAGGGGCTGTCCCCGCTGTGACATTGGCCTTCGGTAGATGAAGCGAGTCAGAGCGGAACAGATCCAGCCCCGCGCTTTGAGGTCGGGCTGCACCCAGAAACAGCCTTTGAACTTTTCACGCGTGCGGCCTCGTGTCACTGGGTAATTAGCATTTCATCGGCATCCACCTTTCAAAGGCAGCGGGCAGAGCAAGGAGCGCCACTCGCGCACACTCGTATCAAAAGGGCCACTGTCCTCCTCGGTAAAGACTAATGTCACAGTTTGTAAAGCCGCTGCAGTTAAACGTCCGATGTGCTCAGGTCATTTAACCTGACACTGAGAACAAATCACAGCTCAAAGACCCAGCCTATGTACGTGCATTACTATTATCTAAATGTAGATCATAATAAGAGATTAGTAAGTCAATCGGTCAGTTATTGGAAGAATGTGATTTAATATATTTTGGGTCTCCCTATTTAGCATTTGTAAGCAAAATACATGGTTTATAATGTTCTATAATGTAGTTGTAAAGCCGCTTAAGTAATATTTGTTTGGGTGTAAATGTAGAGTACGTGTCAACAGTTAAAAAATGTCCAATGAAGGCTTAGTTTATTGTGTTGTCATGCAGTATCTATATATCTACAGCAGCCACCATTTACAGCTTCTCACAGGACTTTAGTTTTAATCAAATATTGCTTACAACTGCTTTGAACCACAAAGTCTTACTATTTATTGATTTCTTTTTGATAATAAACTGTATATTTGTGGTTCAAACTGTTGGTGGGACTGAAAACCTTTTTATGATGGATGAATCTATTAATAGATTAAATAATCAAGATGAATCAATTCTGACAGTGATCATTAGTCGCAGCCCTGCAGTTGTGTCACTCGATCGTTTAGCTCAATTTAATGATGAATGTATCTAGAGTTCTATTAGTGATCTTCACGATGCTTTCTAAAACACCGTCCTCTCAGGAATAACAGTGTCAGTCATTTGTGTAGTTATCAGGACCTCGAGCAGAAGTGTTCATTGTGACTTTAGTCCGACAGAACTTTGGAGATCTTGTTATAAATGTTGTTTAAAACGTCTGCACAGGGAGGGAGACATCTACCACTGACAGTCAGTGCTCGTTTCTTTTAAGCATGAAAACGAGAAATTAATCATTAAGAGCGAATAACCATTCACCCTTTCTTCAACATCAGCCAAACATTAATGTTTCTGGACTATGTTGTTTTTTTACATATTTAAGTCTAAGAAAGAAACAAAATCTCCACAGACAGGTTCATGAAGAAAAACAAGAACTAAGAGATGATTTGGGATTTCTCATTGTATTTGTTGACTGTAAGATAAACGTAGACGAACACCAAGAATTCCTTAATCAAACTAAGTAATAATAATCTGCCACCCTGTGATCTGTTAAGTCATTAATTTCTGCTCATTGCCTTTTTGATCCAAAGGAAAAAAGGCTTGATTACTTGATTCAATATTTGGCTTTAAAAGTGCGTCTTCATTTTGTTGCGAAGCCAGAGCGATGTGGTGTCAGCGCCCCTGCAGTAATCAGATGGCTCGGTCAACCTACACTTCCAAGGCTTCTGTCAGATGTGCGCTTAAGGGAAGCTGAAGTGTTCTTAGGAACTGTGTACTTATCTGCGCCTTGGCAGATGCGATGTGCTGCTCGTGTTAAGACCAGTGTCTCATCAGGGGAGATCCACCGACAGAGGGGCTAACAGAAGACCACCAGCTGCTTGTGAGAGGCAGGCAGGCAGGAGGAAAGGGGGGGGGGAGATGATGGGAAAGATGCGAGAAAGCGTGAGTAGGAAAAGAGGCCGGTGGTGAGGACTCGAGGAGGCGACAGGAGAACTAAAGAAGAAGGGGATCAGGTCAGCGGCGACGGATGAGATTAGACTCAGAAAACATATTGGTGAGATGATGTTGTTTCATGGATGTGGCAAGGTTAAGCTGAGCGCGGCTGCAGACACAGAACACCGTGTACCTTACGTTGTTCATAGGTGACTCAGCTGCGCATCACGTTTGCATCTCTACTACATGGAGGAGATTGTCACTGTCGATTTAAGGGTTTACATATTGTCTTTGTTAGGCTGCATATGTATTTCTCTTCCCTGAGGTGATGTGGTTGCAGAAAGAATTGAATTAAATGAGCTTTGATGTTGCATATAGAACATATACACAATTCCTTGCAGCGCTACACGCTCAGACATCATCTCACGTTGAGAATATCTCTATCTATAGTATGTGTGTTCAAGCTGTAACCAGGCATCGACTTAATCATATGTTATTGTTGAACTGATAATTTAATCCATGAAATGCTAATGCTAGTTGTGTGACTATTAAGTAAACACAAAATTATGTTTTTATTCGTCCAACACAACAACTCATAAAATCAAACAATATACTATGACAGTAACATTTTAACATGCAAATACAACATAAGGAACTGAAACTGAGAATCATTGGGAAACGAGACCGACGGTCTACAGCCACACAACGTGCAAACTACAAACACTCCTCACAAATGTGTTTAGCAGGTTGAATATTTACTGAGTTCTCAAACCTAATTAAGCTTTGTGACGTTTTAAAATTAGCTAATTAGCATAAAACACATACATGTAGAGGCTATGAGATTTATGAGCAGGAATTTGGACAAAACCCAACAATAAACATTTGATCTGATGACTGCACTTGATGAAACGTTCAGGAAGTTATTGTAGGTTTCATCCCGAGGGGGACATGAATGTCCGGAAATGTCACGGCAAACACATCCGATATTTGTCAAGATCTTTGAGTCTTGGCTAAAGTTGTGAAATGAAAAAGCTAATCCTCAAATTTGAATCTGTAAACAAGTTTCTGCACAAATTGTTATGTACGATTATTAGAGCTGTCAAAGCAGGAGATTTTCACTAGATGATTATCATGGCTGAAATAATGATATTATCACAATATCTATACAAAGTTTTAAAAAAAAAAGATATTGGATTATTGCAACAGCCCTAAAGACTGTGCAACCCTTCTTTAATTTAAACTCACAAGGGAGTTGTTACTTCCTCACACACATGCACGTCTGTCATGTCATCCGGCACAGGCTTGTGTCTGCTGACAGCGTGTCGGAGTTCATGTTTTATTCAGCCGGAGCGTGTCTCCCCCCCCGTCACTCAGACAGGCTAAGAAGATAGCCGAGCACGGACATGCCATCAGTTACCACCTTACTTAATCTGCATGCACAAGCACGCAGACTTAACACACAAGACACACGCAGATAAAAAGGTCTCAACGTACACACACGCTATACGTTGAGATAAATTGCACCATTAAGTAAACCAAATAAACCACACGCTTAATTCTTAAGACCCACAGAAAAGAGACGCAAACGACGAACCACTGACAAGGTAAATTCATCACACAGCAAAATGGGCGGATGACTGACATCCAAAAGACAGCGATCACATCCAAGGTTACCTGATTAAACGTCACGATAGTCGAGAGCGGAGTCGACACATTTCGACCTCTCAGTCTCGCTGACGAGCAGAGGAGCATCAATCCTTCGCCGACAGCTTTTTGTATTTTAAGACATTTCTCCTGAGCATGCTGGGATACCGCCCCATCTCTCGCGGTGAGTGTAGAGGACCAAATATTGCCAATAAATTATTAAAAACGCTGTTTTTTTTTGACTGCCATGTCTGAACGCCTGCAAAACAAAGAATAACAGGCTTACTCCAACCAATGCCAACAGTAGGCTGGTTACAAAACGCAGCACACGACACTGTAGAGAAGATCTTGAACTCTTCCTCCTCCTGTTTGGTATTGACTTCACTCAAGCTGTGTCATCATTGTCCATAAAAAATAAAAAAAATACCATTGATTGTTAGTAGAGTCACTGACCTGTAAGCGATTCTCAGGGACAACAAGGACGACCCAAAATGGTGGCCTGGTTAACCGCCACTTGATGGGAATCCATTTAATCTCGCTCAGGGAGACTCACTGGCGGTTCTGCCGGTCCTGTGGCTGGAGGCTGGCAGAGGTGGCTTGTCAAACGTTCAACAACACACACGGCGAGAGAGGACAGGGATGGATTAGCAGCCCACTGGCTGGATCGAATGGAATGGAGGAACATCTCTCGAATTGGCAGCCGGCGAGAAACGACTTTGATCGTCATTTTGTCTGCGCTCATTTTGGCCTTACATTTCAATCTGAGACCAACAGCGAAAACAAGAGCAGAGCCGTGTCTCTGGCATTATTTAGTTGTCTGAGCATTTCTGTTGTCGTCATTCTTGTGTCCACGTAGGGTAGATTAGACCTCAGGGTTGGAACTGCCTCGCTTTTAATTTAGGCATGAATACACACGGTTTCCATCAGTATATCAAGGTGAGCACATAAAGAATTTACCTATGGTGCCAGGCTAACAAATATTTCTTATATAAACAGTATGGTATCAGTATCATTTTCATTAGGTGCTGGCTAGAGCTGATATCTCATATTTAGTGGTACATTGATTTTATCAGTAGCCCTGGAGCAAGTCAAGCAAATTGGGATCTAACCTTAAACAAAATCTAACTAGTGTTATCTAAAGAAAACAAAATAAACCCAATAATCTGCTGATTAAGACTGTGAAATGAGTTTGAATCTTTTAAGTAAAACTATTAACTGGATCTTGATTAGTAGCCTTTAAAAGATGGAGAGTGGAGTCTGCATGTTCCTCCCACAATTAAAAAAACATGCAGTTTAGGTTGGTGACTCTAAATTGCCCATATAGTTGTTTGTCTCTGTATATCAGCCCTGTGACGGACTGGTCCACCTCCAGGGAAACCCACAAGTGTTGCTTCTAAAAAATATCTCTCTGAGGTGATATGATCAAATCAAATGCTATATAAAATGCTAGAATAGTGAACCAAAAACCAAAACCTTTAATCCAACGTCATTTCAAACAAGCAGACTCACTTTACTTTACTCTCTGTAGATACCGATTGTCTGCCTCTGAATCCCGAAAAGGTTCCAGTCAAGGACAAACGGAACTTATGTAATATTCAACTCTCACAGGATTTCACTTGTTTTGTCCATATAGTCAGCTCAAGTCCAATTTATGGTTTCTGCCACTGTGCAAAGTTTCCAGGAGAGAGAGTTGCCTCTGCAGTGGGGCAGCTTTGAAAACAAGCACACGCAGCGCGGCGCGGCAACACGCTGTTCACCGAGCTCACTGAATGTCTTCTGCCTCACTGCCGATGGTAAACCACATATGCGGCTCTGCTCCTGCTTCATTTATTTAAGTCTGCGTGTTTGTAAATACTGTGCAATAGCTTGTTTTTTTCTAAATCCAGGTTGTTGTTTGTTTTGTAGTATGAGCATAAATACTGCAAAAAGAAGTCTAGTGGCTTATTTTATCTTGTTCTCCCCTTCTCTCCTGCTGAGACTGGAAATGTATTGGACCATGGGAGCTGGTGAGGGGGATCCCAGGTGGTGTGGTGAGGATGTAACCTGTAACTCGACATTGTGCTTTCTGCTCCCCGCTGAGCAGCTGGGACACCTCGCGGCTCTAAAGCGCACCGTCCGTATCTTTTACGCAGAGTAAACGTGGTGTGTGCAGAAGAGGCCGGTGGATTGTGTGTGAGATGGTTGGATCTCGATGGCAGACAATGTCCGTACGAACGCCCGTGTCTGGAATGAATGGATTCCCTTTGTCAATCTCTTCCTCGATTTCTATCTCTGTTCTGCCTTTCCCCCTGAGCTCATATCCCACTCGCCACCCCTCCCTCTGCTGCAGCCATTTCTCTTCTCCCGCTGAAAATACTGCAATCACCCTTCCAACCTTTCTGTCTTTTTTCTTTTTCCTCTTTATCTCCAATATTCGTTCCCCGTTTTTTGTATTTCTTCACCTCGGGTTCGCTCTGAATATCATGCTGCAGGCAAAGAGCTATTGTAGAAAAGGCGGAGAGAGTCAGATTGCAACAGAAGAAAAAAAGAGAGCGAGCGAAATGACAGCTGGCTGCATTCATCACCTGCTAGACTGTCGGCAAGAGGAATGACTGCTGCGTCTTAGCAACTACAGTAAAAATCACTGCATATTTCAAAGTACAGTCATGTATGTGTATATATATATATATGCACAGGACAAGCTGTCTTGTTTTCAAATACATTACAGTTGTCAAGAAATATTCTAAATTTCAGTATTTAATCCACTTTATTGAATGTGACTGACATTGAGACTGACTGACAGGAGTCACACAACGCCACTTTCATTGATGAAGTTTTCCGAAAGCTATGTGGGCCGCCCTCTTGGAGAGATAATGCACACAAATAGATATTGAAATGTTTCAAACGATGTGATTTTTAGAATAATCAAAAAGAGTTCTAGGCCAGTTTTGAATTCATGTTAGAATGGGCCACACGTCGCCTAATGTCCTGTTGAGCAGTGGAGGAAACGAGACCTTAGTCAGAAAACACATATATACTATTTACTTTCTGGTATAAATGGCCCATATGTGTTCGGATTTGACCCGTCGCTTACTGTGGTTGATGCCTATCTGACAATCCTGAGTCAAATTGCTATTACACTCCTTTAACTTTTTTTAAAGCTCAGATGTTTTGCAGTCCATGTTGTTTGGGTAAATGAGATCGGTGTCGGCTCACTGTAAGATCGAGTTGTCAAAACACTCTCTGCAATTCAGCATTTCAGCATAACAGAAATTAACAACTGCAAGGGGACCGATAAACAGAAGACTTAAACCACAGCACAGCACTCAAAAAGTTTTATGTTTGGATTTTATGCCTGTAAAGTTTTATGTCTGTATTATGGAACCATTTTTGTTTGCATAGTTCCATGATGGAAAAAGGCTGTCCTGAGAATAGAAACATCCCAGATATAATAATTATTTTGTTTGCACCATCGCCTCATGTCAAACTGAATTGAATCAGTTGAACATTGATCATTAGGTATATTAATATTATTACTATAGCTATTGTTATTTTCTTTTCCGTATTATTCTTTAGAACCAACTTAAAACATCTAAACTGTGTGTGTGTCTGCAACAAGAGTGTAGATCCACACCGTGCCACATCATGCACTTGATTAACGTTGTACAGTTTTGTGTATGTTAAACAAGTTCAGTTGTGACATGTAACACTGTCACACTGTTTTAAAGAAAACTGAAAAATCTAAAATTGCATGACTGTTGGATTATAGACCGCAGTAGTAGTAGCTATAGGTGTCCCTAATAAACTGACACCGTGTGTGTGTGTGTGTGTGTGTGTGTGTGTGTGTGTGTGTGTGTGTGTGTGTGTGTGTGTGTGTGTGTGTGTGTGTGTGTTAGAGAAAGAGCGAGAGAGTGAGTGAGAGAGAGGGAGTCATTGAGAGAGTGTGAGAAGGGCGAAGCAGTATCATTCACTGTCACTAAACACTGCAGTCTCTGGCGCGGTTCCACACACGGACACACACGGACATGGACACACACAAACAGAGGGACGCAGGATGCATAATTCATAGGATTAATCAAAGGCAGACGAAAGCCACAGTCTTTGGGTCCACCAGGACACAGTCTGACACACACACACACACACACGCACACACACACACACACACACACACACACACACACACACACACACACACACACACACACACACACCGAGTCGAGTGAGCAGTGGTTCGCACTCGCCTGGCAGAAGTCTGCAGAGGGTAACGGAAAGAGAAAAAGGAGGTGAAGAAAAGGAAAAAGATGTGGAGACAGAGCGGATCATTTTTCAAAAGGCTCCTTCACTTCCCTCCTGCCTAGAGGCCCCTCTCTTACAACTTCCACTTCCTTTTTTTTATTTTAAAAAATACTTCTGTCTAGACCCAAAAGAGACAGAGGAGTGGAGATAAACTCCCAGAGCTCGCCGGCTCTAACTTCCTGTTTCAATTGCCCCTCTCTTTCCCCATTACGTTTTTTTCTCCAGAGTACATCCACAGAGAAAAGGGCTTTTGTGGGAGCTTGTGCTAAGGATCCAAAGTTTTCAAAACTGTTTTTGGGCTGCGTACTGCATTAATGTTTTATGAAATGCAGATGACTTGAAATTAGACTCTGATATGATCCGAGGTAAGTCCTTTTAAGAGGTGGCCTTACTTCTGGGGTGATGGGACGTGGTTGTGTATGTTTGCCTGGTGCCACTTTCTCTCTCCGTCTCTCTCCCAGGGCGCAGCTGCAAAAAGCGCAGCTCTTAAAGCTTTCATCTCTGTCTAAATCCAAACCAGTGTTCCATGATTTATTTATCTGCCAGAGACTTGAAATATCCACCAACATCTGTCCTGCTTCCACAAGATGAGCCTCGGCCTTGCTGTGGTTCTCTGGGCAGAGCGGCCACACACAAACAGAGACAGACACACACACACACACACTTCACAAATAAACGGGCACACAAGTGTTAGAAACCGAGATACACACACACACGCACTCACAAGGGCACATATACTGTGCACTATCAGTAAATGACTGGGGCTGCGCTCAGCCGTCCAGGTAATGCACCTGTACAGAGGAACCTGATAAATCCCTGAATGCTGCGGTCTTATCTGCCCGGGCCAGATTGAAGAACAAGGCTCAGGGTCTTTTTTGTGTGTGGTGTGGCGCCGTCTGTCTTTCTGTTCCTCGGCTCTGTTTATGTCGGTCTCTCCGTCCGCTTGCTGCAGTGCTTGAGACTGCAGTCTGTCTCTCCCGACTCCATTACTTCTGCCGTTGGACTTGATAGGCTATAAACTCTCCTCATTATGAATGATTTCTGGCGCTCTTCTGCTCCGTCACCTTCCCTTCCTTCTTTTTATTTTCTGCAAAATGTCTTTGGGTTGATGCAAGGTTACCGTCCTCTCGTCGTAGTTTAACTTGGAAGTTGCAGTGTGTAGAATTTAGTGACATAAAGTGGTGAAGTTGCATGTTGCAGCTGATATTAACACATATTAACATATAATGTTAACGACAGTGTGTAACATGAAAGGTTTAACTCAGAGATGAATCATATTGTTTTCAGCATCTTTCAGCTTATTAATTTGGCTTTACTGTGTCAGCGCTCTCATGAGTAGAAGCATAAAAAGAACGCATATTTTCTGTCTCGTAAACAAAAACACAGTTCCTAATGAGTGCTCTTGTTGCACTTGATTCTTTTTAAAAGATGCACGGGCCTGTAATCTGGGAAAACATCAGGCTCCTCCAGGTTCAGACAGAAAATGTATCTCTCTCAAAGTAGCACATTCCAACATCAGCAACTTTTTGCTAAGATGTTAATTTTATCAACTTTATTACTGTCACAGCTTGTTCTGCTGCCCCCTGTGCTGTATGCAATATTCTCTCAGGATCATTATACTATCACATCACGGTCCTGGAACCTGGAGAACCCACTTAGGCATTCATACAATGTAGTCCTGGACCAGGTCAAGATGGAACTGCTGCTCATCACACATCTTAACACGGCTGCTGTTGAGTTCATGAGTTTTATGACCCGCTCTGCTTGTTCACTCGTAAATCAGCAGAATTTATGCCCTTCATTCCCTGCAAATTAGTTTGAAGTAGATTCATCCCCTCAGTCTTACGCCCCACCATGTCAGCTTGCCTTGACTTTCAGAGAAGATGGTGACAAGCTTCACTGATGTTATTTTTGGCCACGTTACATAAGAAGTGTCTGTCTCTTCTCATAAAGTAGTAAGACACTGCGCTGTTGGCAGGCCAGTCAGCACTGAAGCTCTAATTATGCTGCGTCACAGACATGTTTGAGGATGTTTGAGTTCTAATGATGACGCTGTCAGTCGGTCAAGGGAATATTAGAAAAGTTTTGCTTTTGTTGACAAAAAAAAACTGGACCTGAATGCTGCACAGCTTACATTTTATAAGAGGTTTATAAGTCCGAGCTTTGCCAGGCCAGTGGAGGCAGACAAACCATCTGGGGCTGTGGCAGTTTTCCCAGTTGTAAAGTGGATCTGTGAACCTGAAGTCGGTCCAGTAAACAGATAAAAAGTCTCACGCTGTTTGGAGGATTTGCATTAGAGTGATTAACGAGCGTAATGATTTAATCTGTGTAAACATAAAGACAGAGCAACCCTCAAGTTTCTGAAATGTGATAGCGACGGAGCAAAGAAATAGAAAAAACAAATGGTAAAGTTGGACTTTCCAAAAAGCCCTATAAATATACTCCACTTTAAAGAGATTTGAGTGGTCGTCAAGGCAAGACAAGTGCTGTATGAATACAGAACATTTATTTATATAAAGACTTAATATTCATTAATTTAATCGTCAAATACATGCCTGATATCATTTTTAGGGATTGATTTATTAATGTTTTCTAATTCAGTACAGTTATATTTCCAGTAAACTGCGACTCTCACCAGTCTGTTTGTCTAGTCTGTAGTCTGCTGCAGGATGTAATCACATTAAAGTCAGATTAGTACAATAATGGCTACAGATGATAATAAATCATAGGAATGATTATTCATCTGTCACCATCTTACTCTCTTTTCCTTGAATTTCTTTTCATATCTTCCGACTCTATTAGTGAGTTTATCTTGCGCCATCTCAAGGTTGAACGCTGATTCACCCCGATGTGTTAGATTATTTTTCTGTGTCCACAGCCTTGTCTATTGACTTTGTTATTGCTCTGGAGGAGAGAGGAGTTGAGGATAGAAGACTTGAGGGGTGAGGAAAAAGGGCAATATGGACAGAAGTGTGAAGGAGAAAGTGAAGGGAAGTGTGAGAGAGAGAGAGAAGAGAGCAGAGGGATGTGGAATCACACCTGAGAGGAGAAGACGGGGAGAGCGAAATAAATGAGAAAAGATGCTGAGAGAGGAGAGAAGGACGTGCCCTCTTCCCAGTAAAGTCCTCCGGGCTTCTGGCTAGATTGCTTTATCTCTGACTTTCGGGCTGGGGATGGATGGAGAACATGGCCACATCCAGGGAAGGAGGAGGGGTCAGTCGGGAGAGAAACCACTCAGGTGTTAATTTGCGCCTCGATTCACACCTCCAGCGTTCCATCATAGAGCCAGAAAGCTGCAGACCTGGCGAGATGATAGCCCTGTCACCTTCGATCAGACCTAGCAATCACATAAACCATCCCTACCATCGATAACACTCCCTCTCGTGTTCTGACTCTGCCAAGATACCTCTGTGGTCCTGTCACAGGTGGCTGGGCCTCTCTTATTGGAGCTCCTTGTCCCAAAATGTGCCAAATGTAATAAGGGTGCGATAGTGCTTGGCTCCACGTCCAGGCCTGGCACCAGAGCACCGAGAAGGAAATTATGTTTCTGAGTTAAATTGGTTTCCTGGCATGTGATAAGTTGGGGAGAATTTTTAATCATGACCTCATGAAAATATGTCAGCCTGCGCAGCTGCTATCGCTTCCCCCCATCCTGTCATCTCCCTCCCGTCTTCCCGCTCCCATCTGATTCTCGCCCTGCGTCTTTCCACTGGCTCCACTGTTCTTAAAAAAAGTAAAAAAAGATAGCGGGTGTAGGACACCTTTGCTCCTCATCCAATTACCTCACCAGTGTGTAATCCTACCACACCTCACCTCTCTTCCCACTCAGTCCTTTTCGCTCCCTGCTGCTCTCACTCCCTCACCTCCACCCACGCATTTCTGTTTTTTTCATCTCCCTCCTTCATCCCTGCAGCCCTGTTAGGCTGCATGGCTCACCAATTACAGCAGCAGTAGGCAGTGAGCTACAGTCACTCCCACAGGCAGTCTCCATGCATGCGGGAGGCATGCATGGAGACTGACATGACACAGGGTTTCCTCCCATAGCCAGTCCACCACCTGAGGGAGTCTGAGCAGCGAGTTATGACTGCAAAGTAAGGTTTTGGCTTAAAAGTTTGGGTGTGTCTTTTTAAACCAAAAACAAACATAACAACGCTTTTTTCTGTATTTCCACTGTATGTCACAAAACAAGATGCATGTTCTTCCATCATGATTCCGGTTCATGGTTATTATCTCTTTATTTTGATAATAGATAAATCATTTGAGCCATTCATACGAAACAAGATCACTAGGCCTCACCTCTGGAAAACTGTGATGGCCTGTTTTCTTCAACCCATCGATTTATTAGCTCTACCAAGAAGGTGATGCTTTCACCCCTTTCCAGTTGTTTGTTTTTCATCGAGATTGCACAAAAACACTCAAATGGATTTCCACGAAACACGGTGGACAGATGCCGTATGTGTCAGGGAAGAACCCATTACATTTTTGTTGTGTATCCGAAGCAGGGGGCGGATCCAATGATTTTCTTTCTCCACTTTCTTTAACACTCCACATAAGGTGTTTTTCAACACATCCCTAACCCTATTCCCAGGAAATAATTGATTATGTGAAATTTGCTGCAGCTTGATAGAATTTAAGGGAACCGTTGGGCCTTGGTTGAGGTAGTTAATCTTTAAACTGAGTAAACACTTGATGTTTCCACATTTATGGTAAAAAAAAACGACTCTCTTTTCCTCCATTATCTTAACAATTCTAGTGTCTTTTCAGGAGAAGTAAATGAAAACATATAGAAATTATTTTTTCACTCCCAAATTGCAGAGGAGTATTTTGGCAATCTGTATCCTGAGAGGCAAAACCCGGGGCAGAATTATTTTCTAAAATCCTTCACTGTTGCTCTTAAAGCTTAATTGCTGCAAGTGCACGGTAATGACGGCCACTCGGATTGAACATGTTAACATTTTAATCATCTCAGAGCTTCTCTCAAATGGCAGCTGGACAGTAAAGACACATGTTGAGACAAAGATTTTCGAGAAAAGGGCAACGTTTAACGGGATTTTTCTTTTACAGTGCAGCAGCAACTCTATTTTATTCTAATCTGATGAAGAGAAATTCAAGATACTTAAGCGAGTGTACCAAAATGGTTTGTCATCTGTTTGCTCATGTCAGTTGGAGATTGGAGATTAGAATAGTACGGATAATGTGTGAGCAGAAGCCGAAGAAATTGAATTCTATGATAAAAATGAATAAACTCCTTACAGTAAATAGAATTTTCAATCTGCCTTTTCTCTGCATCATTTCAACACCACGTCTGGCGGCTGTCACCCCTCGGACCCCTGCTAAGATTTCCCTCCTGTCGGCCGCGCTAACAACTAAAAGGCATAGTTTTTTCCGTGTGTCAGTCTCCTCCTGTGTACAACCACCTTCTGTGCCAGATGTCAGTTAGACAGGGTGCTGCTGGGAAGGCGTTGCAGGGGTCTGCCATTAAACAAAAATTAATCCTGACGTGCACAGCTACAGGCGAGGCAGCGGCAGCGAGGGGAAATTGGACCAAACCCACCCATTCATCATCAGGCCTCAAACAGTGACATGTTTGGAAGCCCGGCCGACTTGCTAAGAGCTGCTAGATGCTCTCATGTGGCCCCGTGTGCACAGACATCCTCCCGTGTCCCTCCGCTCTCGGCCAGTCCGCTGCCGTCGGCTCAGGAGCCAATCAGGAGCGAGGATCTCTGTCGGAGGGACTGTGTCAAAGTCATACCCTGTGAGGCAAGGCTGCATTCAAATTCATAGTGGGCTGAAGCAGCAGCCTGAATACAGATCAGCACACAGGTCCTGTCCTGCAGCACAATGAGGAAAAGGGGCGTTTGTACATACAGTAGGTATCACGCCACCTAAATATATGTAACTACAAAAACAGATCACGGGTGAGAGCAGAGAGAGAAGAAGGATGAAGAGAGATGGAGGAGAGTGGGAGACAAAGAGAAAAAGGGAGAGTGAGATCCTGTTATACAAGGCTGTTGTGTCTGTGATGTGGTGCAGGAGCCAGGATAGGAGGGAATGTCTATTTATGACAGTTTGTGTGGGCAGATGTGGGCATGCAACTATAAGCTGTTGCTATTTTCTCCCATCATGTGTGTGAAATTGTGTACATCTCTTACAATCTCTTGTTAAATTCAGTATTTAAAGAAAATGACCATGGATACATTTTGACTTGTTCTGTCTTCATATCTTTTTAAGTAAACGCCCCACAGATAGAGAAACTTATACAAAAGGAAATAATAGTTATCTCATGTCGGATTCATAATATTTCCAAATAGATATTTGTAGGGAATTTAAACTAATCAGGTTAAGTGACTTTTGCTTTGAATTTATTGGTTTAAGGCAGGTCACATGTATCGTCTGTCACCTTAATGACAGCATTTGTCATTGCTGGAAAAATATTATTACATTTTTGTTTGTTTTGTCAGAAATACACATAGACATGTTTGGGTGCACTGTCTGGACTGGAATTTAGATTAAAGTGACCTTAATCTTTCACCTGACTCCACCCAATATTCCTCTGCCATGTCACAGCGAGCTGATAGTGTGTATGTGACACAGAGAGAGAGAGATTAATTAATGAATATGTGTGGGGACGTAGAGAGGAGTCAACAGAATCTGCGACTGAACTCGAGACCTGCTTGAATTTGGCGATGCACCGGGGAACAATGGCGAGGAACGCAGCCAGAACATCCAACTTCATCTCTTTGATTGTTTGGTTCCGTTTCACCAATTCCATTTTATTTCTTCATTCTTCCAACACATGAAGCATTTCTCTCTGGATGCAAATTAAATGTCTCGGCGAGCACGTGTGCTTAGTGTTTACTCCAGTCGCAGTCTAAGAGCCAAAAGGATAGTCTATATTTACCTTTATGCATGAAGGAGCTGGGAATTAATCTCCGACGTGTACAAAAATCCTAGGTATTTATTTTTCATTTTAAGAGGATGGTGATCATTTTTCATGTGGCCCTACTTTACATAAAATGGCTGAAATCCATCTTTCTCTGCCCAGATTAAGACAGAGATTAATTGGTCGAGCCACCTCTCTAATGCTGTTCAGCACAGTCTGAGCCAATCTCACACACACACACACACACACACACACACACACACACACACACACACACACACACACACACACAGTCGTGTCTCCGTGTCTACAGATTTACCACTTAACCATACTTGCCTAACTTTAACCTTAAAACATGTCTTCCCCTTAAATTCAAGTAAATTATTTATGTTATGAGGTCTTGGTTTTGTCCCCACAAGGAAGAGAAGTCCCCATAATGTGAACAGTGTGTAAACAGATTTAGGGTAATGAGTAATGCCCGGACCACACACACGTACACACGCTACGAAATCAACAAGTGGTCCTTAAGCCTCTGTTGAGTCAGCGCCTCGAGAATCAGCATCTTGCACTTTGGCTTTTCCCCTCGAATTCACTCCTCTGAGAGAGCGAGCAGTACGGCAGCCCGACACGGAGCAGGAGAGAGAGGAGAGAGAGAGAGAGAGAGGAGAGAGAGAGAGAGAGAGAGAGAGAGAGAGAGAGAGAGAGAGAGAGAGAGGAGAGAGCAATAACTGTGACTGTCGCCACCTCGACACTGTACAAGAAGGATCAATAAAACAAAGTCAAACATTTAATCCTCTGTGGCTCCTCTGTTCAAAGATCTGCAGGAAAGCTGTACACCACAGAATGAGAGCAGTGGAGCAGGCCTCCACTCATGTGTTGTAAAAGTTGTCTTTACTCTCAAACACGGCAACAGTCCAGCCGGCTGGTGAGGCTCTTAGTCACAGATACAAGAAAGTGGAAATGATCAAATACAGACATGAGGGAAACACATTAGAAGGACAACATTCACATATTTCTATTCAGTTCATAAAGTCTTTCTTTTCTGACAGCGAACCAAAACTGAAGGGTTTCTGCACAAAAACAATTCATATTGTATATTATTAATTTACTAAATATGGTGATGAATACCAATTTGTCATAGTGTTTGGTGAACACAGGATGGAGTGCATGATGTGATCATTTAAAGTCCCACAACACAACAGACCACAGTAGGAGATCAAATATAGACGAATATAATATTTTTAATTATGTGTAATTTAAAGATACTCTGATGACAGATGAGTGAAATTGCATAACTATATATAATATATGATATTTCTCAATAGTGAAATTATAATCTCTGTGTTAGTTTGGATTAATCTATTGATTGGAAGAGTAACAATTACAATTCTCATATATATTTAATGAATGAATCATATTTTCTGTCTTATGTGCAGAAACTACATATTGCTGGGTTTTGGACCTTTGACATTGCGGCGGAAGGAAATTGTGATAGTTTGTCATCTTTTTCTGACATTTCATTTAGAAAATAATCAATTGGTTAACCCAATAATTTAATCAGGAATGAAAATAATCAATAGTTTGATTAGTTTTTAAAATTGAGAGTCTGTAAAATGTCCAAAAAAATAGATACAAATGTTCCTCATTATTTTCTACAGCCCAGGGAGACCTTTTCAAATCTAACCAACAGTCCAAATCACAAAAGATAAACATGAATTAACGAAAAAAAATACTCATAAGAGACGACTATAGAGCTGGAAAGTGTTTAGTGATGTATGAAAAGTACCGTCAGATCATTTTAGATCGATTCTGTTGTCGATGTTATCAGAGAATCGTGGCAGTCTACGGTATCAACCTCACGGATGCTGTAAATAATGGCCCAGCTCTGCACTTTGTCACTTTGTCACGCTACAAACGAGACACCATAACAAGTTATTTTAAACACCAAACAATCATTTGCTGATCCCAGGAAGCACATTAACTATGTCCATTAAAGACAGACCCATTCATCGTCTGTTTATATCCAATACATTCACAGTAAACTGCTGCTTCGGTGAAACGTCAACGAGATGAAGATGAGAGGAGAGTGTGATTCTGTTTTTTTTGTGGGGAATTTATAAGACGATCACATGCTCAGTGAGCAGCAGAGCTCTGGATTTTGACCATAGATAGCGACGGGCTTTGATAGTGAGGATCCCACCAGATTGAAGGGGATAAGCTGCTTGGGGGATGCGGCAGGAGCAAAACTCTTTTGGGCACTTTGGGCATTTTTCCGGAGAGGGGGGGATCCATCACTGCTTTGATGATGGAGTTTTAATTATTAGACGATGAGGAGAAATGGGCTGTGGAGAGATAAGTGATAGGATAGTCGTCTGTGGGGCATTAACCCTCACAGTGTGTGTGTGTGTGTGTGTGTGGGTGTGTTGTCTACAGTGTGTGTTACAAATGAGCTGTCAAGACACTTGGGGAAGCATCATCACTTTATTCCATCACTGTCAGGTGTAATGTTACAAAATGCAAGTTACTTGATCGTTCTGTGTTTGCTGCTGCAGCCTCCGTCTCCTCCAGCCTCCTTCTTATGTGATAAATGTACTGTTGTTCAGGATCTTACTTCTTCCTCATGGTCCTCGTTTCTGCTTGGATTCTTAAAGAGCTCGGACAAAAAGCAGAGCATCTAATTATCAAAGTAACATCTAACGACATCTAGCTGCATGTTATATGGAAAATATACTGTTTTCTAGACAGTGTCTGATGCTTGATGTAAGGATTTCTGAAAAAAGTACTGTCACCTGATTGGTTAGTTAGTTGTATCCATTGCAGCAAAACACACCAATTCATTGCTTTGCATGAAAATAACTAGGTTATAAACAGTGTGTATAAAGTTAGAGTTTCAATATATTTGCAACAATGAAAGGTTGGTTAGTTTAATCTTTACAAGAGAACCACAAGAACAAATGTATTACTTATTATAAAAACACAAGAAAAATCGTGCAAAATAAAACAATTACACATTTTATTGTTTTGATTGACTGATTGATTTTGTCTAAGACATGTAGAGAAATAATGAAAAAGCATCGACAGGTCTTGGAAATTTTTATTTTATTAACGCAGCAATATTCTACCTGATCTGGTAGGAAACCTAGAAAAGCAACATATCCTCACATTGGAGAAGAAAGACACACTGAAAATTGATATTTTCCTGAAATGACTTCAAAAATTCAACAGTTATTGTTCTTTTTGTTAGTTTTCATTCCCAATATTCAGTTTTATCAATTTTTGTCGATAAGGAGAGGTACATAGAGGAATGTTTCAAATGTCCATGATTAAATTAAATACTGAGAGTCAATCCTGTGTTCATCACTGCTCCAACCAGCCTGTATCCTGCACTGATGCACATGGAGTTTCATGAAAATCGAATCTTCCTCACGTGGTTTGAAGAGGTTAAAAATACATTTTTAAAACAAACAACTAAATAATCCACGTGTTCTGAGAAGCCTGTCGGATGCTCTCACCCATCTTTTAACTGCCGTTAACCTGCAGGTCACAGAGAGGAACCTTGAGTGCAGCAGAAGCTTTTACATTTTGCAGCCGAGGACTTAAGGTGTGTGTGTCTCTCTCTCGTTCCTCTCCCTTCTGTCCCTCTGCGGGTGCCCATTTCAAGTCTGGCTGCCTCGTCTTTGTCTGTCTGCGCTCATGTCTCGCTCACTGTCACTTTCCGTTCTCACCCCATCTATCTGTGTCTCTCTCTATCTTCTCATCAGCACCCTCATTCTCGTACTTTCCTTCTCTTTGCATTAACGTCCCCACCCTCCTGCGCTCTTTTCCTGCTCTGAATCTTCATGCACGGCCCCTCTTTCTTCCCTCATCGTCCCCCCGTCTGAGTGGCCCTATTGCTCTGTCTCTGTAGAACAGTGTGCTGGCTGTTATCTGTGCCCCAACGTCATGGCACATGGCTGCGGCATCCTGGCTATAAATAACCTGGTCTCGCGGTGCTCGGTCCAAGACAGGACTGAGAGCCAGAGGGAGAGCAATCTGCTATCTCCCTCAAGAGATGCTCGGAGGAGAAGGTGCAAATAGGCTGCCAAACTCTGCGCCACCAAGACCTTCACTGTACTTGATGGAAAATAGCAATTCTAAATTTAATTATTCTTCCAGACGAGGGCAAACATCTGCTCGGGAAACAGTTCAAGTACCAAGGCTAATATGCTCTAAATTGTGATGTGTAAAATAACCATATTCTCCCTGGATCCGCATGAGGCTGGAGAAGTTACAGCCTCTGTGATCAACTGCGTCAAATCAATAGTTTGTCCTTGTTTTTATTTTGAATGTATTCTTTTATATTCTGGACATGTTAAAGAATGTGAGCGATCGGATAAACCTGCTTGTTTGATGACAGTGAATCAATATTTTCAAATCGAGGTGTTCAGTCTCTCTGTGATGAGTCGATGGGAAAATACTTGGAATTAAACACGAGCGCAACACACTATTTTTTACTTCTTTTCATTGAATTGATTCTCCATTTATTTCATTTTATCTTGCGGCATCTTCACAACTCAACGATTTTACAAATGCTGATATATACTATATAGAGAGATAGATTTGGCCCGTGCTTAGAATGTGAACTCATAGACAGATGCCTCTTGATGGAGTCATGATGCCGACAACAAGCTGTCAATGAAATCACATCGCACCGTTCTGATGTTTAAAAAGCCGCTGTGTATTATTACTTTATTTTAGTTTTATTTCTCATTATTTCTTTGTGGAAGTCCCTCTCTAGCGATCTCATGTTTGTCACTGTAGCGACAAACTGATTGAGATGTTTGCCTTCTTGCGATGGCCATATGGAATATATAGCACTTCACATATTGTGAGTGCACACTCCATTAAGTATGGTTCTGTTTCTCTGCATTTCTGACTGCGGAGACGACAGGCCTCCCCTCCTCTTCTGGCAGACGTCCTCTTGTTCGAGCCTTATGTCCGTGTGTCTCTCTTTGCTTAAGCAATGGATTAATAAATAAAGAAATCATTTATTTCAAAAGTCAATCTATTTTTTTGAAAAGTTGTTGTTGGTTGTTAGGCACAAAATGTTTTTTCTTACACAAAGAAAGTGGCTTGTGCATTTTGCTTTTCCGCTGTTTGTCGTCTGTTGTATTTCAGTTCAATCTAAAAGTGAAGTGTGTGGGTGTGTGTTTCTTTCAGGCGACAGTAACCCCAAGGAGAGCAGCCCCTTCATCAACAGCAGTGATGCTGCCGCAGAGAAGAGCCAGCAGTATGACGGCAAGAACATGGCCTTGTTTGAGGTACACACACACACACACACATGATTTGTTAACACACATAACCAGGCATGATAAAAAGCAGGATCATTGATAATAAGTTAATTTAAGTTACTGCGAGCAAATCTCACACTGCTACAGGAGAAAGTCTCTGTGAACTCGCCACAGCTCTGCGCAAATGTATTTATATTGTGTTTCTCTGTGGGATGAACAAGAACAAAGAAAACAAAATCTGCCGATGAACATTTTACTTTGTAAGCACTTTATTTTTCTGCTCTAACTGGGCAGGAATCCGCAAGGGCGTGTGGAGAGTAACACGCTACGTGAAATTGTTATTGATTTTCAGTGATCTAATGAAACACTCCTGGAGTTATAGAGTTCACTTGGCTGGCTCAGAGGATTAAAGGCAATGATGAAAACACTGACTCCAGACCGTCCTGTCTCTGTGTGTGTGTCTGTGTGTGTCTGTGTGTGTCTGTGTGTGTCTCTGCAGGAGGAGATGGACACCAGCCCCATGGTGTCGTCTCTCCTCAGCAGCCTGGCCAACTACTCCAACCTGCCCCAAGGTAGCAAGGAGCACGAGGAGGCCGAGAACAACGAGGCCGAGTCATCGCGCAAGAAACCCGTCAAGGTATTTAACAGAGTACTTGTTGAACTGTACGTACATGCAGCACACAGTACATGGAACTACGCATTCATTCTTACAAATATACTGCAATCATGCATACATACACAATTACATTCACACATTTAAGTATATTTGTAGTAAAGTTTGTGTTTGGCTTTTCACTACCTCACAGTTTGGTACAGCTCAACTTCACCTGAAAGAGGTTATACTCTTTTTGCCGAGGGATCGTTATTAAGTGTGAACCATTATAGGTTTGCGATTTCCATTAGATTACATCAGTTCTTTTTCTAACACATTCACTGGAGAGACAGAAACATCTCCACCGGTTTAGGGCTTGTCAATCGTCCTGTGTGGATTTTTATAAATCCGTTGTTGGTGTCACTGCATTGCATCTTAAATGCTACTCACTAATGAGTTCCTTCCACATCTCACCCCTCCTGGTATTTTCTGCTGTTGGTTGGTGAGATGCCAGAAGGAAGGCGTTTACTTTACAGGCTGTTTTTTTTTTCTCTCTCATTCATTTCATCAACAGACAGGCAGCTACATTATTAATCCTGTGGAAATTGGTTGGTTTTAGCCGCACATTGAGATGTAATATAGCAAAGCTGAAATGCAAACACGGGCCGATAATGGTGATGATTATGTAAATAATGAAAGAGGTAATGACAATTTATTTTGCGAAAGACTAGTGGAAAAGTGATTTATTTACATAACAAGATAATTCACATTTTAAAACTCTTTTCCATCTACTTCCTGTTGCTCTGTCACTGTTTCACTTTCACTCCGGTATCCTTTCTTCTGTTTCACCTTGAAGCAAATTCTCCTCTGACGATGACCTTGAATGTCCAGTGAATCTATCAGATATACCGTCTGCCTTTCCCACGAGCAATCCAGATGGATCCTTTAGATATACAGTGGATCCTCCGTGGGGATAAATGCCATCTTGTTTCCTTCCTCTCCATTGCGGCAGTTTTTCCCTCCGCTGTCCCCTTTGCGTTCGGAACAACCAGCAATACATTTGACATTGTCCGACAGTACCATAAACAGATAAACCAATATTAGGTCTAAACTAAATTCATTACTATTGATCAAGCTCTTGAAGGTCATCAGATGTGGGATGAATTTGCTGTAACATTTTTATTTTCCAGCTCAATAATAAACCGTGCACCTCAAGATTAGAATCCCACACCTCCGTAAATTCATGAAAACACTGAATACATTTGAATGAGTTAACCATGAGCCTGTGTCAGCAGAACATTAAAGCACATTGAAATTTCATATTTGATCCACCGCAGGCTCTCTTTCCAGAGACACTTCATCCAGATTATGCACAGACCTCTGTGTGTGTGTTTTCCGTGTTTTCGCTGGAACAACTTTACACAGAATAAATACGACCCTGGAAACAGTTGACAGGATTAAGAGTGGTAGGGACGCTATTTCTGAGAACGGATGCAATTTGCGTGACTCGGCCCTCGAACAGGGTTTTAAAGCTACTTTCTGTTTTGTCCTGATTGCACAGGCGACGCAGGTAGCATCTTTAGACAGCTACAGTCTCCACTTGGGAATTCGGCATCAGTTCAACACTTTGCTAGTGCTGCAGCTCGCCCATTACCCCAGCTCGCCCAGTTTTTAGGTGTATTTGTCTGTCTCTCCTCGGCGTGGCTAGCCCCGGGAGCAGGTCTAATCACCCCCCTGTCACCTCAACCCCCTTCAATACTTTAATTAGTCTACACGCTACAGCAAGCTGCTGCTTCTCCAATCAGAGGTCCATTCCACACGCAATCTCTCCATCGCCACGAGAGGCTTTTCATTAAGGCAGCCCGTGGCGCTTTATCGCTCGCACAGCGACCCCTCTCTCCCTCCCCTCTATCGCCTTCCCTCTCTATTTCTCACTCCACTCCCTCTTCCTCTTCCTCTCCCTCCATCTCCTTCATCATCGCTCCCTCGAGTGAGGGAGTAAGTGAGTTGTGAGAGAGAGCGTGAGCAAGGCAGCGGTCTGTCTTTGTTGGAGTGTGAAAGCCAAGATTAGAGATTAGGTTGGCGTGTGACATGAGGGAGCAGTCTGGAGGTCGCGCAGGTTAAGATGGAAACCAGTCTCAGCTAATCTGTCCGCAATTTTCTCTCCTCTGACTTTATTCCTTTAACAGAGGAAGGCAAGAGGGTTTATATGGAAGCTTAAACTCACAAAAGGGACAAAAGAAGAGGACACTGGTTCCTCAAGATCTGAGGGTCTGTTATGTTTATATTCCTCATGATCAGAAATGACAGAGGTGAAAAAATAACCTCTCAGGCCGAGGTAAATATGGTCAGTTTGCATTGGTTTATTATATTTTTCTTTAGTCCCATTAAAATCCAAAGTAACACAGCAGTGTTATCTCTATAATATCTTATGAATGAACTAAAAACAAACCATGAACCTATTTACTCTTATCAAGTCATTTTCTATACAGGTGCTCTCGCCAAGAGTTGCAGGAAAACCATAAGCTCCCTGCCTTTGCTTTTTTCAGGGCAATGTTCCCTCACGTAAACGTTGTTTCCTCTCCGGGTGTTTTACGATCCCTGCTCTCTCCGCTCTGCCCTCCTCGTCCTCGTCTCCCGCCATCGCACCCCCCCCCCCCCCCCCCCCCTTCATTAGACTGGTGCATCGGATCAGTATTCCCATCAGCAGCCTTCTGAGCGATGTGCCCTGATTAATGTCAATTCATGTTATATATTACAGCAGCGTGCATATTCATCGCTGAGCAAAACAGACATTTCACAGCCCGGCCATTAAGCGAGGACTCCAGGCTAACAGGCTCAGTGGAGGTTTCTGTTTTGTAAAGGACTGATATTATTATTATTATTATTATTATTATTTGGCTGTTTCTGCTTTGCTTTTGCACCTTGAGTCTATGAAAGGTCAAGCATCTTCAGACTGTTTTGGCATTTCCCTTTGAAACAACTAATTGAAAACATAATAAAATCTTCATTATATGTTATAGATTTGTATAAAAGAAAAACTTATACATATACAAATTCAAGGGCTGGATCAGAACCTGCAGGCGCCCCCCCCCCCCCCCCCCCCCCCCCCCCCAACTTGTTTTAAGATTGAGCTGAATAAGAAGAATAATCCATTTATATCTTAACTTTTTGGTTTATTTTCTTTTACTTTCTTTGTGAAGTTTAGTGATTTTTCTCACCTCATTGGAAAATGTTTTGTTCCACATCAAATTTTCCTTAACTCAAACTGTGGCTTATTCGTAGATGAGTCTTCGATTTCCGACTCACCTGTCTCTCCTTCAGATTAAATATAGATTCTGTTCACAACAACATGTCCATTAGTGGATAAGGAGACTTTCCGGCTTGAATTGGATAGTGTGTTTTCATAACTGGTGGTAACACACGAGGCTTTGTGGGATCTTTTAACCTAGAATATTCTAGTAACACATTTAGCCGCTATTTCGAGGTGGTGACCACAGAGGACTTTCGGCTGTTGTACAGATAACCAGTGAATAACGCTTTTACACACACATGCACAGACACACACACACATGCACACTCACTCACACACGGCGCTGACCGCTGAGTGACTGGTTCGTCCACAGCTGGTCAGGGAGGCTGATGTTCGCTGGCCTCTCCTCTCGCTGTCTGTTTAATAATTCAGCACACCTGAGCAGAAACACATTTGCCCTATCAGCTCCTGTTTGGCCAGCAGCGCGTGGAGATGGTGTTACAACCTCCCAGTCTGCCTCCCTCGCTGTCACTACCTCCCACCACCACCACCACCACCACCACCACCCTCCTCACCCACTCCCCCCCACACCTCTGTCTCTCCCTCCACTGTAATGAAAATGCGATTGTGTCTTTTCTTACATAACACAAATTCCGCTGCGGAGATAACGTGTTTTTTGTTTACAACAACGGCGTCGGCGCGTATCACCAACAACTCTCAAATCCCTTTGTCTTTCCAAGTCGACATTTTCTCAAACAAGTGGCTCCTCTTTTTTTTCAATCCTGAGATGTTTGTTTTCTCTTTTTGTTTCAGCTTTGCGCCCGTCATGTGTTAGAAACGCCATCAACACCATCAACGCTCTCCCGTGCTCGCTGTGAATTCTCTCTATTCTCACAACAGCGTCTGATTTGATTTTCCGTTCGCTCATACAGCCGCTCTAGAAAATGTCCGGAAGTTCAGTGCATGTCTGAAAGCGTGAAGAATTAATCGTCACTACAAACACTGACTGGATGGAAATGCTCTGATCTGAAATTGAAACGTAACACGATGAGCTGCCGTGCGTTCGAAGTCCTCCCGCAGCCATAGGTTCGTCTTCCCTGCTCTCTCTCTCTCTCCCCATTTCTCGCCCACTGTCTATAAAGGTGACATGCCCCAAAATATCAGAAAATATGAAATTGAAACCAAGCATTCACTGATGCGATCCCACATTGGTGCTTAGAGCTGGCCAATAAAGACACATGCAGCTCCAACACTTAATAAAAATTTGACTACATATCAGCAGGGATTTCACTCTGCAGTAGCTGCTGGTTCTGCTGGTGAGCATAAAAAAAAGTGATTTAAGCGATGACGCTGGTTTTGTCAGCCCATGCTGGTTGGCAGGGAGTCCCAGAGCCTGAGGGCCTGGATGTTTCCCTTCCTCTCTCCTGCAACTCTGTGTAGTCTCCCTCACGTCCCCCCCCCCCCCCCCCCCCCCTACTCCCCTGCCCTCTCTCTTTCATTTTCTCTACCCTGCAGCTAGACAAGGATATGAAGTTGCTTTCACCTTTCCCTCTTTAATTCCCCTCTTCTAAAAACCCCTAACGTCTAATGGAGAGGAAGCGCGATACCTTTGCTAGCCTCAGCAGTTGAGGAGATGTCCAGAGGAGATAAGAGTGTGGGGGAGAGAGAAGGAGAGGAAAATAACAAACATGCAATTTCACATCGTACATCATTTGTCAAAACTGAAGTAGCTGATGCGTGTTTTCTGACCTGCCACCTCTGTGATCAAGGTTTGGTGAAGTTTAAGCTACAAAACCTACTCCTACTTCTTGATAGGAAGACATTCCCATTATGGTTAAAAGAAACCAGTGTTGACTGCTGGTTGGAGTCAGAACATAAACTGGTAAAAAGTCGATTTGGGCAATTCAACACTTCATGATTTAGCTCCATAGCTAAAGGTCAGTGTGAATTCAGATGCCCTTTTATGGAGCGTCATGATGGTAGACAGGCACGTAGAAGAATGTTGGCTACATCAAGAAATAGCCCTAGAAATAATAATTTAGTTTTTTATTTGCATCTGCACCAAATGGCACACACTCATAAACACTATGCAGGCCCCTGAACATGCCTGGTGGTTTCCATCAAGTCCATGAATATTCCCAGACAAATCCACGAATATGTGGAAAATCGCTCTTTGTAAAAGAAAGTCAGTTAATCAATCGATCAAGTTTTATTTGCATAGCTCATAATCACAAATCTCTTAGGGTCTCATAGGGCTTAACAAGTGAAAAGTGAAAAATAATCCCCCCCCCCGATTTGGATCCGCACCATAATGTAATGGGTTCTTCCCTGACAACACCTCAACCCTCCAGCAAATATCCTGCTAATGAACAAGCACTGACGAAAACATAACCTAACCTCTAATCTCCACCAAATGAATTTTGTGTTTTATTTGCCGTGACCACATTTCCCTAACCTTACGCTAATTAAGAGAAATTGTTTCCTAATCTATGTACATGTATGTGCCTTACTCAAATTGGAATCACTACAACCAGTATCGATGTTGTCTGGTGATATCGTTGAGTTTCCCGTGTCACAGTCACACGCGTCGTTGACTGAATCATCCACCCAAACCTTTTTGCTGAGAGGTTATGCGTCATTGCATTTTTGTTCTTGTCGGAAGCTTCAACGTAGATTTTTTGTGACTGAACATGTAATGCAGCAATGTTATTTACATGTCATTGTAGTGAAGACAGTCTTTGAAGCGAGATCGATTTTTTTTCTTTCTATGCACCATGTTTATATATTGCTCGAGTGGGCTTCAGAGCTCAGTGGATCTTGTAAATGAAGTGCATCTGGTGGGTGGTGCAGAGACGGAGAGAGTGGAAGCTCCGGCCCCGGTGAAAGGCGAGTGGTAAGTGGTGGGAGAGCAGGAGGCAGCGAATCTGAAGTAGGTGCCACAGCAGATGCACTGAAAGGTCCTGTTGTGTGTCTCACGCACCTGAGCCAGTCATTCAGCGGGGGTGACGACACTCCCCAGCGGGCCGGTGGGCAGCTGTTCTTTCCAAGTCCAGTGGTGCCACGCAGGCCTACCTGTGTGTCTGCAGCAGCCACTGTTCCCTCTGCTCACGGTGGCTCCGTCTCCAGGGAAATCATCACACTGCTCGCTCCCAGCCCATTAAACAGACACTCATTCTGTGTGTGTGTGTGTGTGTGTGTGTGTGTGTGTGTGTGTGTGTGTGTGTGTGTGTGGTGTGTGTGTGTGTGTGTGTGTGTGTGTGTGTGTGTGTGTGTGTGTGTGTGTGTGTGTGTGTGTGTGTGTGTGTGTGTGTGTGTGTGTGTGTGACCACTACCAGGGAGGACTGCAATCCCCATGCGCAAATGAACAAATGAGATGCCAATTGAATGAAAATAGAAAAGCAGCGTTTTCAATAAGCGTTCAGCCTTTTTTCCTCAACAGGGTCACAGACTATTTCTCCATGTAAAGTCTTTAGAAGCCTCCATTAGTTCACCTGGATTTTTTAGTTTTGGAGATTATTTTGCAGAGAGGGTGTTTTATCGGGCGTTCAGGTCCTCAGACTCGGTGTAATCTGTGTCTGTTATCTGTGTCTGCTCATCTTACGTAACACACAGGGTTTCCAGCAGACAAACAGTGTTTTAACAAAGGCTGCCTGTTGTTGAGTGTGGATTATAATGTATCACTCAGCTGTGCGATACCACAGACACTCGTACAGCGGGGCCAACACATACAGCCTGATTCTCCATTGTGTGTGGGGGGGAGCAGGCGGGGGAATGAAAATGACATTTTGTAGTCTGGAGAGGGTTAGTGCCTGTTTTGCGCGTGTTACTCTCGAGTGTTGTGGGGCATAAACACCTTTTCGTTGTAATACTACAGTGCAGATTAGTTTAATCTGCAATTTTTAGGCGCGCTGTTAAAGTGGTCTTCCTCTAAGTCGACATGTGAAGAAAAACAGAGGAAAAATAAGTCACTGAGGACCTAAAGCTTCTTATTCTGCCAAAAGATTTTTATCTCTTTCAGGTCCCGCCGTCCAATCTTAATGTGCTTCTGTGAATTTACAAAGAAAGGCTTTTGTCCTTATCTCTTTTTGATCAAATCAACAATCTTTGAAGGTTATATAGATATATATTTCTTTTTTTTATCTGTTTTGATGTATTTATGTGTTTGAAGTGGAAACTGCAAAAGGTTAACTCGAATAAAAAAATAGAAAAATGCAATTTCACCTTTTTGACTTCACGTTAACAAAGTCACTGAAGTTTCGTTTTTTAATTAGAATCCCCCATTCATCCACTTGAAGGTGTAATGTCTGCTATTGTTCACTAAAAGCTCACAGGTGTTCCCTTTAATAACTTACCTGTTATTACAAACTGACCTCAGCCCACTTTGTGCTGGCGCAGCAGTTTGGGGTCTAACAACAAAGTGCTGATCACAGGGAAACCTTCTCAGCCTGCAACACCTGACTGCTAATGTGTCTTACACACCAAGTCCCTGAAGGACCAGCCGACGGAAACTCAGTCTTTTTTTAATTACAGCGTTGCTACTGTGGGAGATTTGTGAGAAGGAAAGAATTTAGAGGTAAAATTGACCCTCTCACCCCGGACACCCGCTCTGCTGACTTACTGACCTTGTGTACCTCCTCCTGTTTGTCGTGCAACACGCTGCGTACAAATGTTAGTTTTGTGCGACTACAAACATCTGCCCCTAAACTGCTCAAACAAACATAAATATTGTCATGTTTGCAACTCAGAGGTTTCATTGTATTTGGGGTCAAACATTCTCCATCAATCAATCAGATTTTATTTGTTAAGCTCAACAGTTGCAACATCCTCTGCCTTCAACCCCTCAACCCTGAAGAGGGAGGACAAACTACACAAAACTATCTTTATAAACCATCCTCTGGTCTATGAAATGGCAGATTTAATTCAGTTTAATTGTAAAGGGTTGAATATTTACAGCAACTGTTGCAAAAGCCCAGCAGCCTATGAACGTTGGTCAAGTTAAAAAGAAAAAGAAATGGCACTAAAGAAGCGTATAGTTCTTTTATTTTATTATTTTTTGTTCTATGCTATTTGTGAGTAGTTGTGACATTTCCTGTCTCTGTCAGAAGGAAGGAAGTTCACCCCCAAGCTTTCTGTCTCATTCAGAAATACTCACATGGGCCTTTTTTATCAATTGTTTAAACTAAGCTTTAAGGAAACTTTAACTCTTATAATTATTCACTGTAAATATGGAATAGGTGGAAACTGCTTTTAGTAAATCAATTTTACACTTTGCATTTTTAAACTAACTTCAGAGTATCTGATGAAATACAACCTGACAGGTAGTAAACTGCAAAGAGAGGACAAATATTCTCACAGGATACAAATGTAATTTAACGAGGACTGAGCCCATTCAGGGTTTCAGTGTTCATAAATAAAAGAACTTTATTTAGCACAGGATGAAAAACTCCTCTGTGCCACACACTGAAGGGCACAGTGAGTCACCGTCTCATTTGCATAGCTAAGACAACAGACAAACTGTGCACATCATTATCATAGAGTGGGGGAGGTGACAGAGACGGACGAGATTTGTTCTGCGCTGATCCCTCCAGCAGCCGCTGATCTTTGATTAAAGCACAACGAGGCTGAAGGTTGAGAGATTTCCTCCTGTGAAGATTAAGTGGTAAAAGAGCCATGATTGCAGGTTACGTTTCAGCTACGTGGAAAAGAAACTGCACACACACACACACACACACACACACACACACACCACACACACACACACACGTACATAGAAAATGAAGACAAAGTTGTGACAAAAGGTGTTTATAGGAAACTAACAATATCAAATTAGCAGTTTAGTTCAGTTGAGTTTTGTTCTTTTTTTTTTATGCAGCAAGTCAAACATCAGCACAATAACATCCGAGAGTACAGACTCTATTCATAATTTCAAACACAAGATTTATGTGATACAGGCAAAGAAACACGGCACAAGATAAAGTGCGGAAGTGTGGAAACCAAAAAGCATGACTATTAATTACACGAGCTGATGAATGAAAAATGAAACCTGTCATGTTTGATTTTCAGAAAACTGAATCTGACCTGAGGGGAGGATGTGAAAGGTCTGGATTTGATATGATGGATTTAGCTCTTTTTTGCTAATTAAAATGTCCGACAGCCACGGCTGCAATTCACAGATGAGTTCAGTCTCCACCTTGACGATGTTGCTCAGTCAGTGCCATTTTGAACCTTCAAATCCCCTACCAGCAAATTACTGAGAGGGTTTAAGATATATTCTCTGACGGACGTGTAAACAGACATTGATTTATAGTTTGCATCAACCCCCCTTCTGCATATTGCCTCAGTATTCACATCCAAGTTTTTTTAAAGGTTTCCTCTGGAGTTTTTCACCACTAGTTGTGCTGTAGAGAAAGGTGGCGACAAAGGCAGTTGAGAAGAAGACGATGCAGCTTTCGAACTTTTAAGAGAATCAACTTTACAGACGTTTTGTGAGAAAGAAACTGCATTCGACATCTTTGTTAATACTGAATGTGTCAGTAGCCGGGTCTTAGCAGTAGTTAGTTCCACAGTGCAGATCGTAAAGAGGATTATACAGCGTTTACGTATAATCAAGCATGTGAGAAGAGACTATATATTATTTTAAATTTTAGATTGGTTGTGTGTGATCCACAGATGCTGCAGTATACCTGCTTAATGTTACATAACGGTGATACACATGTGATGCAGTATTTGTGCTAAGTAACAAATATGTAAATCAACATCGTTTGCTGTTCTCGGCTTCATCGGATGTTTTCGGACGACTTCACTAATTACAGTTCCAAGTGTGAGTTTGTGCTTCATTTGTCTAAAGAAAATTAGGAGATAATTACATTTGTGAGACTTGTTCGGACCCGTTCCGTCTTCTCCTCTCTGCAAACAGCACATTATTAGAGCCGGAAAGCGAAACAAATCACATAGTGTAGCATCGGACACGGTGCTGTTCGTTTGATGTCGGCCACTTCTCAGGATGATTTCATTATAGATCTGGATTAGGAAGGAAGCATCTGCCGTCACTTCTCAGTGCAGGACTTTTTTTGTGAAGTGCCCATCGTGTTGCATCGAATTTAATAACCAACCACTAAAGAAATCAGAAAGTGTCCAAGCTTCTCCACAAAGCCTGTTGTTATTACACCGTGTAATGGAGTTAGCATGACGAGGCTCCGGTGTCTTCTTTTATACATGAAGTATTCACACGGTATTTTTTTCCTCTTACAATTACTCGTACTAGTGAATGAAATTGACACTTTACATTTTCAAACTGACCATTGAGAAAGTGAGTCTGACGGGCTGTAAACTGCCAACAGAGACAAAATACTGCACACAATCTAATTCCACGTGACGGAGGGTTTCAGTATTTACAAATAAAAAAAACTTCATTTAGATAATTGACAAGCAGATGATGAAAAATCGTGTCTACCACAAATTGAAGGACACAGTCACAGTGAATTTATATCTAATCGACTTTTTGGACCATGTTCTCTCTTCTCCACTCGGCACACAGCACATTATTAAAGCTGGAACAGGAGCTTCTCCATAGAAATCACATATCAGACACAGTATTATTCGTTTGATGTCAGCCACTTGTCAGGATGATTTCATTAAAAGTCTGGATTATGAATGCGGCATCTGCTGTCACTCCCGAGTGCAGCATTGTTTTTTTTGTTTTAAAATTCTCTACGTCTTGTGTTGTGTCAATCATGTTGCAGCATATTTAACCACGGAGGAAATAAAAGTGTTCAAGGTTCTCTCCAAAGCACATTGTTATTCCATGATGCAATTTTTGAGCTCAATATTTTTTGGGACCATAACTCGACTGATTGATTAAACCGACATTGACATGACGTGTAGAGTTCGAGTAATTTATCCGTTGGCTCATATATATTGGCCGATATCAGCCTTTCACAGACACATCAGTATCAGCATTTTAACTTTAACACAATAAACAATGCAGCAAAACCAATCAAGACAAAAATTAAGCATTATCTTAAGGAATATCTAAGGAATCATCTTAATCATCAAATCTTAATTTTTTTCCAATAGGTAGTATATATAAACTGTATATATCACTGTAATATAAATGTTTATTATCAGCATTGGCCCCCCCCCAAAAAAATAATTTAATTTTAACTTTCAGATTTGTTCAACAGCTACTGGCTGCAGCCTTGTATTTACAGAGTTGATTCAATGTCTTCATCAAAAGCAAGTATGGGCAGCTTTCCCAAACTGTCTAACTATAATATAACACAATAAATATGCATCCACCCCTGAAATTATGAGTGTTAAGTTGACATAACAAAAAATAATAAATAAGCCTGATTCAGTAAGCTCTCAGTTGTGTAGCCTGCTGGAGCTTGAAATCTCCATTTTTCTAAAATTGCTCTAGTAAGCAGCTTCATTTAGGTTTTGATCGTTGAACCTTTTTGGGAGAAATCCTCATGTAGCAACGTCTTCACTGACTTTAAATAATAAGCCAATCAGCCACTATTCATCCTGTTTGTCTGAATTAAGGCACCGAGCTGCAGCACAGGAGGCTTGTGCCCGCAGTGTTATCGGTGAGGTAATGATGTGACTGTTAAGGTTTGCCCTCTCCGGGTAAAATGGGTCATGTCTGGATATCGGCATAATTACCCTGCATTGGCCAAACTGTCCTTGGGCAGAAAATGACATTTTCTTCATTATGTACAGGGTCGGACGACGTGTCCTTCAGATTTCATACACACCGTCACGAGGGTGCAGTCACCCACTGAACATGTTCATACACTGTACACAAACAAGTAGGTGCATACAAACACACACACACACACACATAAAGAACATCTCACAAGACTTCAGGAAAAGAAAATTCCTATTAATCAACCTGAAGATCGACAAAATATATCTAGCTGTAGGACGTACAGAACAGCTCCCTCTTTGTCCACTTATCCGCACCAGGGGCAACAACACTGCAGCAAAACCAACTAAAGTAAATCCATCACACAAAATAACCTGGGAAGGAATAAAATAATTCATCCATCCATTGAACAGACCGGTCCCCTGGCTGCCTCGTGATGTCAAAGTTTTCTTTGTTTCCTGGACTCAGAGTAATTATTTTCTGGAAATGAACAGAGGATTTGCAGAAAGCATTGTGGGAAACAATTAAATTAAAAAAGGGGCTATTTAAAAGTTTTCTATGTGATGTAGTCGGAAGTACTGTAAGCCTTTTAATCAAGGTGCTGAATTGCAAAATACAGTGTGTTCCTGTGCAGTTATGTGTAAATGCTTGACAGTGGGAGGAAGGGAGGGAGGAATGTGGAGCATCTATTTCAACCCAAATCCCCATATTACAATTCCAAACAAGTTAGTGTTTGTTTTGCCTTAATGTCAGTTTAAGTGTCTGTGGCGTGTTTGCATTGTTTTATCCTGTTTTCTTTGAATGTGACATTTGGAGAAGCCACATAAACTATAGCAAATCTGCCCACTGTATTTCTCCAGCATGCACGGCTGGTGTGTTGACTTTCATCGAGAGGCTCAAATCTAGTTGATACTTTGCATCTGCTGTGTTGGGGTTATGGGATTATGGTGTTTGTCTTCTTCTACTAAAACTCAAACCTCATCCATACACTCACAGGTCATTTCAAGGAACAGAACAATCATGGTGAAAGTAAAGTGCATTATTTAACCGTACTGGTTCATGAATCCTTCCCAAGTTTGAATTCTCATTGCACTACCCTCTCCCCTTGTCCTCCTCCAGGCCCCCCAGCTCGGCACTCTGATGGGCGTCTATCTGCCGTGCATCCAGAACATCTTCGGTGTGATCCTCTTCCTCAGGATGACCTGGTTGGTGGGAATCGGAGGCGTCATTGGGACGTTCGTCATTGTCTTCTTTTGCTGCTCCACGGTGAGTGTGTTACCTACTTTTCCCTTAGCCCATCTGTTGAAGCACACTGGGGGGGGGTTTGGCCTGGTTTAAAATTAGAAGTTCACATGTTTAAAAATGCACCAGAGTCACTTTAAAATGGAGAGCAGCATGTTATAGCCTCCTGTCACTATCAACACTGCTGGTGAGGATTAAAGAATCTGAAAATAGTCATTTCTTTATCATGAGAAGTTTGGTTTAACATTTTTTTATCACAGCTATCTCTTAATAAGACCCTTGGGACTAGTGTCGGTCATTATCGGCCACGATGTGAATCACTGACCAGTGATTTTCATAATTATTATAACATGAAGGTCCTTGATTGGTCTGATATCCAGAGATCAAGTCACTGGATTAGTCAAAACAGCCACCTGGTTATTTTTAATGGTTCCTCACTTGATGGTGTAGAAATTGTAACACCTTATCAAATGTATAGTATAAAATAATATACACTGTGATAGATGATCGTTATCATCCACTCCTCCTGGGAAGTCAATATCTTGGTCATAATTAATTGTCTCCTCTCCCACCTCCTCTGTGGAGTCTAAATAACAGCCCAGCACCGAGCCGGCCTTCCTAATTAGTTCGTTCAGTCTCTTTCTGTCTGAAGCCAAGATTTTACTGCAACACCGACCAATGCAAAGACTCATATATTGTGTTTCTGTCTCTAGATGCAGACTCTAAAGGACATTACTCTCCTCAGACAGACTAAGAGGTCACTCATGGTGTTAGACCACTTGTCCAATGGATAAGATTGATCATATTCTTATAGTAAGACCAAAAACAAAAACGGCGGCTCTACTTTTCAATTATGTACAATTATGTACTGTCATCGTTTTTAAAAGGCTCAGTAATTTCCCAAAACTATTGGATACTGTATTCTTCACCAAATGCAAAACTCAAACAGGAGTAAATGGGGATTTCATTGGGTGATTTCAGCTTCCGTTGAAACAGCCGGGTGGTGTATGTGGGGCATACTCAAAATAAACTACGGACAAGGACAGTTAAAACTTTATGGATTTTTTGATGGTCCACCAGCCCACTGATGCGTCCGGGTGCTCCCGACCGTCAGTCTGACTGTGATGGATGGGTCTGTTGTCAGGACAGGAAAGAGAAAGACACTGAGTGACCAAGGAGAAGCTGAGAAGAACAATGACACGCAATGCAATGTTAGACAAATCACTCACATCCCTGTTAAAAGTCTTAGCATAGCTTCCCTGGCATCTCTTGCATTACTCCTCAAAATACCAGACCCCCGCACCAGACACTGTGTCTTGCATCTGTTTATAATGCTTCTTATCACTACTCAATCATTCATTACCTGCTCCAAAGCCTCCAAAGTCTTATTAAGGCAACATGTCAAGGAAGGAGGTTTAAAGTTGTATCTTATTTCACACAATTTGATCGTACTGATTGTCGTGTGTAATGTTCCTGCAACTGTCGTCACATTACGAAAGCTAAGGCACCTATCTGGTTCCAAACTGGGTTCTCTTCCAGGTATGCAGAAAGTAGGAGCTCGTTCATTGCTCTTGTTGTGTTTTATAGATGCCACGCATTCAATCTTTTAATAGAACAAAATGGGAGATGGCAGACTGTGATGTTCCCCAGCTCCCATTAATGTCAGCGCCACAGAGCTGCAGTCATGTGTCAGTGTGACTTTGGTGTTGGACTGACACCCCGTCGTGGCCCTGAGACTCGAATTACAACAGACACCGTCTCACGGGATCGACGGCGGTGCTGTCAGTGATCTGAGGACCTGTTGCAAATTGATTGTGTTTGACTTGTTTGATGCATTTGATTGTCAGGGAGCATATATTGTGTCTCTTCCATGAACGCTGTTATCTGTTCAGTAGAAAGGAGGTGGGAGCTTTTTACCTGAAGTTCTTTTCTGCTGAAAACGTGAACTATGTCCCATGGCCACTGGACAGCGTCGAGTCAGGCGTCAGGAAACATTACATCTCAATGCAAATTTTGCTTTTCAATGTATATTAGCTAAAGAGAACCGCCAAGGATGCTTGATTCTCGTGGCAGAGTGTAAAGCAGCTGTGGGATTGTGACTTTCGGTGACCGTTGCGCATGTACAAGTTTATTACACAGAAGTTACAGGTCGGGACGGGCACCGGTTACCCGGGAGACTTTTCTCAGCCAATTCAGAAGTCTGTCTTGCCGGTCTCGGACAAGCGTTCATATAGAGAAGTTGTTTACGCCCAAGATGAGAGATAAAATAACGTCACACATAGGGGGGGCTCTGAGTAAAAACATGCTTCGTACATAAAGATGGAAACCCACCCATCTAACAGGTCAAAGAGCATTCTCAGAGAGAGAGAGAGATAACAATCAACACCTGGAGATAAGAGTTTAGGAAGTCTTAGAATCCAGACTCGAGGGGCTCCAGCTTTAAACCTGTCATTATGTTTTACACCTATGTTAAGACAAAATCCGGAGACCAGGGCCCCCTAACTTAAATGTGTCACAACGATATATGTTATCTATGTTAGCTGAATATACCACAATGCTTCAATTCAAAATGCGTGGTCCAGCAGCTGTAAAGCAGCTGTGGCGGTTGTGTAGCTTTTCTCTGGTTTGCTCGGTGCGATGTAGCAGGACTGTATGTTGGCATGTCTGTGTGTTTGTGCAGCCTAGATTCTCCTCTAGCACAGAGTGTATTTATAGAACAACCCCCTCAAATCCCAGCCATAGCAAAGTTGCCTGCACAGACACACAGGCAATATGCTTCCCAATCATGTTTCTGTGTAGAGACTGCTTTCAAACGGCACTCTGAGTTTGTATGGAAACTGATATGATATGCTGAATATCCTATTTTTAATATTTATCATTCCTTATATCCCTAAAATGTAGATATTCAAATTGCAACATGGTTGGTTATTTTACAAAGGACACAGAGGACACAGTGGACTAGTCTTGTGCATTTGAATTAGATTAATATATCATTATAAAATTGTTTCCTATTCCCATTTTTAAAAAGCAATAATTTAATCATATTTCATTTTAATATTGCTACGTTCATTACCTAAAAGAGAAACTAAGCCTCGGGAGAAGAGAAAAATTGCGCTCAGTTTTACGCTAAAAATAGAGTCGGGAAAATGAGGAAAAAAAGCCTTGAAGATCAAAGCTTGTTCAGACTCGGCTTGACAGGAAGCCACGCAAACACACACACAAACACAGATACTCACATCTGCTGCACATTTAGTATGTGTGCACGCACTCACAGACATTAAAGCTCCGTTACTTACAACTTACATTACATTGAATGTATAAATTCTTAAAAGTATATTTCACTTCCTTCCTCCCTAGCTCTCATTTTTTCTCTCAATGTTTGTCCCTGTCCCTCACACACACACACACATCACACACCACACACACACACACACACACACACACACACACACACCACACCACACACACACACACCACACACACACACACACACCACACACACCACCACACACACCTACATCACACGACATCATTGCAGAGCCCTGGCATAAGCTGACATACGGGTATGAGAACCCCGCACCTATTCCTGAGCATCCTTACAAACCACCACCTAGCCCTCCAGGCTGCCAGCAAACACAACCGCAGCTGGTGGTGTGTGGTCAGGTGTGTATGTGTGTGTGTGTGTGTGTGTGTGTGTGTGTGTGTGTGTGTGTGTGTGTGTGTGTGTGTGTGTGTGTGTGTGTGTGTGTGTGTGCGTGTGCGCACATACATGTATGCAGAGATCCCCACCTAAGTGAAATCCACATGACTTGAAGAGCGAAGGGATCACGCCTGCTGTAAAAAGCTCAATAATGTACAGCGTGATCCCATGTTTTATTCACATGTTGGGATATCGCTGACAGAACCCTTTTCATTAGCTGCTCAGCCACAGCGACGCACATCTGTACCAGTCCAACACTCGCACTGTTGTTTCCCGTCACGCGACATTTTGACAGAACATTAACAAGCCGCGGAGCCTTTGCATGTTCCGTGAATCATTACTATGTGAAGAACGTGCCTCCGTGTGGAACAGCTCTGACACGTTATACCATTACCCACGCGTTGCACACAACCAGCCATTTTAAAAAGTCAGTATAGACGGCGCTCTCCTAGCCGGAGAATTCAAACATGTGCTCTGTGTGGGGGGGGGGGGGGGTATTTTTAGCCCAGATAATGAATGCCGCCTTGTCACCAAGATAAAATGAGGTTTAATATTCTTGATGGAAAGTCATCTGTTGTTTGGCCTTCCTCATTACTTCCAGGTCTTGAATCTAAATGCTGCGAGGGGAAGGGTGGCCTGCCCTCTGTCGTGACTCATTTAAATGCTAAGGATGCTTTTCTCCCTCGGTCCTTTTCATTTTTTACCCTCATCTCTTTCGCTTTCTCCAGCTCCTTTTTTCTCATTTTCCCGTCTCATTATTTCCTCTCGCTCTCCTCCTTTCTTTTGTTTCCTCATGCCTCTCTCGCCCTCTCTCTCTTTTTCCTCCTACCATTTCCCACCGCTCTCCTCCTTTCTCACTCATGCCGCATCCCGCCGTCCTCTTGTGCTCGGTAACGATCACCTCCATCTCCTTCACCGGAGAGGTTTTTTGCCTTCTGCCGCGCACCGTCCGCCGGGATTCCGCGTGACAAACAGCACACCGAACTAACTATTCTGCGTTTATGTAATGAAGCAGCTAATGAAACACGCTCTCGGGGCAGCTCGAAAAACTCCATTCCTGTCAAAACCAATTTCTGCTCAACACCGAGGTCAACCAAAGGCCAAGTCAGAGTTTGTCTGTAGCTCTGGGAAGAAACAGCCCCGGTGTCCTTTGCAGTCACAGTCGGTGGGATGTCATCTAGCAGACTTTTCTTAACAATTAAAATTAGCCTCTCCTCCAAATACATTCCTCAGGCTCGGCGATAACTGCGATGGCTTGGTAATTATTTAAGTTTTGCTTGCTTAAAATGAAATCCTTACATCTCATATAAAAGCCGTCTGCTGTTACACCTCATACGGACGAGACAGATGGCAGATGGGATAATCTGAGGTTGTCTGCAGGCATGGAGGCTTGGAGGCCAGACAGCATGTAGGGTGGGTGTGGGTCCTCCAGACTGCAGAGGGAGGTGGCGTTAGACGGTATATACTTCATCACACGTACTCTCAAACCATCACAGTTTAAGGTCACCTGAATCGCCTGAAAATGGGACAATAAAGCAGACCACAGGCTCTGGGTCCGTGGGAAGAAAATACGGATTATTCTGCCCATTGCAGCAACACTGAGGACGGAAGGTAAAGTGACAATCAACCACCTCAAGGGAAAGTAAAGGACAAAGAAAAGCTTTTTTTTTAAAAAAACTATTTCCTTAGTGGATCTTTTTCATCTCAGCTTGACATTGGGTTTTGGTCTATTTACATAAAAATGTGTGTGACCTTCCAGCGTCAGTGCAAACTTTGCAGGCTGGTTCAGAGCAATCCACTGAGTTTGTGACAGCAGCTGATTGATGACGTTTACAACGTTCCCGTCTGCAGCGACGCCCAGAGGGTCGTTCGGAGTGAAAGTAGGACACTGCTAACAGTAAAGGTAAAAGTGGCCGGATGGGATTCTCAAAAAAAAAAAAAGAAAAGAAAGGAAATTCAGTCAAATAAAAATAACAGACAGGCCATCAGACACTAACCTGAGGACAGAAGTGAAACGACCAAACTCACCTGAGAGGACATGGAGCTCTGAGAGGTCGTCATTGAAAACTGTCTGGAGGTCATTAGACAGATTAGAAAAATGTCCTGTAGAGATTTACACTGAAAAACATAGATGAATCTATAATAATATGAATTTATTATCCAAATCAATGAAAAGAAATGAACTGACGCTTCCCTCAGTTAATGTTGCTGCACCTGTCTGGTTCTATGTTTTCACATGTGCAGTTTACACGGACAACAGTGGCAGATTTATCACAGAATTTTAAGAAAATGGCCTCTAGATTTGACAGAGAGGTTATTAATCTACTAATCTAATTATCATTAGCTCCATAGTCATTAGTTTAAAGCTGTTGAGTTTATATGTGTTAACAAATGAGAAGCTTGTGGAAAGAATCAGGAAAGCATCACCAGTTGATTCTCAATGTAGACAAACAAATATAAAGAAACAGCTTTGTTTTTGTCTTGTAGGGTAGAGATAAAAGACCTAGTAATTTGCACCATACATAAATATACGTCAAATGTGAGATCGTAATTTTGTTCAAACATAACTTGGTTTGAATGCTAATTATAAAACCCACTTTGGTTATATAGCCACATTATTACGCTACGTTAGCCTTATACGACTGCAGGTAGACAATAGAGGGCGACCTACATGGTAGTAAACAAGTGAGCTGTACATAATGATCGCAGTTTGTATTAGAGTGGATAATTAATTAATTCCTTACATCTTAACTCACATGTTTTTTTGCTTAGGCGAAGGTTAAAAACAGAAACCAATCTCCACATTCAATGCACAATCGCACAAGCGGTATCACTGTTTAGAGTTTATTACCTTTTTATCGTCTCTTTGTTGGTTTGTTTGTTGATTTGTCAGCAGGATTAAACCAAAACCTGGTGGAGGGATGGGGCATCACGGTTAAGGGGAAACTAAAAAGCCTTTTTCTGCAGATTTGATAAAAAGGACAGATAAATACATTTTTTTAAAAATTTTTAACATTGCAAGTAAGGAATTTGTGTGTTATTTTTCTTTTAGAGCTAAACAGACATGTAGGCTTGTTTAGGTATGTGCTCAATTTGCCATTCTTGAAACATATGTAATCCACAGTCATCTATAACCCTCAATGTACAATACATTAAAAGCACTTGACCGTGTAAATCATAGGAGCCCATTGGTGGCTGCTCTGTACAGTTGTGTGGTGATTCAGCGTGCGACTCACTACCTCTGCGTGGCTGCTGCCCACATCAGATAAAACACTTAAACAATTACTGTCTTATCGGCTGTGGTGGGAGAAGAGCTTGTGGCCTCATTAGAACCAGATTAGAGAGAAGAACAGAGACCAGTCCCGCTCGCTCTGGAGTCCAGCAGGCCCTCAGGTGACACTAACCACATTACAGTCTTCACAGAGATAGACGTAGTGATAGTCACATATACCCAGCATGTCGTCCTGTGGCTGGGAACCACCACACTGTTCTCCATCAGAGGCCTCGCTCGCCCCGATCTCAGTCGTGCTGCTCTGAGATACTTACATGGAAAAAACGGCTCAAATGTAGAAAATAAGAACAGTTTGATTTCCTCATGAGCAAACGCAGTTCAGGAACACGGCAATGACTAATATGTGATAACACCACTAAACCTACTTAACAATTATGAAAAAAACAAAAGCTGTAATAGCAATTGATGTCTGGATGAAAATGAAAAAAAGAATATCAGTACAGCAGTGTAGGAAAGTAGAAAATGGAAAAAGTCGGGGCAGAAAGAGGCTCCGACTTTTACCAGCCTGCTCTCACATCTCCTCCTCATCCTCCTCTTTGTCTCCATCGCTCTCTTTCATATGCAGACAATGTGAAAAGACACTCAGAAATACAACAATTGAGATTTGAAAGAGTGATGAAATCTTAATGTCGTCTTTGTACTGTCACACACACTATCTCTCTCTCTCTCTCTCTCTCTCCGCCTCAGTCAGTTTTTATTATTCTGCTCTGTACTTCAGCTCGCTGCTTCTCTCACTCCTCTCTCTCTCTCTCTCTCGTTCCTCTCTCTCTCTTCTCTCTCTCTCTCTCTGCAGGGCAATGATGGCTGGCTGTTTGTGTTGCAGGCAACTAGTGATCTCCACTGTAGCATGCCCTTACATTTCTTCCAGTGTTTTTTTTTTTTTTTTTTTCTCCCACTCAATACCGGAGTTGTGTGAGAGTTGTCATTGGTTGTTTGAATTCGCTCTGACAGCTGCTGACAGGCCCTGTGGCTTTATTATTTATCTAATAAACAAGCAGGCAGCTTCAGCATTTAGAGCTGTTGTAAATGGCTGCTGTTCCCATGTAAACTCTGATGCAGGGCGTGTTGATGTTATGCACCACAGGCCCTGACGACGTTATGACGGACGACACTGGGAGATAGTTTATATGTCGGGACTTTACTAAATGTAAAAGTAGGACTTTTTCTGATATTTGTGCTTTTCCAGTTTTGTGTCCGTCACATTAACGCCCACTTGCTTGCTGTGAACTTTCCGGACATATTCTCACATGGACTCACTCTGACATTTTCCTGACATCTTACTTGGGGCTTGGCAGGATAAGTGCTGAATGTGTCCAGAGCAACTGACTCGGACATTTTCCATATTCAGCCCCTCTGGAAATGTTCAGGAAAATATATCTGAAATATATCTATTTATGTGTGAAAGCAAATTTAACAATTTGACTTGTTCACCAGGAAGTAATATGCTTTTAGTAACATGTCCTGATAACGTGCAAAGGGAAATGACCAGTTGTGAGCATATTGGCACATTGGTAACTCACCTGGTTTCTCTTCTTTCTCCCCGTCCTTTCCCGTTCACTCCCACCATCATGACAGGCAAGATTCCTAAAACAAATCCATAAGAAAAGATTGTAACTATGATAAACAAAATACCGGAGTCATTGTGAGCATATTAAACTCAGCAGTGAACTGCTAAGATTCTCAGTATATGTAGAGTGTGGTAAATATGATCTAATTTTCGTTTTTCTGCTCCCTCTCTGTTTAGACCATGCTGACTGCCATCTCGATGAGTGCCATCGCTACCAATGGAGTAGTGCCAGGTGGGTGAGCAGACGCTGGCACCACACACCCATCACTGTTTGACGCTGTCCGCTTCTAAATTTCTCTTTTCGCTGATTGCTTCTGGCATGTTGCACCCAGCACAGCTTGATATCCCCAGAAACATTAAACGCCTTAGTCTGGGATCTTGTGCACTTTAACATGTTGTCGCACAGCATTAGATACACAAAATAAAGCACTGGCCAAGTGCCTGACATGTTGAAGTTAATGTATGTGTTTGAATCTTCCTGCAAACACAGTAATGTGCACATTAAGCAGTAGTTGTATTTCCTAATAGTTTACATGGCAATGATGGAATGCGTCTTAGCAGTTGGTGAGGACAGCAGGAGTTGGTGCAAAAGAAACAGGCCTGTAGAAAAGTGTGAAACCGTACATCACTGAAAACCATACATATCTCTCTGCAGTTACTGGGACCAGCCGTAATGCTGCTGCAATGTTCTGATTTAAGTCTTTATCTCTTTATGTTCACAGTGTTAGAAAGTACAAGCAAACAAAGAAAAAAAGTGACAAAAATGGCAAAACAAAAGCTTCAAGTACTGGAAAACAATGTGACAAAACCAAATTGGTGCGAATACTAAATTAGATTATTCATCAATCTATGAAAAGTAAAAATCAATGAATTTTAGTTGAAACATTTCAAAAAATCTACCGGTTGTGTCTTATTTTGTTCTCTGGTAACATGATGGACATTTTTTATCAATTTTCCACTACTTCATTTTTTTGTAATTGCTAAGTTAACTGACATTGTTAATGTTTTTTCGCAGCTCCAAAATGGTGGCATACCTCAAGAGTAACAATCATGTGTCATTAAAATGTAACTTGATAAAGAAAATGGAATTACAATCTCTCTGTGCTTGTGTGTGTGTGCGTGCGCAGCTGGAGGAGCCTACTACATGATATCCCGTTCGCTGGGCCCTGAGTTTGGGGGAGCAGTGGGGATCTGTTTCTATCTGGGGACCACCTACGCTGGAGCCATGTACATCCTGGGGGCCATCGAGCTTCTCCTGGTGAGAAACATCCTCTTTACTCCTCTCTCAGATCTGTCTCTTCGTCAGGGCTTCATCATTTCTCAGTTTGATAAGGATTGAATCCATGTACCGTTGTTTGGAGGAGAGGGATCGAGATGAGTCAGGGATCAAACATCCAGTCGTGAAACATTAAGGACGTGATTGAGCCCAATAACTCGACCAATATGCAAATGTTCATATGTCTACAGCACACAAACAATCCTGAAAATGACTTAATGCCTAGATTTTTATTAGAATTTCACAATAAGTAAATCACATTTACAGGGATTAAAATCATATAGCTTGTTTAGCCTAACTGGTATGTGTCACCTTGATTCAGTTCCTATAGTTCTTCACTTTCCACCAAAAACAACTCAGACACAATCTACCGATAATAAAACTCAACCCTCATCTTCTATTTTAACACAGAATAACATAATCTTGTCACGTACCAGCATATTCTCAAAATGTGCTTCCGTTTACAACCTTTTAGGTTAAGATGAATTTAATATAGACCCGATAAAAGGGCTACAGTGACATCAAGCTATTCATAAATCATTTACATTTACACATTAACATCTGTAATCAAAAGACTTGAAAATACATACCTGGATTAATACGAAATATTCAATGAAGCTGCTTTAGATATAAAGCAAACTATCATTCTGGATTTATACATCTTCCCAGCTGCCATGTTGTTTGTTTATTCGTCGGACTGTAAATTAAAAGCAGAGACAGATCACGGCCCAGTGAGTGGCTTCATGTTGACATGAGTAGAGAACGTCAGCCCTCTATCGTACAGCCTCCTTGAAATGACATCCATTCCAAGCTGATTCATCCGGGGAGTCGCCGGACCCAAGTGAGCTGGAGGGGAAATGATGGGACAGTGTCGCCAGGTTAGAGGAGGGTGACCACTCAAATCAAGCTTCCACATCGATGAACCTTTGAACGCCACGCTTTACGATTTTGTCAGAGCAATAACGTGGTGACAAAAGCTGCTTTCAAAAGGAAGTTGTGTCCCAATGTGGAGCTGGTGGATCCAAATGCAGGAGCCACAGATTCGGGTGAAAAGACAAAGAGTCCTTTATTGTAGGCAAGTGCGAGGAAAAGGAAGTTAGCGCAAAAAAAGGATCCATAAAACAATGATCAAAACTCAACATGCAGGGAAACACATGGGAAACTGGGAACGGCAGCAAAGCACAACGCATACGAGCAAAACTAGGTGACAAAGACTAAGGGAGTCACGGAGACTTTATACACACGGGATGAGTGAACACAGGTGAAACACATTCAGAACAGGTGCAGACGGTCATAAAGGAGAGGATCAGGACAAAGGCAAGAAGTAAAGAGACACACAAGGAGCACAGTTTCAAAATAAAACAGGAAACGGACAACTCAGGGAAAAACAACGAAACACCAACCAAATCCAAACACAAGAAAAATGTCCATAATCCAAAAGCTGTTTAGCCACAGGGATGTGTTACTTTTTCATGGTCAGTGGATTTTTATCTAAATCCAGTTTGTCAGAATATAATCTGAGAACACCCTCTGATATCCTGTAATCCTTGATGGCATAATTATGTGCTGCCTAATAACTGACACTTCAGTGCGGTAAAATTAATGGTGAATTAGCAAATGCGGCAAAGCCCCTGTGCTCCAATTAAAACAGAGAAAGTGAACGCTGCAGCACTGTGTGCCGCGTCTTAGTGGAAATTCTTCTCTCCTTCAGTTTATTTTCCACCTCAGTTTACTTTGAAGCTATTTTTTCTCGAGCACCGTGTTCTTCAACGTGGAATCTGATAAATTGATGAAATGCAAGGATCTTTCATCTCGATCTTCATTTCTCTCCTCCTCCTCCACCTCCTCTGCTCTTTTATGAGACGCCTCTTCCACTGCAGCCCATGCTGCATGGAGCACTGGGTAATTATGCAAATAGCGGGAGATCAAGACACTGGCGGAGTAACAAGACCACTTTTTTGAAACAGCTCCCGTCACTTTGGTCTCCTGTTATCAACATCCCAGAGTATGTTTTTTTTTTTTTTGTTTCCTTATTCTCCTTCTGGATGCCTCTAATGGATATGCAGAGTTTGATCATGCCTAGAGGTTAATTCTGTCTTCTGGGTCAAAGCTGGCTTAGTTTCCATTGTAAAATAACAATCCCTGCAGAATTGTAAGGAGCGGATCTGGAGAAGGCTGATTTGAATGTGTTTCATCCTTCCACCCGAGCTAAGAACACAAACTGATGCTGCTATTTTAGGAAGCATGAGCAGTTCACAGTGGAGCCGGGATTTGTTTGCCTAGTGATATGCTGTTCTTAGCATCGGCTTCTCCAGCCAAGTGGCCGAACTGAGGCACGGTTCCCCGCTCGTCCCTCTTCGTATTCTCTGCTCTTTGTGGTGATTAATCAGTTTGGGTGGAAACCAAGTGATTATTTAAAAAAAGAGAAATTCCCGTGCTTATGTAACAGCCTATCCGTGAATCATCTAAAGCTGATGACAGAGACTGACGGGATAATTAGGGGTTTACCGTTCTATGCATGATGGAGCTATTCTTAGATCGGCCAGTAGTAGCAGCGTAATAATGGCAGCTCATTTAGAATATTAATACCATGCTTGAGTTCTTTAATTAAACCGAGTTAAACTAGCAGCCAATATTATGTGTGCTGCTTCCAGCTCCATCAGAGGACTGTTAATGTGAGCATCACATGCTTTCACACTTCACAGAGTTGTCCTCCTCAATCACCTCATCCCTCGCTGCCTTTCTCACCTCTCTTTTATTACATTTCTGTGTGTGAAATTTATTAAATTCAGCAGTAAACAAAGCGCGAGAGGACCAGGCTTGTGACCTGAGATCTGCCAGTTAAAAATCCCCAGACAGGCCAAGGGGGGGGAAAGTGAGGAGGGGAAGTGGATGAGTTGCATTCCCTAAACAACTGGCACCGAGATGCCCTTGAGCTACGAAGGAGATCGTATAGAACCTTTACGAGAAAAATGCAGGTGTGATTTCCCCAGGATACATAAGGTTAAAAAATTGTAATTTAATCTCTGTACTTCAGATCTACATATATCCCAAAGCGGCCATCTTTCCCCTGGAAGGCCTGGAAGGTGCCGAAGCGGAGGCTGCCCTGCTCAACAACATGCGCGTGTACGGCACCATCCTGTTGACCTCCATGGCCACGGTGGTGTTTGTCGGCGTCAAGTACGTCAACAAGTTGGCCCTGGTGTTTCTGGCCTGCGTCATCCTCTCCATCCTGGCCGTCTATGCCGGCGTCATCAAGACCGCCGTCGATCCTCCCGACTTCCCGTAAGCAAAGACATCCCACAACAGAATATAAGATTAGCAAGGATATAAAAACCACAACACTTATATAGATGGAAACATCTGGGCGACAACGCACCAGATGTTTGAGCACAAACACGAGGTTTGATCGATCTGATGCTAGACAGCCATCTGCTGGGAATACATTTGTTTCTTCTCTCATGTTCCAGTGATACTGCCGCGCATACAAATAATGATCAATTTGAACATTATTTTAGAATTGATTCTTTAATTTGCAGGTTTTTCCCTTGTAGGAAACTATATTTTTTTATAATGTATTTTATAGTTGTGTCAAAGTCATTATTTGAGCATGTAATTACTTCCTGCTTTACACTGAAATAGTCATTAAGATACTTAACCCAACAGTTTACAGCCCAGTTCAGAGCATCTTTCACCTCCAGACATACAGACGTGCTGTGACCTGCAACAAATATGTTATCAATGCTTCCTGTGGAGCGATTGTTGTTCGAGGCTGAAGTTTGAAATTTAAATTCAACTACATTCTTTGACTCAGCTCTGTCAGGTTTAGTTTTTAATTACTAAAAGTTTTATTTACATCTGTGGTTCCAAATGAATTATAATTTTTACATCCACCACACCAGCCACTACAACAACTCCCCCTTCAGACCCCCTTTTGTGCCTTTCTGCTCTCCAGTGTGTGCATCTTGGGGAACCGCACTCTGGTGTGGAAGACCTTCGACGTGTGTGCCAAGACCATTGAAACAGCCAATGGGACAATCACCACCCAGCTGTGGAGCATGTTCTGCGATTCACCTTTACTCAACGCCACCTGCGACCAGTACTTCGTTGCCAACAACCTGACTCAGATCCAGGGCATCCCGGGGGTCATGAGTGGAGTCCTGGCAGGTTAGTTCATTCAGTCTGGAAGTAAAGGAAACGTGCTCCTGTTCCTTAGAGGTTTTCGTGTTGATACTAATCAAAGTGAAAACAGTTCTGTCCATCATAAGATACAAAATGCGTGTGTCTTTTTTTAAAGCACCTCTATGCAACTTTTATACTTTAGAATACCAGCTGCAAAATGAGTTTGCTGGTTCACTGTCTTCTACGTAACTTCAGTGGCTACGATCTCCTGTGAGAAGTGTGTAACTGACTGATAGTTGCAGCTTCAATTTCCAGAATCAGGTCCAGCAAATTCAAGAGTAATGTTGAACTGTAGATCAGTTTAAAAAGACTAAGAAGTCATTAAAAGCCTGTTTTAATCTCTAATATTCAACGAGGAAACTTTTAAAATCCGAAGAATTCTAAACAGAGTTTGATGTATTTGTCACAGCGCCTTGTGGTTCGGGAAGCGGGGGATCATGGGTAGTGTCTACCGTTCATTTGTCTTTCAGTTAATTGAGTGGACTAAGGAGTCAGAGCTCTGGTCAACACATTGACTTGACCTTTTTCTCTAAGACACTGGAGCCCATCAGAATCTTGCTTGGCTGCAGAGGGCGCTGTTGCTCTGTAAAAGTTACCTAGTGTTGCTTTAAGATGTGACAATGTCTTTTATCCTTTTATTGACCTTCAGAGGGGGGTGAATCATTTCTATAGGCTTCGTACGTTCAGAAGATATCAGGTCATGATTTCAACGTCCAGTTTACACGAAACACTCACCTGTTCTTTTATTCCTCCCCACATCCCTCTCATCCACCAAGAGAACATGTTCGGGAACTACTACGAGAAGGGCGACCTGGTTGCCAGGAAGTTCATGTACTCAGTGGAGGAGCCGGACCAACCTCTGACCAACTCTAACCGCTACGTGTTGGCTGACATCACCAGCTTTTTCACGCTGCTGGTCGGCATCTACTTCCCCTCTGTGACAGGTGAAACTTCATGTGTTCTCCTGACTTTACTCAAATAATGTTCATGTCTTTGGTGTGAGAGTTTTGCACCCGGACGTTTATCGTAGGACTGTGACCTAAAAGCTGAGGTTTTCCGTCAAAACTCAGTTAAAATGTAAACTCACTCACTGCATCAGAATCTGTGTTATTCATGTGTAGGAATAAATGGACATTCTGCTGCTTTCTAACACAAACACGTGTTGTTTTCACGTGTGTGAATCTCTGACCGTGTTTCCTTCTTGACAATCTGTTCAGGGATCATGGCTGGCTCCAACCGCTCCGGTGACCTGCGTGATGCCCAGAAGTCAATCCCCGTTGGAACCATTGCAGCCATCACCACCACTTCCATAGTCTGTATCCTCTCACTACTGCCCCCTGCAGGATAATAAGAAGCAGTGTCACATTTTTTGAGAGCAAATATCATATGAATGGACTGATTTTCACAAGATAATGTGACCTACAACTTACTTATCAGCCCAGGTAGGAGACTTTACAAATGTCCACAGGTTTAGGTTAATTTTGACCTTGTCAGTATTAGACATCTTAAAATTCTCCTACCCACTCAGTGATTGGTCAAACGGTGCTGGTCCACTGGTGCAAAACCACATTGATTGGAGCTCCATCATCCAGGGGCATTGTTTTAAAGTATTTTTACTTTATTTGTCTGCCTGTATCATTCATGGAAGTTGACCATCTTTTCCTAAACCCTGATGGTTTCGCTAATTTTCAAGATCTTTTTTTGGTCTTAACTTTTGAATGCACTTCCCACCGTCCTCATACAGTATTTTGTGTTGTATATTTGTATTTTCCTGTCGTCTCTTGGCGGCTACACACAACATAAACACTATACTTGATTACAGGCCTCTGTATCCTCTGAGGCAGCCATGTTGAATGTCTCTGATGTATCTCGCGCTAATCTGCTCAGGATCTAACCCAATTTGATTAGGAACATCTAATCGCATCACCGAGCTGCCTTTGCAATCACAAGTTAATAAAGCAGAAGGATATTAGTTACAATGTCACTGATCCCTGAGATATTATCCCAAACTAAATCGATTGATGTCTTTTCCTGGCAAATCAAGGTAATTGACTTATCAGATCATCAAATGCATCTTCAAAGTAAAGGCTTATAATTCTTTTTTGAAAATTAAGCTGATCAAATATTGCATATCCTCCATCTGAAAAACATACCCTCTGTCTGTGTGATAAATTTCCTGATCCATAACCGTTCAGACATGTCCAGTGTGTTTCTATTTGGTGCCTGCATCGAGGGCGTGGTCCTCAGAGACAAGTAAGTATTTGTGTTGTGTTATCTTTGCTACAGAAAGTGCAACAAAGGGCTGAGATGTCATGTGCTTGAAATGGCAACCTTTTCCCCATCTCCCTTAGGTTCGGAGAGGGGGTGCATGGGAACCTGGTGATTGGCACGTTAGCCTGGCCGTCACCGTGGGTGATTGTGATTGGCTCCTTTTTCTCGACCTGTGGGGCGGGGCTGCAGAGTCTGACAGGAGCTCCTCGGCTCCTGCAGGCCATCGCCAAGGACGGCATCGTGCCCGCCCTCCGGGTCAGTCTGTCTGCTCATCTACATATCATGTGCATAATGTTTCCCTCCTTTCAAGTGATGACAAACAGGAGAACTCATTTCAAGCAGGCATATTTTTAAACAACAGTGGTGTTTTCTGTCGTCCCTTCAGATCTTCGGCCATGGGAAGGCCAACGGGGAACCCACATGGTCCCTCCTGCTGACAGCTTGTATCTGTGAGAGCGGCATCCTCATCGCCTCCCTGGACCTGGTGGCTCCCATCCTCTCCATGTGAGAACTGAAGAGATCTCTCTAATTTGCTTTCATTTTTAAGAACAAACTGTGGGAGATCTGGGAGCAGCCAGTCCCCGGGCTATTCCCTAAATAACACCAATGTGCTCAGGGTTGAACTCGTCACACAGAAGGGGCAGATCCCTGTTCTGCTTAGGTACTACATACAAATGCCAGTAAATGTGACGGAAACTGAGCCAACACACTCCTTGGACTGCTTTAGTGACAACTCTCTGTTTTATCCGAGGACATAAGAAGAGTTTTAGAAGCTTTATAGAGTGACTTTTTGTGTTTGTGTCCCCTGCAGGTTCTTCCTCATGTGCTACATGTTCGTGAACCTGGCCTGTGCCCTGCAGACGCTGCTGAGGACTCCCAACTGGAGACCTCGCTTCAAGTTCTACCACTGGTCAGTTCAGCAGATACAGAGGCCTTGGTTCTTGTGTTTGAATCAATTTTCAAATCCTGAAATGTGTTTGTATCTCTTGTCTAACTGCATCTGTCTCTGTCTCTCTCTCTCTCTCTCTCTCTACGTATCCAGGGCTCTGTCCTTCCTCGGGATGAGCTTGTGTCTCACTCTCATGTTCATCTGCTCCTGGTACTATGCCATTGTCGCCATGGTAATCGCCGGCTCCATCTACAAGTATATTGAGTTTGCAGGGTGAGTCCAACCCCAGGAGAGATTGGATACGCTGGCTGCTTTTTGGCTTTGCCTGGCATGCGTCTTTCTACTATATTTTAAAATGTGCGATTTCCAAACCCACAGCCACAATCGTTTTAATGTCTCTGTAGTTTAAAAGAGAGATTGATGTTTGCACTTATAGCTCCACTGTTTGTTTTGGGCTTTAGTCATTTATGTAAACATGCGCAGAACATCCTCCTTATAATATCAATAAGATCAATATCTCATTGTATATATTTTCCCCCTATTTGTAATCGTTTGTGTCTTTATAGACTTTTGACATCCCTCTAAAGTGTTGCATCTCTTTCACGGAGTTTTGCTGGTTCAGCCGAACTCTCAGAATTTGCTGCCTGTTCAAAAATTGCCCCTGAACTTAAATATCATGTTAACACTGGATATAAAGAGACATTTTCATACTCCAGTCCAAAGTTCCCTCTGAGTAGATCCTCACAGGCCTCCTGACCCCTCAGGCCCGCTCAGTAATCCGACCATGCTTGTAATGGAGTAGCACAGAGCCATGCGCACACTGAGTATTTAAGTGCTGCGATTCCCTGTGCTGAATGACATTATGCTAACGTGACATTTAATCCCTATTCACACGGCATAATGTGACTTGTTTCAGTGCTTCAGCTAATGAATAAGGCTATTGTTCGTGTTTTGTTCTGTGTCTCAGTGCGGAGAAAGAGTGGGGCGACGGGATCCGAGGTCTGTCCCTGAGCGCTGCGCGTTACGCTCTCATGCGGCTGGACGAGGAACCCCCGCACACCAAGAACTGGAGGTATGAGACCCTCCGTCCGTGTCCCGCCCTCCTCTCACTTGTCCACGATTCTCCTCATCTCAGATGTCAAACTACAAAAAGTGTCTGTGATTCCATATTAACACACCGATGCTCTCATGCTGTTTTTCTCCGTCTCTCTTTCTCAACTAGGACTTTTACTTGGCCAACTCAGCCATTTCTTTCTTCATGCCTTCATTTGACTCTTCTTGCCCTTTTCTACTTTGTTTGTCTCCCTCCTTTTTTTCTGCCCTGTATTTTCACTTCCTCTCCCCTCTCTACAGGCCCCAGTTGCTAGTGCTGGTCAGTACAGACGGCGAGCAGAACGTGGAGCAGCCTCGTCTGCTCTCTCTGACCAACCAGCTGAAGGCAGGAAAAGGTCTAACCATCGTTGGCACCGCTCTAGAAGGCTCCTACCTGGAGAACTACAGCCAGACCCAGCGGGCCGAGCAGGTCGGAGGCATTTAACTGTTAAATCTTTCAAATTCTCAAAACCAGAAATCTACACATCATTCTTGACAATTACAGGGATGACTATGTGGACTTTTAGAAATGTACCTTGGTTTGATACTTAAGGTTTTCACTTGTTATCTTCACCTCGGTAACAATTGTTCTCTCCGTCACATCTTTATAGGCACTGCATAAACTGATGGAGACTGAGAAGGTGAAGGGCTTCTGTCAAGTGACCGTGTCGTCGAATCTGCGTGACGCTACATCCCACCTGCTCCAGGCCAGCGGGCTGGGAGGCCTGAAACATAACGCTGTGCTGGTCTCGTGGCCGCGCAACTGGAAACAGGGAGACGAGCTTCAGACCTGGAGGAACTTCATTGGTGGGTCACAGGGAAAGAAAAGGAAGAAAGTGATTCTCTCCAGAAAGGACGGAATCTGATTTGTGTGGCTGATTTGGTTTTTAACTCTTTTTTGCAGCTGAAGCAAATCCACTTGACAAAATCTCCACCGGCTCCAGCTTTCGAGTAGCTCAACCTGCTATTTAACCTCGGCTGAGGAAAAATGTCAAAAGAAAATCGTACTAATCATGCAGTGTTATGTTTTTAGAGACAGGGGGGATATATTCAGACATAAGAGGATGTGATGATGCAGCAGAATTATTCATCACAAACAGATTTCTGCCATATGAGCATAAAGTGGCTACTTATAAGTGTCAAAACTTCCTGTTGAGGTCAACCACAGCCAAACAGCTAAATCCCCAAATAGTTTTTAGATGTAGTGCAGCTAACGCTCGCTGCATCTGTTTTTTCCCGTTTCCACAGAGTTGGTCAGAGAAACCACAGCCGCTCACCTGGCTATGCTCGTGCCGAAGAACATCTCGGCCTTCCCGTCCAATGGAGAGCGCTTCACTGAGGGTCACATCGACGTGTGGTGGATCGTCCACGATGGAGGCATGCTGATGCTGCTGCCCTTCCTTCTGCGACAGCACAAGGTACTGAGGAACAGCCAGTGTGAGAGAAAGAGACCAAAGAGGTTTAGACCATAAGCACAAACTTAATGGTAAATAGGTTAAATACAGCCAGATTCGAGCTTCTTACAGATTATATAAATACTTTTAAGAAGTTTAATTAGATGTTTAAATACCCTGAGGTGCTCCGTTTGTGCATTTCTAAACAGATAAGTAGAAAACAGCTTCGATCATGTGACATAAAATGAATGTGTCAGAATTTCTATTTTTTGTTCCTCAGGTTTGGAGGAAGTGCAAGATGCGCATCTTCACCGTGGCCCAGATGGACGACAACAGCATCCAGATGAAAAAGGACCTGACCACATTCCTCTATCACCTCCGTATCGACGCAATGGTGGAAGTTGTAGAAATGGTAAATGAAACGGTCTTGTGTTATACCAGTAAGCATGTCTGCAGAGACGCATCTATGAGCACTTTAATCTCAGTGCTTACGTAACGAGAGGAACCAGCCTGCCTCTGGCTTGTCTCGTTGCTCCAGTAAACATGATAAGCATTGTTCACAGGCAAGGAGCCAATGTGGATGCATGACTGCCCCTGACAGCCGCATTACTGAAGCCTGCTGATTGGTGTAATCACACCATGAAGCACAGAGTGGGTTAAGGCCTCAGAATATTTTGAGACAAAGTACTTGTCAGATTGTCGAGCAGTATCTAAAAATGACATCTTTCCCAGGTTGGAACAAACAATTCAACGTGCAAATCCACACAGAGCGTGACCAGGTGTCATTTCTCCAGCTTTTTAATATCCACACTATCACTTCAGTCACTTTCCAAATACAACATCGTGAACGCATTAGGACAAAGACAGTCCAAAGTGTAGTCTATCCTCTATCCTCGTGGTTCTTGCCGCTTTCTTGAACCCAGCGTTTCAAGAGTGGCTCTTAAAAACAGATGTAAACATATTTTATTTGAGATTTGATCAGACGTAAGAGAACGATAAAAGAAAAATAAACCTTTTTCTTTCCATTTTCACTGTAGCACGACAGCGACATCTCAGCCTACACCTACGAGAAGACCCTGGTGATGGAACAACGGTCGCAGATGCTTAAAAAGATCAACCTGACCAAGAACGAGCGGGAGAGAGAGGTAAAGTTTTGTGGTTTATAAAAGCACATAAACTTCACGTGACTTGACGAGACGACTTGGACATGATTCGACTTGACTTGACCCAACGTGACACATCTGCCCCTCTGGACAAAAAGCATATCCACAGTTAAATCTGAGCAGGACCCTCCATCGCTGCTGACTACAGGCACTGGTTTGCTTTCGTGGACGGAAGCATGATGGTGTTTTGATCGATGTAGAAAATAGAAAATATTGATCTCACTGTTACATCTTTCAAATTCTGTTAAAATGCTTGATCCTCTATGTCAACACAATTTATAAAGTGCAATAAAATCATCCTCGCTTTACTTTACAGTGAATCCTTGCAGTGATATCAAGGACTTGTTTTGCTTTTCATAAACACTAAATGTCTTCGTACCATAAAACAACATCTCAGCCCAAATCACTTCTTTCCTCTCCCTCCTTCACTCGTATCATCACAGATCCAGAGCATCACTGATTCTTCCCGCGGCTCGATCCGCCGCAAGAACCCGGCCGCTGTGACCACCCAGCTGAGCGTGACCGAGGAGCCGCCCGCAGCCACCAAGGAGGAGAAGCCCGAGGAGGAGGTAGGATCAGGTGTTCCAGCAGCCGACCTCGTGTGCGTGCTCACATTTAGGAGATTTAACACATGACGAGGAAGATTGGAAGAATGCCCAAATAAAAATAAAACCAAGAGTCCATTTTATACAGTTTCAAAACAAGGAATCAACAAACAAAACATTAAACTTAATAAGGTGCTAGAAGATAAAACAAATAACACACACTTAAAACATGTTCATATAAAACTGCATTGACAAAATAGAAAAAACTAATACTCTGTTAGACTTGAATAAATATTAACGATTTTGGAAAATGTAGATGTTTTCTTTCTTGTTGAGACTTTGATTAAAAGCTTGATACAGTTATAATGTCTGTACAGTAAAAAGCTGTTTATTAGCTTAGCATAGCGTGGAGACTGTAAACTGGAGGAAACAGGATCCACCGACCAGAACCTCTGAGATCTTCCAATCAACACTTGTAGTAGACTTGTCAGCACTTTACATTTTTTAAATCATTGCTTAAACATATTTTCATAGGAAAGTCTTTTAATGCCTGATTTTTAAATGTTTATGTTGTTTAGCTCATTTCTGTTGACTCTGGTATTTTATTCCCATGCATTTTCTAAAGCACTTTTTAACCTTGTTTAGATAAATGCTATAGAAATACATTTATTTAGTAATTAGTATATATTTACAATAGTTGACATAGTGATGTCTTGACTGTCTCTTTCATGCAAAGGGTTTTCCTGGGACAGGCAAACTGTTTCCCTGGTTGTTGTGCTCAGCTGCACAGCTGCTGGCAGTAGCTTGATATCCAGCACAAAGTCATGATGGCTTCATGTGTTTCATCTCACTCTCAGCTAGAAAAGGAATCAGCATATTTTCCAAGTAGTTGAAACTTTTCCTTCAACATACAAATTTCAGCCCAAGGTAAAATCCTGTTCGAATAATCTCAAACTCTCCTCAATTTCAAGAAGACATTAGATTATCCTCCACAAATTGTTTAATGTTCTGTCGTCTGTGTTCTTGTATCTGTAAGTGCCTAAACTGGTGTATAATTAGTTATAATTATTGTTGAATAATATAATATTTCTTGTGAAATGATATCACTGCTTATTCTAAAAAAGAGAAACAGATATGTAGAGTTGAACACAACATAATTATTCTCAATCCCACTTGTCCCTCCTCTCTCTCTCTCTCTCTCTCTCTCTCTCTCTCCTCTCTCTCTCTCTCTCTCTCTCTCTCCTCTCTCTCTCTCTCTCTCTCTCTCTCTCTCTCTCTCTCTCTCTCTCTCTCTCTCTCTCTCTCTGAACACTGTTGCTCTCTGTGCTTTACCTGCATCTCCACCTCACCGGACTCTGTGAACCTCCCATGTATTGTACATGTAAATCCACGTCCGTCCTCTTTTTCCTCTCGTCCCATAGTCAAAGTCGGCCTCTCCCCCTGTGTCCCCCCCTGCTCAGGTCCAGCTCATCCACGACAACACCACCCCGGCCAGCCCCGCCACCCCGGCCACCCCACTGACCCCCGGAGAGGGGGCCCAGAGCCCCGGGGAGCAGGTCCAGATGACCTGGACTGAGAAGTGCGACGGAGAGCCGGCCAAGCCGCCGGGCGCAGCCACACCCGAGGGCATCAAAGACATCTTCAACATGAAGCCGTGAGTGATGCTCAGTGAACTTTTACCTGTTGTAAAGGTGAATTACCCAAAAAGAGCCTTGAGTTATTTTTCTTCTGCACAATATACGAGCGAAGACGCCAGAACGCTGTTAAAGGTGTTTAGGGTTGATTGTAGAATTTGGAATTTGTAGTTTATTCATGTGTTTCTCTTCTTGCCACGCTGCAGTGAGTGGGAGAACCTGTAAGTATTGAAGTCCCTACAAACCCCATTCAGTCCATTCACATCTCATACTGACCAAGTTGGCCACATGAGCACATGAGGGTGGAATATTTGTGTGTGAATGAGCATCTGTCACCTCGACCAGCTTGGTATCATGAAATGCTGCGGAACATACTTTGAATTGTATAAAATACAGTTTATTCAGGCCTTCGTCAGTGGGAATGAGCTCGACCTCCTTTGCTCTTTGCTCTGTCTTCTCTCAGGAATCAGTTCAATGTGCGACGTATGCACACAGCGCTCCGGCTGAATGAGGTCATCATCAAGAAGTCCTCAGAGGCCAAGCTTGTCCTCCTCAACATGCCCGGGCCGCCCAAGAACCGGACAGGGGACGAGAACTGTATCCTTCATCCCGAGAGTAGAGGGGTTTACTGACATGGTGCAAACAGAGCTGCGTTTCCACAGATCAGAGCAGCTGCAGCAATCTCTTTTTTGTCCACTTGGGGGCAGCAGAGTCAAGCTGTTAACAGAACACAGCACTGATATATTAAAGTTAATAATAAGATGAAATTATGTACAAACAGTTTGTACAATTTAAAGGCTCCACTATGTTCACCAGCTAGTCGTCATATTGGTCTGATCACAGTACATTAATTAAACTTCTTAAAAGTATTATTATATAAATTTTGGGCTGAAAATGAAAACAACACTTTAAGAAAACTGCAAAAACAGAATCTAAATATAATAAATTTGCAAAAGGAAAACCAATGAGCTGAGAGACCCTTTAAAACCTCTCTTAAAATTATTATTATTAATTAATATTATACAAGTGCTGTAGATTAGAATTATGAAATACTTCTGCTCTGGACCTTTATATGAAAAGTACCATGACATATCTCATCAGTCATGTGATCCCTGTTGAACGTTTGATTGGCTGCTTGTTCTGTTTCTTTAACCCCTCCCCCTCAGACATGGAGTTCCTGGAGGTCCTCACCGACGGCCTCAACCGGGTCCTCCTGGTCCGCGGAGGCGGCCGCGAGGTCATCACCATCTACTCCTGAAAACGCAGCCCCCTCCTCCCCTACCACCCCCCCCGCCCCCCTCTCTACCCTCCCCTCAGCCCCCCTCCCTGTGTCACCTGAGCTCCTTCATCAACGCTGCCTCATCATCACCATCACGACCGTTTCTTTGTGTGAGATCCTCTCCCTGCCGGCCGACAGCTCCGCCCAGCTCCAGCACCTCTCTGCTCCATCCCCAGCAGCCCGACGAGCAGCATCACACGCTCCGCCCCCCCCACCTGTCATCCTAGTCTCATAAGCTACTCTCTCTGTTGTCGGCTCTGGACCAATTTAGATGCTGTGTCTAGATTTGTCCTTCGAGAGACTTTTTTCTTTTCTTTGGTGATCTGTCTGAGTCGGAGGTCACTCAGTGAGGAGGAGGAGGAGGAGGAGGAGGTGGGTGTGTGTGTGTGTGTGTGTGTGTGTGTGTGTGTGTGTGTGATTGTTGGCTGAGGTGTGAGCGCACATGCATGTTTGTGTTTGTTTCAGTCTGAAGATGCTTCTTATTTGTGTTGATTTGATACGAGCGAGACGTGGAAGCAGCTCCTGCTCTGAAAGAACGAGAGCTGCGATGAGCTCGGTGCAGGTTGTTGGTTCCAGTGTGGTGATCGGACACTTTCAGTCAGGACCAGCGGCTGGAGGAGGAGGAGGAGGAAGAAGAGGAGGAGGAGACAGCTGCGTATGAACTGTGACATTCACATCCATGTTCGGAGGAGAAGACTGAACCAGCACGTGGATCAAACCTGCAGATTTATCTCCAACTTGCTCAATTCCTTTTTTTCGCATGAAATCCTCACAAGTGCGTGTGTGTGTGTGTGTTTCTACTCCATCACTTGTCTTTCCACCCATCCTCCTTCTCAACTCATCTCTTTAGTGGCTGTTTTATCCCTGTCGCCACTGTTAGTGCCAAAAAAAAGAGAAAAGATTCAACAAGGCTATAGCTTAGTCTGTAGAGATTGACACGTGATTAAACTGTGAATTGTGCGTTTCCTCGCAGGAGGCTGGTGTGATAGTGGGGTCAACGCCACTAATCCACCCCCCCCTGAGGAGATCATCATCGCCAGCACCCCCCCCTCGACCCTCGTGTGGATCACTGTAAATAATGTACAAGCTCTGGCGCGTTGTTCAGTATGAGTGTAGTATTTTTGTGACATATTAAAAAGCTTCTAGCGGAGAGGAAACATTCCGTCGCTCAGAGAGACGGCTCGGAAAAACTTTTACTTCTTTATTTATTGATTGATTTATTGGATTGTTTATTGGATGCTTCGGCTCCCGTCATAACCGTCACCGTGACCACGACGAGCACCTGCACTGCGCGGGGAAAAAACGAGTGAATTTCGACGAGCTCACCGCTTAAAAAGATCACCGATAAATGTTATTTTTTCATCTTATAGAGCAAATATACGTATTTTATGTTTATAGATAGAAGTTACACATATATTGACGAGGTCAGACCGTTGTAATCTCATTTTTCTGACTGTCACTCAAAGATCTATCGCTGTTTTTGCCAAATTTTAGAGACGCACACGTGCCATATCAAAGTATTTTTCAAAGAGACATAGTGATTCTATTGGATAAGTCCGAGGCACCAGAGGTGGTTGGTGCGACTGGTGTGTTGACGACGCTGTGGTTAGAAAGTGGCCCTGGAGGTGATGGAAGCAGATGTTCAGACAAACACGGTGAGTCCCATCAGCTCGTACAGATGTGTCTGAACATCTGTCCACTGGTCGTCTGCAGGGTCGGGTCTGAACCAGTAGAGAGGACAACGGCTGCTGTAGCTGGGAAACTCGCTCTGTCCACAAGACGGAACTCTATGCAGTAGACTCTCCAGTGATTTTATATCCTCTAGATTGGCTAAGATTAGAGCCACACACACACACACACACCACACACCACACACACCACACACACACACACACACACACTCACGTCCCTGACTGAATGACTGGTGAGAAAAAAATCATATTTAGGTTTAAAAGAAGAAATTTTAAAAAGTGCATCTTGGAAGGAATGTGCAATAGTCGAATAAATCCGGACTCATGTGATCATGTTATTTATTTTTTTACACATATATTTTGTATATGTAGATTTCGTAAGTGTTCTAAAAAAAAAAAATCCAGAACCATCTCACTCTGACCAAGGACAGCTGTCACTTTACTTTCAATATCTTTTGTTTCTTTTCTTAAAGAAACTGTTTTTGGTCATTTGCACTTGTAGTAGAAATATAAATATAAACAAATACATATATATATATAGATATATCTATACATATATATATACGATATAGGAAAGCAAAACAAATTAGTTTGTAGAACTATTTAAAAAAACAGTATTCAATGTTTTTAGTGTTGCTTGAATGTCGGACCGTATGTTGTGAATGCTGCTAGTATCAATAGATTTATTTGTACTGTAAATAACTAGAGCGACTTTAAAGAGATAAAGGGTATAGACATACATATCAGCGGCGGGGGGGTCGTCTACAGGACAAGGACCTGGGACCATTTGGCTTGTGATCTCTGGACAGGGTTCGCTTTTTTGTTTTTATTAGAAATCGACACTGAAAACCTTGATGCAATATTATATATTAATATGACAGCTGAGGGCAAACTCTTCACCCTCTGATTCTCTTTTTCAACACAGAAATGCTCTCGTGATTATTCTCACCTTTGACCCCTTCACTGAAGTGAATTTTAAAAGTGACCGGTTGTTGATTTACGCAAAGAAAATGCCAAAATATGTTGGAATATGAGTATTTCGGGTTTATCTGCTCCACGTTAGTGTTTGGGAAACGTTTTGAACACACCTACTTTGACCCCTGTGACAGTGACGGAGCAGCCACTCCCAGTTTTCTAAGATTTCCGGCTGCCGACTCATGAAGACTTTCTTTATCGAGCTTGTCGACTTAACTCTCGACAGAAAACAAGGGGTTTTGAAGAACATGGCTGTTTTGGGATCGTCTCCACGACATTGCCTGCATCAACTGAGCCTTTTAAATTGATTCAAAAAGAAAATATATCTGATGTTTATGGGAGAGACGTTTGTGGGAAATGAGTTTATTTATTGAATTCTAAGTGTTTTATAATTGCTGTTTGCATGGTACTATGTGGCAGTATTTGTTTTAGTGGTTTCTATAGTGATGACTTTACTGTTCAAGGTGCGGAGGTCAGAGGTCGGACACTTTGAGAACTCGGGAGTAGTTTGGCTTGACCTTGAGAAACAAGTCTTTTGCAAAAAAATAAGAAAAAGTATGAGTTCACTATATTGTTCCTTGTTATATTCCACTCTCGCTCAAGTAGTCTTATGTAACGTAAAAAAGGAGATTATGAGTTTGCGAATGAATGGGCCTGGAGGACGGTAACTTCACCCGTGTAAATATATATCACTCAAGTCAGAGACACTGTAACCGACTGGTGTTGTCTTTTGTTGTACACTGTTCTATCACTGTGGACGAAGTCTTAGAGTTTTGTAAGATGATTATGTGCAATATTGTTCTCACATCGGAAAAACCTCTCATTCAAGCTTTTGATTTCCACAAACAACCTGGAGGCGTCAGCCGTCGCTTATCTCATCCGAATGTTTGTCGCCGGGTCGCACGGACCTTAAAGGTCTCGAGTGTTCATCCCAAACGTGGCTGAGACAGCGAAGCACTTTAACACTGAGGAGGTGGGGGTGGGGGGGGGAGGGCAATCTGTGACAGGATGGGTCTGCAGAAACATGGGTGGGGGCGGGGGGGGGTTTGAACAAACTCTGCCCCCACAGCACACGAGTGTATTGCAGCCAGCTCGGACCATCTTATATCCCATGATCCACTGCAGTGGTGAACCGCAGTGACCCAGAGACCTTCCTGCTCATTTCATCCCCATCCTCATCATTTGAGCGTTTTTACTTGACATCCCAGCATGCATCACTTCTCTGTCCTTTCTCTTGCCGAACTCCTTGAAAAAGAAAAACAGTAACCGTTCACAATCTGTAGTGCTTTGTCACTCAATCTGTGAGGTGAGCCTCCCCCCCCCCCCACGATCCCCACTCCCATCCTCCCCACACCCCCATCTGCCCTTCAAAATCCACCCTTGGCCTCCCCCACCCCAGACCACTAAATCCACCCCCCCCCACTCACCCCCCAGCTCTGTATTTTAAATGTGATTGCAGTATATTTCTGAAAAATGATCAAAGAATATAAAACTCGCGCTTCCAATTCTGGCACCGGCTCTGCTTGGACGTCACCACATAGCCACCCCACCCCCCACCCCCCCACTGAGAAACCAGCACGTCCCCCCCACCCCCCCTCCCAGACTGATCCACAGACACAGATCAGATCCTTCGCCTGCACAAACTGTAGCATGAGACAAAGCTGCCGGTGATCATTACTCAGTCTCCATCCTTAAATGGATATTAAGGGCTCTGAAACACATCTATTACCGGGTTGAGGAGGATTTCCTTAAAGACGCCAACAGAGGAAGTAAAAAATAAAATAAAGACAAAATCCCAGATTATTGCAGAGAGGTCACACAGTCTGAGGCTGAGATAAGATCGTTCCCTCCAGCGTCGGACAGATGTGCCTGATGCTGGGGGGGGGGTTAACACACAAACAGCTGCATTTACATTTCACACAGTCGAGCTCTCTGGGAGTCAGAGAAGATTTTAAAAAAAACTTTGAAGTGGTTATCACTGGAGTGCAGGCAGAGCCGTGGTCCAGTTATGTTGTGTATCTCAGTGCATGCATGCAATTACCCTGAACAAGGTGTATTGAAAATATATTGGGTGTTTGTGGTATAAAAGTGTTTTGTTTCTATTAGTTACAAACTTTTCTTTCTACTAGATGCGTTTGTTTTTTTTCCTCTTTCCTTAGGACTGGCCAATCATTGTATCCGAGATGAATATTATTAATTATTATATTATTATAATTATTATAGTAACAGATTCTATTTTTATGGTAGATTTGTTGAGGTGTCAAACGTTATATTCAGATGAACTGATTACCAAAGTATATTTCAGTTTAATGATAAGTGTGACAACGATGTTCTCCAGTGAATGAGACATCAGATCAGTAAATCCTGTTCACCTCGTCACTAAAGTTCGTAGCAGTCATCGGTTACTACACGGGAATATTTTATTCTAAAGGATATAACTATCGGGAAGTGCCAAAGTATTTAAAGATATGCCTGCTAGTGTTCAATTTGCTAATATTTAAACCTTTTTAATCACCAGCTGTGGTTCTATAACTGTATTAAATATAAAACTATCACCAAAATAGGTTTTTAATTTAGGGATCGGGCAGCTTTTAAAGGAAAAGTTCAACTTTGGGGGGGGGGGGGGGAATATTGCTGATTGGTTTTCTTAGTATTAGTAGCTAAACACTATCCACAGGCAGCAAAACCAGCCAATCAGCATCTCTTAAAAAATACCTTCATAAATCTGGTTTGTTCAATTTGGACAAAAATTCAAAATGTAAATGACACAAAGCTGTTGAGTGGACCAGTATCTTGCCTGGTAACTGTTGCTAGGCAACCAGTGGAGGCAAGGGAATGGTCCGTTCCATAAAATCTCACCAAACAGCAATTTGTCATTTTTACATTCGGGTTTTGGTGACACTTCAATTAATTAGTAATATTTAGAGGTAGCGAGCTTTATATTTGACATGAGTGGTATTTGGAAACGTGTGTATTTTCCAAATTGTCTTTTCCTTTAAAAGTGTCTATAACCTTTTGAAAAACCAGTGGTTCCCCCCCAGAGGAACCTCGTCACTGTCCAGATGTGTTTTTAATTCACTGGAGTCGTGGGAAACATTTTGTATGGATGCTTTAAAAATGCAACGGCTGTAGATATAGATGATAAACACAGTATATACACAGAAAGAAAACACCTGTATCAAAACGTCACTAATATGAATTTTCTTTTTCCTCCATTCTGAACAGTTCATTAACTCTTACTTGATACTGTACCTAGTCTTATGGTAACGCTGTAGTGTGTTCTTTTCAGTTCTGTGGGAGTGTGTGTGTGTGTACATGTGCACTTGTAACTGCTGGGGGCGGGGGTGGTTGTGGGTGAGGGTGGGACGGGGCTACGTGTAAATAAATCAAGTACAGTTAGTGTGGAGGTGTTTATTTTTTGTGTCAGTGTAAGTTAAATATTCTAAAATAAAAAAAAAACTAATGTATTATTCTCTATTGTGTTTCATGGTACATTGAAAAGAGGAAAAAGTAGTTTTATCTTACATTTCAAATGCTTATATCTCTATGGCTTCTGGCGATACCCGTTCCATTTTATAGATTTGTCAGCACAAAATGCAATAAACCAATACCATTTTATTACAGCGACTGTGTCTCGAGTTTTTAATCACGTCTTTGTTGAGAATGAAAACTTGTTACAAATTAATAGACTCTGCAAAACTATAAAACACACAAGAGGTCATGGTTGGAAAACAACACAAGTGTCCATCAAGGGCCAAGATGTACTTTACACATGCAACATATCTTCATCATTTAAACCACACGTAAGAAGAATCAATTGTCTCCTGGTTAATAATAATAATTGAAAACAAAAATTTTACAAATCATCAAATTTTACCAAGTGAGAACACTGCCAAGAATAAAGAGATTAATAATAATTAAAAAAAACAAAATTAAAAAGCAGTTTACAAAAACATTCCAACAGTCTACCTATACACAGCTGGTAAATTCACTTCAGAGAATCGATGTGGTGTCTACGCGTACAAGGGGGAAAAGTGGGCCTCGCGTTAGGAGATGGAAATCATCTGCCGCAGCCTGTCAGTAGTGTCGGGGATACATGGACATAGACGGGGCCTGGCCCATGCTCTGTGCCGGTCGGACCGGCGGCTGCTGAGAGGCCCCGGAGCCCACCAGGTGGTTCAGAGACGGCCCGCTCTGGATCAGTGTGTCCAGAGCTTTCTGGACACTCGGGTTGTCAAAATTGATACCTGAAGTCGAGCCAGGGGGCCTTTGACCCATTGGTGCAACTGGCATCCGGCCCTGTGGGGCGCCGTAACCCTGGGATACAGCTGCAGGAGGGGCGGACATGGCGGGGCGGGGCAGGCCCTGGGAGGGGGGCAGGCCAAGGGAGCCATAGGCCTGTGACTGGGAGACGGAGGAGGGAAGGCCTCCAGCACTGACTGATGAGCCGGCGCCGCTGGTGAACAGGCTGAGGATCTTGGCCTGCAGCTCCTGCTGATGGCTGGAGTTAGTCGGGGCGCTGGGAGCGGCAGATAAGCCGAGGTGGCTCGTCTGTTGGGGTGCGAGAGCAGAATGGGAGGAAGAAGGCAGTCCTACAGCCGAGGGCGGGACATCTGCTGGAGCCGCAGCGTGGACTGGAGCTGCAGGGACAAACAGTCAGTTTGAATGAGCTGCTCTGCATCAACAAACTGAACTAATGCTTTTCAGTGTACGGGCGAACGTGGAAGAGTTTCTAGTTGCAGTAATTATTCCACCGTTAGGGGCGTGTGACCAAAACCAGAGCCGGACGAATATGGACTTTCAGAAGCCAATACAGATACATCAGCCGACATATTTAGAGGAGTTGTGAATAAACCCTTCTCACAAAGAAATGTTAATGAGGTTTGATATTTTACACTTTAATCATGAACAATATTAAAATCAATATAAAGAAAAAGAAAATTACAACCAAATATTTTGAACTAAATAAAAGTTCTCATATCGTCAAACAAAGACACAGATCTGTACGTGAAAGGCTCATTTTGGTCGATGTTATCAGTAAATCAGACTCAAATCAAACTCACTATCGCTTTTATTCAGCTCAGTGGAATTTTACATAAGAGACTAAATTTAGAAAATTCTTACTTAAGCACAAATTTTGAATACGTTTCGTCACAGACAATAACTGCCTTTCTTTACGTCCACTGTCAATTCACACTTTAAGAATCTCATGATCCACAGATCAGTTTTAAGACTTCAGGTTCCTACCTGAAAGCGGGTCCGTAGAACTTCGTACCAGACGGACTCGTTTGTCCTTCAGGTACGCGATGAGACTGTCCAGCTCCTCGGGGGTTACAAATCTACACAGAAACCAGAGAAACTTGAATTACTGCAAGTGTTTCAGGTTTTGAATTGTCTGAGAAGCTGCAGGTCTGAATGAAAATATATCCGACATGTTTCATGTTCGATTCCCCAAAGCTCCCGTTTCTACAAATGTTTCATTATCGACGACACTCCAAGGCGATGAAGCTGATACCTGTTTTCAGACAGCAGTGTGATGCCAGTGAGCACAGAGATGGGGTGGCTCTCTCTGTCGGGCTCCCTGAGTAATACATCGTCGGCCATCTTGGCGGCCTTCCTGGCAATCTCCTCGCGCTCTTTTTCGCGGTTTTCCACTTTGTACGAATCGTAGTTGTGGGCAACGAGCATCATGGCATCCTGCATCGGCATGTTTCGATGTTCTGCGGCGACAGAGACACAAAAATGTGTTAAACAACAGAAGTTGATGCAGATTTTAGATCAGGTTCTGATTGTGGGGTTGTGCTGTTACCTTGCGGCGTGCCAAACAAGATGTTGACGGTGCAGGACCGGTGCACCTGGTGCTGCTGGGTGATGATGATGGCAAAGGGAGTGCGGGCTCGGCCCACATCCTCCAGAGCCTGGGTCAGAGAGACCTCCGTGTTGAGGAAGATGAGGTCCACCACCATGCCCAGATCGCGGACCTTCCGCCCGACCGTTTCAGCATACTCCCTACAGTTATTTTCAAAGCAGAGGTACACACAAGCAGACGGACACACACAGACACACACAAACACACACACAAACACACACACACAAACAGGAGCCATATGAAATGAAAACATATCATGTAATGACAGAACATTGCAGAGAGGTGTCTGGTCCAGTATCACCAGCCTCTCAATCAAGAGAGTGAACTTACTTCTGTGCCTTGTTGACGACGATCACAGAGCAGTCGACGGGCCGGTCCGTGTCATAGCGCCGCTGGAGCTCTTCATAATACTGTCGATACAACTCATTACGCCGACGCTCCTCCGGTCGAGCTCGATCCTCTGCTGTACCGGAGGTGAAGGAGAATGGAAAGTTGAATGTCTGCAGAGTTTATTTTGTATTCAAAGTACGATTCTAAACTGATTTGAATAATCTGTTAACGCCACATTCTGGCATTAACATGAAAATGATCAGAACCCACATTTCAAGAATCTGTGTAATCGATTACTTCATCAGAACTGCTCAGATCCATGAAACGTTTAAAATCATCACTAAAGAGAAACTTCTCACCGGCTTTCAACTCCGGGCGAGTTTGAGACCTTGATTTCATCCCACATAATATTCAATAGTGTAATTCTCAAATAGTTATGATAACTAACGTTTTATTGCTTTTATCATTTATTCTGTTTTTATATACATCTTTTAAAAAGTGTTTATTATATATATATGTATATATATATGTATATATATACACACGCGATATATTATAATTTCATTACAACTGTATATTTACCCTCTGGCTCACGACGTCCATTCCAGGGGTCTCTGTAAGGGTCCCTGTAGGGTTCATCCTTCCGGCGGTAATACTCCTCTGCTCCGCTGCCGCTGCGGTAGAATCTGTCCAAGTCTTCTCTGCTGTGTGGACACATTTCAGGTTGAGACTAAAACGTTAACATTTAACTCTAGATTTTCGACTGATGGGCACAATGTGTCACCTGAATGCAGGATCCCGTGGGTCCGCTCTGGGGTCCGCTCTGGGGTCCGCTCTCAGGTCAGCTCTGAGGTCTGCCCTGGGGTCCCCCCTTGGGTCTGCTCTGGGGTCGCCCCTTGGGTCTGCTCTGGGGTCCCCTCTGATGTCAGGTCTGGGGTCCCCCCTTGGGTCAGCTCTGGGGTCCCCCCTTGGGTCAGCTCTGGGGTCGCCTCTAGGGTCCCCCCTTGGGTCAGCTCTCAGGTCAGCTCTCGGGTCACCTCTGGGGTCCTTGTCTCTGCCCTCTGAGCTACGGTAGCGGTAATCGTGGTCACGAGAGTGGCCGGCTGGCCTCGCCTCCCGAGCTGAATCCCTCCCATCGCGGCTATCACGGTGCTCACGTCCATCACGTCCGTCGCGCCCATAAACAGGTGAACGGGACCGAGGCCGTGGCTCTTTGCTGTCCCCGTAACTGCTGTATGGGGCCCTGAGAGAAATGTAATCAATTAGTCCAAGAACACTTAGGTTAGGCAGCCTATAAGACACTAAAGGGTGATAAGAATGTCAATCCTCAGCCGGTGAGGACAGGACTACAGCTGGTACGGCAAATTTCTCCAATATGAACATATTCAGCCACACAACCGAAGCAGCTCAAGACAAAGCCACTATCGTGTTCGCACAGGGAATTAGCGCAAATTCAATCCAGGAGGCGACTCCGGCGGGTGTCCTTTCAAAGGTTTTTAAATTTCCATTGATCCTTGAACGCAACGATATTGACTTGTCGACCATTTGTGCTTCACCGACCATAAATCCAGCTCTTGAAAATACACAAGTGCCCTGGTTGTTAAGCCTTTATGAAAAAGGCTGTGTGTTTTGTGCCGTTTAGACGAGTTTGCTTATGATGATTTGCGTTGTTTCAGCAAGAGACGTTTCCTTTCCAAGGAACGTTTCCAAGTACGTTTGCTTCACGTTTTCACCCAAGAAATAACTACAAATATAAACGAGTGACTTTCGTGTCTAGTCTTTTGACCAGGATATCCACGTAGAAGTAAACTGAAGAACTTTCTGTATTTTTCCAATCATTAAGTCTTCACTTTCTATCCAGGACCCTGAAAACGTTGCTCACTGCTGTTAAAGCAGCTTGGGAGACAAAGGATATATTTTAAGGGTCATACTTTAATAACCATCATACATGTTTGAACTGGTATGTGCACGTCCCAAACCGAACCCGCGAACTTGCCCTGGACGAGTGTTTAAGCGGCACCACACAGAAGTATCAACGTTCGAGACTCACAGTAACTGACCAACAAGCGTAATGCTGGTTTTTGACAGCTAATTGCGCAACGGAGAAATGTCCTTTAAATGTGGTTCCCCGTAGTGAAGGTACGTTGTTAAGAAATGCAGGCGACATTCCTGTTTGTGGTTTTATCTTATTCCATTCATCAGCAGTTGCTCGTGGCAGCGTGTCAAGAGGTGTAGCGGGTGGCTGCTGCCAACGAGCCGACACTCAGGTCGATTTAGTGACGATTTGAGACGTTTCGTGTGGAATCAGACTTTAGGACCCAACGGCCGTTTTGAAATCCTAAAATAAGCTCTGCTCGTCTTCCTCTGTTCGAGGAAGGAAAATGATCCAACAGTTATTATTTGGCGTCAAGCAAAACACAATGTATTTTGATGAGAAACTGCAAATGTGAACATCCTTTAAAACCCGTTTTTTCCCAACGCACGTGTTTGGCTCCCGGAAGCCGTTTCAGTAACTTAATATGTGACACAACTCACGCACAAGAGCATTAAAAAGGTCATTTGGCAGGAAATCTTTAATTTAGAGTAAAGTATTGTTTGTCCCATGAACCATCACAAACCCATCTAGTTGTACGGTAAGTTCCACCAAGCGACTCCACAACTGGTGGGATTGACAGTTGAGGAAAATTCTAAATACGCTTTTGTCAGAGGCGATGGTAGTTCTTCACACCCATTTCGCGTTACTTTACCTTCGAGGAGGGCTCTGCTGGATTTGAGGTTTAGCTTGCCGTCGCTCCACTGCCATATTTACATCTGAAAATAAATCAATCCAAACGTTGAACATAACAGTGACATTTAATCAGCAGCTCATGTGTTCACGCAAAATGGAGAAGTCGCGACAATAATTCCACGATCCAAATGAAATGAGGTCCAACGTCCAAGTTTGAAAATCCAAACTGGACAAGATGTCAAAATGCAGCAAATCGATTTGCCAAATTGATTTGAATTGAGTAAAGGATGAAGAAAGCAAGGAATTCTCTGCTCCTCTTCAAATATGACAAGTAACGAGAGCAATGTTTGAACATGTTAATCAGATTTTCAACTTGAAATTCATCCTTCGGAAACTCCCACAACCACAAGAGTCCCACTTTTAGTGACACATTTAGAGCCATGGTGGACGAAATTCAAAGACTGTGTTGCAAACAAGAGATTTTAGAGATTCAGGCTTTGCCAGAATTTAATGGTGCACTTATTTATTTGCTTTGTCAGCCCAGAATGTAACATATCTACAAAAAGACAGGTTTACAGTGAAAAGATACTGATTGAGTATTTAAGACTAAATGCACGAGGAAAGCTATCATACACAACATTAACCTACTACTAAACCATTTATCCTTAAAACATCAGATTTGCTATTTTTACTGGCATTTTAAAAATCAAAATCAACAAAATTATCATCATCAGGATCAGCACTTAATCTGATACAGCCAAGGTGTATCACAAAGAAAATCTGATCTTTAACAAGCTTGGATTTGTTGATCACCGTACACCATTAAAAGCTTTTCCCATTCAGCAAGACAATCACTCCGTCCAGTTGAGGCTTACCTATTTTATAACCTTTATATATTCGACCCTTTTGGGCCGCCTTTGCAGCTTCCGCTTCCTCAATGCGTTCAAATTGAACAAATCCAAACCCACGAAACATGGACACGCCTGGAAGAGGAACATTTTAAAATGGTACAGACTTAGGATCGGGTTGGAGAACAGTTTGGATACCTACCCTAAGTTATCCATAGGAATCATAAATTTGTACATGCTTATATTTCATGAAAACGTGACTTCAGTTACTGCTGATACTAATCTAAAATATTGTAGTAGTCTTAATCAAACTCGCTTATATTGTGTTCTTTACTGACCGATAACTTTCCCGTATGGGCCGAACATTTCTTCTAAATCCTTCTTTTCCATGTCGGAGGTCGGCAAATTCCCCACGAAAATCCTTCTCTCCAAATCCCGAGGATCATTACTGCTGCAGGAGCGTGAAAAGTTTCCTGGCGATGGGCTGCGGCTTCTTCGGTGAGACATGACTTGATCCTGAGGTTCAACTGGGTTCGTTCTTCGTTTGTCTCAAATGCTTGGAAAAGTTTTGTTCGGTCGCTAATAAGCTTCGTAAAATTGACGTCCAAGATCCTGAAACATGTCAGTGAGGTAAAATAAGAGATCAAGTTCCTTGGAGGGAGAAGTTTTAGTGGAGCAACAGTCATCAAAGTGAGACAGGAAATGCAAATGCAGCTGCAAATTCTTTTTCACAAGTAGCAAATACTCGAATTTGAAGTAAGCAGTGCTTTTCAAATCTCCAGAATTGTTTTTTATATTCATACTATATAATGTATTATATTATTTATTGTGCCCGGCATTTCTCCCACACTTATTAGCATGGCAAGTTATTGGCTCCATTTAACTCTGCATATTGATCTTGCCTTGCAGTGTGGCATAATTCAAGGCATTTCATTATTAATGTTGAGTATATTAAAAAATAAAAGCAAATCCACATGGAAAAATTGGCATTGCAACCCAACATTTGTGCGTGCAGGGATGTAAACGCTTCACATCACCCACCTACAATTTCCCGTCGCTTTGTGGTTTGGGACGGATCGGTCGCTCGGCGTGCAGCGTCTGCGGTACTGCGTGAGGTGTTAAATCTGCACGTGCATCAACCTTTGCTTTCTTTTTTTCGTCTTTGAAAATGACAAATTTTGCATCTCGAAAAATCCATTTGATGCTGAGCTCAGACGTTTCTGCAGGTGGTGAATCAATATAAATGCGTCCCATTGGTGACCGATTTGAATCCATTTGAGCGCACGTATATATTTTTCAGTGGAAATCTCGTAAAATTTTTAGACGGCTTTGAGTGGTGGACTTTCGCAAAATAAAGCCGTAACGTTGCAGTGCCGTTGTTGGAGCAAAGGGCACATATGCCCATAAAAACACACAGCGTCAATTGTGGAGCATGATATGCTGTTAGGTTGTGAAATTACCAACACAACGTGGCAATAAGTAGTTTAACATTTTTAAATGTAGCACCTCGATCATTTATTTTGTTGTAAGAAATAATGCCCCTCTAGGTCTGCAAGATTGCATGAAATAACCTTGGAGACGGGTTTCGAACGGTGTTTTCTACAAATAGAAACGCGGCGTTTGTTCAAATCGTCCTCTTCGCTTGAAATGGTCAAAATGGCTTCAGGAAAAGCGCAGAGTTGAAATGAAATCATGAGCTTCAGGTTGCTTTGAAATGGCCCAAATACGATTTTTCGGGAAATCTTGAGGATAATTAGATTTTGATGTGGCCTGGGTGGCACAAAGTTAAATGATTTCAGGAAAAGAAAGCCTGGTTGATTTCAGTAACAACACACAAACATTAGAAGAAATTGGGAGGTGAAAGCATTTAGTTGCATGACAGTTGTGGATGTAATTTACAGAAAGCTTTTCAGGGAGCGACCCCTCACATACCTTAACTTGACGCTGGATGCCCTGGATTCTGTGTCCGCATAATTTAACAACCCAAAGTGCCTGGAGAGAAAGAAAATTAAATATTTACATAGGTTGAGAATTACATTCCTTCAACTGTTTTAAGACGTCCGAAGCAGCTTTATATACACTACAGGGGTTACGTCTCTCAAAAGGAGAAACTAGTAGAAAGCAGCCATGTTCTGTATGTGAGACGAGTTCATCACAACACAGCACCAGTTGTAAATAACCTGGTATAAATAATCATTTATACCAGGTCTGATAAATGTGAGTATTGAAGCTACAACGTGGTCAAGAAGGAGAATCAGATTGAACTGCCTAGTATTGCCAACACATAGAAGGAATTTAACTCGCGTTCTACATTTCTCTCAGTGTAGAAATGGACACACAGCTAGAGAGGTCAACAACAAACTGAATGAATGAGTTAGAGAACAATTCAAATTTAAAAAAAACAAAACAATAACAGTATATGTACACGTCATCTGGTTCTCTGGGTTTTGAACAGTGCAAATTGTGCAAAGAAGCAATTAACGTAGTGCAATGAATTAGCTGAATACTGTAGACACATGAGGTAGGTGGGTAGTTTGAAAAGTTATTTAAATTTTTTTTAAAAGGAGTTATGGTTTTGATTTAAAGGTTTTTACATCTCACAACAGTAGAACTGAGGGACAATCAGGGAGGCGGCACATTTAATTCCCTTTAGCTGCTGAGTGGGGAAGCAAAAACCGACCGAGCCGGTCCTGATGCACATGACGAAACATGCATCCCATCGCCGGGTTGTAGGAGTTTATAAGAACCGTGTTAATTCGGTTAATCCACACAATACAAACACAGTCACTACAGAGTAACAACGTTCATGCGGTCGCGTCTGTGTCGGTGAGGGCACGCAGCTGTGTTAGCTAGCTAGCTGGACTGTTAGCTGCTTCGCGCTAGCCGCTGGTTATCATCGAGCTAACACCCCCAGCTACACGTTTAGCTACGCGGAATTAAACGCTTCTCGCACCGCGTGTCCGTCGCGTTAAAGACACAAGAAGAGATTCACTCACGTTCTACGTGTGTTTTTTCTCTCCGCTCCCAGAAGCTAATGGCCGCGGACGCACGGCGGGTTTGTATCGCGTCTCCTCACAAAGCTGCTGCTGCTTCTTCTTCTTCTTCTGTTTGATTCAGCGCAACAGAGAGTCACTTCCGCTTCCTCCGCTGTGGCCACAGCCGCCGCCGTTTGTCCACATCCCCCCCGAGTGGCCACATGTAAAATCACCGGTTGTTCGGGTTGATTTCAGGTGAAAATGTGGAAACTCCCCCCACAGTGGTGTTTATGACGCATGTATACACATTGAAACGCACTTGTTTTCCAATCATCCACCCATTTTTATTGAATTATTTGCTTTGTTGTACTTAATTTCTTGGGGAAAGAGGGGTAGATTATAAAATATTATTCTTCTTTCTGCGCCTTTTCATTCAAGATTTGACATTTTGTGTTTTGCTTTAAAATCCCTTTGTTCGGTCGGTGAATGAGTCTGAGGTAGACTCCAAAACATTCCTCCATGCTGCTCCTGTGGTGTCATCCGAGTGTACGTAATACACGACATTCAAATTCGACGCAAAACAGCGTAATTTACACCATGTTTTTAGCTTAAATGTGCGCTAACGGAAGTATCGATGCTAAGTGCACCCTGCGCGTACCCTTGGACGAGAGCTTGTGTGCAGTGGGTGCGGGTGCGAACGAGTACACGGCTCCAGAGGAGGATAACACTGGACATTTGAGCTAAAAAACTTGGTGTAAATGACGTTGTTTCGAGTTAAATTTTAATGTTGGGGCTTACGGACACTTGAATGACACCGATGGAGGAATTGTATGTTTTTTTCTGTTTTTTACGTTTGAAGAAGGAGTCACCATTTACTTCAATTGTATTGGCTTTGGCTGAAACACGGTTTATCCCTGAAACAATGAAAGGGTTTTGTGGACTCAAACCCTTCACCCACCCCTCCATCGACATAGTGGTGAGTGGATAATGAGTGAATTTATATATTTTTGGAGAACTATCCCTTTATCACTGATTGCAAGGCCAAAACACTTGAGGTGCACAACTGAAGTTATGTCCCTAACATCCGCTGGTGGCCACCTGCTAACACCTACTGGTGGTTGGTAACCTAAATTGTGCAGAAGTCCTTCAAATGTACAAGGGATATTCGCCAAATTGGCTTTTATTCTAAATAAATTGAACTTGACATTAGGTGCCCCTTTTTTTTTTTCCCCTCGGGCCCCCCGGCCCCCCGGCCCCGCGGAATGCGTGTGGCCGGCCCTGCTGAGCGGGGGCCTGCCCACCCTCTCTCCCCGGGACTCGGAGCCTCTGGTGCGGGAGGAGTCAGTCGCTCACACACCAGCCGCAGTCGCTTTGTTACCACTGAGCCAAGATGGCAGACTTCGAGGAGCCCAGCGACGAAGAGAAGGTATCATTTATTCACACTGTGGTTGTTCTCCTGCTTGAATGTCTATGTCCTGGAAATGGCCGCTGTGTGCGGAACCCGCTCCGCTCCGCTCAGCCTGGGTTTGACTTATTGACATCGCCTGACATTGTTCCTGAGCTCACAAACACCTGGTGCCAGTGAGATAACCCGAGTCAAACTGCTCCTCGCTGGTCGCTTGTCTCACATGTTGCTTCTTTAGCACGGTTCAGACTTTATTCTAACTTGAGGGAACGGTGAGCTAATGCTAGCCCGAAGCAAGTCGAGCTACTTCCTGCATTTACAGCGAAGGATCGTGACAGAGCATCGGCAGCAGGTCCACACCCACTGTCCACAAACTATATATACATCATATACATAACACAGTGTATATAACATTGATATTGACATTATATATGTGTTGTTTACAGATGCAGCTTGTTTATATATAGATAGATAGATAGATAGATAGATAGATAGATAGATAGATAGATAGATAGATAGATGTGTGTTACATCAGCAAGGTGTCAGGCACATAAGTAAGATGTAAAAAAATATCTAAAAACTATTCGAAATGCAAGATCAAAATATAAACAATGTAAATAATAAACATGGATAGATGCTTTATTGATCCCAAAGTGAGACATTCCTGTGTTACAGCAGCAAGATATGAGGCCCACAACATCAACTAGATGTAAAAAATATAAGATCAAAATAGAAACAATATGAATGTACGTAAAGGGAGACGCAGAGAGAGCATTGTACATAATGTATACTCACAGAGCGAGTGCAATATACATATTGTGGTGTGTGTCTACATTGTAAATATAGGTGTGGAAGGTGCAGGTATTGGGGCGGGCGGGGGGAGAAACAGAATTTGAGTGTTGTCTACTGGTTTGTGGCAGGACAGATTTGGTGTACTGGTCCTCGTTGAGTCTCATGGAGAAGGCGCTCTGCTCTCTGTCCAGTATCTGGCCCGGGACCTTTTCGTTTAGCACCTTCACAGTGCAGATCCAGTCCGTCTTCCTGCAGCGCTGCTGTCTGCATCGTGCTGCTACTTGTTGTAAAGTAACGCTGTGCATTCCTAAAGCTGCTGGACTGGCCAAGGGGCTTCCACCTCCCAGCCTCACTGCAGTGAAGCTGCAAACGAGGAAATGATCCAAATCAGGGCTGAGTCATACGGCAAACCAAATGATCAAGATTGAAATGTTTGTCAGTGGCAGATGTCGGATGTTTCTAAATCATTGGCCACAAAGGGGCGACAATTTATACAGGGAGGCCAATTGTATGACAGCATCCATGCTAAGTCCCTGATTCAGTAAGGTGCAACTGAGCAGAGAACGACAAACACAAAACACTTCATAAATCTGATCAATCATTTGTTATACCTCCTCATTGTGCTATTTGTTGAACTTTTGTTATATTGTTATTGATGAAAATTATATTGCCATAATCACTGACATTTTTTTATTACCCGGCCGTAATTTTCAATTTAACTTTAATTCGATATCTACTTCTAATAGTGTCTTTATCAGATAATCTCAGACTGTAGATTTGCACGGTGGAGAATCAGAGCCTGAGCCTGGAAGTGCTTCCTGAGCTCTGAATGGGCGATTCAGGATCATAGTTAATCTAGGTTAGTCATTGTAAAGCCCCCTCTGCCCCTTCAGCTGGATGGCCCTGTTTGTAGGTCAGTGCCAGCTGCAGCCCGGAGGCTCGATATCCCTGTCTGCCTGACAGACGGCCTCCCTGTGATGATGGCCCATCATAGTGTGGAGGTGGCAGCATTGTGGGTCACTGTGAATCTCACATAAAATAAAGCACAAATTGTTCTGCCTGATGTAAACTTTGCTTCCACTTAAAGGGAAACTTCACCGAAAAATGAAAATTCTGTTGTTTTCTACTCCCCACTATGCCGATGGAGGGGTGGGTGAAGGGTTTGAGTCCACAAAACACTTCTGGGGTCTCAGGGGTAAACAGTGTTGCAGCCATATACAATACAAATGGAGCAAATGGCGACTACATCTTCAAATGTAAACAAAAACAGCAGAAAATGCCTTCAAACTGCTCCCGTGGGGTCGTCCAAGTGTCCGTACGCCCCGAAATTCAAATTCGACTAGAACACTGTTTACCCCTGAAACTCCAAAAGTGTTTTGTGGAATCAAACACTTCACCCACCGCTCCATCGGCTTAGTGGGGAGATAGTGAGTGAATTTTCATATTTCTGTGAACTATCCCTTTAACTAAGCCTGGCCTTTATCCTGCCAGTCCTCACTGAGTATCAGCACAGCACCTTCCACAGCCTCCTCTCTCTGTGGCTTTGACACCACATGCTTACACTTGCATACTGGCTGCTAAGAAAAGCCCGAGGGCAACATTCCCTTCCTGCCATGTAAGGAGTGGCCAAAAGATTCAATAAGCCCTCAGCTAATAAAGTTAGCAAACTGCTCTCTGCCTCACTCTAGTGGTTGTCTGCAGGTTTTTGTTTTTGACACTATCTCTCACTAGGTGTGTAAGATAATAAATAGACTTTCCAAAAACAACAGGCCGCAGAGTTAAGCAGAATGCTGTGATATAATGATACCTGATACTTCATCATGTTTAACGTTTTAAAGAAAATGATTTTGTCTCTAGGTTCGTATTGCAGCTAGTTTTGTGATGCACGCTCCCCCAGGAGAATTCAATGAAGTCTTCAACGGTGAGCCTTACTTGTGATCGACATATTTAGGACTGTCCGTATTCAGTATGTAAAAGAAAACATAAATGCTTATCTCATGTTCATTTTTTTATTTTCAGATGTTCGAGTTCTGCTGGACAATGATAATCTTCTCAGAGAGGGCGCGGCTCAGTGAGTTTTAGCTGTGTTTTGTGTTTTTCCTGTATTTCAAATAACTAAAATGATATTAATATAATAATACATCGACCTAAGTATCTGTTTGTTTTAATGTATTATTTATATTTTACATCTTATTCAGTTTCTTTTTTGTATGATAATGCACTTTTTTTTTTTTACATACTTCCTGCTTATATTTATTACAATTCTCTAGATGTATAAATCTATCTATATATAGTTCCATTCTTGTTTGGAGCAACTGGGGATCAATAAAGTAAAATATGAATATTGACTTATTTATATGAATCTTACTTGTTTATGTTCTCCTCTGTTTTAGCGCCTTTGCTCAGTTCAACATGGATCAGTTCACTCGGGCCAAAATTGAGGGATATGACGATCAGGCAAGTTGTTCTCTAAAAGTATTTAGATCATTTGTTGTCCTTATTGAACCGACTGAAGTTTCATCGTTTGTCTACATCACTTAAACAATTCTTGATTAAATTACAATAGTAACAACAGGTTTCTCTGTCTGTTTTCCACGCAGGTCCTGATAACAGAGCATGGAGACCTGGGTAACGGCCGCTTTTTTGACCCTCACAATAAGATCTCCTTCAAGTTTCACCACCTGAGCAAAGAAGCCAGCGACCCCCAGCGCCATGAGGGGGAGGCCGCCCTGAGGTCATGGAGAGACGCCTGTGATTCCGCCTTGAGGGCCTACGTCAAGGAGCACTACTCCAGTGGAGTGTGCACGGTAAGATCGCTCAGCCACTCTGCACTGTAGCTGCCGATACACAGCGTCGCCCACTCATCGTGTTTTATCTGCCGCAGGTTTATGGGAAAACGATCGACGGCCAGCAAACCATTATCGCTTGTATCGAGGGGCATCAGTTTGAGCCTAAAAACTTCTGGTAAAGTTGATAATGTTCACATTGCAAACTTCTTAATCCAATTCAGTCAGACGGTGATGTCATTGATGTGTTATTGTGTTATTGTGTTATGTGTATGTTGTCAAATGTACTCATCTACGTTGTCCGCCCTCAGGAATGGTCGCTGCCGGTCTGAATGGAAGTTCAGTATCTCACAATCTACCGCGCAGGTGGTTGGAGTTTTGAAAATACAGGTATGTTGAGTGATCGTGGAGATTTGTCGGAGCTCTGCTGCGAGGTTAGCTTTGTGTCACTGTTGTATGCATCTCCACAGTGTGTATTTCTTCTGTTTATTCCAGGTACATTATTATGAGGACGGAAATGTGCAGCTGGTCAGCCATAAAGATGTTCAGGAATCACTGACCGTGCAAGTGAGTAGTTTTGATCTTGTACATCTTTTTCGTTTTTTATTGAATTACTATTATATATGCATATTTAAAGTTAGTCTGTGATGATAATGCAGAAGCAAGTAGAAAATAATTTTATGTGGACTCAATATGGGCATTTCATATTGTTCATGAGTGTTTAAATCATTAAATTAACCCATGAGTGTTTGTTTTGGCAGAGTGAGAGCCAGACCGCCAAGGAGTTGGTGAAAATTATTGAGGATGCAGAGAATGATTATCAGGTATGTGTGCGTTAAGAATCACAGGAGTTCCCTCAGTATAAATGTGCATTAATACATTTTTTCATGCTGCTCATCCGTCTGATTCTCATGTGCACAACATCTCAGGATTACATTTAAGAAGTCAAAGGTTACGATGACTGAATTTCAATTCATCTGGCACACTCATCCACGTAGACTCAAAAATTCATTCATTAATTATTATAAAAGTTCACACAAATGTCCATTAGGATAAAATAATTAACTTATGACTCTTTATGTCCCGAAGTTCAAAGGTCAGCTTCACTCTAACATTATAATATTCTACATTCTGAATTAGCAAACCTGAAGACGTGAAAGCTAAACAACTGTTGCCGTTGTTGTCTCTACACCAGAATACTTCAGGGCATATTTAAGACATTTTAATTGAAAACATACGCTTCCAAAATGATAGTTTGTTCAAAATAAAATTGGACTCGCTTGCCATTCTCCTACAGCTCACACATTGTGTTTTTCTTGTTTATTTCCACTCATCATCATAATAATAATAAGCTTTATTTATACAGAACCTTTCAAAACACTGTTACAAGGTGGTTTCCAAGTTAAAAATGAAAATTAGAAGGAAAACATCAGGAAACCATTAAAGGCAATTTGAAAATCACGCAGCATTAGAGCACAAATGCAGAAATAGTGTGGGAGCCCTGACAGAAAAGGCCCATTCACCGCTGGTGCTCAGCCGGGACTGAGGAATGGTTTATACGACTTATCTGGAACTGACAGATGATATCAGGATTCTTGTTGACTTGTTTATCTTCTTTGTTTGGCAGACAGCCATCAGTGAGAACTATCAGACCATGTCAGACACCACCTTCAAGGCCTTACGCAGACAGCTCCCGATCACCCGCACCAAGCTCGACTGGAGCAAGATCCTCACCTACAAGATCGGCAAAGAGATGCAGAACGCTTAGAGGACGGACGCGGCGCCGGCCGTGGTTACGAAAGGCTGATGCTTGAGCAACGAGTGGGACGCGTCCACTAAAAAAAAGACAGTGCAGCTTCTGTCAAGCACCAAGAGGGAACGCCTTTCATTTAATATGAAACTGAGTGATGTAACTGTGACTCATTTGTAAACATATTGTACATTATTATTTTTCAACAAATAATGCCTTTAGTGTCACTGTGAAAGTGTTGGGTCGATTCCCGCCATTCAAACTCTCACATACACACACAGTTCATCATCCCTCGGTGCTTCCAATGGACGCACGTCCTCCCAAAGCCATCTTCAGTTTCATGTAGCAACTAGTTTACTTTCTATAAAACACAGATATTCTTTAAGAGCTTCCAATACCTCTATAGTTCTTATTTTATTAACAGAGGGCAAATGCTGTATGCAATATAGATATGTTATCTGACTGGAGAGAGACTTGAAAGCATTTATGTTTTCCTCTGGTTCCACGTCTAAACCGTAGATGTCTTTTCTATTTCTTTTCACTGGCCATATTTGGTTTTCCCTGTTTAAGTTCCCTTTTCTCTCTGTCATAGGGAGACACTTTGATTTTCATGAATACTCCTCCTCCTCCAGACCGAGGAGGAGTTGGTGCCCTCCTGCCTGTTGTTTACCTTTTAGCTTTTGCTATATTTTTTTATACAAACTGTAAGTGCATTTATTATTCTTGAAATAAAAATGTTGCAACAAATATGATTTCAAGAAACATTCATTTGTGTTGTACATCATTTTTTTTAGAGGGCGTGGTCACGATATTTTGTTTTCAGTTTTCAAATGAATTGATCACATTTGGTATTTGCCACTTCAATAGTCACCTGGCACTTATATAAATGTAATAATATAAATGAAATATTTAATGAAAAGATAAAATGAAAAACGTGTGAATTTAAGGGTTCAGTGTGTAAGATTTAGGTGAGAGGCATCTATTGGCAGAAATTTAATATAAATGAATCCTAGTGATGTTTTCACTTGTTATAATTATCTAATTCTAATATTCAGCTGCAACACTTAATTCTACACACTGAACCTTTAATGGAAATTCTTGCTTGGTGGTTGACTATCACAGTTTTAGATGTGAATAGACCAAATGATCAATTTGTATATAAACTCATGGATATACTATAATTGACTATGATCACTCTTAATTCACTCTTCAAACTTTTGAATATGACTGTTTACGACTTCATCGTTCTACGCTCATTATTTCAATTTAAAATAATAATTCGCTTTTTAGTCCGTTATTGAATTGTTATTGTTATTGACAACTTGAAGATCCAGTTCAGCTAATCAAATGCAAAAGCGCATTCTGTAAAACTAAATATTGCAGTATAACCAGCAGGAGACCCCTTGACGTGTGACGTCATTCTGGTGAGACCCACCCAGTATTAGAGTGAAGTTATTGGATTATGTTTATTCTTATTTTCGGTGTTGCACTTCGCAGACGGTCCCTGCGCGGTCGCCACAGCTGTCCGCAGACAAGGCCCGATGGAAACAGGCTGTTTCCATCGGGCCTTGTCTTCTTAACCTCGGTGGCAAGGCGGCGTCGAATCAACGTTTCACTTTCGATTGTCAGGAAGCAGCTGCATCCTCCCCTGGCCCCTCCACCGCTGTGGCCCCCACCCTAACCCCCAGGAACCTGGCCTCAAGGGTCCTGAAGGAGTTACGAGTTAACAGGTGAATACACTTGCCTCTCAGCCACGTAGGACACACTCATTGATTTGTTTATTATTATTTCTTTATTGGTTTTATTACTTGTTATTAATAGAAATGTATTTAAAAAGTCAATAATTTGTTGCCTCCAGTTTCATGTGAAGTTTTGATGCTTTCCTCTGGATACTGAACTGAACATCTAGAAGCTTTAGGAGACTATTATAACCGTTCAACATTTTCAGTGACATCTGACAGATTAAATTAGTTGATCGAGAAGTTTAATTCGGTGGCTATTGGAGTTCTTCAAAAACAGCCTGTTTCCATCGGGCCTCGTCTTCTTAACCGCGGTGGCAAGGCGGCATCGAATCAACAGGAAGTTCGCATCAGTGACTATATTTTGTATGACTGGAGCGAGCTTGAGCACTTCCTCGTCTCATTCCGTTGCTCCTCCAGCTACAGTCAGCATGTCCTCCTCCCTCCACGTCTCCGGAGAGAGGTTCATCGAATATCTGAGAACTTCTGAGGAGGGAATCAGCGTCAAGAGGCTGCCAGCCTTCTACGATCAGTTTAGAGGAAGGTAGGCAGCAGGACAGCAGTTTGTTGTGTGTGTGTGGTGGGGGGGGGGGGGGGGGAGACTGGGTTGTGTGTCACATCCTCTGTTGTGTTCACAGAGTTCACTTCCTCAAAGTCTTCAATGCTCTGATGAGGTCCAACAAAATCTTCATAGAACACGGAATCGTCTACGTAAACGATGAACCTCAGGTAGGATTGTTTCTGGTGTTAACTCCGGACTCGTGTTGAGATATCTATGTTTTACCTGTATCCTACTATATTCTAATATATCCTACTAATAATGTCAGCCGTATAGTCAATATAATCAATAGTGCATAATACTAAATATAACGTGTCACTATAACATGTGTATGATACTTAGTTCTTCAAATAAACGGTGTGTCAGAGAGGTGGAAACAGGAATTTGATGCCCTGACAAATGCTTTGAATGAACTTTTACTACAACTGTTAGTTTCTTATACTGATGTCTAGACTAATGACTTAGATACAGGGTCAAACAAAGGGCTCAACCACAGAAGGGGCGCAAAAGTGGAACTAGACATAGCAACTGCCTAGTAACGAAAAGCACACGAACATGTGACAATCTGATAGCAAAAATACCGTTTAAGGCAAGGAATCTGCCCAGCTACACATTGAGGAAGCTGAATACATTAGACCAATAACTGAGTCTACCCATGACCTCTTCTGTGCCGCCCCCTGTGATTTACCACTTTACTTTCTCTTCTGTAGCCCAGAGATTACTGCGACCAGCGGCGGCCGTCTCGGGCCCCTCGGCGGCAGAACCCCATCTGGGGCCCTGAGGAGGCAGCTGCATCCTCCCCTGGCCCCTCCACCGCTGTGGCCCCCACCCTAACCCCCAGGAACCTGGCCTCAAGGGTCCTGAAGGAGTTACGAGTTAACAGGTGAATACACTTGCCTCTCAGCCACGTAGGACACACTCATTGATTTGTTTTATTATTATTTTCTTTATTGGTTTTATTTTACTTGTTAATTATTAGAAATGTATGTTTAAAAGTCAATAAATTGTGTTTGCTCTCAGCTTTCGTTCTCATACCAAATGTTGAATGTTTTTAAGCATATTTGCCTCAGTTCTCATGATTTGAGCTTCCTGAACTGAATATCTAGAAGCTTTAGGAGACTATTATAACCGGTCAACATTTTCAGTGACATCTGACAGATTAAATTAGTTGATCGAGAAGTTTAATTCGGTGGCTATTGGAGTTCTTCAAATTCTTGATGAGTGAAATTAAATAAGAATTCTCACATCGAACTGTCTTTTGTGAATTTATCAAAGCAGGAAATACAACAGAGAATATAACACAAATAACAAAAGAGTTTATCTGCGAATATAATGGAGAATCTGTCAGAGTCTATATTCAGCTGAATAGGACAGAGTTCTCAACACCACAATGTGGCGGAGAAATCTGACCAAGAGGAGTTCAGTCCTAACCCTAACCCTAACCCACTATCATCAGAAAAGGAAAAAACTTTTCATCCACGGTCCCTCCCCCAGCCCCGACAATACCCAATCAGCACTAGATCAGCGCCAGTGCTTTTGGTTGCAAATATTTTGTTTCTTACAAGGTCAAGAGAGGTTCATGCACAAAAGGTGAAATAAAGTTCATGGAGTAGAAAAACATTACATACAAGGTATAGCAGACAGTAAATATTTCCATTACAGGCGGTGAGTTATTCTCCCCTCGGCCTCTGCTCCTTATCTTCAGTAATGGGGAAGTGTATGTGGGACTCAGATGTCAGATAACCTGCAGAGCCCCTGTATTTACAAAAGTCAGATTCAGGTAACACAGCTCACACATACTGTTGACGTCCGGCCTTCAGAGACCGACCACAGACAGGAACATTATTCCACTATACTATACTATATATTATCTCTGCTCATGTATACAGTTTCTGCTGTGTAACTGCCAAGATGACCTTTTATGACCCGCCTCACAGCAGAGTCACTAGGTTTCAGTCTCCGAAAGGTCCGTGACGTCAGAGCCCCAAATCTGAAACTCACTGGGCTCGTCTCCTCCACAAAGACCTTGAAGAGGCCCTCAGCCTGTTTTCTTATCTCCTGGGATTGTACCTCTCACTCTATTCACACACACACTTCACCTCCTCAGACACACACACACTTCACTCTACACTAGATCTGCATAGAAGAGCACGCCAGCGAATGTTCCCTCGTCTTTCACATCTTCACATGTCCGCATGCTGTAAGATCTGCCTGACCTTCTTTGACAAAGAATAAATGTACGCAGAAAAGACAACTACTGTCAGATCTCTTTATTTCCGAAGCCTCGCCAGGTCAAATTTCCACCACAGTAGATTCTTGGAAGCCGAGTTAGGGGACATTTGTGTTTTTAAGGTCATTGTTAGTATTGTACATCTAAGAGAGCGCACAGGACGTAACATCTCAGAACCTCTTCCAATATCAACCACCAGGATGCACTGAGTTTATTTCTATGCCAGTTCAACAGCACACGCTTTCACTCTTGCAGGAAAATGCTGATGGCCGACAAGAAGGGCATCGAGATCACCTCAAACCCAGAGTCAAGCGAGGGCAAGGTTGAGTACATCGTGGAAAACTCTCAAAGAGACGTTCCTTATCAGGTTCCACATTGAAAATAAGGGCCGAGACGCCATCAACTTCACCTACTACACTGCCCTGTCCAGGATCCGCTGGTTCACTCTGGAGGACGAGAAGAGAGTCACCAGAGCCTGTCCCGTCTCCCTCAATCCTGGTGGGACAACATCTGTGTTTAGATTGAAAAAATATGTATATACTGAAGAAGTAATTAATACTTACAGCTCCTTTTTATTTTTCCAGGAGAAAGTTATGAAGTTGTGGCTCGGTACAAGCTGAAATATCATGGATATTTCCCTGACATGATGTACTTTGAGTTCTTGCCAGTTGATACCAAATATGCGTCTGAGCCCTTCTCCATCGTGAGGGAGATGGTCGCTGATGCCAGGAACCTTCTGGCTTCAGTGCTGGGGCCCGTGGCTCCTTACAAACCACATCGGAGGTTCGCACACAAGCCGTGTGTTAGTGCAGGTAGAGTTTCCTGAGAGGTAAGTTAATTAAAATCTGATTGTAAAGTTGAATGGCACTCAGCAGAGCACTTACCTCCACCGAGGCCCAACAGTCCCCTTCAATTCAATCGAGCTGCACCCCATTGCACACACTCATTAATATCAGTCCTCTTAATAGTAGTGGTGCACCGATGTATCGGCCGTATATCGGTAGCGGCCGATATTCGCCTCGTTTACTGTTATCGGCGTATCGGTAATAAACTTGACTTTCACCGATAACATTTGCCGATATTCATTGGTATGTTTTCTGCAGCCTGCCAATCTGGCATCCAGATTATGGTACACTGACGCCGGGTTTACACCGGGCGCTGAAGCCAAGGAAAGCCAGGCGCCTCCCATCCACCCCCCCGTTAAACCTTTGTGCGGTTCACATGGGCTGCGATGCGCCGCGCCAGCGCCCTTCACCGATGGTTTCGGCGAGCGAGCGTATTGCGCCAGGAAACAGACTGAAAAATGATTTTAAACGATATAAATGTAGCCGAGCGTTTTGTTGTCATATATGTCCGGCCTCAGCCAATGAAAGGACACGAGAGAGGGTCATGAACTCGGGACATCACCGTTTATTCCCCGTCACATTTCACAACCTTCCTCTTCACAGAACCCCTTTCCGCTAAAATCCCCTTTCAAAATAAGAATCCCAATATACAGTCTATGCAAACAACCCGCTTACAACAGGAACTACACATCAACCCTCAACAATAAAGTCACTAAATAAAATAGCTTACATAAATGACATATTTTATATGATATAAATGATCAAATATGCATCCCATACTTTGTATTCCCCTTCTGTTGTCCTGGAGTTTTAATTTCCCCAATTTCCCAATCCCATAATTAAATGTCCCCCTCTGTCCCCTCCACTACAGCCACACAAGCAGTCATATAGATAAAAAGAGGGGGGGGGGGGGGGGGGCTAAAGGCTTGCTTGGAGAATACGTAATTTACCCCCGACACCCGACATTGAACGGGTTACATACAACAACAAGCGGAGAATCGCGGGCTGACCGGAGAAATATTTTTATTGGGCTGTTATTTAATTTAACAAATATAATATTTGTATTGGTCTACTCTATGTTACTGTAAGTACAGAAAGTAACATTTTTGTCATTGAGTAGGTAGTTGTATGGCAGGCAGTTTTCATCGAAAAATATTTGTATTTTATTTGTTGTAATCAGAGCCTCCTATTGTGTTGTGTTGCACAGCAGGCTAGTAGTAGCACTGCATCTTGACTTGAATGTATATGGCATTCCCTGAGGGTTCATGCTAGTGTTCTGTAAGGCTGCATTGCAAGCATCTGTTTACAGTTGAGATGATGTCTTGAGTAGGCCTGGTGATAAATGTTTGGCTGAATAGGTGTCTATGTCCATCCATGGCATCTAAAGTTACACTTGTCACTTTTTCTGTTTTTCATATTATTCAAGTAATAAACAAATATCGGTATCGGTATCGGCTATCGGCTAGATTGTTGTTTTAAATATCGGTATCGGTATCGGCCAAGAATTTCCATATCGGTGCATCCCTACTTAATAGTCCCGATTCTTTTAATGAAGATCCATTAATGATTCCCTGGGAAATTGGTGAAAAATGGCAAATGCAATGTGTAAGGGAAAGAAAAAAGCAATCCTGGACTCATTTTTTATTTTCCACTGAAGCCGCTTTCAGACATGACATGCGGGTAAAATCTAGATCAGTTGCCACTGGGTTTACCCTCAGTTTGCTTTTCACTCATGCACAACACAGCAGGAGGTTCTCTGCACAGACACGTTCACAGCAGCAACACCGGTGTCAGCTCTTATCACCACAAACTCTCTTGTCGTCTTCTGTTTCGCTGTCTTCTCTGTGTGTGTGTCATCACTTTTTCACCAGGATATATTTGTTTTCTTTTTGTTTTTTTAATCTTTGCGTCTGTCGCACGTTAGAAGCAACATCAAACCCCCCCCACACTCGCTCACAGTGAATACAGCGGGGGATCCCCCTGCTGTGTTCACACATCCACTCTGTCACTCTGTCACTCTGACATCTGTGTTCACGCATGCACTTCCTCTGTAGAATATCCGGAGGAACTGCAGAGTTCCCTGCGCGTCTGAAAACATCTTAAGTTACATGGACATCTGTTCAGTAGTTTCAGCTTAATCCTGCTGACAGAGGTGAAAACAAAATCTCCTAAATCTCACATTTTAAATAAATTAAAATTGACTTTTATGACCTGTTATTGAAAAAATAACGATGCTGCTTCTATGAAATAACGTGTAGCAGTTAAATCAATCGCAGCATGAAAATCCTCTGTTACCCACTTCATGTCAAATATTTGATTTGGAGTTGGCTGAAGCAATTTTCTGCACTTGTAATTGAAATTGATCAACAAGGTAACTGTAATTGTGTTCTGTTGATGCTGATTACCATCATGACGCAATGTTGCATGTTTTTTTCTTCTCTTCAGGCACATACTCCTTTACATTGAGAAAAAAGTTAACTTAGGAGCCTACAAGTGCCCTCATTACCTAAAGACACTGGCTAAACAAAACCTGGAGGACTCCGAGAACCTTTCTCCAGCTGCCAAATCCAAACTGGCAACAGTGAAGTGAGAGAATGAACCAGCTGATTAAACTTAACCATGCCTGTGTCGGGTTGATTGTCTTTCTTTTTAAAACACAATGCCTGTGTTTGTGCCGTGCCCCCCCAGGAGCCACCTCACGGGTCCCCTGGAGATGAAGAACTACTTTCACCGGTTCAACCGCCTGCTGCACCTGGAAGAGATACAGAGAGAGGTGGCCATCAGGAAGTACAACCTCCGCAATCAAACCATGACTCGGGACCAAAGCGACAGAAACCTGCTCACGCTCAAAGTAAGACCAGCTCAGTTAAAACATGTTGCCCTACTGTTGTTTTTTAGGTCCACACATTTTGCCTTTCACTCATAAAGAACGCAACTTGAGATTGTCACATGGGCACAGACAGACATTTTTAAGACATTTTATGAGGGGGCTGGAAGAAATAGTCACATTTGGGTTTTTACATTTAGACCATCTGAAAAATATCAGTGCCTGTCTGTTCTTTTAAAACGCGTGCACCTGCCACTCAAGAGCAAATCTTGATATGACTTGTTTTTGGATGGGACCCATTCCCTTGTTTAATTGGTGCCTTTTAAATGATTTTTTTTTATTCTGCTGATATATAATATATTCCTTCTGTTGTCATTGGCCTCTGAAAGCTTCCTAATCTACTCTGAGCTCAACGTTATGTATGTATATATATTTTTTCAACAGGTTCCTGGTGTTGCTGAGGATCGGCCATCTGTACTTTGTGGGGACTGGCTGAAGGTGTCCATATCTGGGGACACATCAGAGCCGCTCCCTGTTTACCACGGATACGTTCGCAAAGTCGAGCTGGATAGTGTGAAACTGAGCTTCTCTCAGACGTAGGCGTTATGTTCAAGATACTCGTCTACTTGAATCCCAGGAGAAAAGGACCTGACCTCACATGTTCCTTTCACTCTGCTTCCTTCTCTCAGGCTGTTGGAGGTTTTTAAAGGCAACATGAAGTTTGATGTGGAGTTTACTCTCAACCGGTACACTTTGATGCTGCAGCATCGGGCGGTGGACTTGGCAGCTAAATATAACCTGGAAGACGTGCTGTTCCCATCTGGTGCAGCAGCGACTCCCTCCCTGCCTATACTCAGGTCTGGTGTCGATACACAAGAAAGAACACACACATACAAAACAAAATAACTAGGGATGCACCGATATGGAAATTCTTGGCCGATACCGATACCGATATTTAAAACAACAATCTAGCCGATAGCCGATACCGATACCGATATTTGTTTATTACTTGAATAATATGAAAAACAGAAAAAGTGACAAGTGTAACTTCAGATGCCATGGATGGACATAGACACCTATTCAGCCAAACATGTAACATTTATCACCAGGCCTACTCAAGACATCATCTCAACTGTAAACAGATGCTTGCAATGCAGCCTTACAGAACACTAGCATAAACCCTTAGGGAATGCCATATACATTCAAGTCAAGATGCAGTGCTACTACTAGCCTGCTGTGCAACACAACACAATAGGAGGCTCTGATTACAACAAATAAAATAAAAATATTTTTCGATGAAAACTGCCTGCCATACAACTACCTACTCAATGACAAAAATGTTACTTTCTGTACTTACAGTACATAGAGTAGACCAATACAAATATTATATTTGTTAAATTAAATAACAGCCCAATAAAAATATTCCTCCGCGCCGGTCAGCCCGCGATTCTCCGCTTGTTGTTGTATGTAACCCGTTCAATGTCGGGTGTCGGGGGTAAATGATGTATTCTCCAAGCAAGCCTTTAGCCCCCCCCCCCCCCCTCTTTTTATCTATATGACTGCTTGTGTGGCTGTAGTGGATGGGCAGAGGGGGACATTTCATTATGGGATTGGGAAAATTGGGGAAATTAAAACTCCAGGACAACAGAAGGGGAATACAAAGTATGGGATGCATATTTGATCATTTATATCATATAAAATATGTCATTTATGTAAGCTATTTTATTTAGTGACTTTATTGTTGAGGGTTGATGTGTAGTTCCTGTTGTAAGCGGGTTGTTTGCATAGACTGTATATTGGGACTCTTATTTTGAAAGGGGGTTTCAGCGGAAAGGGGTTTCAGCGGAAAGGGCTTTCCTTGGCGCTGCGCTGCGCTTCAGCGCCCGGTGTAAACCCGGCGTCAGTGTACCATAATCTGGATGCCAGATTGGCAGGCTGCAGAAAACATACCAATGAACATTGGCAAATGTTATCGGTGAAAGTCAAGTTTATTACCGATACGCCGATAACAGTAAACGAGGCGAATATCGGCCGCTACCGATATACGGCCGATACATCGGTGCACCACTAAAAATAACACATGAGGGTCAGAATGTAGATCTACTGGTAAATCGAAAGCTCTTTGATCTTCACCACCACGATCCGGTACAACGCCCGCAATATGGCTGGTGCCGCACCGACCCACCCGCCCTTTATCTCCCCCTCATTCGTTAACAAGACCCAGAGATACTTGAACTTACTTCAGTAACAGGGAGTTTGTAACTCGTTTTCATTTTAACATTTAAAGAGTGTTAAACATTTCTCAGCAGATCAACTTCACCACTGTCTTACATTTTTTATTTTAAATATCCCACCAGTGTGTAAAAAATATCCTCTGTCACTGTCTGTTATCTACAGGATGTTTGACAGGGATCTGGAAAATAACCCAGAGCAACGTGCTGCAGTCCAGCACATTGTGGCAGGATCGTCTAAACCAGCTCCTTATCTGGTGTTTGGGCCTCCTGGAACTGGAAAGACAAGCACTCTGGTTGAAGCTATGTACCAGGTATCAAGTATCTGTTGGTTTTAAAAAGAACTGAATTCACATGCAAAAAAGGGCTTATTAAAAAGTCTAAAATGTCATTTCCAGGTTTAAAAAAGCCAAATATCAGTTTTTTGATGCTTCAACATGATGATTTGGTGGGTTTTTTTGGGGTCTTAAATTGAATATTTTTATTGCTTCTCAGACAAGATAATGACTTCACCTGGACATTTTTTTTACCTTTACCAAATGATTAATAGATAGAAAATAATCAGAAAATTTAAAATTTAAAATTTAGTTAAAGGGCTCCTAATATTGAACATGAGATTATTTGCCGGATTAGACAGACACTGGTTATCTCACATGGGAGATTACTGTGTTTTGTCTGTGCTTTTCTTGATCGTGTTGAATTGGGTGATCCTCATCTGTAAAAAAAAAACCTCACCTCAATTTCACCTCACAATCACATTTTATCAACATCGTTATCGTAGTCTGAAGCAGTTGTTCGATGTTTGCGTTCATTGCCACTCGGCAGGGAGACACCGTCAGTCATATCCCATCAAACCACACCCTGGAGAGGAAGATTAGCCTTCAGAGCTAAACACGTTTAAAAGACTTATGTCATATGTCAATAACTTTGAGTAATGAATTTGACTTTGCTTGCATTGTCAGGTTATCAAGGCTGATGAATCAGCCCGCATCCTGGCCTGTGCACCTTCAAACAGTGCATGTGACTTACTGTGGAAGAGACTGACGAAGCCCATTGATCGTCAACTGGTTTACCGTGTGTACGCCGACAGCAGAGACCCAAGGAGTGTCCCCGAGCACCTGCTGGTGAGCATCAGCAGATTTTTTAATACATATTTCATGAATAACTGTATCTTATTAACACATTTGTTAATCTGTAGATGTTATAGACTGTTTATAAAGATGGGCGATATGACTTCTCCCCAAAAGTGAAGCCAAAGTGCCTCGAACGCCGACTTGGGGCTGGCTGCTGCAGAGGCCATGATTCCTGCCTTGTCCATATTAGCATATGGGACTCAAAGAGTTTCAGTCCTTTTAGGTCGTTCTTATCACACTGATGTTTGGTAAAGTGCTCATGTTTCTGAAATGTTTGGTTTTAATAAGTAACTTGATGCTATAAAACCAGAGTAGAATGTCATGATTGACAGCTCAGACTGACTCGCCATTGGTCAAGCGCGTGTATCGGCGGGACCTCGACAGCCCGGCTCCAAACCACGATCGCTCCTGCACAGTCTCTGGCTCCACATGACGTCATCAGCACAAGATGGCAGCGTCCAAATTCAGGATATTTTGGCTTCATTTCTGGATAGTGGGAGGAAGTGGAGACACGTCATCCATCTTTTACAGGACCTGTGACGTTAGGAATAAAAAAATATATATTTTAAATCAAAGAAATGTACACGTCCGTAACTAAAGCAAGAACAAACGCATGTTAACCAGCCTTCACATATCAGGTTGATCTGAGTGATTTGATGGTTTCTTGAAGAACCGAATTCTGTATGTGTGGAGCAAACGTGTAAATTCTACACAGCTGTGATAAAAGTCTGAGTTAAACATTATCATTCAAATCCTTTAATTAGAGGAAGGACGGAACATTTCATTTGATGAGTTCATTTTTCTTTCTTCTTCTGACTCTTCCAGGAATATTGTAACTTCGATAAGAATCAGCAAGTCTTTGTGTTTCCAGGAAAAGAAACTCTGATGAAATTTAAAATCGTAGTCACAACTATGTTCACAGCTGGCAAGTAAGAGCTGTTGTCTTATAATTATTATTAATATAATATAAGTAGGATTCTTTACATCAAGATTCATGTTGCACTTTCATCTTTACTATTAGTAAAATTTCTGTTGTGCGTATTTCTTTATTGTTTTTTAGACTCGTGTCTAGAGGAATCGGAGACGATCATTTCACTCATGTGTTTGTGGATGAAGGCGGCCAGGCTGAGGAGCCACAATGTGTCATCGCTGTTGCAGGTAAACTCAGAATATTAGAATTATCAGTAGGCTACATTAGGGTGGTCATTCATCATCACACTTTGGAGCCGCACTGGTAAAGATCTTAATGACATTTTTCATTTAATTAGATGTAGAAACCCATAGAGCTTCAATTTGATGTGTTTCAAATCGCAGTTAAGGGAGATATGGGCTAAGGAAATATGAACTTTTTGGGGGGATGGTGACTTTGACTGCTCATACAGTATCTCCCCTAATACAAGTCACAGAGAAATGGTTCTAATATCCTTTTTAAGCTAGGTGTGGAGATGTATCCATCTTTAGCTGTACACATGTCAGTATAGTGTGATCACACAACCAAAAGAGAGAGCGAGGGGAGATTGTCCATTATCTAATAGAAAATGCCAAATATCCTCTTGAAAAGCGCTTGATTCTCATTGGTCAACATGTTCACGCTGTGTCACAGGTCTGCTCAACCCACAGAAGGGTCAGTTGGTGCTGGCAGGAGACCCCATGCAGCTGGGACCCATCATCATGTCTCGTCTTGCATCGCTTCATGGACTCGGTGAGGCGTTACTTTGTCTGGATGCATTTCATCGCACTGTGTCGCTCCGAACTCCAGATCTTTTCCTGAAATGTTCCAGAGGGGCTGCATGTGAGAACACAAATGCCCAACATTCTTCTCACAATGACAAATGTCCCGAGAATGTCCAAAGTTAGAATGCAGAAGGAAAATTAATAGAAATAAATTATTGCAAGTGTTGGGCGGGTTTATGACGCTTATAACATACGACGGATGCAAAACTGCAAGCAAACACAAAAACAATACGAATATGTCAGGGTGAAAAAGAGGAGCCATGCACGTAGACGAAGATTTCAAATTCGAGAGCTTTCAACCACACAGGGCTCTTGTTGTGCAGGAAACAAAAACATGTGATTTCCTCAGCACAAGTCGTTTCCTGCCTCCTGCGTGTGCTAAGCCAGACGCCACCAGTCACCGGAGCCCGCCGGACATTTTCCTGTTCATGTTCATGTCTGAAAACGGCTTTTGACATAATGTGAAGATCTTCCACCACAGCTGGTTTTTGGTTTCATTTCCTCTTTTTGTCTCTGGTTTTATAATTCAATGATCTGCAGGACTTTCTCTGCTCGAGAGGCTGATGACACGTAACGATCTATACAAGACAGGTAAAGACCCCCGCTTCGTCACCAAACTGCTGAGAAACTACAGGTGAGCTCTCGGTTTTCTCTTGTTAAAGCTGCCTGTTAGGAATAAAGGAAGTTTGATGCTTAAAACTCTTCTGCTTTTCTTGTTTTCTCCTCACTCAGGTCTCACGCTGCCATTCTCAAAATCCCCAATGAGCTCTTCTATGACAACGAAGTGCAGGAGTTTGCTGACCAGGGCGACCGTGAGACGTACTGCAACTGGAAACCCCTCCCGAAAGAGGTGTGGCCCGAGGACAATCAAGTTTTAATTGCACAAAAAAGGTTATCGCAATAACTCTATCAGGAATTCTGAAAATGTCTGTACATATTGATGATGAAGTACAATTTATTTATTGTAAACTCTAAATTTACATGGCAAAGTCAATTTTCCTGTCAGAGTTTTTGAAAAATATCCGTTTCAGTGACTTAAACCATTGATTGCGTGTGGACGAGAGGCCCAAACGCTGAGGAACATTTTAGTTGTGCAAAAATTGCATAATTGTGGACAGGGCGTTAATCTCATGAGTGTCTCTTTTAATTATCATGTCATTATCAACATTATATTATCAACACTCATGATTCAAGTTAATTGAAGACATTACCCACCTTCTAACTGGCACAGGGAACAAGACAAAACTCACCAGGACACATTAGGCCTCATAATTTGGGGGGGAAAAATGCAAAAATAATAATTACAAAATAAATCATTTAGGACCACTCTGTCTGTGTATCTACAGGGTTTCCCAGTGATCTTTCACGGGGTGTTCGGGAAAGACGAGAGAGAGGCCAACAGTCCGTCTTTCTTCAACGTGTCTGAGATCGAAGTTATCGTTGGCTACCTCACCAAGCTGATGGAAACACAAGAAAAGAACGGTCTCCCCAAACTCTCTGCGAAAGACATCGGCATTATCGCCCCCTACAGGAAACAAGTGAGACTGCATTTGTGTACAGTAGCGGTGTGGAGAGAAAGTTAGTTTCAGTTTTAAAGGAGACATATTATGCTTTTTCTTCTCCTTTCCTCTAGTGTTTTTTTTGTGTGTATATAAAAGGTCTGCAAAGTTAAAAAGCACAAAGTCTGTGGTAAAGGGAGCTTCTCTCTCTTTACATATGACATCACGATGTCCCACATTTACCCCCTAACGAAACCAGAGCTGCGTTCAGCCCGGACAAAATGTTTATTTAAACATAAACACCCTGTTGTGATACGCAAGCTGCCAAACTACGGCAGCTGAGAAGGTAATTCTCGGCGTTGTAGTGGCAGAAATCTTGTAGGTAGATGATGTGGGTTTAAATACGTGTTTAACACTTCAAAATACTCTTGATGTTACAGTCTCTGCCAACTGTTTCAGACAGAGGCTGAAAAGAGGAGCTGCAGCAATGGACAGTTTGAGGATGTGTTTTGTGAGCATTAGACTATGTAAACCTTTTCAAGTTATAGCACAAATTGAAATGATCAACCTGAATATGAGCATGCTAAGTTTCTTTTGACTAGCCATTGGTTAACATTGTTACTTTTCAAATAGGTTGAGAAAATCCAAAAAGCCCTGAGGGTTGACCCGGCGCTGCGTCAGTGGAGTGAAGTCAAAGAGATCAAGGTACGTCATGCTGCCTTAAATACGATTCACTCATCTGTTCATCCGAAATAAAATCACATTTTGCAGTTTAATCCATTTTTTTTGTGCCATGATGTCAGGTGGGGTGTGTGGAGGCGTTTCAGGGAGATGAGAGGAAGATCATCATGGTATCGACAGTCCGCAGCAGCATCAACTACGTCAAGATGGACAAGGATTTCAACATCGGATTCTTGTCAAATCCAAAGGTCTGTACCGTCCTAAAGGGGATGAAGAATTTGAATATGATTTCTATCAAAGTCGTTATTACCCCAGAGCATGAGGGCCGCTTAAAGGGGGAAAAAACTGTCTCTTTAAATTACGACTTCGCTCTGATGACATTACTTTTTTCTCATTCAATTTTTCTTTCTTCAAAATGCCCCCCCGACACACCATCGTAAATTATGAATCTCTTTTTGTTTTTTTCAGTTTCTTTTTAAATGATGTATTTATTTTGCAGAGGTTCAACGTGGCTGTGACGAGAGCCGGTTCTCTGCTGATTGTTGTGGGAAACCCTGTGACCCTCAGCACGGACCCCACCTGGGAGAAGTAAGTCAGAGCAGGGCACAGGGGATGAGAGAAAGTTACAGTACTACACACAGTATTCACACACTGACATGTTATAATTGAAAGTATATCCTTGACTGGGAAATCAGAACCAGACAAAACAATTTCCCCTTTAAGGTCTTTAATGTTGCTGTTCTGCAAAGTTTGATATTTTCTCTTTGGAGTGTCACATTTCCTTTATATGAGCACCTTAAAGACGTATCCATCATTTTTACTTCATTTGGATTGTTTTTATTTGCAGGTTCATCAGCTACTGTGTGAAGGAGAAGGGTTACGCTGGATTTGACCCGAAGGATTTACAGAGCGAAGATGATGTTGTGTTGACTCTGGCAGCTCTGAACATCTGAACGTTAGTTGATCTGTAATCTCTGTAAAAACTGTGATTGCCTGGATCATAACTACAGTTGAAATACTAATATGTTGTACTTGTATGAGAACAACATTTTTTGTTCGGGTTTATACAACTTGAGAAATTCAACTTGTGCCTTCTCTGCCTGTGTCTCACGTCCTGTTACAGATGAGAGCCCCCTCCAGCAGCGTGTGGACCCAGAGTGGAAAACAGAGCATTAACATCTCCCAACACAAACCATCTGCAGTGACATCGCACACTGCTGATATACAGTATTAGTTTTTTTTAGGTTTAACCACATCAGCATCAATTATTTAGAAATACTTCATGTACTTCAGTAACCTTTCTACCAGCAGTTTTGCATATTTTGATGTTTAATGCCAAAGTGAATCAGTAAATCTGGTGTTTGACTTTTCACTCTTTGTCTCACGTGACTTTGTCTCTTCAGCGTCTTTAAATAAAAGTGCAGCAAGTTCGATCAGCTGGAACAAATAATTGCTGCACACGAGCAATTCGCGGTCAGGGTTAGACGAAACCAAACGTGGCGTCTCAGTCTTTCCACAAAGAACTGACCAAGCGTGGCGAGTCGCTCTTGTCTCAAAAATAGTTTATTAACAATGTTCATGTTCACTTCAGATCAAACATCCACTACAACACTTTTGTTTACAAAGCATTATTACAATGAGCTAAAAATCTGGATCCTTTATCGATTTCAAATACCTCCAGAGAAAGAAAGAGAAAAGTTACGACACTGAGCAGAAGCTGTTCCCAAAGACGGTGCTGCTTTAGCGAGTGTGCCAGTGTGTGTGTGTGTGTGTGTGTACTATAAAGACCCATCTTTTTCTCATGCATGCAACAACATTGTAAGAACAACTTTTGATATAGTGGCGTAACATAATCTGCACAGATACACACAGCAGTATAGCACATGCTCCTTGGGATTTGTTCGACACCAGGTTCAACCCTCTGCTCCTCTTCTGAGGAAAAGCTTTCATCGCTGTGTTGAGCTGTGGAAGTTAAATCGACCATTTCTGCCGACCTCTGAATCTGCAGAATTCCTTGGCATTAATCTTGTCGACACCCGGGAACGTCATGCCACAACTAGAACGCACATAACTCGAAGCCTCGTTGACAAAAATCGTCTGAATCTGTTGAATCTTGTCTCAATGTGCTATTTGTTGACCGCAATGATGCAATGAGTTAAAATATAGCATCCACCCTCTAAAGATTTGAGGTAACAACATTAATATGGTGCTTGTGTGCGATTGTAACCAATGCCCCCTCTCTTCTTCTTCTTCTTCATCAAAAAAAATGTAATCACATTACCCCTCGGCTCAGCCATGAACAAAATTCAGTTGAAGCTTATGTGCTTGTGGCCGGTAGAGGGTACGAAGCTGTATTTTACATCATAACAGATACAGACTTTGCCAGCTGGTGTGTTTGGGGCCCATCCTGGCGTTATAAGGACGTTTCATGCTACATCAAAGATACCGTTTTTGCCACACCACACACACACACACACATTTCTCCACCTTCTCACTTAACCGACAGAGACATGCAACCAAGGGACACGTAGAGAACATGAAAGAGCAACAGAGGCGGAGTGAAGAGTCTGTTTCTGAGGGCAGTCGATGGGCCTTCACATCGAATAATAGTCGAGTAATACACAGTTGATTTCTGACAACGAATAGGTCAAATCTGAATATTTATGCCGTAAGAGCTTCGATTTCGGCAAAAACTGACGACACCCTCTGCTCTTATCTGAGACGTTCAAAGGTCGGAGCTTTGTGAAACAGGTCACAGAGGTCGCTCTCGACCTCGCAGTGCAGCTGGTCTACCTGCTCTGGGAGAGGACGACCGAAAGGCACACCAGAGCAGAGAAGGCACCATGAGGGGGGAAAAGAAACTCATCAAAACGCAACCGAGCTCCTCCGAGACATGTGAAGAATGTCGCCTGACTGGAAAAGTCCACACGCACAGCGAGACACTTCCATGACTTGGCAAACCCATTCAACACACAAACACACACACACAAACACACACACAACAGAGCGGGTGTGACAGGCTCGTGTACATTGTAGTGCCGTCACTCTCGATGAACAAACAAGGGAGGTTTCATTAGGCCGTGGCCTTCGTGCGATTCCTGTTTCAGCTGTGTCATCTCCCCTGTCGCTCCGAACCCGCTATTGTGCAGAGTTGAGTCATATTGGCTCGTGTCTCGATTGGCCAGTTGTCATCCCTCCATCTAGGACTCAACAGAACGTACGGGAACAATCAGGGGGAAGCGGGAAGCTCACGACTTTTGTTAACCATTATCACGTTATTTAGACAGCTGCCGTCTTATCTTCGAAGTGAGCGGACTGGAAAAACGTTGAGGGGAATGCTGACAAAACAAATTGATTCAAGCAACCATTTTATTGTGCTTGGCGATTCGTCGACGGAGCTGAAACTTAGTTACGGCTTTGAAAATGAGCGAGTGTGCAAGGAAGGGGCCCTCAGCTGAAATGTTCGCTGGCTGGCAAACACGAGAAGTCGATGGTTGGTGTACGAACTTAAAAAAAAAAAAAAAAAGGCACTAGCTCTTGTGGTCAAAAGAAATCAACGTTCATTCTCTATCCCGGCTGCTACCATGAGAAACTGAGCTGGTACTAACAGGACAAGACGTTATTCATGAAGACGTTTTTTTTTTACAAGCTGAAAAAAGTTTGTGAAGTACAATATTGCAGACAATTATGTGCATCTATCACTGCCGCGTTACATTACAAATGCAAAGAAAAAAACAAGTAGGAAAACTTCTATGTGTATTGACAGATTTCCGAAAAAAAAAGGAAATTCAACAAGGAACTTTAAACATCAATTTTCTAACGATGGTTGTATTATAGACAAAGTCCGTTTCCTGTATAAGGGGTGTTTTCATTGGATTCATCTGCCTGCGTCTTATCGTGAATTGCGAAATACAGTACAAAGATGCCATTTGGTAAAAGGTCAGTTCTTTTTCTTGTGTTTTGCTCTTTTCCTCTTGGTCGGTTGTTTCCCCGGCGTCCGAACTGCTCACAGCAGCGCGCAGCCGCCTCTCTTCTTGCGCTTGCGGACCTGCAGCGCCGCCCTGGTGGCCATCTCGAACACTTCCCGCACGCCGTCCTTGGTCTTGGCGGAGCACTCCAGGTAACCGAAAGCACTGATCCTGCCGGCCATGTCCCTGCCTTCATCAGACTTCACCGGCTCCTGCAGGGTGAGACCACACACACTGTTAGGGACTGTGTTAAACATTATTGTGAGGGGTTTTTTTAGCCTGAAGGAAGATTTGGTCTCAATTTGTTTAAAGAAAAAGTTTTAGTTTTGTAGTATTCCTAATATTGACATTCTTGAATTTACTCGTCTAACCCTGAGTATTCTCATTTTACGCTTTTAGACTAAGTAAATCTCTTCTTAGAACATACATTTTTTCATTAGCTACTGGATTTCAGAAGGACATACGTTTTTTGAATTAAACAATTTATAGAGAAAGTAATAATTAAGATCAATATTAAAAATAAGTGTTCGTTGGAGACTTGCAGATTAACATGTTCAGTCCCCCCAGTGTTTTTGTATAGTCCCTTATAAAACCAAATATACTAAAATTGTGCCAGTGTTTTTAAGGCAATTCAAACCGAAATGAAAACCTCGTCAACCAGAGGAAAACTTGAACCCGACCAGCAACATCACGGCTTAGACATGCGGAGCCAACAGTGTGTGTGTGTGTGTGTGTGTGTGTGTGTGTGTGTGTGTGTGTGTGTGTGCGTGTGTGTGTGTGTGTGTGAGCATGTAAATCTGAAACCCTTGAACTGATGACTTCACGCTGCTCTTTGTCTCCTGATTTCTACAGAAAGAAAAAAGCTGACAGTGGCGTCTGACAGAGCTGGAGACAGACAGAGAAAGGGCCTCAGTGGCACGATGTGTCGTTCTGTGACACACTGAACAGACATGTTGTCGTCATCGTGGTTTGACTGACACACCAGAAAACAGGTTTTCAGGAAGACGACAGAAAACATCACTTTCAAAGAACTCACTTCTCATTTCACTTCTTCTTTTAATTTCGATTTAAAACTAATCTGGATACTGTTGTAAACCTTTGCTGATGAATATTTTGAATGAATGCCTGCACTTTAGTTCTATATTGTCATTTTACTATTGTTATTTCTTTATTTTTGTGTTGTTATCTATGTCCTAGAAGAGAGATCCCTCCTCCAGTTACTTTTTCCTAAAGTTTTCTCATTAAGAGGTTTTTGTGTTTTTTATTCTATCCACCTTAAAAGTGTAAACATGTATGTTGAGAATCCTTTTAGATTGATAATTTTGTACTAAATAAATAAAAGTGACTTTACAAAATCACAACAATTGAGCTGTTGCGCAGCTTCAAGTTTCAAATATTTCACTTTTGGCTTCATCATTATGAGGTACGGAGATTCATGAGGGAATAAAATAATTTCAAATCATAAAGCAGCAACATAAAAAGTAACAACTTTCTAAATACATCCTCACATTCTGGGTAGATTAATGGGACAATTCTACTATTTCGGTAGACGTATTGCATGATGAAACATTGTGCAGTGTTAATAAACCTTCCAAAGTTACGGATATATTATTTCCACGGTCTTTGCAAAATATAACGAGGATATAACAGAATATTATTTCCCCTTTCTATTGATTCTGACCAATATTTTACCAATCAAAACAAATTCACGAATCACAAAAAGCCAGACATGTCTCACTTTTCGATTTCATCTGCAATTCAAGAATTTGTGAAACGTGACACTGCCACTACTCACAATCTCCATGGAGGCTGTATTCGTAAATTACATTAATGGGTGAACTATCCCTTTAATTTGTCAAAACACAAAACACAGTGGAAACGACTCAACCGTGTAGGTCTGCTCCGCTGCTTTAACAAATAGACCTTCACCTCAGCTGAACACCCGCAGACTCATATTCAAAGGTCGCGAATATGAGCATTAATAATTCAGACTCCCAAGCTGAACCACCGTGACATGTTTCTCCGCAGCACATTTTCGCAGGCGTTGAACAGGTGCCCACATTTCCCCCGTTTACCTCCATCTACAGCTCATTGACCTTCAGGGAGAGACGTCTGTACCTGCTTCATCTTGGCCAGCTCTCTCCGCGTGTGCTCGTCGTTCCTCAGGTCCTTCTTGTTCCCCACCAGGATGATGGGGACGTTGGGACAGAAGTGCTTCACCTCAGGCGTCCACTTCTCAGGGATGTTTTCTGTCCCCGGAGAGAGAGGGAGGGAGAGAAGTGAGCTGAGATGCTCGGGAGAGAAACTATAAAAAGGGCAGAGTCACCGAGCAGAACACCTCTCGTGATGGATTGCTCTGCAGACGGCTCCAGGCAAAGATGTTTTAGCTGCACTAATCCCAGCTCCCATCAAGGCCATTAAGGCTTTCAACAAACAGCTTGCTGAGCTGAGATGAGTCGCCTTGTTGCTGTGAAGAATACGACAGCGACGAAATATGAATCTTACAAAGCTCATGTATGTTTTTTTAAGTTTCTCATACTGCGGATCACATCTTAGGTTTATTTTGATTTAGTTGTTTAAATGAGGGGTCGGGATCCTCGATGGGGTCGTAAAGTTATTTCCAGAAAGCGAATCCAACCATGCAAATAATCACCACAACAGGAAAAGTTCAAATAAATATCGTTCTGCATAACCACAGTTGCATTTCTCTGGCACGGTTGTTTTGAGGGATGATGCCGTGGTTTAAGTAAAGGTTACACAAATGAGGGTTCTGCATGTAAGCAGTTGATTACCTAAGCTGTCAGGGCTGTCGATGGAGAAGCACATGAGGATGACATCTGTGTCGGGGTACGAGAGAGGCCTCAGCCTGTCGTAGTCCTCTTGGCCGGCAGTGTCCCACAGCGCCAACTCCACCTGCCACCCAACAGAAGGAGAAACAAAAAGTGAAATGCAGCAAAAACATACATCTGTGTACATGTACACACGTGCCGCACAAATCTTGTGTTGTGGGGATTTTTCCCTTTCTACTGCTTATTATCGCCATGATTCGATCATCTGTGTCATTTTCTTGACAGCCTCGTAATAGGATCCTGTCTTAAGGGCTAAAATTAAAAAAAATGAGCTGTCTAACCCAGACTTGATGCAAAAATGTTGCTCACCGTTCCGGATGCACGCACAAACATTTAACCAGTCAAAACATCATTAGTGATCAAGTTCTTTCTTTCTTGTCCAACAACAGCCGGAACTATTTGGAACAAGACGTACGAGCCTCAGAGCAAAGGCCAAAGTGAAGAAATATTTGGAATACCTAACCACGGGACATTTCCCTGCTCCGGCCACACATGCATACCAGGGATTTTGATCATAGCTTGTGATTTGTGCATTACACTGAGGCCGCTGTGGTCGCGCACGAGAACGTCAGTGTACAGATATCCACTTCTCGTCACCGCGGCAGCTCTGACCTTATCAGAGCTCCACACATCTGTTGTGTTGTCAGCGCTGTGGAAATGAACTTGGGGAACGGGCCTCATCCCATTACGCCGCTGATTAATTCAATTAGGGAAAGTGGGAGATTAGCGAGCATCAAACCGGGAACCTTCTGTCCCTGTGCAGACATTAGCTGCCAGTCTTCTCTCCACTCTGCTGCTCCTGAGCTGACTCACAGTTTTCAGGAGGAGGAAAAACTTTCGCAAAGTTTCAAGGCGCCGGAGCGACTGCATGACAATGGATTCTGCTTTGCCCACAGAGAGCACATGCATCAGTCAACGGGGCCCAAAAATAGACGTTTGCAGAGGCAGTAGGGTGGGAGGTGGCGGCGGCGCACTGGGGAGACGAGATGAGCAACCGGAGCAGTTAGGTTCCCACTGGACTTGGTATAACGCCGCAGAATTTGTGGGGAAGAACAGAAAGAGGGGGGGGGACGACAAGCTATTTTTAGAACATGCCCAATCCACTGAGGGTGAGAGAACGTTTATACCCTCAAGGGGGTAAAAACTTAAATTTAGGGGCTGGGATCACAAATCTAATCCAGCGGTTGTATAAGGGTCTACGATCCCCTCCTAGACTGATGTCCATCTTGAAACTCTAAGTTTATATTTCCTGTCCAGAACACTGCAGTTAACCCCTCCCTGCCTCCCCCTGTCCAAGTGTGACCAGGACAGGAAATGAGAAACATTTATCGGACAGAGGAGGAGAGGAGGAGGAGGAGGGGGAGGGGGGGGAATGAGGGCGATTGCCAGGAGACATCCCTGTTCTCTGTCTGAACAGGAAGCTGGGAAGTCGAGTCATTTCCTGTTTTTGCCAAGTGGTGATCCTGCAGCGGTGGTCGGCTCAGGAGAACAAAACCCCCCCTGACATAACAGGCCGTCTGCGACTCGGACTCGACCCTCGCTGGAAAATCCCCGTGACTCAAATTCAAGACGCCACACACTCTGAGGAGTGGGTCTTCAAGGCCGGGTCTGAAATCAGTCCCCATTCATTTTATATCAAGCCTCAATTCAAATTCTTAGTCCTAAAAGTTTGATAACTTCTCAGGAATTATATATTTTTTTTTTAAATTGGCAGCCATAACACATATAAAAGATTTGTTTCACTTTGTGTAGTGAGCCATGTTGGATTATAACACAAACAAAAGGGACTTTCTGAAATGACTTCTAGACTTTCTTTGGTGTCAGATTTACAAACCTGCTTTCCATCGACCTCGATATCAGCGATGTAGTTCTCAAACACTGTGGGGACGTAGACTTCAGGAAACTGGTCCTTACTGAAAACAATCAGGAGACATGTCTTTCCACAAGCTCCGTCCCCGACGATCACCAGCTTCTTCCGAATGGCTGCCATCTCTGCCGGGGAAACAAGAAGAGCGTCTTCACAAGCGGCTATCACACATTCAAACTCAAGGAAAGACTGCCGAGTGTCAAAATGATCAGACGAGAGACACAGAAGGAAAAGTTACTTTTTTTTTTTTTTTGCCGTCGAGGGAGATTTCATCTGTCATGCTGAAAAACAAATGTGGGCCAGAGAACACAGTCACACTTTGTCATCGGTGTGTGTTTCCCCCCTCTACAGATATTTAAATTATTTGTAGCCTTTGCAGGAACACGAGACAAATCAAGAAGACACCGTCGCACACAAACGTTTCTCTGCTCGTGCAGCGTGGGCCCCGAAAGCAGAAGGCTCCGACATCTCTGTCTGACAGTCCTGCATCACGTTGCACCTGTGGGAGAGGGCTGTGATCTGCACATCGTCACAGACAACCGCAGTCACAGACCCGGAGACTACGGCTCTGCAGGACGGGGCAAGAGGAGGGGGAGGAAGATGATAGGGGAGTGAGGGAGAGGAGGAAGAGGGGAGGGGTGTTGAGACAAGCTGGGACACGAAGGAATGCGCTTCTATCAGGCTCCTTCTCCACCGTGTCAGAGCAGCTGGTGGAGGAGCTGCTGGTGTCCTGAGGCAGACAGAACGATACTCTACTTCTCTGCTCTGCATTCTGTTCTCTTCAGGAAAACTTCGGCAGCAGCATAATACTGTAATTATCTCGAAATTATTTTTGCATTAAAAGGAACAAGAGCTCAACCTGCCGGCCCATATGTTGTTCCAGTGTGAAGGCGAAATTGCTTATATGAGGTATACACAGTGAAAAAGATGCAATGAAAGCATTTCCCAACAAAACAACATCTATGTCAGACTAAGTTTAGATGCATCTGTCAACAAGGTTTAAATTTCAAAACTGCACTTTGATTCCTCTGCAAAAATATGAAAACAAGAAATGTGTCTGCAACAACCCCACGCAGCTCCTGACATGCACCGAAGTCCAGACATCTTCAGAGGGGCCTGTATGTGAGAGCACAAATGTCTGAGTGAGTTGCTCCAGACATTTTCCTGAAAGCCCCCCCCCCCCCAGTAAATGTCCAAATGAGCCAGTGTGAGAATACAGTAGGAATATATCCGGAAGACTCCCGGCGAGCGAGTGTGTTGATCACGTTTCTAACACATGATGGACATGAAACTGACAGACAAAGACATCAACCTGGAATGGACACGAGATCTGAGAGCGTTTGGGGATGAGAGCCAGTGTCAAATATTCCAGGTGTTGTTGTGAACGCACACAATCTCCTGCTGCTTTCTTCATATGTGAAAGACAAACTCCGGTAAATGTCCGGGCCCTATTTTCCAGACATTTTCCGAAGTTCACGTCTGAAAACGACTCCAGAGTGGAGGACTGCTTCAGCTGGAGCAGGCTGGAGCAGGCTGGGTGGGGATGAGTTAGCGTCGCTGCTGATGGATGAAGCTGGAGCCCTGCTGCCTGGGAGCAGCTGGGCCTTCAGTCATTTGGCTCCTCTCCTCTCATCCACTTTCTAACAGACAGTCTTGACAACAATCCTCCTCACGAGGAGGGAACACATCTCTCAGAGGGAAATCCGGTTTTAGAGCTGTGGGCAAAACGCAGAGCTGAGTCTGGCCCTTTAACCAATTTAACCTCGGACAGGATGAACCTGTCTTTTCAGTAAGTGGCATCAAAAGACAGAATTCATCATGAAAAAGGTCTGGAGTTATTGGTAAAAGTATAAATGACTTGGTGCCATAACAGAGGAGTAGATTCCTCTCGATGGTTTGTTCAAAATATTTGTATCTATTGAGGGCAGAGGAATATTTGATATTGGACATTTTTAAGATAATATCTGTCAATATCTTGAGGAAATATTTAACTGATAAGCTTGATCAGTTTGTACTGTATTGAAAAGAAAAATAGACTACAGGGATTTTTATTAAATAGTAGTTTGGGGAAATACACTTGTTCCCTTTCTTTTCAATAGTTGGATGAGACGATTGATTCCTTGTCTGATTTTAGTGTGGTCGACATGAAGCTTTCCAATCAGCTCAGTATAAAGACTGGAAAGTGGCAACGTTTTGCTAAAGTGAAGGAAAAATGTCCATTCCAGTTTCCAAGAGCCCAAAGTTTGTCCTCAAGCATCTTGTTCAGTCCAAAACTCAAAGATATTCAGTGTTAAACAGGAAACCAGCAAATACCAGAGATCTGTGCTCATAGTTCTCCAGACAAATACTCCCTTTTTCAATCCATCAATTAACAAAGAGATTGATAAATGAATTGTTGCAGCTCCATTTAACATTTTAAAGATAGAAGTATCCATTCAAAGTGAAACGTATAATATAAATATAACAATATAAATGGGTTGAGTCGCAAAGGGAGCAAAGAAAGCCAGCAAAGAGCCACGAGAGTCAAACGCAAAAGAAGCCATGAGAGGAAATTATTACCCAGCTGTATTTCCATGTGTATTGCGTCTTGGCATAACCAGTAGCCATACTGGAAACTTTGGGTGTGTTGGTGTGTTTGACAGTTTTATTAACATCTTGGTTACTCTCCCTTTCTTGAGGAGAATGTGATCATGGTTTTTGAATTATATTTCCTGCCTTTTACCCAAAGGCCCACTCCTCCTGGTGCCATGTTGTGTGTTCCAGCTGCAAAGGAGGAGGCAAGTGGTGCCAAAGACCTGAGACTGAATGTAGGACACTGCAGCAAATTACTGTGCTCGCGCCTCTAATTTCTACATAGTCGAGCTGCGTCCATTCAAAACGTGCTTATCTCACTGATACTTCCAGATTTTATTCAACATCACATTTTCACATCCCTGCGCAATATGTAGACATCAATAATGATGATAAATCCTTTAATCAGAAATAAGATATCTGACACTTGCACTCACTTTTGAACTAATGTATAAATCCTCCCTTCATAGGAATTTATACGATTTGTGGTCCCAACACGGCTAAGCTGAAAGAGATGGGTCCAACATGGGGAGAGGCCCATCATGTAACCCAGGACCAGATGGAGGCTTATAAATTTATAATGTTTTTAAGGGAAACAAAATATGAGGAACACCTCTCCATATAACTCAGAACAGTTTACTGCAGGGCTGCTGCATTTAATGGGTTTGATAGGGACTGTACTCATCTTGTGCTTCGCAGAGAGGTGGACCAGATATTGGCCCGAACTAGATGATGGGCTAAACGCCAAACAAGTGGGAGACAGCAGCGCCGCGGCCTCAGAGGCTCACCCTGTGAAACAAAACAATCCACTTCCTGTTCCGAGAAGCTTGGGAGGAGCTCTTTTGGCTGCAGCTCTGTTTGGACAGGCCTCAGCAGAGCCGGGACACAGAGAGAGGACTGCCAGAGGCAACGCAGCACATGCTAACACGCACACGCACACGCACACAGTCCCCGTCTCTGCACGACACTTTCATAGCGTGTCCTCGGTGGCGGAGACTGCGAGAAAACATCTTGACAAAAAGGAAATTGTGCGTCACAAACAAGCTGCGAAGCCGAACACTCCAGCTCCCCACGACTGATGCCCAATCCGGGCGCTGATGGCAGCACCAGCTGAGGAGGAAGTTCCAGCCGCTGCCAGCATCAAATGATTTTCACTGCCGTCGTCGTCCCGATCAAACCTGTTCGTCCTGATTTCAGCTGCCACTCGTCCACATTCATATCAAAGCCTGACCCCACTCCGCCTCAATCCAATCACTCGAATGGGAACCACTCGTCTGCAGCCAGTCGGTATCAGCTGGTCGACCTTTGACCCGCACACTATTGAGTGAAAGCATCAAGGTGTCACTGGGAGATTAAGTGAATTCTTGGAAACCGATGAATTCCAACACCGTTCTGTCGGCTCTGCACAAACATCACTGACTTTAGGGCGCAGGCTTTATCCATTCACCCATCGCTCTGACTCTAAACAACACCGCTGAGACTCAGCCGCTGGTGCAGAGAGATTTGTTCCAACATATTCATGAAGCCTACACAACACGCCGAGGTTGAGGGAAGATCAACTGTGAGGCAGGGGAACACATCACAAAGAGAGAAATACTGGAAGAAAAAACAAACAAGGTACCACTGAGCAATATGAACTGACTAAACTGCTCTTTCAGTCTAGGTTCTCCAGATAAAAGTCCACATTTTATCTTTATTTACGGTGCTAAGTTCCAACAGAAGTCAAAGAACAAATAAGAAGCCGGTTTCTAATGGTGATCTATTTCTTCTAGTAGTGGTTTCAACCTTTTTCGGCTCGGGCCCAGTCGACTACAGCAGCAAAAAAAACAAAAAAATGCCTCCAACACTGCTCGTGTTTCCATGTCAGGCCTTGAAGAGTACGCAAGTGCAACGATCTTATACCACATGACGTCTTTAAAGTAAGTTTCACCCAGATAAAAGTGCAAGTTATCAAGTCGTCACCTTGAAACAACTATCAAGTCGTCACCTTGAAACCGCCACCCACTGTTGTTGGTCTTCTTCTTCTATCGGTTTACTGGTCCCAACTAAAACATCTCTGATTCTGTTTTGCTGAAGATCATGCTCGGTTGTGCCATGGATTGATAAAGGGATACAACTGCATGATTTCTTCGGGGATATTAACTCGTTGTCGTTCAGTCCCATGAGAGTGGACGACCCTCAGGTTCAGCAGTTGCATGTTCAATGGTCGTGCTCTTTGAGTGCGTTCATGCACAACACTTCGTATCAGGAAGAGAAAAAATGGTATCGGAACATCTCCAGTCGCTCTCGTAGTTTTCATTTTATCACAATTTAGAACTTTGGTATTTTCAGCTGTTGCTCGACTAAACAGGTAATTTCAAGACATCAAAGCTGTGATCAAAGAAACTGCAACATGCAGCTGCTTTTTACAATTTTGGGAGGTTTTCATGACTGAACTAGAATGGCACTCAGAGAGAACAAACCTCCGACAAGGCCCAACAGTCCACTTATGAAACCACATTTCAATTCACTAGATTCAGGGTTAATAAGGAGTTCTTCCCTGACTCATACCGCATCCTTCCAACAAGTTTACGTGGTATTCCGTCCAGTAGTTTTTGTTTAACGCTGCTCACCATCAAACGCAGATGAAGACGAAGTTAATTGGCGAGTAATGCAGATTAAATCATACTGAAAATAAGAGTTAGCTGCAAACTAAAAGTTGACAGATGGAGAACCTGAGGAAGCCTCTGCAGTAAATGCGAGTGGGTAAAGTGAACTCACTCTGGACACTGGAAAACGCACATTAAAACCGGATCCAAACACAATACAAGGGGCCATTAAAATACACAGTAAAGCAAAGCACCATTACTTCCTACAACTATTTGAGCAATGCCCCGGGTTAATGAACAGGCCACCTCTCTTTCTGTCTCTTAGGAGGTTTCCTGAGGCTTAGGGGCCAACGGGAGTTACGCAACGAGCTGAGCGGAGTTAACGGCGAGCAGAGCGTGACCCCCCCCCCCCGACCAGTGAGGTGGCGCTGCCTTTCAATCCTCGCGCGAGTTTAATATCGACAACATCGCTGGCCGAGCGTCCAGCCGACAGAAGGCATGCTGCGTCTGACATGATAATGATGATGAGTTTCTTGTTCTGATAATAAGCAGGAACGCGACGGGGAAACAAGCACAAGTAGGATTGTTTTGCTCGTCGAACAGGCTTCACTGGGCTGCACCTCTTTCCCGGATATATACAAACACTGCACTGCACTATAACTCTATATACACAGGAGCTTTAAAAGGACCTTTTCAGTTCAACTCTGGCTGCAGATTAGTCTTTCAGAGCAATAAAAACAAGGCTTGTGCAGAGAAACATCTGCAGCGAAATTACAAGTCCAGCCTGAAGCTCCGCGGAACGACACTTAGTTTAACAAGAGAATAAAAATTACTTTCATATTCTGCAGAGACGTGGTTTTTACTGGCTGCAAAAATGCCCTCCGGCATCGTTGGCACCTCAACCACAACTCATTTCTAATAAGGCTGGTGTTTTCTCAGGATAAACACAAGGTAACAGGCTCTGTTGTTGTTGTTGTTGTTGTTTTCTGTCTGAGAAATGAGCCAAAGTTCATGCTGCCAAAAATCACCTTAACCCAAGTGTAAAAACACAGGCGGGAGAAAACAGATCACATGCAGATATAAACACGACCATCGCCAGTTCCCAGAACACAAGGGGAAGATTAAAATGCTTGTTTAATAGGACAAAAAAACCCAGAGATTTTCCTTTTACTGTCACAGCAGGGCAAAACAAACTGCCAATTTCCATGAGTGTGAAGCTGGAACCAGAAGATATTTATTACTTCTGACCAATATATTGCTGATGAATTGTGTAAGCACTGAGGAGGCATAATACATAGTTCATCTACGTCAGATTTATAAAATGGTTTGCTGTGTTTCAAGTTGGTTAAAGAAGAGTTTAAAAGCACAACCTTGACTCAGAAGCAAAAAAAAATCAAATAAATGTGACATTTAACAATAATGATGATAATAATAATAATAAATTGAATTTGTATAGTACTTTTAACAATGTAAAAAAACAACAACTAATAATTATGATATTGACTGATATAATATGTGTCCATAATGCCCAGCTGCATTTTTGCTACTGATGATTACTGGTAATAATTTAGGGAACATGAAAAATCAATGTCTGTTTTCAAGTATCTCTCAAAACTCACTTTTCCCTGGTAAAATGGATTTTACTCGATTGGTTTTTGCCATCATGTTTCTTTTATGATTTTCATATTTTGATTAAGTACAATTTACTCACTTTGTTTTTAAATGACATTGTATTAATTTGCATATCGTTTTTGGGAAGCACTTTGTTACGGCTGTTTTGAATTGTGCTATAGAAATTAAGTTAGTGTTATTATTGTTATCATTATTACTATCTGTGCATTTTAGAGTCAGACTACAGAAGACATCAACGCTCAGCCCTGGGAACCGACAGTATGTGTGTCTGAGAAATGGGCCAAGGTTCATAAACTGGCAGAGGCTGTGTGTGTGTGTGTGTGTGTGTGTGTGTGTGTGTGTGTGTGTGTGTGTGTGTGTGTGTGTGTGTGTGTGTGTGTGTGTGTGTGTGTGTGTGTGTGTGTGTGTGTGTGTGTGTGTGTGTGTGTGTGTCTCTGAGACAGAGCAGACAGCCTGCGACACTGGCTCCTCCACCACCTTAATCCCAATGTAAAAACATCTTATCGGACTAAATGTGACAGGAGCAAGGTGCGACGTCACACAGTTGGTCACCGCTCCAAAAAAAACTAATCTTATAAGAAAGCTCGGGGCCCGTCCAGCATTAATGACTGGCATGTAGCGGCTCCTGGGTACAAGTAAGACGCTGTGGACTCGGGAGCATTAAATTGAAACGTTAGTGCTGAGCTCTCTTACACAAGAGCAGGGAAATAAACACAGCAGATCAGGTCAGCTTCTCACATTCTTTGGGCGGTTTGTTACAAACATAGCAGCTCCTCACACTCACTGAGTCATGGCTTTACTGGTATACACCCAAAACAAAAAAAAGATCCAATGTCCCAACAGTGAACCAGCCCATGCAATCAAAGCAGGGATGGTGTTTGTAGTAAAGCCTCAAGAGGACAAGTAGATCAGAATTTAAACAGAATATGAAAATAACTTAAGAGATTTTTTATATAAAATGGTATTTTGCTGTTAAAGGAATAGTTCAACATTTCGCTTGCTTTCTGGAATCAGTTAGGAGAGAAGATTGATATCATGTTTACTTCTATGGATCAAGATGCATTAAGAAGCCTCCGCTCACTTTCAGATGACCTCACGATCATGACGCGACTCCAGGAAGTCACTGCTCCCAGGAATCGTATGACACACAACTTCACATGAAACCACAACTTGTCATTTTAATATAACCAAGCTTCCGGCTTACCTTAAGCTAAACTAAACCAAATGTCTCTGTGAGTCAGTTGATGAAATTTGTCTCAGCAACAGGAGAAAACTGCCATCGCAGACTCAAAGAGCATTTTGAATCAGTTAGTTAATCAATATTGCTACCAATCAATACTGAATATTGATTTTTTGCTCATTTAGAAGAATTCCAAACATTAAGTGGGTCCAGTTGATTAAATTGCTGATTTGCTCTGTTTCCTATCATTAACTTGAAATGCTATTCACTTTAAAAATCACATAAATTACGACGAAGACAGAAATCTCACCTCTGGAGACTGTGATGAGCGTTTCGCCCATGTTTTGGACTTTTTAATTTCAAGACTAATTAAAAGATTAACATCCCGATTACATCAAATTACATCTGTTTTGTACATTTTTATTATTATTTCAGTCTTTAAAAGTGTCAGAAAGTTATTAACAATGTCCATCTCAATTTTCCACAGTCAATTTTTTAATCTTCTGTCTTTATTCTCGTCAAACCAACAGTCAACAGCCCAAAGATGCAACTTAAAAATCATTCAAAACAGAGAAAACACTCATTTGAGAAGCTGTAACCAGAGAATAGTTGGCATTTTCCCATCATAGATGACAAACAATTAACCTATCATTAAATATATTAATAATTTGTACACTTCTTCCTATTTTTTCTGTATCAAAAAGATGTTTGTTGCATTGTTGCATTGTAGATTGTAGATTGTTGCCAAATGTATCTTGAGGTTTCAACATATTATCATGTTTTTGTGAATCTTAAGTAAAGAATGACACCTTCCTGTTTAAAATCACATCAAAAGCCCAGAATTTGGACTTCAATCCACACATTTCTTCAACCAGCTTCACGCTAAATACCTCCAGTGAATCAGATGTCCTCCTCCACATGTTTGTGTTGTGCTTGTAAATGACTGTTTGCATTCAAAACAGAAGGACGGCAGAGTTAATAGCGAGGAAATGAAGAGTCCCCAGGAATAGAAGTGGCTCATTAAGAGCTTTGCCATGAGGAGTTGCTTATCGAGGTCGCAGCAGTTGCACAGACTGTTCCCACCAACAGGATCTGATCTGCTGCTCGGCAAGAAATCAACTGTTGAGCACAAACACACCCTGACAACTGCAAAGCACACACTGGTTTGCACTTCATCCCAAATCCGAGGGGGAAACTACAAGATGAGCAGGAAAACAGACGAGGAGAAGCCACCACCTTGTTCTCTGAGAGCCAAGTAAGTGATCTGCAATTAGTCTCAGATCAGAGTCCAACTGCAGCAGTGTGTGTGTGTGTGTGTGTGCGTGACATTTACCTGTCAGCAGCCAGATGAGAGGTTTTATATGAATATTAGTCCCAGCTCGCTCCTTCTTCTTGGTTGTGCCACACACACATTCACAGTGCACACACTCACTCACTCACTTCTTGCTGCAGTATTCGCTAATTTCACAGAGAGGCTGCTGGAAACCGGGGCAGAGCAGCAGGATCCTCCCACTGACACCGGAGAGGATCAAGAGCTCACTCACACACTGCTGCTTCTGTTCGACACCTTCAGAGTAAAACGCTTGTTAATGTGTCAGGTGAGTTGAAATAAAACCAGGACTCCCCTTCCAACATTTGCACAACAGAGAGTAAAGAAAAGGAATCGGGTGCATGTAGATACATTTAAACATATGCATGTTAATAATGAAACCCTCTGTGTTGGCTGAAGATTGTGCTGCAGTAGGTGTTTGTGTGAGACAGTTTGCAAGTAATGAAAGTATAACAGTTGACATGTTCACCTTAGAAGCTGCTATTTGAAAATTATGTTAATCGGTTTATATGTGCGATGAAATCGAAACTCCAAGTTCCAACATTTCTTCAGACTTTCTGAGTTGTTTTGACTTGAGTTGGCGTCCACATGAATTTGCCCAGTCGGGGGCTAATTTTAACGATTATTTCGTCATGAATGTTAGATGAATGCACAAGGAGGGGATTTTCTCACTCCTCGCTTTTGTTTGTTGCCTGGCTGGTTGGTTGGTTGGTTGGTTGGTTTTCTGACCAGCTCACAATTTGGCTGGCTGCCTGGTTGGTTGCCTGGCTGGTTGGTTTGTTGGTTGGCTGGGTGGTTGGTTGGTTTGTTGGTTGGCTGGGTGGCTGGTTGGTTGAATGATTCGTTGGTTGGATTTCCATATAACTTGGTGAAAGGGGGGGGACATAGGCAGAGAAACAACCCATTACGTTTTGGAGCAGATCTAGAGAAAGGGGCAAACCCATTATAATTTCTTCCTTTATACCCCTGTGAATGTGCATACCTCATACCTCTGTCTTGACAGAACAACTCTATAATGTTTCTTCATGACAAATCTCGTGAAAACACTAAAAACCAACCATGTACCCACACCTATGACCCCGAAGTGAACCATGTTCAAAAGCTTAAAAAACAAAAGTGCTGTAAAGGAACATTTTTAACATTGAAAAAAATGATTTCAACTCTTATTTTGAAGGCCAGGGCCTGTATTGCCGGTGTTGTTATGGCAACCTGTTTGAAACTTGACGGAGCTGCTGCAGGCTCCCGGGGCCCTCCTCCCCTCCCCGGTCAAGGATGACATCATCTGTAGTACAAGAAGACTCGTGCAACAGGAGCGAAGGGTGTGGATCTCACCACTGTGTCCCTCTGAAAAACAAACTCACCAACAAACACAGCAAACCTGCACCAGCCGTCTCCCAGGGGAACAGTCACTTCCTGCAGGAGCCACACCTGATAGGTTCTATCAATAGTAACACAACTGGACATGCAGTAACACAAAATAATGATGCAATGAAGAATACACATGACCTTACCTCAGCTCAGAGGATATCTGACCGAGTATCACAAACAATAAAAAACATTAATAATAGCAGACATGTGTAATTCTTACTGATTGACATAATGATCCACGGTGGAAAAAGGCGAGTTACCTTTTTAGTGACGTTACTTCGCCTCCATTTCAGAGGAATATGTTGTTGTTGCTACCTGTGACTCCTCTGCATTTATTTACCATCTTTGTATAACTTTACGAACTAGAAAGGAACTCAGTGGAGCACATACCTCCGCCAGGGCCCAACGGTTCCCTGACATTCAATCAAGCTGCACCAAAAGTCACACATTCCCCTGAATAGGTCAGATTTCTTTCATCAAGTTTCACGAACTATTCCCTGAGGAAACTTGTGAAAAGGTGAAATAAAAACCTGCTGAATGTTAAATAACCTGGGAAAGAAAATGGCACGTCAACATTTTAAGGCCAACGTCTTATCCTTTCAACAAATTCTGCATAAATCCATTTAGTAATTTCTTGTGTAATTATGCTAGCAAATAAACAGATACACAAACTGACAGGGGGGGAAATAATACTAACACATCCTTGCAGGGGAAACAAAGATTTTAGGCAACAGATACAAGTTGATGCGTCACTGTAAACCAAACCACACCGTCTCGTACAGGTTTTATTTTGGTTATTGTAGGTGATTACTTTTCCTCTTTTTTAAGGAGATCGGTATCACTTGGTTTTATATGAATATCACTTAGTCACAGATGATCTTCCTTGTTGTCAAGTTATAACTGTGAGTGAAACAATTAAGAAAGTGTTGGCTGATAGGGGTTAAGTTAAACAACGAAAGCTAACAGGGGAGCGAGGGAGATGTCGGATGACTCCCCCACAGCTCTATTCAGGCCAAAGGGAAGGAGCCTGTGTGGGTGGACAGAAGATGCTTTAAACAGAATATAGAGCAATTAAAATTAGCTCCTGCTCAGCAGCTACATTCAATTACTGCCTGTATATTAAAGCCTCCATAATAATAATGAACTGCTGTAATACATAATAGCATAATTAAAGGGTCCATTTTAATCTTTGGCCTTCTTGGTTGTACTAAATTACTTTAACAATTTTGAAGGAAAGACTTTTATGTGCAGTATCTTTAGAGAATGATATCAGCCTAGGTATCTCAGTATATTTCTCCCATTAGTGTCAGTATTATGGAAGATGATGATGAATATGAATGCTTGACATTGACATTTGTTCCTATTTGATGTAACAATAGCTTCAACTCAAAGTCACATGTTTAGTCTTTTTTCAAGGAACTGAATGGTTCTCTCTACACAATGGAATTCAATATGGGCAGAGAAGAAAGAGTATTTAGTATTTAAACAATTAGTTATTTAAACCATTAACAATCAATATGAAGGCTTTGTGCTACATAAAGAATACTATGTATCCTTGATACTTATATTTAAATACTTTATACTTATACTTGAATATTGTTCTCTCCTGAAACTCTTTTACAGAGAAATGTTGACATTAATTATGTCTTTCCTGTTTGTTCTATTCTAACTCATGATGTGAATAACTATCAAGTCAGGACTCAATAATATCATTGATTTCCGTTGGTCTGAGAGTCAATGACACGAGAGTGTAAATAAAAACATTCCAGGCATTTGGGAAAAATCCGATTTATTTCTAAACTGGTCCACATTCTCCTTCTACCTCACATTTCGGTAGCTCGGTTTTCTAGGATGCAACAACTTCCTAAACAACAAACAAAGTATGGATAGAAATGTAAAAAATATAAATGCGGATACTGCTTCCAACCAAAGTTGACTTGAAATACATGGATAATCTAAATAACAGCATGATACAACAGAAATGGTACAAAAGAGGTATCCAGTACATGAAAGGGCATTTAACATTCTTAGCTACGTCTATAAGGATCAAATTAGTGCAGAAAAAAAGTCCCTCTCAGTATTAATAAGGCTTAAGTGTGAAGTTTATCACATCTTACTACATCAACACATATATCCTCAGAGGGTTAAACCAGAGCCGATTTAAGGACAGCATGACAACTTCCTGTTAATGCCGTTGTACCAATATTGGCTGCAATTCCCCTAGAGGGCAGCAGCGAGGTAGTTCTCAATGAATGGAGCTAAACGGCAAAAATATTTATTTACACGTGCTTCTAATTTTGCTAAATATAGTATTGTTTATATATCAGAGTTTGAATTAAACCTAATAAAAATGTTGCTTTGTTTTGCTAACAGTGAGAGCGATTTTGCTTATATCGAGCTAGCATTCTGCTAACGCGTGCTGATACGACTTATTTCTAAAGGACGCCGTTTCCTCTCCTCACTCGGGGAGGACCAGGGGGAACAGCCAAATCTAAATTAGGCTAATGTAGCAGATGCTAACTTATCATGGTGGCGTTATTAACTTCATACAACAGGATCTGGTGAAACTAATGGAACAATATCTATTGTTTCTACCCCTAATATCAAAAACAGAGAAATTTAAATGATTCGTTTCGGGATCACAGCTCCATTAGCTCCCATTCATTCTGGACTACCTCATGTAGGTAGTACACAAGTTCTCCCTAAACTGAAATTATATTAAATCATACACTTTATATAAAGATGGACATGACAGATCCCCAAAAGAGAAGCCAAATCCTCTTGATCGCCTCCTGTTGGACGGCTGCAGTATAGGTCAGAAACTCCCTTTCCACAATGGGAATGAACCAAACTAAACAAAATACACGTTAATACATTTTACCCAAAGATTGTTTCTGTAATTTAAGGTAGTTCTTTTTAAGCTGAGCTACATTCAATAGAAATTTTGGGTAAATCGGGTTTTATTTGATGCGCTAACATCACTGAGACTGACTCGCTATTGGCCGAGCACATGTACCTCGATACAGTGGCTCGACAGTGTGCCAGACTCTGTTTCCTAAATTACATAAAATCTCAAGATGGCTGCACGTGTATCCGGAATATTCCATCTTTAAATACAGTTTATGGGTTAAACAAATAAAACAAAGACAAATTTAAGAAAATATGGTTTAAATTTGTAATCTGAACTCAAGTGTTCTCTTCACGGCGATGAGAAAAATAAAACGAATCATCTTTGAGCACATTCAGTAGAAAGATATCACAAGTCAACGGGCTACCACAGAGTGTGCAACAGGTCTTCAAGTGCCTCAGGTGATCAATCCTGACGCAGAGAAGACACCGAGACAGAGACTGATTCTGTTCAGGTTCTGTGCTGTAAAGGTCCATTCCTCTGTTTTTTAACGACCTCCATGCTTCTTTAATGTACAGACATGAATCTATTATTTTTGTTTTGTTGTTTATCCTTTTTCTTTTTCTTTGTACAGATTTCCATCCTTATGCCTTAGCGGCATCTCTTTGGTTTCCTCACATTCCCTCCTGCATTCCAAGTAAGATTGTAAATTAGATTTTTTTTTTAGAAAACAGAGTCACATTTAGGCCATGACCTGAAAATGAAGAATCAGTTCAAAGGTTTGAGAAGCGGTCCGGCCTCGAACATGAGCAGGAAACAAAAATACTACGAGGGTTTTTAATTCTCACTGGCAACTGTTACAAACAGCAGGTCAAGGAGGCGGATTTTGACTTCTCCTCATAACGTCGCTGAGAATCTTCTGTTACATGACGGTGATCGAAAGAGATGGGATCCCGGGTTTGGGCTGACGTAAAGCGGCTGGGACGGGGTCTGATCTAGAGGTCGATGCGGCTCAGACCAGAGTCGTCGCTATTATAAGGGTTCAGTTATGTTTTATGAGTCATATGTGGGTTGACACAGGGTCGGCGGTTCAATGAAAAGTGTCATATGACGAAATAGGTCAGCACAGCAAAGGTGTTTTTCTCTCCCGACGCCCCATCGCTCCGGGGGTTAAGGGAGCTTGGAGGGACGGTTGGAGCGACCCTGACGAGTCAGCGCTGTCTTAGCGGACCACTGCGACATCACGTCATGTCTCGGACTCGCTCCCCGCCAGCGGGATGACAAACACGGTTATGTCATCACCTGAGCCCAGTCTTCATTGGGGAGCCTCCAGCCGCGCTCTTTCAGCACTCCTCGAGACCTCATCAGCAGGTCCTGGGCCGCCAGGGTGTACCTGTGTATCACACCAACACACTCATTACACCAGTGAGACACACTGTAATTTAGGACGAGCAACAAACACACATACAACACACAGATTCATGTTTAGTCAAGTAACTATATGATAGAAAACACATTTAGTCAATTTGTCAATCATATCATACATATCATAAACATCTGAAACTTCACTAGGGGCCACAATTAGTTGCTGCTTTTTTTTTAAATGGTCATAAGCCAAAAGGGTATTTTTGTATTTTATAGGTTGACACAAGTTTTCTCACGTATAAACGTGTATATATGAAAAGTATAAATTGTATATGAAGATCGACGATGCATCTCCACTTCCGTCACTATCCAGATGGATGTATGGATGGATGTATAGAATTCTCACATACAGTAGATCTAGGTTCTTCACCATCTAGTGGACAAACTGAGTACAACAGTACACCACCGACGCTACAGTGGATTAAAAAAAAACGCGGTTTTCATGTCATTTTCCTGTCCACGCAGCACATGACAGAATATGCAGCTAGAAGCAAAGCCTATAATGTAAAGGATTATTTGGCAGACCGCATACCTCATGGGATCAGAGGGGTCACTGCCGGATAAGTAGGCTGACACAGCATCTGCCACTTCTCTGTCCGTGGTTACGTCCCACAATCCATCTGTGCCCATGACCAAGACGTCGTCTGGGCCGTGCTTGTTTTCGTCCATGTTATAAACTTTCACCTAAGATAGAAAAAAAACAATATTTTCTTCACCATGCAGTTATGATTTGAAAAAAAAAGGGACTTTGCATATAGAGAAGGCATTTTCTAATTGTGTGTGAATTAGTGCTGACAGATTACTGGTATGCAAGAGACATAACCTCTGTTTGCAATAGTAAAGCTGCTCTTGTTTACTCACATAAGCTGAGCCACTTATTTCAAGCGACTTATAACAGGTTTCATATGGTTCAGGAAGAGTTTAAGCATTAAAGGCCTGATAATGTCCCTGTAACGCTGAGCTTGACAGGGAAATGCAAAACAAAATCTAGAAAGAGGACGTAGACGGTGTTTTGAACTCAAAGAACCGTGACGAGTGTCAGGAATCTGTGACCTTCTGACCTTTTTCTCAAATGCAACATCTTCAACAACAACGCTGCGCTTATTTAATTCAGGGTAGAGAATTTATGAGTCTTAAAAGTAGCAGTTGCTAATCTAGTATTTTTCTGAATCGGGGGCCATCATTTACACAGAGGGGCCAATTCTATGTCCAACATCCATGCACAATACCTGATTCAGTAAGGTCCACATTTAAAGGTTCAGTGTGTAGAATTTAGTGACATCTAGTGGTGAATTTGCATGTTGCAGCTTAAGAACCCTCACCTCACCCTCCCCTTCCAAACATGAAAGAGAACCTGTGGTGTTTAGTTTTTAGTTTTTCAGTGTTTAGTTTGTCCAGTCTTGGCTACTGTAACATGGCGGCCTTACTGTTGTTACCTGTTCAAGCATAAAAAGCTTAGAAATAAATTGTCACATGTATTGTTAGTGCTGTTAGTGAGTGACTGAATCATTAAAAAAAGAAAGACTAGTGACAGCACTGGGGCCAATCAGATTTCAGCTGGGGCCTGTACCCCCCTGGTCCCGCCCCTGGAAGCGCCCCTGTTTAAAAGTCCTTATATAAATCTCTAAACTCAGTTTATAAATACATAGATGACATTTGTAATATGTCAGAGTGCAATGGGAATCAGAGCTACAGTATCTGAGCACCTCTTGGCAGTATCACTAAAGTGTGATGTATTTACAAATCAAAGTTTAATCTGCTTTTAGCTAAAGCCCAAGACGAAAGCCAAAGAATGCGCTGCCAATATTCATCAGGCTTCTTCTCATGTTGTTTTTGGCAAAGTTGAATCTTGTTTTCTTCTTGGCCGCCGGCCGCAGACTTCCTGCAGTGACCTTTGCACCGTCTGATCAGTCACTGAAACACCAGTTTCCACAGATAATCCTCGTGCCAAGTCAGAACTGTGTGTTTACCCATCTGCCTTTTTAACGTACGGCTGAGTTCAAAGACGACCACTGCACCTCCTGTTAGCAGTAAGTTCTTCCTGTGCTCAGGGATCAGCTTGTTTCAGAAGCCTATTGATGCACTTTTCTCCCAATTTGATTTCTTACTTTGCCGTGTGGAGCCATTGTTTCAGACACAACCCAGGCCAGAGTGGATATAGATGTGTTGTTCACAAGTGAATTGAATTTTGAATTTTGCCTTGTTGAATTTACTTTGGTTGCGGGGATCACAGGCAAACAGACCTTTTCTGCAGGTGTAATCACTCGTTTCTTTGAATTTGAAATTACACCGGAGTGGATAAATGAGTTTCTTTGCATCATATCTTAGTCTGTAAGACCGAGACAGAGCTTTGAGCAGTGCACAGAGTTGAACAACAGGCAACCAAGTGAAGCCCGGAGTCCGACGGCTTTTTGAACATATCCTACAGACTCTGAGGAGGCTGAAGGAACAAAGCTCCTCTTCTCTGCTTCTCCTCACACTCACCTCAGGGACACATGAGAGGAAGGGCTTGATGTAGATGTTGGAGTTGTACACCTTCAGTTCGTGGTCTCCCAGCCCGCGGGTCACGCCGATTGTGGCCATGACACGAGCCTGCGGAGGAGTAAATAAGTAAAGTTAACTTCGTGCAGCACCTTTCACGGCGCAAAGGCACAAAGGGCCTCAAAAAAGTACGGTTTTAAAAAGTCAAACAATAAAAGAACCGGATAATAAATCTTTACGGTACATTAGGAAAAGTAGTGTTTGAGTTTTTATCTGTTTTTTAAAGGCGTCACCAAAGACAAACACCCCCCCCCCCCCCCCCCCACACACACACACACACAGGTTATTGTTCTGCTTTACTTCCAGGAAAATCCACTTGTGAGAGATTATTTAGAAAAAAAAACATGTTCCCTCTGAAAATAATGAAAATAGAAGAGTTCTCAGGTCTCATTTTCTACCCACCTAATGTATAAAATAATCTGTATAGACACATGATGAAGTAATAACTCAGCCGTGAGGGGAACAGAGCACAAGTACTTTCCTTTCAAACTGTCAAGAATCTCAACAATGGAGGCAAATGACCAATGTATTTGCAGATATCGTGTTTCTGCTGCTGATAATCAAATTGTCATAACTTCAAATTAGGAAATGATTCATAAATGCACAGTAATTAAAATTTTGAATTGAAACTTGGATCTTGAAACTTTCTTTTAATGTCTCTTACCTTTTTCCCCTCCCCATATATCAGGGGGAATTTCAGATCATCTTCAACGATTGACTTGTAAGCCCTACGACAAAACAACAAACAGATGAAAGTTACTGAAACAAACACAATTAGTCCATTAATCAATTAGATAAATAAGAGGAAGTCATTCAGGAAGTCATTTTTTTAACAAAAGTACAAAACAAAATACAATAAAACATATTTTATTATTTTGGGGTTTGAACACTGAACATGAAACAATTTAAAATCGAGGAAAAGACGTAATTGTTTATATATTCTTATTCAATGTTTTCCAAACTATAAACTTGTATTTGTGCTCAACAGTCGACAGCCAAGCTGCTCTGAACATTTACTGCACGGAACAAATTGACCATGAAACCTGTGAAAACTGTGATCATGAATGGTGTTTACCAGCCGGTCATGGTGTGGTCTCTGTAGAGCATCTTCTTCCCCAGCTCACTGTGCTGGATCCTCCGAGGGAACTCAATGTGAGTGAACTCATTACCCAGAAGCTCCGGCCTCAGGAAGCCCTGCAGGGACACACACACATAAACGAGGCAGGATGCATCAAACCACAGAACAAAAAGCTTCGCTCGGGCCTAAAACGTCTGTCACTGTGAAACTCTCTGAGGTTGGATGTGTTGCAGACGGCCTGCAGAGCTGTGAGCTGGAGACCGAAGCCACTAATCATCTCCCTGTCTTACCAGGAAACACCATCCACCCACTCTGCGACTCAACTGCAGAACGAGCAGCTGCTAAAGAACGTCAGGATGTTTCACTGTCCTATAGGTTTCATCATCCTCAACATCCAGGAATATCTTATAACTATGTGAAATAGGAAGTTCTGTAACATTTGAACAGATTTCTTCACGGGTCTAGATGAAAATAATCCGGGATGTTTAGGGGACTTACATTTTTGAGTGCATGATATTAGGGGCAGATCCAAATAAACATGTGGATGGAGTGAATTTGAATGTGGTCTCACAAGGGGACTGTTGGGCCTTGGTGGAGGTAAATGCACTCTGAGTGACATTCTAGTTTTCTAAACGTATTTGTCCTTAACACAAACTTCTCGGCTGGTCTTCTGTGACTGCATCATGTGGGGTAACTCCGCATTGTCATTGGCTGAGGGAGGAAGCCGAAGATAATGCATCATTATGGGATGCTTTCAATTCTTTGGGAGAAAGTAGAGCGCTGGTTTTGATGCAGCTGATGTCCCTGATAAACGTGCATCAGAATCGTCATCAATTACAAATAGAGATCACGTATAGGTTCTGTAGTCTGTGTGTCTTTGGATATTTGTGACATAAAACATAAAGAATACCAGATACTGCAGCCGCTGCCTCTCCGACTCAGGTGTGAACTCGTTGGTCATGGGAATAACTTCATTGTTCCGTATGATTATGCCCCTGAAGGGAGAAAGAGGGAGTTTGACACAGCAGTGAGACGACAGAAATACACATTTTCCCTTTTTTTTTGTTTTCAATGCACAACAACACTTCACATGAGCAGGTCGGTGTTGGCTGAAGAGGATAACATGAAGCTGCAGTGTGCAAAATGAACCCCCAGGGGGCATAAGAGAAGCTTTGTTGGTGAGGATTTCCCCATGAGTATAACGTTTCATGTAGTGGAGAGCTGTGAGCCTGAATTACATTTATCTTTATATATTTATTTCACAGTTTTACTCACCTGCTGTCTCCAGAATTGGCCACATAGAGTTTCCCCATTAAATCAATGGCAGCTAAGGCACAGCACCCACCAGAGATGGCATACGATGCTTTTTCCTTCTCGATCAGGTCGTCCTGAAATAAAGCAAGAAGGAGTGAGAGGCCACAAAATCACTTGAAGATACAAAAGACCGAAACTCCGAACGGGCTCTGCTCTGCTCACCATCTGTTTGAAGGCCGTCTCTATGACTCCCATCACCAGACTCTCCAAACTAACCACCTTCTCCATGTGGAAGCGCACCGCCGAGTCGCTGATGGCATCGGGGTCCTCTGACTCCTGGGCAGCCCCTTTCTTCGTGTCCACCTGGTACGGGCTGCCGTTCTTGGCCAGGCAGATGGGAGGTGCGGTGGTGGGATTCTCCAGCAGGTGGCAGACTTCTCCCAGGCGGTCTCGGATGAGGCGGTGAAGAAGTTTGGAGGCCATGATGGCGGCCCCGGACCCCGCGTGTCCGTCATACACACCCCAGAAGTGGAGGGAATCCCTGTGCCATCCTACGAAAGTTATAAGGACGTGTAAGGAATTTGTGTTAATATATAATAGTTGAATATTAATAATAATCCTACAGTGAAGGGTGTGGTTTAAAAAGCTCCCACGAGATTATATCTGTGAGCAGAAGGCACAGATTTGTGAGGGTTTACAGGCTGTGAAACTGCAGCTGGTGACATTTTAAATGCTACGCAATATGTTTCTTCACAGTAAATCTAGATTATAACATTATGGGAATTGTGGCAAGATATTAAAACAACATTTTCTTTTAAAGCAATTATTAAACACTATGGAACATCAGTGTTTGAGTAATAATAAAAACCAACGGATCTGTCCCAGCCTACCGATCTGCACACGTGATGAACAGAATACAGAAGAATGTCTATGCTGCAGGGGGCGACAGAGACGCAGCAGCACCTCCGTGTTTGCAGACATGTTTACAGGCTGAGTGGGAGCAACTGATGAACATGCACGAGACATCTGCTTACCCCTCCCATGCCGGAAAGGGGGGGGGGGGGGGGGGGGGGGGGATGGGTGCAACAAGGGATGATGTAATTCATTTACACAAAGTGGAGGCTGGTGAGTGTGTGTGAGTGTGTGTGCAGGTCTTTAACGGGGCGGGGCGGACTAAAACAGATATTTATCGACCGGATGAGTAAACTTGTTTAAGAAGAAAACTTTTTTGTCAATTTTGTCCTGTGCGTGATGGAACCAGTCAAAAGGTCCACGGAGAAGAGGGGAAACAAAATACCCTCATCACCATCTTCACATGCTCGACCAAGTCAGGGGCCTCATTTATAAAACAGTGCAAAGGATTAATACTAAAAGTGTACATGCGCACAAAGGTGGGAAAATGGCGTACGCTCAAAATGGCGTCTGAAAGATGTGTACGCAATGTTTATAAACGAGGCTCCAGGTGACTAAACCTGCAATTTTGACCTTTCAGGGACTATCAACACGTCATCACCTTTTAGATTTTGTTGAACCTGTTAAAAAAACAATTTAACACCAGTAAACTCTCTCTTTTAGCTTTGTTTTTGGTCTTTACCTTCTCCCAGGGCAAATATTTGACTTTTTATCTATCAACCACTCCCCCACTCTCCAAAAGTGAGGTCAAATCATCTTGGTCCCCCCCCCCCCCCTGGTGGCTGGCTACTCTACAGATCATCAACCCAGCCTCCTCCATGTCAGCGGATGGGACATGGGCGAAACGAAAAAGTCAAAGTGCACGTCAAATACATTTTTCTCAAAGGTGGTTTCTGTCATTTTGGGTAGTTTTTATCACACTGATGCATCTTCAAGTTTAGCTTAAGCAAAAGTTGTGTTCCTGAAAACCAAAACAATCATTTAAAAAAAAAAGCTCTGTTAAGGGGAAGAGGAACATTTTGAGTGAAGTGATGATTCCTCTGTGACTTTTGTCGCTCTGAGTGACCACTTTGATACAAGCACTCCCCTGTTCCACTGTGAAAGTGATTGTACTGAGGTATAAAAAATAACACTGAACCCAATGTGACAATATAAACTGTACACAGAACACAAGCTGAGATAAAAAGACAAATTAAAGTTATATGTCTATTCTTTGGAAACAAGAGGTCTCTGGCAAAACTGTGGGTGAAGACACAAATTTCCCCAAACACTTATTACAGATATTTTGAACCACTTGTTTCTGATGTTTGGGGAAATACCAGAGATGTTTGAATGATATTATGAACAGTGTAAAATGATACGTCCCACAGGGGATGGAGGGGAATTACAAGTTGAATCCATTGAAAGCAAAGGGGATATGAAAACCCCCCAGTTTGATATCCGATATCAACGCAACCAAAGAAAGTGTGAGGAGGTTCAAATGCATCGCTGTTAAGTCCACTCTGCACAATTTAAAATACACGATTCTCCTCAGACACCCTCAGGACTTATTGAACACTGTTTCAAAAACATTACCACTGAATATTTATCGGAGTGTCGGCCTTTGACCAGACATTTAAATTCCTCATTCCCTAAACTCCAGTGTTGGTGTTTGAAAGGTCGGCCCCTCGCTCACCCCGTTATCCTCCAGCTGAGTGGAGTTCCTGTGTTTGCCGCTCGGCTTCCTCACGAACAGCTTCTCGCAGGACGCCTGGTCCTCGTTCAGCATGCTCTTCCCGGCGTTGATCACCCTGACGGAGACAAGAGGCGGAGGAGGAAAGGTGAGCCGGGAGTCAGATTACTGATAGTGTTTGTTCGCTGTCCCGCAACCACACGAAAACCTGATTTACAGCAGACAGGAAGATGGAGAGAGGAGAACAGAGAGGGAAAAGAGTGGAGGCAGGATGCACTCGTGTCCCAGAGGGAACTTGGAGGCTGAATTAAGTGTTTTTTATTATGAGCTGATGCCGGTGGAGGGTGATGCTTTTAGAGTAATGCAGTTTCATACTGCAGTGCTGCAGTGGACTCCCCTGGAAGAGCAGAGATGCAACGAGTGATGAGGATATGAGACAATGTGCTTCAGAGGTTTGTAAATGTATAAAAATATGACTGTGAATAAAAAAGAATGTCACTCAGTAGAGCACATACCTCTGCAAGGGCCCAAGAACTTCCTTAAACGTAATGAAGCTGCACCAAGTTTAAAACACTCATAGGTATCGGTCCCCTAAATGTACCTGAGTCTTCTCATCTAGATCAACGAATTACAACTTTGAAGATGTGAAAATGCCCTTTTTTTAAGGAAGTGATACCAAAAAAAAAAATCTTGTATCCGCCACCTGATCCGGATCTTTAAAATTTAAAATTTAAAAGGGTTCTTTCTTGGTCCATGTTCTATCCTTCCTCTGAGTTTCATGGAAATCTGTCGTGTAGTTTTTGTATAACCCTGCTGACAAACAAAGAAAGAACTACATACCAGTTTAAACATCCTTCCTTGGTGGAAGGATGTTTCAGGGAAGAACCCATTAAGTCTAGGTGTGGATCAGGATCAGGGGGAAGAGCCAGGTAATTAACATTATGAATAGGTTTTGACATTTCACAAATTTCCCAGATAATTCATTGTTATTGAATGAAAATCAGGCATATTCAGAGGATTGATATCTATGCTTGTAATGTAATGCAGCTTGATTGAATTTACGCGGGACTGTTCTTGATGGGTTTGTCACTAATTCGATTTTTGTTTCACGTTTCAATATCTGTAATATCCTCTAATTTCATGGATTTTCAATTTCATATTTTTTTGCCATGTCATGCATTTGTCGGGCATCTTTGCTTATTAACTTGCACTTTAAGCAGTTTAAGTCCAAGCTCGTCATATAAAATGTTCTATATGATCTCACCTTGACCTAATATGACATGGAGTAGTTTTTATCGACAGTTAATAATAAAAAATACCGATGAGAGCAGCTTTAACTGCATCATAAGCAACAGCAGCACCACACTGAGCAGCACTTGAACATGCAACTCAAGCAAGTTTTCGAGAATCTGCTGATTGATTTTCATATTGTTCTGAAGTTAATGGAAAATGTTGTCCGCCTGGACCAGTCGTAAAAAAACAGCACAGTTGCACATTTCTTTTTCAGTGTCACAGGGAGAATAAACATCTTGTGAACATGCAAACATCCAGTGGTCGAGTCCTGTAAGCTGCAGGCCACATGAGACAGACTCAAACCGGCTGCAGATTGGACCTCATGCTGATGCATTACATAACATCTTCAGTTTCAATTATAAATAAATGCCCCATTAGCTGAAAAGTACGGCATAATACCTACGGCACATTCTGAGTAATTCAAGTGCTGCCATTAAGATTCCTTTAGAAACTTCTGCAGGGAAGGGATTAGTAATTTATCAGCTGGGAACATCACGAAGGGAAAAGGAAGAGAGAGTGAAAAGGAGATTGTCAGTGGACTGAAGCGGAGGACAAACTGTCAGTCAAACAGACGAAATGAGAGAAACACAGCGGAAAAATCTCATCAAAACAAGACCTTTGACCTCCCCCTCTGCAAATAGTTCATCTGATTACAATCATTAGAGAAAATTGAAGCTGGCAGCTTTGATATCAGAAATATGAGCCAGTAAAATGCGCCCACTGCCCAAATCTGGATTATAAAAAGCCCTTTCAGTTTCTAATCAGCTGAAAGCAGTGGACAGGCACCACAGTGTCCTGCACCGCGCTCTCTGCATTACGACTAATGACACAGAGGAATTCAGACTTTTTTTTTTTTTTTTTACCTGATAGTTTTCTGCTTAAGTCAGGCTTTATTTCCCCCAGATATCTGGACTCAGACAAAACAACTTTCCATCCATGTTGGAGTGCGATCACGGCAAAACCTCAAAGTTCTGCCAGCGCACTGTTTTCTTTTGTATTCTTAGGTTTACTATAGATTCAGCCTGACTTCACCCGGGGCTCGGTTCTTCTGGCGAGTTCTGCCTGACTGATGCTGGTAGAAAGAAATTGCACTGAAGCTTTGAGGTGTATATAAAAAGCTGGCAACAGCTTCAGAGTATATGCTTTTTATTTTCTGTTATTGGATGCATCTGTTTGACTGGCTAAAAAAAATACCCTCAGTTAAAAATAAATAAAATAATATAGATATCATAAAGAAATAATACAGAAAAATAAATAAAAAGTCCTCCACTGCTGAAGTATAGTCTTATAACATTATAACAATAATAAAGCATATTTTACTAGATAAGATATTACTTAATTGTGCTTCCAGGTCAAGACACTTAACTGAGATACACTTAATTACGAGATACACTCTATTTTACATATAGTGCGCATACAGATGTGTGTATATATCTTTTATTGTATTATTAAATATCTTCTTCAGTTTATGTCCCTCATTGTCAGTTAATTTTTTGATCTGATATTTTCTCTGGTCGTGGAGATGTTGATGAGAGTCCTTCTTGCTGTGTAAGATTCATCTCTCCCACAGTGAAGAATCAGCAGCCAGTCTGTAATCACATGCGCTCAATGAGCTATAGTTAAACATGACGCGATTCTGATGCACAGGCTCGAGTTTTCCAATAATGTGACTTAACTCTCTCACATCTCTGCGTTTCGGTCACATGTTTCCATCACTTGTGACTGAAAACCAGGTTTGTCATATTTGGTGCAATAGTGTTTCTCCATTCTAAACCCTGTCACTGTAAGTTACATGAGGGAAGTTCAAAAGCAGAAGTTGAGGGTTCCAGTGAATTCTGTTATTGCAGAAGCTCGACCTGCAAACGTCATGAAATTTGATGAAAAGGTCTGCGGCTGCAAGTTTGATTCTCTGCTCTGCATTAAAATAATCTCTCCGGAAAAAATGACCAATTCTCGAAATAGTTGTCGCTGTAGTTTACATACAGAGTCGTGCAATGGACTCACGTATCCTCCTGTTACAGTCATGTGAGTTCAGTCAAGAACAGATCAGTGGCTCTGAAGTAACGCTTCTATTTGGATTTTTTATTTTTTATTTTTAATTTTTGAAATATCAACATAACAGTTGTGTTTGTTATACTTTTGGCAGAATTAAATATTAAATAGACAACATTTATATAGTGTTTTACTGTGAATATACTGTAGACGTACAGAATAACATTATATAGTGTTTCTCTATACTCATATAGACCCTTAAAATACGCACGGCCATCAGAGGGAGTTTAGGGTTCAGCGTCTCACCGAAGCTACGGAAGCGACCTCCAGTAAGCTGACTGGAGAAGCTGGGGATCGAACCACCGACCTTCAGGTCAGTGGACGAACGGCTGAGCCACAGCCAACAACATTGACGTGTTAGAGGAAGTTTTTTGACCTTTTACTCAAGTGAAGGTGCAAATGAATAGATAAAAATGTACTCAAGTTTAGAAGTAAAAGTAACTTTTCTACTTAAGTAAAAGTAAGTAAGTACTTTCTTTTGAATATACTTAAAGTATTGAAAGAAAAAAGTACTTAGCCTATTCCCTAATGCAACAGTCTACTACATCACCACGGCTGCGTCTCGGCTGCGGCCTCTTCTGATGCAAACATGGTTAGTTCACTTTGAAAGAGGCGGGGTCTGATGTTACCTGCCTGCTCTGATTGGATCAGTGCACGAGTTCCTCTCACGGGACGAATGTAGTGGAGTAGAAAGTAAAGATATTTGCTGATATTTGTAGTGGAGTAAAAGTATCTGAAAATAAATCTACAAAGTAAAGTACAGATACATGAAATATGTACCTAACATAGCAAATGTACTTGAATATATCCCACCACTGCTATTGGTCACTATGGTGTTTTAAGGAATTTAGTGTCACAGATAAAAGTGTGGACCTGTGTCAGCAGCCGGGTCTGTTCTGTGTTTGTGTCTCATCCCTCGGCTCGTGTTATAAACACATTTCACAGTGTAACACCGGCCTGTTTGAGAGGCGTGCGACGAATTAAACGTGAAAGAGATAAATCCCTGGTTGCTGCTGAATGAAACCGCCTCAGTTTGGAAGTTGGCAGACGGACAAACACTGCGGGGCCGCTACATAAAGTCTTCATCTGTGGTGTGAGGAATTAGTCTTGTCCTTTTCCGGATTCCTTTTCGGGGAAAGGAAGTTGCTCGTCATGGTGCAAGGTACATGGTGCAATGCTGAAATGGAAGCCGGTAGGTGCGACCTGACAGTAACTGACAGCTATAGTACAGCGGGGGATTAACTGTTGTTTAGAGCACGAGTCGGGTATTGTAATTAAAACCTGCTGCAACTTGTAAACTGCGCCTCGGCATCGGTTCAGGATCTTGACACAGAGCAGTGTCGATGAGAGCCTGTGAATTATGGGAGTTAGAAGAACGTTTTTTGAGGATACAAGTAAAATCCAGTTGAACGATGATGTTTTCTTCGTTCATATACATTATAACAAACTGAGTTAACAACCTATGAGGGATATTTTCATGATATAACATTGCAACCGCTGTTTGTCTACATCTCCCTTTCTTTAATGTTTGTTTGTTCACTTATATCACTTTCATCATCTTCAGTAAAAGTATCCCACCTTTACTGTAAAACATGTACACTAAGTAGTTTTTATACCTGAACAAATAACTTTTATATAATTTTGATGGTACACAACTTAAAGTATGAAACAAAAGTGAATATTGGAGCATTTTCAACTCATTGGCAAAAACCAAAAGAGGCCAAAGGATGCAGGACAGATGTTGACCTGGGGTTGTTGTATTGGACAAAGTAAGTCATGACTTTTGCTTGTTAACTTTGTTTTGTTTTGTTCTTCCTGACATTGCGTGTTTGTGTCATTAAAGAAGTCGACTCGCTAGTTTATCCTCAGAGGCCAGGTATGTTTCTTTGGCCTCTTCCCCACCAGCTTGTCAACAGATGCACATGTGTACAGCTGTGAGCTTGGGGAGCCTCAGACCGCATCTTATATTTACGACAATGGATTACAGATACCACCTGTAGGGGGCGCCTGAGTATAGCCAAGAGAAAATCGTACTTTTTGTCGCTGTAATGTAAACACCAAAATCACTCTATTTTTCTCTCTATATAGGAGTAATAGTTATACACATTTATTATAAACCTATTTTGGCTAAAAACTGGAGAAAAGAAATCCACGAATTCTTGATTCTACAAAGAGGAATATTCTAATCTTTGCTTCCTCCCTCTCTATTTCATAATTAGTGCGGACTGGGCCGGGGAGCTCGCCTCCATATCGAATGGTGTTAAATAACCATTTGACAGAAGTAGTCTCACGTGTTTATGTTGTACAACAGGATCAACTACACTCATTATCTGGAGCCTCCTACACTTGACTGACTGGTCCACACAATTCAACAAACTTTTGAAATTAAACTTCATACAATAGGTGTGTACTGTGTGTGTGTAGAGTAAAATAAAAACGTATCCACGTGTGAGGTCAGGCCAAGACAACCAAACAGGTATGACCATGAATTGTCACAAGAATAAAAGACACACACTAATCGAGTGACATCAAACTGAAGACATGGAGGACATCGGGGCGGACGTTCACCTCCACTGTGCCGATCGTTTCACCAGAGACCGAGATGCAGCTGATAGATTAACTCTGCTCTGTGGGGATTATTATTTCAGGCAGATTTTTAGGTTATGTCATGTTTTTGAACAGTCTCCACACATCACAGTTAATTTACAGCTTTGACTGGCTCTTCTTTCAACCATATCAGCCGTGTGAGTGGATTTATAACTGATCAATCCCTAATAAACACTGCTGTGGATTCACCCACTATCCTGTGTTCTTTAATACTTGCTTATACATGTTATTTGTATGTTTTTCGTAATAAACTTGCCATAAGTAGCCTGTGTGGCACATTTCAACTTCATCCCCAGGTCTCGGCACGACATGATTTTGAAAAATGTTTAAAAAACTGGACCTGGGCCTGAGGAGTGGAGCGAGATTGGGCTGGATGTCAGTGTCACTGTCAGTGATTCCTCAGGCCATAATAAAAAGGAGGAGCGACACAGAATTGGAAGGAACCAGGGCTCTTTAGAAGTGGAGGACTTTTCCCTCCAGAGGCCTCTGATATGGGCATTTGTGTGGTGGAGGAACATGGTGGTGCCGAGCCATTGGCTGCAGCCGGAGGGGGTGGAGGCCGTCTCTGAATGGTAATGTGACGTTGTTCGCTTAATGTTATGCAAACAACTTTGAGTAGTAAGATGTAGAGCCAAGTCATTACCAGGACTATCTTTGTAGCTCTTGCCCAGAAATGTCCAACAGAACAAATTTAAAGCGAGACACTGCCAGCTCCTCCAGAATACATGTGTAGGTTGGTTTTGAGCTTAAACAAGGGATGCTTTTTAATGAATGTGCATCGTCCCATTAGAATAAACAAACATGTATAACCTTTATAACCTGATTACAGCAATAATCTGGTTTTACTGCAGTATTTCCAAGAGTGGCAAACTGCTGTTTTCAGTTTGATTTGGGACTTTTGTGTTCCCCGGGCAGAGGGTGTGTGGACTCTCTCTGCACTGAACGAGCGGCGACAGCTGATGCATGAGCAGATCAGCCGATTGCACTGTGTTGTAAACAGCGCCGCTGATGCTGTAATAATTGTTTTCGGTGACATTGCATCAAAGTGATTCGCAGCAGAATCCACAGGACAGCACTGATGACGCTGCACATTCCCACACAATAACCTCCTCCTTTTTAAAAAAAAATGTTCCATCCTCATCCGACCTTTGTCATTCATCCCTCTGAGACCATTGTCGTCACAGATCTCGGCCGTGTTCCCCCCCGTGGAGACTCCCTGTAATGAGTCAGCCTGTTTTTCTGCCTCCATACAGGGTCCTGGAAGGCAGCCAGAGGTGGTATATTACTGTCAAGGACTGAAGCTGTTCACTGCTTTATAACTCCTGCGAGGGGGGGGGGGGGGGGGGGGGACATCTGAAAGTGTTTTCCCCTCAGAGGGGGGAAGCGCCTGAATAGCACAATCTGCTACAAGAGTGTGAATGAAAAGGATGCTGCATTGTTTCTACCTGTCGGAGCACTGCAGGTGTATTGGACTACGATGGCACCTGCAGTACAAACACAGTGCACGAGGAGTGGAGTTGTTGCACAAGTGCTGCACCAATGTGAATGATCCTTTTTTTTTTAATGAAAGACAAAAGATAAGACGTGAAGTGTGAAGCACAAACACAGACACTAAAGCCCCCTGAGGAAGCTCAGAGGCTTGTCAATGCAGAGGACAGGTAGACATTTCCTGTTTTCACTTTTGCATCTCCAGTTTTCAGTCAGGCGACACTGAGGTGGAGGCTGCATGCACACATCTGTGAGCACAGATGTGTCAGGGTGATAACAGGGAGTGTTTTACAGCTCAGACGCACTGATTCAAATGCACCTCATCAGCAGCTCAGGGGGGGAACAGTGTGCTGGAGGCTACAATAGAGACAAACAGGGCCATGTTGGCTGGTGCAGCTGCTGCCGAGGCTGCAGCAGACCTCGCGTCTCTTTATTAACAACATGTGAACGGTGGTGTTGTGTGGATGAGCTGTTGTGTTGTGAATGCAGCGGCCCACTCACTCTGCGTATCCCGTCCTCCAGGGAAGCCTGCTGCCCCTCTTCAGCGTCAGCACCGGCCGTGACGCGTGCTCCGTGGAGTACTGCAGGAGCTCCGGGGTGAGCTCCAGGAAATCCGGCCGGCCGTAGGGGAAGCGCGGCGGCAGGCTGTCCGCCCCGCAGCTCTGGCCGCCGCCGCCCGGGTGATGGTTGTGGTGCTGTGGTGCTGGTGCTGGTGGTGTCCGTGCGGCATCATCCCCCCCACCAGACTGGACATGGCGTTTTTAACTTTGCTGATCATCATCGGCAGCGACGCTCGGGCGAAATGAAAACGAAAGAAGATCAACCGAGACGCGAGGTTGCGGCGGAGGAATAAACAGAAAAACGAGAAACGCGTCCAGTCGGGGATCATTTCAGGAAGCGAGTTTCTTCTCCTCCTCGGCCCCATGTGACAGATTCAGGCTCGACGCTTTTCCTCATGCGAACAATCAAGAGCTTCAGCGGCTGCGCTCAGACTGAGATCCAGCAGGAGGCTGCGTCTGCCCAGAAGGCTGGGCTTCACCCGGGGCTTCACCCGGGGGCTGAGGCTCCACGCCGTCATGAGACAGCTTATACAGGCAGAAACACATTATATACAGGCAGAACACACATATACAATACTTTACAGAGAACAGCTTATACAGGCAGAAACCATTATATACAGCAAAACACTTATACAGCAGAACTTATACAGGCAGAACACATTATATACAGTCAGAAACACATTATATACAGGCAGAAGAGACAGTTTATACAGGCAGAACACATTATATACAGTAACCATTAAAGGCAGACACATTATACAGGCAGAAAACATTATATCAGGCAGAACCATTTATACAGTCAGAAACACATTATATACAGGCAGAAACACATTATATACAGTCAGAAGAGACAGCTTATACAGGCAGAAACACATTATATACAGGCAGAAACACATTATATACAGTCAGAGGAGACAGATTATACAGGCAGAAACACATTATATACTGTTAGAAACACAGCATATATCATGTACAGTCAGAGGAGACAGCATATACAGGCAGAAACATTATATACAGTCAGAGGAGACAGCATATACAGGCAGAAACACATTATATACAGTTAGAAGAGACAGCTTATACAGGCAGAAACACTTTATATACAGTCAGAGGAGACCGCTTATACAGGCAGAAACATTATATACAGTCAGAGGAGACAGCTATACAGGCAGAAACACATTATATACAGTCAGAAGAGACAGCTTATACAGGCAGAAACACATTATATACAGTCAGAGAGACAGCTTATACAGGCAGAAACACATTATATACAGTTAGAAACACATAATATATCATATACAGTCAGAAGAGACAGCATATACAGGCAGAAACACATTATATACTGTTAGAAACACAGCATATATCATATACAGTCAGAAGAGACAGCTTATACAGGCAGAAACACATTATATACAGTTAGAAACACAGCATATATCATTTAAAGTCGGAAGAGACAGCTTATACAGGCAGAAACACATTATATACTGTTAGAAACACAGCATATATCATATACAGTCAGAAGAGACAGCTTATACAGGCAGAAAACAGTATATACTGTTAGAAACACAGCATATATCATATACAGTCAGAAGAATCATCATATACAGTCAGAAGAATCATCATATACAGTCAGAAACATACCACACCGTCACAAGAGACAGCATATACAGGCAGAACATTATATACTGTTAGAATCACAGCATATATCATGTACAGTCAGAAGAGACAGCATATACAGGCAGAAACATTATATACTGTTAGAAACACAGCATATATCATATACAGTCAGAAGAATCATCATATACAGTCAGAAGAATCATCATATACAGTCAGAAGAGACAGCATATACAGGCAGAAAAACATTATATACAGTTAAAAACACATCATATATCATATACAGTCAGAAGAATCATCATATACAGTCAGAACAGACAGCCTATACAGTCAAAACCATACCACACCGTCAGTAGAGACAGCATATACAGGCAAAAAAACATTATATACAGTTAGAAACACATCATATACAGTCAGAAACATACCATACCGTCAGAAGAGACAGCATATACAGTAAAAAAAACATTATATACAGTTAGAAACACATCATATATCATATACAGTCAGAAGAATCATCATATACATCACAAAACATCATTATATACAGTTAGAAACATCATCATATACAGTCAGAAATATATCATATACAGGCAAAAATATATCATATACAGTCAGAAACATATCATATAGGGTCAAAAGAATCAGCATATACAGTCAGAAACACATCATATACAGTCAGAAACATATCATATATCATAAACAGTCAAAAACATATCATATATCATAAACAGTCTAAAAATATCAGATATCGTATACAGTCAAAGACATATATACATCAGTCAAATTAATGAATAAAATATCTTACACATTCAAAAAAAATTCCATCAAGTCTTTAATTATTAACAATCTTTCCACAAGGTCAGAGGTCAAAAGGTTCCCTGGAGGGGTGTATGCCCAATGAACGAAAGATACATATGTATATGTATATATATATATATGCCTGTGTATATTCACATAATATGTAAAACTGATTTATAAATCTCTACTGAATCATTTATGAAGTATTGATAACTGCTCCTGTTCTTTTAAAGCGTGTCCTAAAGATCTGACAACCAGTGATTCAGTTAGTTCTCAAACTGGATTTTTCTAAATGACCGGGAGCTGGTCCATGATTTCACATCAGCTGTAGCAGAGCTTGATTAATATACTGACCAATCACTGCAGTTGTTTGGACATCTAGTGATTTGGTGTTTCAGTAGGAAGTGGCCACTGAAAACATGTGACCACTGTTTTAACTGGGACACAAAGACACTGGAGTTTTTAGTCAAGAGATGTTGTTTTGGTGCAGTGATTGAAGAGGAGCCGCCTGGGACTGTGTTACATGATCACTTTTTACCTTAAGGTCAGAGTCCGTCTTTCAGCTCACTGTGTTCAAGGAGTTTGAATCTAATTACTGGTACAAATCACTGTCACCAGGTCACAAAACATCCACTGTCCTGTTCTCACTTCCTGCTCGTCCCATCAGTCCAACTAAACATGTCAACTGAGCCTATTCGTGGACTTTTAATCTTTGTTACTGTGGATTTTACTGACCTTTGGGAAAAGGCAGCATATAAAGTTTGTTCTTCATCACCTCAACTCTCCCACAGTAGCATGTTTCATTTGTGAACTCGTTTAACCCGGGAAATAAAAGTGAAAGCAGAAGCAAAGGCACATTACATCACTAGATACATTTACAAGGTACTTTTCACTTATTTGGGTATATTCATTCTACTCCAGTGACTTTTTACATTACAAATTAAGATTTTTACATACATCATTTAGTTTCCATTATATAAAATATAACCAAACAGTTAACCAAGTACTAGAGTGAAATGATTCTTAGATATACATGTATCCTCTCATCTCACTACGCTACATATAGTAGGCCCACCACCACTTTTATTCAAACCTTTATTAAGTATTTGCATTGGTATTTAAGTCAAATATAAAGTAAAATGTAAAAACTGGTCTTTCTTTTCTTCCTTTCTTCTCTTAGAAAAACCAAAAACTAAAAGTTAACCCTTAAGTTAATATTGACAATAATATCAATCCAAGAATGAATATTAGAATAGTATGAAACTCTTAGGGGACATTTTCCTGCATTACAAGTAATCTTATTTTAGATACATACATTTACTGAGAAACACTTTTACTGTAGGACTTTGAGTATTTTCACTGTGAGATACTTTTACTTTTACACCTAACAAACCTCAGAAAGTGTGTGTCTGTAATGCAGTGAACTTTTATCTGTGACGGAGAAACGTTTGCACTGTGTGTTTCATCCAGTAGGTGGAACCAAAGCACTATCAGATGGGTTTGAGAGCAATGGCTAAAAAACTATTTGTTCATCTGTTCAAAAGAAGGAGGTCATATCAGTCTCACATGTTTTAACTGAACCAATTGTGACTATTTTGTAGGAGCCACTGGTTTATTGCTGTCCACAACATCACATGCTGGCAAGTGATAAAGAAAATGAAATGATTTCCTGTGCCTCGAGGGAACAGAGGAGAAAATGTATTTTCTCTCCCAGAGATGAAGGAGAGTGGATGAAGATTTAATCTCTGTACTGATGAATGAGCCACTGCCGCTCGGTCAGAGGCCGCTGAGCAGTGTTCTGCCAGTTCACACTTGAAAAGAACAAGTTCAGAGTCCAGTTCATACAGATGAAAATGAACTAGTTCACTTTTTAAGTCTGCTCTGGATCCAAGGAAAAGAGTAAAATGACACGAGAATTTGTTTCTGTGATTTGTCTTTGTGTGTGTGTGTGTGTGTGTGTGTGTGTGTGTGTGTGTGTGTGTGTGGGTGTGGGGGGTTCCTCTTGATGAGGGTTAAGGGCCTCACCTTGTTAAACCCTATGAGACAAATAGTGATTTGTGAATATGGGCTATACAAATAAAATTTGATTGATTGAATATATTTACTTTATATACTGCTATGATTATATATACTTTACTATGCTTATACATACTTTAAATAGATTATAAATATCATGCTAGGTTGACATGAACAATTCTCACCTTGACAGAAGATGTGTTCACATGTGATAAATACATAAGATCTGTAAAACAACATAAGTTCTTTATGTATAATATTATTAGTGTAACATTGACTGCTCTGGTCTGTTTTTGTTGATCACAACCACCAGCATACTCTCACAGTTCAGACTAAACTGAGCTCATATTTAATGGTTTTGTGCGGACATTACTTCTTCCTCTGTGGTTACAGCTCCCCACTGGTATCGAAAGAGTTTGTGAAGTTGGAAACTCCATTAAGGCGAGCCCCTGATGAAAACCCATTAATGGCCCCGCAATCGGGATTGAGGTTGGGCGGAAAGACCTGGCAGTGCAACCGCAAACAAAGCCATAAAGCCTGATGTAGCTGCCTCTCATCGAGCATCTGCAACCGTGGAAGAAAAACTGGCCCGGTGTCTGAAGACCTGTTGAATTAAAGGGGGCATTAACTGCAGCTTCCTCTGCATTATTGATGGCCGGCTCCATTCCTGAGGCCATTATGCCTCCTATTTTTCCTCTTGCAATTTTCTGCTAGACATCCCACTGTCTTCAAACACACTCCAGTGGTGCGGGCGAGCGAGGGTTCAGGCAGAGGCCTTGCACTGCTCCCTGCAGGGTGCTATTATTTTTTGCAATCAATGTTGGGCCACACAGCACCCACAAGTGTGAGGTGAAAGTAATCACAGGTTGACAAGAGGGGATGATAAGTGTTATGCAAGCAGCAACCCAGAGTAACAAGACCTAAAAAGGCAGCTCTGCTCGGCTCTGTGAAGTGCCAGACACCTCAGACACTGTGGATGGGAGCCTCTCCTCGCCGTGTGACCTCCGAGAGACAAAACCAGAGACCTTTTATTAGATTCCGAAGCCAAACGCTCACTAACGGGGGATTACCTCGTGACTCACCTCAGCTGCCACCAACACTACATTTGTTGTCGGGCTCTCGCACAGTCGCTGTTTTATCTGCTGCAGCACAGCTTGAGAAGCCTTACCTCGCGGCTGACCTCATCCTGTCATATGATTTAATGAGCAGGAGCTGTGTCACAAACCACGGTGTCAGGAGGATGACAGGATAGGTCTATACAATGCACTAAAGATTAATGAGGTCATCTCCTCTGTGTGTGTGTGTGAGAGAGAGAGAGAGAGAGAGAATAGAAAAAAGAAACTTGATGACATTGGAATCAAAATAAGAGCCTCTCTATTCATACGCAATTATAAAGTGATGTGAGGCCCAGCTCTGGACTACATATCAGCTTTAAATGTTATAGCTCAGCCCGGTCAGTAATAATGGGCTGACATTTTTTTTTGTCTCCTGGGATTTGTGTCTTCTGCCCTTTGATTCCACTCATGTGTGTGTGTGTGTGTGTGTGTGTGTGTGTGGGTGTAGATGGCTTTGCCTTTATGATGATAACACTCTGCGAGGGTATCCAAAATCAATCAAATTCAAATCCAAAATGCCTGCCTCCATATCTCCACAGGCTATTTTAAAGGTTGGTATCGATTATTCCACCCATCCCTGCCTTTCGGGGCAGCAGATGAAAAGAGACTGCTTGAGAAATGGAGAGATGATAATGCAATTACTGGAGAGCGGAGGCCTTTGTAGACAGGGCAGCGATTGTGCTTGAGGAGAGCGGGAGCTGAGCGTCAGAGGCAAACAGAAGTATTATCATAACCTTGGAAAGTAGTCAGTCAAGGTTTTCTGAGTAAGGGGCTGCAGACAAGTTGCTGATGGGAGGGTCAGCATCTGTGTGAGGGATCCTTTGTTTTCTCAACCCATTTCTCTATTTCAATGGTCTGTATTTGTATAGTGCTTTTCTTGTCTTGATAACCACTCACACACACACACACTATTACACAGTGTGCAGCACCTTCTCTATCACACACTGCCGGCACAGCTGTCAGGGGAAATTTGGGGTTCAGTATCCTGTCTAAGGACACTTCAGCACACGGAATGGAGGAGCTGGGAATCAAAGCACCGACTTTGGGGTGGTGCTGTAACTACTGAGCCATATCTACCTACACAGATAGGTAGATAGATAGACAGATAGATAGATAGATAGATAGATAGATAGATAGATAGATAGATAGATAGATAGATAGATAGATAGATAGATAGATAGATAGATAGATAGATAGAATGAAATGGAACTGATGTGTATTTTGACATAACATGAGGGTAGATGGGTGGATGGATGGATGTAAGTACAGGTAGGAATAGATTGATGGATGGGTACAAGTTGTGTGTGTGTGTGTGTGTGTGTGTGTGTGTGTGTGTGTGTGTGTGTGGTGTGTGTGTGGGGGGGGGGGGGGGGGGGGGGTGGATAGATCGAGCCCCCTCATTCAAAAATAACAGAAACAAAAAATCATACTACATCATAAACACATTTACTCAATATAGAATCTGAAAATGTAAAAAAAACATCCTAATAAATCTGAAACACAGTAATTAATGCTGTGAATCAAACTATATATTGGGAAATAACATAATTTATTTTTATTATCTTATTTTAGAAATGGTCTCACTAGATAAACTCCTGTCTGTCCACCACCACCACCACTGGATGGCGCTACAACACCGGCGCAGCGCCTCCACCTGGCCACTGCACGCACCCTGCGACGCATCCTGCTGCTCACTCTCTCATCTCATGTCTCCAGCTGCCCCCCCTCCAAAAAAAAAGAAAACCCCCCAGTAATGCACGAGTTGTGTTGGAGGCAGGAACCTCCGTCAGAAAGCCCCGGATCCACGCGGTATGAGTCCCGGTGTGGAGCTGCACGGTCCCGCCGCGCTGTCGCTCCGCTGGGTGGGAAGTTGCTGTGAGTCAGAGCCGGAGGAGCAGTAACTTTTCCAGACTTGAACAAGTGCATCAGCAGCAGCAGCATCAGCAGCAGCAGCATCAGCAGTGAGTCTCCAGCAGCTGATCTCAGACCAGGCTCCACTCTGAGGATTGTGCGTCTGCAGACATCTGACTTCCCACCGGCGTCTCCATCCAGATGTGTTGTGTGATGCGTCCTGACGCCACAAGGAAATGGCTTTTTTCCTCTAAACAGCAGCTCTCTGGTTTTTTGGGGGTTGACAATGGAGAATAAATGAAAGGGGACGTTTCCCGGGATTAAGTGACTGCACGACGACAGGTAGGTTCTCTCACCTTTGTTTGTTCTATTCCCTCAAACTGTGGAACATGTGGTTGAATTGAGTGCGAATGATGGAATCCAAACAATCCTGATGGTTAATTTCTGACGCCTGTTAGAGCCGAATCAGCCAAGCAGCCGAACCTATGAACAAACTCAGCGGATCGATTGGAACTATCGATTGTTTCCACTGTAATAAAGAGTTATTAAGTTGTTTGGGGATAATGGCAGAAAGGTGGAGAACAGGTGGAGCTGCAGGCTGTCATGTTGTCTTCATGTCAGACTGATGCAGCAACATGGAGTCAGATCAAACTAGACATAAATCAAGTTTCCTTCTTCATCAGATCTGCTCACGGTTTCGGTGCGTGAGGGATTAAATTAACTGCGTTTAAATACTGGAGGAAACTTGTTTTGTATCATGTTAAAAATGTTTAACATTCATATGTGAGGCAGGTGACGTGTGTTGATCCCATCTGTGTCCAAAAAGTCATTATTTGACCATGAGATCAGAGAAGAAGAATCGAAAACCTCTCTTCCTTCCTTCCTTCCTGTCTTTCTTTCCTTCTTGCTCTCTCTCTCCTTCCTTCCTTCCTTCCTATATCACATATCAATCAATTTATTTGTATAGCCTTTCAAATCAATTTTCTATGGCTTTAACGGTGTACATCCTCTGCCCTAACCCTCACAATAAGGAAACTACTAAAACCCTTTACAGTAAAAACTGAAACCTCAGAAAGCCACTGTGAGGGATCCCTCTCCAGGATGGACAGAGTGCATAATTCAGTGTATATGACTCCCTTCTATATGTTCTGTTCTTCTCCATCTCTCCTCTTATCTGTCCCATCCATCCATCCATCCCTCCCTCCCTCCCTCCTCCATCCCACCCATTATCCATCCATCCATCCATCCATCCACCTACCACTCATCCATCCTATCCATCCATTCTCCCTCCTCCTCCTCCCTCCTCCTGCCATACCCATCATCCTCCATCTGATGCAGCAGATGACATCAAATGTATCCCCCCCATACGTATCAATCCCTCCCCCTATATGTACCCATCCATCCATACCTACCTGTACTCATCCATCCATCCATTTCTCCCCCCCCTACTCATAATCCCTCCCCATCATCCATCCATCCATCCTCCATACCATCCATCCATCCATCCACCTCTCATCCACTCCTCCCTCCCTCCCTCCCTCCATCCCACCATCCTATCCATCCATCCATCCATCCATCCATCCATCCATCCATCCATCCATCCATACCTACCCCCCCCCAACACACTCCTTTAAGAACACAATATTTTCTCATTGAGAATCACTACTGACATGGTCCTGTATCTTGGTGAAGGTAAAGCCCCAAACACAAACATCTCTATTCAGCTTGGAATGGGACCTGGAGCTGGATTCCCCACATTGACTTGTGTCCTCCCTCCCAGTGAATCCAACTTCTGAATGAAGAAGAAACCAGCTTAGAAGTAAAGTGCTGCTTACATTTGTCGGACTACGTCGAGAAGCCCCTCATGGAAACACGGGCTTGCGTTTGCTGTCAGCTGCCTCACACTCAGAATTACATATTTATGGTTACACTTACACACCGCTGTGGACATTTCTCTTTCTCTGACAACCCCTCCCTGCTCCGAACCGCCCCCCCTCCCACTTCCTCTCTTCTTCTTTTTTCGTCTCTCTCAGTCTCAGTCTATTCTGCCCTTGCCCCCCCCCCCCCCCCCCCCCGTTCTTTTATCTGCCCTTCATCCCCTTGACAAGCGTTGTGCGGTCAGCTTTTTTCTCTTCCCCCCCCCTCTCTTCCCCTCAATTAGTGCTATCATCGCATTTCATCCTGTGGAATACAGGGATGGTAATAGCCTTACACTCCTATTGCGTGGTGATACAATTCAGCTGTGATTAATTGAAGTCCCCTCAGAGAGTCAGAGGAGGCGTAAATCTTGCCTTTCACACTCACTGACAGGCCAGCCATTATATTGTTTTATAGATCGCCGTCAGTAGCCCTTGAAGCAGCCTGCAGCCCACTGTTGTTCTGGAGGGTTTCATTGTGCACTGTTATTGGTTGGTATTGCTGACAGGCAGAGCAAAGGCCACCCTGGGATTTCTGGAGATGGGATCCCGGTGACAGTTCCACTGTATTTGGCAGTAACATCGGAAACTCTGAAAAGATATTTTTCTTCAATGGTCGTTGGGAAAAGTGTGAATTTGTTGTGGAGCTAAGGGGCTCGGAGTGAAAGTTTGTCTGTACATGTAAACACAACGCCGCCATAACCTCACCACACTGCACCATGGCATTCCTCCCCGAACAAATATGGCTGCTTCTGCAGGTTTTAGTGGCAATAAAACGTCCTCGTGTCTCAGAACACAGAGGTTACACAGATTAGCTTGGCAATTTCAAGTTTGTTTCTGTGTGTGCGCGCGTTTTTTTCTAAGCCACCATCTCAGAGAGATTGCAACAAACAGCCGAGCCTCACGAAGGCAGATCTCAGACTGGGGCTTGGAGAGAGCGAGTACTTGATATGCATGAGCCACCAGGTGATTTCCAGAGGAAGAGAACACCGTGGATAAGAGGCTTGTCTCTAGTTTTAAGGAGCCACCCCAGGCAGTATTTGTGTTCTCCGGCAGCTTCCTGCTCCCTCTGTCAGATCAATAGGCCATAATATGAGAGTCTGGCTTGTGTTTGCAGGCACAACACAAGACAATACACACACTGTGTTTTTATATTCCATACATGAATGCACAGGGCTGTGGAAGTTGCACTGTTGGAATCGCCTGTTGAGGCTGCAGTCCTTCCAAATGTCTCCACGTGAGACTACATTTCTCTGTAGTGTGGACGTGCTGCACGTATCAGTGGATGCTGGATACATATAGATGTGAAAGCCTGGTGTCCTGTCACAGAGAACATAGCACTGCAGCACCACGAGTTGACCATAAAACCCTGGGTATTGCATCATTGCAGAAATTCTGTATTCTCCACCAGCCCTGCAAATTTGGCTTAGCGGAACAATAAAAAGTCAGCCATCTACTGTATCTACATGATTACACCCGATTTCAGCATTCACTGCTCAGCAGGGTTCATGGGCAACCGTGTCTAGAAAGCAGCAGTTTGTTCCACCTCTCCTAACGCCAACTCCAGCTGCTCGGGTGAATCCGTCGGGTGTTTAAAGGGAAATTCACAGCACCACCGTAGTGAACGAAATGCAGCATTGTGACACTCGTGTGCAGCTCCGTCATGTACGGAGGAGGAGGAGGTTACGGGGAGAGCATATCCTGTGTTTTATGGAAGCTATTTAAAGGAGCATGCCCAAGATGGGCTTGCTGCAATGAACTGTAACCAACGACAAAAGACCAAGACAATAAACAAACAAATTGGTTTCCTGGAAGCCAGCAGTGTCCCACTCACTCGCCCGGGCTGATCCTTGCCGATGCGGCAAGCTGTTTTTTCCTCAGAGATTAGGCTGTGAAGCACAACTCCATCTCTTATTTATTCATGCTGATTTGCTGTGTGCATGTTTGGTTATGGATGTGTGTGACTGTGGGTGTGTGTGTATGTGAGAGAGAGAATGAGACAGAGAGAAGAAGGGAGAGTGTGTGTGTGTGTGTGTACAGCTGAAGTATTTGTAAATGTGGGTGTTTTCCTGACAATGATTTGCGTGTGCCCATCACACATGTGTGAACAGGCTTCTGTATCTCATACTGCACTATTAACATTATGGGCTCACTCATGTTCAAGATCACATGACCCTGCTCATGTCATGAATTCAAAGGCATCTTTCCAATAATGTTTGTTTAAATTCCTGCATTTTACCAATTTGAGTTTTGAGTTTGTTTTGGATGGATTGCTTTGCCACGTCATATTCCATTTATCGCTGGGATACGTTTTTCAGGTTCCCCCGTGGCTCTCGAGTTAAAAGGTAATAAACCTGTGTGAGGTGTCTGAGAGTTGGAGCACTTCCACATCTGGGTCATCTTGAAAGTCGGCTAAAAAGCCCAAAAGATAAACAACGGGATACGAAGAACTGGTTCTTTGTAGGTACAAGCCTGTGTACATAAAAACACAAGGTGAGATGTTGACTTCAACCCCCAAGATACAGTTTGGTCAAAAACATGAAGTGACAGGTTTTAAGATAATGTGAACACCAGGCTGTAAAGCAGTGTTTTGCTGCCCCCTCTGGTTGAAAGTTTGTAGCCTGCTGTGGCACCTGCAACCAGACTCATCACGTGTGTCACTTGAGCTATTTAAATTCTTTCAGTTTCACGTCCGTTTCCTGTTAGAAACGTCATCAACACACCCACTGACTTTAACTCTGTGATGGCAGGAAAAGATCGAGAAAATGTCCGTAGCATCTCCCTGGGACATTTGCATTCTCACATACAGCCCCGCCAAAAAGCTTTGGAAAATGTCCGGAGTTCAGTGCATATCTGAAAGCAGGCCTTGACCTCCTTTAGCTCAGTATGAGCTGGGATCAGCCTCTGCCCCATGTGACCCTAGGGGGTATAGCTAATGAGTACGATGGATAGATTCCCTGACACATGTCATATCGAAGCAAACTAACTTTCCAAAGCTCAAATAGTCCTCACCACCCTGAACGTACTCATGTGCACAGTGGAAGAAGCACGTGACTCTTCCTGGGAATTCAGCTGGACACTGAGGACGGTGACGTACGGCTGGAGAAGAGTCTTAGCAGAGCTTTAGGAGTCCAGTCTTCCGTGGAGGTGGTTTTCAGCTTTGTCGGGCATCAGGCTTTTCCTCCGAGTCCCCTCCTCTTTCTCTCTCCTCCTTCAATGTCTCTGTCTTTGCTGCCTTTCCTCGAGCTAGCCAGTGTTTGGCAGCTTTTCGCTCCCAGTGCTGTGCCTTTGCGCCGAATTCCCATCAACTCCGTCTCCAGCTCAGCAGCGATGGAACTTAATTCTCCAAGCCCTTAACCATCAGCCCCCTGAAAAGGTTGGGGAATTGCAAATTTTTGAGAAGCACTACTAAACCCATGGTTCCTCCGGGAGTAAGGGAGCGCTCAATTTTTTCCTTGGCAGATTTCCCCTCTGTTTCCCTCACTTGTGGTGCCTGAGGGTCCACAGCAATATGTTTTTGCTCCTGCTCTTCTCTTGTGTTGTCAAGCTCCACCTCGTGCCTGTAATCATTAGGCTCCAATTTGACCAGAAAATTGCAATTACGGGGGTTTGGGAAAAAAATAAATAACGAGCCTGTAATTTTCTGCGCTCCTTATTCCTTTGTTGACAATGCAGGAGCATGGATTCCTTGTTGTGCTTTATAATTAATCGAGTCGGACTCAATAAAATATGCAATTAATGTCAAAGGTCTCACTCCCTGTGCACCACAGAGGAAGGCTGCGTGTTTCCCTCTGGTTTGCACCGTGGTTTTCTCAGTTTCATCTTTTTTTGCCCGTCTTTCCCCACATCATGCAAACAATATGTGCGTTGGATCATGTGACCCAACAGGTTTATTCATCATGAGGACCCATCCAAAGCAGGCTCCTATCTTCAAAAGAGAGACGCCCCCGTGCCGTTAAACGCGTCGTGCAGAAGCCGGCGTCGTAGCCTTGATCTAATGCCGGAGATGAGAATGAGAAATCTGGGGACTTGTGTTATCTCCGCCATGATAGAATTAGCTCAAGGGTAGCTGCAGTTCACGCTTCCCTTTCATCCGTTCAAACACGCTGTGCCTCTGTCAGTCAGCTACGTGCACAGTGCACTCGCACTATAAATACACACTGAAGACTCACTTTCCATTATTCTTATGCAGTTAGAATTTTTTTTTTCCCCTGCCACATTATAATGTGATTAATTGATGAAGCACTATGAACAATCCTTTACCGGGATTTATTCTTGACATGTAAATATACTTTTTCCCTGATGCATGTTTGACCAATGATTGTCTGGGAGGGTGTCACATGAGCTCAGACTCTTTTCTAGAAGGTCCCTGCTCCTTCCAAGTGGAAATACTGTAAACATGGGGCCCGATTGTTACAAAACTAAATTAAAAATAACACTAGATTTGATATATTCTGTTAGACAGGTAACACACTTTTATTTTGATTTAAGAAATTAGCTGTTTGCATGCGTTTCTTTTCATCCTGTTATAGTTTGGGTGAGTAAAATCACAGTGTACAGGCAACATAGAAGAAAATCAGGAAATAGAAATCAATTCCACCCCAGGGACAGTGTAAACACACCAAGACATAAATGGATGGGTCAATGGGCAAAGCTACCAAGTGCTGGCCAATGCTATTTCAGGATTTTGGACAGAAAGCAAGAGGTTTTAAAGTAATATTGGCATTTGAGTTATTATTAGTGAATTTCCTGGTTTAATTTCCAATATCTTTTGCTATGAGATCGTATGTAAAGATGGAAACCACGTCTCCACTTGCTCCAATTATCCAGCTATGGAGCTAACACAGCCTGAGAATGCGCAGTAGCGATCAAGGGATTGAGCTGTGGAAGCAAGGTCCCATTAAACATGAGCCCAACCAATCACGCCTCAGCTGTCAATCACGACATTTCACCCTATTCTTATAGCATCAAATCACGAATGAAAACCAAACTTACACATGAACAAACATCAGTGTGAGAAGAAATATCAATGAAAAACTTCGTTTGATGTGTACTTTGACTTTTTAGTTTGGTCCATGTCCCATACATAACATGGAGGAGGCCGGATTTATGACCATAGTACAGTCTCTGATTCCTTAACAGAGGACAACACCTACGATTACCCATAACACCCCTCTCTGTGTAGGTTCACCTGAGTGTTAATCATCACAGAACCACAATACCTTAAATCCCAAAATATCAATGACGCAGCTTACAGATCTAAAACAGAAAACCAGTGTTTTCTGATTAAAACCCTGAATGAGGCTGTGTGTAGCACACCGAAGCATTTCCTGTTCGGGCCGCACACTAAGATTGATGCCTGTTTTTAGACCAGCATCAATTTTCAGATACAAAGCAGAATTATAAGCCCTGGGATGGAAAACCATTTTGTTCCTTCTCCTTCTGTGTTCTGATTTGTCTTCCCTGCACTCTCTCTCTCTCTCTCTCTCTCTCTCTCTCTCTCTCTCTCTCTCTCTCTCTCTCTCTCTCTCTCTCTCTCTCTCTCTCTCTCTCTCTCTCTCTCTTTCCTTCAAACACACACACACGTACACACACACACGTACACACACACACAAGCACTCTCTCACCACAGTGTGCAAGGTTACTAATTTCTCCTGGGCTTTGGACTTCGGCGTGAGAGGAGAAAATGAAAGAGAGAGGAGAAGCCGTGTTGCACTGGCAGCTCGGAGGAAGCCGCCCACATCGAAGGAGCCTGATATCACCTCTCATCTCATCTTTTTTTATTCCTTTTTATTTTCCGCTGCTCGCGTGTCTGTTCCGTCTCAGGGCCCAGAGCGCCCAGCATGCACCGACCCTCCGCGGTCAGTTAAATCTTTGACTCCACTTACACCTGGTGTTTAAAATATGTTTTCGTATCCTTGTCTCTAGATGGGAGTTTAACCTGGTTATATTTACACCTGGTACCAACATGTGTCTCCAGTGTCCACGTTGAGATCCGATCGCTCTGTCCAGCGCACGTCACAAAGAAAACATCAAACCACAAAAAAGATAGAAGAGGAATAGAGGCAGATGGTATTTAGCGGTGCGGCGGTGTTATTGTGTATTTTCTTGCTTTGTGATTGGTCCCGTCTTGCATAACGTGAGAACTAAAGAGAGTGCTGCTTTGTGTGTTAACTGGCTAATGGCTCATCGCTGCTGATGCCTCGCTGGTTGGGAACAGTTGCGTGTGGTTATTACTTCCGCCCATGGAGTTATTGTATGTGGATTGCCAACACAATTGCATTTGTGTTTCAGTGTGTGTGTGTCTGCCCCCCTCCAGAGGTGGCTTGACTGATTGGATCACAACCCGTCCCTGATGCGTCTTGGATGCATTTACACCTGCGTTCTCATGTGGTCAGGCTTTATCCGATTGTAATCTTATCACCCAGAACACATTTGAATAGGCCACCACATGTGAATGAGATATTTGTTTACTCCACAGTTTCAGGTATTGGAGACACATCGCACAAAATTGTGCGACGTGAGGAGACACTGGAATCTAAGTGTGATGTTCCTGCATCCAATTCAAGTGTAAATGTCTTCAATTAACTTATTTGATGATAACATTAATTTCGAATTTAAAGAATTTAATTAATGTGAGAGGTTTTTCGTTATTCCCTCCGTAATAAAGTCCTAAATCCTTCAGGTAGATTTGAAAATATTGAAAAAATAAACGTTGAAATAAAAAATATATAGTAGCTATATCATTATTTAGTTTTTTAAAATATTGAATTAGACAGTTATCCAGTTTCTAATAAAACCAGAGATGGCTCATGTCTTTTGATGTCCTATTTTATTTTGCTCCGGTGGTTTGGGCTATCGGCTGATTATCGGGTATCAGCTGGTTCCTGCTCCAAACTATCGTTATTATATCGGTCATTATATCAATTAAAACAAATAAATTCGTGGTAAATTCCAGATTACAATTGGTATCATTGGCAGAGACAACAAAATAGGTTCAATTTGTATTAAGCGCAAAGTACACAGCTTGCCTGAATTTAAAATAGAATCACAATTTTGTTTGTGTCTTTTAATTTCAGAATCATCTCACCCCTACACATTTGCGTCGGTGTTTTTTGGTCAGTGATGGAACAGACAATGTGATGAAGACAGAATGTTCATCATATTCGTTGGGATTTCATCCTCCTTCTCTTCTCGGGCACTGAAATGAGTCCTATTGTGATGGAAACATTCTCTGGCCTCTGTTTCTTCATACAAACTCTCCACTGACTATTCATAGAACATTGCAACATCACAGCTCGTCAGTGCTCATGAAACTAGGTTGAATTCTTCTTCTAAATACGCTCAATAAAAGTGTCTATTTGTGGGTTTTGTCAAAATTAGGCCTTTTAGAAACGAACCAATGCTTTCATTATAATTGTCAAAGCTAGCCGGATATAAATTGTGCTTAGCTTGTTCTTATCTCACCCTGTTAATGACGTGACGCAGACGGTTCCACCTCTGACCCAGGACACCTCTCTGCTTCGCCATTTAAGACATAATGGAGATATTTTTGCCCCTCCTGCACATCTCTTAACACCTTTTCCCTCGGCCCTAATTCATTTAATCATTTAAAACCGGGGCCTCCATTATTGATGTCCCCCAGCTGTCTGTGGCCCCGGCCTGGCCTCCTGCAGCACCCCGTTGCAGAGTGTGTCTGGATGGACACATTCCCAGGCTGCTCATTAATTGATGCCTCAGTTGACGCCAGAGGGCTAATGCACTTTCACTCTTTGCTTGCTTTCCCTGCCGATCCAGTGTGCTGTTCCCCCCCCCCCCCCCCCCCCCTAACACGAAGGGGCGTGAGGGGGTTCTCGCAGAAAGCTGGATGTCATGAATTTGTGCTAAAAAGGTTCAAAAAGTGTCTTCGCCCCACTGGCCCTCTAAGAGGGAAGACTATGTTAGAATCAGGGTTAGATCTGAGGGAGGGAGGGAGTTCACGGCCACGGCCACAGGAGTCGAGACCGGAGTGGACAGCAAACCCTTTTCTCTTTTTTTTCTATCTCTCTCTGTCCTCGTTTGGTTTCTCTGGAGCCGGGTCTCCCGTGTTCTCCGTCGTTCGGCTCAGTATGTGGGAGGTGGCTTCCTCCTCTGCTGTTGCCTAATTTGAAGAGCAGTCTGAACCAGAGGGGAGGTTTTTCAAGGAGTTCATTATGCTGAACACTCACCACAGGAAACACAACGTGAAGGATACAAAGTTAAGTAAGTAAGAGCTGCAAAAATCATACAAAAAAAGACGGCAGGAATTCTGCTCTGGCCAAACAAGAGCTTTTTATCTTCTTTGTCATCTCATCCTCGTCGGTTTTGTAGTTTTAGTTGCAGAGAATTCATGTTACTGCATTTGCTATTTTTTGGGCTTGTGACCCTGGAATAAAGATGACCTTGTATCAGGGCTAGCTTTTCAGGAAATAGCCACAGCCTCACACTCGTTTCGAGCAGAGCTGGTGGCCACTGACTTCTTTTATTGCAGCTTTCAGACATGCACGAGTGTTCCATAAATCGTCCTGGTGTTGTGAATGTGTCTGATCCGGTCAATCTCCTGCTCCAAACCCAATTTTCCACAGTTTGAAGAACGCAGCCCAAGCATTCACAACAACAGGAAGGTTTCTGGAGCATTCACACGAGGAGCGGTGCCTGGGCACAGCAGGAGGCCGGCCATGATGTATCACGCTGCATTTTTTGTACAGCACATCAACACCTGCGTCGGCCCTTATCACCAAAAGCCCTCAAATGTCCTTGTCTTTCTAAGTTGACATCTTAGCTGGTCTTCTATGTGAATGGTCACTTTTTCATCCTGAGATATTTGTATTTTTCCAGTTTTGTGTCCGTTGCATATTAGAAACGTCATCAACACGCACACTCGCTGGCTGGGAACTTTGCGGACATTTTATTGGGGCAGGCAGAAAATGTCCAGAGCAACCGACTTGGACATTGGTGTTCTCACATACAACTCCTCTGGAAAAATGTCAGGAAAATGTGCGGACTTCAGTGCATGTCCGAAAGCAGCTATGATCTCCGATTTCAGTCAAACTCAACCTGGTCTCGTACAAAATGTGAAACTCTCCAGGTACTTTTCCCAGGATCGTTACCTCACCGGCTGCGAGTAGGGGACCAATGAGGGATGTTCCTGCCTCATTTGAGTGTTTTTAGTGGCGTAAAGAGTCCTAATACGAAAAGCTACGATTTCTCTGTCCTGTTAATAATGTGACTGACCCTCAGGCTGGAAATCACTGGCTGCTCATATCGAATAGTTTCTGCAAGTATAAGGTTAATGTAGTGTCCTCTTAAGTCTCGTCTACAGGAACTGATCCGACCGCGGCTTCTTCAAGGGATTTCTCTTATGATTTCCAACACTTGACCTTGATAATAGTGCTGTGTTCAAATCTGAAAACTTTTTTCTCTTAAGTGTGTTTTCTTCCCCCCCCCCCCCCCCCTCCTGAAATACAAAGCTTGCAGCACAGCGGCCTGTCGCGGATGCCCGAGTGCCAGCCTGACCGCTATATTAGAACTGTGCAAGAAATCAATTCAGGAAATATAGAGGCAATTATTTTGTCTCCCACATTCGCTGACAAAGTAGCAGCAAACCGAGCCAAGAAGAAAGTACGGAATTAAAGGGGGGGGGGGGGGTAAATAAGTATCTACTGTGGGGGGTTTGCATGGTGTGTATAGAACATGTGGGTGATTTGAAATCGTGTATACCTCTACATAGCAGACGTAATTAATGAGGAGGGAGAATTGATTTTTGGTTTACATTTTACGGTCCTTTACGGTTACAGTTTTTAACAGTTGCATTTACCTGTGAAAAACAGGTCAATGTTTCCTCGGCGAGAACTTTACTCTCTTAAAGTTGTACAAAAATACAAAATACATTTACACAGTCGTACAATTCAAGTGACAACATCTTCAGGAATCATGCACACAGACGTAGATTTCACTTTCTTTTAAATTTAGATACACTGTGTTACTATTGACAGCTCAGTAAACTCTCACAAAAGTCACTTAAAAGTCCATAAAACATATTTTTAATATAAAATGAAAAATATTAAATACAAACACCTTCCCAGGCATGTGAGTGGAGACTGAAGCAACCATCAGATTAAGAGCATTGTGGATCACACGTAAAATCTGATACCGCTTAAATCTGTCAATATAGAATATCATAAACAATGTAAAATAAACCCTCATAGCATTTTATATGATAAAATAATTATATGGTTATAGTCAAGCCCCTCTAAAAGTTATTTATACATGTAATTAATCCTTACAGAATCCTTTTTTTTTTTACATTACAGACTATGACTTTTCACTCACAAGAGCAGGACAATACATGTATATTCAGACAACTAGAACGTTTGTTAACATCACATCTGAGGCACTGATTGTCCTGGTGTTGTAAACTAAATACTGCGAATTAAATCAGACTTTCTCATCAACAGGTTGTGATTTATGAGTTTGACTCGCCCCGTAAAAATCACCCTCATCATCATCATCAGTATCTTTTGTAATTCAAAACGAATCCCTGATTGAATCCATCATTCATCACCGGTGTTAACTCTGTGAGTTCTGCCATTTGCTCCCTAATCAGAACGCAGAACTTCATTATGCTCACTGGTCCTCTCTCGAGAGCTGGGCGTTTTTTTTCCAGCCTCTTATTTTCCTGTCAAATGAGGTGTGCAAAGATCAGCTGTAAGCCATCAGCTGCAGAGGCCAAATGGAAGGGTAACATACCCCTCCTTATGCAAAGATGCACAGCTGCGAACTATGTATTAGCATTTGGGAACAACTCAAACCTCATAATCCTCGGGATAATTAAAATTCCTCCTGTACGGCCTATTATCTGCAAATGAGGTCTATAAGGAGAGAGGGGGGGGGGGGGGGGGGGGTTGATAGCCGCTTGACAGCTAACAGTTTGTGGAGCCGCCACAGAATGAATGTTGTGAGACCTGATGGACAGAGTTTCTGTATTCAGATGTGGAATACCTCACCCTGGAAGCGCCCCGGGCAGCCGCGGACATGGACTTGGACATGTGCATAACGTCGGGGGGGGGGGGGGGGTTGTGAAAAACATTTTCCCCACATAGTTCTGCAGCAGGGACGAGGCTGCAGACAGAGCACGTCCTTTTCGGAAAGAGCGTGTTCTATGACGCAACTGTAAGAATCTGACAGAACGTCATCCTGACCTCGGCGAAGAGACGACTCAATATTCACGGGGAAAGGGAGGGAAAGGAAACGGTTCTGGCTCACTGCTAATGAACTGTGATATGTTGTAGGAGCTGTCTCTTCCATCTGCTAAGAGCAAGAGAAAGGGGGAGAAAAGAGGCCGCGGTGATGGTCGTCTATATGACTCCTCCTCATCCTTCCTCCCAGGCATTTTAGTGTATGTGCACGCAGCGTCTCTGAACAAAGTCGGACCTGCTCATCAAGTCTACCGTGGATAGATAAAGGTTAATTCATTCAGCTTTTCCCTGTCAGAGCCTCCTGCTATACATCACTATACAGCACAACATCACACACTGAGCGTCCAGGGATCTTTCCTTTAAAAAAAAAAAAAAAACTTTATTCATAGATTACAGGTTACAGATGCAAAAAACTGAAGAAGTACAGAACCCTCTCGCTAAAGGGAAACAAAACAACAACCCAAAGAATGAGAAATATAGACAGGAAAAAGCAAACAAATTCAGTGTTCAAGATCGGAACATGGCAGCTTGAACTGGCTGAAAGGTTTCTAGGACCAAAGCCCGGACCAACGGACCAAAATTTAAGTCATTTGCATTGACAAACTCTAGTTTTCGAAACCTTTGGACCAATAGCAGGAAGTTGGGTTCGCATTGAACAATGAAAAAAGACAAAGGAGCAGAAGCAGCTAACAGGATCGCTTCCATTCTGATATAATATTGACACAGGCGCCCATTTGGTGCATTCGAAAGTGCTGCACTCGAAGTTGTTGATGCTAATACCGTGATCATAATACAGTAGCAATTAAATTAACGAAATGAAGCGGTTCATTTACTCAAATGGAACGACTTCTTCCAGCCGAATTGACATCACAGCGATAATAGAGCCACGCACAAACCAATCAATGTAAAGTATTGGTAGACGCAGCCTGTTGATGACAGGACGGACGTGTGCCACACAGAATTCTTGAGTACGTTTCCTAAATTGCAACGTGAAACCTTATAATTTAAAGATTAATGTGAAACACTGTGTCAGTAGGGCTATAGTCGTGCCATAGTTACCTAATGTAGCTAAAATATAGCCTGTCTGATGGCTGGGGGTCATTGTGATGATGAATGTTTCCTATTGGGAGGGTATCGTGTGTTTGTTATGCTCTCACCTCTCAGTGACACATCAGTTCCACTGTAGCTTAATTTCCAGTGGTCACATCAGTGATAGTGGCCGTTGCTGGGAGCAATTAACTAAGAATAGATTTAATTGCTGCTGTTGTTTCTGCAGTCGCCTTACAACAACCTCTTGCTGTTTTAAGTTTCCTGTTTTATCGGCCGTGTTGTTTCACGAGTAACACTTGGACTGAAAACAAGTTGTTGTTATCATGGCTGTGTGCGTGGACTGCAAACTTGCTCACTCACAGTTGAGGGATTATATTCACTGCCTGGAGTCCGGACTCGGAATAAAGGATGAGCTGCTTCACAGCTTCGTCCCTGCAGCCGAAGGCCATGCAAAGCACAAGTCTGCCATTATTTCCCTGTGTACGCCACTGTCACACGTTCCTTCCATGCACTCGTCTCAACACCACAGCCCGTCTCTCGTCAACAGTCCCAAAGTCCCAAATCCTCAGGCGGTTATGAAACGGTAGATTGCTCCTTCTTGTTTTGATAATCCACTCGCCATATTCCCCTCAGCGTCCCGATGACCCACCTCCTTTATGTCTGACGCTCTTGGGTACTGTGTGGACGAACACTCGGCACATACTGGCACTGTCCCGGGCCACCCGAGGGGTGTAGTAGGCGAGGAGAGTGACCTGAAGGCAGCGGCAGCAACACCACTGCAAAAACATGGGTGGTCAACCCAGAGCTGCCAGATGATTGAGGGTTTTGCCTTGGAACCAATGTGGTAGCTCCGGTACTTGGCTCCAGACCAAATCCAGCCGTAACATTTCTGTTATTTCTCTTCATTTCAACACTGACTGACCATCACCATTTGCTTGACTGGTGAGTCTTACCCAGCTACAGTGGTTGGTTGTGACCTGTTATCTGTGGTCGGCCCCGTCCTGTGCTACACGGACCCGTTCTTGCTAGAACTCCAGAGAAAAGCCTGAGACACCACAACGTTATTTCCATATGAATCGAAACATCAAATAAAACACAGACGTGTGTGGCAATTCAAACCTCTAGACCCAAACATCTTCATGAAAACTTTACTTCATTAATATTTCCTTGCAAGATTACATCCGTGCGTGGGGGACTGTGTGGGTGTCTTTTTGGGCATTGCCATGGCAACAGAAACTCGGTAAGTCATACGCTGCTCACTTCTGATCCCCCATTTTTTCTCCGTTAAACATAAACGGACGATGCAGTTGGCCACCGACCCCGAGTTGCTTTAACTTTAGTAGAAAAGTGTGTGTTCTTGTTGGATTCATCGAGATACTTTCCAAACCTTTTATATAATACATTTGTTTTCATTTTCAGCAACGGCAATATGAGCTGTTTGTTCTCCTCAGTGATCATCCTCACAGTAATGGAGGTATGGTTCAGGGTGATGTTACATACGCTTTTTTCATCTTGGAGCTTTTGCCAAGACTCTGAGCCTTTGCTTTTGTTGTTGCATTGATTGTGTGCATTATTTGTTTGCTGTGTGTTCATTACGTGCAGGGACATGATTATCTGTGTGTTTGCATGCGTGGGAAGCACAGGGCTCTGCTTATGAGTGCCCTGGTAGTTGAGCCCCTCTGAAGGGGTGGAGCAGACACTGACCTCAGACACACCTATTCATCATCCTGAAGCAGGGAGTTCATTAAAATAGCCCACACAGCCTCCACAGCCTCCTCTGCGGCTCCTGAACCGCAGCCAGTCGCCTTTGCTAAACAAACAGGGTCAGAAAGTGATACACATCAGATCAGCCGAAAACAAACGCTCGACAAAATATTAATGATGGTGATGATAAAAACCCTCAAAAGAAGAGAAGCTGTTGGTTTACAGCAATCATTAGTCAATTATATGCCATGTGTACTTCCCCTGATTATAAGTTTTAAATTTATACTGATGCTGCTTATGTTGAGACTATGTTTGCTAATATTTAGTTATTTATACGATACAATTCTTGTGAACATGCTATCTCAAGAACGCCTAGAGGGAATATCTTCAAATTTGGTTTGAACAGAACACCTCTGGAGCACCTCCAAGGAATCCTTTCAAATTTGTGACAGAAGTTCTCTTAGATCCCAGAATGGCCCGATGAGATTTTGGTCACAAATGGCAAGGTCACGACGAAAAGCCAAATATTTGGCATAAATATTCACTTAGTGTCACAGATTAACTGGTCCGATTTGGGGAATCAAAGGTCAAGGTCCCAGTGGCTGGATTCACTTCAGAATTTACCAGTTGTCACTTGTGCTCAAAGTTTAAGTGAGTCTGGAAAATGTCATGTTCATGTTCATGTTTCCACACAAAATCATGTTCCCAGTAGTTAACACTTCTCGTTCTTCTGGTGTCTAGTTGTTGATTTTGAGAATCATATCTCCCATCAAGATATTAGGGTTTAAGAAAAGTATGTTTCTGTGATGTATTTTATACGACAGTATGAATGTCAATTTCAAACATCAGATCTAGGCATCACACTTTCACATTTGATCAACTCGGCTTCTTATTAGATTCTCCGCTTTGCACCAATTTTCAGCAACACAGAAGAAACGGAAGCGAGATGTAGAAAAAAAGTGTGAGAATCGCTGCTGTGCAGACTTTTCTCCCCAATTACGGTGCTTAATTTAGAAAAAAGGAAAATGCAACACTTGGTGGTCGAGACCTTTCTTTTACTAATTCTTAAAGGAATAAATCTGCACCACTTGTTCAGTCACCAAATCGTATCAGGAAAACATAAAGAGTACGTCCGTAATAACTCACATTTCACAGCGCACATGATGCGTATAGTCAGAGAGATCAAAAGACAAACATGTTTCCTCATTTGTTGTGAAGCCTTTTAAAAATAAACTCTAAGAAATGCAGCATCTGGCTCGTTCGTTAGCAATTATAACTACAATATAATTGTTTTATTGAAAATTATGATAATCTACATTTTATCGGAGTGATTATTTATTGTTTTCCCATAAGGCCTAAGACCTGGTTTGTAAAGTAAACCGACGGGAGAAAATAAGGAACATATGGAGAACATCACAGATACGGTATCTGCTGCAGAAGGTGTTTTCAGAAACCTGCCGTTCTAACCCCTGTAACCATATATATAGCTACTGCATGGATATGTGTTTGACTTTTTGCTAACACTTCTATACCCACATGCCTTGTGTATAAAAGTACGTGTTGTTTTTCTGCATTTTTATATTTTTAGACCTCATGTGTGTACATTGAAAACACGTGCAGCTAAGCACATTTCCTCCACTGCTTCTCTGATTTACTGTAAGTCTGAACGAGAACACAAGAAATATCTATAAAAACCTCTGAATCTTTAACATTGACGAAAGGCACCGCAGACTTGCAGAGGTGTATCATTATTTCTTTCAGCGAGTGGTACTCAAGTGTCATATAACGCGGCGCAGCCTTTGTGGGTTTGTTGTGGGTGTAATATGTAATCATTTGAACTTTTCCGTGTGGCTCATGCATCCTGTTGTTCTCTCGACAACCTCTCTTTGTGTTGCCTGGAAACATTACTTATGTCTAACTATCCCTCTCACTGTCCTCTCACACATACACACAGCGCAGGGAACCGCCCCCAGGCTTGTTGTGGTGGGGAATGGAAGTGTGGGTGAAACAGTGAAACACAGTTTGTGACCAAACAACCTCTGCAATTCATCGTAAAGAAAGATGTTAATGTCTGAACAGTGTTTATGGTCTTTTTCCATTAGGTTTATACGAACATACAGTATTTACAGTCTACATATTGTAAGGATACATTGAACCTTTTCTATTAAATACATATGTATAACACTTGCTATAATGTGATATATCAAATATATTCAATTATATTATAATAACATTTATATATAATCTTTTATAAGCAGTTTGACATTTAGCTCCAAATAACAATTACCCACCTCTCCAAGTTAATATGTATTGTCTTTACATTTAGCTATAATAGGCTCAGGTTTTTGAAAGTTCCTGAAGTTATTGCTCCTTTGAATTTGAGCTTTGCAGTATTTGGCTTTGATTAATTCTGCATGAAAAGTATTTAGTATTTAAATAATGAGCCTGAGAGGAGGTTGACAAAACCTTGTTATGTGTACAATGAACGTAAAGCTGGAGCCAGTAGCTGGTTCGAATAACTTTCATCCATCTCCGTCCAAAACTACAAGAATTAAAGCACTTTTAAGGCTCATAACCCTTAAACACTGTAACTTGTCATGTTTACATCTTCATTTATTATTGTGCAGATTGAAAAAAAAGTTTTTCAACATAAATCATAGATTTGTCTTTACTTTATCACTTTTGGACTCATGCCAGGCTAACTCCCTTGTTCCAGTCTTTAAAATAATCTAAGCCTAATTCAGCTAAACTGAGATAACTGATTTACTTGAATTTGTCAATTTTTTCATCTTTTAGTAATTTTAAATGTTTATCTGCATCCCACCTCATTGGGACAATGGCTGCATGAGAAATCTGGTTTCTATCGTAAGTATTAGCAGTCAATTACTATTAATTAATACTCTAAGGTCTGCGTCTCAGTCCATACTTACCACATTTGAATCCAGTTGAAATCGGGTGTCGGAGCCAAACAGATAACCAACATAACTTCTAATTACCAAAATTGGAAACGGGTTTGCTCGTTAATCGCTGCTCGACCAATTAATTTCCTTGCATCATTCCCTGGTGGTACACGGCGGCGTGGCCCATTAATCTACTGCGCTTACCAGTGCAGTTCAGTGCACTCAGTGAGCCGGCCGAGCACAGTCCGTTACTCAGAGTTTGTTGGACGTCTCTGTGACCAGTGGGCTTTTGGTTCTGTGTGTGCACAGCGTGAGTGACCTCTGAAGTGACCATCGCTGAAGCGCGCGACAGCTGCACATGCCTCATTGGGCTCCACGTAGGTCACTGTGAACCAAACATTTTAATGATATACATTTTTGTAATAGTAACTTGTCAGTACGACTTCTTCCCTCGTGTACTCTCATACTGGATATGCTCTTTTATATATAGGAAATATTCAATATGCCCTGCGAGCGGTGAAGTCTGGGGTTCTTTGTGTGCTGGAGGATGGAGGTGCGCTGGAGCAGATGTGGCATTTAAATGGCCTTCTTTTTGGCGAGCAGGTGGTTGTGTGATAGCACCGTGATAGATCATAGATGTCATCTCTGGCTCGGCTTTGTTCTGTATTAGTACTAGCAGAATGAGTTCCCGTCTTTGGTGCTTCAGCGGCGCACGCATGGATGTACAAGGACATTGAGACACGCACGGACCCACACACACCCACACACACACACACTCACACACACACACCCACACACACACAGCGTCCTCACGCAAACGTTCAGAGTGTACTCGTGTGTACATGCATACACGCACAGGAGCACACACACACACACACACACACACACCTGCAGGCTAGAGCCGGCCAGCGATGATAAAGGAACTTTTTCCATGCCGAAATCCCACAGCGCCACATTGTCAGACCTTTCCTCCTCTCTAATGACCTGTAAAAGTCCACCAGCCCAAAGAGCCAAAGCATAATGCAGTTTGATGTGGAAAATGTTTTAGTCGGATGTGCACCGTGCTAATACGTGCACGGAGACACGTGATTTCCTGCTCTGAGCCAGTTTTCTTTCCAGCGTGCACCTATAGCACCGTAACGATTTTGCCGAGCTGTAAAAAAAATCAAAAAATAAGACTAAGTGATGATAATCCGGTTGTATCTGATTTTATAATGATGTGTGTGCCTGTGTGCGCTCTCCTCGGGGCCTGTTACATTTCTCTTCTCACCCTCTTCCCGAGGAAGGAGAGAGGGCGTTTCGAACGAGCCCACAGCAAACAGGACTAAAAATAATGACTATGTGGCTCTGTTTGAGCTTTGCTGCTCTTTGCCTTCCCCTCAGGATTAGCTCTCTAAATACACACAGCTCTGAAGCGGCGGTGCACCTCAGGGCCGTCTGCCTGCCTCCTCAGTCATTTTCTTAAAATATCCGAAAGCTTTATTGATCTGGCCCCGTCAGCCTTGGATGCATGAGATCTCTGCCATTTTCAATATGGCTTGTGTGTTTTTTGTGTATGCGGGAGCGTCTTGTTTGCTCGGGCTTTTTGCAAACGCCGAGGAAAAGAAAAAAATCAAGCTGAGAGAGAGAGAGAGAGAGAGAGAGAGAGAGAGAGAGAGAGAGAGAGAGAGAGAGAGAGAGAGAGAGAGAGCCGAGCGCGAGCAGCCGAGAAAGTGTGCTGCTCCTGTTATTATTAGCCCATAATGACATCATCTCTCCACGGGATCGTGAACAGAGTTTGGGAGCAGTCGTTCCGAAACATCTGATTTGTTGCTCCTCTGCGTGTTCTGACAGCGCTCCCTACAGCTCAATTAATTTTAATCAAATGTTTACAGTGCACTAACAGCTTGGAATTGTGTGTGATAAACATGCAGAATTTAACTTTGTTTGAGATAATGGCCCCGCGCGCTAATTAGTTTGCCGAAGTATTCACGCCGTCCAATCACAGGCGAAGATCTGAAGCAGCGGGAAATGTGGATAATTGAGCTCCCACTGTTTTTTTCTATCTGTTGCTGCAGATCCTTGTGTCCTTCGTACGTTATTATTTTTCTCTCACGCTCCTCTGCATCTCCTCCTCCTCTCCTGTCCGTCTCTTTTAATTCCCGTCCTCCATCCATATCGCTCCCCCTCTTCTTGCAATGTATGAAACGCATCAAGTCACAGACTCCCCCCCCCCCCCCCCCCCCCCCCCCCCCCCCCCCCCCCTCTCTCCCGGGGCTGTATTCATAAAGTTTCAAACAGTTGCCCCTAGTTACGAAAAAAAATCCTCAGAAAAAGTTCTATACCAAGCGTCTGAGCTCTTAAAGGGAGCTCCTGACGTGAGGGGCTCTTAAGGGTGGAGGACTTTCAAGAGCCTTGAGAGTTTCTTTAGTAGAGGCAAAAGAAGAATTGTGTCATTAAGTTAAGATAACTCTGACAGCAGCTTCAAATAGGTGGTGCGGCACCTTTGTGTTTGGAGCACAGCGATCTCGACTCTGGCTTTTAGACTTCAACATGTAGCGACCACTGCTTATTTCTCTCCACACAACCAGAGGGACATATTTGACCCATGTACAGGTCCGTCCATTATCCATCCATTAAGCCATACTGTATTTATAAGTATACTCCCAATGGTCCAAAAACCCACTTGCATCTGGCTTTTGTCTGCAATGGGAATAGATACATTCAGCATTCACTCCTGGGTCAAAGGGGTTTTTGACTCGACAGTGATGGAAACATCATTTCCCCTTATCCTTCGTTATTTTGTCCGAGGTCTAGACGCCGACGTTGCACATTTTTTCCAGGCGGCGTTATGACGCGCATTGAACTTACAGGTGTCGGCCCGTGAATAGCCACGAGTGTTGGTGTACTTATATTTTCATCTCGAGAACAAGGTGTGCAAAGGTGCAGTGTTTTCCGTGGGTGAGGACTTTCTTTGCCATGGACTTAATATAACCGACCTTTAATGTGCCAAAAAAAGCCTTGTGAAAAGAAAGGCTAAAACCTGAAAAACATAATATGGGCACTTGAATCGCTCTCCAACACCTTCCACTTGACCTGCTGTAACACAGAGGACCACATTTAAAAACATTATTTAAATCGTCCTGGTGGCTTTTCTGGTTCTTTTGCTGATTTTCGTGCCAACCAACTCAAAAACTTCACAGAAATCGATGCAAGGTGACACATTTGTCCCTTTGAATATTATATTAGATTAAGTAGGCCTTTACTAAAATTACCAACATGGTTAATAAGTGTAAGCAAATAAATGAAATAACTCGGCTTGTAAACCGTCTTTATGTGTAAGTAGGCTATGTATTCGTAGGCTATTCATAGTTATCAGAGCCTGATTGATTTATCAGTTGGCCAAGAAAAACTGACATATTGGTATCTGCATTTCTGTTTGTCGATATGGTCCAATATGAATAGTTTGACTCTAGAATAAATGATACAGAAAAGATGTGTATTTAAGTTTTAAATTGATGTTAAAAAGAAGTTTATGTTGATGTTCTTCTCATTATTTATAATAAAGTCTATAATTAAACCCATTTTTTGTCACAATGTTTTAATAATGGCATCTAAGGAACAATTTTCTAATAGGTCATTTATCAATATCAGTAATTTTATACTAGCAAATACCAGTATTGGCATCTGCCCCTAATCCATCCATCTGGGACAGGCTGTTTCACTCCCAAGCTGCGACTCTTTGCTATAAATGTGTGGATTTGGGCTCCTGGTCTCCGCAGCCTCTCATCCCTCACATCCCCAGATTTGGGGCCTTCCTCCCCGGCTCCATTCTTCGTTCCTCTGTTTAATTCTTCATTTTCTGCCTCAGCTCCCGTGCTTCCTCACTCCCACTTTGCTCTGACAGCCTCCCTCCCTCCCTCTGCGCCCTCGTGAGTGTCACTCCTCCAGCTTCTGCCACCTGCCTTCGATGAGAGACGCCACACGCGGCCCTCTGGTCGCTGTGGAGTGTGTTTACTGTTCACCGATGCCCTTCTGAGAGTTGGCCTGATTGTAGCCTGGAGCCCAGATCATTTCTCTATTCCCAAGTTTTATCAGTAAAAGACCAATTACCTGTTTCTCTAAGATGACATTTAAAGTTAATTTAGGTACAATAAGCAAACAATGTTCACAAGAAAGTACCTGAAGGTCAACAGCCTTGTGGTTTTACTCAGTGTGGCTAAAATGTGGTCTTTGGGAATTTGACAATACTAATGAATGTCATTTTCACGAAATGAATAGTTCATCTGTCTTACAATTGAGAGGCTGAAAGCAGAAAATGCTCATCATTAAATCCTCCTTCTAACCCAGTGTTTCCCCTACCATTATATTAGCGGGGCGCTAATAACATAAGTCATTTAAGGTTACCTTTCCTATAAACATGTCTATAGCTTGCTCTTGTATTAAACAAACAAAATGCCCTTATGTTATTTATCTTATTTACACGACGGCATGTCATTTCTGTCAACATTATTCGGCCGGTAGATCTTGTTCAGCTGGTCATTTCAAGAGTAGCTCACAAGCCTATGAAGTGTGGGCACCCCTGCTCTACATGGTCGCGCGTTTAGATTTCTCCTCTGCTCTCTGTATCGCGCACGGCGGAGTTCCATCCCGATGCGCACACACGCACACACTGACACGTGCGCGCGCACACAGGTGAGCCACCGCCCCGCCCCCCCAAAGCTGTAAACCTAGGGGAAACACTGTAACCCAACAACAAACAGATGGTGCAGTGTTCTAAACCGGCCTGTTTGGAACGGGCTGCTCTCTTGACCTGTGGTGATGCTGGTTGCACCTGCAGTGATTGAGCTGCTGCAGGTCCACACGACCCCGACGCTGCTGCACCGCTGCTGCACAAAGAGCCGTTCACCTGTTTCTCCAAAGTTCAGTGAAGCTCGACTTATTACACAAAACCCTGAAGTAGAGAATCCATTGTTGATGTCGTGATCATGAATGGGACTTACACTGATGAGTCTCGGCCGCCGCCGGTCCCCCTGTTCATTCAAAGTTTATTAATATCAAACGTATCACGTCTCCAAATTGCAGCAAATTCAATACTGCGTTTTCTTTGGCCACTAACAATTCACATGTCAAGTGTGAAGCTGATAAGATGAACGGTTCTCAAGATTTGTGTTTCACATACAGACACAGAGATTTCTAGGATTAGGACATAAATGAAAGGGTCCATGTTGTTTTTATGAAGTTGGCTAATTTTGACTCGTTCTGATCCACACCCTGAACTTTAAGGTGCGTTTTCAAAATTCAAAAACTCTGTTGATACGTTTGTGCAGAACAAATGATCTCAACTCAGAGAGAACCGAGCACAGGCTTCAGTGGTAAATGGACTTCATTCACATCGTGCTTTTCTGGTCTTAACGACCACTCAGACTGCTTCACACCACGAGTCACATTCATCCATTCACAGCCACATTCACACAGCGCTGCTTCTTTATGCCGCGCAGACTGGAGGGAACACCAACCTTCTGGTTAGTGGACGACTCGCTTGAACAGAGCTTCTTGCATGTGTAGGTGGATAAAGCAGCAGTGATCTCATGAGCTGCATGTGTGTTTCCATCTGTGGCCTAATAAACCTGAGGGACCCTGCTCACAGCATCTCGACAGCAGCATCTTATCTCCGTGAGCGTGAAGTGTTGGCAAATAAACACAGGATTGTATTCTGTTTTAATTTAGACTCTTTCCTCTACCATCTAACCAAATGTCAGGTCAGTTACAAGACAAAAAAACAAGACACCAAACAATGATGAATAAATAGTGTGTTCGTCTAAAAGTGGATTTTCTTTTTTTTTATATGCGCAGCAGGAAATAACATTTGGATGTTTTATCTTTCTAAGGTTTAATTCATTCCGTCACCCAGTCGCCATCTGGTGCGTCTCCAGTTGGCAAATAATGAACAACAAAGAAAAAACGCTTCCTTGCTCTTTATCCATTCTGTGTTGTTCTGCTTTTGAATTTAATTAAACTTTAAAAAGAATCGTAGGAGGGAAAAATAACAAGGATATAATAATAATAACTCTGCATATTGAAAAAAACATAATTATCGGCAGGGACGTTTGTCCGTTTCAGGCTGAATTGGCTTAAAACCACATCTGGGAAAATAGTGTTTATTAATGATCATTCTAAACCTGCTGTGAGAACGAGATGTCGGAGATTCTTCACTAATCCCATTAAAAGTGAAACTGAAACCAACCTCCAGATGCTGTTGGTGTCAGTTGTCGACAATTTCCTCCTGCACCCTGTGACTTTGTGTCTTGTGCTTTTACTGTTTATAAAGAGGACGACATGACGGCTCCTCGAAGCGTCTCGACTGCACCCCTGGTGGCTGGCTGCAGTACAGGTCATGATTCCGCCTCCATCATGTTAGTGAAGGGGACATGGGTCAAACTTAAAAAAAAGGACATGTGTAATACATTTCTTCTCATCCAGGACAAGGTAGACAATTTAATTGAGACAAAGTTCGGTGCAGGAAGGGAGTCCAACGAAATCATGAGGCAAAAAAAAATCCAATAATCAATACACAGAGAAAACTAGGAAACTAGAAAGGGCTGAAGTACTGAGACAAGAGAAACACGGGGATTACGCAACAGTACTCAACAAAGGATCAGATCAGATAAGATGAAGACCTTAATTGATCCTCCGTAGAGGAAGTTCACAAGGAGGGAAACTAGATGAAGATGGAAAGTAAAGTGCACAAGAGAAAGTTCTAATTGTTCCTGTAGGTTTGATTTGTGTTACTTATTTGATGTTAAAACAACGTAGTGAAAGATCACGATTGACAGTTCAGACTAAAGCACAATTTGGCTCCACCCCCGATCACTACTGCGCAGACTCTCGCTCCGAATGACGTCATCAGCTCAAGATGGCCGCGTCTGTATCCAGGATATTTCGGCGTGTGAGACGTGTCATTCTTCTTCATGTGCGGTCTGTTGTGTCTTTGAAATATGCAAAACTGCTGCAGATTCGTTGACAATAGCTGCAGTAAACCTGTGTAAAAAAACATTATTTGGTTGAACTCTGCTTTACACAGAACGTCAAGGCCAAAGCAATCCCGTCAGCCACTGATTGTGTGATTGCGGTATTTGTTGACAGCTGTACTTGCCATCCTTAAATAGCAGGAGGTAAATACTGCAAACAACTGGGGGCTGATTGAATATGTTTCTAATTTTTTTTTTTTGCAGAATCAAGGCAGGAAGTCGTACGTCTGAAAACCACAACAAATTCCACAAAGTGTTACTCTCAGGTGAAGATAGTTGAAACAGAAACACAGAGCCCTTGTACCGTGGCTGTATGGATCCAGCGCTTCGTGTGGGCTCCATCCTCTGTGCAGCCTAATGAATCTTTCTCATGTCACTTGTGTCATGTCCTCCTCCAGGTGATTCACTGCCTGCGAATCAAACTTTCTGCTCTCCGTGCTTCCTCAAGCAAGACCGACTCCCCTTAACAGATTCCTCCCGCAGAAGACAGTCTGGCAATAAAAGCAGATATTCATGCCCCGGCGTAGCATTTTGTCAAAAGATAAAAAGCTTTCCTTCCTTCTATCTCCCTTTTCATCAGTACAGAAGAACACAGTGCGAAGGCAAACCACATTTCTCTCCCCCCCCCCCCCCCCCCCCCCCCCCCTGCACTGCAGTGCAATGTGGAGGGTGTCATTTGTAATGAATAGCCCTGAGGTAATTAGAAACACGCTGCTCTTCCAGGAGAAAAACAAGATCTTGAAAAAGTGATGACGAATAAATGGGAAAGAGAGAGAGAGAGAGAGAGAGGAAAGAAACCAGAAAAGGATGAAGGAGGGACGGGTCCTCCTGGCCCCCGAGAAACAGATGCCAGGTACTCGGCTGTTTGGCAGGAGATGCTGTGGGCTGTTGCCAATTCATCAGCCAGTCTAGCAAGGAGGCGTCACACTGTCTCACTCAATGCGCTGCCTACTTGTCTTGTCACTCACGAGCATGTTGGGGTGATGACGGGCTGTTTCTGTGCCTGAGTTTGAGTCGCAGCCGCTGAAAGAATGAAGAAGGAAATGATTCCGTGTTAATGAGAACACAGTGCTTCGGTTTGTTTTCAGCTCTCGAAAACCGTTTTCAGATATGAGCTCTGGAAAATGTCCAGACAATTGACACTGGACATTATCTGGACTTTAACGTGTGAAGAATGCAGCAGGAGACACGTTCAGGTGAGGTGGGGGGGGGGGGGGGAGCGTGCTTGAGGCAGGACATGATGTATTTAAATTCCACTGTGGAAATCACACGTTTTTGTTCAACATCAATATTAGACCTTATCAACATAATCTCGTCTTTCTAAGGTGACCTCTTCATCTGCGTCTTCTTCGTGTATCGCTGCGCTTTTTATCATCCTGACATTTTTGTTTCCTTTTTTTGCCTTTTCAGTTTTAAATCCGTCACACAAATAGACATGTTCCTGCTCTTTCTCTCGTCTGCAACACATTGAATCGCCCCCCCCCGTTTGATTTCAAAGACAATGACGAGACACAGAACCCAAAGTCTCCCACCCAGAGGCCTCCGGCGCCAAAGGTTTGAATCCATCATCGTTTCCACCCCTCCGCTCTGTGCTGTCCCGCTGGTGGGCAGATTGATCCCCGCTCGCATGAACGCAGCCACGTGGACAAGGTGAAGGGGGTTTGTCATTGCTGACTGTGACATGAATGGGGAAAAGAAAGATGCAGACAGTAATGGAAAAATCAATATTCACCATCTTGAATGTCGAAAATCGAGTTGCCCGGTGAAAACATGGCCGACTCGATCTGATAACATCGGTCACTCAGGCCCGTACAGATGTTTCAATCTGTGCAGACTCTCTATCCTGGTATGAGCAGTCTGCATGTTGTGTGTCTGTGTTTGTGCGTTTCTCCTTGTTATGTGTTTGTGTGCGTTAAGAGAGAAGGAAGCAGATGCTCATGGTTGAGAAAGACGTCATCACACACCAGACGCCTGTACGTTGGTATATCCAGCTCCATTCTGTCAGTCATGAGCTGTTTTGTGTGTGTTTGCAAATGATAATCACAAGCAAACACACAAAATTGTTTTTAAATGAACACTTGAACATACTTCAGTGTGATTAAAAACTGCTGTTTTAGTTTGGCCCATGTGCCTTCTGCCAACATGGAGGAGGTGGGGTTGATGACCAACCAGCAGGGGGCGATAGAGGAGTTTCGGCTTCACGTTTCAGGGAGCCGCCATGTTGTCTATCTTTATCTACAGTTTATGATCCAGACTACGAGATTGAAAATTATAGCACATCTCTGTTCGGTAAATATTGCACACATTACCTGTGCATTGTGTGACAGGATTTTGAGTATTTGAATGACAATCCTTATTTTAAAAATTATATCCACGCCCATTTTTACAAATTGCACCTGAAATGTACAAAAATTGTGGAAAATATATGTACTCAGGAAATACAAAAGCTAACGTTGCTTGTAAAATGTTATTCTGTCGCTGCCAAACGACAGTAGAAGAAGATAGCTGAGGGTTATTTGTACTCTGGAGAACATTAAATGCCGACAACTCTAGAATAAGAAGAAGCTGAGTTTGGAGCCGATGACGTAAAGATGTAAAACGAGCATAAAAAACCCGTTGGAACCTCTTAACGTCGTTATCTGAAACCTTTGCTATGTTTCACATGGATATCCGACTTTGTAACATTATACTTATGAAAGGAAATACATAAAACCATAATAGGATTTTAACCGTAGGAATATATTTCTCTCAATAAATAATAATAAATTCGAAGAAATAATCCCAGAGAGGATATTTATTCAGATTGACTACACAGTGGCAACAATTCCGGACCGTTTAATGTGCTTCTGTCAGTTTCCTGCTGGACTCCACCGGCACTCGAGGACTGTGTTGGCACTTTTCCGTCAGGTGACACATTTCAGTCTTACTTTGTAAAGCAGCGTAACAGAGCTGGGCTCGATACAGCAATCCTCTCAGGCTGCAGGATGATGTCAACAGCAGATCGCTACTCACTTCCACTTGTTTGAGATGTGCCAAGAGTCTGATGGTTGTGCTAAGAGATGGGTTTTTTTTTTATCTTTGTTTGTTACTTATTGTGCTTTTTGTCTGTTACTACAATATGCAGTCTTTTTTTTTAAGGTAGCCTAATACAGGAATATTTTATTCAAATGCATTTCAGCAGCCAAAATCAAGAGCCTGGGGATAAACAGAGGAGAGCAGCACATCTTCTTAACTCGGGGGTGAGGAACCCTCAGCTTCCGTTTGACTCGGCTGACGATACAAGTCATAAACACAAAAAGTCACTTGGAAATACAAATAAACAAACCTCTCATTGCAGCGATTATTGTTTCCATTGGTAAAAGAAACCAGACAAGAGAAGCTGAGTGTTGAACTTTCCAAGAGAAATGGACAAATGACGTGGGCATGATGTTAAATCAGTCCTCGAACATGATCACAGCTGGAAACATGTTAAAGTGCACAAATGTCCCCAAACGTGATCATGTTACATGGGACAGTTTTGTGATGAGGGAGCTAATTGTTTCCAGTCCTATTTTAAATTATTGTCATTTTGATTAACCTCAAATCGTCGGTTTTCCTCATACAGTGCATGCACGTGTGGCGGGTCGTGTGTTGCGTACCTTTTATTATCCAGATTATTATTCATTAGCACGAGAGCATTTTGTTTACCTGCTCACTTCACTGCTGGACAGCGATTGCATGTTGTTCTTCACCAGATTTGCGAATGCTGAGGAGAACAAAAGAGAAACAAATATTAGAGGAGGCAATTCTTTGATCAAATGTAGGAAAACCCGAAAGCGAAACACAACGTAGAAAAAAAACAAAAAACATTAACATCAGAATAAGCCGTGATATCCAGGTGTTGCAGGAACATTTAGTTTTTCAAAGTGCACATTTGCACACAGTGTAGTTTTATTGTTATGTTTTTATTGTTATTGTTATGTTATTAGCGAAATGGGGGGGGGGGAGTCTTAGGTGCCTATTTTACATTCATGCTGGCAGATAATTCACTTGATCCATGCAAATGCGTTGGCATCATTTTGCTTTTCTCAGAATGAAAAGAAGAAAAAGGTCATTCTCGCTGCAAACCTCTCTTTTCCTTATCGGCACCTCTGCTGCTAAACAGCAATGCAGAAAGGAGGCTTATTTTTTTTTACGAGCTGTATAGCACACGTCGCTGTTGGGAAGGTGATAGCGTATTCTCCCAGGAAGCTAAACAGACATCTGCCAGAGGAGGAAAGAGGCTGAGAGGTGTAGGGAGAAGGAAGGAGCACAGATGCTGCTTTCAGACATGCACGGAACTCCGGATATTCTCCTGACGTTTCCCGGAGGGGGGCTGTATGAGATGTACGTGTGGAAATATCTTGCTGAAGAAAAGCAAACTTTTTTTTTTTCGTGAGGCCGCTGTGACTTTGACCTTTTGCTACCGAAATGAAATGAAAAATAAATGTTTGTGCCAAATGTGAAAGAATTGCCTCAAGACGTTTCAGAGATATCACATTCACAAGGAGAAAACATGTGCTTTGTGAGGTCACAGTGACTTTGACCTTTGACCACCAAAATGTGATCCGTTCATCTTTGAGTCTAAGTTGATGTTTGTACCAAAATGTGAAGACATTCCCTCCAGCTCATCGTAAGATATCACACTCATGAAAAACATTAACATACTTTGTGAGGCCACCCTGACCTGACCTCGGCCTGTGACCTTTGACCTTTGACCACCAACATCGAATCAGTTCCAAGTGAATATTTGTACCAAATTTGAAGAAATTCCCTCAAGGCTTACTTGCGATATCACGTTTTTTCGTGAATGGGACGGACGGACAACCCGAAAAACATAATGGTCCCTCGAACGTGATTTCAGCTGGAAACATGTTGAACTGGATGAGCGGCGAGGACTCTTGGATAAAGAGGAATATGTTATGCGTCAGACCCCGAGAATCTCCTTTCTGCATTGTTCTTATGTGAAAGGCAAAGTCAGGAGAAAGTCTGGACACTACTGTCTGGACATTTTCCAGAGTTCATGTCTAAAAACGAGAGAGAGAGAGAGAGAGGAGAGAGGATACAACAGGGACGAAAAGAAGATGAGAGCAGAGAGAGCTGATTAAATGAGGAGAGGAGGGGAAGAACGCCTCGGAGTCTGGAGTCAGCAACATGTCACACTGCTCTCCAGATTAATCTGCACCCACAGGAGGGCGAGGAAGTGGCCAGCTACAATCACACACCGTGTTTGTGTAATCTCAATGGACACACTGTCAGGTAATGTCCACGCCTCGGAAAGGAACATGCATGCATACATACATGCACACGGCAACTAATTGGTAAGTAAGCTCCTGGATCAAGCGCAGGTTTAGCATTTGTCAGCTCTGAGTGTGTGTGTGTGTGTGTGTGTGTGCATATGCGTGCACCTCTAAGATTATGCTAAACAAGCTTATACAATCCACTTAGCATACAGGCCATAGTAAAGTATTAACATGCACAGTCACAGGTCAAATAAATCCTGGGTTAAAAAAGGAAATAGTGGCGAAACTACGACGAATATTTCTGTCACACGACGGGGGGGGGGGGGGGGATGATCAAAGAGGAGGCAAAAACAAAGACGGGGCTTCGGGCGTTCTTTAATGAATGACACACAAACTGGTTTCGTGTTTTTGCCAGTGAGGTAACCACTTTCCCTTCACGTCGCTTCTCTCTCGGTTGCGGATCTGAGACGCTGCGTCTCTCAGAAACACGGAGCGATGTGAGGATTCGTCACACGTAACAATGTGCAGGTCTGCGAGTATAAATAGACGCATCTATTTTCAACTCCTTGAAAGGTCTCATTAAAACACGCGCGTAGACTGATGTTTTCCATCTGCATTCCCGCCTCAAATCAAAAATGTCAATCATCGAGGCAAATTTTATTAAAAAAAAAAAGGAACACATGTGTAGAGATGAGCCTCCATTGACTTCCCTTCAGCTCAGATCAGCTGTCATCACTCTGCCGTGAGAGCGACAGCGCGTCCCGTCACTTTACGCAACTCGTGTTGTTCCCGCCGCCTGATTCTCGGGGCTCCTCGCAGGAACTAATTCGTGAATCGCCGAGTGCCATTTATCACGTTATTGACCATTTTTAACAGTCGGCAGTTTCAGTAACAGCACGTCTGATGTGATGTCAACTTGTTTACAGTGTTTCTCTGCACGAGACGCTAACAGATGACGTGTTTATCAGTGACTCTGGAAAGTCCAAAGCGACTGTTTGTTGAGTTACTGTTCGCAAACACCGATAATCTAACGAGAGATTCATCACTTACAGCAATGGCTCCATAGGATTCTTATTTCTAGTTGACAACCATTGATGTTGCTGCAGAAATGACAGCTGTCATCAGAATTACTCACTTGAAATGAATCCATCCATCCATTCATCATCTATACCGCTTAATCTGTGAGGATTGTAGAGGAGCTGGAACCAATCTGTGAAACTGGAAGGATACAAATACTGAAGAATGGACAAAGATGTCAACTTGGAAAGACGACGAGATTCCAGAGCTTTCGGGGATCCGGGCCGAAGCCGGTATTTAAAACCCTGTGCTCCCTCATGTGCTGCCTCCAGCGTGGTCTCCCCAAGCACCACCCCCCACCCACCCAATGTTCCCGACATGTTCCTGTTGTTTTGAACAACCTCCTGCTGCAATGTAAACCAGTGTAAGGTGGAAAATCTCAGGTCTTTTCACTCCTACAGATGACGTCACCAGCACAAGATGGCTGCCCCCTGTATCTGAGATGTTGTAGCTATGTTTTAGAACAGTGGGAGGAAGAGGAGACACCTTGTCCATCTTTATATTCAGTCTATGGAGTCTTGTTTAGTTAATTAAATATTTTTCAGGAAGTAGATTAAGTGAATAGTCAATTTGTCATATTTTCTAAGCACTGGAAAAAATGGCGTTGAACATGTATGAATAAACTTTTAAACCAGTGTGCTCTGACATCAGGGCTCCCAGTTCCTGGTAATCAAATGATCACACATCTGTTGCCACGCGTGCGCTGAATGCTGTATTTAAAGACACTGTACCGTGGCTGTTGTTTTTCACTACAGGATAACTGTGTTCGCCCCGAAATGGTCAATAAAAAGCCAGACACAACAACAAAGAAATCAATTGGAGGATGTGAGCATTTACTTAACACCACCCAACCTTCCACTCTGCTTTCCTCCTCCTCTCTGTTAAATAGTGTTGGTTAAACCTTCCTTCATCGCTGAAACCCATCTGTTTGGCCAATCAGGCCTCTGCCTAATGCACGACCCAGTCCGTGTCCCAGAGCTGTGTTTAATCCAGCAGCTTACATTAAAGAGCGGGGGGGGGGGGCTTCTCTGCAGCCGCCAACACAGGCCGGACAGCCACTAATACCGAGAGCGTTTCAAAAGCGGTGGTTAGAGGAATTAGTGCGAGACATGCACAGATCTGAGGCCGACTGGACTCCACATTTTGTGTTTAATAGCCCGCGCTCTCCCTCCTCTCACCTGCCCTCCCCTCCTCTCCATATGTGCGCGGCTCATCCCCGGGGGGGCCGGCCGACTGTGGGCAGCAACACTAAGTGGAAAAGAGTGTTAAGTGTGGTTAAAAGGGATAGAAAAGTGGAATAAAGTGGGAATCGGCTTCAGCAGCAGCACAGGGTCTTGTTCACAGCAGTGGCACGGTGTAAGGTGACATTTTAATGAGAGATGTTTAGTGGATCGTCACCGGGGGCTCTCCCCCCCACAGAGCTAGGTTGTGCTTTCAGGTCAAAAGAGGGGCATTTGACAGGAAGTGCTGCCTGCGAGCTGTCACTCACTGAGGCTGTTATTGCTGAAAACCTCTCGCTCTTAGACCAGCGGTTCTGAACCAGGGGGTCCCGAACCCCAGGGGCGTCGCGAGATTTAGCTTCCGGGGTTGCCAGATGGTTACAGAGAAAAAAATATGATAAAATGACACATTCAAAATAATATAACAGATTCTAGGCTGGAGAATTGTGTTTACATTGAATCCCCTCCAGCAGGGAGAGAGATTTGCCTCGGAATAGATTTTATTGAGTGTGTTTGTGCAAGTCAGAAAGTGTTGCCGTTCAGCGGGAGGGAGAGAGTTATAGTAAATAAAAAATCGACAGTGCCTGCAGCACATTGGACGACACCTAGGAGTTACACTGCGTCTGCTACAACTTAACAAAACTGTCTGGACAAATAAAGCGTTATTTACTATCTGTGGAGACGCTCTGATGCCACGATGTTCCCTTTCCAACACTGACTCCGAGACCTGGACGGTTCCTCCTTTTTTTTATCTTTATCTTGGTGACCTCCTCATCCTCTTTGGTGTGAGCTTCTTTAAAATGCTTCATGAGATTGCGAGTGTTTAATTGGCAACACTAGTGCCACCACTTAAAACTGAAGTCTTGCATGTGGTACGCGTTGCCATTGTGAGACAGTCCAGTCAAAAAATAATTCCAATTTGCTACGTTACCGGAAATCCCTTGCCACTAATAAAGACATGGATTTGGAAGGTTCCATAGAGTCGTGTGCTCGCCGATGCCCAACCCGGCATGTTCAGCAGAATCGGAGGCATTTCCGATGCTGGTATCATCTCTAATCATTTACATTTCTTAATCACAGCATTTACAAAAGTCTCTCTCTCGTCAACCGTTCACGTCCCTGTTGTTTCCTCTCTGTCGGTGGATCTCTACGATTTGGAGAAAGTGGAATTAAGTCAGAAAGTTCTTCTCACGGCCACAAAAAGAAAGCTGAGGCTAAGAGCTCAGTCGCTTGTTCAGTCTGTCTGTCGCCGCTCTGATTCAGTTCTATAGACAGCACCCATCACTCATTTCACCATCTCACGGCACAAACACCCCCTTTACTTGGCTGTGGAGCCTTGAGTTATCATACGCCAAAAACAATTCAGACACCAGAAAGCATATAGTGCATCTACTGGGACATGTGATGGTGCAGGCGGTGTGTGTCCCTGGGAGGACGGGTCACAGACACCGACCCCATCATGCTGGAGGATTGTGACATAGAAACATTGAGAACCACAACCTCAGATGACATGTTTCCATTTCACTAACTCCTGTGTTGACTCATAAATGTTTCAGCCTCAGGGTCCTGGGACCGGTTCATTATATCAGTGCGGTTTGTTTACAGTTGTCTTCCGTGTCTCGTATCATTCGAAAGAAAACATTTTCATAGCTGATACTCAGAGCCGATGGGACCCGCAGCACTGTGATAAAACAATAGTCACAGAGATGTGACTATCATGTGCCCGTGATAGTTGAAGAGCATTAATTCATGTCAACAACTCGGGCAGGTTTCCCCGAATGTATTTGAGGCTGTTTGACAAGTTGCTGATCACAAAGACGCATTTTATGAAACAGAGTTTTTTCCAGTCCCGTGACGGGGATTGTTCAAGGCAAAGATTTGTGGGTCAGATAGCAACCATAAATATTTGTTATTGAAAATGTCACTTCAGCCCAAACACGACAAAAGCACGACTTCTTTTTTCCCCCAAAAAGAATACAGTAAAAAAAAAAGATGAATAAACAAAATGCAAAGGGGAATAAAAAAAAGTTAGTCTAGACATAATATAAGATAATTGAGGCGCACCGTCCTTGATCCGTAGATTACATTTTTTCATTTATGGAATAAAGTACAAAGCTGAGAAAAAGCCTTCAAAGAGTCTCAGTGGAAGTGATAACACAGCACATATCAACATTCACCTGACGTTAGGTAGAATGCCATTATAATATGTGCTGTACTATCGTTTCGGGCCAAATGCAATGAAAGCAGTTTTCAACCTTGGGGCCTTGAGCTCGCCTTGCAGGCTGGCAACTGGCACCAATTACTTCACCACAATGTCAAGGTTGCAGCAGTTTCCACATTTTGAGCAGCTCCCCCCGTGCTGGTGTCTGCTTGTGAAGCCGCCGGGATCCGACAACATTGTGTTAAATATCAGACATTTTCATGACTTTAACGTTTGATATTATAATTTGACGTCCCTTTATGTCTTGCTTTGATTGGCACTTGAGGCGTTTAACCAAATGTCCTTTTGTAAAAACGGTGTCAAACGGTGTCCGAGCCCGGGATTAGTTTGAGGCGGCGATAAGTGAGCAGGCAGGAACTAATTAAGTGTTGCTTAAGCCTCCGAATACAGTTTCATATATCGGTAATCCTGTACGACCTCAGCCACTGGAGACCAGAGATTGTTGGCTTAGACTCAGAAAGCTGACTTATATATAGAATGATGTAATAGATTTCACTTTGTCCATTAACAGATCATTTGACGCTGTAATTAAAAACAGCTCGCGATGATGAATTAATCAGTTCCCCCGAGTGGGATTGTAAGATAAGATGCAAGCGGGTTTCTCCCACACCGGAGAGCGGGAGGTACGAGCAGGATTCAGATGCTTTGGAGCGGAAATTGACAGCGACTGTGATTCCAGTGGCTCTGCAGATAACTCTCAAGGGTGAGGCGTGTAAGAAAACAATGGATATGCATCGCTTTTACGTTATGAACTTTATACACACAGGCATATAAACACCAGGTTGAAGTCATTTAAATGCGGCACCCACTTGGGTTTTTTATGTTCCATCGGAGGAGCTTTACAATTTTACTGCTTGTTATTGAGGTGGCATATTGAGCAGTGGGTTAATTACAGTTAAACATCTTTTAGTTATTTTAAAATAGATGAAAGTGTGGAAAATATCAAAACAGAGGCTGGGTGAATGTAGCCACAAATGATATTATATTTATACAGTATATAAATAAGATCAATATTTACTCCAAAAAAGTGAAGGTTGTGGTTTTAAACTCTTCTTCGTGAGCAGAGAATGACAAACGGATGATAAACAGCAAAACAGTTTACAAATCTGACGTAGATCAGTTTTATATTATTCCTCCTCACTGCGCTTGAACAGTGTAAAATCATCATATTAAGAAATAATGGACTGACGTTTCCTAGAGAATCTTTTCAGTCTACGGTGGTAGTGGGTGTGCACGTGCACGCACATGAAGATCACTCTCACGGGCAACAGATTTGGTTTGACAGCTACACTAGACTATAAAGTGAAAGATAAATGCTCGCACGAGAGGGAGAACAGCACGCCCTTTCTTCTTAGCGCACAACTGCTGAAACTGAGGTTTACCTGTGGACGGTAATAACATTATGGACCAAGCATGAGCGAGCACGCAGCAGAAGTTTAAAAAAAATGTTTTGGGTTCATTTTGATACTGTAGTGGGACAAATTGTGGCAGTCCAGAGGAATAATAAGGAAACACTGTTGGACCTTTGTTTAATGCGATTGATGAAAATAATATCGCAATAATCATATTTATATTGTTTTATTGCCCATCCTATGTGGAACTACAACTTACAGGTAGGTATATGTAGAATCAGTTGAATAAAAGACAAAATAGAGAGAGACATTTCAGAAAGTATGTATCCCCCTATCTCCCATCACATGAACGTATATCCTGCACCATATGTTTAACCCCAAGGCTCTTCCTGCTTGTTGCACCACTGACGTGACATCACACTGACATGCAGTAGGAGGAACTATCAGTAAAGGGTGGCGTGTGAGCTGGGTACCTCAGGAAGGTCTGCTGAGATAATAACTCTCTGCTGCTCCTCTGAATTGTGGTGATACTTTTAAAAAAAATTGTTTTTGCGCAGTAGATCCACTTGTTGTGATGCTTTGACAAATTGGGCCGTTTTATTAGCTTTGTGTGGCATTTCTATGACATTTATAAATGACATTTTCACTTCTAAGCTACTTTACTTTATTACTTACTACAGCAAGTTCTGGAAATGCATCCATCTCCAGAGGCCTGAGAGTAAACCATCAACTTCTCCCGCCCTCCCTCTCCCATCACACCTACATCCTCGTCTCGCACACTAATGCAGGAATCATCCGTGAGTCACACATCCAAACGTCTTCGAGCTGCGAATCCCAGCTGGTAGTTGTATTAATTGACAGTTGTTAGCGCCCACCCCTGACTACGGCTGTCTCTGATTGGCTAGAAGGGCCCGGCTTGCTCAAAGGCATAAGGAATGTGTCGGCTCTGCTGCCAGGCTGCTCAGTGTCGCTGTTGTCATACTGCATCTTTAATTTGTGACATCTGTAGGCTGCATATAAAATACATGACATGACAGCTCCCCAAAAGAAAAACTAAAGTGTATCGATCGCCCCCTGGTGGCTGACTGCCAGATGTCAGTGGAAGGAACATTGACCAAACAAAAGAGTAAATGTTTTTCTCAAAGATGGTGTCCATCATTTTAGGTGGATCACAGTAATGTTCATTCAAGTGTTGATTTTTTTCCTGGTAATTTTGGCTTTAGTTGTTATAGAAATAGGGTGAAACATCGCAATTGGTCAAGAGTGTGTATCGGTGGGATTTCAATACCACAGCTCCGTCCTCTGATCGCTGCAGTTCAGACTGTGGCTTCATACCATGTCATCGGCGTTCTAGAATATTTTGGTTTCATTGTGCGAGTTGGAGACGAGTTGTCATCTTTATAGACAGTCTGTCATGTAACAGTTAACGTAGTAAGACAATGTCTCCTCTGACGGAACCTGCAAGGAGAACATGCAAACTCCACATGGAAAGACCCCGTCCGACTTCCAGGTTCAAACCCAGAACCTCGTTGCTGTGAACCACTGCATCACTGTGCTGCCCAAAGATGGAGTCAGCTTTGTTAAATAATTCAAGATTGACGATGACTTGAAGCATGAGGTCGGAGGAACTGACTTGCATGAATCAACATCTTCCCCTACCTTTCCTGAGATGTGGAAAGAAGGATGCAAACTCCAGTCTCCGGCCTCTAAAGTATTTGTGTTTGTACATCTAACCTCCCAGCTCCGTCCTGCTTCCTGTGATGTCTCTGCAGAACCTCTCAGTACCTGGACTGGGGAATAAAATCGGCCAGTGAATTTAATCCAAGCAGCAATTAAAATGTATTTGGCAAAACAAACGAATAATGTTATTTGTAGGAGAACGGGTTGCACAGTCACAGCTGTCACTCAGCTTTAATGATAAACCGACTGGTGCGTGTGATGTGTCTGTTGTCTGGGTTTTACATTTTGTCCTAAGGATATTTTGCATCTCACAGGTTTTATGTGACACGTCTTTCACAGCTTATTGTTTCCTTCCTGCGATGCACGTAGAGCAGCCTACAGATTTCATCGTATCCTGTAATTACGTGCAGCAGCGCATTCTCAATAAGTCACAGAAGACATCCTCGCTCAACTCACCATAGGTGAAGCAAATAAACAGTAAACAGTTCCCACTTGAAAATTGTCTTGAAAAAACGCAGCCTCATTTAAACTTTAAATTAGCTCGCATAAATAAGCCGGAGTGTGCCCGGAAAACACAAACACAAGACTCCCCGCTGGAGAGGCACAAAGGAGCACACAGAACAAAATCTTTTGAAGGCAGTCTTAAAGGGAATTAAGCAGGCCTGTCAAAAAATTAAACAGGCTCCGGTTTGAAAAGGGATTCTTTTAGCTCCTCTGCCTCGCCGCTCCGTCTCCCAGAATACATGGGGCTCTGCCAAGACACCGCCGTCCGCATTGCAAATCCCTCTGCCACGGAGGAAAACCTCACGCAGTCGGTTAATACCACTTATTGTCTTACAAAGAAAACACTTGAGCAATGTTTTCCCTTTTAATCCCGAAATTAAAGACTCGAGTTCGCGGTAAACCAGCTCATGACTTGTTCATGTGAAGCTCTCTGCCGTGGGTCGTGTAGGGATGCGCCAGGTTGAAACTCAGCAGATTTCTGATTTGCTGCTGGACCGCCTGATTTTATTCACTAAATATTTTATTTTCCCAGCTCTCTGTTGCTGTTCCTCTGCATAGACATGTCGCCATTTTTACTCCTGTGTCTATCACGCATCTCCAAAGGGTCCAGCTGACCCCTTGTGTTCAGTCTACATCCCTTACTCTAGAGGGTCATTGTTGTTACATCAGTCTGTCACCAGACGACCGCCACATCTGTTTCACAGTAGAGTGCGACTTGGGCGCGATTTGATGTCCAGACCCAAGAGGAAATTAGCTGAGCACGACCACAACCCGACAGGCATTTCGTTTTTTACGGTCAGTTTTTTCCAACCGAGCCGATTACGGATTGTGCAGCATTATTAAAATCAAGTAGGTAGCCCAGCCAACAAAACTGAGTATAGAGATGTCATCTTCTCTGGTTTTTCTGTGTGACAAAAATGAACAGTATAGTGCGTATCCACAGACAAACCAATGGGACCAGTGATGATGTCGACAAATGCTACGTTGCTACCTGACATGAGCTTGCAGGGTTTTCTCCGGTTAAGAGTCGGAGCCGTCTGGACAACAAACTCATGTTTTGTGTCCATTGTGAACTCCATTGTTGAGCTTTTCAATAGAGAAACCGCACTTGCTGTCTGGAAGTTTAAATCTTTTCCGTGGAAACATCCTTGGGAAGAAGGATTTTTTACGTGAAATACTAAAGATCAAATTCGAAATTGGATTCTGGCTTTTTCTTGTTTTAGTATCTCATGGGAATCTGCCTAATGTTGACTGTGACTCTCCGTGTCCTTACTCTCGTCTGTTATTTGCTTCATTACCAGTGTGAATTAATTTTATTTCAACATTTCATGTGGTCTGAATTGATCCAAACATTGGCTGGTCATGCCACTTCCTCCTCTTCTTTGTGCTTTTCTCGTCTAAGTTTTAGTTTCGTCCAAAAGGACTGGTTTCATTTTGATGTGTGTGTGTGTGTGTGTGTGGTGTGGTGTGTGTGTGTGTGTGGTGTGTGTGTGTGTGTGTGTGCGTGTGCGTGTGGTGTGTGTGTACCTTGCAAAAACAACAGAACACAGAAACCCTGTCTCCATATGGTGGGAGACAAGTTGCCAGTTGAGCGTCTTCCATCAGGAGAAAGTCAAATTTGTGCGTGTTTCAACTTCTTCCAGTGAAGTAGCTGATATACATAACATGAAAAAAACAGATGACTGAAGTAGAAATGTCTAAATAGGCCAGTCGTGATCACTAGCACTGAGCCACTCTTTATTCTGTCTGAAGTAACAAATGCTAAGGTAAGCAAGCAGAGATCAGTTGATGATAAAACATCTTCCAGCACCAGCAGTTTATCTGTTACTGTGGAAAGGATAGAAACACTTTTGTTGTGTGAAATTGTTGTTTTCGGAAATTTCACAGGCTCTGTGTTAAAGTCGAGACTGTCGCGCCGTGCACTGTGCGGGAAATGTCTGGGTCACCGATAATGGCCAAGAAAATGAAACTTTAAAGATGTGCCTCTCACAAGGAAACTGACCGGACGACTGGTTCATCTCATATTCATAACGGTGCCTTTTTTGCTCTTCAATCAAATTGATTGTTTCCTCTCAACAAAGTCACAATATCTGACAATTCCTAAGCCGTCATGGACCTGCGGTGAAATAAACAGGGATTCCAAACGATGATGTCCAGGAGTCACAGTTAAAAAACAAATAGAAAGGAAGCAATTGATTTGGACATTGTCTTTTTAAAAGTCTTTTCAGTTAAGCCTTAGCTCAAGGCCAAATTGTTGTTAATATGAGAATAAAGGAAATGATGAAACTGGGGAAATGTGCTTGTCCGTTAAATTGGATTATTTTCGCAGCTTTTAGGGACAAAACAAGTCATAGAAGAAAAGTGGTGGATACATGGGATCAGCACGGGCTGTACCTATGTGAAGCAATATGTTGCTAGACAGCAGATAACACAGTTTGCAGTGCAGACGACATTATTACATATTAGTTACACTGATGCAATACAAACTTGTGCTTGTCTGACTTTTTCTAATGCACAAAAGAAATAATCTAGATCATTTAACAAATGCTTGTGTCTTTTAAAACTACAAAAAATATTTGTAAACAGTTTGTCCCCAGCAATAGTCTGTCATACATTTCTAACTACAACAACCAGTTGTAGTTTTGTTGCCTATTTGACAAAATGCTGTCAACCAAACAATCGTTTCTAGAAGAAAGGTTTGTCAATATATATATTTATATACACTATCTAGATACAGTATACCAGACATACTGTTCTGATGTGGAAAATACTTCACTCTATCTAGTGGGCGCCTGTGGCCCAGGAGGTAGAGAGGGTCGTCCACTGGCATTCTGGAGTGAGTCCTTAGACAAAATACTCGACCCCAAACTGCCCCTGACATCTGTGCAATAGAATAACAGAGCTGCGTATAGCAGCGCTGTATGAATGTGGTGAATGCGACTTGTACTGTAAAGCACTTTGAGTGGTCGATAAGAGAAGCACTTTATGAATACAGTGTCTATCTCCCACCTCATGCAAACCCATTACAGCTCCTCTTATTTGGGCTCTTGTTAGCAGTTGCCATGTAGTTGGATGTAGAGCTGCCACCAAACTGGGACAGGACAGGAGGGAGGAAATACAATTCAGTTTCACAGGCATCTTTTACCTGGATAACACCGGCCATTAAAACCACTAGAAATAAATAAATGTGAGGTGTCCGACTAACAAGCTCCTGCTGGAGACTAAACAGCTCGGCTCTGTGGGCTCTAACTATCTTTACCTCCGCCTCGCTCTTCCTCTGTGTCCTCTGTTTGCTTGAAGTGAAAAACAAATGTTTTTCTGTGGTTCCCTGGTCTGAGGGAGGGAGACAGACAGAGCTACCAAACATCTGTACGCTGCCGAGTCCGAGTCTGGGAGGGACAAAGACTGCAGCTCGCAAAAAAAAAATATATATATTGCATTGATAAAGACGTTTATCTGGCATTTAATACAAGAGTGATAAATGACGGAAGAAGACACACATAGGATGTCTGGAACCAGAGCTTGGGTCTTAGATTTATTTGTAGTACATGAGAAGAACAAGTCCGATGTTCCATAACTCAGCTGAAACCAGTGTTTGTTCAACCACTTCAAACTTTTAGTTGCAGTTGACAGAAGTCTGTCATTGACTGTTCTGTCGCCCATTTTTATTGGTTTCAGATTATTACTATTCATATAATTCTATGGATTTTATTGCATTTATTTCTTGAGATATTATTCTCATTACATTATGACCTTATTCTCAAAATGTCCAGATTTCCCTTAGTGTGGCCCCAGTACCACACGGGGGGGGGGGGGGGGGTTGTTAAAAGCTTTGAGTCCTAACTCCTGAGGATTTGGCCACGATTTTTACTTTTCCCATATACTGTAAGAAACTCGTATACATATTATGTACTTATATTTTCCTATGTAATCAGTACCGGTGCTGATTATTGTGTCGCGTGTCCCCCACCACACACAAGCATCCCAGCCCTGATGTCTGTGTTGGACTTTTCTCAGGAGAACAGCGTCGGCGCTTCATACAAAAGTAAAGTTTTTAAATTGCTCTGAGAATGATCCTGTCCAAACATGTCAGAAGACTCAGTTACTCAATTACGCGGCGGCTCTCCCTGGGCTATCTGCTGTTACCATTTTTATCAACAACTCCCTTATGAAACGAATGCAAACATCGTGCAAATTCTCCGCTGCCAAGATTGGTGAGAGGTCGCTGGGTGACGTCAAATCCCATTTAAAGATTCTTTTTTTTTTTTTTTTATGGCACCAGTCCCGACAGCCAGTGTAGAAGAATTAGATAAGTGGCAGTGGCATGAAAACATGCAGTCGACCGTGTCTCAGTGTATCTCAGCTCGGTTGTCACGAGTGTCAGCGAAAGCCTCTCGCTGCACGTTACAGTACATGAAACATCCATCTCAGCTGGAGCCACCAGTTCTCTGCTCTCTTCCTCCTGCCAGATGGCGATCAGATCAGTTTAGCACGGTGGCAATGCGCCCAAATGTTGCCAGAGATGCAACTTTTGTTTTTTCCTTTTGTGGCCCGCTCGTCCTTGCTGTTGTTTCTGCATTTTGTCATCCGGTGTTCGGCTCTTCATGGGTGACTCACTCGCACGGACAGCGTGTTTTTACCATGCCCAGATTAAGCTGGCTTGTTCTCTTTCATGCTGTGCGACTCGGCTTCACGCTCGCTCTTCCCTGTTGCCACGCTTTGCGCTGCGCGTTTATTATTTATGAATGCATGCAAAGCTACTTCTGCTGAGGCAAATGGAACGGGAACCCTCCTTGTGCCGGTGTAAATAATGCATTTGGCACGAACGTTCAGTCTTTCAAAGGTATTGCCGGACATTCAGGGTGATGGAGCACAGTGTTGTCTTGGAGCTCTGTGAATACTGGCCCATGTTCTAAAGTGTTGCCCTTTGGAGCCTGTGGCACCTTCTCCTCTGGCCTAGAGGGGGGCTAATGAGGTGCAGTACAATAGTCCCATGGTATTTATTTTTGACCCAACACTTATGATGCAGAACAGAGAGTCAAGCAGCAGCAGCAGCAGCAGCAGCGAGGTGACTCATTACTTCAGAGGTACCACGACTGCTTGTTTTTCTTAGAAACACGACAATACCTCTCAAAATGGATCAAAATCTAAAACCCTTTTAAGACCCAATTCTGATTTAGCTGTAACAGAGTCAGTCGCCCCTGAGCAGCATAAGTGCGATGTAAAACTGTAATTAATCTATGTACAAAATATAGTGGATGAAATTCAAATTGGTAACCTTTTAAACGTATTAGATTTTCATTGCCACTAGATGTCTTCTTTAAGCCTAGGGGGGAATATTCTGAAATATGTGAACCATAATATACCGTAACAAATAAGAGACGCTGCATCAGCTGAGAAGAGCTGGTACTTTGTTGTGATGGTTATGATACTACGGTCAAAGTTTAAGTTGTGGAACAGTCATAAATACGGGGAAACAGTTTCATTGAGGAATTTGTCCCTCCTGACCGTAGACTATATCTCAACATGGATGACACGTGTCCAAATATCCTGGATAGGGAAGCGGCCATCTTGTGCTTTTGTCATTTGGAGCCAGAGTCTGCGCAGTAAAAATATATTTAGTGTGCACTTTGTCCCATCCAGTAACATGAAGGAGACTGCGTTAATGAGCTATACTGCAGCCAGCCACAAGGGGGTGATCCAGAAAATTTGGCTTTACAGACAAGCTATGCTCCTGATGCTCAGCGTACATCCTCCTTTGCCCCGGTCATAATTACGATGTCCACTAGAGGTCGCCTGGCAATATAACCTAATCTGTGATAGAAAACAAATTTGAAGGTGTAGACGGTTTTAACGTTAGATTAAGGTTCGGTGAGGATTTGGTTCAGGTTGGAGTAAATCAACGTAATGTCTGGATACATGGATACGTGACTGTGGTGCTGGTGGGTTGAGTTCTGTGCTGCTTTACTCATTCTACTCTGCCTTCATTTCTGGATCCTCCTTATCTGTTCACTCAGTCACTGCAGCTTAATTGCATGAGGAGCCGAGTGAACACTGTTTATTCTAGAGTGACTTATATTGCTTTAAAGCAGCGGAATGATTTTCTGCTCCAGCAGGCACATTGTTGGATGAAATGTGGAAGTAAAGCTTGAAGATCCACTTAGCATTACTTTGATCTTATTAGAGCTTATGCCTGGCTCATGCATTCAGTGTGTGTCAAAATACTTTTCACGGTTTTTTGAATATTCATTTAAGTCGGTATATCGTACACGCAGCACACGCGCGCAGGCCCAAACAGCATTTTGTGGCTGACTTAATATCAGATGTGAAAACACGGCGACTAAGGGGGAAAATACTAAACAACAAACCTGCCTGGTTGTTTTAAATGCAGATTATTCAACAGTAGCCACGGCATCGCAAACTCTGTGTGAGTGAAATGTTAATGCAACATTTATCACAGTGTCTGAATTCTGACTGGGTTTCAGGTTGTGCATGTTATTGTTCTTTGGCAGCTCTGCCAGTGTGACAAAGATCTTCACTCATTCAAAGCTTCAAATTAGAGATTGTAACCTTGAAAGATCCAAACAAACCTTGAACATTGCATCGGTTTATAACTTGGAGCTGTTTGAGACAGATGTCTAATTCACAATTGTGTTTATAACCAGAAAATATCCAGTACTTTAACTCGTTAGTATTTGTACATGTGTTAAGTTTTTCAAGGAGATTTAAAGGAGTGTTTCTAGATTCATGTTATTATTTAACCAAAAGTATGAAGCATCTGTATCCAGGCATAAACGGAAGAATATATGAATGTAACATCTTTTTAAAACCCATGAATACATGTTCTTTTGAAGGTTCATTCATGACCCAAATTACATTTATTGTGAAATCTTAATTTTAAGCGGTCGTTTTTTCATTGGCCTTCGGCAGAGGATGAATCGTGCTCCATTGTCATGGAGGGTGAATCATTCATGAATAAATAAATTCTTAATTGAATGATACAATAAGTACAATAGATTAATACTCAATATACATATGAAATGTGGATGCATATTTAATTACAAGTGGTATTGTATCATGAATCATTTATTGCTGTTACACATGCTAGCACATACATCCATAAACACATCTGCTTACTACTAGATTATTTCATGATATAAACCATTAATTGATTATATACTGCAGATTAATTCCAAACGTTTGACTCATTTCATCGACATTATTCTAAAAACTCTTAATTCCTGGAGGAGTTTAAAGACGACACTTTCAGAAACCTATAAATATAAATGTAACTGCACAGTATACAGGAATTACTTTTCCCCTTTTTAATTTCCGTCCTATCCTCCCTGTGATGCTTGGCTGGAGACGTTCAGTGAGTCCAATGCTGTGTGGTGCGGTATTTGCATAGAAAGTCCCTGAATGGAAAAAACAAAGTGTTATTACACCGTCAGCACTGTTTCAAAGCCTCCGAGTGGCCGACTCTTCCTCTGCTCCCTGTGCCTGTGCGCGGTGTGATGATGCAGGAGGACAGCTATCTGATCCCCGCTGTGCAGCACCGTGTGTCCAGTGGCACAGGACATGCTGTGAGGACACAGGATGAGTCAGAAGCGAGTAGACCTCGCTGAACCACAATAGCGGGGGAGATGGAGAGATAGAGACGGGCAGAGCAAGATAGAGGGACTAGCCAAGTGTGTCAGAGGACTCCGGCTCCACTGGGACGACCTCTGCCTCTGCACCCGGGGGGATGCTTTCCAATGGGTCTGAGCCTAATGTTGGCTTCTGGAGCTAAGTGCTCGGCCTCCTCTGGTTTGCCGCTTCCAAAATAACACCACGCCACGCCTGGCTGGGAGCCAGCACTGGAACACCGCCGCAGTCCTCCACCTCTGCCCACCGAGTTCACTGTTGCCTTTCATAACTCCTATTTTCTCTGTCAACATTAAAAATGATGGGAGCCCGCGACTCACATAGAGTTTGATTGAGGAGACTCTTGGAGCAGAAATAACAAAACAAACACTCCTGCTCCGTCAATGTGTGTTTGACGGTCAGAAAAATGGTCTGAATGGAAGGCAATTTGTTCAGCAGATATCTCGGAGCCATTGTTAAATAGTGCAGACTAATAGGTCTTGGGACACTGTGGCTGTTGTCCCCGGGAGCACGGCGAGGTGAGCTACAATTGAGTGGTTGAAAAACACAGGTGAGGGAGGACGCCACACACTTTTTGCCGCATTATATTGACTGAACTGATGTGTTTTGAACTCACTTGCTGTTAAATCGCTGAATCCTTCTCCTCCTACTTTTTCTACTCCGACTATGCAACAGTGTATATACAAGCTAAATAATACCATTTCCCCTCAGTTATACAAATTACATCAACAAAAACCAGTGATGAAATAGATTATTGTGCTGCATTATCTGCACACATTTGTGGGAGAAAAAAATTCTGGATCCGCCCCTGATCCACATCTCCACAGAGATTTGATGGGTTCTTCCTCAACCCACACTCTGACCTTCCACCAAGTTTCACGACAATCAGTTCAGTAATCTTGCTTTAACATTGTGTACATAACGTCCCTGGTGAAGGCAATTATGTTGTGTTTCCATCTTTACTAGAGAGAACTGTTCTGTTCTGTTCTGTGTTAGCCTTGAATGATGGAGAGCAAGGTTTGATGGTGTGAAACCAATAGTTCAGTGTTGTCCCTAGTGTCCATCACAACCATAACCGATGTTTCCCATTGTACCTCCAACAATAGGATTCTAGTGGAAATAATGGTCCTGTGTACCAGGGCTCCAGACTAAGTGGTACAGTGCCACAATGAAATGAAAGGAAACCAGGGTCTAAAATGACTTATACGGTTTGTAAAAGGCTTTGCAGCAGTGCCACTATACACAGCACTTTACTTGAGGGGCCGAACAGTGAAAAGCTGTCGCTAGGTCCATTTACACTGAATAGGTTCCGTTAAATGAAAGGCAGGAAAGAATAAAGCTGTAAAATAATTGTCTTACTAACAAGTCCGAACCAACCTTAACTCATTTTAAACTGAGTTTATTTTAGATTTTCTCTGCACTGAAAAGCTTAAATGAGGTAAAACATGCTTTGGATTTAGATTTACTAATATGTTGTGCCTTCTCCATGCGATGCTGTTATATTTACATACTTAAAGCATCATGCAACTGACTGCCAACAGGGACATACGCTGCAGTGTTAATTGGGTGTTTGATTCCAGGCCATGCACAATTCCCTGAGAAGTTATAATTTTGTCAGTTAATCAGTCCTGCTCAGCTAAAACCGACAGGCTGCACGGTGCTCGTGTGTCACCCGCCCTGCCTTTCCCATGGCAGTCGAGATGTGTAGTGTAGAAATGTTTTCTTGTTTGCAGTTATCTGGAGGATTTGTTTGGGATTTGTTTGTAGAAAAACACACACATGGGCAATTCCATCACTTTATGGTAATGGCCACCGCCTCGATCCATTCATTGAAGGATTTAAGTGGCCTGCGTGACTCTTCTCATGCTGTCCTTACAAGCCCTTTCCAACCGCACGTCTACTGCTACTCATCGTCATCATTATTATTTGAAGACAGAAGGAAAGAAAGAACAAAGAAATAAAAATGTACATGTCAGGCCATCTTCCCATTCTTAGAATTTGAGCGTGCGGCTGGACTCTCTGTGCAGAACACCGTTCTTTAACAGAATAAATTATTGTTCCGACAGTCCCAGGTTCTGACAGAGAGGGAGTTTGAAAGGATGGTGCAGTGGGAAGCTCTGTTGCATCACAGCAAGTAGGTCCCTGGATTGAATCCCATTCTCAAATCCTCGATAGACCAGATTGTCTTATTTTAGTTCGGAGTGCAGGGACACAGCTTTTATGACCATTAAGTCCTCTGTCAGCGTTCATTTCACCAGTAAATGAGAAACCTCTGGTTTAGTAGCCAGAGAACAGCAGAACATCACTGAGGCTTTTATATTGTAATATTACGTTGATGTTCTCATTTTCTCTGTAGCGATCATGGGTTTTCCAGTAATTCGGTCAGTATACGAACAGTAGTTTCCCGACACTACAGAATGGTGTCAAACTGTTTAATGTCTGTCTGCTTGTGGTTTGTATGCAGATGAAATGATTAGAGGGGATATGATGTATAAAAATACAGAACAGTAAGGCCCAAGGGTCCAAGAGTTAGCGCTCACACACTGAAATGAAAGCGTGTGTTTTGACATAATAAAGCAGTGACCCATTCAATGTAAAGAGAACATACTGTACATCTCCCAGTCTGGCTGCTCGTATTGGGAACACATTACCTGATGTTAAGTGCATTTCTTTGACTCTGACCGGGAATTAATTTCATAAACCATCATGTGTTGATAACGAGGTCGTGGAACCAGTCCAACACTTGACCTTTTGAGAAATGTGCATAAAAACACGAGTGAGTCATTAATTCCATTTGTGAAATGATGCTTTATTGTGGAAAAGCTACAAATAACAACCAATGGCTTAATTCTTGGTTTTATTCACGTGTCATTTGTGGTGATGACGAGAGGAGACATGACAGGCGTCGGCCCTGAAGTGCAAACCACAGCGACCAATCAGAAAACACTACGGGATAATAAGAAAATACAACGGCACATATGAAAACGGGCAAATCACAATTATTTGCCATTGTGTTGTTTGATTTTTCATGTTTGGCACTTCAGGGCCACCGTAGATAAAACTGCACCAATATATAATAACAACATTTTGGATTTAAACCTGAAAAAATGGAATCGATGTTGTGAGAAATGAAAACACCACTCAGTGTCACTCAGCCATCCTTCTCATTGTGATGCCACTTCACACTCAGCTTTTTTACTGAGTGTTTATTTGTTGTTGGCAAACCAGCGCACAGACTGGAGTCGCTACACTCTCACGGGCCTCTATGAAATACCAGTCTGGTCTGGTGTTTGGCTTCATATCAAACGGGTTGGAAAATGTTTGCACGAGTCCAAGCCTACATCTAAGCAGCACCTGTTTCTTGTGAAGCAGCTCAGTGAAGTAATTTGTCGTGTTCATACTTCATTTAGCTCTTCTGGTGTTCACCGTGCCGTCAGCCAAGTCTCCTGAAAGACAGAATTCAGTTTTCAAGTTCTTTTTAGCTCACAAACGCCGGAGGGAGGTGTTCGGTGAGGGTCAGGGCGGCCGAGGTGAAGTACAGGTTATGCAAACACGGCATTGAGGAAAAGGTCATGATTTTGGTTAAATATTGAAAAGTGTAAAAAAGGAAAATTACCATAAAAGTCTCAACAATACAGATTATTTATCTTACAAATGACTGATGTATGAACATAACTCGTTTGATGCAGGGTTGATATGCAGGCACAGTTACACAACATCAGGCCATTAATAGATTAGCAGTCCAAGTAGCCTGGGGCTGGCTGCAGTGTAAGTCATTAACTCTGCCTCCTCCATGTTAGCAACTGGGACGGAGACCAAACTAAAAAGTCAGAGCACATGTTAAATACATCTTTTAATAAAATATCACAACAGCACAAAATCTGGCTCCAAATGGCATCAGAAGCTTAAGATGGTGGCACCCATATCCAGGATATTTTGGCTCAGGAGGAAGCGTCGTCCATCCTTATAAACAGCTCAGACCTTACATGCACAGTTAGAGAGGTTGTATCTGTGTAATAAATTACCTTGATGTTAATTCATGAGAGTACACGAGTGGTTCACAGGTTGGAGAATATCTGTTATACCCAAACTGATGTGTATGTTTTCCTCCTGCATGGAAAAAAAATCCAACTTAACCTCCGCCTAAGTGGGTTTGCGCTGATCGGGCCATTTTGTGATGAGCCACCTGCTCTCGGTGTCACATCCATCAGGTGGAATCATTTCCTGCTAACCAGCTCCAGCAAGCCACCTGAACACAAGATGCAAATTGGATGCTAGAGTACATTTAAATCTAGTTTAGAATTTAAAAAAAACAGGCTTCCTGCTGTCCGAACCACAAATCTATAAACACTCACAGAGGAACTGCTTGACATTTCATTTTCAACGAGCAGGGCAACGTGCACTCAAAGTCCAATTATTTCTCGAGTTCAGCTGTCGGAGAGATTTACTAGTTTTCTCTCGTCTTATTATCAGTAACTGCAAATAAGTAAAGATAAGATGGTGAACAAGGGCTGAAATGTTTAATTTGGGTTTATAAGATGAACAGAAGTGGATCAAACTAAACTGAAAGGGAGATGGAACCATTGAGGACTTGCATTGTAAGTACTGTATTAGCAACACTGCTCGGTCTTTGCTTCTCGAAAGTGAAAAAATCTATCTTTAATCATGCAACCGGTTCCTCTGATTGGGTGTTGGGGGCGGTGTTTGTGGCTTATTGAACCAAACGGCAGGGACCGCAGGGGAGACTTAGTTCTCTGGCTCTGTGGGCGTTAATTTCACTGCTCTGCCCCTGATGAACAAACTAACAGATCAAATCAACCACCTCCGTTACACTGGATGCTGCAGTATGTATCTCTTCTGTGACATAATATCCTGCAGGAGTCAGACAAATTCAAACAACATCTGTGGGTAACTATGAGTTGAAGCCTATTTGAAGAGGATTGAGATGGAGTCCACTAAAGGGCTTCAAGATGTGGTTATCAAATGCATTCAGTTATTTTTTCAATTTGAAACCTCCAGTGTGTACAACCGTGTTTTCCAGCAGGAAACCTGATATCCAACATGCATGGCTTCTCTCCATGTGTGTTGGCATCAGATACTGAAAGCGTCCCCAGTGGTTAAAAACTTACAAGGGTAGATTTGACATCAGAAAGCCTTTTTACATTGACTTTAATTGAAAATCCCCAACTTCTCTCAATGAGTATTAAGTCAATATTTGACATCATGATTGTTAAAGTGTCAACATTTCAGAAGTCTCAAAATGTTGCTTCGAAGTTCTCTTGAAACTTAATTTTTTTAAACATGATTTTGGGGCATGTATAGTGTTTTCTTTTCGCCCCAGCTTTGGTTTATTAAAACTGGATTATTTGATTTCTGCACCTCCTCAGATGACATGAGTGCAAATCATAGACTATATAAAGATGGATGACGTGCCAGCTTCATAAAAGTGAAGTCAAAACATCTGAATTGCCACCTATTGGCTGGCTGCGGTATAGGTCTAACTCCCTCCTCCATGTTAGCAAATAGGACATGAAACAAGCTAAAAACTTCACACGCCTTTTGTGATGGTTTCTGTGATTTTAGGTAGTTCTCATCAAGTGTTTATTTGATGCCATTAAAAACGAGGTGAAACATCATTAACTGACTTGCGATTGGTTGAGCGTGTTTATCAGTGGGACCTCGATACCACGGCTGTGATCAGGCTTTCCCCATATCACAGATGGAAGCTCCCCTATCCAGGCTACTGTAGCTTCATTTTTGCACAGTGGGAAGAAGTGCAGGCTGTAAATGTGAACCGCAGGCTTCAAATAGTCCCTTCAAAAATCTGTGGGTGATGCTACAGACACTGTGCCTATGTTTGTCTTCAGTCTGTGTGCCCATAACATTCTGATTGCGTCCGCCGTCTGAGACTGCGGAGCGCGAGCCTCCCGTTAAGATCTCGCCCAGCTCTGGCTGTCAGTACAAAGGCAGGCGCAGCAAAAACACTTCCCTCACATGTAAGCCTCTGCCAGATAAGCAAGAGTTGATCTCTATGCATGAAACCAGCTTTTTTTTACAATTTGAGTGGCGGCACTGGAACAGAGTTCAAAGCGGAGCTGTGATTTGTGACTGCTTCCTCACGAGAGAGGAGGCCAGTCCCGTTGGCAGTGAGATGAGCCACTGATTGCATTTGCTTGTTCCGCTCTCCACGGGGGCCCCTCGGATGGTGATGGAGAGAATTACCGAACAACAACCCTCTGAAAGTACAAGAAGATTACCGAGCAGAGCACATTAAGACAGACCACACAAACAGCATTACTCACCTCCCAGGTAGCGCGATGACAGCAAGTGGGCGAGGAGAGACAGAGAGCGTAAACAGACTTCATTTGTTCTGTCTCCAGATCTAAATTGGTATTATAAATTGCAGTGTGTTTATAGCTTATAAAATTATCACTGAATGTGTCTGCGAGGATGCAGCCAGATGCCTACACAACACACACAGTGCATGCCATCATAATTACACATGAATGCGGTCTAATGCTTTGTTGACTCAGCATGCAGTAAATCACCTGTTTCATTTATCTTGGTAAAGAAAGCTCACACAGTGTGGATCCCTGGATGAGATTGTGGGTAAAGAGGCCTGTAGGGTGCAGTAAGGATCCAAACCATATACCATGTATAATAATGTAAATCAATCCTGACGTTCACCCCATATTTATAGCATCAATTAACTCATTAAAACCAGACTTACTGGAAAAAGGAGTTGAACAAACATCAGTGTGACAACAACCACCTTAATTTCATTTGATCCCATACTGCAGCCAGCCACTAGGTGGCAATTGAGACATTTTGGCTTCACTTTACGGGAGCTGTCATGTCGTCCATCTTCATATGCAGTGGATGGTCAAGTCACATGAAATATGTTATTGTGTAATGTTCTATGTGACGTTATTGAAATATTGTCGGTTTCAGTGAAACTAAGTTGTTGAGCTAACAGGCTAACCATTCATGATCATTAAAATCACAGTTGTATCCGCTCCCTGAACCTCTCTCACTTTTGTCTGTCCTGTTCCCCCCCCCCCCCCCCCCAGGCATTTTATTCTTGGGATGTTTCCATTATTTCATTGAGTAAAGAAGAAGAGGGGAAGTAGGGAAGCCCTCAAAACTAATGAGCTTTCAAACAGACAGCTATAGTCACAAGCTTGTTAGTTTGGATGCTAACTCAGTTAAGTCCAAAGCGATGGCCCTACTGGTACCAGTCTCATTACTCTCTGTAAACCATTGCTCCCATTTCTCCTTGTGGAGCAGTTAAACTCTGAGAATGGAGGTCAGGAGGAGGAGGTGAATCAAAGCTAATATGCTACCAGAGCTTTTTCTATCTCCACCTCTGTTTCCTCAAAGGTCAGAGATGCCGAGGTGACTTGCTATTGTTCAGTCGCCCACATTTGCAGATCACAGTTTAGTTTAATCCAAAAAATGAACAGATTTACTTTGTCCCAAAGAAGTATATATAAAGATGAACGACATGACTGCTCCACTAAAGTGAAGCCAAAGCATCTAATTGCCCCCTGGTGGCTGGCTGTGGTATAAATAATAAACCCTGTCTCCTACTTGTTAGTAGTCAAAGTACATGTCAAATATATTTTTCTCAAAGATGGTTTCTGTCACACTTGGTAGTTCTTATCAAGTTCTAATTTTTCAAGTTTTGTTTTAACTATTTGAGTCGGAGTGAAACCCCCGATCGCTACAGCACAGACACTGGCTTCAAATGTGCAAGGTGGCGACTTTCGTATGTGGGGTGTTGTAGCTTATTTCTGGATACTGGGAGGAAGTGGAGACAAGTCCTCTATCTTTATATACATCCACTAAAAGAACTGGTTTTGGAGCTAAATGTATAGAAGTCCAGTTAAAGCTTGTAGATCTGTGCTTTTGAGATTCTAGGAGTTACTAAAACTGATCAAGTCACAGCTTGGGGAGCTCGCTGGCTTGAGCCCAAGTGAGCCAGCCTACACATCTGTTTATGTGATACTAAAATGGCAGATTTTTTTGTGTGTCCTGAATCTTTCTTCTTTTCTTCCAGAATGCGGAAGAGGGACCTGCAGAGCATGTGCAGAAGGGCGCTGCTGCTGACCGTCTGTATGGTGTCTCTCTGGGGAGAACTGACCAGTGCATCGTCACACAGAAGCCACATAGGTACAAAACAATGCATGTGTTTGTTGTGCTTTTTCAGGGATGAAACGCTTAGCAGTCAGAAACACACAAATATTCAATCTCTGCTGCTGTTGGCTGATCAGACCCCTTACTGTAGAAACTGAGGATTCAAAAGAAGTGCTGATGTGAATTTCTTTTCTCTGTTATATTCATTACCCATGAAAAGTCCAAAAAGCTAATGGAGGAAATAGTTTTTAATGTTTTTATTTGAGCTTTTGTGCAGGAGGCAGCAGCAGCAGACTGGAATACACCAGCAGGAGAGAAATGTCATGGGCACCAATGTCATTTCAAAGAAAAGCAAACAAATACACTTTTACACATTTTCTGGCTGTATTCTTCCCTGTGTGTCGCGCTGAACAGACTTAAATGGACACAGTTGAGGAAGACAGGGCATAACTCCTTGAATTCCTCTGCTCTTTCTATTTTCTATTTGTTGATTTTCCAGGGATTTGAACCATCACCTCTCAGTCGCTCACTGTAGTCAGACACACTGTCTCCTGTCAACTGCCTCGAGAGATGGAAAGATCTGGCTCTTTAATGCTTCTGAAAATAGCATTAGACATTTTAACAGCCATTTTCCCCCTTGAACCATAAAGAAGCACAACATCACATGTAGGATGTTGAGGATGGATTGACGCTGGAGGATAACCGGCCTGGTTCTGAGTCCAGTTTAAGCTTCAAGACGGTTATGGGGGTTTTGGCGATTTAAGGCAGATTATCTGATCCTGTATACTCCACGTTTTTTAAAATCACTTATCCGTAAGTGTGCAACAGTGGTAAGTCGAGTTTTTTCACCGACTTTATCCTGAAAGCCCTGGTTCATCAGTCGCAGTGTCACCTCCAAAACTTTACAGCACAGGCCAGTCACACGTGCTGCCACATTCACCCGACTGGCTCCTTAAAGGAGAAACGGAAATAATTGCTGAGTTTTCTGTCTCCCTCTGCTCAGCGGCAAGGTAATGATGCACTGTAAGCCTTTGTTTCGTGCACATGGGAATGCAACAATTTAACAGTCATGCAAGTCGAGCATCACGGGGAAGGAAGTAATACCAGTACAGCAAATGCATCTTCGTGTGTGTGTGTGTGGCAGGGAACAAGACCTTTCAAAGTGATTTCCCTCAATGGAGAGAGATGGCCTGATCCCTGGGCGTAACGGCAGAAACTGTGACTTCACATTGAAATAATGAGCCGTATTCCTCTGGAGGAGGAGAAACGGCACAGGATGGTTGAAGGGGAAGCATCTCCATCTTGGATGAAAACAAAAAAGAATAAATACGACCAGCAAAAGACTTTGATCGAGCATAAAAACCCACAACCATGGCGAGACAGAATCGCACGGGGGGGGGGGGTTCACATTGTAAGAAACAGGAAGGGTTAGTGCACGTGACCTCTCGAGGTGCGTTTCAATTCAAGTCAGAGGTGGAGGAAGACGGAGCAGTTAACTCTTTCTAAGCCTGAGCTGACTTCACCAGAGATAAATTATAATATATCGTTACATTTCTTTCAAGATATATAAGCCTGAGGGAAGCAAACTATTTTATTTTATTTAGATTTTTCCCAAAACAGTCAGGATGCAGAATAAAGTGTCTGTTTGCTGGTGTTTGTGTGTCCAACATTAAATTGCACAAAGAAACTGAGGAGCTGCTCACGACATATTTTATACATTGGTTTATATTATTCTGTGAAGTTAGTACATTTTATGGAATTGGGACTCGGTTAGTTAGCAGGATTATGCAGAAACAACTGGATGATCACTATAAAACTTGTTGGAAACATGTGATTTGGATCAGGAAAGAACATTACATTACATTTTTCATTTAGCTGACGCTTTTATCCAAAGCGACTTACAATAAGTGCATTCAACCATGAGGGTACAAACCCAGAACAACAAGAATAGAGAAAATACAATTTCTTTAAAAAAGCAAAACTACAAAGTGCTATAAGTCAGTGCCATTTTAAGTGCTACTAAATTGTTAGTTTTGAAAATGTTATTCAAGGTATAGTCGGAAGAGATGTGTTTTTAGTTTGCGGCGGAAGATGTGCAAACTTTCTGATGTCCGGATGTCACTGGGGAGCTCGTTCCACCATTTAGGAGCCAGGACAGCAAACAGTCGTGATTTTGATTTGAGTGTTTAGCGCAAGTGAGGGAGCAACAAGCCGATTGGCCGAAGCAGAGCGAAGTGAACGGGCTGGGGTTGTAAGAACCATTACATGTGGTGGATTCGGATCAGCGGGAGGATCCAGGAATATTTTGTGAATGTTGAAGCTTTGCAAAATATGAAGTTTGTCAATATTTTCCCTGATTTCTCAGAGAATAATGCATGGATCTAGACCAAAATATATTTATGAGTGTATGTGATGTCGTGCATATCCAAATAGAAATACAGATCTAGTGAATTTAAATGTGTTTTCCTAAGGGGACTTTTGGGCCTTGGCTGAGGTTCTAGTGCATAAGAATTGATTTTGGAAAGTCCAGCAATCAAATGAGTATAATTCATACTTTTGTTCATGTTTTGTATTTTTTTTTTGTCCACTGCAACTCTACATCCTTCACGGAGAATCTCCTGGCTTAATCCCCACCTTCTGATTTAATCAATACATTTAATATTTACTGAATATATTTGATGGTTGCACTGTAGACTGACAGTAGAGGAGTAAATCCCACTTGTTTGACTGCAAACATGTTGGATACACCTTTTAATCATCCGGCTAACATCACTCTCTCTCTGCTTTTGCATTTGTCCCACTCCTGTGGTTTGTGCGCTTATTCCAGTGATTTATGAGGTGTGGGGGGGGGGGGTGGGGGTGGGGGGGCTAGCAGAAGTAGCCGGCCTCGTTCTCCCCGGGCTCCACTGACACTTAGGTAATCACGCAGCCTGTCCCTGAGCTACGGAGGTCAAGCCAAGGTGGACCCAATAAACAAACCTCTTTAGCCCTTCTGTTTATTGAGGTGGGGGCTTCACCGGAGCAATTGAACCTTTCACCGTAGCCCGACTGGAGCACGGCGGGGCTCGCGGCACGCACACATAACCCCTGCAATAAGACCACCGCATCCCCCGGAGCACCATCTACATTCATTAGCTAGTCATGAAAGAGTGGAGAGGGAGAGGGGGGGGGGTGCGGGAGGAGAGTGGAGAGGGAGAGAGGGGGGGGGGGTGCGGGAGGAGAGTGGAGAGGGAGAGCGTGATTACACGAAAACCTTTTGGCCGGGCGATTTGTTGTGGTGCCGTCGATAGGATTTGGACGGATGACGCGACCGGGTCAAATCCGAGCCTCATTACTCAGCTCCTCACACACTCGGATCCTCTTGTTTTCTTCACAGTAACTCACTTTGTCTCGTTTAAAAAGAAGAAGAACAACAAAAAAAAACAGCAATCAGGCTCTCTGCGGTTTGTTGGTCAGCGTCTGCGAGGGCAAATGTGGTCGAGAGGAAAACAGGCATGAAAAACACATCTCCCGCTGAGGCCGTGTGACGCAACGTGGCGGCGGGCTGCAGAGATCCTCTTGATATAGAAGTGCTCTGAGCAGGGCCATTTACAGGTCATAAACTCTGTTACATTTTTAAATATAAGGTATTTAGCCGCACGGCTCGTGGATAACTCACAAATTCAGTCAGCACAGGGTTTAAATCAAGGTCCTGTTCTATATTCACACACACACGAGGGGCCATGCTGCCTTATTAATAAGATGAAACTGTGCAGTGGCCCTCATTTGAATTCAGGGGGAATATTTCCATATTTGCTTATGGTGGAGACTTTCTAAAAACTGTGTGATGCACTCTAATGGCTCATTCTCAAGCTGATTTTCATGCTTCAGGGGATTTTGTTCCTATTCTATGTAAATTGGCTTTACCTTTTCTTATATTTTTTATTTTACTCTTCGTCTCCAGTGTTTCACATTAGGATTCTCCAGAGCACAAATTAATGGCAGAATCCAAAAGAAACTTTTTTCCCCCCGCTCCCTGCCGTCACAGTCAGGTTAATTTGACTAAAAGATATTTTAGGATGTGTAACATTAATAAAAATTGCAGAAGAAAATATACTGACTATGGGAATTAGAAATGTTTCCCTGTGGCAAACTGGAGGAAAAAAAAAATGACTGAATCAGGTCAGGAGCTTTTCATGCTGAGGGAAAACGTTAGTTGACCAGTGGAGTTTAGGGAGTCACCCCAGTGGCCAATTCTCTTAAAGATCAGACGGCATTACCAGTTTCGATTATCATTCCGCTTTGCGAGGACGCTGGGAGTATTGGGGCTGAGGCAGCTGTAGCACCCCGAATGGTGAGGGTCTGTTACTGCAAGGTAAAGGAGAATAGATTTTTATTTTCTGTGTATATCTGATCCACTAGTGCAGAATGTGATGTAGCTAAAGTTAGGCACAACTTCTGATGACGAATAAACTAGCATTTCGCTGTGTGAACGGGTCGATAGCTGAGACTTGTGCTTCAGTAACGTGTTACATTATATTACATTACTGTACATTACATTAACGTGTTTATGTTTATGATGCCACACTGTCGTACAACTGTCACGACTGTCACGATTATTTTAGTGGTTTGTCTCTTCCTTCATAACAACTCTTTTGTTATTCAACATCAACTTTAGATTATCCTCAGTTTTGCACATTGATCCTTCAACCTAGTCTTTTTCGTTTAAATGATTTATTTATTTTTTAAGCTCAAAATAATATAGTTTGTCAATTGGGATAATATGATTAGTCAACTATAAATGTTATCAGTCCAACTTTGAACAACTCTGAAGTAGATTTGGTTACTTGGTGTTCTGAACAATGGAAATACGTTTTGTTCAACAGTAAAGAAATATAAAAATGTATTACTTCATGTTATATTTTTCATATATCGCACATTTTATACTACTTTCTCCTCATTAATATTTTTCCTATGGAGCCTCAAGACTGACAAAATATAGCGAAGTAATGTGACAAATCGTATGTGTTTGTTGAATAATTCAAATGTAGAGCCAGATAGACAAATAGAGGTATGGACTTGGTATTAAACAAATATCTTTGGTATTAATATCTCTGACATACTTACTGCCAACATTATGTGTGTAATTATGTGTTTAGTCACTGTAGGAATTTTTTAATAGTGACCTGCCAAGACTGTAGATGAAAGACAGATAGATATCTCAAAGATGGCACCCACTCACTTGAATAAAACTTTCACTCTGAGTTAATAAGCCAAAAAGTTTTTGGGCTTCCTGAGTCTGTAGATTAGTGTTTCTGCTGCTCTCCCTGCATATTAATACCCAGTCTGCCTTTAAACTTTACATTCTGACAGTATAGTGCAGATAATGCTTTCTCACGCACGGAGAATGAAATTATAAACATAAAGCAAATAAAAAACATTCAAAGATTAAAGTTCCATGAAGAATAATAATGACCATATCTTACAAACGCCTCTTTTTGTGTATTTTCTGTTTTAGTTTTGGTTCCAGCTCTTCACGCCACAGCAGATTGAGTGTCGATGCCATTGCCAGCTCACTGAATACATCCATGCTCAAGACACAGCCACCTCCTTATTATATCAGCCTGAGGAAGAATAGAAAAGTGGTGACAAAAATGGGAAATATTGGGTGGGAAAATAGGTGATATAGATAAATAATTATATAAACAAAGACCAAAAAACAGAAGAAAGAGATACGTACAGAAACGTACCAGAAATTAAACATTATTTGATAAGTGGTCAAAGGAAAACATATTGTAGCTCCCTATTTTTCTACTCTATGAAATTAAATAAATAAATAAATCTTTAATAAGCATCGAATCAGAAAATAACCTCAATCGCCAAAAGTCCCTGATTGCGAAAACAGACCGTTGGTTTTCACGGGCTTCGTTTCACAGGTCCGTTAACGCCTCTGTCGTCAGTTGCACGAATCGAAATGAAAACCCATTTTGATCCGAACCAACTGGACTCACACTCCGTGCATGTTCTGCCTCATTGTTTTCATCAGCAGCTCCGCTACACGTGTTCCTCTGGTTTACTGGCCCACGAGGAGCGGCCTCTAATGCAATACATATTGTATCTGGGTCCCTGTTGTTGTGTGATAGAGCACATCAGCCGGCCCACTTCACACGGCAGGTCACCGTGGAACCCTTGCCCAGGGATAGCATGACATTATACAGAACTGCGGCAGAGCGGGTCACCCCCCACCCCGGGGATGCGCGGGGATGCTGCTGCGGAGCATTCGCCCTGACATTTGGAGAGCAGGTGGATGACACTGTGGCGGGCGGAGATAGCGAGGAGAGGGAGATGGAGATGGAGATGGAGATGTGGGGCTGTTTGAGATGCACTGTGGGGATGACAGGGGTCAGCTCGCCCCATCTCCCGGTGGCAGCTACTGAGATTAGAAAACCATCAAATGTCCTCTGCTATACACATCTGAATGGCAGCTGTATAGATGAGCCTTGAGTGGCTGCGTGTGGCCTTGCTTGTATCCCCTGTGTCTGCGGCGGTGCAGCCAACAGAGGGGAGCAGCGGGACACGGTGGGTATTGTTGAATATCAATAGCTTTACTTTATTCACATGCTCCGAGGTATTGTATCATATGGGTAATGTCATTGTGATAAAAACAAAACACTCTCTTCACCACCCAGAGGTTTGAGAGGAAAAAAACAACACTTTCATTATTACTTATTATTGTTCTATTTTATTATTGTTATTCGATTTTATTTGTTTATGTTCACATTACAGGGAAATTGCAATGAACAAATATTATATGTACATATTCATAAATGCATTTATTTTAAACATGGTCATTACACATCAACATAAACATACAAAACATTATTACACATTGTTCACAATCAACTTTGTTGCATTGACGATAAATGGAAATGGAAACTAAAGTACAGAAAACGCATAGAATAGAATAAGTACATAAATAAATACATACATGTCCATGTACTACCTGTGTAAGGTCTTGTTTGCACTGTATATTTGTAGGATTATCTTATCTGCACTAATAAGAGTACACTGATTACAATTATCAAAAAACTATCGCCAGGATCTAGGAATTAGAATTCCTGAAATATAAGAAAAAGAAGACATAAACAGGAGTTTCAAAACTAAAAGATAAGATATTTCCCCAAATGCAGTTTTTTCACCAGACTGACTTCCTCATTTAACTTTGACCAAACCTACATGAGCTCACCTCGTCGTGAGGGTCCAAGTGGCACCTGTAGACATCTGTTCTGCACATTAATGACAGTGTGGACTGAAGAAAGGGTCTAAAGGACCATGTGCTGCCTGTTTATGATCGCCGTGGCAACAGGGGCATGAAGGGGATGTGAACCTCTATCTTAAAGAGTGGATCCGTCACTGAAGTCTCTGTCCAGGAGACGGCAGCAGCCAAGATACTGAAGAGAACGCTCCAACTCTCAGGCCTCTGTGAGCCCCCCCCCTACCCTTAGTTGCCTGTTCCTGGCGCCAGGCCCGGTGTGCTGTGTGTGTCTTTCCACAAGTTCTCGTCTTCTACCAGAGTCCTGAGAGTTTGAGGGTTATGACAAGTATGTGGCTCTTCTTCTTCAATTGTTGTACCTTAAAGTTACCACAGGACCACTTTAAACTTCACCTCCAACATATATACGTTTTATTTGTGTGTATAAATGTTTACATACATGACCAAAATGCTTGTTCCTTTGCCTCCGCGGAAACAATGTTACTACACAAACTTTAACTTAGGTACAACTTGTGAGAAACCAACACTTTTCTCCATCTCTTCCCTACATAACGGTCAGTACACATCTGATCAGTGCGAACACTGACTGGGACGTCAGCTCAGAGTAGAAATCTGTGTTACAGGTCCAACACTGTATCAGAATCAGATTCGCCGGCAGTCGTCTATCTCCATCCCCTCTCCAATTACAGCTCAACTGTAAACCCATTATCCCTCGCCACGTTATGAGTTACCTCTAGCGATTCTGAAACTCAAAAGAAATGAGGATTTTTTGGGGGGTTTTGATAGGAATCGGAGGAGCGCCTGGTGATTACGATTTGAGCTGATGAATGCAATTAGTGGAGAAGTGCTAACAGCAGGGCGGTAATTGGGTCTTACAGACTGAAAGCCTGCCCTTACCCGGCAATTAGAGCAACCTGCTTTAAAGTTAGTCAATTGTATTGCTGTTAATGGCCCATGCTCGGTTGCAGCTCAGCGTGAGGGGGTACTGTCTCCTTTGGAATTGGCCCCGGCTCAGGTTTTCTGTGCTCCGCTGAAGGAATTATAATGCGCGGAGGAATTTCAGAGGTGATTTATTTGCGAACGCTGGTGAGTCACCGCTCCGCAGACTGTGTTGTGTACGAGGCTGTGCGATGCATGCTGATGCGTAACATTAAGTTTGAAATTAGTGACGTTGCAGTTTATGTACGGTGACGCCGTTCGGCTTTCAAACATATTTTTGTCTGGTATTGTCGGGGAATGTACAGCGAAGGAGGCTGAAGCTTCATTGACTCTGACACAGTTTGTAAATTTTTAATCACACGAGTTAATGGTTTGGCACCTTCAGTATTTCCTTCTCCGGGGATGAAAGATGTCACATGTAGGATATCGGACATGTGTGAGACGGGTCATTTAAATGAATGAGCTCACAGCTCTCTGCTCTGTGATCATCTGCATTGTGCGTTCACTTTTATTCAGTTTCTTCATGAGCGTATACAATAACTTTTATCTCTTTGTTAATTCGACCATAAGTAACACTAATTTATAATCTTTTTCCGATCGAGTGCTTAATTTGAATTCAAGATTGTTCCGTGAAGGATAGCTCGGGATTGAGATTCTATTTTTGGTAATTCCACAAGCAGTTAGAATTTGCCTACATGCAAAGTTTCACCACATTAACATTGACATTCTATATTGAACAGTTACATTTAGATACACTCCGGTAAATCTGGTAGAAACGCCCCATGGCCAGGGAGGTTCTGGTTCTAATAGGAACAAGGGCAGACAGTATTTAAAGGAATCTGAGACGTGTTAGCGTCACATCAGCTCTCATCTGACCACGGACAACATGTTGGGGCTGATATCAGAGACATCAGATATCTGAGCCGAGCCTCTGTCTTCCAGTCGTCGGACACTGTTCAACGGTTCCACACCAGTCAAACGATTCTCCACACAAAACACAAACACATCTTTGCTTATGCCTATTAACCGCTATCTGCATATGAATGCAGATAAATTAAAAAGCTAATAGCCGATGCACTCTGGTCACTGTGTCCCGTCCTCTTCTCCTCACGGACTTTTACCTGCAGGGTCGACTCGAACGTGACTGATCGAGCTAGAGTTAGAAACCAGGGCCCAAAATCGTGTCCCTCACCTTCACTGTTAATAGAGATATGTGTAGAACCAGACAGAATGGAGACAGTCAGAGAACACAGGATTTAAAATCATTGAAATCTCGAGGAAAGTGTTTTTGAACTTAAATAACTTACTTATAACCACATGGCGTGAACATCTTCTCTTTCTACATCATCGTGTCCAACATCAGCATTTTCATCTTACTTGATATTTCAAACCTGACAACGGTTCATGTGCTGCTTCAAAGAGCAGCGACCACCTGCTGAGTTTATCCACAGTTCTTAGTTTCACACACAAGGTGAGATGATGGTGATCAATCACAGCTCAGCTCTTGAATAAACTCTCAAAGTTAGCGCCTGTAGTCAAGTTATGTTGGGTCAGCTCGTTTATAGAGTGCACAGATATATTTAAAATAAAAAGAAAGTGTCTTAATAGGGAAGTTGAGCCCAGAATAATTGATTTTGGGGACAAGCTGTGACACTCGCATCATTGTCACCCTTTAATTTGATAAAGCAAACTTGTTATCGAGCAGCTATTTTAACATCCCACAGATGTGGAGCAATATTAGTGTTAAGTCGGAGTCGTGCCTTTCGAATGTAAATCCTACATTCACTCTTTCACTAAGTCCTGAGGGAAACACTATGCTCCCCACCTCCAGTACCTGGGAACTTGTTCTGCTCTTTGGTGCTGAGCAACTTACAGTTTATTTTTAGAGGTTTTTAGCTGGCCCAAAAAAAACTCTATAAGAGCAGCTAAGAGATGCTAAAAGGTTCCAGAGCTCTGTAGTCACTGGCAACATATTGTGTCATTCTTAAGGGATGTCATTTGATTCTTGTTATTATAAAAGAAAAACTATAATCATAGCTGCTTCATCCATCCAGCATCTATACCAGAAAGACCCTAAACAGCTATCAGGCTCAAACCCAGCCCTCTGATAACAGGGCTAACCACTTTTCCACTTTTCCACCTTGCCATCACATTTGATCTGTAGTTATTCTAAAAGCATGAATCATAGCTTTTTCATCCATCCATCGTTAGCGCTTTTCCTTTGAGGTTGGCAGGGAAGCTGGAGCTAATCCCTGCGGACAGGTCACCATTTCTGTGACAGGGCGGACGCACTTAAACAAACAAGCCTTCACAGTCTCATTCACAGCTACGGGCAATTCAGAGTCTTCAATTAACCCTACGTGTGTGTATTTGGGCTGTGGGAGGAAGCTGGAGAGATCCCACGTGGACATGCAAACTCCACACAGAAAGATATGTCAGGTCCTTTCCTTAGCCTGACTAGACCTTAACGATTCAGCCATCCGATTCAAACCCAGAACCTTCTTGCTGTGAGACAATCTCGTAAAAACATTGATCATATAAGTGCTTCATCCATCCAGAGACACATGCACATGAGGAGAACCTGCAAGAGTCCGTCCGACAGGGTCTTTACATTCTTCATCTCTGCTGTTATCTTCAGTTATATAAAGTCTAATCAAAAGACCAATACTCTCCAACTTGCTCTCAGACATGTGCCATATTTGTCATAATTTTTGATCAACTGAAATTCAACTCTCTTTTCTCCTTCTGGGGGACGGTTGTCGTCGCTCAGCTGCCATTGACACCAGTGAAGGCTTCCCAGCAGCTTGACATCTGTCTCCACACCGGCACATAGTATTATTTCAAGATGCCTTAGAACACGTCAGGAAAGTTTAATGTCCTCTCTAAACACTAATTCCCTCTACTTACTATTACAGATTTGTAGCCCCCAATCGTAAATTGAACACATTTGCCTTAACAGCTGTCCCCTGAAACCTCTTTTCCACGCAGTTTGATCATTTAAATCCTAACAGACATTTATGAGTGCTCATCTGTAGTCGTGGCGACGTCGGCTAAGGAAGTCGGAGGGAAACTCGTCAGCCGCTCAGCCTCGGGTGTAGTTTCCTCTTTTCTTTTTAAAGTAATGCTTGGCTATGGCCTGCTAGTTATTCACTAGAGGCTGGATACTGACTGAATCAAGTGAAATATAAGCTTCTAAAATGCAGTCTATCAATTGCTTGCCTCCATCTTGCGGCTGCGCTCCGTGACTTCTTGCCTTCTGGCTCACATCTCCCCGCGAATAGAGTGCGGCCCATATCGGACCATAAAAACAGCAGCCGAGGCTCAGCATCAAGTTTATGTGAATGGACTGGAGCATAAAATGTAATGGGTGGAACCATTGGAGTTCTTCTGAAATGGCTTTTTTAAAAGGTTTGTCGACATATTTTTCAGCAAGATGGTCTATTAAAACGAGGAACATATATATTGAGCTGTCAGTGGGTGGACAGGTCAGATGCTCCTTTAATAGTGTCCTCAGGCGGTCGGCGGTGCAACGGGGGATCAGCGCCGGTGGCTGCTTCGCCGCTAATGAGATAATATTGTTTTCTAGGGCAAGGTTTGATTCAGAAGGTTAAATACACCTCTCAGTTAGCAGCGTTGTTAATGTAATTACATGACGGCTTGATTTAGAGGACGGTGATCTCTGATCCTCAGCTTTGAGTACATTTAAGCGAAGAGTTCTTCTTATTTTTCCAGACGCTTCCATTTTTTGCTCCGCTTCTAACACACTCTGTCGTCTCCTCCTCCTAATGAAGACGGATCCGTCTGCGCCACAGATCATTGTGGCTCTGTCATTGCTGCAGAATCATACAGTTTAAGTGGGGACCCTCATCCCCACTCTTGGTTTAACCAATCCTCTTTTTCATGACACGGTGCCTGTCAGTCAGCTCCGAGAGGCGTCAGTGGGATCTGCCCGAGATGAAAAACATTGGGAATCCAGTTGGCGAGCGGAGATGTCAGCCGTTTAGAGCAGACATGACACCCACTTGACAGATAACCCACATGTGTGCATGTCAGATGAGAAGCCAGAGACAGGAGAAGAGGATCTCTAGTTCCCGTCTGCCTCTGTGGAGCCCGACACAGACGTGGTGCAGCTCGACAGTGACGATGCTTTTAGAAAATCCAGTTTCAGACGTGCTCTCCTGTTCTAAACATTATCCTAAAACACTGCAAACCAAAGTTTAAAGGTTCAGTGTGAAAGATTAAGGTGAAATGGATCTATTGGCAGAATTCACGAGTGTGTTTCACCCAAACTGTACGAATTGTTGTTGTCCTTGCCCTAGAATGGACCCTTTATATTTAAATACTTTATATTTACATCAGAGTGGGTCCTCTCTATGGAGGCCGCCATGTTTTTTTTACAGTAGCCCAAACTGGACAAACTAAACACCTTTTGAGTTTTTATGACATTTAATGTTTGGAAGGTGAGGGTGATCAGCTGCAACATGCAACTTCACCACCAGATGTCACTAAATTCTACACACTCAACCGTTAAAGCATTTAACCCAAAGTGAATGAAATTAAAACTTACTTAAAGAAGAAGAGTCGATTCTCTGTCCAGTTAAAGCCAATTCAAGTCGCTCCGTTGAGCCCTGTTGAGTTTGCAGCCGCTGTGGATGTACAGTTGCATGGGGAAATACATTTGTTGCAGCTGCATTGCTAGAGAGATAATGTTTTTATATATATATATATATATGCTTTAACCGCAAGCCATATCCCAGACCCGGCTGAGCACCAAAGGCGACCAGGTCTTTTCTGTCAGGGCTTTAGAACAATGTCCCCGAGGAGACTCGTGCTCTAAACTCTTATCCTCTTTTACATCTCTGGAAAAGACACATTTTTGTCATTGTGCTTTCTTACTTCGGACTTACCATCTATTTCATTCAGTATATAATATTTAATTTAATCTTGTTCTTACTCTTTTCTCATCTGTAACTTTATTTATTTTTTGTACTTGGGCTCTAGTTCTGTGTGATCTTCGAACTGTATTATCTTTTTTTACTTTTGTAAAGCACCGTGTAACTGCGTTTTGAAAGGTGCTGTAGAAATACATGAAGTTTACTATTTACCAAACAAAACTGCAAAACCTGCAGTCGTGGTTTTGTTGTCCATGGAATCTGTTCATGACATTTTCACAGTTGTGTTTACCACTCGAAGCTTGGAGTTGGTGCTTGGGAAAGGATTTTCACCTTGGTTAAATATTGTATCTGGAACCAGGAGGTGGAACCCATTGGTATTTTTTTGTTCTAAATCCATGACCTTTCCCGAATAGCACAGATTTATTTTTTTATTCATATAAACACCGTCATGCTTACATTCAGTTTACAACAAAATGCACTTTGTAAATCCATGAGGTGGAACGAAGCACTATCAGGAATGCGACGTGCTTGGATATGTTCTCGTGAGCTTGACAAAAACAAAACAGGGACCTGCTCCTCCAAACATTACTCCATGGTGCTGCTTTTTATCCTCTCCCTAACACGATTATTATTTTTATCAGGTGAAACAACGTTTGCGATGCTGCTGCATCATCTAACATTGTTGTTTATTGTTCATTGCTGGTGCAAAGATATATTTGACGGTTGTTTTCTCAACCAAATATTACTCTGGTCCTGAAATATATCCCAGTTTAAGTTTAAAGTCAAGTTCAGTAAAATAAATGCTGATTCTCCAGTTTAGGGGAAATGGCTGCTATAACACTCAGAGGTTCAATTAATCTTCCCTCACTTGCCAATATTTTGGGCACAATCAGATAAAACTCAGTACAACACAGCAGCCAAATTAAATTCCTGTCTGTGTGTGACATCAATCCTTTTGAATCTCTGCCCAGTGTTTTCTGATGAGGTATCTGATAAATAAGGGCCCAATATTATCATTCTTATTATGAATACTAGTGCAGTGCCTGTTCTAAACCTGCCTGTTCGGCCTGTGGTGATGCTAAGGTTGCAGCTTTCTTTCTGAAACTGTAGAAGGGACTTGCAGTAATTAAGCTGCGGCAAATAAAGACCGACTGCAGGACCACTGCAGCGCCGCTGAAGCACAATAAACTGTTCACCTGTTTGTTCAAAGTTCAGTGGAGCTCGACTCAGAAACGCAGAACCTCAACCTTTTGAATCAGCTGTTATGATGTTGTTGTAAACTCGCTTGTTGTCGTCGGGAACGCTCTGTTGTCATGATCGTTAACGAAACATGTGATAAGTCCTGGCCGCCGCCGCCGCTACAGTGCTGTGGTCGCCTGTTTATTCAAATGTTATGGATAATGAACCCATTCACACCAAAACCCAACACTGCACCTCTTCAAGCCCTTCAACAACACACGTGCCAAGTGTGAAGCCGATAAGATGAGCTGCTCTCGAGCCACAGACAGACAGAGATTTATTAATGTTTAATATTAGATAAATCCTCCCACAGCAGTCACTTGGAAATGAGATGCTGAGGATCGGATGATTGAATTAAATATAGAACTCTTAATAAGATAACGAGCACGTCTTGAACTGGCACTGCACAAATTGGAGAAAAGTGCAAATAAGAAGGACGCTGGAGGGGATTTTTAAAATATTATTTTTAAACCTGAAAACCAATATTTGATCATTTGTTTTGCAAATCACTTCACACCAACAAACAAACAAGTACTAATTTCAGAGGTGGACAATGTTAGATTAGAAGTTGCAGCTTTAATTAGCCGCCCTTTTCTTCATGGGGATACTGTCTCATATTTAGATTTGACTAAAAAAAAATGTGTAGAGAATGTCTCTGGATCTGAATAAATCAGAATCAGTATTTATTGCCAAGTAGGTTTACACCTACCTGGAATTTGCCTTGGCATGGCATATGGTGCATACAATGAACATAAAAACATAACAACACAATAAGTACTCCAAGAAAAACTAAAAAAAATATAAAATAAAGATATAAAAGATATAAAAAGTAAGTAAAATGCAAAATGCAAAATGCAAAAACGGTAGTGCAATGTAAAAAACAGGAGTGCAAAGTAAAAAACAGGAGTGCAAAGTAAATGTGCAATATGCAGTGTGCAATGAGATGTGCTGTAATGTGTGTTAATGTAACACAGCCTATCACTAGAGACGTGGGGGCGGGGTATGTGTCCAAGTCAGGTGTGGGTCCCGGGCCTTGTTGATAAGGCCAACTGCAGCCGGGAAGAAGCTGGTTTTGTGGCGTGAGGTTTTGGTCCTGATGGGCCGCAGCCTCCTGCCGGAGGGAAGCACCTGGAAGAGTTTGTGACCCGGGTGGGAAGGATCGGCCACAATCTTACCTGTACGCCTCAGGGTCCTAGAGGCGAACAGGTCCTGTAGAGATGGCAGATTGCAGCCAATCACCTTCTCCGCAGAATGGAGAATGAAAGTGTATGTAGTGATAGATGTAAAAAAAAAAAATCTGAGATATCACCAAGTAGATCATGAGCAAAGAAGTGTAGCGAGCTGACGTTTTATTTTATTTTGGATGTTGCTGTGTTAAGATGAGATGATGAAAAATGCAGACTCTCACCCACTCAGACTGACAGAGAAACCATATGAGCCAAAATGAGGGACAAAAAAGACTATAATGGCTCTATGATGTGTCTGAACATTTCTTATTACATTTTTAGTGAGTGTCTAGAGAATGAGTAACCGTGTCAAAACAACACTTTCTTCGCTGAGTGCTTTGAGTGTGAGCGTGTCTCTTTTTTTGGGCCTGTGCTGCGGCTGCTGCTGCTGCTGCTGCTGTCCCTGGATTTAATAACTTCAGTAGCCTTTCACTTATAAGGCTGTATGATTCCTTGAGGGACTTCAATTGATCAGTCAGTGGTGGGCTCTAACGTCGTGGCAGTCAGATGAATGGCACTGACATGGACTTCATCTAAACCACTAAAGCATACACCCGGGGAATGTGAGAGCCCACTCATCTGTTTCTGTATTCCCGCTCTCTGAAACTGGAGTCAGTGAGTCAAAGATTAAAAAATGAGAAGGCTGGTGTACGAGGACCAAAGGATTGATGAGCGAACAATATATGCACTTTATTTTGGTAACTGAAAGTCTCCAATTCGTTGGCTTGATTGTCGGTGTGAGTACTGAACCTCTGAATGTAGTACTGGAAGTACTTCCTCGGGGGGATACTCCAGTATTCTTCAAACAAAGTGAGATTCTCATATGTTTTTCCAACATGACTTTGGCTCACCGCTTCTCTTGTATACATTTCAGTTCAAACAGGAACACTGGCAAGAACAACAAAGATAGGGGGGGGGGGGGGGGGGGATAAAGGCTCCTGCAGCTTTCCAAAAATATTCAACCTAACAGAAATGCTCCAGGTAGTTCTCAACACTAAATGACCAAACACGTTGTTCTTCATTTCTTAAATGAATCCATAGTGAACAGTTGTATCAGTATGTGACAGAAAGTAGTCCCCTGGAAGCTTCTGTTGCTGTTTTAGCAAACTGCTCAATATACAGTCGCACATCATGGACTGTTGGTGAAGATGACCACATGACAGCTTCCAAATGTGAAGCCACATTTTCTTGATCACCCCCTGGTGGCTGTCTGCAGTGTAGGTCATGAACGACGCCCCCTCCATGTTAATAGTTGGGATTATAGACCAAAGTACAGATTCAATATATTTTTTCTCAAAGATGCTTTCTGTCATTTTAGTGTTAAGTGTTAAAGTTTTCTTTAAATTAAATATCAGATGCAATAAAATGGGATGAAATGTCATGATTGACAATTGGTCGATTGCAGTTATTGGTTGAAACCTAGCATCAGTAGGATTACTACTGCGCAGGACATCCTCATGACATCGCCAATGCAAAATGGCGGCACCTGTTTCTGCCATGTTTTGGCTTCATTTTTGTACGGCAACTCATCATTTGATCTGTTTTGGTCTCCACCACCTCCTGAATGAAATATCTAGCTCTCCGGTCTCTAAATGATGCACCATGTTCACCAGCCACTGACTGTTTGTGTCTCTCTGCTGTTCGGTGCTGGACTTTCTTTGAAAACGCTGATTAAAGCTGAAAGGATGAATCAAAGGAGTAAAGAAGAGTAATGCTCAGTAGAGCAGGCTGATGGTTCTCTGAGGGTTCGTCACGACCAGCGACTCCTGTCCCGTTACACACTGTCATTTCCCTCATTGCTGGGTTGTTTAGAACTATTGGAAATCCATAGACGGTTCATTCTCCTTTCTCTTTGTTTGTGTTGCCCGATTCCGCTTCTCCTTAATTTCTACAACCGAGGCGGTAAATAAAATGCAATCCTGACCAATATTCATAAAAGAGAAAATGATGAGAACAACATCCATGTTGATAAATACTGATTTCCCTGCGGACCGAGCTCCAGCCTCCGTCTCGCTCAGACACAGGCTTATTCCTGGGGTCTTGCTGGGCCTGATTGTCAGCTCAGCAGGTTTACAGCTGGGTAGAAATGAGTCAGGCTTTTCTGAATACGCTAATCCAATTAAACACCGCTCTTGTGAGAGTTCTCTTCATGTTTCTCACCAGGAAAAGTAAATGAATGTTTCATAAACCAATACCTCTGTGCGTCTCTGGTGTGTTTGCTGCCACATTAAAAAGATTTCAGTTGTCTTTTAAATTTTTTTTCACGCGGCCATTTGAATTGTTCTACCTGGATCTATTTTTAATGGACCAGTCGGCATTTCCTTTGACTGAGTGTTCCGGCTGTGTGAAGCTGGCAGCTGTGATCTTTAGCACCACATGCTCAGCTTTACCTGGGAAATATGCTGCAGTAAGCCTGTGTTCAGCATGCAGAGGCTTTGCGACTCACTGAAATGGGTTATCGGTATCTAGAGAAAACAGTGTAATTTGAATCATTACTAATTAATCAGGTTTCTGTATTGAATGGCCTCAAACCTCTGTTTTTATTGGATGTTGCTGTATCTCCGGTCTGGGCCTGTGGCCACGACGTGACTCTGCTTTCCCTGTTTCCATCTGCCTCTGCATTTGCTGACTGTAAAAAGGACGACTTGCAAGAACGCTGCCTGAGCCCTGAGACTGAAACAGAAAAGAAAAAAAACCACACTCACTGTATGTTTTGCTCTGTGTCCTTCTGCGGGGAAAGCGCACAGAAGCAGGACTTGTTGCTTCACGCCTCAGTGGATAAAGAGCTTTTTGTTTCCTGTCAAGGACGATACGCCGGCTCATGTCAACAAAGTGGCCGAGAGATAACATTTGACGTGACGTTAATTCGTCGGAACATCTTTAGGCGCGCGGTTCTCTCGGCTACGATTGGTCTGTGTCAAGTGTGCTTGTTTGATCTTTGCACTTGATTAGTTCTCTTTTAGAAGTGACTCGCTGTAAATTGTAAGTGGGCGGATTATTAAACTGTAATGGGCTTCTGTAATTATGTTTTGGTTTTTTTTTTTTCGTCCGTACAATCTCGGCTCCCTCAGCGAGCGGGAGGATGTGCAGAAGTCCGCAGCTGATCTTATCTGTGACTCTCTGTTAACTGATTTCTCTCTGTGTTTCAGCCATTCCTTTAAAAACCCACCTGTTTCTGTTACTCTGATGTCAGTCAACCAAGTTCAAATTAACCATGAGGCACTTTTATCCTGACACTACCCTGGCTGATGCTCTGTAACAGGTCATTGATCATGTAACTCACGACTGGGTGTTCTCTTATTTCTGTATTTGTTTTTGTCCACAGAGCACCTTTGAGGAAACTCTCATATTTATTATCGTATCTCCTTTTTATCTGATTGTGCTCAGGAACTCTCCAGAGATATGATAGAGAGTTTCTTCTGGCTACATAAAGATCCGCTGACGCTATCAAGAGGTTTTTATAGGTATACGATTGATATAGATGTGTTTTATCGTACTGTAATTACATATATTGATATTTAGGAACTATTATTCTGTTCATTGTATCATTGTCAGCTCTTGCTCTTGCACATATTTCGCTGCGATATTATCCAGAGCCTGACTGGATATGTGAGGATAACATTGATTTAAGAGTTGATTCATGACTTTGTCCAATACTTATTTTGTTGATTCTTCTTCTAAATGTGAATCTTTATATGACCCTTGAAGGACAAGTGGTATATGTAGCTAAAGGATGGATGTCTTTATTTGGTAGCGACAGTGGAGATAATCACAATGAAATGTGAGGACAGAGATTGCGAGAGAGACGAGTAAGACACGTAACACTGGTTTGAACAGGGGACAGATTGATTATAAGGTATTTGTAAAAAGGTAAAAGGTTCCTGTTCTTAAACTGTTTTAATTATAGCCATTGATATAGTCTCCTTTCAAAGTTATGACCATTGAGTGATCAACCAATGTTACAGAGGCACCAACATGGTAGAAATGTTTTTTTTTTTTGTCTCACTTATTTATGCATTCAAAAGAAAAAGGAATAGGATGCCTGTTGCAGTAGTTTCCCTCTGAGTGCCCGATCCCCCTACTCCAAACTGATCCTGTGTCAGCAGCTGTTGCCGTGATGCTGGGAAGCTGAAACGCTTTGCTCAGATAGAATCAGATGCCAGAGTTTTAAAGAACTAAACCCGCTTCACTGCAGATATTTTCGACTTGTCACGGCGGATCAGCGAAGGTTTAAATGATAAAATAAATGATGGCTGAACTGAGCGGCCTCTGTCTCTGTCTCTGGGTGTTGTGAAGTCTGGTTACTGAGTTCATGTCATCAGGGACTTCACCTGTTTGTGCTTTTTGTTCAATCACGATAAATGTATATCAAAATATCTGCTGTGAAAAAGGCCTGTGTGTAATTTGTAGAGACGCAGACACATCAAAAGTATCGCCAAAGGTTGGACAGTCTATTTTTTGAGAATGCCTAATATATGTATACACATTATTAAAGGAATAAATATATGAGTGTTTCCTTTTTAATGGAAAGATAAATGCCTCTCTCACATCTAAAAGGTGAATGTTGCAGTACAGCCTGCAGCTCGTTCACTCATCTTAGCATGTTAGCGGGGGGGCTCTGTCCAAATGTGACAAAATGTGCCTCTCAGCACCTCTGACGCTCGCTAATTAACAGGCCGGGTGCTGTTTGTTTAATCTTTGCCTCGTGGTGATGATACGTCGCTCCCAGCCAAGAAGTAGGTAGAACCACAACCTTGAGTTTTTACACTGAAGTTAGTTTTTTTTTAAATATCTGTACTGCAACTTCTTCGTAGTTATTATCTGATACATGTGTGATGAGCTGGTATCAGTGGGCCAATATGTCTCCCAGCCTCTAATATCATCTGTGTTAAAGCAGCACGTTTGACCTTGTTGCAGACTAGCTCCTCGAAATGTCGTACCTGACGCCCTTTATCACTACGGTGATTCAATTGGATTCACATTAAAGGAGACATATAAAGCTTTTTTTCAGTTTCTCTCTTCCCCTAGTTTTGTTTTATTTTGTGTATTAAAAAGACCAAATCCATTGTAAAGGGAGTTCCCCTCCCCCGTAGAAAACACTGGTCCTGACGCTCCTCAAATATGACATCACGATACCCCGTCTGGCCGTTAGCCCGGCACGCCCCAGAGCATTTACTATTTGCACGGGAACCAGATGACCAATCACAGTAGAGTTGGTCAGCTGGCCAATCAGAGCAGACTGGGCTTCATCTAGAGGGGGGGTCTTAAAGAGACAGGAGCTAAAAGCAAGCTATGCAGACGGAGGCTGAAATGAGGAGCTGCGGCAATGAGAAAAATCATTTATTTTCTGAACATCACAGCATTTAAACCTTTACGTAATAACATGAATTAAAATTATAAACATGAACATGAGCACAACATGTGTCCTCTAGGATGTCACCGCATTCCAAACACAAAGGGTGAAAGATACAGAACAATAATTGCTCAGGCATTTGCAATGTAGTCGTTAAGTTATGGATGTCAACTTTAATAAGTGCTTTGTGATGTTAAGTACGTATTATTAAAGTAGGTCTGTCATGGCTGTCATCTTAGCAAACCTTCAGTTTCCTATTGAGCCTTCAGTCATGTTATTGTTAAGCAGAAAAAAAGGGAATTCTGTCACTGGTAAGAGATTTGGATTTCACCAAATTACTGCACGAGGAAAACGACTTAGAGGGATTTCTACGTCATTTCACCTCAGGGACAGACATTTTCTGGGACTTGATAGACATGTGGTTCGAGATGGGACTTTTTAATACAACACAATAGGCTTTCTTTGTTCCATGACAATTGAAACATCCTGTGCGTCAAACTGGCACAAGACATATTTGTAATTCAGGGTTTGCTGCAGTCGGCGAAGTCTCGCTGTCAACAACGAAATGAACGCCGCCCCTCTGCTTTTTCACGTATGCCCTGTTGTGCTTCTATTACTGTATCTTGTGCTTGACTGACCAGGTGAGGCCGATGTACAGCCAGTCAGGCAGCTGACAAGTTGGAACAGCGTGTTGTTCTTGATGCCTCCCTGAATGTTAGATCAATTGTTTGATTGCCGTAGGAGCTGAGAAAGACCAGTGGCTTTAAAACTGGTATGATTGGTTCTGTGATACGGACAACGGGAGAGTGCTTTACCCCAGTGACTGGCAGCAACTGGCAGGGCAGAAATGAGTGTAGGGAGCTGTTCCCAGGAGGGTTAGTCTCCAGTGGAATTTCTAAAGGGCTTTCTGAATCATCCTACTTTTAATGTAAATGTGTCCTGTGTAAGGGGATTTAGAAAAAGATCACCTTCAAAACACTGTATGAACATTAACATATAACACAGTGAGTTAGACTGACCTTGGATCTATAGTTATACAGTCGTTTTTTTGGAAGAACACAATCCATCCATATATAATCAGAGCTATTAATCTAACCCAAATGTCTTCTTTTATTTTAATGCAGCTGTCGAATTACATGATTCATTTCCATTTCCTTATTCATCTCACAGATTCTTAGAGTAGCATGGCCTGATTTTCCTGGTATTGTTTATGTAAGAGTTTTAGGAGAAGAAACACGGGCAGAAGACAAGAATGCACATTTTACACATGATGGCATGTTTTTTGCTGCATAGCCAGAATATAAGCGAACAAAAGGAGAATAAAGAGAAAATATTATGTATAAATAAACCCACAAAAAAACCACAGCACGTTAAACATATCGACAGTAGCCAAAGTCACAACTTAATTACAAGTACAAAGTAGCGTATCAAGAACAAAAGTATTTAAACTACTGACCGTGTCTAAAGATGGACGACATGTCTCCACTTCCTCCCACTCTCCTGAAATAAAGCCAAAATATCCCTAATGGCTGCCATCTTGCACATTTGGACCGAAGAGTCAGCTCAGCAGTGATTGATCGATGGGGCGGCGGGATCAAGGTCTTGCTGATACACTCACTGAATCAGTGTCGGCCGTCCATCATGACGTTTAACCCTGTTTTTATAGCATCAAATAACTAAGTAAAACAAAACCTATCACCACAGCAGTGTGATAAGAACTACCTTAATGAGATTTTAGTTTAGTTTAGTTTTATGTCCCATCTACTAACATGGAGGTGGTGACATGCATGACCTATACTGCAGCCAGCCACCAGGATGCAATCAAGGTCCGTCCTTATGTATAGTCTATGATATATATACATATAAGTAAACAGAATACACATTGGTGCTTTACACTGTCGAGTCAACACATGTATTTTTACCCTGAAGGAACCTCAGTGCAGAGTCTCATATCTCGTCAAACACACCCCGCTATCTTCATTTCATTATCTCGGTGTCTCCAGGCGTCGTGTGTTTGCCATTTCACTGAAAAGCACAACACGAAGATATTTTATAAATAAACTTGAGGGGAAACTGTTCCTCTTTTGTTTGGCTGCGTGCCGTTTGTCACCACATTAGCAAACTGCTGCCTGATGAACGTGACGTGAAGTCAGAGAGAGAGAGAGCGCGGTGGGCAACGTGACAGGTGAAATGAGCAAATTGAAAGCAGAGTGCATCCGTCAACGCTTCCTGTTTTTGTGTCAGAGGAGTCACACGCCGCACACTCTTATTTATAAATGCCCCGCACCCCCCGTAAAAGTAATGACAGGTTTATATTTTCTGCTTTTAGATGTTCTGCACCATTCACCACCAGCTACTGCACAGCACTGTGCAATTTACAGTGTTTGATACTCTGCACTTTTATTAATGGGAAAAGTGACTGCCTGTCAGAACACAATTTTTCTACCAGTTTAATTCAATCAGCACTGGTTGAGTTCAGGTTTAGTCTTCAATAAATTTCAATCTTTCAATTATAATACGTGTTACACTTAATATACAGAACATATGTGTTCATATAGCTAATTTGTTTACTGTGTTGTAATATTTGTTGTTTATGACAAGTTTCACTGTTTTTTTAAAGCAGCAAATTATAGAATTTATAATGAATGCAACTCGATGGCTCCACATTAACAGGCCTGTGATGAGATGTGAAAATCAGCAACCCTCTGAAAAACGTAAACGCTACGATTTGGGGTCAAACTTGAGTATCTAGTTGTGTAAGTTGAAGTTATTGAAGGTATTTTTTACTGTTAAATTCTATATTTGGTCTTTGGCTTTTTGTTTCATACAACTTTACAACTGTGATGGCTTCACCTGGGACCTTTACTCCAAAACAAGCTACAGGAACTTCTGTTTATCTGTCATTTAACATGTAAGGGAATGTCCTCGCTACCAAGTACAATATTGGATGCTAATACCAATAGATGGCCATAACACACGTAGAGAATATAACGCCAAGACACGCCAGACTCAGGCGTGTATTATGCACTAAAGTTATGTATCTATTTAATTTATTCCATCTTCCTCAAACTTGTGCAGTGGCAAACTTGGTGCAATTTGGACACAGAAAACTCTCAATATTAAAACATTTGAAATAAACAGGCGATCAGCACTTTGTAGCAGCAGGGCGTGGTAACTTATAGTCAACATCATTAATCAAGACAACTTCACGATAATGTGGACAACATCTTGTTCTCCGGTCTGAGTGGAGCTCCAACAAACTTTTACCAAACAGACAAACTGCTTCATGTGCGGTAGCGACGGTGCAGCCTCCGGGTGCGGCTGCTGCCTGAGTCTGGCGTGTCTTGGCTGCAACCAGCATTGACACAGGCCAAACATACAGCCCATTCCTAACAGGTATGTTTATACCGGGCTTTGCACAAGTGAAAACAAATGATTTACGAATATTATTTAATTATTATCAACATAAATGTTGGAATATAAAGCGTTCATGTTTTATTACTCAGTGCTAATCCCAGTCATTTAATGTCAGGAGACAAGCGTTTTCAGATGCAGACGCTTTACAAAACGCTGTGATAGTCAAATGAAAGGGAAACAAGTGTGTCACGTCCGGGCGTATTAAGAGAAAAGTAGAACGCGGTAGTTCCCTCCTTTTGTCCCTCTTCAGCTCTGTGCAGCTACCTGGTTCCATATTGGCATTTATCAGTCAGGGATCAATGAATATGATTGTGGAGCACGGTACTTTGCCTCAGAGTGGTATTGATTGGGCTGAAGGGTTGGGCCCGGTGCCAGTTCTCGTTAGTGGTCTCTGTCCTTTCACCTTTCTTTGTCTCTCATCTCTCTCCGTCGTGCTGACGTGGGCGGCGGCTGATTCTAACTGATCGCAGTGCTAAGTGCCTGGATAGAAATGTATCGATCACAGGTGTTATGAGCCGTGTACACAGCGACGCGTGTCTTCTACATGTGTGCCGTGCCCTTTACAATCGTTACACCCCTCTGCTCCCGTTGACACCATATGAAGCAGCGGCTTGTGCGGGGAGAGGGTGTCAGGGTGGCGCTGGTGGTCGCACAGATCATTTTACATCATCAGGGACTTAATGGACATCCATCCACTGACGAAGTGTCCTTGTGCATCACGTTGACCTCTTACCTGCCCAGAGCTGCTGTGCTTATGTGTATTTATTCATGTGCGTTCGACCGAAAGCACATGTGAAGAAACGCTTCATCATAACATACACGCCTGTGGTTGTTTTTAAGACCAGAGAGTCCACTAACTATTAAATTATTAATAATTTGATTTATTTACAAAATAGTCCTTCAATCATATTGTAATTTTATGTTTTTCTTAATTGCCATTCCTTCACGTTACTTTTTTTCCAAACAAGGGGGTATTAAGGAAGAGGTTAACGGAGAAAGTAAATAAATAAATGTCAGATAATTTCAGGCATTAAATCCTGACGTACAAAATCAAACCAAATAACATGAACATGCACACTAATACAGCACTAACAGTCATTTAGTTTAAATTCTATTATTTCTATTATTATTTTACATTAATATCAATTAAGTAGCACCTTTTTTAATCTTATCTTTGCTCACTGAAGTAAAAAAAACACAAATGTGATACAGGACAAAATGAAGGAACATTAAGCAGGGAGGCAGATATCATTGAGATTAGATTGTGACGGATTATATGCTCACATTGTTTTCTTTTTAATCCTAAAGGAAAACAATCTGAATCTAGTGTTAATGGTGGACAACTTCCACCACTGGTTTAATGAAGAGATAAATAGATATTTCAAAGTCAAATGCCTTAAAAAGTTAGATTTTGTTGACATTTTCACGATTACATCTTTTTCTTATTGTCTCTCATAGTCACAACATAACAGTCAGTTCATGGTTGTTTCTTCTCACATGGATCGTTACCAGCTCAGGCTGACCACGGCGCCCTGGTCTCTGACCCCTCATCCTGTCCACACTGCATGGTGGTTCAGGGTCCAGCCTCCGAGTCAGCGACCCCGGCCAGCAGCTCCAGATTTAATCAGCACTTCTCTCCACACGGGCAGCCCCGACCAGCCGCTTCCTGCACCTTAATGAGTCCAGAGTCCCAGCCGCAGCTTGTGCTGCAGCTTTCTTTCCTCCGTTTCACACCAAAGCAGAGCGTATACGTACATGCGGCCAAAACTACAGCCAGGGATGCATTTCATGATGCAAGACAGGCAGACAGATGGAGGGAGTTTTAGCGGCTTTGAGTGTGACATCTGTCCCTTGACACTCTATTTTGACAGCTTGTTTAATTATAATGTAGGAGTAATAGAAAGATATAATGTAATTGTACTGCAGTCTTGATCTGTTATAGGCCAGCATTACTTGATCTGTAATGCTGGCCTATAATCAGTGAGCCCTTTCTAGACGCTGACTGCAAACACATGCTATTTGTTTTCCTTTATAATCAGGTGATTTACATTGATTGTCTTTGCTCGTCTCACCTCTGGTGATTACCTATTGTCCATCTGCATCTATTGCTTAAACAAAGTTTGAATATTCCATCAAAGCTATTCCAACTTTTGAAATTAACTTGACCGAGGGGGCGTGCTGGTGGCTTAAAGATAATCACATCAAGGGCACGGAGCCTGACCTGTTTTTGCATCAGTAGGTTTCTCCTCGGTGAAAAGCACTCGATCGGCAATTGTTGTCTTGCCTTTTGTGGGAATGTGAATAGCACCTTATTGATTGGAAGCAAAATGTTTTTAATGTTGTAGATGAGATTTCTGGATTGCTGGCTAATGGGGAGATAGAAACTCGCTGCAATCTATTTTCAAGTCAAGACCCAAATTGAAAATCTTTGCAGGCATAATTAAGGCTTATCTGAAAAGACTGTCAGAACATTTTTCACCGCTTTAAAAAAAAAAAAATAAAAGAATTCTCTTGCCACCTATCCAATCCTGGTTGTTACGTGTAAATGCACAAACACGCTCAGAATGGTTGATGAGTCCACGCAGAAAGTAATGAATATAAAATGGAGAGCAGTATTGATGTCTGGATTGACTTGATGCTGATGGTTGTGCTTGTGTAAAAAAACAGCCCCCCCTTGTAATTGATATTGTGATGTAAGCATGTGTAATAAGCATTTTTCTGATGTTAATGAATTCATTCTTTAGAAGTAGACGTGTGGTTTTTAATGTTCAGAAACTTAATTAGTCGTATCCCAACAGAGAAGTTCACCCTCTGTTCATCCTCTGGTCGGGGGGGGGCAGGCTCGGTGGATTTAAGTGTGTTGCTCAAGGATACGTGGACAGATGGGGCCACACTGGGGTTCACAGCCGGGGTCCTCCACCTGGGGGATGACCTGGATTTCAAGTAGGAATTGTGTTTGGATGTTTGAAACCGGAGCGAGCTAAGACATTACTCAAACACCCCCTCAGGACTTTCTTTACAACAAAGGAGACACGGAGGCTCACTGCTGACGAAACCTTGTTCGACCTCATGGCGGAGCTACATTTATATATTGGATTAAAGTTTTACCACCTGCTCACGTGAACAAGAATTCTTCTTCATCAATGAAACTTCTTCATTGAAACATTTACCCAGCACTGTATGTTCTTTACTTGATGAATTAGGTTGCCAGGGACGACTCCTGTAGGTCATATTGAAAAGTCATAGATCGTGAAATCTTTGGAGATTCATATTATTAATGAACTGTACCAGTCTGTGTATTTACTTACATGGCTGATATTTGCTTTTCTCTCGAGAGTTAATTAAAGAACATCAATGCCACGTTGAGCTATCTGTATGGTATATTATGGAGCTAAAGCTAGCAACCACTTAGCGTAGCTTGGCACTAGACTTGAGCTAAATGAAAACAGGTCTATCTTTGCAGCTCTGAAGTGCTGGTTGACAGATCTTGTTTCCTTTGGAAAGAGCTGGAGTGGTTTCACCTTAGCTCAGGTTTTCTTCATATATTATATCTACATATATGTTAAATGGGAAGACAAGTCTGTTAGCTTAGCTTAGCACAAAGAATGGAAACGGGTGTTTTAAACAGGCTTGTATGTATGTTCGAAAATCAACAATGGGTTGATTCAATTCAATGTAGCCTATTGTCTGTGTAGTGTTAAGCTGCTTTCAGACATGAACTCCCCAGACACTACGCATTTTCCCCGGACTTCCTCCTCCTGGCCCCGAGTATATGATCCGTAGAAATTCAGGAGAATTTGATGTGAGAACCCAGCAGGGGATCCCCCGCTGGATTAACAGCAAGCGAGTGGGGGGTTGATGGCTCTTCTAACAAGCGACAGACACACAAATGAATAAAAACAAAAAGAAAACAAACATCTCCGGGTGAAAAAGCAGTGACACACACACACATAGAAGACACCAACAAAGATGTAGAGAGAGCCTGTGGTGTCTGTTTGTTGTCAAGGAAATCACGCACCATTCAGATATCAGTATTACTGTTTCAATGTTCTCATCTAACTCACAGCAAGAAAGCAATGTGTAACAATTCTTAAAAGGTCACAATAAATGCTCTGTAAGGATTGTGTATTAAATCTGTGTTCTCTTGCTGTAGCAGTATTGTCAATAAAGCCCATGGAAATAGTAAAGCCAACAACGAATTGAGATTTTATATATTTATCAGGAGGGAAGGGGCTTGAGGCTGAATGCCTTTAATCTGTGTACATTAAAGAAAAGCCACAAACAAACCACTGCTGTCTGAATGACTGTTGCAGGGACGCCGTCACATGCTTTCTAACCGTCGCCTGTGTTTCTGCTTTTCAGTTCACGTGAAAGCGGGAACCTGTGAGGTAATTGCGGCGCACCGATGCTGCAACAAGAACAAGATCGAAGAGAGATCCCAGACTGTCAAGTGCTCCTGCTTTCCTGGACAGGTGGCGGGGACAACAAGAGCGGCCCCGTCGTGTGTAGACGGTACGCCAGGCTTCTCATTACAGTTTTGCTGATTACGGTGGAAATGCGGCGCGCTGCAGAACTGTCACAGCTGTCACTGTGTCTCTCGCTGTTTATTTCAGGGACAATCCAGCGATGAGAGGTTTGTTTTGTGGAAGAAGAAGAAAAACAAAACACAGTGTCAAGGTTTTCACATCTGCTGTTTGTCCCAGAGGCTTCAAAAATCTTTCAAATCAAACTGCCCACCAGTTCCTTCTCTGTGTGGTTTGTGAGGCCGTATCAGACCCTGTGTTCAGCGGCGCAGACAGAAGGCCAGGTCATTTAATATCATGTCAAACGTGGCCTCCGTTACAGGCCAATCGATCTCCATCTCCTCCTTTCACTGTAACGGCTCTGACAGGGGCTTCCTCAATTCTGACAGTTCTCTCTTCACTTTGGAGATGAAGCCGTCTCTCCCCTGTAGGCCTCCTCGGAGCGCCTCAAGACCTTGATGCTCCAACCTCTGCTGCGCGCTTATTACCCCCCTCCTACATACAAACAACCGCTCACAACACTCAAGCTTGACACTGACCTGCAATTCAGACCTGAGAACACACCGAGGTGGGTCTGACAGGTCTCCGTGTCAGCCACAGATCAGAAGCAATCTCCTCGATCACTGTGAAATATATAGAAACTGAATCCTCTTTCAAACGGCGTGTTGTTAATTGCCTCCACTAAGTTTGTTCCTTTCCGTCACTGTTTTCCTTCCTTTGTTTTCCCCGCAGCATCGATAGTTGCACAGAAGTGGTGGTGCCAGATGCATCCCTGCATGGACGGGGAGGAGTGCAAAGTGCTGCCGGATCTCAAAGGATGGAGCTGCAGTACGGGAAACAAAGTTAAGACAACCAAGGTGGGTTGGACTCGCTAAATACTTGTGGGCAGACTTGTGGGTGTAAATTACCATGATAAAACATGATTTTTTTTTTGACGTGGTTGCAAACTGCGAGATTCACCGCCTCGGATAGTAGTTTTAACAAAATGACCCCCAGAATAACGGATGGGTGCTGGATAAGTGTTTGAAAAAGAAAGAAATAAGAGCTGCAGAGAGCACTGGAGATTTAATTCTATCAACTTCAGACGAGGGCAGAGTAGAGGAGGCAGCAGGAGAGGAGAGGAGTGAGTCACACGGGAGAGCCAGTCAAGTGTTCCTGGAAGCAGTCGGCTTACAGTAGTACAAACAGGTGGCTGAGTGTTCAGATGCATCTGGACGTTTGTTGTTATAGTGTAACTGAACTCTGTTTATTGTGTTTTACTTAAGCTGCTAATTTGGTTTGGTACAGTTAAACGATTGTGTACAGTCGGGGGGGGGGACAGGCTCTCAAACCAAAGTCAAGACTTCTACTCCTGTTTATTACTGTGTGTTTATGTTTATGTAATAATCTGTTACACAATACACAACTATCAGTACACTTTTAAGGTATTTAAGGACATTTTCACTATTTATTTTGACAGATAGGAACACAATCACTTTATTAACATTTGGGTTATTGTGAGAAAAGTCACTCATTAATTTGAACCACACTAATCACACTAAAGGTTTTTAAATGACGTGGGCGTGTTTTTCCATTTTAAAACATTCTGGTGTATTTTCCTGCTTGACTCTTTTGTTTTTTGTTTTTAATGCAAATGTTCTCAATTGAACTCGAATGTGTATCAAGCAAATATAGTCCCCTGGTGGCTGGCTGCAGTATAGGTCATAAACCCTGCCTCCTCCATGTTAACAGATGGGGCACGGACCCAACTGAAACATCAATGGACACATAAAAAAAAAGTGGTTTCTGTCATTTTAGGTCATTCTTATCACACTGATGATCAAGTCTTCATTTTATGTTATTTGATGCTGTAAAAACAGGGTGAAACATCATGATTGACAGCTGAGACTGACTGGTGATTGGTCGAGCTCATGATGTCAAAATCACATGACGTCATCACCCGTCTCTGGGATGTTTTGGCTTCATTTTTTAGCAGTGGAGTGTTTACAGGGATCAATTTGGCATAAGGGATGACTTGAGACTTGTAGTTGTGAACTGACAAACCCTGTAATTTAACTGCAATTAAGTAGTGATGTTATTATGTTTGATTGAAAGGCAATTAGCACTGTAGCTTGATGATGAACATACCACTGCTCTAATCAGTAATCTTTAATTGCGTTCAGGGAATTCATCATGAGCTGCAATCAGAGTGTGTTTGAAATTAAAGCTAAATGCAAGAAACAATATCTAAGGTATTTAAGATTTCAAAGTTATTCAAGAATAACCTGATGTAGCAAATTCACATACACACAACATGACATGTAATTACATCAGAAGTAAACTTTCTGTTGAGCACTGGAGAAAAAAAACTGATGCAAATGGGTAAAATATATATAGAAACAAGATTATCACCATGACACTCACAGTTCTCACTCTGTGATTTAGGTGAGAAAATAAAATGTGGAAGCACACAGCAGATGATGACTTTTCAAATGGAAAATCAATTATCACTTCTGTAATAAACAGTGTGAATGTGCACCAGTGACTTCATTGGTCCAAATGGGAAAAGTTCAGCCTCTAAGGAATCACAAACACATTGTGGGTGTCTGAGGAAACTCCAGCTCACGTGTCTCCAGCTCGTGGTTTCAGCACTGAGGGGAAGAGGGAGCAGGCTTGAGGTGGGTCCGCGCCTTTGAAAAGTCAGAGCCGGCTTGTATGAAGCTTCAAAACTGCCGGCAAGAGAAAAACCAAAGGCGAGTGAAAGAAGGAGACACAAACAAATATCAAACAAAATCCCTCCAGGAAGCGGAATCACCAAGCGGGATGTGTGAGGTAGAGAAAGCCCCAGTTCTCCCAGAGATGAGCACAGGTAACCTGGACGTGTGTTTTAGGTTTTAAGGGTGGGGTGGACCTGAAGACCTAGATGAAGGTGCTGTGTGGGTGGGGCACTGTGGGCCGTTAGCCACCCGTCATGGCCCAGTGTTTGACTCACCAAACACCTGTAGTTGAACTGCCTCCTCCATTATTCATGGCTACAGGAGGCTTGGACAAAGCAGAGCTTTTTATTTTAGCCGGGTTAATAATTCATGCCCTCTCTCACAGCCACGGGAAAGCAGCAACAGAGGCAGAGACAAGCAGGGGTACAGGTGGCGAGAACCCGTCAGAACCTCAACTCTTTTTTGATTTGGGAGTCAGCGGGGGTCGCTCCATGCCCGTGGCCTTGCTGCCTCCCACAGAGATGCAGCAAAGGACAGCCTGTGTATGCTAGAGGGCTCTGTGCCCAAGCTTCCTGGATAGTTAACATCATTCTGAGGAATGAGCGGAGCGGGGCTCTGCTGAGGATCCAGATTAGGAGCACGAGTGTTGGTGTGGTGACTGTTTCTGTGAGGTCTTCGGAAATACAATTCTAACGACTGCAATTTCTAAGAAACGTGATGCCGGCCTTTTTAATTGCTTTCAAAATGCAGGGATTGAAAAACATGTAACCCGCCTGCATAGTGTCCAAATTAGGATAATAAATAAATATGCAGAGATTTTGTTTTTATAAGAGGTTTACTTTACCCTGATCAGTTAAGTCTCATGTCAAGTATTTTCGTAAAATCCAATTGAAATCATTATTTTAACTAGTGAATTTCAAGTCAGTTAAGTCTTTTAAATCCGAGTAGGAAAATTACATCAATTAATGAATGATTAAATCAATCAATCAGACTTTATTTGTAAAGCAATATGTAACACCATGTGATTTACTAAATAAAAGCAATGAAACAATACCCCCCCCCCCCCCCTCCACCCACAGAGCAAAACAATATTAACAGGAGCCGAGGAAACGCTATCGTGAATCTCATAAATTTGAAATGAGGAAACAGCAAATGCAGGTAAACAAAGAAAGATAAGATGATGAAGATAAAATAATGAAATACAAACAAGGATGTGAAAAAGAAATGCAACAATCTGCATATTTTCCTATAACTGAGGCCTTAGGGTTGAATATTTAAGGTTTAGTCTTATAGATCTGTCTGTTACTACTTTAAAACTCAAAAACAATAATTATTTTTTATCTCAAATCTTATTAAGTCAGAACAAACAGAAATCAAATTCAAGTCCAGTCTTGTGTGATATAAAGCTGCTCCAATCAATAATTTCTGAATATAAATATATAGAATAAATACATGTGTGTGGATGAGATGTATCACAGAACATTTCTACATGTTTCACTTCATTGTTCCGTTCGTTTATGTTGGACTTTGTAATTCTGCTTTTGAGATTTGCTCTGTCAATGAAGATTTCTGATAGATAATAAGCATATAGTAAATAAGCAACTCGTACCACATTAACTTCACGGAGCCGTAAAATGCTAAATAATGAAATAATTTGTTTCAGGAAAAGTATATAAGTAAATAAAAGTAAAAATATATAAACCTCATATTAGAGTGGACAGTGGAGGAGCTTGTTCTACTACTACTGCTTCAAAATGTGACGTGTTGACTGAAAATCAGAATCAATCTCGTAAAAAAAACAGGTCAAGAGTGCAAAGGCGTTCTGTCTCAAGTTCTGCAAAACACCAGTTAGTTCACACTGTGTAAATAACGGTGCAAACAAACTCTTTAGCTGCAGAACAAGCCTCGTGCAGTTCCACACTATAAATCCTTTCTGCTCTGATGTCCACCGGTGGCATTGTGGATAAAAAATGATGGTGTCATTCCACCTCATGATGAAGTCACATCAATAAATCAGACGTGTTAACACCCCGCAGGCCCCGTCGCGGACGACTCCAGTTGTTCCCACCTCCTCTGCATGTCCGGGAGCAGCTGGTTTTATGGTCCTGCTGGTAATGTCAGGAATTATAACCCCAGCAGCTCCTGCTTTTCACTTTCTATCTGTCAGAGGGCAGATGGAAGAGAAGCACAGAGCCTTTCTGCTCGACAGCTTTATGACATTATCGAGAATGTGCTGGCGGTTGGTGATGGATCGCTGTCTGAGGTAGAGTTTTTTTTTTTAAAGACATGATGAAAATGGAAATTTACTCCGTGTCATATGCAGGAAAGATACTTTTTCTAACCCTAATATACTTAATGCTCACAAGCAGTTTCATATTTGGTTTTAAATACAACTAGGGCTACGTTGTAGCACTGACGGGCCCGAGCACACGCACGTTGAAGCCTGTTGCGGTCGGTGGAGAGAGCGATCAATGACCAAGCGCACGTCTCCGCGTTGCATGCGCTTCACTTCCTGCGTCCGTCGAGCGATGTCGATCCTTGCCTGCTAATTGCTCATTGAGGTCCACGCTATCAATTGCACATCACACTGTGAAAATTTCATGTAAATCGAATAATAGTTGTAAAACAAAGCTCACTCCTGTTGCCAGTAGGTGGCGCATCACTATTTTACCTACAGACTAAAATATCTGTTCAAGTAGGGGCTCTGATGTAGCGTGAGCAATTTGTGTCAATTGGACAATGTTACAACAACTTAATTTTCACACTGATCAGTAGGTGGAGCTATGACCCTGAACTAATACTAAATAATGGATGTGTTCAGGTCAGGATTGTGATCATAGGTCAGCAGTTCGGAGCCGGTTGGATAATGCAGAGTGGATTTACAAAGTACTTCCTGTTTCATGGCGAATCAGTAGGTGGCGCTATAACACTGATGAAATATTGACACATGGAGCTGTTCAGGCTTGGACTCTGATCATGAGACAGAAGTTTGGTAGTGATAGGACAATGCACACTGGAGTTATGACAACATCGTCTCCTTTGGCGAAGGATGATCCTTCGCCGCACCTCAATGTTTACACGGTTTGAGGAAATGTCACGATTCTGACCATGGTCCAATGACTTGACTGAGCTCATTTGAGCTGTATATTGTAAAGCAGCCAGGAGCAGTGCATCAAAGTATAAAACATGTCACTTCCTGTACCCACCAGGGGGCGCTGTGATTTTAAGTCACGATTTCTGTGTAGATGTCATCAGGCCGGGGCTCTTGTCTTACATGTGTAGTTTGGACTCGATTGGACCATGTATGTCCGAGATACAGAACCTCCTGTTTTGATGGCGTGTAATCAAACTTTGACGCCACGCCACGATCACACGGTGTGACGAAAAATCGATCTTTGAGTCAGATTTTATCTCCATCTGTTGTGATGACACGCATCTCAATGAAGTTGATCTGATGAAAGCCCTGGGACAAGTACATCAAAGTAAAAATGTGGAATATGGCCAAAATGGCCACTAAATGCAAAATGGCGGGCTTCCGTTGTGTTTTTCCAATTGCACCTCCGACCTTTTTTGTTTGTCTTGTCATGATGCACCTGGGCTACGATTTTTGTGAAGATCGGTGAAAGCTAACTGAGGGGCTTTTCCTTAGATGGCACTGTTGAGCCATTTTTCCACGCCCATTTCAAATGACTCCAGAATACAATTACTTTTTGGGGTTTTGAATTCCCTGCAAACTTTGGTAACAATTTGAGCGTCTAGGCCTGAAAAAGTCCCCAAAAGGGAAAATACAAATCCTTGAAATACAATAGGGCCTCCCACCGTCGGTGCTCGGGCCCTAATGATGTGTGTTTTATTCCTCCCCAGTTTGGTGTGGGTGATTCTCCTGCACTGAAATCCTCTGAACACGTTGACAATAATACAATCCTTGTAGATCCAAACCCAATAAAGAAACTCGTCCTAGAAATATTTGTATTATATATTTATATATTATATATTTATATATTAAAGCTAACATATTTGTGACAGAATAAATGATTTACCTCTCTTTCAGGTCATAAATATGAACTGATCAGTGGCATTTCAACTGAAATCCTATTTGATTTCTTCCAAAATATCTGGTCTTGCAGTCAATTATTTTAAAGCAAATTGTGGGGACTACAGCATAATTAGTTGTCAAGGTTATATTTAGGCCCTACAGCCAAGTGGCGGCCCACTGTCACGTAACCCACTTGTTTGTGAACTCCTGTTTTGAAGCCTCGACTTGGCGCCATCTTGTTTTTTTGTAACCATACTTGTAGTGGAGCCTGGCAAGAGCTGGAGGACATTGCGTTACCCACCTACCCTTGCAACCTACAGCTACTAGAGCCCATAGCTGTCAATCACAGTATTCATGCCACAATTCCTACATGCTTTAACACCTAAGAACTAAAAGGAAACAGGCTTCAGGAACATTGGTCTCACGTCCTTAAACCTGAGTCTGCATCCATGTTTATATACAGACCATGCTTGAGATACAACTTGTTCATGACCCTTACCCTTCAATAGAAACCAGTCGTCTTTCACTAACCTTAACTGAAGTGCTTATGTTGCGTAGAGGATTCTATAGATCTGTGTTGTTTTCACTGAATACAATACATACACATTTAGCCATCTGGTTCTTATGTATATAATAGATGAATGTTTATGTTTACATGAATATATTAATTAAATATTTGTCCTATCTATCCTCTGAAAATGTATTTGTACTAGTGTGTAAATACATTGAGAGAAAAGAAAATTGCTAATTGCATGTTCACACAATAGCTGACTCTGGTTGTAGGAGACACTGTGGGATGGTGACAATAGGAATCACTGGTTTCCCACCCACACACACCACTGGTGATCCTTCACTGGCTTCTGCTAATGAAGTTCTCCGTCTCTGTTTGACCTTGGAAACAGCTGCTGAGGGAACAATCTCAATCTGACCTCCTGGTCCCCTGAAGGAGCTGATCTGGCGTTTCTACGACCAGTAGATTGATTTTGCTCAGTTCAATGAAACCGAAGAAGATGTTCAAACAACGATCCGTCCTGTGAGATCTGATCACGAGCGGACGGCCCCAAGTTCACACCTCGTATTAAAATGCATCCTGAACACATCTCCTGTGACCGCGTGTGATCGGATCTCACTTCCTCTCTCTCTCGCTTCTCTCCTCTCTCTCTCTCTCTCTCTATGCAAATTACGTTGTTTTTAGCCAGTTCGACTGCACAGATGTGTCTATTGGCAATTTGTTTGTGTGTGTGTGTTGGTGTGAGAGAGCGGAGACAGGAGGCGCTGAATGAATCAATACACCGTATAGCTTTACAATGAAACAAGATTTCTGAAATAATTAGAAAAACACAATGTGGCAGGATGTCGGCTGAGTCCTTCAGTGTGGCCCAGAATAAATTTGAGCAAGAGGATGTGACCACATGCGTCCCAGTCCACATCTGAGTCCTAAATGTATCGTGGGTGCATTAAGACCTGGACTGGGAGCTGCTGCAGAGCTACAGTATTAGGGGGGGGGGGGTGAATTGACGCTTTAAATCGTTGTTGAGGTTGAGTTATGTAAAATCGGTTCCGTCCGTTTCTATGTCTCTGCAGAAGCGCTGTGTGATTAAAACATTTTAGGACTTAAAAGCTGGAGAGGGGCTGAAGGGACGGAGACATTTAATCAGTGGGTTGCCTGGAAAGAGGAGCTGAATCATTCTGTTCATTATTTGTTTTTTTTATGGCCCATTAAGACATTGCTGCTGGGCTGACCATAAACTAGTGGTTTTATAGCAAAATTGAAGACTGAAATGTTTTTACCACAATTCGGTCGAGATCCATTATTTAATTTTGAATATTCAGAGGTATATTTTTTTATTGTTGCAAAGAAATACTGCTTTATCTGGACAATTGGATATAATAGATAAAGTAAAAGTACTTTGTTTGTCAGTGGGGCTTTGAACCGACAACTGACCAGTCAAGTGTGCTCTTTCATCCTGTAGCAGCTTAAGCACCAAACCCCGAGGAGCTGCCTCCTGATTCCCCTTTGTGTGTTTACTCACTGATAACCCACACAGTGACACCCACAACACCAGAGCATGCTAATTGCTTTGATAAGGTTTCACTCTGCTTCACGTTTTTTTTTATTCGGTTGCCAAACACAAACAGCCTCTGGTCGGCTGCAGCCGTTACCAGAGGGCACTGTGTTTGTTTATGTTCTCGGTCCATCCATTTAGTTTATTCATCCATCCAGTCATCCATCCATCCATCCATCAGTCTTTATCCATCTATTCCCCTGATCACGTTATCTCAATGACACTTGGGGGAGATTTCCTCAATCCGGCACAAACCTTCATTTGGACGCAAGGTTGATCTGGTTAGATGTTGGTGATTAAAGGTTAAAGGTCCCGTGTCTCTTATGAGGTCAAATCAATTTGTAAAGCCGCTCATGGAATTAAATATGTACCTTAGATACATGATTTTCAAAATCTGCAATCATGGGTTAATTATTGTGCTTGCCATTAGAAATATGCTGAAGGCTGTCACTAACAAATTTGCCCCTGAGAGTTGCTGAGGCCAGACGTGAGTTTATGTCCTCTAGATAAATCATTAAATCATGCGTGTGTGTGGTGTGTGTGTGTGTGTGTGTACTGTGTACGCACATCAGGAGATTGTCATGGTAAGATGTAGATGTGTTTAAGGGTTAGGCTACCAATTAGTTGTCTGGTTTTGTGTTGTGTGGTTTTTTGTGTGTGTGTGTGTGTGTGTGTGTGTGTGTGTGTGTGTGTGTGTGTGTGTGTGTGTGGTGTGTGTGTGTGTGTGTCGTAGTGCCTCCTACAGCAGAGGGCAAGTCCAGAAGTTCCTTGCGTTCCACTTTTAAAGGGCAAACCAACATTCTTTACCCACAGTATTTTTGGAGTTATGCTTAAAAGTGAAAGTCGCACAAACTGCATCTTTCAACCCTCCCGATTAATATTCATGAAAATGTCTGAGAATACTCATGCCAGCAGTCTGCCATTATGAATAGTAATATTCCCACTGTTTGCATGGAAATCATAGTGCATGATGTACATTGCCGGTGTCTGACTGAGCTGCTCACTGTCTTCCCACTTTGGCTGTCGAACACCACAGATGTTTGAATTCTAAACATGCCAGCTGGGAATACACACACCTTGAACCTGTCATACTCTTGACAGATACAGCTATTACTGGGAATGCAGCACACGAAGGACAATGCCAACTCGCTGATGTGGAGCCGGTATTGTTTACAATGTTTGCGCGGTTGGTGCAGCGGTGTCGCCTCACAGCAAGAAGGATGTGGGTTTGAGCCCGACAGCTGGCCAGGGCCTCTCCGTGTGGGGGGGTTTTCTCCAGCTTCCAAAGACATGCATGCATCGTAGCTTAATTGGAGACTGTGAATTTCCACGTAGGAGTGAACAGTTGTTTGTCAGACTTACAACACGCAGGCGATTTACTCCAACTTTCATTGTCACCATCTTAGTTTAGCATGTTCGTATGTACTTAACAGTGTAATTAACAAAACATATATTGGAGGCTTTAACCGCTGTTCTTTTACTTTGAATAGGGTTACGTCATGCATTGCCAAACTGCATCGTGGTTCAGTTGTTTGCGTTGTGTTGCTTGGGCTGCGTACCCCAGTAGCAGTGCAGCGAGGGAGGCACCAACCAATCAAATCCTGGTTCAAATATACATTCATCCAATCAATTCACATTAATGAGAACGAGCAGACAAGACAGCTGGCTAACGTCGTTGTATTGTGGATTTTATTTCCTGCTGTCGTTATGAAAATTGCACCAGCACTAAACATTAAGTACACTCACTGTCAAGTGTTAATACAACACATATGTGTGAGTCCAGTGTTACATTTCATTGTAAGGCGACCTCTAGTGGCTGTAATTAGAATGGCGGGAGGAAAGGACGTAGTAAAGTGGTGCAGATTCAAACACAGCCCATGTCGGGAGGAAGTCACTGTTCATTTCCTGTGAAACTGTCAATGTTTAGTGTTTATTATTATTACCATGATGACAAAGGTCCTTTAAAATGTCCCTGCATCTTATTTGTTCTTTTTCTTTCTTCCTAGGTCACTCGATAGTCGTCCGGATCCAGGACAGCGTAGTCTGGAACTGGGCGTCACATCTTCGAGGACATTTGGATATCATGTCTTTTGAGATTTTGGTGGACACCAGGGACCAACGAGGACAATAATCACGGACATTCCACTGGACGAATGGAGGAAGAGGATCAGGAAGCTTCATTAAAGACTAAATATCCCAAAATGACTTTAGATGCGGCAGTAGCTGTCTCTGCGCACCAAATCTCTCTTTGTATTATAGTTTTATTCCCGTGGACTTGAAGACTCTACCATGAAGAAAATGATTGACTTTAAAGACTGTGGATTACACCAGGAGAAAAAAATATCACCTTTAAAACAAAACCATGTGATGTGAAGCTTTTTGTGTTCTTTTCTTGCCACAAACAACCCCCCGAACTCTTGATGCATATCTGTGTTGAAGATCTAGTGAGAGCATAAGCATTTTCATTCCTTTCAGCCTTATGGAGCAGATCTCTCTTCTGCTTCTTTCTCTCTCGGTTGATTTGAAACCATCCCGTGTTCGGCTTTCTTTCGTTTGTTTTGGGACGTCCAGTCTTCTTTTCGAAGACACGAGGCGAAACTACGACAAACAGCAGAACCCCTGAAAAAATGGAATCATGTGTGACCACGAGTCAACGAGGGTCAGCACAGCCGACTTCTGCCAAAATGTTTTAACTGTATCTGTTGTTTTCGAAGCCTGGTGACAACCATTGATTACAAATGTCAGTATTATCTCAATAAATTTAACTCAATGGATATAACTCTTCTCTATAAATGCTCTTTGTTTATCATTCATCCCACTATACAAAAATGAAGCTAAAATATCCTGGATACAAACCCTTCCATCTTCATATTTGGAGCCATGGTAGCAACCAATCACAAGCCAGTGTCAGCTGTCAATCATTGTGTATTACAGTTTTTATGAAATTATATGTTTAAAAATGCAATTGAGACGTTATCTAATTAAGTACACGCTTACTTACATACATCTTCATAATAGCAATCTAATTCTTAACAACAAGATAAGAAATTCAAAGGTTTTTACTTTCTGGTAACTATTTATGTTGTTTTATGGCGACAAAGTTGCCCCAAATCTCTAAATTAACTAGTTCATAAAGAAATCTGCTTCTGAAATCATGAGACTGATAATTAGCTCGCGCTGTAAATCAACACTAATCCTCTTTGATTCGTTTCCAAACCTAGATGTTGTCGTCCAAGCCTCTTTTGTATCCTGTTGACTCGCCAACAAAGATATTATATTTTTATTTCGTTTTGTAGTTATTGTTTGTCTTTTATTTTTGTGTCAGAGTGATTTCCCACAAGGTTCAACTTGACAGAACTCCCCAAAGCGCAGTTAGTCATTAAAAGCTTAAGAGAGTAAAATCAACCTGAGGGATTCGGGCTCGGCAGAGAGCAGCAGGGGGAGCGGGAGGAAACGGACGAGGACACCAGGGTTCAGCAGAGGAGGATTACTTAACCCCGGTGATCATGTTAGCTTCCTCAGTCTGTGGGGTCCAAGGGCAAATACATTGTACATCCATGTTGACATTTATATTCTGTATACTGCAGGTTACTCTTATTACTGATATCAACATGCAGCTCCATTCCCCTCCCTGTGGAGGCCAGGCAGGTCAGAGGCAGGTGTTTGTGAGGAGGCAGAGAACAGTGGGAGATTATATGTCACCTGCTTGTGATATCTACACCTTTGGGACAGGAGGCCATATAGTATGTACATACTATTAGGAGGGGGGGGCGCTACTTTGATGTGATAATAAGCGACATTTCTGAAATGTGAATTTTCACTTTAGCTGTTATTTTTATGGCTCTCGGGCAAAGATCGGCGAACCACCATGTGCAAGAATGACAATTTAAAGAATTCTTGCTGAATGCGTTTTTCAACGAAAAGGCATTTCATATGAAACTTGCATGTCTCCACACGCCGGAGCACGGGAGGCTTCAGTCAATTGTACGCATGTCTCCACTCCAAACAAACCAGCACCTTATGGGAAATTTCATATTTTGTAAGTCAATTTCTGTCTGTAATTGAAACAGTACATTCACCGCAGAATGCTCCTTATACAAAACATAATTAATTACGCAAAAAAAAAACGTAGAAGGCTTTCTCCCAAAGACCAGACCCGAGGGAGCGGCGCTGAGGGGGAGGAGTGAGCAGGGGCTGCCGTGGTTAGCGAGCCAGGTTGCCTCTTGTTTGGTTAGAAATCATTAAATTACAGTAATGACTAATTTCTCATTCCTGCGTGCAATTCGCCGGAGACCACGATGGATTTAATAAAGAGCTGGCGATGAATTACAAACAGCGCGCGGGCTGGGGAAAGGCTACGTGATTATACAGAGTAATTCAAAAGTGCATTAATAAAACAATACAGAAACATTGCTAAATCATTTGAGATAAAGGCTATTTGCATAATTCATTAAGATTAATCAGACCAGGCAATCCAGCGCAGAGCTCCAAGGAACAGAGAGAGAAGACATGAATCCATTCCCCTGGAAAAAGCCCTTTCTATCTACAAACAATGATACAAATCTACCCTTGGATCAGAGAATTAACCTCTGTGCACTTTGCAGCCCCTGCAGCGTTGAAACACAATCCTTCACTCATTCACCTTTGTGTGGGCTAATATTCTATTAATAATGAAAGATCTTTTCAAACCATAGCTCCTCTGGGTTTTGTCGCTCAGCCATAAAAGACCTTCACAAACGTTGAATGGAAATGTATTCTATGCGTCAGGAAACCGCAGGGAGGAGCTGAGGCCTGGTCTGTTAGACAGGTCTGTGTTCCCGTTAGGTTGGCGTTTCATTCACTGCGGTACAAACGAGCTGAGCTGGGATGGAGTCACCTGTTGTTCGGGCACAGCCCCTTTAACCACTGTGATCCTCTGTCCGGTCCATGGACACTCAATGAAAAGGTGTAGTCATGTTCTGGTCACTACAAGGTCTAGATTGATCATAGACTGTAAATTAAGATGGATGACACATCGCCACTTCCTGCTGTTGTACAAAAAAAGAAGCCGTGGTCCAGAGTCTCCACTGGCTCCCAGTCCCACAACGCATCCAACACAAAGTCCTTCTCCTCACTCATGAAGCCCTCCATAACCAGGCCCCCTCCTGCCTCACCAGCTGCTCCCCCACCACACTCCATCCTGATGGTTCCACTCCTCTGATGCTAACCTCCTGTCCCATCCCCTCAGGACCAAGCATCAGACCTGGGGTGACACACTGCACCAATCCTACAATGTTCAAATCACAAATCAAAACTCACATTTTTAGAACGACTATTAATGTGTGATGTCTGTTGTGTGCTCTATGGTTTTAGTGTGTAGCTTTTCATGTTATTTTAACATTTGTAAAGTGTCTTTGAGTACTTTGAAAAGCACTAAATAAATTAAATGTATTATTATTATTTTATTATTATTATTATCGCGCGTAATGTTAAACCAATTACAAGTCAATCTCAGCTATCGATTTTTCTGGCATCAAATAATGAATTCAAACTTGCGGGAGAAGTAAATTTGTACAAACATCAACTACCTGAAATGACAGAAACCATCTCTTAGAAAAATGTATCTAATAATGTACTTTTTGTTTTAGTCCATGTACAATCCACTAACATGGAGGAGGCAGACCTTACTACCTATGCTGCAGGCAGCTACTAGGGGGGGGATTGAGATGCTCTGGCTTCACTTGTGGGCAGCTATCATGTCGTCCATCTTCATATACAGCCCGTGTGTTTGACTGACACAGAGGTTTAGTCCAACATTTTTTGGAAACATGCTTATTTACTTTCTTGTTGAATTCGAGTGAGAAAACAGAAACCATTTAATGGTGAAATTCACAAATCACTGTAAAAGCGGTGGTGACATCGACCTTCGGATACACTTGAGTACATTCAGTCAGTGAACACTGTCACAGCACTGTTGATAACATCAGCAGTATTTGGGGCGAGACTATAGAAAGACAGAGTCATGAAGTCACCCCGGCTGACCTCCGTCCCTCTGGCCTCTGCGGGTCACTGTAGCGTCTCATTTATCATCGCTCTTGAAATGTGTGCCCAACAGTTCTGAATTCTTCCAAACAAGATCTATCAATTTTCCTTTGTGATTTCTGTGTTGATGTTGCAATGTCAAAGAAAGTGATAAAAAAAAACTAATTGGATCCACAACTTTCGTCCAGATCCAAAATTTGTTGGGTTCTTTCTTGGCCGATGTCACATCCTTCTACCAAGAGTGGTGGAAATAAATTCATGTTTTTTAAATCCTGCTGATAAAAGTGAGGAACGTACACCATCCTGACTTGGTTTTGTCCACATGAACATAAATCATCAACAATTTCTTCTAAAGTACATGCGAGTTATAATCTCTTCTATGTAAAACAGCAGTCAGTTACTTATACATGTACTTAGCCCCGTCAAGTGTCTGCACAGTGAATATGAAACGGATGATAACCCTGCTATTAAAATTCCTTCAGGTATTTCGTTCATAGCTGGATTCATCGCATGTTCACATCTGAAGCTGTTGATTAAAATAAATCAATGCAATATTCATAATAACAACGATATGGCATTTTGAGCTGCAGTCAGGGAAAGTACACACATCTTATTGGAAGTGGAAGTCACTAACACTATTTCAACGGAAAGTCATTATCAAACTACAATTTCTGTTCTGCCGTAGAGTTGCAGCTTTGTATTTGTAGAGTTCATTTCTTTCCTTTGATGAGGGAAAACTTAGCAACTTTAAATTGCAGAGCTCTAATAACCAAGTTGTAACGTTGTTGAAACCAAGAGAGATATTAATTAGAGATCGGTGGAGGCGCCCAGAGAAAAACAGAGGAAAAGCAAAATGCACATTTAGATCCAAGTCGAGACGGGGCCGTGCACTTTACGGAAAAATCTGCACGGAAAACAAAGCTCTCGGTTTCACAAACACCATCTGTTGGGTTTGCCCGGCTTCATCTTGACAGGATGAATTAGTCTGAAAAACTGTCAGATACACCACGCAAAATTAGATTTTCTCATTTCCTAATGAAAGCTGACAGACTGTAATGAAAAACTGCTCCATCTTCACAACACCCCGGATGAGCTGGAAAAGTCTGGCTGGAAAAAAAACCTCCAAACCAGCTTCTTTCTTTAAAAAAAAAAAAAAATCTAATCGTGTTGTTCTCTCTTTTCAATATCTGGGGTATTTTTCTCGTGCCTAAATTGGACGTTGTAATTCAGTTTGGGTCGGAGTTTGATGTTATTTCTGACGGCTCGTCAACCATAAGCAGTTTATTTTGAAGTGAGTTGTGCCTCTCTCTCTCTCTCTCTCTCTGCTCGCCGTGACCTGAGGCATAATGGGATTATCCTGCTCAAGGCGAGATGTAGATGCCTTGAATTCTAATATCAAAGTATCCCTCGCTGTACCTGACGCCGCCTCCTCCTCCTCCTCCTCCTCCTCCTCCTCCTCTCCGTGTTTCTCATGCCTGACTGGACTGGGTGAGGCGATTAGCCGATGAATCACGACAGCCCGCGAGCTGCTCCGGCAAGTCGCTCACACATCCCGTCGAGGCCTCTTATCCAAGCTTTGCTCTTTGCTGTTTACAACAACACACGCTGTACATTTCACATGCTCCAACAGCAACGTCTGTGCGGTTCCAGTGTCGGCCAATCGTGCCGTAGTTTATCTGTGGATGTGTTAGTCTGAATCAGCGCAGGCCGGACCCCTGTAGGCGCCCGGGTCCGAGCACGCTGTGTTGACGAGACATTAGTGCTGCCCAGTGCGTCTGCTCTCACCCCTCATCAGAGACACTCTCTGCTCCCACACTGCATTATCACAATGCCCTCGGGTCAGCGAGACGTCCTGCTGTAATTTGAAAAGGAAATTATCTTTTGTGGAACTTACTCAGACAGACCCAAACGCAGGGGGAGGAGGAGGAGGAGGAGGAGGAGGAGGAGGAGGAGGAGGAGGACGACGAAGAGGGATGAGGGAGTGGGTGTTCATCGGCAGCAGGGAAGAGGAGGGGGGGTGGGGGGGGGGGGGGTTGATGTAAAGGTGGAAAATACAACTTCCTCTCTTGGAAACCTATGAACAGGTTAATGGGAGTCAGGTTTGCAATGAGCTGGTGCCTGGTGTGGATGGACAGTGAGAGAGAGAGGCAGAGACACAAAATCACATTCTGATGGATTTCTAACTGCCTTCTTTTTCTCCTTGGCCCCATTTTGTGCCACGTTACTATGCCTTTATTTTTTTTTTTTTTTTTCCCTGCATTTCTGGATGCTGTAAATAGAATCCATTCCTTTGCTAATGGTCAGGTTACACAGCGCGCCAGGGGCAGGGGCTAGTCCCAGAGCAGTGAATAAGTGATTTAAGTCATCTTTATGTTCTCTTCTGGAGGTGAAGGTAGGGGCGGGGGGGGGGGTCAGTGGGCTGTCATTCTGGTAAAAGGTATCCTCCATTATGTCCGTAGTGTGGAAATGTAGAGTGCCTTTGTTTATAGCTGCTTGGTCAGTTCAGAGTGAACCATCTGAGAGTCTGATACCTGGACTTTACCAATCAGATTCCAGAGCCCTGAAAAAAATAACAACTCACATTACATATTTCAACACCTCGATGCTACTATGAAGGGACGATGCTATTTTTTGCTCAACTGCTGTTTTGGATCTGCAGAGAAGAAGTGATTTCTGTGTGTGGGGGGGGGGGGGGGGGGGGAATTCAGTTTTATCTGGGTAATATAGGAGGAAGTGGAGATGTGTCGTCCATCTTTATTTACAGTCAACATACAAACTGTGCCTGAGCAGCTAACGCCTCCAAAAGCAAAGCAACCTCCTTACTCAACTGTAAACTCATTATAGATTTTGTTTCACGAACTGATGTTGATAAAGTGGTGATCAAACAGTTAGTTCCACCCTGATAAGCCCTCACACCATCTCACCGCCCCTCAGGTAGAAACATTACTGTACATCCCTTTAATCTAGTGCAAGATGTAAGTGGAAGTCGGAATCCAGCCTCCTTTGCATTTGATGCCATCTGTACACGGCTTATGTTTGCATTTCAAATCAAAATGCACAGAAAATGAAATCAACTGCTCACATCTGTGCCTGATTTCTGTTTTTACCAAGACTAAAACGACAGATTTAACTTTAAAGGAAAAAATTACGAGATGGGGAAGATTTCCATTTCATCTTATTTTATATTTAGGATAATTTTTCACTACACTTTTTAACCGACTAAAGTCCATCTACCGTCTCATCGCAGCCATATGGAAGGGCACAGGTAGACCTTGGTGATTAATACAAATGGTTTATCCAAGTAGATAGCTGGAGCCGCTCACTCCGAGCCAGAGAGTGATTTAAGATCTGTGTGGCCCACGAGGAACGAGGAGAACTTCCTCCAACAGATGTTCCTGACTAATTATCTATTGTAGGCGCAGATCCCACAATCCCTCAAATCCTCTGTTGTCTTCCGGTGGGAGCCTGGTCATCCCCGTTTCATATCCTTGGCTTGGTCTCCACTTACCTGGGGCGCTCCTCTCCATCTGTGAAGGGATCTGCAGAGACACACGGACCGGCTCACCAGCAACGCGCAGCGCCGCACACACACACACCTTTAGCTGTCATTTTCAAGTGCAAGCGCGCCTCTATCCTGTTGTTTAAGCTCGTCGGGAGGGGGAGTTATATAAAGTGCAACAGGCCCCGGCTGTTGTTTTAAGTGAGCTTTGCAAGAAGTAGCTGTAACATGGAGTACAGGTCTCTGATGGAGACGGACCTATGGACGTATTATCTTGTCAGCATTTTAAAGCAAATTCTGACCATTAATTCTGTGTTTCCAATCCAACACGTAGAATTAATTCAGTGGGAAACTGAAAGACAGATCACTCATAAGCCATGTGAGCGGACGTGACTTGATCTGAACGTACTTAAACGGTGGTGTGCGGAGCTAATGCTTTGTGAATCCCTTTTCGGAAGAGTTTAGCCTCTGCAAAGAAAATTATTTCTCCACGATGAGCACGTTGGCACATTTAAACCATGTGAATAATTTAACAATGGAGCGTTTACACGGGGAGCAAATAGAAACACACTCACAAACACAGCCTGAATATTTCAGGAGGCCAGGTCCGAGAAAAAAATGATGACTTTAGGTACATAACCTGAAACAACAGAATGCCTCTGCTTCTGTCAGCTGCCTCAAACTCCCCAGCTCTTTACTGGCATCCTCCGCTCGGACTAATGGACAAGCTGTTTGAGAGAAAACCCTTCTTGCGTGCGGGGAGAGCTCCAGCAGCACCTTACACAACCCTGGACGGAGCAAAGCAAGAGCTCGAATGGATTAAGATATGCTCGGCTGCCTTTTGCAGTCCTGTCAATGTGGGCTGGGTGTCTGCGCGGCACAGATCAGAGAGACACAGGAAGGTCATCGCTGCTGGGAAAAGGAGGCAGTGAAAATATTGCCCTGACAAGATGTAGAGTGACTTTTGCAACCCGGGGCTTGTGTTTCAGATTAATCCATGTTGGCTGATAGAAGAGGTGAACTCAAAGGAGGTGTAAAAGGAGGAGTTGAAGGGTGTTGGTGTCACCACCTCTACATTTGCAGCCTCCTCCTCTGAACAAGTTTGACCATGAGGTATTTTGGAGGATGCCTGATGGGAAACTGTTACATTTCCTGCCAATCTCTCACTTCTGGACGCTCGGTGTCGAACGTTATGGGACGTGTCGAGGATCCTTTATGCTGCCTTTACATACGCAAAGAGAAACGTCCATTTTGTGCCTTCCCACTTGCTTCCATGTGTCCTTTACGTTGGCAAGGTTGTTAAGCAGTAGATCCACTAGAGGGCAGCACATTGTCGAGGGTTTCTCACAACAACAAACATGGCGACAGTAGAGGATATTGTTTACTGATATATATTGTGAGTACATATATATATATACATATATATAGATCTAATGCTGAGCACAAACAAGCCTTTGATTCATTTTTAAATTAGGAATGATTTATGAACAAAGCTTATACTTTACTGATGATTATTGGGTAATTGGGATATATATATATTTCTGCAACCGTTCGGGCCTGTTGTCTTTTGTGGGCATACTTAAAGTTTATCTTTCAACATGAATCTTTCTGTGGTTCTTTTTTCCAAAGTCACAAATATACTGTTTTGTTTTTGAAAAATACCAAACAATTTCCAAAAAACAGCAGCAGTATCTTTCAGTGAATAATGTTCAAACAGGACTAAAAACTGTGTTTGTTTGTGACTATTTTCAGCTACTGATTAACATTTTTTTCACAATGCCTATTTTTGAGCTAATGAAGGAACACCGAGTGCTAACACGTGTCTCGGTGATATGTTTTTTAATATTTCTCGACAAAACAATACTTGGATTAGTCCATCTGTTTTACTTTTCACAGAATGTGTTGACAATAAGGAAAAACATCACCAGGTGTAAGCAAGTCACATTGTATTTTATCCCCTGATCTACTTCTCTCCTCTGACAAGCGCAGCTGTCCCCTGGGAAGGCTTGTCTAAAAATAAGAAATAAAAAGACAATGATTTGAAACTGACATTGTTATTAAAGAATTCTCAGCTCAAAGATCTTCTGTGAATTCAGCACGAAAGTAAAAGCAGAAAAACAGACTCGTGAATCAGAGTTGGAAATGATTCGCATCCATCCATCCGTGGAGCCATTACCAGCTGACATCAGACGAGAGGTGAGCTGCACCCCCGACAGCACGCCAGCATATTGCAGGACTGACATGCAGAGACGTAAAACCACTCACACTGACAGATATTTTACAGTCTTCAATAGACCTTGATATGTATGTAGAAGTTATTTTCTTTGCCTATAAGCAAGCAGTTTCTATCCATGTATCTGTTGTGCTCGTCTCCGGTTCATCCCGGTTTGTTTCCCCCCTTTATGACTCATTAGGTCTGCACAGTTATGGAGCCGTCATGCAGCTCTCTCTGTTTATTCCTCGGCACGTTGGCAGTTTTGGTCCAGCTCTGGCACGGCCCAGAAAGGCCTCAGCAGCACTCTCCATTAGTTTGGCTGAATCAGGGTTGTTAGCCATTTTTAATTTCCCATTAGACCCACAAAAGCTCTATTCATGTTCCCTCTCAGGTAACTCATTAATTTGCGGTGATGCATATGAGATGGTGAGTGAGGGCGCCGTGCCAAGAGTTGGTTAGCATTTTATTCATAAAAGAAATACAAAGTGGAGCAGATGGTTACATTAGGGACTGATGGTACTGACACAATGCAGCGTGTGAATATGTCTGCGTTTGTGTGTGGGTATGAATAAATTAAGTATCCTCTACGTGTGTGTATTATATGAGGATATTAGGGAGGGGTGATGTGTGTGGAGTCCATATTTCATACCTTTGATGTATCTGTCTGGGCTCTGAAGTCCTGCATATTCACGCTGGAGTTCTTCGTGAATATGTGCAACCCACAATCCATTACTGTCACTTCCTGTTTTACAGATCTAAAAGCAGAAGAATGCTCTTTCACATTCGTGCCTGAGTGTGAGAACGTGTGGGGCCTGTAACAGAAGGACTGCTTGGCCCCACACTGCAGGACTTCACTTCCATTAAACTCCACCGACTCCAAGTCTCAGCACACTTGGCTTTGTTCACTCTGTTCTCTGCACGGCGCCACCATTGGTCACCGAGCTTCCCACAGACGAAGCGCCACTGCATAACTCTGCTTTTATGAATGCGCTGTAAGGAAAGTTGGCTCTGCTGTGGATTTAATTATGTGATATCACAATAGTGGACCAATGAAATGAAACTTCATATCTCATGTGATCTTTATCTAAAACAATGTGGAATTAGGGCTCCAGCTAATGGTAGTTTTTTTGTTATTGAAGAATCTCCTGTGGCTCAGGGGATAAAGAGGGTTGTCCACCACCGGAAAGTAAATGGTTCGATCCCCGGATCCATTCCTCATGCTGAAGTGTCTTCTTTGTTTATGAATTGTATGTGATAAGACATATGTGTATAGAAGTGCTGCATGGATGTGTGGTGTGAGTGGGTGAATGCAAACTGAGCTTTAAGTGGAAAATAACACTGGAAAAGTTATATAATACAATACATTTATCATTTTAGCTTGAAATTCTAGCAATTTACAAAAAAATTGGCAATTCCTCAAAGCTGTAGGTGATGTTTTTATATGACTTGTATTATAATCATTGCTTTTAAAATTATTCATTAATTAATGTGTGATTGGTTTTCTAGTCTCTTGACCTCTCAAACTTCTTTATAATGTATATCCCATTCACACATGCACATCTACACTGGTGAACCAGCATCAGAAGCAATTAGGGATTCAATGTCTTGCTCAAGGACACTTGACAGCTGGTATTCAACCCTGGAACCTTCTGATTACTCCATGGCTCCTCTCCCACCTGAGTCATATACCGCACACTGCAGCTATGATTGACACGAGGCCTTGAGGGCAGATGTCAATAGTTTATTTTAAATGAACCTGCCAACGATAACAAAGTACAGGTACAATAGACTGGCTGATATTTTAGTCTAGGAATAAGAATTTGTATTAAAATGAATGATTACAGTCGTATAGATCAATAGGCAAAAAGACAGATGATTTATTGACTGTTTACATGTTTACTGTGGTAACGCGTTAGCATATAGGAAAAAGATAAAAACACAAAACATGCATGAGTGATAGTAATCATATAAAACCACAATGTCACGTTGAAATCAATTCAGGTCAAGGTCTCTCTGTAGGAAGCCAGTTTAAAAATCAATATGTCGATTGTAAGATAAATACTCATGCACACATAGAAAGGTGTTAAACTCTATTGGCAGTGGCGGGTTTTTGATTAAAGCCCCATAAGTGCAAGCCATTGTACTGGTTTTAAACTACAGCTCACGCTCATCGCTGTTCTGTGCACTGAAATTATGTTCGACTTTGAAATTATAGCCTACGTCTGAAAATATTAACATCCATTGGAGCCAGAATTATCAAGTGAAAAGAAGTCCAGAGTACGAGTTGGTGGGTGTCAGTGGTGAACATATATTCATATTTTTTTCAGGTTGATTATTACACAAGCTATGGGGTAAAATTAAATTACCAACTAATGTGAGGTATTAGGTTTGAAGCTATTCCATAAACACCCTCTGCAAAGCATTAAAATACATGTTTTCCTAATTTGCAGCCTCCTCGGCGATAGTAAAAAATGTGAGATGTGAAAATAGTAATCAGTGGGAAGATGGAAAGAAGCAGAGGAGCCCTTGTGGAAGAACCTCCGAGGGGCTGGAGACACTGCAATTATAGAAACTATTGACTTGTGTTTCCCGAGGTATGATCAATTGCAGCGAAATAATGACATCTCTGTGTTGTTTTGACCCATTCACAGTAAAGGCAATTTATTTTGTGTGACAGGAGGCTTGCGAGGGACAACTCAGCTGAGATCAGGGAGAGGAGAGTTCTCTGCGCTAGAAAACCGGAGGAAGGTCGTTACTTTTGGATGTGACCCTGAAATGTTCCCGCCATACGTGTATTTCGAGTCTGATGAGTTGAAAAGTTAATAACACAAAATGATGTCATTGTCGTGGTTTTTGAGAAAAGGTACTCGAGAGCTGCACTCAGGAGGCAGGACACAAATTAAAGCGAGCAAACAACGTAAGGAAAGTGTCAAGCTGAGGTGAAATCCTAAAAAACTCCCCAGACAAGGTTGAAATCAGTCATGCAAAGAACACAGTGCTGGGAAGCCGAGGCACAAGGTACAGAGACGAATCGGGTGGAGAGCAAGTGGAAGCTGAGTGTTGGAGCAGGGAGCGGATGATGGAGCGAGGAGGAGGTGAGTGTGGGGCAGGTCAGGTGGGAGGGCCCGGGTCCGACATGTCAGCAGAACAAGGACAACTGGACCGAGGGAAAAGATGAATGAACGGACTGAGAGGATGCTCCTTCTTCTTCTTCTTCTGACTGAGTTCTACCTTCAGATGAGTTAGTCTCATAATGTTTTTCTTCTTCTTTCTTTTCTACTTTGTTATGAGTATGAAATGTGTTTATTTGTCAGGTTGTACTTGCCGGTATATTCTGAGAGGTGGTAAAGTTCTGCCCACTTTGTAATTCTTTCCTCCCTCAGGAGCGGAAAATATTATTAACATATTTCAATGTGACGCAGCGCAGTAAGAACACAACGGCACCACACTGTAAATATGACCTCAGTATTCTGCAGTATTCTCAGTAGTATTCTACTAGTCCCTCCAAAGGACGTTCAGCCTTTTCACCTCCACTAACCCAATTTATAAAGAGTCAGTGAAGTTTTTGAGGACATCACAACTTAGTCGGCTTTTAATGGCATAAATAAAAATAACGTTTATCCTATTGACATGTATTCAAAAGGAAATCACATTGTGTTTTTTTTTCTTGAATTCGTCGAATAAAGTTTTCCATCATGAATTATTAAAACAAATTGTTAACATAAAGCCAATACTTCAAACATCCCAAATAAATAAACGGAGGTGACATATTTCTCATGAATTAAATATCAAAGTTGGGTCCAAATTCCTTTGCTGTAATAAAAATATTACTATGACCATATGAGAATATGAGTAGTTTGTTTTATTGTTTTTAGTTTTATTTGATTACAACCTATTTTTGATATTATTTGAACTGAACTCACTTCTTTATTCTCTTAGTCTTGGAAAAAAAGATGTATATTAAAATCAAATATCAAATCAGTTCAATATGTCTCAATCTGTAGTTTAAAAAAAAAGTTTTAGTTAAATACCCATATATCAGTATACAGGATTATATTATATATTTGTATATTTGTATTGTGAACTTCCCAGGAGGTCAGTCAACATGGCACCTGACTCAGCAGGTGGAGGTTCTCTCTCTCTCTCTCTCTCTCTCTCTCCCTCTCTCTGGACTCCATTCCTCAGCTTCTCGGTCCCCTGCGGCTGAACCACTTGATTTCTCCTCCTCTGTCGGACTTCACGTCACTTTCATCCCGAGTCCCTGTGGATAATGACGCTAACGTGGCCGTGCTGAGCTCCAGTTAATCATCCGCGTGTCACATCCGCTAAGGGCCTGTTCGCGCTGCTTGAAGCCGCAGAGGAGAGCTCCTGATCCCGCTGCTGCGGCCCGGGACCCCGGTGCGTCCTCACAACCTCCGCTGATGAAGATGAGGAACACTCTTCATCGAGCTACGTCTTTGCTACTCATGCTAACATGTGTCTGTAGCTCCATAACTTTAGAGTTTAGCCTTTGCTACTCTTCAACTTATAGGAAATATGAGCAAAATATGAATATTATTGTATTTCATTTATTTTTATTACATATTATATAATCATCACTATTGTTATTATGACTGTACAATGGGTGTTTTTCCATATCAATAAGGTTCTTCACACAATTCTCCTCACTGAGTTTTATGGAAGATATTAAAATATATGTAGACCTATTGAAATAGTTATATAAAGCAACTTGAACACAAATATAAGAAGAGTCACTTGCTGCATTTGAAGAATAATGGTTAAAAGATATCGTGGTGAGATGGAGATGTATTCAAATCATGCAGACTTATGGCACTGAATATTATTTCCCATCTTCAGTTGCACAGCTGAGAACAGGGATCCTTCCTCTGGCCCTCGATGTCCGTAGATCATTGAGTTTGAGACGTTGAGAATAAATCACGTTTCTTCTTGTCGCGCCTCGTTGTGATGAATTAGAAAATCGACATCACATGAAAATCCAGAAACGTCCTTGTGCGCTGGTGACGACAGAATGAAAGTGGTTTGATTTGAATGCGTATAAAGTTTGGTTACCTTTTGTTTCTAAATCTTGGAAACTTGAAATTGTTTAGTTCTTTTTCTGAATATTAGTGTCATGTAAAGCCGGTTTTAGGCTGGACACATAATGCACATGACATGGTGAACCCCAGGAAGTGACATCATTCATTTCATTATACAGACTGTGGGCTCTTCCTGCTGTGACATGTCAGAATGATTTTCATAAAAATAGAAATCACCCACTCGTTCACTCTCCCCTACTTTACTATATGGTGTCTTCTATGTAGAGGACTATTTATGAGCTCATTCTCTCGACTCTCTACCGTAATCACGTCATTGTTACAGGATTGTGATGTACAACAATACAAGTTCGGTCGGTGGAAAAACCATCAATATAATGTTTATTTTACACTTAGTATTTATACCTTTAGGTAGAAAACATGCTGAATGAACATCTTTAAATGTAGAAATAAACTTGTTTGTGCTTGACGGGTCGGCCTGTTGCTGCTGCCCTGTGTCCTCTCGTCTCTCCTCCGCGATTGCAATGCATGATGGTATATGTTGCTCAGTATGTGACCATCAGGTGTACACTACTTGTCACGATGCATTGTGGGAAACAATGATTGCACTTATAGGGTATAAAATATTTCACTTAGAATTCAGACAGCAAAACAAAAAGGCTAACTCACTATATAGTGGATTATATAGTGATTAGTCAGGGATTTCAGACACAGCCATAGACTCACAATGAGAAAAAGGAATGTTGGTTCACAAAGCTGTAAACATTTAAAATGAATTTAGACTGGTGATGAAAGATTATAGCTGAAAAATAACAGTACATAAACAGCTGGATTCTAACCAGGTATATTTGTTTGTTGTATGGTAATTGGAGAACCAGTTTTCTGGTTCTGTTAATATTAATATTAGTACGTGTGCTGTACACAATTAGTGTGTAGTATTGTTTTGTTTTGAGGCCTCAGTAGGTGCTTGTTAGCCCGGGGCGCTCGGTGCTGGTGTGCAGATCACACTGCTTCTCCAACCTCTCACATCTGTCTGTGGTTAATGTCTCAGCTTCTGCTTTAAATGCTCATGTCCACCTACCTGTGCTTTTCATTTGTATTTCAAGTGGATTTAATTTCTCTTTGTCGCTTCGCTGTTTTGTCTTTTCACCTCCACGTCGTTCGGTGAACACGCTGTGATATTTTCAGGCTGATGATTTGCACAGTGGTGAAATACTGCAGATGTGAAATAACTAACAGCTACGAATACTCATTTTGTAAAATAGTGTGCATCTGTGTGCATACATCATGGTTTAGTGCTGAATTAATTTTTGGAGCATAGATCCTACTATTATTTTGAGATTTACTGGTTTGCTAAGAACTTGTTGGAGGGGTGATATACACATTCACCAGGCGTAATGTGCCACACATATGAGGGGGGGTGTAGTCACATTGACATTTCCTCCACCCACTTCACACTCCACCCACATTAGAGACATATCTTTATTTTAGAACAATGGGATTTACGTGATATTTTCTTCGACATTTACACTGTTCTCCTGTTCTACACTGTGACTTTTAAGAGTTGCCAATCTTACGCCTGTCTACATGTACCGATGGTCAACTCCTGCAATCAACGCTGTTTAACATCTCATCAGAAAGAAATTTCTGCTTCAAGCCTTGAATTCATATTCTGATGTTTATTAGTACATCCTGGGTAGCTGGTGTGCTGTAGTATAAAGTTGGTGTATATTGCTGAATAGGTGATTCATTTAATACATTACCTGATATAGGAAACGAGGGACATGTGGTTTAACTTCCTAGTGTCCACTGAGAGAAGTGTTATTGTTGTTGTGGTGTCTGTTGTGATGAGCTCTGTGTTTCTGTTGTTAAATGTGGGGAGGTTCATTATTCTTTATGCTTTATGTGTTAAAATGAGGAATGTGGAGCATCTTGTTATAATCTAGGTTTCTCAAAAAACACAATATTGCACCACATAATCATATATAGCAGGACTTCGAAGAGATTGTGTAAGAAACTGAGTTTATTCTGAGGAAAGAACCACAAGACTTGGAGGACTTTGGCTCTTTTATGGAGAAATGTTTGGTTGGTTGGTCGACTGTATTTGTCGCTTACATCTGTGTGAAGTTCCAAGAAGTTTCATAAGAGTTAAATCATAATATTACGAGATTCTGGATACCAATTTCTTTTTCTTCCATGTGGCCCGAATACGCCGTTGTCGTTTCACACGTTTGGGCTTTTGAGTGAAAAGTGTGAAAAGACTGTGTGTACTTTACACTACAACAAAGAGCACATGACAATGGTATTCTCTATCTCATAGGGTAGTTGCTATTGTTGTATATTTGGAGCAGAAGTGATGAAGATGATGATGATGATGATGATGAAGGAATCTCCACGGACACCATTCTTGCTCGTATAATAAAGTTTATTACACCGAAGTTACAGGTCAGGACGGGCACCGGCACACCCGGAGACGTTCTCAGCCAATTCAGAAGTCTGCCTCGCTGGTGTCGGACAAGCGTTCATATAGAGAAGTTGTTTACGCCCAAGTTTTGAGATAGAATAACGTCACACATAGGGGCCTCTGACATGCTTAACGACATGCTTACATAAGTATCCAACAGGACTAAAAGCATTCCTAGAGGGAGAGAACTGACGAGTAACATATGGAATGATAACAGAAATACTGAGAATCCAGAACCGAGGGGCTCTAGCTTTAAACCTGTCATTATGTTTTACACATATGTTAAGACGAAGTCCGGAGACCAGGGCCCTCTAACTTATACGTGTCACAACGATCTATGTTAGCTATGTTAGCTGAATATACCACACTATGTTTCCTTATTCCAGGCCATTGTTAAGCAGAAGAACTTTGAGTCCCCTGGCATCACTCCAAGCCTTTTCCTCACTGAAGAGAGGAAAACATGTTTGATGTGAGAAATATCTCCACAGGGCTTTCACCAGTCATTACACCAGTGTCTTAAAATTAATGTAATAGTGATTTATTGACAGTAAAATGCTACATTTAGCACTTCATTCAGAGGTAAAATGTTTAGCATATAAATGGAGCTTTTCCTCGCGGACCTGTAAGCGAATATCTGGTTAAGATGGAGTAGCAGATCGAAGTAATCATCACTTGGTTTTGCTTTCCTCCAAAATGCTCTTCAAAATGAACTCCTCTCGTACACTCACACATCTGTATTTCGCTCTGACACTGACAAATGGGACAATTGGGGACAGTAGAAAAAGTACTCCAAGTCCTCGCGCTTCACCGAGAGCGATCCATCAGGCACCCGCCGACCCCTCTGCCTGTGCCTCTGCCTTTTCCGCAAATCGCTTAAATCCAAAGCCCCAATTCCACCCACACATCCATCCTGACTTCATTGCTGCATTCTCTCATGACTGAGTGGCACTTCTTAGTCACACAACCCGGTAATCCTTCTGCACGCGGAGGTTGAGGATAAGCCGAGGCCAACTGGTACCTGTTGTTTGGCAAAAGGTCAGTCTACACCGATGATCGATGGTTCGGTATCGTCTGAATCATATTCTGATTCTGCTCGTCGATTTCAAGTTCTCATTGAGTCGTCATCTCCCCTGAACTGAAGCTTAAATCCAACAACAATGACTCTGCATGGAGCACTGATTGGGTATTTTTGCCAGATGACTGATATGAGGTCTGTGGTTAACACAAGCTTCAGGATAAAGCCGGCAATACTTTACATTCAGCCGACACTCAACACATATAATGAAAGGAGGTAAATCAGCCACGAGTTGGTTCTACTAACAAGTTTATTATTTATTCCGTTGTCCAAACACTATTAAAAAGACGTCAGTACAGATTATAACAGTTTTATTTGGAGTCTTGTTTACACATTGTCCACACACAACCTCCTGGTGCCATAAATACAAACTGCACATACCTCCGACCGCACCAAAATTCCACTTACTCATAGATATCAGGTCCATAAATATACCTGATACTTTCATCAAGATCCACGATCCAGTTCCTGGGAAACTGTGACATTTGTCAAATCAAGCAAAGTTAAAGAAAGTCACATCCCTCCCCCAAAATCTGTTCATTTGTTATTTGCATAATTCTGCAACGATACACTAACAGACAAGGTTGAAAACATAACCTGAGGCTGAGGTCATAATAATTTACAGCTTAAAGTAGTCACCAACAAATGCAGACTCAACGCAAACCCCATTCGTGCCTTCTTTTTTTTTTCTTTCAAGAATTGGAATTGTTGTATCTGATTTCTCGACAGTAACAATAATGAAGAATAATGCCGGCCCAAGTCTGTTATGTCTCCCCTTGTACATTTTGTATTTACATACTGTGGACCGTAGTAGCCTGAGGGTAAAGTCAAAGATACTGTGCTCCCTGCAACCTGCATACTCGTGAACTCTCTGCTTGTGGCTTCATTCAGTTGGTGGATTATTGCTTAGGGCTAAAGCAGGAGTGACGCCTCCCCCTTTACATTAATCTCTAATAAGATTTAACTGCGATCTTCGCTTCCATCATCAGCGATCTCGCATCATTTTCACCTGTAAATTGCTGGTGGTGTTCATAGTTTCTCCCACACTCATTCATAAGAAGCCCTGCAAAAGTCTCAACCCAGCAGACGCCAGCGAGTATGCCTCCGTGATAAGTGGTACAAGTGAGGGAGGGAGATTGGCAATTGCTATTCCGTTTTCTCAGTGATGAAAGACTCGGCAGCAGGAAGCACACATTTCATGACGCAGTATCTTTAATTAGTCGCCAGAGTCTCAAGAAAACAAAAAAGGGCCGGGAGAGGAGAGGAGGAAGAGTTGTGAGGGAGATGAGGTTGTTAATTCCACTGCTGTCTACTTGCATTTGAGTACTCATTAATCTGAGAGGGGGCACACCCTGTTGTCTTGCCGAGCATCTCTTATAAAAACCAGCATTAGCACTTCTGCAGCTCTGAGGAATTGCCGGTGATGTTTCACGGGAGAGATGTGCGGAGAGCGGGCGAGCGAGGGAGACGGATGCCTGTAGCATACTGAGCCGCTCCGCTCTCCCCACTCCTCTCACGATCCTCCGGGCCTCCGAGCCGGCAGGTGAATCCATAACACTTTTTCACGCAGGCGGAGTTTCTGTGAGCCTCGGAGTTTGCAACAAATACCAATCAAGCGCGGCCGCTCCAACGCTACATGTATTGTTTTACAGTTAATTGACTCAATGTTGACAAAGATGGAGTGGCTCGCTCCATTTGTTTCGCCATTAGCGCCGCTGTGATATCGGCAACGATTCCGACATATTTTATTTTCCCTCAATTACAGTAATGTAATCTGTTTATACATCTCCATGCACCAAAAAAAAAACAAAAAAAAAACCCCCATTGTAATTGGAAGCCAGACAATTAATTTAGCGAGCAATAAGTCAGTGGAGATTGAACAAAGGGTTACGTTTGTGTCATTAACTCGGTGCAATTGGCAATTTATATGCTCTGTGTTGAGCGCGTGAACATCTATGCACGTATGCATATTCATCACCATGGCCACTCAATTCACGGAGCACGACGTCTGAACAAAGGTGACTGAGACGCTGAACCCTCTAACCATCCATCATTATGCCGGCTAGAAGTACCGTGGGAGGCTGGCTGCAGTGCTGCGGTCTATATGTGTGCACGCGTGTGTTTTTTTTTTTTGGAGTGTGTGTACGTGTGCATTTGTTTGGCGTGCGGAGTGAGGGCGACACGAGTTTCTCCTCTCTCCCACTCTACCCGAGTCACTGGCACCTCCTCTTCTCCCGGAGCCTCGTCAATAACACCTCTGCCACCTCCACTCTGCCCAGAGGAGAGCACCACTCAGCTGGGTCCGGGGTGCAGCCAGACCCCCCCCCCCCTTCCCCCCGCCGCCACCCACTCCCACTGCCATTAATCCACTCCTTCGGCAGACAAAATCCATCTCCCCTCGGCACCTGTTTGACAGAGGGTAAAAACAGGGATGAGATAGCAGGGCGCGGATCAATCCCTTCGATCCCCTTCTCCATCTCGGCAGTCGTTCATCAGCCGGTGGTTGTTGTTGTCGATGCCGGTGTTGTTGTTTGGCTTGACACTGCCCCAGTCACTGTAAATGGGGAAGCTGAATTATAGTTAAGCATATTATAGGAGATATTTCAAAGGGTGAAACTATTCGGCAATGTTTCCATAGCTCTGTAGAGAAATGAAGCTGTATTAATATTTTATTATATTTCCAGATTCAATTTTTTTCACTGCCTCGACATCTGTAGCTGAAGAGATGAGTTGCTTAATCTTTTCATTTATTTTCCTTATCAATTCAAGTCACACTTTGTTGTCACATGAGATCGTAACTGAAAATCTTTTCGGTTTTCAACTGCCAGCTGCTACAAAAGAAGCGACTTTATACATCACTTTGAATCCTGGTAATTACTGTGATCATGTTTACTATTTAAAAAACGATGCATCATTCCAGAGGCTGCTGATTGAGTCAGTGCTGAGTCAGTGGTGTCTCTTTTTTTTAAAGTGGCGTCATCATCAATGACTAATCTTACCCATGTTTATTCTTGTTTTCACGATAACGACGGTTCTTTAAAGGTCCAGTGTGTAAGATGAAGATGAAAGGGATCTATTTGCAGAAATTGAACGAAAAATAATCCTAGTGATGTTTTCACTGGTGTGTTTCATCTAAATTGTATGAGATGTTGTCCTTACCCTAGAATGGGCCTTTTATATTCAAATACTTAGGAAAGGGGTTCATCTGTCAATCCCGACTGTCAGCTGGGATTGGCTCTAACTTTAGAGTAAATAAAGGTTGCAGACGTCTTGGGTTGAATTTGTATCCATATATATATATATATATTTTAAAGTAGCTATTCTTTATGATTCAAACTAATTTGTCTTTGAATGGTCTTTCATCATCCAAGAAGAAAAACTCAGTCAATTAGAGGTGAAGCAACTTTTATTATGTGTTTGCAGTAACCCGTATGCCCTAATGTTCCTGTTCCTGCCACTATGCCCCTTTCTTTTAATGATACAGCAGCCGCGGCAGTGCAGCTACTGCTGACGAGTTGGGACGGGAACTTTGATGTCTGTCCTTTGTGTGTCCCCGATAACACGCGGCAGCTTTAAAGTGATTGGTGAAGGGTGGGGGCAGCGAGTCCCCCCCCCAGCCGCACTACATGGTGAAAGGGAGAAGACATTGTTGTATGAAGCAATGGAAGCTATATCTTACTTGACTTAATGTAAATACAAACGTATACATGTTCATCATATAAACACTCACCAGAAAATGTATATAATTCTTCAAAATAAATAAGATTAACAATAACTTTAATTAAATATAAATAATACTTTTTTTGAAGCACAAAATAACCTTGATTTAAGTCCTGTGGCATGAAAAAAAGGTGAATTTATATAAAATAATTCCATTAAGATAACAATTTGTCAAGTGGAATAGCTCATCTTTGGGATTACTCTGTATCAACAGCAGATGTTTGAGTCCTCCCCTGTCTCTTGCAGGGACGTGTTTCTTACATCTCATAAACCCTAAGCAAACATACACCCACGTCAAAAAAGAGGGGACAGAAAAATGCAGAAAAAGAATAAAAGATCGGGTGTGATTAAAAGCCTCGTGCTGCACCCTTCAGGGAGATGATTCCTCTGCATGTTGCGCACATTGCAGCACAAAGAGTCGGCGACATCTTAACGATCCCAAGGACGACTCGGCCGCAAAAGAGCATTGGTCCTGCTGCACATCATCAAAAAGCAAGAAGACACGGCTGCAGCAGCCGAGGCTGGACCACGCACACGATCCCGTCTCAAAAAAAAAAAAAAAGGCTGTGAACTCAAGATAGCAGCCTTCTTTTTGAAGGATGAAAAGGGAGCATTCAGAATGCACAAAACCAGTCTACAAGTGACTTCTAGCACTTTACTTTAGAGAGGAGTTAATGAAAGACCTCAGTTTGCCCTTTACGGTGAAGAAGCTGCTTTGTAATTGTGTAGGAGGGCACATTGGTCAGTAAGTCAAGCTAGTGTCCTACATTCAAACTAGTCGGGGTTTTTTTTTGTATGTATGGAGAGATTTAATTTGATAGCCATTTAAAACTGCAAGAGTTTTTATTGAACATGTAAAGTATGTGAATGTCACAGGGGGCCTTGCTTCTCTGAACTTACCTTGCTAATTGTTTGGGTATTGCGCCAAAGCTTTGTTGCATATTTGTTTCATGTATTAGAAAGAGGGGGAGAAAAATGATTGTTCAGATGGTTAATGACTGCAGGTCGCAGCAGATGTACGACTCCCAGTTTTTGCTTTATTGCAGATGACATTTGGGGGTGATTGTTTTCCAAATTTTGGAGGTTTTAGGTCATTAAGTTCTTCTGGGAACAGACAGCATTGTGATATTGTTTTTATTTTCTACACTTATAGAGCTGCATGCAATACCCAGCCCTTAAAATGGTACAATACCATATTTTACTAGTATCTGTACTTGAATGACAGGGTTTTAATAGGTGCTGTATCTCTATTTTGTGTTGATCTGCAACAGGTGTAGTGGATGTGCGAAGCAGTTTTAGCTTTCAAGGTGACAACAAGACGATAGGCAAGGCTGCTAGTTCTCTTTCTTCAGAACGTAATATGACTTATTGATGAAGCAAACACGAGAAGAGTTCAGCAGTTATTCTTCTGCCCTTATTGTGTTTTTATTATAATCCGCTGTCGTCTCTGGGACATGAGAACAGCTACAAAGAGAGAGACTGACTTTCAACCACAATGGCTAACGCAGTACTACGGTAGAAGTATGAGTGGGATGTTATGTGCTATGTGTGTATTGTAAGAAGTGTGGCCCAGTCATTGCAGCGACTTCGTGAAACAGTTTGAGATTAAACCTTTAAACCAAATCGTCCTAATGATCATTATTCACTCACACAAATGCGACCACTTGAAATTTCAACTTCATGACGTGTCGAATTTTGTGAATTATTTCTCTTCTAGAAAATGTGCCAACTCTGATTTAGTCACCGATAAGACTATGACCTTGATCTAATGATTTACAATACTTTAATTATCAATATTTGAAATGTAGTTATTCATAACCAGAAAACATTCTACATCTGTAAATAAAAACGAAAAGCACAACAGTACATTGACTACGATAATATAAGATCCTTCATCGAACCAATTTGACTGAATTTATTGAGCTTCTTTATTCTCTGAGCTGACGGTGACAGACAGATTGTGTTGAACCTGAATTGTGCCCGAACAAATCAACATTTCGCCTGCATAGCTGGGATTACTCACCGCGGCTCGATCAGGTCACCTGAGCAGCTGAGGTATTGCACAACAAAACAAATGAATTCTTTCTCACCATGCGACTCGTGCACTCGGATGCATATGGTTTTATCTGTTATCTGGAGGGTGTTGGCAGCATTTTCAAAGCATATTGTCTCTGGGGCCGAGAGCACTGAGGAATTGTGCGGTTTGTTTGTGCAAGTGACGTGGCGTGGCTCTGTTTTATGTATGCTAAACCACTGGAGTCCGAGATGCCCTTGTGTGACTGAGTGGGCCATCATCACACCCCGACGTGATGCGCAGGCTTTCACGGTGGGCTCTGGGTGAGGTGAGAAAAACCGGTGGAAGTGCTGTGATGTGCTGCTGTATCAAGAGCGAGCTCGGAGCGCTGCTTTGAGCCACGAGACGGGAAAGATGACAGTTCAGATGAAAGTGTTCCACTGTATTAAAATAAAAGTTCTGAATAAAACAGATGGAGAGAGAGTTTTAAATTTACAATAGGAATCGTGGTGGGATTGAACAGCCGGTGTTTCATCCTGTTTATTTGATGAACCAGCGCGTAGAGAAAATAAAGCAATGGAGATGTGAACTCTCCAAGTGGCGTTCTGTCCGACATCGTGCGCTGGAAGCTAAGTCGTAGTTAACATAAGATGGCAGTGGACCTTTTAAGAGTGTCATAATGCCCAGTATAAGCTGTGGGGATTTAAGCAGGATGCTCCTTTGGGTGTGATTCAGCTCGTCAGTATTGCGGGCGGATCATTATTCACTGAAGAACATAAAAGGAATATATATTCCGAGCCTTTAATGACCGGAGCCGTCTTGTTTAAGACGTGACAGACTTGTTGGTGTCAGTGATAAAAGGTTCGATTGCTCCAATAAATAGAAACCACGAAACCCCCAAGGAACGGAGTTAAATAAGTGCGCCAATAACTTTTGCTGAAGTTTCCCTTTTCTCCCCATACCATTTATATGCTAACCATGTCCCTGAGGGTCCCTCCCCCTCTGTTTTAATTTCAGCTATCCCCTTTTAATCAATTTTCTTTTATCTCACAGCAGTTTGAATGCAGATACATTCTATTTAATTTTTTTTAATCAAGGGTACATGTGTGTGTGAAGCATCAATTATTCGATGAAAAAAAGACCCAACAGTACACGTTCACGTTGATTAAATAGTCTCACCCCCGAGAAGAGTGTGTTTCCTGTAAAGTAACTGAATGTGATGATCTGAGTGGTTCATTGGCTCATGAGGTCAAAGTCAGGAGAGGCGGTGCGATGGAGAAGGAAAAACAAGAGAGACGGGCATGGCGCACAGGAAGGGAAATGGAAAATATAAACAGCATGAAAACAAGCTGAGAGGACGAGTTTGGAAATCAGCCGGTCGGTAGTCACAGGGCAGAACAGAGCATCAGTCCTGGCAGTTCTGACTCACTGTAATTACACAAAGAACAGCTTTCAAAACCTGAATGACACTCAGTAAAGTGCATCCCCCCCCCAAAGGCCCAACAGTCCCCTTGAGAAACCACGTTCAAATCTGCTAGATCCATATTTTTATTTGGATTTGCACCAAATAAATATGGCTGAACATGAATTATTCTCAGGGAAATTGGTTGGGATGCAACGGATCACAATCGGATCGGGGTTTTTAGAAACATATCGGATAATTCTTCGGATCAGCAGTTTTACAGTGAACCAAAACAAATTCACTTCCCTCCATAATAACATAAGAGATCTGTGAGTTCGTGTTTCGATCCTCTGATTCCTTGTAGAGCGGTGTGTAGCGGTGTTTGCCTCGTGCTCGCTCTTCCTCTTCCTCTTCCTCTTCCTCTCGCATGCTTGCACCGTCGTCTTACCGTCCACCAGTCAGACTCGTAGTACAAGCTGCCGCTGTCTGCGTACCCGTGACATTCAAGGTGTTCTGTCTGTATAGCTCAAGGTTTTCTTGTGGGACAATGGCTACATACAAACAGTTTAGTCAACTGCTCTTAACATGCGCAGTGCACACGAACACACAACTGCTTGATCATCTCTGGATTGAAATCTGAGCAATATTACTTTAAAAACCGAGACAGTAAAACTATATTTACACCAATATGAAAACTTCATAGTTGCAAGCATGCGATCCAAACCGTGGGGGTCAATCCGTAAAGATCACAAATCAACTGTGGTCCATTACACCATTTGAAATTGGAGTAAATGTATCTCGCAATGTTAAATAAAGTGTGAAATAAATTCCTGGATCCGTGCCATAATTTAAAGGGTTCTTTCTTGACACATGTTTCATCCTTCCACCAAGTTTTGTGAAAATCTGTTCAGTGGTTTTTGTGTAATCCTGCTGAATAAAACAAACAAACACACAACGTCCTTGGCGGAGGTAATAATGCATTCAGGTGTACATAGAGTGGTATATCATATCTGTACATAGAATGCAATCTGCTGCGTGTGTGATGCAAATTGCAAGTATCTAATGTTCCTGGCTAAGTATCCTTTGTACTTCCCCTGCCAGAAGAAATCCCCAAGCCCTTTTAGATAAAGTATTTAGACTTCTCAGACTGGGCTGTAGGCAGTGGCTTTCATAAACACACTCTCAGGTTGCCCCACAGTGGGTTTAGGGGCGAACCACCCACACTCGATTCAGCTCCTTCCAGTAATCAGCGCCGTCTCGTTTGACCCATTTAGTGTAACATTATGCTTACCCAGCTGGTATGATTTCAGCCTCCTTTGCCCTCCCCTGCCATTTCCTCCCAGGCAAACTACCCAGATGAGAAATTCAAGGTACTGATGAACAGACAGACTGTTAATAAACCTTTTTTTTTTTTTTTTTTTTGATACGAAGCCTTCACAACATTAGCCCTCCTCTACCTCGCTGCTATTCTCCTAATGGAGCCGCCACAGCCTCGGTTTGCAAAAGCAGCAGCTGCAGCAGCAGGCTGCCTCTGATCCGTGTGACCCCGAGAGATGGGTCCAGGGGCCGGGCTGCCTGTGGAGAATACAGATCAACCTCCTACATGTCCTGAACCCTGCCCTCTCCGCTCATTACCTCTCACATTCACTTACCGGGGGGTGGCGGTGATGCCGAACACACCTCCCGTATGACACATTTGGTGGAGACTGTGCAGTGTTGCCGATGCACACTGAGGAAAACGGCTGCGCACTCTGGAATGCGATGTTGCCACAGTGCGGTTTGGTGTTGTGCGGTTGCAATCGGCTCATTCAGCTGTTTGTGGCTGGAGGATTTCTCTGTTGTGGTCTTCTAACGTTAGACTTAATAAACCGCTCTCCGGCACGTCAGCTGCTGTAATTGCCGGCAGGATGACTAATTCCACAGTCAATCAAATGGATGTTTTATTTTGATCATTTAGGAGATACAGTGTATGAACTCCGAAAAGTAATGTCTCACAGCAGCCCACTGAAATCCAATACCCCGAGAAAGTTAACTATTAATGAATACCAATAAATAACGATGAAAGCAGTTTATTTGCTCCAAGGAGCCGTGTTCAGTGCTTCTGTAGTTTGGCTTTGTCTCGGGGCTGTGACATGTTTTTTATGGATACGTAGTAATCAGTTACACCATAAAAACAGGTGGAACAAAATGATTGCTCTGGGAATTACAAAGTAAAGTCTCAAGTTTTTTCCACTGGAGTCCAAAGTGAAGTCCTAAACTTTGGTTTTTAAAGACTTCACAGTTTGTGCTCTTTGCCAAATCTTTTACCATCTCGATCAATATTGGAATTGAAAATTAAATATTGAAGTGTTGGGATATGAACACACTCATCCAGGCCTGCACAGCCGGTGACACCTATTAGGAGACCCTGTTTACCAACTTTGTTAGTTTTTATAAAGCTTTTTTTCTATTTCATTACCTCAACCATAGAGGTTAGGTTTTAACCCGTTTGTGTTTTTTACAATGGAAATGCCGAATAATTTAAATGTACAAAATGGTACTTTTCAGTTTTATTACCTCCGCCAAAGAGGAAATGTTTTCACCCCGGTTGTTTGGTTGGTTTATTCCTCTGCAGGATTTCTCAAAACTACAACCAGAGCGCTGGGAAGAATCCACTCTACTCTGGCTCGACCGAATGCCATTCTAGTTATGAAAGAGTTGTGCTTTAAGGTGGCATTTAAAGGTTGGCAGTTTGAATTTGTGTCTGTTAGAACACATGTATCAAGTTGTCACTGCAAACGAAAAAAAATCCAAACCAGCGCTGCAGGATAAAACTCTTCCTCTGCTGCTCAACACCATCGTCCGTATCTCCACACAATTGTAGTTTTGCCATAATACGGATACAGACTGTGCTTGTGTTGGTTTCTAAAAGTGTCGTCGGTGTCAAGGTCACCTCATTTCAAAGTATAAAACAGACGGTGACAGAGACGATGGGTTTCTGTTCCACTCGAGCTTCCCTCAGTAAGTGCCAGTACTGCAGATGTGCTCTAACAGTAGTGCCTCGTTATAAGTTGCCCATTAGTGAAGAGGAGATGTGCTCGTGATGGCGGTCGTTATTCCACGTTCGCAAAGGAAAGATGCAAAAGTGCAGAACAGTCGCACCTGCAGCGCTGACTTTACTCCGCATTCAGATTGTCCAGCTGTGCAGGTTCAACAAAGCCCACTTGATCATTATGCTGCTCCGTCACATTGGATTGAAGGCCCTTGTAATGAATAATTATAGTACTGGGAACGAACATGGTGGAATACAAAGCAAAGAGGGAGTGGGGGGGGGGGGGGGGGATGACTGTCGAGAAAACAGGTGTGTGCCATGAATTATACATCTGGAGAAATGCCACCGCGCCGCAGATGAATGCGTTTCATATTGTCTCGTGTTTGCAGTCAGCAACTGCCTCAAAGTGCCCCGAGACACGTAAAAGGTAAACCAGGGTTTGTTTGTTTGTTGTGTTGTTGTTGTTGTTGTTGTTGTTGTTGTTTGTCCAGGGCATATGTGAAATTGTTAATTATCCAACAATTACCAGTAGAATATTTTTTTTAAACCCAATGTAGGCTGTTGTTTTTCACAGTTCACTCAGACATCAGCAGGAAGAATAGTGAAAGAAGTACTGATTAAATGTTCCTGAAGCAATCCCTCATATTGTTGTGAGTGATTGCACCGTGCACCGTAAAAACAACATTGGTAAATCAAGACTTAATGGGGAATGGATTTGAACTGTTCGTTCCTCGTCCGCTGCTTTACAAAATATTTGCTCTCTAGACACACGCACACTGGCCATTGATTGATTGACTGAGTGGTTTCTTCTCTTTCTTTAGCAGTGACAGACATAATTCTTGGTTAGATGGTTGGACTGGATTCATACCATCGGGCCCTGTATTGGTGTGCTAGTGGACTTTAAAAACACACGTAAAAGGTTTTACTGGCCTTGTAATGTTTGCCTGCCATTCAGGCTACAAATTACCCATAATGCAAATGTAACAGGCCTTAGTTACACTCTGCATTCAAAAAGATCTCTATTGAAAAAAAAGATGCCCTGATTTGAGAAAAACATATTTTTCTCAAATCAGGGTAAATACTTTTTACATTTTGAATGACCTCGTTTTTTTTCTGTTCATTCGATTTGGGGTGAAAATGCTAAGGTGCTGAGGTCTTATCATTTTTGAGGAAAACCCTGAATAAATGTGGCAAAGAGATATTATGTATCGGTCGTTTTCGAGGAACATGGCACATTTTTTGATTTGCAATCTACCTTTGGGGTGATTTGTTAATTATGCTACATTGAGATTAATGAGCGGGGACAACTGCACATGCTGCATTGCCTGGGTAGTAACACTTTTGTCACTCAACACAAACCACCAGCACACACACACACACACACACACACACACACACACACACACACACACACACACACACACACACACACAGGCTCTCTCTGGTGTCCTTGCTCGAAGCCATGTGTTTGCCTGTGCTGTGGGTCGCAGAGGTGGGAGCAACAAGCCATGAAGCGGGGGACTTCCATCTCGACAGTTCCACTGGCCCCTGACATCTCCCTTCTGGCCTTGACAATAAACCAAGGGGCACTTGGGCCAACTTATAAAGCATGATGACCCCGCAGTGCTTTCTGCTTCCTAGCCCCTCTACAAGTCTTGCCACAAAAAAAATGCAGCCAGATAAAATTCCAGGAAATGAGTGAATCATGCCAAGTGATACTCGCATACAGACCTCTGGCTACGTGGCATCACATGTGACCTTCATCGGCCTGGCCTTCGTTAATGTGCTCTGCGTTACAGGGACAGCGTTTGCATGCACATCAGACCAGTTATTGTAGAAAGAATGAGCAAGAACTTTGTATAACCATGACGGTTACAACATGACTCTCTTCTGCAACACAGCACCGAATCTGATGGGGAGCTGGTTAACAAATAGTCTAACTGAGACGCGTTTTCATTTTTAATCCCTGTGCCATTCTTCTTCCATTTTCTAGCAACAGAAACAAAAACTGAGATAGAAAAAAAAACGAGAGCTGCCTTATTTTCAATTCGTCTGCGTTAATTACTGCATGTGTGAGCACATAGAGGAGATGAGCAAACGTATGAAGGGCTGAAACCAGCTGACACGAGACGCAATGCAAAGGCAACATCATGAATGCTAATAGTAGAGCATTACGTCATATACAGACGTAAGCGACTTCTCGAGTGGGACTTTCCATTTCAAGTAGTTGTTTAAAGCAGTTCTCAGCTCCCTCCTTTGTGTTTGCACCCCCCTACCTGTTTGTTGGTTGGTTTAGCAGAGCACCACGAAACTTGTTTTTCATCCGATACGGACAAAGGAGTGGATCCGGTATTTTTAGGCTATAAAAGGAATGTCTAAATGTGACATTAATATCTGTACCATCAAACCAAGAAATTAAATTGATATGGATTCTGATGTTTGCAATAGTGCTGGATATTATGTCGGTTTACAGAGACCCACTCATTTGACAGTGATGCAATGCGGCATAGATGAAATATGACAAACAGATGTGTGTGTGTGATAAAAGACAAAGGCAGCAGACAGGTGTGTGTGTGCGGGGGGGGATGACTCATGTTTCTTATTTCTGCTCCCGGGGATACCTGCACGGAATAAGGTGGAGTGTAATGTTGACGGCGTCAGTAATTGGTTACCTTTCAGTGGTTCTTCTGCTGTGATTTGAATAGTATCATCCATTCACAGTCGAGATTGAAATCCCACTCGTGTAATGACATGGGGTTTGCAGGATGGAGATCTTTAATCCCTCAATTTGTCGAACTGTGCAACTTCAAGATTGGTGCATGTATATATATATGTGTGTGTGTGTGTGTGTGTGTGTGTGTGTGTGTGGTGTGTGTGTGTGTGTGTTTGTGTATTTATGCACATATGCACCCACAAAAGGACATTATGCTGTCTGGAGCTGGCTCATGTCTCACCTCTGCCATCCTGTGCCCGTCCTTGACAGATCGCATGGATATTGGTTGCCTGCTTAAGAAATAACACCTCCCATCAAGTTGATAAAGGAGCCCGGAGGACTCCGCTTCTCTTCCTCCCTCTCCCTCTCTCTCTCTCTCTCTCTCTCTCTCTCTCTGGGATGTTTACATCCAATCCTCCAGGTCGTCATCTCAGCAATGATCATGTATTCAGTGGGGACTTTCGGGGGGGGGGGGGGGGGGGGGGGTGAGGGAGACGGGATGTAAGTGCTCCTACGGGAAATAAGGGTCACCTCTTTAATCTCCAATGCGGGGGATCTCTTCAGCCCGTGTACGAGATGTGAGCGTGTTGTTATTCCGCGTGTTGCAAAGCCCTCCCGCCTGCCGCTCTTTGTATACATTACACATGTGTTGCGTGTAATCTTACAGTTAGTATTGGCTCTCGTGTTGATGGAATATCAAGCAAGGTCACGAGCTGCTGGTGTGTAGCACGGGGCCCTGTTCGGGAGAGCAGGTTGTACAAATGCTGAGTTTGAAACCTTGAGTGGACAAAGGTGATCAGTCAGTTCAATCAGCTTCTTATATGTTCACTCTGAGTTAATGTGGTGAATAGATGAAGCCGTCATCAATAGAGATCTGATATGTGATTCTCCATGACAGGAGGTCAATGAAGAGAAGAAAGAGTACGAAGAATGTTAGAAAACAGTGAGTTAGCACCATGAGATTTATTTCAGTGTTGTCCAACTCTAATACTGCATTATCTAGCATACTGTAGTATTCATATTCAATGCATATGCTCAAAAATCCTAATCTTTATTAGTGGTTATTTCACAAATGTACTGTAAGTGCTGCCTTAATAATTTTATAGATCTACGATAGCCTCATCTAATACTATGATTTTGGTGATGTGCAGATGAAATAGAATCTAGTTTGAAATTGAGTGAACATTTTTGAGTATCTATTAAGGCTTTTTTAATCTTGCAGAATTTTGCTGAAACCAAATTTAATGAAACACAAAGTAAGAGCACATGCTGCTTATGTTCTTACTTAATTCTTACCTATGATCATTGTCTTATGTGTCCAACGCTTCACACAGACTCAAAGTGTTCTAAAAGCAAACGGGATCGATGCATAGTATTTGAATGTAAGAGTCGTGATCGCTCTCTCTGTCCTCACATTGATGACGGAAGGATCATGAAAGAGGCAATGTTAGTAAAAGTAGGTCGTGGGTAACAGACTAATAACCTTCTTCCCCTGTAAACGTCTGCGAATGAATAGAATTGGATATCAAGTACATGAGTGAGGAAATGAATGTGTCAGACATCTTCAGGATCAGACAGAGGAGACACGAAAAGAAAAACGCAGGTTTCATTGAAAAGCTTCACAGTGACTAAGAGTTTAAGTGGTCTCAGTTCCTGGAGCAGAAAACTCAGAGTTTCTCTCCGCAAACTGAGTTTTCACTAAAGCTACTTCTCTCTGGCCTCGTTGATTACCCTGTGGATTATTGGATGCCTAATGGGAGGTTTACTTCAGACTTGAGTAAAGAAACTTGCCGCCGACATCTAATTGTCCTGAATTTATTTTGTCCAAGTGAGTCATTCTCTTGGATGGGATCAAAGTAGTAAAAGACTCAATAAAGGAGCCAGATATTTCCCCCAGGAGCAGCTAGAGACCGAAAATAAAGCTGAAAAAACATGAATACTGGACTTACATTTGCCAGGTGGACAGAAACACAACATCAAATGAAAGGGTTTCTCTGGAAGCGGCTAAATGTGTAAATAAGCAACTGTTTACAAGATCTCTGTATCAACGAGGTAATAATACACTGATCAACCAAAACTTTTTTACCATTCTGCCTAAAATGCTGATGTTCCTCTGTGTGCCACTGAAACCGCTTCGGCCCACAGGTTCTCCGAGACCTCTGGAGGTGCCCTGTGGTCATCTGGCATCAAGACATTGGGAGCAGTTCCTGTTAATCCTGTAAGATGCGAAATAAAGTATTCGCTGGAAATGAAAGACTCGCACCAACTTCTAGGGATGAGAATGCAAACATGGCATCCGAAGCTGTGTGTATGGTACAGCCTGTCTTGTGCTTGTCTAAAAAACCTTCATCTTTTCCAGCAGGGGGCTGTCAACTGTGCTCATATGGGACGTGATGAAACTGGTGCTGGAATGTTTAAAAACATCAAACATGTTCGTCTTGCTGTTAGGATGTTGTTGTTTGTTGTCCCCGGAGTTAAAGCCCTTGTCCCTCAGGGAAGAGGAGAGTAGTTTCGACTGGTGTTGACGTGGAGGAGACCATGAGCCTCGCCATTTCGGAGATGTTACGATCCAGGCTTTATGTTTTGGTCCATGTCGAAGTTGCTCTGACGTCCAACAAGTTGATAAGGACAATTGAATGACCTTGACATTGGCCAATGTACTGTACCTTTAAGCAAGTAAATTGTAGTTGTCCTAACAGACCATACCATATCCATAATTTGATCCAGAAAAAAGCAGAAGAAAAGCAATGCTGATTTGTCACCATACTATTGATTTACTGATCTGAGCAATAAACCTGCAATGACATAGTCGTGTTATCTCCTCGCTCCATTGGTGACGGTGTAAAACGTGCTGTTGCACTTGATTGCCACTTTTCTAAAAACCTTCGTATGGGTGCTCTGTAAAATTGCCCAGTTACTGCACTGTCATGTAGTTCTGCCTTTTTCTTTGTCAAGAAATATGTAGAAAACTGATGATTGAAGCTCTCCCAAAAACTGCTCATCCAAAACATGTGGGCACTCAGCAATACACCGGTCCAATTTTAAAGATCAGATGAGAGGTTGTTGGGAAAATCGAAACGCAGACAAAAAGAGTCCACACTTTGTAGTTCGGTAATGTGGACCACGGTCTGTCTCCTAACATGCAGTGCAGTGGCCGAGTGGTTTTAGCTTGTAGCAGATATTTATAGGTAAAACCTCCAACTGGGTTGATTACCTCAACTGCCACTTATCTACCAACCGACAGAGAGATGATCCCTGGAGGAAAAGGGAGGAACATAATAAGTGGAAACGCTTTTAAGACTTCTCGTTGATGATAAAATGGCAGAAGGGGAAAGCGTATCTGTATATTCCATTACACAGGGACATCTGGAGATGCATCAGAGAAAGTCAAAGTGGAAGAGAAACTACAGAGACGAGTGCAGCACTCAGCAACACCAGTATTTTTCCTCCAAAATTATTTCTAAATGTCTTTACAGAAAAACACTTCCACTCATGCTGCATGGCTAACAAGCAGCTGTAATCGCAACAGTATGTCTCATTTTACACAGACTTTGGCTGTCGCTCCTCGCTTATTAAATCTCTTGCGTACTGTAATTTCACTGAATAGGAAGTCTCACTCACAAGTTTGCACTGTTATTTCTGACTTCACTCCCTCAGCTGCCTTGGCAGCCTCGCTGAAAAATCCTCTGGGAGTTGTCTCGACAAGAGTCACCAGCTTTTTTAGGGTTGAAGCTCTTAATTATACCGGGTGTAAAAGAGAGGACTGAAGAGAGAAGCTGGCGTGGCTGGCCAGGGGCCCCGTGTGAGGGTGACAAAGCTTATAGTGGCACAGCGGCACTCAGCCTAGGCTCTGCACAGATGAAAAAGAGACATAAGGCATGTATGCTAATGTGTCAACTCCGTAAGCTGGCAGGAGGATGAGCAAAGCTGCTTCATCTCCAGTGCGCAGCAATGCAAAGCAGATACAGTAAGACACGCATTTCACTAATTATACATTTATGCTTTTAGATGCGCGTGAATTTTGCTTGGACGTGGCGAACGTAGCAGATTTCGATCACCTATGTGTGCAAACAAACCCAGACGCTCAACTCCGAGATATTCTAACAGCATGGCAATTTACAGTTTATGAATAATACCATTAAAAGTAGGAAGAGAGACAAATATGACAGCATAATTCATCCTCCAGTGTGTGTCTTGGGAGAGATCCAGCCCGACTGCGTGTCGACCGTCCACAATGTGAAAGGTGCAACACCACAATAATAGCAACCCAGCTTCAGCGGTTAATGAGGTTAGAGCCAGAGGCAAATTATATAGAAGCATAATACGAGGGTATCATTTCACAACACATATTTAACCTTGGAGGTTATGTGTCATCGTGCCAAAAGACCCATCGCAACCCGTCATCACAAACACTCATGAAGTGTTTTTTTTAATTTATGTTTAATCAGTGGAATTACAACATAATTATGGAGTTGGGAGAATGAGCAGTGATTCACATAATGATTCTTTATTTCATGTTTACTCACATTAATATTCTACCTTTTTTTCTCAAATACACAGAATGTGATGCAGCGGTCGGACGAGTCAGAAGCTAAAACCACATGTTAGAGGACATATAGGGAATTGCTCTTATTTCCTCTTTCTCTTGAGGGAAACTGTCCCATGGTAACAGAACCAGACACCATCTTTAATGTCCAATCTTTAATCCAAACAGAAATCCTTATTGTGGTGTTCCCAAGATGGCGCCGCCCTAGTGGTAGCCTGTTGCAGCAGCTTTCACTCTTCTGTTGGCTCTTTCAATTCTATCTCAGTCCTTCTTTTTTTTTTATTCCTCTTTTATTCTTGACCTTTGTAACTTATTTATTACTTTTACTGAGTTATCTTTTCCCCTATCCCATTTAGATTATCTTAGATTATCTTATTTTATCCTGCCGTATATTATCTTATCGTATTTTATCATGGTTTCATTGGGGGTATTCGCCTGAATATATCTTGGTAAAGAGTCATGACAAATGTGAGTAGTATCAATTTCCAACTGATCCTTTAATCGAATGATGCACGAGCAGCCTTGGGAGGCAAATGGGCATCGGCCATGCCTCATAAACTGCTGTTGCATATCATTCTCCCCTCTCTCCCTCCCCATGCTTCCTGTCTGCCTCTTCTACGACCTCACTAATAAAGTCAAAAAGGACATCGTGGCCTAGCTTAAGCTGCTCACCAGAAAAGCATCACCATTCACCTAATACAAAACTGGGCAATACTTATTATAGAATTTATTCTGATGTCCAAACTTTGGAAATCTGCAGTTCTTTCCTCTCTAAATCGTGTCTCAAGTTCAAGAAGCCAATAAGAGAAGGTGATGGTTAAGAATACCTTTCACCACCTGACCTATACATGTGTGTGTGTGTGAATGGTAACTTGGACACGTATCCTATTTATCAGTAATGCTGCAGTGACTATTTCGCAGGTTTACTTCAGGGTTCTTGTGTCAAAACAGCGAATGAGACCAGCAAACACAAAGTCTGCAGGCTATTAATTCCTTCAGATAAATGCTGGCCTCAAAGGCTTTGTTTTCTTAGGGCTTAAAGCACGCGGGGAGAAGGCGTCGGTCGGCGAGCGGCTGACGAAAAGGCAGGGAAATGTGGTAGAGGGGCAAAGACAGAGGGCGAGAGACGGAGTGAGAGACAGACATAGAGATGCGAGAGAGAGAGAGACTGAGAAGTTAAGAGAAAATGTGATTTGGTCTGGGTGTTTTGGGCTGCATGCTCCATTTGCCCTCCCTGACAGAGAGGGAGAGTGACGGGCATTGGCAGGAATTGAATCAGTAGATTAAACACCCCCTCCTCCTCCCTCCTCCTCCTCATCCTCCTCCTCTTTCTTCCCATCTCCTCTCTCTCTCTACTCACCTCCTCTCTTTTCTCCTCTCCGCCTATTCTCCTGTTCCATTGACGGGGGGGGGGGGGGGGGGGGGGAATGTGGTGGAGATTGCAGGCAGAGATGTTCTTGCCAAGAGTAGCTAAGGAGCCTTTGTCACAGGTAAGATTGATTGGGTGATTAAATATCCAGCAGTAGAGTATTAGTAGCCACTCTTGACCATTAGTGCCAGGCAGCAGCGGAGATGCATTAAGAAAGTGTCTGTGGCGAAGGCAGAACCTCGACTCCAACTTATCAAATCCTCCGTGCTATCATGATTCACTCCAGCTCGCAGCAGCAACATGGACAAGTCGAGGGCATTGACTTAGAATTGAAAGAAAGGGACAAACCTGCAGCACATACATCAAACATATAACAAACGTACTAGTTGACGTATCAACAACGTCATGGACCCGTTTTTCTTTTTCATGTTAAGAGAAGGCATCGAATCTACGGAGACCAGATTCAACAATATGCTGAGATTCCTCCAGTTGAGACTTCAGCCGTGTTTCGATCCAAACTTGTATCAACTAATAAATCTCCAATATGTTATTCACAGACAAATATATATTTCATTATGTTTATTTGTACGTTTTTGATTAATTTATTATTTTGTCTATTAAATATCTAATTCAAAGACTTAAAGTTGCAATCTGCTAGAGCAGAGAAATATCAGATCCTTGAGAAGCTGTTGCAAATATTGTTTTGCTTAAAAATTGAGCTAAAATGATAAATGGACTGATCGTTTTATCATTAAATATCTTACAAATTCAAAACCGCTTTATTTGTCCCCGGAGGGCAATTCTGAGGCAAATAGAACATGTCAATACAACAAGTTAAAAACAAGAAATGAAAAAAATAAGAAAACAATGATGACATCAGTGAACAAATTGCAAAACATTATTCTACACAAACTTGAATGGTTGTCATGCTGAAAAAGTTAACAAACTTTTATTACAGTGATTAGAGAATTAATCTATATTCTGAGCTGCTTCTGGTCACAGGGACCTGCTGTGAATGAGACGCCTCTGACAGATTCCCGGGTTCATTACAGAAACAAGACAGCGCTGTTAGTGGCTGCAGGGTTTCATTTGTTTTCTGCTGAGGTGTTGAGTTCTTGTTGCATAATGACTGTAATTATCCACTCTGGGCAACCTGTAAAGTGTGGCAGTTATTGTACAAGTGTGTGACAAGTGACAAGTTCTCATAAGAGGACAATGAGCACTCTGAAGTCAAGCTTTTGTGTTTCTTTCTCTTTAAAGTTGTCGTTCTTTTTTTCGAAACAAAGCTGTACTTACTGTCACGGTTAGTCAAAATCTGAGCAAATGAAGTGAATAACTTTTAATTAATATTCAAAGTGTGATGATGTTGCATTTAATACATTTTTGTGGGTGCAGCTGATGTATTAAGCATATTTCCATTGATCGTTCTCTGAATTGCTTTGATCTAAATGGGCTGAAGTGGTGGAAGATAAAATTCAACAACCCTCTCCGGCCTGTGTTCTCTCCCGTCGGCCCTCTTTGATCTCTGCATCTGTGAGGTGGAGTTACAGACTCCAGACGACTACTGTTGGAAATCGATGGAGCCGAGCTGGAGGGGTTGATCCTACATTCCTTCCTTCACCAACAATCACATGTGTAGCTGCGGCTTTGTGGAGCTGCTCCACATGGAGGAGATGTTATTCAAATCAGCAACACACTTTACACTTTGTTTTAACACAGGCCTCCAGCCACAGTTCTGAGACTTGTTAACTGTCACTTGAAAAGGGATAAAAAGTTAATGTGATTAGTTCGTATCTTGGATCTGGCCTCGGATGGGGCACATGTTTCCAATTAACATTTTACTTTAACTGAGCAAATAAAATGATAGTGACACCTAAATGAATCAGAGCCCCGCGGGTTCTTCAAAAGTCTGAAGAAGTCCAAAATGTAGTTCAGAATCAGATTGGCAGTTTGTATATGTGAGTGGTTCAGTTCATTATCAGCTTTTAGGGATTTTTTTTTTTTAGATTCATATTTTCTAGGAGCAAGTTTTGAGTGGTATAATGAAAATGTAGCAAATTTTTCCTTTAATGTCTACAGTAAAGTCACTAGAAACATGTCATGCAGACAGTCAGGGTCACCATCAATGAGAGTGAGGTGAACATTCCACTGTCTCTGCCTGTAGTTTGAAAGATAACGTTGCCTTTCAGGCTTTTATTTTCTATTAGGAAACTTATCTTGTCTTCAACTATGGGGAAGTATAAGTAATTCTGGGATTCCAATATTCCTGCTGTACTTGACATAGATCTAATACCTAATTAATTATGGTACTAAAGAGTCTTCAATTGTTGAAACCTGCAGAACCCCTTTCGACAGAAGGTGGCAGTACAGTTGAGTTGCTGCAGTGAAGTAATGTAGCGATGTAGTAGATGGTTGTAAATGGTAAAGTTGGAATATCAATGTTTATCTGCTGTAACTATGTAATATTTATATCTGTAATATGTATATCTATAGCAACATTGATACTGTTCCTAAAACATGTTTTCCAACAATCAATTATATTCTTGAGTTCAGCCATCACAAATAACAAGATGTTTTTTCTACATCATACGCAATTTAATGTGACATCTTCTGAACCAGCACTTTTTTTTTTGAGATAAAAATCATTTCCCCTCGGCCAGCAGTCGTCCTGCAGCTGACTCAATTGGACGTCAGCCACACTGAGCTAATATGTCATTTGCCAGGAGATGAACCTCTCCTCCACGCACTGTCTCCCAAGTCACCGTGCACCCTGGACGCCCATGCTGACCTTTACTTTGAGGTTGTTACACTGACCCGGAAATTCCGCAGCACTGATTGGTTTAGAGGCTGGAGATGCAATCTGGTGATGAATACTGAAAAGGTCAAGGCAGCCTCTCCAAAGCAAAGCCACTCCGCCGGGTTACACGGTGTCCGGGATGCATCCGATAATGCCTCCTTCTCTCTCGGTGTCTTTCCCTCCCGTTCATTTCCCCTCTGTCCGTTTGTTGAAGATTGTGTCCGAGGTGCCGCTCGTGTGTGTGTCTCTGTCCTCTGGTGATTTCTCTCTGAAATGATATTCAGGAAACAGAGAATACACGGCGCCCTCCTGAGCATCTGGCATCTTCTATTGACACAGACCAGAAGGTGATCAGATTATTTGAACAGAAGTCTCCTCGTCTCGTCCGTCTATTAGTCTGATACAAAATAATAATCTACTGTAAATATGAGCTCAAATGTGCCGTTCAAATGTTTGAATTTAATTATTTAAATGTTCAAGCAGGATATTTAGTGAAAAGTAAAAAAAATATATATATATATATTTGTAAGCTCATAATGATGAATAGAGAATTATAAACACAAAACTCTGTATATCTGAAGTTAATTTCCAGCAGCAGCTGTATGAAAACTGTCAGACGCTAAATACACACAGCTTTGTCTCTTGTCTCTTGTTTTTTTTGTTTTTTTTCAGACTAAAATGGAGTAAATATTGTAGCAACAATTTTTTAATTCAACCCTCTGCATCACCGGCTGATCGAAGAGACATTTCCTGATATTGATGGCATTATTTCAGAATCAGAAAAAGTTTATAGTCCTTATAAGTGCGGTTACAAGGAAGTTAACAGTGCTGCTTCTCTTTAGTGCATTAAAAACGTATATAACTAAATGGAAAAGAACACATGAACACTAAAGTATAGACCTAAATACACTGGTGTGGAAATAAATAGCATTGATCTGGTGTTGACTGTGAACGTCGAGAATTACGCAAGAAAAGATAAATACTCATCTCTCGATTACTGGTGTTTGGTTTGTGCTTAGTAAAAGCGTATGCACTCTTTAGGATCTATGGTTTTAAGGAGGTAGATATATAAAAATGTCGAGGCCGGTCACACTAAGTGGCTGAGTGTCCAAAGCTAAAATGTGAATCCCTGTCTCCTGTATGTGCAGCCATAAACACCAGCTAATTATAAGGTGATATGTCATGGCAGTGTGTCTGTGTTATTTGTTTTTGAAAACCAGTGTAATTATCTCCCACCTAAATTGGTCTCGCCACTTTTTGCCGCTTCAAAATGTCAAAGAGTCTTAGTAGAATATAAAAAATACATATTAAAATATCAAATCTTGCTTGTGTTCTTACGGCTACATCTCTACCCACCTGACGCCCACCTGTGTTTCCCTAACATTTCCATAAAGGCAGAATAAATATTGCTCCCTATTTGCAGCGTGTAATGCTGATGCGCTGTATCTCACTCAGGGCCTAAATGTCACTCCAGGAAAGTCGCGACATTTTTGGTAATGGCATATGGTTGCAAATGTCAGGAAAAGTGCATTGCTGATGAGGGACTGCGACTGTTGTCTGGCAACCGACGCACTCTGATGCATCCGCAATGAATCGCTTTGATACGGGGGGGGGGGGGATACGTCTTCCTTCATGTGACCTGGACGTGGATCAAGATCAAAGTTTGATAAGAACATCCGATACGTGCTCTTCAACATCTGAATAGGCCGGTGTTCGTCACTTATAACTGAAACGTCTGTTCGGCTGAGCTCTGTGACTCCGGCAGGGAATTGAGACGTGTATATAAGGTGTAGATAAAAAAAGGCAGTGTCTTTACTGGTTAACAAAGTCGTCCACAATTCGTCCAGCAACTAGGGAAGAACAAGACCATACATAAAGATGGACGACATAAAGGCTAAATGAGGGTTTTGATTGCCCCCTGGTGGCTGACTGCAGTATAGGTCATAAACCCCGCCTCCCCCATGTTCGTGAATGGGACATGAGCCAAACTTAAAAAGTCAAAGTACATGTCAAATTTTTTGTCTCAATTCTGGTTTAATCGTTATTTAAAAGTTTGGTTAAAACAAAAAAGTAAATAATTTATGAAGATTTCTGAACCGCTTTATTTTTTCCTGTTGCTTCCTAAGGCCCACCACCTGAACACGATGGGCTCCTCTAATGCTCCCGATCCTCTGTCACATGTACTGGATCCCATCTGCCTGCCTTCTTTGTACACCTTCAAGCGTCATCTTTTTATTCCTACCTCTGAATGGAATTCCATAGTATCCAAGATTAACATCTATAGGAGGAATGGTTTTTTCCTCTTATTCTCTCTCTCTCTCTCTCCCTCTCCCTCTCCCTCTCTCTCCCCTCCCGCTCAGTACTCGACTTGCCCTCCAAGGCCTGAGAATGATTCTGACTTCAGAGGGATATCTCCCCCTCACATCCGTGGCTCGCACCCTGCCAATGCAGAGTTAGCCTTTCCTTTCATGCTGTGCCCCTGGGATTATCATATCAATCTGCGTGACCTGATTACCAGGCTGCGGTTGGCTGCCAGAGCACTGGATCAAGCGATCCCTCCATTGCTGCCGTCTAATTAACACTACTGTGTCATTGCTGCACTCCCTCACCGAAAAAAAGTAGTTTGCCAGCTATTCTTGTCTCATCCGCAGGGTCCTGATGCATCAGTGTTCACGGGATTGATGCAGCGTGTACATAGAGTGGGGGGGTTTATATGTGCAGCTTAAATCATCAGTCCATTATTCTGTTAAATGTTTAAAATAAAATGAATAACCCAAAATGTTGATAATCAACCAAAAATGTTCAATCGATTACTTGGTTTGGAGAATGACAGCAAAATAATCATATTTATTAACTTAAATATCTATTTCAAAAGTTCGACTAAGTTTAGCCAGTTTGAGAATTTGCGGTTTTATCATTATGAACTGAAAATATTTTGGTCGAATGTGTTTTGGGGATTTCGAAAAAACTGTGACAAGCATTGTAATTTTTCTGATTAATTAAATGAATGCATCTATAAATCTAGGATTAAACTGATCCGGCATAGAGATACAAATTAGGTCTAAATATGATTTATTCTAAATATGATTTTTATGAAGCAAATCTACTGAACTGATTTGAAAATTTGCCGCTTTTTGTAATTTGAAACCTCTTGGATTTTGAGTGTTGGTCAAACAAAATATGTATAAATAACCTATATCAATGATTGTCATTATGGATTTAATCTGCTGGTAAAATCTAAAAACCCTCATAAGGCAAAGAAACTACATAATATTCCCATTTGAAAAGCTGGAAACATTGAATTACTTGCTATTTTTACTATACAAAATTACCCAAAAATATATTTTCCGTTTGACAAATTATTCTTAAACTCTAAAAACAAGCAAAGTGAAGATGTCACCTTGGGCTCTGGAACATCGTGATGGGCATTTTCATTCCGTCGCATATTAAAGACCAACCTGTTAATCGGTTGTTTAGTAAAATAATGAACAGATTAACTGACAGTGCTAATTACAGCTCTGTGGTGGGGGTTGATTCTCTGCTGGTGCGCCCGAGCTGAAAATGTTTACAGTGGTGCAGATCAAAGCATCTGCAGAAACGGCCGTTTGCGTGATCACAGGCACATCGGTGTGTTTTGGGATTATGTGAAGTAACAACTGCCACAACGCCACTTGATCGGGTATCACCCGCTCTGATGGATATTAGAGGGAGCTGTTCCAGTGGCCTGTCATTAACAGGTGTGTAATTAATTCCCCATGATGGGCCGGTGTGACATTAATGTGGGTTGACCGTGTGATGGTCCGCTCTGCAGGACTTAAATGACGACAGCCAGCCAGACGTGTCCTTGTCAGCCTTGTGTCTGTGTGGCCTCATTACTTCTCTGGCCAGTGACACTTCTCCTCCCCCTCCCTGCTCCTCCGATGCTGCACTCCTCCTCCTCCCTCTCCTCCTCCTCTTCCTCCCTGGCACGTTTTTGCCCTCTCACGGCTGCATCGCTCTGTGCCACCGGACGGCGGGGGGGGGGTTTATTGTGGAAGTTGGATTTGGTTTGAAGCGTCTGAACACGGACATTTCAGCCCTTTTATTCGCGTTGAACCAGGTGAATCTCTGTCTGTGTGGGAGACGTCACCTCATCAGGTCGCACAGGTTCCTCATTGTACCGAGGACAAAGTTGTTTGAGATGTCGTCCCGTGCTAATAAATATCTGAATTATTCATAACTAATGGAGAGATGTATAGTGTCCCTGTTTTGCATTTTAGCATAATTGATTCTCATGAAAAGATGGAATAATAAATCACTGCCGGCCTTTTTTTTACGTGAACGATCCTCCTGCATTATCCGCCCGGCCCTTCTCTCCTCCTTAGCAATGCTTTTTTCATTTGCTATTTGTATGCCTTTCATTACCTATCTGCTCCCCGGTGACATACCAGTAATAGCCTTGGAGGCATGCTGGTAAACAGTTTTGACAAATTAAAATCACCCAGCTCAAGTGAAGAGACTAAATCTGTAAACCAAAAGGAAGGAGGAGGGCGCCAGCTCTGTTATTCTAATGACAATGCCGACTCAAGTACACTGTGTGGTTGCCAACTGCTCACAGCTTAACTCGGCGAGCTGTAGCCACAAAATGATTCATTCTACCGAAATCTACGGTGTAAGCCCATGAGACAATTGCCCCCTCAGATGTGTCATGCGCGAGAAGGCTATGATAGCGGAGTGGCGTTAGAAATATTGATATTGTTTTCAATGAACCTCGTCCAGTTTTCCCGTACGATGATTAGCACCTCAGGCTCCCGGGGCTTTCATAATGAAAACGTGTGTGACGGTGACAGGCATGTGACACAGATTGAAGAGTAATCCATTAAGGATGAAAGACATTGTTAATCCCGTGAATATAAAAACACACGTTTGTGACAAGCGTATTAAACCTAAAGGAGGCTTATTAATCCTCAGACTACTCTCCTTTTTTATTCTCCTCGTATAGATCGGTTTTTAAACACTGCTTTATTATACACTCTCTATATATATCTGTGAAACTGGGAACTGCAGCCAATAAATGGTAAAAAGGAGAAATAGTCACTCGGTGTAAAAAATATTAAATCTTACTTAAAAAATAAACGAGAAATCCCATTTGATGTCAAAAATATTATCTTGCCGAACTGCTGGCGGTTCTTGTGCGAGATAATCACTACAAAAAATGTTCTTAACTTCCTGCTCGACAAAATCACTTCCTATCCGAGACACCATCCATCTTCATTTCCCATCATGGCTCGCTGACAGGGGTTTCCATCATGTGTCATTATTGGTGCATGAGGCAACTCAGCGGAACAATCCGCCACTCAGGGAAATGCATCAATCACCAACTCCTTGTCCCAGCCTGACAGCTCAGCTCAGACACAACAGTAGCCGTTGTCCCAGCACAAGTGCGCACTTGAACCTGGGCTGGATCGGCCCCCCGAGCTGCAACATGCGCTACACAATATGGGTAATTAAGATTAGCGACTGAATAAGTGACAGCGGTAATACATGCCTGAATGACTTTAAGGGTTTAGTTGGTGTGACAATGTCGATAGATGAAGTAGGAATAACTGTCAAGAGCAGAGCCTGAGCAGAGGCGGTGGTGATGGGACCCACGACGGGAGAGGAAAACCCAGGAGTACTAGAGGAATGTGCCTGTGCTCAAGAAAAAAGGCAGCCCACTGTTACAGTAGATGATAGAAGAGATGCTTTCCACATACTATAGATGAGGAAACAATAAGAGACTTTCTTTGGACATGGACGATATCTTAAGCAGAAATGTTTGTTGTCAATACTGGATGCATCCGGGAGACTGGGCAGAGGAACTGTATCATCACCAAATCTTCACTGCCATTTGCAAAAAGGAGTATTGAGTATTATAACTCTACAATGTCAAGGGGATGACACACCATTAGATTTCATGTGTGTGTCTGTATGGGTCCGAAATATCTAAACCCCGGCTCGCCTCATTTAAACCATTGTTGTATCTTCTTTAAATGCCTTCAAGAATGTCACAGTGCAACTTGCAGAGGTGTTATGTAAGTTGCCATCGATTTGGCTTCTTACTGCAAATCAACCTTGGTTTGAGGGAACAACAGAAATATTTGGTGGATTTGTGTAATCTGCTGACCTTACTCTGCGTACTGCTGTCCAGGCCAAGAGAGGCCAGGAAGTAAGACAACACATACTAAGTAAGGGATTATAAAGCACAATCAATAAAATAGATGCGAACCATAAAAATCAGGTGGTTCCTAAAGTGGATGCTGTGAAACTGTGCGCAGCCGTGTGGGTGTAACAAGAGTCTTTAACTGCACAAGTGATGTTTGATCCCATAAACACAAGCAACCAACATTGACAAAATGTTAGTTGCATTTTAATACAACTTGAATTAAGATAATATTGTCTACAGATTCTGCAGATTCACCTGCAGAATCTGAAGGTTTCTGGGTCCTGTGTCAACCAATCACATTTGAGTAGGCTTCAGTTTCCCGCAGGTAAACAGTTTGTGTGCAAATCAGAAGAGGTGGAACACATGAACAGAAATGCATCAGCTATAAACTTTTAAATTTAAAAGCTCTTAATAGAGATTAGCCAACATGTTGTCTGGACTTAAAACATCTACAAAAAGTATCTGTTTGTGTTGAGACATGTTTTACTCAGGTGGATATCAGCTGTGTACAAAGGAAGCCCCTAAGTATTTGCCTCTGTGGTGGCAATTTCTGTTTAATAATACACAACCATACATAATCGTACACTGCCATACATTGTCATACACTGTCTCTCGGTAAGTTCAATTCTAACACCTGCAGGTGGACTCACCCCACACAGCCACCTAGTGTAGCGTGTATAGAATGAGCACAGAGCAACAGGAGAATCAGATTCTTATACATCATAAGCCCCTCCCTGCGAGGAGCAAAAGGTATTCTTCAGCCTCTTGATGTCTGACCAGGGTGGGCAGACATCCTGTCCCCCTCTCTGTGCGAAAACCTCTGGTGTGACTTCTGGTGTGACTTCTGGTGTGAGACAATCTGTCTTCGAGATCTCCTATCTTCGTTTACAACACAAAAGACCCCAGTCCTGTATACCATGCAGAGATCCCCTCACGCGTCTACTTCAGACACACTGAGTAAACCCCTGCGGTGACCATTTGCCATGTGGGGGGGGGGGCATAAACTTCCTTCTGCAACTCTCGTAGTTAGTTAAACCACGAGAAACACATTTGTTCATACATTCTTCTACACACATATCTGTTCTTCTATTAAACATTACACAAATGCAAATTCTGCCAGTACACCTCCCTAGAGGCTGTCTTCATCAAAATAGACCCCTGACAATAGTTCATATTTTCAAGAATAAACAACCTGAATCCACTGCTGTAGATTGAAATGCTTTTTAGAATTCAAACATGAACAAATTTTCAAAGTTCGAAACTGGTAATCATGGTAACTCAACCGTGACATGATCCCAGCACAAGGAATAAGGCTGTTGAGTGTCATAATGGGAATTGCAGGATTCTAAGATCTGTGCACCGTCCATTGAAGGTGTTCAACGAGCATGAGTCCCAATGGTGGACCCAGAACATCCTGCAGAGATAATATATGTCACCCGCCTGGAAGTGCTTTTAAATCCTCCAGGAGGAGCTGGAAAACGTTGCCGTGGAGAGAGATGTCTGGGCGACGTCGCTGTGACCCCGACCACAGATAAGTGGGAGATTTGGGGAGATTGGCTCTTGCTCCGGCCTAAACGTCAGGGCACTTTGGCATTTTCTGTATTGATGTTATCTTTCACAAGTTGTCTAGATTCACTTAATTTCTACCTTAAGCGAGAAATCATATACTGAATTCTCAAAATATATATTCTCATGGAACCTCACCTAGAACGGCAAAACTCGACACACTGCACAACGACAACAGAGATACATTCGAGTTGTTTGAGTTTCCAGTCACCGGTGAGGCAGATCAATCGGGGGGGGGGGGGGGGCCGCAGCCATCAGGGAGTCCTGGATGACATTCAACCTCATTTCGTTGGACATTGTGTATTTCAATAAATAAACAAATAAAAGTAGGAGGTTGGGGGGGGGGGGGGGGGGTGTAGAGTCATACTGATAAAAATAGAGGATGAAAAAGCAAAATGAGTGTTGCTTGGGTCATCTTTTAGATCTGAGATGTTGCGACTTGGTTTGACTTCAATTAAATCCTGGGGGAGGCTTCCCAGTCGATCTGTGATCTTTATCGCGGCGCTGCCTCTCAGATCTCTATCTCCCTCGGCAACCCATGGGAAATAGAGACGACTTTCGTGACAATGGTTTGGACTCCATGCTATTTCTGGCAGGCCCCTCTCCCTCCTCTGCCTAACAATGCTGTGACTCTATTGACAACCTCAACCTTGAGCAGCGGGCCCCAAGTCTGATGTGCTTTTTAACCCCCCCCCCCCGCCCTCCACCCTCTCAGCTTATGATTTCAAAGCGAGCGAGTACCGCAGTTGAATCTATGTTCTTTTTTTTGTTCCCATGCAGGAAATGAGTGACTCATTGCTCAGCTCACTTGGGAAATTTAGCACCACCACCACCACCACCACCGCTTTTGATAATTCACAACTGAAAAACATAAAATATTTCAGCCCCTGGAATAGATTATTTTTTTTCCGAGCACATCGGATAAAATTATTCACATAATCAAGCTATTTGAAAACAAGTCAAGTTTGGACCTAAGAAGGAAATTATGCAAACGCAGATGTACCTTTTTACATAAATGCGCACGCACACACACACGCACACACACACACACACACACACACACACACACACACACACACAGAGTAATGAGGCAGCTGCAGCGTGTCTTGCTTTTCACACAGCCACGATCAACGCAGACCTTACTTAGTCCCTTAATCTCTGGCTCTCCGCCCTCACTGGAAACTGTCCTCTGATGGTTAATTACATGCTTTGATCTGGGTCTGTTCCATCTGCATGATATTTCACGTTCTGTGATTGTGCTAAATATTCACAGCGGCCTCTCGTGTGCCGCCGAGTCCTATAGCTCCGCCCGGGCCTGCCCAGCTTCTCTCTCCGTGTGGGTCAACAGGCTGTCTGCGTTTAAGATGTTAGTGTTTGGAGTTTGAAATGCTGAGTGCATCACCAAACAGTGCTCGGATAGCAGAGTTCCAAGCAAGATGATTGAATCTTCTCCTCAGACTCACGGAAAATTCAATATGGCAAAAATCCATTCCTTAAACTTCTCCCTCAACTCTCAAACCACATGCATTTATTAGACACGTGACATAACCGCTCCCCCCCCCCCCCCCCCCAGTGCACAGCGCAGTGCCACTCACAGCATTCTTTTCTCTCTCATCATTTCATACAATTAAAAGAAAATGGAGGCTGCTTCACTAATGCAGTGCAGTGACATAACAGCGTGGCAACATTATTCATTCATATTCATTTCCTGGGATGTATATGTTTTTGTACAGCATGATGATGTAAGTACTACAAGTAAAAACTGCCAATGAATCAGACTTAATTACATCTAATGAGAGTAATTATAATTCAAATTACGATGGTCCTCTGTGTGTTGTTTCAATTTATTTAGATTGAATGTTTCTGTACGAGGGAAACCTTAACACAAGAAATGAGAGAACATGATGAACTAATGTGTATATATAATATATTATATTATGGTGATTTTTGTGGTTTGTTATAATACATGCAAAGGTAATAGGTTTGGAAAAAACATAATACAACTAATGCAATAACACAATCTAATACAACATCACTAATTAGAGCCTTTGATTTTTGATAAATGTTTTAAACAATAGTCGTTTCAGCAAAAAGTAACAATTACTTTAAATATCAACCAATAGTTTGATGGTTTTCTACATTTTCGAAAATGTTTGATCAAAAGAAAATAATAATTCCTCCCAAAGTCCAATTTACACTTTCAAACTTAGTGCTGTCGTCTAACAAACACCAAAGAGATTGGTTTCCTCTTTCTTCTCCCTGAGATGATGAAATAAATGGATATTCAGAAGGAAAATAAATCACTTAAACGATTGATTAATGATCAAAATAGTTGCAGAATAATTCTGTTATCAAGCTGATTAATTGTTTCAGCTCAAACTGCAAACACAAGTAGAAACTGATGGCTGGAGAGCTGTTATATTTGATATTGGGTTACGTGCATAGTTTTCTGGTTCTTATATATTCTTGTGACCTTTAAAGTGTCTGGAGGCTACACAGCTTGTTTATACAGTGGGATGTAAATTTCCCTAATGCCATGACACTGACATGTGCGTCTCTGTAGCCTGTGTAGTAGAAATCCCGTTGCACATTATACCCACTCACTGTTCTACACAAGTGCGAGAGAAAGGTCTTCCGCACAATTCACTGACACTGGTGAAACTGAGGTTGTTGTAATAGACATGTTGTACGTCTGGTTTCCTCCTGTAGAAGAGAATAAGGTAAATATCAGCCTCTGGGCCACGAAGCACGAAGGTTCAGCCTCTGATACACTTCAGTTGGTGCTGAAATGTCCATTGTTGAGTTTTTCCACCATGTTGTCAGTCTGAAGTCTCAGCCTTTACTGCACAGAGCCCCGTGCCAGTGCTTTTGCTTTTGACTATTTCGGGAGGAAAAGCCATTCGGTGTCAGCGAACACGCGGCATTAATTAATTATTCTTCCCTGAATTTGTGCCACGAGCTCTGAAATCCCAAATCATTCACATGCTGTTACTCGTGGGATTGCGTCTCCTCTCTATCAGCGCTCACTCGTAGGTGGCACATGATGGATTTCAGAGCAGTGCTCTTTCCGTCTCTTGACTGCGGAGATTGCCTGGGGATGCTGGCGGGTCCCTGACAAACAGGGCCTCCTCCATGCCTCACCTTGATCAACATTCAGCGTTGCCCCCTGAATCCATCATGAGCTGTGACAACACGCCCCATTCTGGGCTTTCTATATCATGGTGGATAATGTGGCTGCCCGCTGGAAGCCGCTGGCGGTGGCGATGACGATGATTATGATGTAGTGCCCGTCTCAAAAATGGATGCAGAACCTTTTATTGAAGTTAGATGTATATAGTATTTTTGATTAATAAATAAATAGATGCACTCATCATTTAGATCTGTGTCAGGGGTGTAGCAGGGTGAATAATGTATTATACAAGAACGTCCTAAAGCGACCACAACGTCAAGGTGGACCTTTTTCTTTTCTTACATTTACTGCTCCCAGGAATAATCATTATAAGAGATGGTTGAACAGGAAATCTTGTGTCCTTCCTTTGTCCTGCTGGGAACCATGCGATTGCTCATATTACATTTTACAGACATAAAATGGATTTACGCATTAAAATCACGATAAAGATCATAAAATAAAACCTCAGACGAAATGGAAACGGTGACAGTGACACAAAAAACACGAGAAGGCGGCTTTCAAACGTTTCACACCCACGGGCACAGACAGAGCTTTTAAAAGTCTGTAACCGACAGATATTTGAGTCCAGTTAAGACAAAACAATGAAGTGCTGTCTTCATCGTCGTCGCTACTAAGTGGTCTTTAATCAATCTAAGACGGATGACCCCGAAAAGCTAATGATATTTCTTTAATAATCGCTTGTTTGATCTGACATAATTATTGATTCTAATCTGCTCGTCTGCGTGAACTCATCTTGTGCAAATGTTTCTGTACAGATTAACTGCCACGGTTTACCTCATTAAGCCTCGTCAGATGGCTTTTGTCATCATCGGGACATGCTGCGAGCGAGGCTGCGAGACAATTACATATAAATCCACATCATGCAAATGCAATTCGTAATTATCGCTGTATGTCAAGAAAAAAATAATTTGCATGTTATTTGATCAAACCCCTGCAGACTGGACCGCTGGTGGTGGTGGAGTGAATGATGCTGCATCGGTAAACAAAGATCTGACGGCTGACACGAGTTGTTATTAGTCAAACGCTCCTTTGGAATAATGCTTGAAGAATTATATTTCATGAGGGAGGGATGCTAAGCTGCTGTTGTAGATCACCTCCCCACTATTACGTATCAGATGAATGAAGTGTGTTATTTCTTTAAGAGATCTGGTGCAGTGTTCCTTTGAATGGGCTGTTTTTTGGGCCTGTGGTGATGCTGGTTGCAGATTTTCTTTCTGAAACTGTAAAAGTGACCTGCAGTAAATAAAGACCTGCTGCAGGACTCAGTCCACTGGAGCCTGAAACCTCACCACCACCGCTGCTGCACACAGGGTGCTCACTGCGGGTGAAACGGTTTCGGCTCACGTGTGCACCGAGCCGATGCAGCCACTGCAGGTGCTGAACCTTTTCGTGTGCGCGGATCTCAATTTGAAACGCGTGTTTCCGCCATTGCAGTGGAAACCCAATCTCAAAGGCCTTTTTAAGAAGCCTCTTGCTAACAATTCAGACCGGGCTAAAAGCCATAACAGAGTGCGGCTTGGGTCACAATTTTCTGTCCAACCCCAACCAAGCCTGACCTGAACCCAACAGGCATTCTGTATTCTATGTCCGAACCAAACCAATGACCCAAGACCAATGTTTTCCATGGTCACAGGAGCGTGCAGCTTAAGAATCAAGTAGAAAGCCCTGCATGACCAAAACCCAACCCGAACTCCAATATCATTTCTGTACTGGAAACATGTGACCTCAAAACCGAGGTACTTACAGAACTGGGATTTTTGTTCACCATCACATCCTCACTGTTCACCTGTTTATTCAAAATTCGGTGAAGCTCGACTCATCAGCAGAACCTTGAACCAAAGAATCAGCCGGCGTCGTTACGAGCGTGTGTTGTTGTGATTGACATTATCACTTACGTTGACGAGTCCCTGCTGTCACTGCTACAGAGCGCTGGTCGCCTTAATTCAAAGTTTATTAATATTGAACAAATCACATTTCCAAATCGCACCCAATTCCAAACTGCACCTCATTGGGCCGTTAGAAATACACATTGAAGCTGCCAGGCGTGAAGCCGATTAGATAAATGGTCATGTAGATTGACGAGCCACAGACCTATTTGGAGTTATTAGATAGATTGATGCTCACTATTGAAGAAATGCATTCCCCAACAAAAACACAATTGCTGCAGGATGCTGCTGCTGCCACCTCATTCGGCACCTTGAAGCTAATTTCGCAAAAGAAAACCCCTCCGCTGCCTCCTTCAGGATGAAAACAGCTTGAAACAGCCCAACATTTCCTCAGTGAATACGAGCGACTTCAAAGACTAATTTCACTCTCCCTCTGTGTCTTTTGCTCCCTCGCTGCGGTGTCGCTGCCATTCCCTCCAGATGACTGCTTTTATTTGATATCAAACTAATGAGATTTCCATTCTCAAAGCATATCCTCTCGCTCCCCAGTCTTAGAGAAGATTCCATTTATGTATATACCCTGCAATGCTATTTGTTTTGCATATTTACACAAGACATATCCATCCTATCTATGTGTTTTCCAAATGCCAATGTTTTATTCATATATTTCTCTATCATTTGCTTTTCATATCCGCTGCCACTTAAACTGTCAGAAAGAGTGATGTATTATTGGTGTATTGAACACATAATTTAGTTTGCAGCTTATGTGGGCGAAAGCTTATCTGCCTCAATACGCAGACTCTCAATCAAATAGAGGAATTGTAATTGATATTTTTCAAATAGATGTTCCTGAAAAATTACTCCGCTTGGAGCTTTTTTTTAAAGAGTGGCCCCGTTTTTCTTTGTCTTCGCTCGGAGGAACCATAAATTAAAAGTGGTGTAATTAATAACACCATATGCAGTCATAATTGAATGCCGCTGCCTATTGTGCCCGCGCCGTATCTGACTGGGGTGGGAACGAAACGAAAACAAAGAGCATCTCCTCGGAGCTACGCGGAGAGAGTCGGGCGCGAGCTGCGAACTTATACTCTGAGTGTGATTGACATCCCAGTCAAGAACATGACAGCGTACGCTCAGCCAAGCTGGCAGACGCCGCCTCCTCTCTCGCTCAGGAAAACATCAGCTTGTGAGCGACAGGAATCATCTTTAATATTCGTCTCTCTTTGGCCCTGCACACAAGCGACGCCTGAATGCACACACACGCACACAGACACACACACACAGACACACACACACACAGACACTGGAATAGTCTCACATCAATAGAAAGAACAACAGTTAAGTGTTCAACACCCGAGTATAAAATATGTCCTCCAGAACTGCTGGAACATGTCCAGGTTGTACTCCACTCACCACCTCACTTTGTCTGCCTCCATACGTTTCCTTTCCTTGACACATCATACTCTCTTCTTCTTTTCTTTAACACACAAACCAGCCGCACACAAACACTGAATTATGGATGAACCCTGCGACACTGTGATGATACATTTGTCACATCCATACAAAGTCATTCTTTAAAGGGACGTCCCTCTTTATGCCACCTGGAGTTCACATTTTGGCACTTGACATTTACGGAGAGGCTTACGACGGCCCTGAGCGCCGATGTCTCACCGCTGCCGACACTGAATCCGAGACTCTGTGGACACTGACACAGCCGGCACCACGGGTCCTGAAGTGGTGCAGAACACGAGTTCTATATTTGGGCTCAGCTTTGAGGTCCAGCAGTTCCTTTGTAATGCAGGAATCAAATATTTTAAGAAGGAGACACCTAATCCTTGCTCTCCTCTTTAAAGCTACGCATGATGTCCTTACAGAACACCAGTAATCATACTAATAAGTATCTGTCTAAAGGTGCAGTACACCAATTTCAAACAAGAAGGTCAGTTTGCTAATTATAATTGGTGCTATCTAGTTTGTCAAAGATGTTATAGAATGTCATCTGTGGCTCTGGAGCAAGGAAGTCTAGGAGATAATGGGCCTCATTCACTGATATCTTAAGAAATTTGTTCTTAAAAGAAAATACGTTCTTAAACTGCAGAATTGTTCACATCTGTGTTCTTGCCATGTCTTCGTACGTAGCAAGTGTGAGACAGTTTATCCTGACTAGCATAGGAAACACCCCCCCCCCCAATGCCCATAAAAGGAAGGGCATGAGACTGCAGTGCCGTGTGCACACAGAGAAATCACAGATACTTAAAAGACCATTTAAGAATCCAGGAATGATTGAACAAATATCTACAGACGGCGCTGCTCCAGACTCAAACTTATATTTTGTAGTGTCAGCATAAAATACCCCAAAAAACAAGATGGAATACAGTTACACATTCAGTGAAAGCTGTACCGAGAGAGAATTGAAGTAAAAACTAAAACAGTGTGATTTCAGATTTGAAGTCAAAATAAATATATTGTCGAACACAGAAGAGAGATGTTGTCTGAGCCGGAGCAGAGCACCAGTGGAGAAACAGCGCTGCAGGTGAACCCTCAGCCGAGCATCTGTGGATCCTCGACCTGAGCCTGACGGGCCCCATCGGGCCCCGACATGTCGGCCCAGGTTCAGACAATATGTTTTGAATCGTATTCGGGTTCAGGTCCCGCTCGGTGCGCAGACCTGAGTGCATCTCCTGAGCCGTCTCTTGTCTCAGAAAAGAAATAAACTCGGTTTTCAGAATAAACAGGCTTCACTTAGACTGCACATTTTTACAAAAAGTTGTGTGAAACCTAAAGATCGGTGAGTATTTTTGTGATAAAATATTCTCTTCGACATGACCTCGAGATGAATTATGACTCATCTTCTGCTTGTCTCGTGTGCATGTAAACACTATTGATCTGGCAAGTTTTTACTGTACTGTGTAGGTTATTTGATGAGGACAGGTGGGTTGCAATATCAGCTGACTAGTGGACAGGTGAGGTATGACACGACCTGACTCGAAAAAGATTAGCAAAAGGCACAAAACCGACTCTCAGAATCACAGCAGTCGTTCAGCGGGAGAAGCGGAGGCAGAGGAGGATGGAGCAGCTGCCGCCATGACAGAGTGGTTCAATTCAAAGTAATCACATTTTCAAACATCCATCCCTTTCTTTGCTCAGACCAGTATCAGTCACTGTGTTGGGGTTTTGTGGCACATAAATTTAACTGACTGCACATGTTCCTCTGTTGGGCACAGCTGCGTCTGAGTCTACAAATCCTGCGCGTGGCATCATCAGCTCCACTTCTGTTTACCATAAATTTACATGTTCGGTCTGACAAGAAAAAAATCATAAAATGTTACACATTCCCCCCCCCCCCCCCTCATAAAACTAGTATGTGATCCGTCTGCAAATATGAACATCAGATAACCAAACACACAAATTGATCATGTGCCACTGTCTTTAAAGTAACAGCTTGTAGGACGCAGGGAAGTTGGAGCCATGCAAGAGTCCAAAGACGCCTTCGCTTATCAGGCCGCTCCGCCTCATGCATATAATGAGGTGATACAGAACCTAAATATACAGTTATTCAGACAGAGAGATTAGAAATTAAGTTGATAATTTTAATATAAATCTTTAAAATGTTATGGTTGAAAACACAACATCCTTGGTTGAGGTAAAAAGCCTAATTGTACATGTCCTAATAATTAGTGATTTGATTGATTCCCTTACCGTGATGATATATATCAGGCTGAATGTTTGTTAACCCATTGAACCTCGATGCTCTTCATGCCGTGGCGTCTCATTCCCCATATCTCGTTCTCTTACCTTGAAGTGTTAGAGCCATCTTTCAACATTTTAAATCAGTCTGCAGTCACGCGAAGAGCCAGTTTGTTCACACGGGGCTGTGCCACTGATATTCCCCCCCTTGTTTGACAGGGTTATCTTCCTAACACTTTGACTAATCTTAAACAAAGCCCAGAGATCTAAGATTTGACTATACAAGCCTCCCTCGGTAGCTTTTGCTCCCCAGAGGTGATGTTGCTAATGTGTCATTCTGTCAACCCTCTAATACCCTTACATAAGCTCTGTGCGTGGGGGGGAGAAAGAAAACAAAATCCACTCACACTGTTGTGCTGGAAAACAACAAAAAACACAGAGTCTGGAAATGTCTAGTAATATTCAGATTAGATCCGGACCGATATGGATGTTTGGAGACCAATGCCCATACTGGTATTAGGGAGTAAATAATAACTATGTACTAGTATAACTATGAATTTTTACAGTTTAATCATAAACTTTATTATAAATAATTAAATATATTATTTATCTATTTACTTTTATCATTCTTGCAGTGTTTATTCTGTAAAAAAATGTTAAAATCGGCACATTTCAGAAAATAAAACCTACTGCTGATACGGATGTGAAAGGCTCGTATGGGCAGATTTTATCAACCAACCAGAATCAGTGGTGAGGGAAAAGCCCACAAACGTTTAAAGGAACCTTGAGACACGTGTTCAGATCTTCCTTTTTGGCGTTCCTTTCAATTAAAGACCGTTTCTTTCATTCTGCCGGTTGGTGCCGGTGTCTCCTGGCTCTCAGGTGACCAGCATGGCCCCCAACTGGCTCTGCGAAAGGGGGGGTCCTGATTCGAATGAATTTCCATTACAGAAAAACCCGGCTGGCTGGAATAAATCATCATAAAAATGGAACTTGTGGCCTGTCATCCCTCAAAGATCAGCCACCTTGGGACACTGCTGAAGCCTTCCCCCATCATATGCCCCAGTGAAGCAGAGATGATGGGAAAGAGCATGGAGAGAATTTTTTTGTGCCAGAGGGAAAGAAGATTTTCAAAAGAGATTAAAATACAGTTCACTTTTTTAAAGCTTTCCTGTACTTCCAAGTCTATAACCCAGCAGGTACAGCTGCGAGTTCTCCCCAGAAAGGAGCGCGCTCACTTGTGTCGGCTACTTTCTGCTTTATGACTGTGTCCGTTACGTCTGAATTAGTCTGATAAATCATCCATGTCATACAGGGAACAAACTTGTACGCTGGGAGGTTTAAATGGTTGTTCCGTGATTGGTCTCAACCCAGAGACATGTCAGCTGTTGTGTAGAAATAGAATAAGGGTGCGAGCCCCACTGAAATGCTCAGCAATTAGACAGGATGGAGAAATGTCAGGCGGAGAAACTGTGTGTCCCTTGGAGCACTTGGGCGAATGTGGTTTGTCACTTCTCGCAGACATTAAGCCTGTCAGCATGTCACACTGCAACTCTCTGCTTCTTTCAAATTGATCCTCAGGGAATGGGTGTATACACTTCTTTTTTTTTTTCCTTTTTTTTAACTGACAAGGCAGTTGCCAAACTATCAAACATATATATATATATATTTCCATCTTCACTCCTACGCAGCTCATGGGATCTTAATGAGGAATCAGATCTGCAGCTCCTTCCAATCAGATTCTGTTGTGGTTAAGTGGCTTCGCTTATCCCTTGTGTTGTTCCCTGGGTCTAATTGACCCAGAGTGTGTGTGTGTGTGTGTGTACGTGCGTGCGTGAAGAGAGGTGTTCTCATCCAAATTCGCATTCACGCCCACTGCCACTCTGGTGTCCTACATCCCGAAGAAAAACAGGAACGTGGTTCTTCTGAGCACCCGACACTCTGAGGCCGACATCAGCAGCCGCGAGGATCGGAAACCGGTCATCGTATTGGACTACAACCGGAACAAAGGTGGCGTGGACAACCTAGACAAGGTGATCGGAACGTACAGCTGCAGGAGGATGACCGCGCGCTGGCCCCTGGTCATATTTCACAACATTCTAGATGTATCTTCCTACAACGCCTTTGTGATATGGAGAGAGATCCACCCAGACTGGATGCTGGGCAAGCGGAACAAGCGGAGGGTGTTCCTGGAGCAGCTGGGAAAGGCTCTGGTCACTCCGTTCATCGCACGGAGGGAGCGCTTCCCCCGCACGGACGCGTCTGCCGCGGTGGTGAAGGCTATTAAAGATGCTGCCGCACAGAGAGATCATGACTACGACGCTCAACCCGATTGTCTGGCCTCCTCCATAGCCCTAGCAGCAGCCCCGCTCAGCGCGAGTAAGAGGAAGAGGTGTCAGATATGCCCCAGGAAGAAGGACTGTAAAACTCACACCATGTGCCGTGGGTGTAACAAATACATATGCAAGGGCTGCTCTCATGTCTATTGCGTTACGTGTGCGCCATAATATGGGGGTGGGGGGGCTATGTGAGTCTATGTGACGGAGCCAACAGCCGGGAGAAGCGAGGACAACACAAGGGTTATAGAACAAGTGAACACCCAGTGTTTAGTTTGGAAATGCTGCAAATTCATCTCTGTCCCATTGTCCCTCAACCTCCCGACTGCAAACTTTATACATTCAACATATTTCAGCCATTTCCTGTAGTTTTAATGGTATATATTAGATCATAGAACCTCAGGTACACATGTTGTGACATCTAGGGGCTGGTTTCATGACCCTTAATGTTGTGTGATTTAGTTTGTTTATTTTTGTGTTATTACCTGGCATTGTGAACAGTGACTTGCCCACAGCCTCCTAGAAATGGCGTAAGACTGTGTGGTTGCTGCAACGTCTGCTAATATATTCATTTGTCCATTTTCAGTCAATTAATTTGTATTGCGACAAACAATACAGCTGAAAAAAATAAAAATAATACAGGTGGTATGTGCCCAAGAGAAGTTATTAATATACTATCAATAAAACTTAAATACTTTCTTAAATCTGTCCATCTGGAGGAAACCTCTGGCTCTGTTCAGTTAACTATTTTGAGCTTCACAGATTTTAATCACTTTTGCTATTTTGGATTTTTCCTTATACTTTCGTGTAACCTCCGCAGATGCTATGTGATCTCAAATGAATTGTGTTGTTGTGAGTATTACAGTGTAAATGTGCAGGTGTTTTTTCAATTTAATTGTATACTGTAATTTCTATCCAAAAAGGTTGGAATCAGAGCTGATCTTTTAGTGTGAGGTTTGCTTGTCCTCTCGTGTAACCTAACCTCTTCACACTTGTTATCACCTCACCTTTCGCCACACACACACACACACACACACACACACACACACACACACACACACACACACACACACACACACACACACATTCACAGGCTGAAGAAATGATTCCTTTTCCCTTCAAGAAGCTCAAAGGTGCCATAAAAGAAAACAGAGATGAACAAACAAAAAGAAACCACTGACAAAAATTCAAATGAACTGTGTTGAAAACAGACACTTTTCCAGCTCTGCATTAGTCCGGCCACAACGCCAACTTTTTGCCTGTAGTCAGCATGGTTTACTTCCCCCCCCCCTCCTCATTCACCTCATCTGAATTAGTACATTCCCCTGAACTCTGTCCTGATGAGGAGTCAACAGTGCAACATGCAGCCTGAGGCAGAGCAGAGAAAAAATCAAACCGATCACAGGAGATGAAGGAGCAGATGGCAGGCAGAACCTATGTGAAAGTGCAGATGCTGTTCGGTCCCACGGTGCAAAGCAAGAACTGCTTGCTGTGGTTAAGTTATTACATTCCTGGAATATTTAAAGATAATCATGTCATTCACTGATGTGCAATAATGTGAAGAAAAATCCTTCACTCGTCTTGTTTAGGTTTTATTACAGAAAAAAAAAGTGACTTCTCTGTTTAGCATTTTTATCTTGTTCCCGTTACGCCTTGTTGTTGCTGTTGCTCTGTTCTTCCTTCTTCTAGCCACAACCCAGCTCACCTGCGTGATATTCAAATGTGTGTTTTTATTTTAAGTCTCCATTCACCATTGCACATTTTCAGCTAGGTGACTAAACTATAAAAAATGTCTTTATCACACCTCGTTTTATACATGGTTGAACTTTCAATCCCTTGCACACTTCAACTTTGCCAAAGAAGACAAGATTTTTTTTTTGACACAAGTGTAAAATTTGTCAGTAAACTCCATCAAAGGATGCTGTAAATACTCCTAAAAAAAAACGTTCAGCCAGCCTAACACCAGCGAACTATAGTCTCTCCGGATCCTCATCATTCTTTCACAGTTGGCAAAGAAAAGAAAACCTCTACCAGTTTATTTATTAAAAACTCTGTTTCTTATAGTGGGACTGAAAAGCAGCCATGGGTGGACGTGGCCTTTGGCCAGTAGCCTGAAGCCGACTTCCAGAAGTGGAGCGGTGATGGACAGGTGCAGGTGTTACTCACAAGCTGCCACCGCACCGCTGTGGCTGCCGGTGCCACAGGAGAGGAGAGAGCAGCAGACAGAGACACAGGGAGCGTGGATGAGGGGAGAGGCTGGAGGTTTTTCTTGGCTCCAAAATGATGTATCTTCCCTTTCGTCAGGGTTTGACCAAAGTCAGTGTGGAAAGATTCCTTTTTTATATACATTAAATCCATGACCAATTTCAGTTCTGATTGCTCAGTGATTGGCTCCAGTTTCAGCCGCTTCCTGCTGCGACCGTTGAAGTGTTTGACCTTTGTCCACAGCCACCTCGGTTTGGTTGTCATCCCATCATGCATCATCCTTACAAGTGCTCTGCTCTCTGTGTTGACCCTTCTCCGGGTACGGTCCAGCCTCCTCCCACAGTCCAGACACACGCAGATGCACATGTGATGGGTGTGGCCTATCTCCCCGCCCAATAACCGGTAGCTGGGATTGGCTCCGGCTCCATCGTGACACACAAACGATAAACAGTATAGATAATGAATAGGTGGATCTCCAAAGACCTAACAGCATGTATTCATTTGTTGGTTATTTGCATTTCTGGTTTAAAACAACTGTCAACTACTGACTATCAACCAACTCTTAATGGTGAATAAGAGTGTGATTGGTTGTTTGTCTCTGTATGTTAGTGCTGCAATACACAGGTGACCTGTCCAGGGGGTGCACCTGCCTCTCGCCCCCATGACCCTGTAAGGAGAAGCAGCAACAGATGGATGGATGTATTGGATAAATGTAAAAAATGTATGTCAGTGTTGAAAGCACCACAGATATTTCCAAAAACATGCTGAGTTACATTAAAAAATACAATTTCCATTGTTTTTCACTGGCTGATTTTCCAACTTAATGTTGCCCTTTGAACATCTAGAAATTAGCCCCCTTTATTTATATTTTTACAAGCTTCTTGGCGTCTGTCCGCCATGTTGACTCTCCCTTTTACACAGTCATCGATTCAGCAGCACTACTCCCCTGTTGTTCGGTGTTTGTGTTCTGTGTCCGTGCCTCACATACAGACCGAGGCCGAGCAACGGTCCAACTTCCCTGCGTCAAACAGGCTAAACGGGCAAATTTAAATGTCTTGAATAGAAATCTCTGTGTTTGGATGTTTTGACCTTTGTTTAATTAAGCTCGAGTGATAATTCAGTCACTCGCTAGTTCTTGAGAACTGTGTTTGAAATTCATCACACGGCTCGTGAAATATAATTAGGAAAAGCACCCGGGGGAAACATGTTTTTTAATAGAATATTTACCTCAATTGCCCAATTTACATGCGGCATAATTGTTTTCATCCATCTGAATGTGGAGAAATGACACATCAGTGTTTTCAGTAAACACTTGAGCAGTGTGTCACACACAGAGAGAGAGAGAGAGGAGAGAGGAGAGAGGGAGACTCTGTTGACTGGATGAGGACAGCATCGCCTCTGGCTGGATCTGCCTTTTCTCCGCTGTGAATAGAGGAGATCATCTATCTGTGAGAAAGGCAGAGTATTATAACGTGTAGACAGACTCATTGTGATCCGGTTCCGCAGATTTTTCAGCATCAGTTTCACACATCCAGTGGTTCTGCACACGCACATGTGTGTCTCCTAGTTTGAATATCTGTCTCCTGTTCACCATGCAACGTTCAGAGTCCAACTAGTCATGTGAAATGCATGTGAGTTCGGCCCCAGAGGAGGAAGTCAGAGGACGTTTAGGCTAAAAACATGTTAATTACCCCTTTTCGAGTAAAAAAATGAAATTCTGTGGGTTTTTTTACATTTCAAGAATTGGTCACCAGTTGCTTCAATTGTATTGGAACGCTTTTACCCCTGAAACTCCAAAAGTGTTTTCTGGATTCAAACACTTCACCCACCCCTCCATCGGCATAGTGGTGAGTAGATGAGTGAACTATCCCTTTAAGGACGTCCTGATGAATTTGAGGCATGTCTTCCCCTACTCTCTCTCTCTCTCTCTCTCTCCTCATTTCATGCTCACACTGTCCAGACAAGTGCCCCCAAAAAGTATCTTAAAAGAATAAGAAACTGCTGACCACTAACAAACACACCTTGAATTTCAGAGTCTCAGAAATGCCACCAGACAATCAGGTCCTGCCCTTTTCAACACGCACGACACACAGCGCAACAAAATTAATGATCTTATTATCTTAATGTCCATAATTTCATGCATAGCCGGTTGCTAACGCTGAGCTGATGATTTCCTCCCTTTGGTAAATCATTGGACCAGACAGGACGTTTATCCAAACCCCGGTCATCATCGCACATGTTTTATCACAGTAAACATTCTCAGATGTGTGTCATTCACGAAGCACTTACACTCAATTATACATAACGACCCCCCGGCAGCGGAGAAGTGAAGGGGAGGCGGCTTCCGCGGGAGGCCGCTGACCACGCGGGCCTGTGGCCAAGACGTATCATTCTGTGGCAACATGGATAATTGAACAACAAAATTGTAATTTCAGGGACCAGTGCTCAATGTCCACCCTGTTCCCTCTTCAGAGTGAGCGGCTGATTGTACACATCTGCTGTGGTTTCACATTACTGTCAGACTCTTTGTCAAGTTTGAAATGATTCTCAAAGAACTGCGGCAGATGAAAACCGGATAGAACAAATTAACACTGGAGGTTAATGACGTTTTCTGCACACTGTGACTGACTCTGCAGGTACATCCTCTGCTGCTCTGCCGCTCCGCAACAACAACAACGAAACAAAAAAGACCCTAAAATAATGAAACTCAAAGAGAAAAGGATCATGAACATTTTCCTTTTGAAGGTTTATTTTCGGCTTTTTTTGGTGATTTGCTGCAACTCATTTTTCTCATTATTTCAAATCCATTCAAGTGCAAATCACAAGTGCAGATCTCTTTTATCCTCTTAGTGTGAGCCTGAAATCACGAGCATCCAAAAGAATAAAAAAACAAAATGAGGCACCGCGGTGCGTCACATAAAAAAGGGGTTATCCTGTTATCACATCCTGCCACAACATTGGACTCTGTTGATGTTTGTGCTGCATTTGGAAATGAAATGGACATTGTGCAAGCACACACAGACCAAGCTGGGGGAAAAAATCCTATTAAAATATAATATACAATGCATATTTCCTGGTATTTACATCATCCAAGCATGGATGAGACGGTTTGAGCTATCTGGAATAGTTTTAAGTTTCTCCTGGGATATTAAAAAAGCTGTATCGTACGAGACAAAATCTGTTGAGGGTCCATCAGGGTCCCAGGACAGATTCAAAGAGACAGACGTAGGGTTTGAATGGAAAATATCCACTCTGAGATTTAATGCCTCGAGTGAATGTCCTTAATCTATGGTCTGTAATAACAATAAGTTATTTCTGCAGACAGCAGGGACCTAAGATAAAAAAAAGCATTCTTTTGTGTGAATGTGTGGGGTTACACAGAGGGTAGCGCTGCTGTAAAACGCCACAGACATCTGGAGTAATCAGAGACATTTCAATCTGAGCTCTAAATGGACTGTGCTCTGCTTCCTCGCTTGTCTGCTGCATTGTTCTGTGTAGGAGTCGACGAGATGCACAGATAAACTGTTTTCACGGATGAAATAACCGCCGAGAAAAATATATCTATTTTTGGTTTAATCCGGCATTATAACGTAATGCAATGTCTCCATAAAGTAATCCTGTTAATTGATTTGCAGCATTTTTTCGAGAAATGATCTAATGCATTCAGACATATTAAAGAGAATGATACTTGCATGCTGTACAGTAGAATATAGTGTCAGGGCCGTGGGGGCCCGAGCTGAGAGGGGGCCCCTGAGAACGCCAATTTCACGAGAACACTGTTAAATTCTATATACAGGAGACTGCATGCCACTAACTTTCTGCCAGAAGCTTTTTAATGTCGGGTTAAGTTGAAGATTAAAATGTCTAAATGTGTGTGTGTGTGTGTGTGATGTGTGTCGGATGGTGATGGGGTTTTGCACTTAAAGCTCACTACTTTACTATATTAACATGTAAACGCAGTATCAACTTTATTTATACTAAATAACAATGAAAAAAAATTGGAAGATTGCAATGTTGTGGTTTTGTGATCATGTGTTTCTTTCTGGGCTCAGTACACAAAGTGATGAAGTCAGATTTTAGGCCCTTTCAGATACAACAAGACGACAACACTGCTGCACTCTGGAATCCACGCCTGTCAGTGGATGCACCCCCGAGCGTAACGCCTGCACAGCACTGCCTGTACAGCTGAACTTGTACCTGTGACACACACTCACACATCCAATAGAAACAAAGCCTCCAGCCAGGCATGGAATGCACAGTGGAGGGATTTTTTGTGTATCTATATTCTCTAAATTATATGGCACTACTTTACGTGTATATTGAAACCTTGGGAGGAAAGTTGCATCATGGAAACACATGTTGGTGTCTTTTAACAGTCATGTAGCTTGTAGTATAAAGGGTTAATCTGTAAACATAGGTGCGGTTGGTTTTGTTAAATTGCTCTACAGACCTAATGTTTCTCAATTGAGGAAATACGTTATAGTTTTTATAAACGTATAGTTCCTGCTAAAAATTTTGCAAAACCTAGTTTGCTCTGAACCCAGCGCTCAGCATAGCACAAATCATTTTCTATCTGAGACGGCTTTTACCGGCTGTGGTGTATTTTGGGGATGGTTGGTTTTATTCGATGTGGGGGCCCCCAGGGTCCCCTTTGCCCGGGGCCCCCAAAGTCCCTTGAGATGCTCTTGTATATTGTCATTTTTGCTATATCATCTGCGTGGTCCATTGTTGGAATCAATATTTAAGTGTTCTTGCTACATTTGATATGTTTCATACTGTTATATTGTATTGTGTTAATGTTGTTGACCTGTTTGAAGTTACTCTGGCAGCATAACAACACGCTGCGTGTTGTTTAACAGTGTGTTGCCCCACCACACACACACACACACACACACACACACAGGCTGCGGTGGAGTGCAGCCCAGCTGGTAACTGAGGGTTACATAATGTTACTGTTGTACGATTCGGCACCTGAAAAGACCTCGGAGAAACACAGCGAGTCTTCTCACTGCTGCTGCTGCTGCTGCTGCAGCAATCTGGGATAAGCCAGTTTAAGACCAGCTTCTTCAAACACAGTGCCAGTATGAGTCAAAGGTTAATGAAAGGGCACTTGGTTGGGAGGATGAAGACATGGCAGCAGGCAGAACTAGAGGGATTAGCCCTGTTCTCATATCAAAGAGATCCCCAGCCAGTGAGGCTCAATATGGATTTTGTATGGAAATCTGTCTCCACTGCAGAGATATTGGGTCCAAGCGCAGGTTAGCTGGGCTCTTGATCTCCTCTCACACTCTCTCCTCACAGGTATACACACTCACTTTCACTCCGTTGACACTATAACCCATTGCGCTGCGGATGAAAGTTGACTGTTGACATCGTTTTCTCTGATTTGGATTATATTTCAGAGTTTTATTGTATAAAGCAAACTGCTGCTGCTGTTTGAAATAACAAACAGATGCTTGTTAGTTTGCACGGTTCTCAGTTTCTTCTCTTTCAGTGGAGCCGGTTCCTGTTTCAAACCAAAATATTGTATCTTACAGAGCTGCGTGTTTCCTTAACAGCTTTAGAGGAGCTTTTATTATCAACTGGTAATTGTGCAGATTATTTTCTCATTTAGCTGATGGGTCTAATTAATGTTAAGACCTTGTTATCCCAACTTACTAGATGGCTTGTTTTGTTAGAGCAACACCCCAAAGTTCAAATATATCTTTATACACAGTTAAAAATAACGCTTCACTCAAAAAACTAGATTTGTTAGTATTTGTAGATTTTGAGTCTTGAAATGCCTCAAATTCAAAAAAAATCCTTAAATGATTAATCAATTAATGAAATAAAGATAATTTTTGTTGATTACTAATGGATTAATTAAATAATACAGCTTCAGCTCTACTTTCTCACAAACACAAGCTTCATAACGTTGGTGCAGAACCTAGAGAACCAACACAGATTTAATCTAGGAGTGTTCACATCAGGTAAACCATGAAGGAATCATAGACCTTTGTTGATTAAACATATGACACCGTCACTTACTGAAGTCTCAAGCCATAAACATCAGCCGACACTCGATATCAACCCTGGAGATGCTCTTCTCTTCATGCTTCAGAGTTTTGGCGGCGTTTCTGTGAATCTGAGGGTTAAGATGTCTTTCTGTTCGTTCACATCCCCCCCGCTGCTGTCAGTAGTGATGGAATCAATAAAGTGAACAGGTTCCACTGACCAAGAACAAAGTCCCCCACGGCCACAAAGTCTGACCTGGTCACTTAGTTGGCGAGCTGGTCTCTTTTTCTTCATTTTGGGTTCAGTTTGATCGTTGTCAAATCTGTTCACCAAAGTTGTAAAAAAAAAAAAAAATACAAGTTTCTATTTAGTTTCTTTTTCCTTTTCCTTTTTTGAAGCAGTTTATTTTTGTCTTTCTGTTCTTGACACTAACTGGAGCTGGCGTCTTGTGCCTCTGCCTCTTTTTCAGTCTTCAGTTGTTTATCTATAAGAAACTGTATCAGTCACAACACGAGCACAGTTACTGAGCTCAGCTTCTTATAAACACCTGATTTCATAACGTTTATTATTTTTGCCTGCGTCTCTGAGGTTGGTTTATTCTGATTTTACAACCTCATCACACTCATCCTGCATTACCTGTTTTAACCAGAGACTGTTTATAAAGATGGATGAAATGATGGCTCCCAAGGTGAAACCAAAGTATCTTGACCTCCAGGTTTGTGGATGGGACATGGTCCAAACTAGAAATGTCAAAGTACACGCTAAATACATATTCCTTAAAAGATTGTTTCTGCCATTTTAGGTAGTTCTGATTTTTTTTTTTACTACTGTGCAGACACAGGCTCCGAATGACGTCATTCGAATGCAGCAACATTTTGGATTAATTGTACTTTCTGGTTACTGGAAGGAAGTTGAGACGTGTCATCTTTTTTTTTTATATACATGTGTCTCTCATACTCTTCAGCTCTTTTCTTGGGCTGCAGCTATCGATTATTTTACTAATCCATTCACTGGAGTTACCCGAGGAATCGTTTCAGCCCCACTCTGTTCACATGCAGCCAAATCCTCTGACAACTGGTGGAAGTTCGACACTGTTTGTCCGATATCGATTTAAAGTGAAAGTCAGCACTTTAACGTGACGTAACACAGCTGACATCGTGTCAGAAGATCTTTGTGTGTGTGTGCGCTGGTGTGAAGAAAATCTGTTTTTCCGTGTGTGTGTTTCAGACAGAAGGGAATTGTTGTGGCAGAGATGAATCTGCTGTCCTGCAGCCGTCCCCATAAATTGGGTACGGCAGCATAATATGGAGCTACTTAAACACTGTGCTGCCTCTCCCTGTGGTCCCCCTGTGTGACAGCTTCTCTCCAATATGCTCTTCAGAGATAGGCCAACTGGATTTTCATAAAAATAAGCGAGCCCAGTTGTTATGACAAGATTTTAATGGATTTACAGCGAGTCATTAACATTGCGCTTCAGTGTTTTCGAGGCTGTGACGCGTTGTGGTGTCATGGGACGTCTACAGAATAGATAATGTTGAAAATCTTACTTATTTATCATCTTGTTGCACAGAAATGTGTATTTTTATCCTATGTTTCATTCTAAATTAATGATGATTCCTCTTAAATGCTGCATATACTGACCAATTAAGCCCGGAGCTTAAACGTCTCATACTGCGAAAAACAAGATTTCTATGTCTTTTTTATTATGAAACAAACCTGCTCATTATATAAATATTGTGAAATTATAGAAATTCTCAATCTTAGAAGAAGTGCACAGAGCCTCCATTCAGATACTGTCTTTAAACAAGCCGTGAGCTTTTCACTCATTTTGTGATATCACATCTTTGCCCTCAGTCACACAGGCACAGACACAGTTGTTGTTGTTTTAAATGAACAGCCACTAAGCAACACTACAGGGAGATGCTGTTAAGGAAACACTGCACAATCAGGGCTTGTCAGAAAGTCAGTATATGATTGGACGGCCTTCCCAAGGACCAGTGGCTGAAGTTTATTACCTCCTCCAAAGAAGTTATGGTTTCATCTGCATTTGTTTGTATGTTTTCAAGCTTATGAAAACAAGTATTGGACAGTTAGAGAAGAACCCATTGGTTTGGATTCTTTTCTCCAATTTCCCTGCAAATATTTCATGGGTCTTGATGAAAAAAAAAAAGTGGCATGTTAAGGGGACTGATATCTGTGTGCATGAGTGTGTGCGATCTGCTGCAGCTCGATTGAACTTAAGGAGACTGTCGGGCCTTGGCGGAGCTAGACGCTCTACTGAGTGCAAAACTGGTTTTCAGTCAGATTTGTTTCAGTCTGTTTAGCTCATTTCATGGCTTTTACCGAGTATTAGACTATAATCCATTACCTGTGGTTGGCCTGGCCTTGAGTCACTCAAAAAGCAACCAGCCAATCAGAGGAGAGACCAACACAGTGTGAGACATTAAGCTGTAATCGACTGTACTGATATGATTCTTTTAAATCCAACTAGAAACACATTTCTTTCTTTCTGCTGCTGCCTCCTATCAAAAGATTTCTAAATCTATCTGCGAGTGCTGACGTTATTTTTTTTTTGTGCCGTTCCCGTACTTCCTGGTCAGCAGAACGCTCTGAAGACGTTTGAGTTGAGCACGCCAGTTCCCTTTGTCCGGGCATCGCCGAGGCCGTGCTGACGCTGGACACCTGCAGAAAGAAATCCTTGTCAAACATGAAGGAGTTTGTGGTCAGCACAATCTGAATGAGCTCTGGAATAGCTGCTGTGTTCAGTGAACTTTGTTTGGCAGAGATTAGTTCTTCTGGGTGAAGAAAGAACTCCGCTGCCCTCGGTCCTCTGGTTCAGTGACGTTGGCGTATAAAGACTCAATATCCATATTTTCAACCACGGATTAACCCTCTGACAACTGCAGGTGACCCCTAAGTGACCTCGGGAGATTGTTGTTCACACGATCCTGTTTAAATCATTCTTAAATAAAAGCTGTAATATCTAGAACATTCATTCTTTTTGCAGTAGCAGGCCAAGACCTCTTTTTCTTACCTCATCACGTCTTACCCTCATCATGACATCATGTTTTGTTATGTGCAGTGAAAAACCTGTTGATAATGTGTGCTGGCGCCAGAGAGTGGCAGAACTAATAAATGTACATCGTTCAAATAAATTATGAGGTGTTATTATAGTCGTGAAATATTATCGTCATGTTTCTATATATTCAAAATCTTTTAGATCTGTACGTTTTATGTGGTTAATTAGCCAAATATAATTAAATATGTCAGATTCTGAATTTTTTTTTGTTGCACCTTTATAATTTATTATGGTTTACAAAATCGTTTAGCTTTGGTTGTGCTGACTGAAGTGATTCAATGATTTCTTCTTACTCCAGTGTGGCACCAGGACTGTGTATGTGGGGCTGGCACCGGACCAGAGGGGTGTCGCTCACAGAGGAATATGCCAAAGCACATCAAGCCTTGGCTCCGCGGGTCATCGTGTCAGTGGGATCAATTCCATGTTGGTTTGGGTTTGTTGACAAAAAGAAGTGGAGGAGAAGAACATTGTCAACCTCAGCCTTCAAACAAGCTTTGGGTCAGAAGCTTCCAGAAATCAAAACTATCCTCACGGGGTTTTGGGTCTTTTTTCAGGAACCAGAACCATCAGATCTGTAAATATTGTATTTTATGGATCTGAAAAGTTTCTTATCCAGAGTTGAGTTTTAAAAGGTTGTCTTTCAAAGTGGAGAAGGTAACAAAGCACAAAATCCCGATTTTATTTTTTAAAAGACATGATTGTGAAAATAGGTGCATATTCTAAAAACATGAAAATCAAATGCTCGTTTGAAGAGTGGATTCTCAGTGATGATGAAGAAGTATGATCATGTTTACTCCCATCAGCCTGCCCACAGATTTCAGAAAAGGTTATGTGTCGGCCCACAGCAGCAGAGGAAGTTGTTATCGAGCGAAACTATTATGTAATTGACTGAGTTCTCTTTTGGTGTTTAATTTGCTTCATGATTATTACAGCTGACTTTTAGACGTAGGCGGGAGCAATATCTCTGGAGATGAGACATGAGGGAAATATTACACGTGTTTTTTTCATATTTTGACCAACACTATTCTACAGTCGTTTGTTTCTGATACTGCAGCGTGGTGCAGTGATTAAAACAGACTTTTGAAGGGATACCTGCCTACACGTGTAATAAAAAAGAAATGCTAATCGCCTCTCTGTAATACGCCTTAGAAGTCTCGCTAAAAGAAAATCCCCTCTTCTTCTTCAAAGTGCTCGTGGGTTTTCAACCTTCTTGTGGATAAACTTGATCGGAGTTAAGGTTTTACATTTCTGTGCAGGTTCCCCGTTGCACCAGTACAGCTCTTCTGGTTCTGCACTTGATATTAATTACTAATATCTGCTGAATGCATGGGAGTTACTTTAAACTCTAGCAAGCATTACGTGTTATTTGTGTTAGTTGTAGAAGTTGTCGTCATTTTATCAGAATTGTGTTATTCAGAATTCAGTTTTATTCTTCCAACAACTTGTCAGATTTACTTGACAATAAAGGTTGTTTGTCCAAGTCAGTGTAATCTCTACACGACAATTTTCACAACATTATTTAGGGAATTTGAACATTTTCCATATTTAAATTACATCCTTTACGTGAGAGATTTCCGGGTATGGTCATACGCTGTGTGAAATAAACCAGAAGCCAAAAATATTGTTCAGGAAATAGCATTTGTTGTTAATAGATTCAGCTGGAGGTAGTTTTTGCCTTTGACATTGCCCCTCCATCTTTGTTCGGGAGCTTAAACTGTTTTGATGTTTTAAACTGTTATTTCAAAATGAAGGTAGACCCCAGGTCTGCAGATACTGTGTGATTGACAGCTACAATATGGCTTAAAAAAAAACGTTTCCAAAAAAACCAAGATAGCGCCGGACAAAATCCCAAACTCGAGGCTTCAGAACCGCAGTTCACAAACCAGTGGATGACGTCATGGAGGCTTGTCACCTGTAGGCGGCTAAATCCACATTTTTTTCATTATCACTGGTTCAAGCTAATTATAACATCGCAATCCTGTGTTGACGGCATCATGGCACTAAATCCGACTTGTGCACAACTACTAAGAAATATTACAACACTATTAACATAATATAATGAAGGATCATTTAAAAGGGGACGACCCTGTCGACTCATTACAGCGTCGTGTCTCCTCACGTGTAGATTTTGAAGGAGACGGCTCTAACATCCGGATGAAGTTTGATCCTTTACTCTACAAATGTTCGCTGTATTTCCTTGACACCACGTACATGGTGTAGTGTTCTGCAGACACGAACAGGGACAGTTTGAAGAATGTGCTCCCAGGATTTACTTTGAATCTGTGGGGGACGAGCAGCAGAGTCTTTCTTGGAAGGCATCTGTACACAGAAATTCTCTCTCTAGGTTTTTTGAGATGAGTGCCAAAACCAAGTCTAATAATTTCTTGACGGTTCGAGGTACACGCAGTTTCTCACCGGCCCCCCTGCAGAACATAGAGGCGTGGATGGAGAACAGGTATTAGCCCCATAGATCATGTAGAATTAGCAGCAGGAACCCCTGTCAGCCCAGACATTGGCACTTAATCTTGGACTTTTGGCAGACTGTTGCCTTAACAGGTCAAATGATATCTATAAATCAAGGATCCCCCGGCGGAGAGTGAGCGGGAGCCAGAGAGAGGGGGGGGGGGGGGGGGGGGATGTATAGAGCTGCCACTGAGACTCCAAGGGAATAAATCCCGGTCATAAAGCCTAACCCAAGGAAATAATCCAGTCTATTCCATAAAGGATTAAAACCTCTAAAGAAGATTGATTGCCTCTTTTTTCCTTTTCTACGTGATGTAATCCTAGATTATGGAGACCACTTGGAGTTAGATTTTAAAGAAATTTGCACAGGATTAATGGTGAAGAGGGGCGTCCATTCTTAAAATTGCCTCTCTGGGTTGGCACAGAAAAAAGATGCTCTTTGAGGTTGTCGTGCTGCAATTCACGTCCGACACGTGAATTGTGTCTAAACTACGGGATCAGATCTAGAAAGTGATGTTTTCATTTGTCTTTTTAAATTCTATAGAACATGGAATTTGTTTTAATGTCTTTTCCAAGAGAAACCAGTGAAACCATCATAACCAACAACCACACAACTAGCTTATAAGACCATGTCTAAAAGAGACGACTATCAACTGATAGAATAGAAAACAGAATAATTAAAAGAAATCAGAGAGGATATTAAAAGAACATCTGATTACATTTTCTAAATCTTCTACCAAAAGATTTCTAATAATATTGAGTGAAAGTAGCTGGATCTCTGAGGTTAAAGGTGTAGTTTGTCATGTTTACTTTCTGATATGATATGAACTATATGCACATTCAGTATGTTTCAGTGATTTCAAATGTAATATTTCCTCTGTCACCAGTTTATTAGGTACACCTCGCTGAGAGTAACAGAGACCAACACGACAGTTCTTTGATGGAGGTTAAACTGGTGTTTGTTTATGGTTCTGTTCAATTGTATTTCTATTGAACATAAATATATATTTAATACAAACACCTCTCCCCTGTATACTGCACTACTGTTAACCAATGCTACATAGGTCCCTCACAATGATCGTGAAGATTAGACGGGATGTGAGGAATTATCTTTGATACCAAATCGTTCTTATTTGTGTTCAGTTGTTGTGTTGATGCTGAGCATAGTTGTGGACACTGTGAGCAGAGCGTGTTGTGTCCTGGTGTCCACAGTGGGACACGGAGGAGCACTGTGACAGACAGACTGGAATATCAGGTGAAGACAGTCATTAATGAAAAGTAATCACAGAGTCTGGTTGGCTGTTGAAGTCGGAGTAGAGGAACGGGACGTGGTCATGGAAATAGAGGTTTCTTCATTTGTGTGCGCATGTCTGTCTATCTCTGTGTGTGTGTGTCTGCATGTGTGTGTGTGTGTGTGTGTGTGGTGTGTGTGTGTGTGTGTGTGTGTGTGTGTGTGTGTGTATGGGGAGAGAGAAAGCGGACTTCAAGCAAAACGCTCCACCACCCATGGAACTAATTTAAAGTCCTCGTTTAGAGGCTGTCACACGGAGGGCTCTGACGACCACTGATCTCTGCACATTTAACGTCACGGGCAGCTGTCAGCGAGTTGACAGACAGGCCCCCACCACTGACTGATTACATACAGAGCCAGAGTGAACTCTGATCTGGTGAACTTTATTTTCCGTGGCAGGCCAAACGTGCGGTGCATGCTTCAGCTCGGTGGCCATTCGCGGGCCCGCCCCTGCCTCAGAGCCACTTCTCCATCTCCTCCATTAACACCACATCCCCCCTGTATGAATAATCCGTGAGAGGTTATGATTTTTTAAATTTGAGGATGGAGTTCCTGTAACACCTTTTGAAAATGAAAAAAATAAACACCTTTGGACAGTTTTAGTGGCAGCCTAAATAGAAGCTCGAAAGATTCTCCTCCGTGGTCTTTTCCAGGGCACTAAGCTCCAGTATCGCGAAGACTGAATATCACCTGAACACCTCACTTATCCTAAAGTCTGCATATTTTATTCCACGACACCGAGTATTTAATAGGATTTAGCTTTTGCAGAAATTGTCAGGGAAATTGCAAATGAAAGAATTGTGCCAATCTGTTCATCTGCCCGGTGTGTGTGTGTGTGTGTGTGCGTGTGTGTGTGTGTGCGTGTGTGTGTGTGTGTGTGTGTGTGTGTGTGTGTGTGTGTGTGTGTGTGTGTGTGTGTGTGTGTGTGTGTGTGTGTGTGTGTGTGTGTGTGTGAGAAGGCTATTTTAAGGCTAGTCGGCCACACGTTTATCTGCATCCAGTGGGAATGGAATAATCCAAATTCATTTCAAGATTAATCAGTAATTGCTTTACCTCAGAACCGCACCTCTCCCAAGTGGGCTCACATTAGTGCATTTGCTGAAATATTTGAACTGATTTCAAAGAAGCAACCCTCTGTGTCTCCCCCGTAAAAAAAAAACAAGCAAATGGAGAAAATTGAGAAATAACTGCGTGAAGTTTTTAATTATAATTAGTTTCACAAACTTCAGGTTTTAGACTTTAGGTTGACTGTTGGTTTAACCCTTAAACACATGAGGATGTTACTAAAATGGATGCATACTGTCCTTTGGTCTCTGGAGATCTAACCATCCGTCATTTAAACCACTTATCCTTTGAGGGTTGGAGCCAATCCAAGCTGGGGGTGTTCAGGCAAGAGGTGGGGTACGCCCTGGACAGGTTACAACTCCATCACAGAACCAACATAGAGACAAAGAAACATCCATGTTCAAATTCACACCTTTTTATTCAAAGTTTCCAATCAACCTAAGCTACATGTCTGTGTATGTTGGAGGAAGCCATAGTACCCGGAGAGAACTCCACACGGACAGGCCCCCGTCGGCCATCAGATTCAAACCTAGAACCCTCTGCTTTGAGGTGGCAGGTCTAACCACAGATTGAAGTATGAACTCTAATCATATCTCGTATAGATTTGTAGTTTTCCGCACTAATAAACCCAGAATAATATTGTTTTATCACTTCTAGATGCCTAGATTGTATTTTAACCTGAGTCTGATACACATCAGCTACTGTCGCTGCTCATTAGACACGTGTAAATAGACACCAATATGCCACTATAAACAATACAATATAATACAATAATATAGACTCCCGGCTCCTTTTTCGTGCATAAAAACTCGAATGACGATAAAACTGCACACAAAAGCTCAACTTTCCTAAATTTGGATCCGTGTATTTTCACAGCCCTTTCAAGACCCTTCCCAGAACTCCACAGAGGCTCTGTGAAGCCTTTTTGAACGTGTTGACGTATAATAACAGATCCTCTATATATATTTTCCGCTAACGGTTGAGGTTTCTTCATCTGTCATCTGCAAAGTGAGGCCGCTGCTGACATCTTTCTCTGCCTGGAAAAAAAAAAGAAAGCCATCAAATGAGGATTCCAGCCTCTCTACCTGCAAATCTCCCTCCATCTGCGGATTAGATTTAAGTCCTCCAAAATCTTGGGCTGGTGCTACATCAGAGGATGTGCGGTGCGGGGGAAGTTACGTAACTCATTAAGACCGCACTGCTCTCTCCTGGGTAGGTTCCTCATCCGTCTAAACTTGCAGCCTTTGAGCAAATAAAGCCATATAAGACGGTTGAACTATAAGACACCCGCAAACTCTGTAAAACTTTCAGATCTAACAGCTTGAATTCAACTTGAGGGCAGCACATTTGAACTGCATCATTAAGCGCCATTATGCCCGTGGCTTTGCTTTCTAATCAGCAGCGTTATTCCCAACCAGTGCAGTATAGATTAACAGCCATACAGGAAACGTTTTTTATTTCAAGTCATAATGTTTTAAGTTATATGGTTCAGGTCTTGAACATATCAGGGAAATATCATTCGACAAGTCTACATGAGAACTGGTATATAAGAGCTTGGTCTATAATTCTTCAGATGTTATTGTAAAAGTTTGACAAGTTGTGATGTTTTTAATCCATATTTTCTCTGACACTCTTGTCGGCCTCTGTAATAACTCCTTTGTCCTTCAGGAGGATCGTGGTCTCGGGCTTCCATTACCTGTCTTTCACGCGGCACATTAGAAGAACATTGCTGTGATTGGCATTCTGCATTAGCAATCCCCTCCCCTGCCCCTTTTCCTATTGTCATTCCACGGCAGCGGCTGGGCTGCAGCGTTCTCCCTCACTCTCTCTGAACTGCCATGACAACGCGCTGGAAAAGCCTGACGAAGCCCGAAGGCCTCCTCAGTCAAGAGGGCTCGGCTCGCCTCTGCAGATGACTGCACCGCTTCGTGTATTTGCATGAAGGAAAACAAAAGGCACGATTGAACAGGAGGATAAGGCAGCCCAGCTAAACACGCCCGAGAGACTGACCCCACATACTGTAGTTGGCAGCTCGCACTTTGCCACAGGAGTTTGTGCCGTCTGCAGGGACCAGAAATGATAGAAATATTTCTGTGTGGGTTTAATTACAGCCTCTGCTTTGGGTACTGCAATAATGGCGGAGCTTTCGGCTTCATCCCTCATGTGTTAAACTAAAATATTGATGTGGATCACGAGCACTGAATTGATTCCTTGTCCGGATGATTGTATGTTTAACTGGCACATGAGTGATGATGATAGTTTAGAGTGAAATTGAGAGGAATCCAGCAACATTTTGGCAATTTCTGTCTTTGTTTTTGTCAGATAAATGAGAAAATCGATACCAGTGCTACACCTGGAAAACTGATCCAAACTGGCAGCGGCAGCCAGTGCTCTGTTCAAGGGTAACTAAATATGACTTCAACCATGTAATGTGTATATCAGTAGTTAATCCTTACTTACCTGGGTGCTGTATTCCCAAATACCAACTTTGTAAGATCCAATACTTGAAGAATTAAAAATGTTCGTCATGGGGTAGGACAGCATGATTAGCAGTTTCAAAATGTGAAATAATTTGTTAGGGTTCGGTTTCTGAGTTTTTCAGGGATCATCTTCATGAGTTTGGAACCGATTCCAGATGTTGATCTTAATGATCTTTATAGCACTGTATCTTGTTGTGTTGTCACGTGTCGCTGTCTCAGTGTCGGTGCTGTTAAATGTCAAAGTCACGTGATGCACATAACTATCACTTAAATGTATTTGTCCCAGAAAAAAAATTAAAGTTTGCAAGTTCTCTCTCGGTCCCCTGGCTTAGGTTGATTGGTTACTTTGAATTGACCGTGGTGTGAATGACTCCTACTCCCCCGCGACCCATTAAGGATAAGTGGTAGAGATAATGGATGGATCGGGTGACATTGATATGGATGGGAAATGAAATTGATTCCTCTTTCTTATTTCATGGGCTATTTGGGTTTTTTGGTTATTCATAAACAGTAATAATTTCCAAATAATTCAGAAAGCAGCATCTGATTTGGGTGTTGATTACCATGGCAACTGAAAACTTTGAATAAATGTGTGGTCTGACAACAATTATACCAAATACTGTTCTAATGAGGACAGTCTGCCAAGGTCAGATTGCTGTGGCAGAGAAAAAGAAAGAAATGGACCGTCAGGAATTGTCACTGCAGATCTTACACTTCACAAAGTATCGCATAGTTTTACTATATTACTCATAGTTTAAAAATATTTTCACTATTAACTTTAGAGGAGAGCAGTACGTTGCAGTTGGCAGCCTTCACCCATCGTTGATCCATGCCCACTTCTTTATATGCTTTAAAAGTGCTGCATCTGCCAGACCATCAGAGGAAAACGTGCCGTGGAGGCCTCTCCTCTCTGAGATCCCCGGCTGCTTTGATGCCTCAATAGACCTGCAGCCAATAAGACACAAAGAGAGGTGGAGAGATTACTGATGCAACATATCTGAGTTTATAGCTGGATGAGGCAGCTCCGGGGCACAGGAGGAAAGTCAGACGCTCGCACTGAGGAGAACTTCCAGATACAAGTTTGGGGTTGTAGCACACGTACTAGCTGTATGCATAGATTACATGTTTACATTCATATAATCACTCTCCACATAATGGGGAGATGTTTTTTGGCTGTTAATAACAAATAATGTACCTTCCATTTAAAAATATATTACAACAAAACTAGAATGTTGTTAGTACTTTCAGGGGATTTGGTACAAATGTTCTCTCAAGGATGAGCTGATTTAGAATTTGGTGGTCAAAGGTCAAGAACGCTGTGAAACACAAATTCCGTTCCCTGTGAACGCGATATCTCAACAACCCTCGAGGGAATCCTTTCAAATTTGGTACAAGTGTTCGAGGATGAATTGATTAGATTTTGGAGGTAAGGGTCAAGGTCATGGTGACCTCACTTTATTTTGCCTCGTGAATGCCTCGAGAATCCTTTTAAATTAGTCACAAATGTTTACTCTCTTAACACTGATTAGATTTGGAAGGTAAAAGCTCGACCTCAGTGTGGCGGCTTCTAGTTATTCTGGATGCAATACGTTATGAACACCTGGAGGGAGGCTGCAGAGTGTTGATTCTGTTTGTTAGAATTATTGAGCATTGTTATGAGCAGAATTATCCGATATTCACCTCATATTTCCTTCATCCCGCACCTTTATTCTTCTGTTCTGGCTTGGATATCTCATATTTCACTTTTTTTGTTCAATTTTATCTGCAACAAAATTGTCCACTTCACTCGCATTTAAAAGTAACCTCTGGAAACAGGGATGAGAGGTGCAGAGGATGTCTTCCTGTTACTGTAGATAATCTTCGGGATATGATCGTGGACGCATTTAGCCAATGTGCCCTCTGCATCAACCTTGCCCGGAGCTAGTGTGGAGTTAGGGCAGCCTGCCTGAGGCCCGGCCATGTCTGAGTGATTAGATAAAGCAGGAGAGGCCAAGCGGTAGGAGCCGTAGCCAAGTTTCTGCTGCAGTGGCCACTCTGCGACCGGCGCCACATCAGCGAGCGCGACAGGAGGCTGTCACCTTTTTTACTCATGCACAGCACCTTCAGCGCTGCGATGCCGTGCCATGTTGATTTGTGTAAACAGTTTCGGAGCTGATTAATTTTCCAGAGCAAAAAATATTTTCGCTCATTTGTGCATTTGTCATGCCTTGACCATGAGCTATGACAGCACAGTTGGCTGGGGAACACTGTTATATATTTCATGCAGCCTAAGTGCGGCTTTTTCCCTGCCCTGCTCTATGGTAATGAGATTCACTGAGGTGTCAAATACTGCTCTGGGCGTATTCCCATCTCCCAGTTCAGGTCAGAAGAGACCCAACGCTTCGACAGTCGCGGATGTAGCTGAATCATGTCTGACATGACAGTGAGGGTTTGAAAATACTGCAGCAAAAACACTTTTCCCGACACAAATAGGATGTCCCTTTTAATACCAGGACGCCACGCAATCTGAAAATGGCATCTGATTTGAATGAGACGGTCTTTTATATGCACATGAATCCATTACAGCCATGTTATTTATCCGTCCAGTAAATCAAACCCCCAGGTGCTGAAATGCATTTGGGGGAAAATGTGAACAACAACAACAACATGTGGTTCCCGTCGCGAGCCCCGGTTTATTTTATTTTTTCCTCCTGAGCGCTGACTATCACGCGAAGAGGAATGTTGTTGAATGGGATTCACACTGCACCAAACCGGCCGTCAGCGTGGAGTCTGAGTTGTCCATAGCAGACGCTCAGGGGGATTCATGATGTCTGGGATGATTCAGCACTCGCCAGGATTCCTGTCATCTCAGTCTGATGGTTTCAGTTCGAATCTTTGAAGACGGCCATGTGACTAATTCAGGAAAATATCACAGCTCTGTCGATGTGCGGCGTCAGAACCCAGATGTATGCAAATTCCCCACTTAGCTGCGAAGGAGTAGTCGAGCTTATGGAAAGAGTGGGAACGACAATCGTCGGCGTGGGCAACGTACCTGCGCTCGCTGTGTGTCGGCAATGCTAACTTTATTATATCGTAATAATGATGTCATCGTAATCTTTGACACAAAACACATTTTCCTCTCCCTTTTTTCCCCCGGTCGTCGCTGCACTGCTGTTGTTGCATAAGGTTAATTATCTTTCAGGAAAAAAAGAAAAACCCCTCTCGATGGGACTCGCAGAAACATTGGCCACGCAGATGCACCGCTATCTCCCAGCTAATTGACAAGCGCTTCCGAGCTCCGGTGCCCACAGGAACCGCACCATCTGTACAGCCGTCCATAAACGTGTTTTTTTTTTCCCATTTTCATTTTTAGACAAATGCATATTTGACGAGCAGGTTTTGTTTGATTAGCTGCCTTAATGAGTCAAAGGTTTTGGTCCCACGGCTTTATTGACACGTTGATGGGGGCGGGGGGGGCGGGGGGGGGGGAGCTGTTTGTTTTGTTTCGGAGTGAGACCAAATATAAATTACAATAACGCTTTGAGGCCTCCTGTGACTCGATTGATGCCTTTGCTAGCGTTTTATATCATCTGGTGACGGAGCGGGGTTTTTTCTTTATCCGCCGAAACCCAAGCCTCCCCAATCCCGGCTCCTTTTTACTTTTTCAAATGCTGCTTTTCGGATTATGTTCCTCTAAAGTGGCTGCATTCTTTTTTTTAATCCCCTTACCTTGCTCCCTGGCAGATGTTTGCTTCATTTTGGCTTTGCATGGTAGTAATTTACTTTTGTAGAAGCTGTAATGCCACAGAGCAGGTAAACAACAACAACTGGCTGTTAGCGATGTGGTGAACATGAGCCGATAAAGCGTCTAAAGGTGGATGTGTAGTCGGCGGGCACACGTTTACGTTACTGTTCTGTGTGAATGGCCCTGTGTGTGTGTGTCCCTGCGTGCCACTGTGCCCCCTCAGCCCCCATGGGAGCCGTAGCATGGGCACTACTTCACAGATGGAGTTTGCAATTGGATACCTCCAGTGAATAATCTTCTCATTACTTATCATGATGAACTGTGGCATGCAAATATCAATAAGGGACTGTGGTGAAGCAATCCAATTAAGGCCTAAAACCAGGAGTCTCATTAGTGCTGAGTCTCTGATAATGCAAATGACACCCCAGCAGTAATCAACCTTGAATATAAATGGCCCCGGCAAATCCACCACTACAGGTGATTGTGTCTACCTGGACGTGATTAAATAGTCGAGCCAATGCTGCTCTGTTTGAGATCTTAGAGGAGGAATTAGCATCCACTCCCCCCCCCCCCCCCCCCACACACACACACCACTCCCCCCCCTCTGTGTAAATACAATGGCCATAAAATATGGAGAATAAGCTTGAACACTCAGGGGGCTTATCTGTGGCCTCAGCTCTGGGTTTTTTTAATTTACATCTTTATATGAAATTTTGTGGAACGCACAATCGAGTCTTGTCATCTTCAACCTCATCGTCAGACCTAAATGTCATGGGATGATCCTGCAAAACCCCAAAGTGTTATTTCACGGCAACGTGTTTGAAATTCTCATATCTGTATAAATATATTTGCATGGTAACTACAATACGGGAACGGTGTAGCTCTGATTAAAAGAAAATGTATAAGGTACGGTCACGGTTCGGCAGCTGTAGTTCCTGTAAACTATGGAAAGCCAAATCCACCTCCACATAAATCGTTATGTCTTTCTCATACAGGTTTAATAACAATATCTTCTAGTTTGTTTTTAATATATATAGAATAGAAAACCTTTATTGTCATTGTATGTTGAAATTTACAGTGCCACTCCATAGGGTGCACAGGAACATATTAAAGTATGTAAAAAGACACAAGATAAAACATATTTCATACACATACACGCCGACATATAAAGTAGGAGTATAAAGTGCGTGGATCGCTTATGATTATTGCACAGTTCCCATAGTTCAGAAGGTTGGGGCGTAGTAGGCAGTTTTGATTTTGTGTGTTGATTTATCGTTTGAATGGCCTTAGGAAAGAAACTGTTCATGAGTGTGGAGGTTTGAGTTGTTAGTGACCAGTGAGACCTTCCTGAGGCCAGCAGCTCAAACACATACAGGCCCGGGTGAGAGCAGTCCTTTAAAATCGTTCGGGCTCTAGAGAGGCAATGTCTTGGAGTCGGGGAAGGGGACAGCCAATGATTCTTTGTACTGTTTTGATCATTTATCAAAAATCCACGTCAGGTCGGGTTTACCACATACTACACAGTTGAGGGCACTGCGTTGAGAGTTGACATAAATCTCGAAGAGTTGAATCATCCAAAAATGAAACTGACTCCTGAGAGCTTCACCCTCAATTTCCACCCAACAGCTCCCCTCTCCTCTGGAGGAGTAGAATTAACTAAAGTAAACTGCTCACTTGCAGGGTCGTTGAACATCAGCCACACAGCAAACACCTCGCTATGCTCATTTTAAACAACGCTCCTCTGAGAGAGCACAAGGTTTTTTTTTTTTAATGTCTCCTCAGTCTTCATCGGTTTAGAAATAGTTAATTATGTCTTTTTAATCGAGCTGTAATGCAGGAGACAGGACGGGGTCAGCACAAGCCGCCCGTCACCAGAGAGGGAAGGAGAGGCGTGATGCAACAAAAATGCAACCTGACAGAGCCATCCCCCCCGAGGCATCAGACTGTGTTGGTGGTCCTGTGGCCATATCACGCCAGCTGTGGGAGCCTCTCCAGCTCAGGCACATACACAGACATGATGATACACCCACACTGTTAACAGGTCGGCCAATTACTGTGTACAGCAGTCTTAAAGATGCTGCAACATCGAAAACATTTCATTTCACTAATCTCATGTTGTTTAATCCCGGTAAATGTGGTTTTTGCACTGTTTACAGTTGAGATATAACGTGTTAATTAGTGACAACCAGGGAAGATGTTTCCCCTGTTTCCAGTCTTTTTAACCTAATCTTCCCCCGACTCCATAATTACATCCACAGATGTAAGAGTGGTATCAATTCCAAATCTAGTCGTTTAACTAATCAATAGGCAGGTTATGAGAAAGTCAAACACTACGGTTTAATTCTCCCTTATCCTCTGATTTTTAGTTTTAGATTTTCTACTATAGCTATACCGGTTTTTTACATCTCATAATTTGTGGTATTCTTGTATTAAGCCGTGGATTTCAATTTGAAATTCCTGGAGGGGTTGTCTCAGAGATTTAAGCTGTACAGAAAAAGATCATCGCAGTTTCTGCTCATTACATCTTGTAGTGTAGTTTAGCTTTTATAAGATTTTAATATCTTTAGAAATCCCAGCGACTCTATCCGCAGAGTGGGGCTTCTGGCCGCTGTGCCACAGATCTGCCCATCACAGCGAAGAGGACATTTCTTGAATCTCCTTTTTTTTTTTTTTCTTCCTCCCTGTCCCATGCTACATCCTCCTCTTAGCTTCTCTTTTAGACCGTGACTTCCCCCCCAAGCTCTTTGGCTCGATGACACCAGTCTCAGCACAACTTTTCAGACACGTTTGATTTCGTCATGTCCAGGTCTGCCAATGCAGGCTTGCGTAAGGTGAAGCTTTCCAAGATTTGGCAAAGAGCGAAATCGAAGAGCTGTCCTGCCAACAGCCGACGGGAGTTGAGCTCAAGTGGGAGAAAAAGTCATTTTTAACAACTTCCCACTTAGAAAATTTCACATCAATAGAGAGAGTGCACCACATCCTGCTCCTCTCATCACGTTGGCTTTATTCAGAAGGAAAAACAGAGGGATGTAAAAACACGCTCAGAAGCTCAGTCTATAAAAAAAAAAAAACATACGATTGAGAGGCCACAACTGTGTGGATAACGACGTGGCTGTAAATGGGTGCTCCAATGTCTTGCAATTTCCAAAGCACCCCAATTTGGCAGCACTTCAGATCACAGCTATCATCTTCCATAGCTGTAGAAGCACCATCTGTTTACAGATCAGCTACATAAGATATGTCAAAGATATGTGATATTTAGGGAACTGGAGCATTGTTTAAATGTTACAATACCGCTTCTCCTGAGGTCTGTGGGTTGTTTTTGTACATTTTAATAAGGAATTGTCACATATTATATATGTTTTTTTTACATTTATGCACCTACATTTCTGATCATTTCTATGATCCTTGTAATGCCGTTACGTATTTGTGAAATTCAGCATTTCTACTTCCGTGTTACAATGCAGAAAATGAGTTCTGTAATGAATTATTAATCGTAAGTGTTGAGCAACGTGTTCACTGTTTATTAATGCGTTACAGCAAACGGGGGGGGGGGAGAAGAAATCCTCCACAAAGAAATGAGGCACAATCTGTGAAAAGTGTAGATTGCACGGGAAGACATTTATTTCTAAAAATCTATCCGTCTGATCTGACTAATGCTGCTGCGCGTCATCCAGCAGCTTGATTAAAACGGCTGTCAGTGTCAGCGTGTAACCAGATTACTGAATTATTCTTTATAGTAAAACTGGATGTTCTGTGAAGTGCTCCAGCTGTGAGCCTTTCAACACACGTTAGGAGTGAAGGGGAGCTCATTAGGCAGGATGGAGTGTATCCAGAGGAGAGAGGTGTCGGCTTCCTATAGACCATAGGTGTGAACTTCTCCGGGTATGTTCGAGAAACCCTGGGATGCGCCGCCGTTCTTTACTGTTCTCGTTTTTTCCTTCGTGGAACTGTGTGGCGGTCGTCAGGAGCAGATGTTGACGGTGACAACAATGGCTGATTGAATACTTGAAATCCTTTTTTCTCATGATATGTCCTTGATTTCAAATAAGACAAAAGCAGGCTTCTCGAGCTCGAGCCATTGAAATGTGAAGGAGTCGTTAGTAAACACTTGATGGTTAGTTGCTGTTGCTAAACGACTAAGGCTGCAAGTCACAGGCGAAAGAGAAAAAAAAACTCCATTCTCTCCAGTTCGTATTATTTCATTTTCAATATTATGTTGACGTAGTAAAGACTATTTTATAATGTCACGACGTCCTCCTTGTCATTGGTTACTGTATCAAGCTCATTTGCTGATATGCTAATTATCGAAGTTTCACTTTATGTCAAGCTAATGTCTAATTGTACTGTGTTGTGTATTTTTAGCAATATTGTATTGGTAGTGGTCCAAAATGATGTGAAAATGCATATCTTCGCAAAGCCTAATCTTCCAGTAGCCCTTTACATAAAGCATCTATATTTGGTCCATTTACAGGTTCATATGGGGTTCGACTAAAATGATTTACACTCTGAAAACACTCATTATTTCTCTCGTACCGTACACTTGTAACCATGGTAACAATGGCATTGGCCTTTCTGTACCAATCTGAGTCAAACTAACAGGTCAGTGGACAAGTTACATGTTACTACGTCGATGCTCAAGGGGGGAAAAATCCAGGAAAGCAAAAGAAGAGATGTGTCAGGCTCAGGAGCAATGTTTCCTACTGTTAAATCAAACCGCACTTTTCTTAACAATGTTACAGAAGACACAAAGTACTCTTATGTACTGGGCAAACCTTTTACATTCACACAAATCAGTTTGACACAAAACAGGAAAAGGGAAAAACTTGAAAAGCATAATACAGGTGCACTTATTGAAGAAGCCCATTATGTTACAGATTTTTTCCCCTTATATTAAATTCCTCCTCCTCCTCAAATTCCCTATTTTTCTCTGCCCTCTCACGTCCACACAATGTACCTACATACTGCGAATCAATTTCAATTGTACCGACTCTTGGAGGGTTTTCTATGAAAGCACAGTCGCCGCGGTCCGACTTAAGTTGTAGGTGGATACCTGTAGAGGAGGCCAATCGGGCACCGAGCTCACTCTCAAGCTCAGTCGGCTCACAGTCGGCGATGTGATAGTGGGCTGACACTCTGAAAAGCTCTGAGCTGCCTTGAAGAAAATCCAATTATGATCTGTGATTCCTCTCCAGAAACAGATTACCTATCTCACTAATGACTTTTCCCCTTCCCATTCATGCCCTCTCTAAATGAGATGATTGGGAGACTGAGTGGCTGCAGGGATGGTGATGACCATCTCTTCCTTACAGGTCTATCAGACGGACAGCTGGCATTATGTATCAATACTTGTCTTGAGATTCCCAGGTGAATGCAATTCACTTTTTAAGGATTATTCAAACTTTATATATATATTTTTTTTTAAAAGGCAACAGAGATCTTTTGCTCAGTTTGATTCAATTTAAATAAAAGGAGGTGGACAATCAGACAACTACTGGTTGTCCTTTCAGTCTCATAAAAAAGTGTCTGTACATACAACCTGTTTTTTTGAAAAGCTGAATTATGGGTTGTATAACCGCCCCCTATTATATATTTAATATTATGGTGTCATCAGGGAAGGCAAAGCAGGGAATTATCTGGGGCCCTGAGCTGAAAGGCGGCCCCCTGAGAACAGCTGATTACAATACTCCACGGCAAAGACAATTTTATGAGACTCTAAGTTTTATGATCGGCTACAGGTGACTGCTACGGCACTGGGGTTGGTTATCGTTTGGGTTTGTCTTATTAAGTTTGTCGTGTTCCTCCCTTTACACAGAATTGTTGCACATCCCAGTGACAGAATCCAGCCATTTAGCTTTCAGGCTTTTGCTGTTGTGTCGACTCGAGGAAGCTGCTAGCTAACTATAGGCTAACGTTGCGTGCTGCCAGAGCCATGCAGAGGATGTGTTGCCCCCTAATGAGGCCTCATGCCACTAGCTGTCTGCCATAAGATTCATAATTTGACAGTTTTGTTGGAGATTAGAACATCTGAATACGTAATGTGTAATATTTTAATATAGTTGTTATGGTAAAATAATTAGTTTGGTTCATTATCGGGCCCCCCCAGGTCTCTTTTGCCAGGGCCCCTGAAGTCCCTTGATACACCCCTGGGTGCTACTGCAACAAAGCTAAACTTTTCCACAGAGTCAGCACTTCCAACCAGTGTCCTTGTATTTTATTTTTTTTACCTAAAATTTACTTTTTCTCTTGAATATCTTTTAAGTGATGAATAATTCCACAATCCATCCATACAGCTCAGTGAAGCCTCTATTTCAGAGCCCTGCAGGCATCACACGGATAATTAGAACCTGGAAAGCGTCCTTTACCGGGATCATACTGGGATCAGCTACTGCAGAGATTACAAATCATTTTGTGCATTGTGTCTATTGACCACGCTTTGTGTGCTGGATATCTGTAATATGTAAATCAAAGCAACTTGTGTATTGTGGGATTGCTAATCACAGGTATGGCCTGACTACTGTCCCCTCAGGCAGCATCAACGTGACGGGGGTATTGGACTAAACATATTGGGGATGATTTTTAAATTTTGTTTTAATCCTGCAAATACTGAACCTACAGAAGGCTTCTTTCCATCTTCTGGGATTTCACGTCATTTCACACAGTATAGCTTGAGGATAGAACGCCATTTTCTCTGCAACACACCAAAGTGTAACTACCGCACCTGCACAGATATCCCTGCCAGGGCACCTCTGATTCTGCCTCCGAAGCTCTGGCAACACTACGGGCACACTGGCACTCGGGTGGAGTACCTGCTGCCAACCATTAGAGCTTCACACCTGAGGCTAAGTGAGCAGCAGTAACACAAACCACAAAAGAACCAGCTCGGCTTTGCAGTGTTTGCTTTTTGCTTTTTTTCTCCACCTTCAGACCACATCGAATGAGGGACTCTTTCTCATCCCAGGACTCGCTGTTTGCTCGTGTGCGCCAAAGTGAGTAAACATGAGTTTTACAGAACAAGGAAGCTCAGTGTGTGTACTGTACGTCACTGTTGATTTCGTCCTGTAAATGTCCGTCGTCTTTCATTCTAAGCTTTTTTCGTTTTTTTGAGTCTCCCTTGTTTCAGCATGCTTCCTAAGAATAAAGCGATCAGGAGGTGAGTTGTAGATTCAAGGAGAGACGCAGATTGATGGTCAGCGGACAGATGGACACAGCAGCCGTCAGAAGGCCCGGTTGACTCCTCTTTTCTTCCTTGTCTTGAGTGATCAGAATCATTGGAATTCAGCAACGTTCATGGACCGGGTAGTTAGCATGTCTCCAAGGTTAACATTTTTAATGCAAGACTGAGGGATTCAGAGAAGTGCTCCTTTGAAGTTTCTTGTAGGAGTCAGAAGGGAGGCTGCGAGGCTGTTGAAGACTGTCTGCGATATTGACATTAAAACTCAACACATAGAATGATGCCAATTGAAATTTCATAGTGTTCCCTTCGGGAAGCTGGGGAGTTGGGCATGCCAGTGTGAGATGAATAATGAAACTCCTCTCGCTTTGCTCATTTTTTATTTAATGTGGAACTCTCCTTTGTTGCTCCCCGAAGCTCCACGGGAGCCGGTGTGCACATAATACAGGTGTGGAGTCAAAAGAAGGGAGTCAAGTTCTTATTTTACACATGCATGAAACTGGGCGTGAAGGTTAAATGATTATGAGTAGTCTTTTGTTGTGGATTTATGGATCACTGCTGGCTTGTTGTTTGTCTTCACACGCTGAATCTGTAAAGCAGGCTTTCGTAAAGAGTTTGGGCCGCGTTTCAAATCTCATTTTCACTTCGGGATTGACAAAGGTACCTCAGGGTATAATTGAGTCATGCCATTGTGTGTGTGTATATATACACACACACCCACAAAACGTGGAGTGCAGTTTTCCCTCGTCTTCTCACACATTCAAAACGGGTCACATCCACTTACTCACACTGCCAGTTTAGCCCGTAGGGACTTGAGAGGTACGGTCACTTGAGGTTAACTGAATTTTTGCTGGGTACATGATCTCGCTGGTGCAATGGGTGACTTTAAACTGCTGCATCTTTGCCCGGTTGGAGTCCGACTTTGCAAGAGGCAGAGGTGTTGCCAAATATACATGATGTAAGAGTATTGCGATATAGTGACAGAAGAGTAAACGCGTATTAGTCCACAGTTGAAAGAAGCCTCCCAGCAAATGTACACTTTTTTTCTCCAGAGCCTGACGGATTTATCGGATAACAACGGACCAATATGAGCCTTTCGCAGACATACTTTGGTATCGACAGTGTTTGCTGCTGCTTTTATTTGACAGAATAAACAATGCGCAGTAGAAGTCAGTAGAGCGCAGACCTCTGCACCCAACTGTCCCTTTGTGCAATCACATTTATATTCACTAAATCCGGATCTTTATTTACATCTGCACCAAATTACACAGACTCATAAAACTCAGTTGCCTAAACATACCTGATTTTCTTCATCAAGATCCATACATTAAAGAAACTAGGGGGAAAAAATCCTGATTCCATCCCCTGATCTGTATCTGCACCACATAATGACATCTTAGGAATTATTGCCAATTGTTTAAAATATTCATAGATATAAGTTTTTTATTTTTTGGGGCATCGACCCCCCGAAAATCCATTTTGCTCGACCCGTCTTTGTGACATTTGCTCAAAACTGGTTTCAGGAAAGAGATTTGAAACTTTATATATTCGATTCATTCTTCTTGAGTATGAACTAATACTCAGTTGGAGCGTGGACGGAGACGGTAAAGCTGGAGAGAAAAGATCGTACTGATCTATTATGGACAATAAGAAGAATATGAAACAGCAGCAGCTTCATTCTCAGTCTCTCTCAGTGCATGTTCTGCAGCTTTGGGATGGAAATCTGACGGGGAGCAAAAACCTGTTGTATAGTCATCGGGCCCTTTTTGAGATTTTGTTGTATAACACAGGGGTGCAGCATGGGATGGAGACTCGACACAGCACAGCTAAACTGCACAAGCCCTCGGCTGAGTTACAGAGGCCGGGCTGCAGCTCCTCCTACAAGATTGAAATCCAACCGGAGATATAAGACACAAGTATCTATCCAGACAAAATGGCACATTTGTTGTTTTTTTTATTCCTCTGAGCCATCGTTGTAGGTTTTACGCATTCAGGCGGAGATACCGGGGATTCAGCAAAACAAGGCCTTTTTAAACATCTGTTGTTTTCCATTTGTCAGAAAAGAAACACCTGCCCTCCAACCCCCCCCCCCCTCCATCTATCCTGTTGCATCTCCTCTGTTCTTTCTTTTTTCTTTTTACTGACGCTGTTGCCTTCAGGGACTCGGAATCATAGCTCATCTCCCAAAAGGTTAATAACCCGATGAAAAGTCAAGGGCATCTGTTTGAGCCGCGCCACAGCTCAGTGCTTGGGAAGCAGAAAGGAGGAGACAGGAGAGAAAGTGCCAGGGCAGTGTATTGGATTTTGATTTAAGCAAACAAAGGTGGTCACCCTTTGCAACCCCCAGATGGACCGGCGATGGAGCTTCTTGGCTTTTTTTTATGAGATCATGAGGTCGGGGGGGGGGGGGGGCAAGAGGGTTGTTTGTGTCTCCCATTATGATATTGTCTCTGAAGTATTTGATGGCCGGGCAGATGCTGCGTGCTGCCAAATATTAAGAAAGGTAGGGTTACAGGCCACGCCGTCAGAAGAAGAATGATTCCCTTAACCTTTTGTGATATGGATTCAATCTTTTGCTCGGCGTGGGGCAGACTTACTCTACCTGCATGCGTGGCTTGACATCACAAGTCACTTCTTATTCCATTGAAAGGAAGTTATCCTAAAAAAAAAAAAAAAACTGTGGTGGCTCTCGCATTTAGGGAAATTTGGTTTTTCATCTCAGGGCTTCGTCCAGGAAAATGTCCTCATTTTTAAAACCCCCCTGAGAGCGAAAGTGACTCCACCTGTGAGTCCACAGAATCAGTGAGTCGCGCTAATTAGCAATTACATCCACAATGGCCCATGTTAATTCACTCAGGGGGAGGTCATTGTAATTCATTCTCATTTTCAGAAACTAGGACTGACATTAAATTAATGCACCTAAAATAAGTGGCATTTAAGAAGCAGAGTCCTCCAGTCACAGGGGCAGCTACAGGCGCACACACACGATTATCTCTGAACAATTTCATTCTTTTACTCAGTCCCTACACACACTCTCTCTCTCTCTCTATCTTCTGTTTGAACCTGTAGCTCTCTCAATTTCTGATTGAAATCTAATCTTCGCTCAGAACAAAGCTTCCGTCTCTGTCCGACACACACGTCCACACTCGGGCCGCGTCTTGTGGGAGATCGCTCTTGATTTTCCCCTTGTTTCTCCTCAAAGACGAGTCCTGACCGCTCTTACACAACCTTTGGCATTTACATCAAATCCAATCTCCAGCAGAGGACATATTCAGTTTTATTTTTAAAAAAGTTAGCAGCTTACATTGTCATTCTGATCTATATAGATGGCACGATTCTAGTGTTCTGGTATTTGTGGCGAATTTCAACATTTGAAATTTGAGGAAAAAGACAATCTACCAGAAATCTATCATCTAAAACTCTTGTTTCCATAAACATTTATGCTAAGGAAATGGAATTTCTTGTTATTAAAGTCTGATATATACACCCTAACAATCCTATATTTGCATTTAGCCAATTTCCGCTGATATACATGTCCCTGGATGATTTATCCGTTTGGCAGAGGTAATATTTACAGTAAAGATGTTTTCAGATATTAACCATGAAATACACTTTCAGGATCTTCTTGTTAGATTTAAAGAAACATCTATCCCACATGTGATATGAATAAAGAGCAGCTCACACCTTTCAACAAATAAAAAAAGATATCTTTGGGGAAACAGAATATCCACCAATGTGTCTTTTCTGTGACAATACCTAATTGCAACGAGCAATTAAGAAAACACATCATGGAGAAAAAGAAAGCACCCAATCCATCACAGCGCTCAGATGCCCTATCAGGAGATTACTTGATAAGTTGCCCTGCCTAATCTAGATAACACGGCAATTTTTCAGATTTTAACGATTTCCTCAACGGAGTCCTGTCTGAGGAAACTCCTAAAATAAAGAGAGAGCCGCCACGCTGATGGAAGAGGAATAGAAATTGTTCCTTTTCCTGTTTTAGAGAGAAAAACAGCAACATTTCAAGATGTGGATTTTTAATTTTATTTATAAAAAGGTAATTCTGAAAGTTTTCTACATGCACTTATTCAAATACTGTGTTTTTCTATTCAGTGGTTTCCAACAGTGAATACAATTATCTGAACCCTGTAGACTTGTCATTTACACACCACACAAATCCAATGACTCTTTCCCCATCTGCATTTGCAGATAAACAACAAAAAAAAAGAAATCCAATCCACAGACTTTGCTGTTTAAGCCCAGAGTTCAATTCGAGCCGACAGATTCAGAGGAGATTTTCTTTGTAACCTGTGCTTTCACCATTAACCACATAATGTGAACCAGCAACCCTGGACATGGAGCAAATTGCATCAGATGCTATCATCAATCTCTATCTGTTGGCAGCGTGTCTTATAAACTTACCAGGGCCGAGGAGCCGTAGTGTTGTGCTGTATCTCAGTCACACAGATCTGTTCCTGTGTGACAGCCCATGAAAGACCTCCTTGATAGACCCTCTGCACCCCCGGGATTTCCAATCTAACCCAAATAAAAGAAAAACAAACTATTGTTACAGAGCGGCTGACGTTGCCAAGCTGTGCTCTTATTTTATAGGTGATTACATGATTCTCATTATATTTTGGGACGCAGTAGTAACTTGACTGTAGGTTTGGCAGTGTTTGCTTGTCAGTCAGTCGGTTCAACTTTTTGATGCAAACTCAAATATCTCAATAATTCAAAAAAATATATTATCCCGGCACTTTGCTCCATGATGCTCAGACAATGTTTTCTATTGTCTCAGTTGATCTTCAGACGTTTCACCTCCATGAGGTTGAGGTTTGTGCTTCTGAGAGAAGTAAACAAATGTATGTTTTGTTCCACAGTTTTAATTGTAATAACTATGGTAATCCCATATCCCATATGTTCCTTGGCTAATGACCATACACTTTGTTGTGCTAGGTGCTAATTAGCATAGTGTACCATGCTAATTAGCATAGTGTACCATGCTAACGTGATAGGGTTAGACAGTGTGCAACAGAAATGAATGTCCTCACAACGTTTAAACTGAACTAGAACTAAACATATTCTAGATGCTTCATATTAAAAAAAGTAAAAATCTCACACGTTTTATAAACAAAAAACAATGAATGTAATGTGAACGTAGTTTAAATCTCTACTGCCTCCTATGCTTACACTAACACACGTATACTACCACACATGTAGTATATCTTAAACATATCATACACACATCATGAATCCTTGTGATATGAATTAGGTCTGACATGCAATGCTTATTCTGAAGACATTTACCCAAATAATGCTTTTACAATTTTCAAATAGTATTAAATTCTCGCAAAGTTAATGTTGTTGCTCTCATATATTAGATTTTGTTTTACTTTTCACTGTTGAACTCATATTGTGAGCATTGCCCCTAACATTTGTCATAGTCTTACACTCATAAATATCCAATACTGAAACTTTTCTGTTCCTCGACTCATTCATAATATATCAGCTGGAGTGTTTGGGAAGAGGAAGTATGTCCTGTGCTGTTCATGTGTGTGTGTTCAGCCCTCTGCTGTATATTTCACAGAACTTACAGAAACATTAAAACACCACACAAAACCCACATTACATTTCTATAGGTTGTGGTTGTTGAATTATGCCGACAAGACACTTAAATACAGGCGTGCTGAACATAGATTGGTGATTTCTGTGCACAATTACAAACCTTTCTGAGCCGTTGACAAAGATCGTTTATCTCAGGTTTCAGAGAACGTACCTCCCCTGAAGGATCTGCTCTAACGAAATAACAACAGCTTGTCTTTCAGTTTTTCTGATCAAGCCGACTTTAAAGCCGTCCTCAGCACCGAAAACCCATAAACCCACTAATGATCCACGGCTGGCTGCCAGTGATGAGGGTTGCTCTATTTCAGCAGCTCTTCATCTCATCTCACTGCCTTTGATTCAGATGATTGCTGCGTTTTTTTACTTGACAGAAAATGAGTTAACACCGAAGACCCAGTGTTGAAGCTCCCTCTGTGGTGCAGGTTCGAATCCAGCTACATTGATGGTTTCAACAAACAACATACAATAAATAGCAGATTTAATGAATGAGCAGAAAATTACCCCAAAACTACTGAACTGATTTTGTAGAGGTGCAAATTTGGGCTAAAAAGGAATTTTCTTTATTATTTCCTATTATGTTACAGAAAAAAAATGTATATGGAAAATAAACAGCAGGTTAGAATATAATTTAAAAAAGTCCTATACAGGTACTTTATATAAAAAAAACATAAATGACACCAAAGATAGTTTTCATTCTTTTATTTAATAGGAAGTCTGATTTCATTTATTTAATTATTTTTGTTTGTTTGAGCTGAAGTTACAGAAAAAGCATTTTTTTCCATTTATTATCATATGTAAATCACTTTTTGTTTAAAGTGACTTCATTAACTATTATGAGTCACAAATCAACCTGAAGCATTTATTATCCCCTGGTTGACAAATTACAGCCCAAGATCATCAGGTGAGATATTGATGATCCACAATCCTTTTTAAATGAATCATGCATCGTTGATGTATTGCTTTATAAACTGCTCAGCTTGATGCGATAGAATTTTGATCAGGAGCCAGTGGGTTATTTTAAAGTCGGTGTAAACCTGCTGTTCTGTGCCGGCGCGCTGGGATTTGAGCGGTGACCAGTTTAGGTACTCGAACGTGTGTGAATCTCGCCGCGGCCGCCCTTGTACTCGCTCTCAATGAAATGAGGCGCAGGGCGGCACTTTGCTCGCTGCTCCACTCTGTTGCCCGAAAGGATCAATATCCAATTCAGACTACAATGCCTTTCGCCAATAACCACCTCACAGACCGAATCACTTGTCCTAAAAATCGGTCTCACCTCCACTGCCTTTGTCTGCCGCCGCCTGTGACTTAATGAGACGTCTCTATGACAACGACAGCCCGTGCCAACGTCTCCACCTTCACCGCCGCTGTCATCATCGTCCCCCTGCCTGTAAAACTGCTCATATTACTGTCAAATACATTCACTGGCCACTTTATTAGGTCGTCTGCCACTATAAAATCTAATGAAGTCTAATACAACAGCTCAGCCATAAATACAAGCTTTACACGGATAATAATCTTGTCAGAGGAGCATTAATTTAACTTAATGTTAGTTACAGTGCTGGTGTTGACCTGGACTATATTTCATTGAGAGGTGTTTATAATATGTTTTACATTCACCACTGAGGAGGGGAGAATATTAGAAGCACATTTTAATAGATTACAAAATCCTTTTAACAGGTTTCATTTCGTTTGTTTGCTGATGTGTACTAAGATAACTTTTATTTAACAGAATAAACAAAGCAAGAGAACCCATTGGCTGTTGAAATGTGTCTTTTAGTCGGTTGTCCACAACAAATTGTAGTTATTGCTATTATTTCAGGTTTTTTCAATGTTCACAATGATCAATTCAATGTTAACTAAAATATTTACAACACTTTTTGGATTAATAGTTCTATATATTTATTTGTATTTGTTTTCTGTTCATTTATATTTATTTTTTAACTAAGTTGATGATGAAGCCTCAATACATTTCTTTGTCATAACGGTTTGATAATGAAATCTTAGGAATGATTGACAAATATCACAATGGGGGAGTTTTTGCTCCTTAATATTGTTATTATCAGCACCAACCCCCCAAAATCCATACTGGCTCTATTTCAAACTCATATATAAGCCGACTGAAGCGTTTGACTATAAAAATTCATACACATCCAGCAGAGAGCAAAACTTCAGAACACCTCCACTTCATCCACAGTACAAATATATTCGATGGTGTCAGAGTTGGCAGTGATTTAGTGTTTATGTCAAAATCTGCTTTAAACTCAAATATTTTTGACTGTGTTGAGTTGTTATTCTCGGCATTGAAATTCCACATGCTCGTGTGCATATACTGGGGATCACCGCCCGATATTGGCCTTTTATAATGAGCACAACATTAAAATTCCATTTTCTGTGGTGGACCCATTTATTTTTGCAGTCCATAAACCACCAAATATATGCTCCTGACTGTAGCCCTTATTAAAACAAAGCCACAACTGGTGTACGCTTGTCAACGGCGAGGAACTTTACTTCTCATCGGTGCAGTGGTCGGACGTGATGGGAGTTTTGCATCAGTACTTGGAGTCAACAGCACATGACCTTTTTAATTGAAGCATCTTTGCTCCTAAAACAAAGCCATGAAGTAAAAGTATGTCTGTAGATTAAGTTAGAATTATTTCAAGGGTCTTAAAAAGGAAAGCTGCTTTCAGACTTGCGCTGAAGTGCAGACATTTTTCTGAAATTCTCCAGAGGGGCTGCATGTGAGAACGCAAACGTCAGAGTCAGATGGTCTGGATATTATTGATGATGTTTCTAACACGCGACAGACGTGAAGAAGAGGCTCACGTAGAAGATGCAGACAAGGACAAGCAGATTTGAGAGCTTTTGGAGATGAGGGCCGTCGCCTGTGTCAATGTGCTGTAAATAAAAACACTGTGGTTTCCCAAATTCTACACGTCATGTATGTCATTGGAATGTTCTGGCGAATTCCTGCTGTTGTAAAAACGTCTTACACAGATATTCTACCGCTGCGTTTTTCATATGTGAAGGCAAAGTCCAGAAATCTGATATTTTTCCGAGTTCACTTCTGAATATCTATGGTTTCTGATTATTATGAAAGAAAGACTGCCATCATCTTCATTTTCAAAAAACACAATTCCAAGTGGTCAGATAAATGAAATTGAGTTATTGATTAATTCTGACAATTATTAGCGCAGACACCAAATTCAATCTGTACCTGGTTTTGAACCTTTTGTATTATGAAGGAAGTCTCAATATATATACAGAATATTCATATCGCAAAAATGACTGTTTACACTTTTCTCTATTCTATTAAGAAATTGTGGTATAATTTTTCTCAACAGACCAGTTCAGGATCCCTTTATAAAAATCAGTGGGCTTTATCATGACTTATATCTGACTCTCTTCATTATTCCAGCTCTCACTATCATCTCAATAACCATGACTGATGGTGTCACCCCCCCCCCCCCCGACACTGGCTTCATATCAGCAAACCCTCCCTGTGTTGCTGTGTTGTCACCTGATCCTCGTAACATCGTATTTTGTTGTTTCATTTGAAGGATTTTTCTCTCACATGTTTCAGTTGAAGGAAAATTAAAACTGTGACCCAAATATAAATATACCTGTAATCCCGTCATACAGATTTGATTATTACTCACCCGGTCCCACTCCTACTAATACTGTCCCGCTAAGTCCTTTTTGTTAACAATCCAGATATTCAAGGAGAAATCACATTTTTTTTACACAAGCAAATCTTAAAGAGAGTTCTGGCTCCCGTTCATGAGTCGAGCTGCAAAGTAAATCCATAAATAAATAAAACATTGTATCTAATAAGAGACACCGATGAGGAAAGTAGGACGCTTCAAATACACACAATCCACGTAAAGGGAAACAAGCTCGTGACAATCAAAATGTTTTCCTGTTCAAGGTTAATCCATTAACTCCTTTACCTTCTTCCAGCTTTCAGCTTTATTTCATCACACATAGTTTTCAGGGTTTTTTGTCTTGTTTATTTCCACTTCGAACTTGAAAATGATTAATAAAGCAAAGCCGGGCAAGTTTTCTTCTTAATATAGCCCCATTCAGACACTGCCTCAAATCAACAATAAGACATTAAGAATACATTCAAATATGAAAGTTTAATCGAGGCAATTCAGTGTGTTTTCAGAGGCAAATAATAAAAATAAAACATTTAATTTGATTGAGAGAAATTGAATTAAGAGAAAACATTTTCAAGGTTACGTTTGGAATTTATTGGTAAGTTACATGAACTGACAGCCACTCACATACTTTTATCAGAGTATACGGCTCCCTGAAAGTGAAGCCAAAGCATCTTGATCGCCCCCTGGTGGCTGGCTGCAGTATAGGTCATAAACCATTATACTCACTACTGCGCAGACTTTGCTTCTAAATTATGTCACAAGCAAGATGGCGGCGCCGTTATCCAGGATAGTTTGGCTTCATCTTTCTACAGTTGGAGGAAATGTGTTGTTTATCTTTATATACACAAACTATGGTGTAAATTGTTTATTAACCCAACCTTAAATTAGGAATATAGTAACAGTGAGTCAGGATGGTGAAATAAACATTTAGATTAATCCTGTTGTTTGCTGACATCAGATATTAAATTGATTTAAAGCTTGTGTATTTAGATATTCGGATTAAAGCACAGATACATTTTTTGATCTGTAAGGAAACGATTCCCCTCTGAGATAAGAAAAAGATTCTTAATACAGCAAACGTGTAAAATATGTTTTTTTTTTAACCGTGACCTTTTTGCGTTCCAAGTTCAACCAAACCCGATGCTCAGCTCCGCACCCACCTGATCTCGGCGAGCTGTGAAAAGCATCATCATCATCCAACACCAGCGGCTGAGAGATCCTGACATTTAAATAAAAGATGATGCAATTCAAAAGAAACGCCAGGCTTCATAGAAAATCTGATAACACGGAATAGCTTTTACTCCCATTTCATAAAGAGGTCCTCACTTGAAGGAAGCATTATTTTTATCTTCTGTGCTACGTCGCCAGAAGATGAAATATTCATGGGCCGCCTCCTTCATATTTACATACGTGTTTTCCCTCTGTAGGTGTTTTCATCACGGTGATTCGCTAACCTGTCCTTTTAATTGTACCGTTGAATACCGAGTGTCTGTCGCGCCTGAGCTCTGATCCAGACAAGCAGGAATCATGTAAGCTAAATTCCTGCTTGGATTTGTGCACCTGAGACATTCGGAAGTGAGATCATTGTCATGTAGCCTCATTGTCAAAAGACAGCAGCTGATTAATATTTCATCTCTCCTGCCTACGAACCGCTGCTCGCTGCTTACAGATGTTCGCAGCATTAAAACCCTGTTGTGGCCCGTGGAGCTTCCTGTGTTTGAGGGTTTGGATTGTTAAACTGTGCGAGTCGGCCATAAAGCTGCATTTGGTCCTTTTGTCTGTTCGTAAAATAAAAATCTGCTTTTTGATTTAAAAGACACTTGTTTATCGCTCCAGCACAGGAGATTTTGTAAACTAAGTTATTTTGCGTCGACAAAGCAACATGACATTTAGTTATCGATTCAGTTTTACTTAAGCAGCATTAGTTTGAATGTTGTTGATATTTGAGCAGAGCCAAGATGTTAAAACTGAGAACAGCTGTAATGGCTCACACACAAATCTGATTCAAATCTGAAATGTTTCTCCACAACATGAAATGATGTTAATAAAACATAGTTAAAACCAATGCAAATTAAAATTCCTCTTCATTTGCAGCATTTCCAAAATGGAATGGATTCAGGCTCCATCCCTGCGCTGAGTTTGGTTGAAATCAGTGGGGATGTTTTTGTGTAATCCTGGTCACTGATGAACCAACACACAGTCCAGTGAGGCAGCGTGAACAATAGCAGACCCTGAAACTGCTTCACCTTCATCCACTGGGAGCCAACATTAATTAAACCAGTGCTTTTCATGGTTTGACATGTGAACGGCCCGTAGCGGGTCACTGTCAGGAGAGCTCACACTGAGTGTTGACATTTCTCTCCTTCCTCCTGCACGTTCTACACAAGTGTCATCCTTCCTCTCAACTACAGAGGTCGGCGTACTATATATACGTATTTTTGTACTTTGAGTTGGGGGGGGGGGGGGGGCTCATCTGACGTGGACAAGCTGCTGTTCTGCTGCACGTGTGAACGAGCAGGTGAATCTCTGCTATTGTTCAAGATCATCTGAGACTTAAAGTGAGTTTCAGCCCATTGTTCCATAAATTTACAGTTTTTTTCTTTTTGCTGCCCCCTAAGGGCCAAAAAGGGGGTTAGTGTTAAAAAAAAACTGCTCTAGATTTAGTTTGAAAAGAAAAAAGACAACTTTTCTTTAAACCTTAACCCTTAAAAAAAACGTTGGTAGAAAATGTTGAGAAAATAAGTTCCGGGGACCTATTTCAATTCAGTCCACAAAAGAGTGGAAACCCCAAAAAACATGGAGAGGCAACTTTCTGGGGCAGAACAAACATCCCATAAATATCAGACGTTCAAACTTCTGTGAAATCCTGTGGAAACCTATCTTAAGACTCATCTTTTTAATCTTTAATCTTACATTTGGGGATGCTGTTTAAACGTTTTGATATGTATAAATATGTGTGTGTGTGTGTGTGTGTGTGTGTGTGTGTGTGTGTGTGTGTGTGTTTTATTTCATATTTTACTCTAGTTCATCTGAAATATTGGAGTTGCTAAGTACTCAGATGCTCAATGTGAATCTGTGGGAAATACCTTGAGCTGCATTGCATGTAGGTGAGAGTTACTGTGCAAAGGAGGTTTTATTTTCACCTCTGTCCATTTGTTTCTAAGCAGGATTACACAAACACTACTGGACGGATTACCACCCAACTCTGTGGGAGGATGTCCTGTGGCTCAGGGAGGAAGCCATTCAATTTGGGTGCGGCTCCAGAACAGGGGGCGAATCCAGGAATTTTTACAATTGTAAGATAGAGTGGTTTTTTTAAAGTATATTTCATGTATCTTAATGAAAAACATTCAGGGGAAAGATATTTCTGTGACATTTGATGCAGCCTGTTTGAATTAAAGGGGACTGTTGGGCCTTGGAGGAGGAATGTGCTCCACTGGGTCACGTTCTAGTTATTTTTTTAAAAGTAGAATACAGTAGAAGCAGAAGTTGCATTCCACTGCTCAATATGTAAAAATATCCAGGGTAACTGTTAACTTTGGCTCATTCGATATGTGCTGCACATACAGGACAGCATGGTAATGTGTTCGCTGCTCCTCTGCCCTGCTCCAGCATTCCGCTGCCTCGCTCCCTGGAGGCCACCGCACGGCATCATGAGGTACGAGGAAAGCTCCTCTCAGGCCGTTTGCCCTCCTGCAGAGCGGCTGCCACGAAATCCACCACGCACGTTCAGAGAGAAGCTGCCAAGCAAACCAGGCTTTTACAACAGGTTGGGATTTGTTGATGTCATTATTGTTTTTTTGCAGAATAAATCCGCGGGGCTGCGAGCTGTTGTCTCATGCATCTTTGCAGTGATGAATATTGCATTGGATTCCTGCTTGACTGGCCAGGCCGGGCCAGACCTTAATAAAATCACTGTGAAATGGTGAGGTAAATTATGCTCTGACTGCGTCGGCACCAATTAATTATTCATCGGCTTTTCAAACAGTCCAGACCTACATACTGACAAAGCATCCGATGGCCAGGCAGAAATATTATTCACAGAAAGTTCTGTGCGCCAGAAATAAAGGATTGTGTGTGTACCTGTCATGGAAACAGATGTATGAAATGCAAATGGAATTGTATTACAGGCTTTTTCACTTCCTCAGAACTTTGTTTACCCCGTGTTTACTGTTTTTATTCACTGAAAAATGTGAGATTATCATAATGGATGTGGCTGTACTGCACACAAGCCACTCTGTAGCTAGAGAGGACGGACACGTATGCAGAACATTGCTCAACAAACAGTTACATATCTATTGATATCGGTATTTATGTTATTACAGCTGAAAGGAAAACTTTTACAAAATTCTGAAAACACACTGTAAGAAATGATGTCATTGTATATTTTGTTTATGTGTAGTTTTTTTAAGTAATAAATCAAATGTTTACAATTTAGAAAAGATGTGCATTTGCGTTTATATAAAAATGTTATTTTTTATTTCAAGTGATATACATTTGTGTTTTACTATTATATGTTGTTATTTTTAATAAAGTTTAAAGGTTAAATGGTAAAATATCAAGTGTCAATTATATTTTCTGTCATAAGGTTTTGATAGCTAATATACTCATAAGTATAAATATTGCAGAATACTGTATAGATCATATCAAATTTCTTTTTAGTTCCAAATATCTGCATCAGAGACCGAAATCTATATTTGCCTCGGCAAAGTGATCCTGTAATATATTGATGCATCAAAGGGTTTTAATGAAATTACGATATTTACGGATGTCATCAAGGATAAAAAAGACGAGGCTCTTCAAATAAAATGCATTATAATGATTAGTTATGAATTATTTGACCATATCTAAATTAGCTTTTATATCAAAAGAAGTACATGTACAAGACAAGGACATCCTGTGTCATCCTCAAGTTTCAAGTTTCAAGTTGTATTCGTCATATGCAAGTGAACACCGGGTCGGCGGTACAATGAAATCTGTTGGACAAGAAGAAACCGCTCAGCTCAGCAGTACAATAATTAAATAAAAATAAAAAAGCAAGGTAGAAAGAGCTTACCATAAATAAGTCAAACACAAAACTAAAACTGCACACATTCAGGTGCAGTGTGAAGCAAAAACTCACAAAACGTGTGTGTGTGTGAATAGTTATCACATCCTTTCTAAATGGTCAAATTTAATTTCGGAAAAGAGACCAAGGTTGAGCTACGGCTGCATGATCCATTATTTGACTCGAGCATACGCTGCCTTTTTCCTTTTACGAGCCTCCACGGGGAGGAAGCCGCATCCTAAATTCCTCTCCACACCTCGGCGTATTAATGAGAATGCAAGTGCTGATGGTTTTTATTTGCAGCATGGACGCTCAAGGTCTCTGGAGCTGCTGGAAAAAAAAAACCCGTGCATATACCTGCGCCACACTCCGGTGCCCTGTGTCTAAGCGTGAGAGTGGAAGGTGCAGCTACTTTGCATGGGGAATTTCGAAGTCAATTTTCCTAACTTCCTCAAGCGGAAAATAAGCAGAGCACAGATAAGATGGGAGCGTGCATTGGCGGCTGTGTAGTATATCTGCTTTGTGAGAGCATACAGTGAAAAATCCTGTCGACTATCAGCAGGGAAGCAACTGTAACTCAAATCACGTTGCATAAATATTCCCCCATCATCTCCACGGTAATGTAGACAGCTCATCCGACCATTTCTGGCTCCGATTTTTGTTTTGTTATGCTTTCGGTATATATACTTCACTCCTCAAGCTGACAAAGCCATGAAGCTATGAATTCCGGATAAATGGATTTACTAAAAGCTCGGGTAAATGCTTGCGATGCAGCCATGGCATCGCGGAGACACTAATGAATGCGGTTAAAAGCCAACACATAACTACAGTGAAAGAGTCATTGACCCGAGCAGTCACACTTGAGGAGAATTGAATTATAAAGGGATAGGAAAATATTTGAAACTGTACAGCACTTATAGGGAATAAAAGCGTTGTCGTATAAAACATCTTCAGAAATTTCTTTTATCTGTATAAATGTGCGATCAGCAGGTCTGAGAAAGTTGCTTTGATGGACTGTCCTTATATTTACAGGCTGCCTTTTTTTGGATTTGTAGCGACGTGTCCTGACAACTGTTGGATGGTTTGACATGAAACTTATTTTCCCCTCAGGATGAATTTTAATGTGATAATCTTTAATAACTTCCACCAAGGAGGTAAAAAAAAAACTACTGCTTGGTTTACCATAAAACTTTGTGAAAGAATATGGGTCAGGAAAGAACCCAGATCCAGGAATTGTTTTGTAGAAGTCTTTAAAAAAGATTTCATTGATTTCTCTGAGAAGAATGAATGGATCTTGATGGAAATAATCCGACGCATTTAGAGGATTTATATTAATGAGTGCAATTTGAAGCAGCTTGATTGAAATGATGGGGACTATTGGCTGAGGTAAGCACTCTGCTGATTGCCACTAGCATTACTTAAGTATTTTGTAAATACTTCTCATTAGTCTCCCAAGCAGCAGAGGAAGCAGAAGCAGTTCAGTCCTCAGACATCAGACGTGTTTAGGGGACTGATATTTATGAGTTTGTGCAATTTGGTGCAGATTCAAATAAAGATTGGAGGTAAGCTCTCTACTAAATATTTCAGTTTATGAACAAATACCTGCAAAATTCAGCTGTGCTTTGTGTTTAGCATCAATCACAAAATGTAAACTCAGGTGGTGAACATTATATCTGCTTAACAACAGCATGTTAGCATTTCTCTCAGTACGTGTCTCAGTACGGTGACTGTAGACGTTTTCATCTTTTCTCTTGTACTTCAGAACTAACAGGAAACACGGATCAGAGGCTTGTTGTTGATCCTCCACAGCGCACATCCAGACCGATGATGCATCCTTCCCAATATGTAACACCTCCTGTGTTTGTTCACAGCTTGTGCAGGAGGAGCAGTAAGAACACAAATCAATACATGCAGACACACAGAATACAAACCGCCCTCCTGTAAATAGAAAGAATGACCACGGCTGGTTTGTGCGAGCAGCTTATTACGATCCAGAGTTCTGTTAAGAGGAGGATGGATGAGTGGGTCAGTCTCACAAATTCCTTTCCAGGTTGGACATTAAAACTATATCTATTTAATATATTTTCTTGACTTGCCATGAGAACAAAATGAACAATGAGGGCATTAAGTATATTTCATTTCAAATAATTCTCAAGGTATAACCTGTAAAATAAATGGAACATATCTGATGTGGTTTGTTCAGGAGGCCACAACATCACACCAGCATGAAATCTGTTTGAAAGGTTGAATGAACATAAGTGTTTATGTGTTTATTAAACATTTGTAAAAGATTTGACACTTTTCTTTTGCAGTTTGCAAAGGGTTCAATGGAAGGATGAGCAATTCTATTCTTCCTGCTCATCAACACCAAGCATGTGTTTCTGCTTGTAATTGGAAGTCGAAAAACAAATAAACAGGATTATAAATATTGAGATTCCATCTAATGCTTTGAAGGCCTCTCTTCTAATGTGGCCGATCAACACAATGCAAAAATACGCCTTGTCCACAAGGTGTCCCCACCCATTAACATATTACGAGTCACATTATTTGCTTAACAAAGAGGGTTTTATTTTCAGGAACATCTCAGCTTCTGCACAACATCTATCACACCATTTAATCCGGAACAGCTGGCATGTGGTCGTCCTGCATAACTCACCATCTTCATTATGATGTCCTGCCACCCCCGTGAAAACCGCAGCTCAGTCTGTCGGCCACGCGGGAGGCGCAGATAATGAGTGGAATTCAAATGTTGTGCTCGAGTTATGTGCTCGTTGCAGCCTCGACTGGAGCCGGGGCCCGAGCCAAAGAGGCTCACGGCGTAACAGTGCACTTGTCTCTCAAATTTTATCACTCAATAGACGTGCCATCTGGCCGCGCTCGTAGGTGCAGGGAGGTGGAGATCCAAAGTAGAGGCAGTAGTAGAAAAGGTCAGACAGAATAGAGGCATCCGTAAAATCACTCTTTCTTGGCATCGCTCCGAAAAAGCGGTGACATATCCAGCGTAGATCTTTGATGTCTTCTTTATAGTGGGGAGGAATATGCTTTGGCCACAAATGAGGATATTCATTTTTTATCACCGGTAATAATAACATTAATGCCTGTATCCTCCTGATAATAACCTGTCCCATGTCCTTGATGTGTAAAATAATTGAAGGGAACAGTGTGAAATTGCCTCTTAAAAAAGATTTGAGTTGGATCGGAGCCAAAGTGCCAAGGCCGCAAATAGCAGGAGATAAATCTGCTGATGCCCGTTTCCCTGCATAACAAATCCTCATGATTACCTCGCTCTTCTGTGTTTTGTGTGAATGATTTTTCTGGGGCTCAATCAGCGGCTCAGTCATTCAAAAATGGATCCATCCTAACCTCTCTCCCCCGTGAAGGCTTGAAAACTCTGATCTATGGTACTGCAGCAGGAATTGACCCTCATCGGATAAACCGCTCCAAATTGCCTCCCTGATATATAGCAGGCCCTTGTTACCGCGCTTCCCCCCTCTGTCAATTTTCCCTTCCCCTCAAGGTCAGCTCTCCATGCTGTTGGACAAAGTAGCAGAACAGCTCTCCCGTTATTGCCTGCCTACCTCACACGCGGCTCGCCGTGCCGCCGCCCCCTCCGCCCCTCTGCTCCAATCACATTACAGATACTTTAATGACTGCCGCCACCTTCCTGCAGCGCCACGGGGGGGTTAGAGGGGGAAGAACGTGTTGACAGCACAAAATGGCTCCAAATCAAGGAGATACAAGGTTTAGATAAACTCTAAAGCTTAGAGGCTCTAAAAAGCCAGTGATGCCTCAGAGGTGTGTTGATCATATTAGCCTCCAACAAAACCTAAATTCACTTTATCATTTCACTTGTAGGACTGCAAGCAACTATTAGCTCCGCTAAAGAGGTTGTGTTTTCACCCCTGTTCGTTTGTTTGCAAGCACGATGATGTAAAAACGAATTACCATGAAACTTGGTGGAAGGAGGCGGTGTTAGTCTGGGAAGAACCTGGAGTTTGTGTCTCTTCTTTAATATTGCATTTTTTGTCGCAATCTTTTTTTAAAGATTTTTGTTGATATCTCAGAGAGTAATTAATGGATCTTGATTTTTTAAATCAGACATGTTTCAGGTGACTGATATTTATGAATTTGTGCAGTTTGGTGCAGATCCAATTAAAAATCCTGATCTAGTGAATTTAAATGTGGTTTCATTAGGGGACTGTTGGACCGTGCTGGAGGTACACTATGTACTTTCAATTTTAACTTTTAATTACTTTCTGAGTTATTTAATCAAATGTTTAAAAAGGAAGACCTGATGAACAAGACGCCACAACCAGAAGATATTGGGTTCTAATTTCTTAAATGATTGATTACAACAGTTTTCAGACGTAAGGAACTCAGCAGGAGGTTGTTGGGCTCACAACAATAGGAGAACCTCTGGAGTGGTCAGGTGAGGGGTTTAGGATCTGGCTGTAGAACGCAGGAGGGAGGACATGACATATAAAATACCAAAGGCTTTAGAAACTCTTTGTCAATGTCTTGTACTTGTTCTTTTTCATCCTAAAGATATTTGTATTCGTTTTTATTTTTTTTATTTTTCAGTTTTGATTCGGTCTTGTGTTTAGAAATGTCAACACACCCACTCACCCATTGTGCGTTTTCCTACTTTATTCTAACACGGCCTCACTCTGACATTTTTTCGGACATCCTACCAGGGGCCTGGCAGGAATAATTCCCGAAAATGTCCTGAGCACCTACCGTTGACATTTTCATTCTCGCATGCAGCCCCTTACAGGAATTTCAGGAGAGTGTCCATGAGCTCAGTGGATGTCTGAACACGGCTTAAGTGACAAAACAAGTTGTTTATCACAGCCTCCTGAAATGCACACAGCACGTCTGCTTCAAAAATCCATTCATCTGAGAGTTTTCTGATTTCCAGGCTTGGTTACGTCCAGACGGTGAAAGCTATTTGTTCAAGGTTACGGAGCAGGATTGTGGTGATTGTTTAAATAGAAAAAAAGACAATGTTGACCGACACTTGCCCAGCCACCGTGACTGTGAGGTTACACACTGTCATTTGAACATCATGCTACTGCACCGCCACCTTTGCACCTGAGAGACGACACTCTTCACTCAGCCGGAGAGAAATCCCTATCAGGAAAACAAAGGTTGTTTTCAGAGGCTTTATTTGGTGGGAGGCCCTATTGAAAATAAGGATTTCTTATTATTATTTCCCTTTTTCAGGGCCTAGACATGCTCAAAAGATCATGAAACTTTGCAGGAAATTCAAGACCTACGGATATTTTACTATTCTGGAGGAATTTGAAATGGGCGTGGCAAAATGGCTCAACAGCGCCCCCTGGAACGCAGCCCCTAGGTTTCCCTTTGACCGATCTTCACAAAAATCGTAGCCCAGGTGTATCGTGACCAGACAACAGCCCATTGCCCACAGCAATAGCACACGCACTCACACACGCACTCACGCTCACACACGCACAAACGAACACATTAAAATATGACATGAGACACATATAGCATGTAATGATAAATCCTTACAGTAGTGTAGCCTCAGGGTTGCACAACAGATAGAGATTGTACAGTTCAATTTGCTGAATCTGCCAGTGAAGCCAATGCGATTTGTGTTGTTGTTAGGATTATATGTTGGCCTGAGGGTGGCGCTAGAGGACAGATCGTGGATGTGTTTACTCTTGAGCCATGCGTGAAATGTCATGTTGATGATCATCGGAAATGCTCAGTAAAAACAAAGAGAGCCACGGAGGCGTCAACGGCAAATTCAGAGTTGATTCCATAGTTTTCAAGATGATCGCGGACAAGTGTGTTGGAAAAGAGAAAATATTCAACTGAATGTGAGACTCAATAATAAAAAATGATCTTTAGTAATCTGATATATGATCATAGCACATTTCATTGCAGTGTGACCAGTGGTTGTTGCTTTGTGTTGTAGTGAACCAAAGAGCTGAGGTCACCATCGTCTTTAGGCTCTGCCACTAAATTCTAAAAACTAACCAGATGTTATAGTGACGTTTGGCTCATGGTTATTCACATGGGGAACGATAATGAGAACTGAATATGTTTTATCTCTATTAAATCTTCTATTACAGAATTAAGAAGAGAGTGAAGACTTGCATTCTCAGATTTTCACATGTGACCGGCCCCTCTGAGATAAACCAACAACTGTATCTGTGGCACTGAATACAACACACACGAACAGATTCAAAGTAATAGTAATTACTTAATATATAAAACTTGATTTGTGTAGCACAGAGGAGGCACTATGACTCACTGAGTTATAATTCATGGGGTTGAAAGAGGATAAATGATAATGTGTCCAGTTTATTTTGTTGTACAGCACAATGCTGTCACTAAACTGCATCTCATTGAGTGTATAGGGAAGTCACACAACACCAATTACAGAGATCACGTGACCTCCTTACAACAACTTTACATTCCAGAGAGCACTACAAGGTGGAATGCACTGATTGTCCTGAGGGTGGCACCAGGGGAGAGACCACTCCTACCGCATGAACTCTGGAGCCACTGGCAGGAAATCATGGGGGAGTGGAGACGCCATGTAAACCTTTGAGTTGAGTGATTTTAAATGGAGGAAATGTATTGATTTAAACAGTTTGATCGATTGCTCTCCCCAAGATGTGCATTAAGATAGTTAATAATGGGAAACAATGGACAGTGCGTGCAGGGAGACACTGCAGGAGAGTACTGTTTAGTTTGCAATATTAATGTAATCAGAAATGTAAATATTACACATTACAATAGGCAGGATAATTGCATTCATCCTATTATAAATAAATTGATTTATGATTATTTATATAAGCAGGTCCTGCACGTCTTTTAATTTGAAGGTCTGGGCAGTGTAATAGGAGAACCACTCGCTCTATAAGAGAGCGATGGACAAACACCATTAGATTAAGGGAGTGCAGAGAAAAATGAAGTAAATAAAAGCAGATTGTATCAGTCGTACAGTGAAGATGATCCAGAAACCGCTCCAGGAAGTTGTGACTCTACTCCCACCAACCATGTGGCAGGACGGGATATGAAGTATGTCTACCCAGCGTTTCCACTGGGTGACATCTATGGGAGGGTTTTTTCAGTCGTCCTCAAAAACTGAAAGACCACTCACTTGAATAAAGATGGAAAAAATGCCATAGAGCTTCAGGAGCAGGATCATACAATGAGCCTGCAGGAGACGGTAACATGGCTGCATGTGCATCCTTGTGCTAATAACTATAACAGATGATCACGTTCACACATTTAGATGAGCAATTGTAAAAAACTGAAGTCATGTTGTTTGGTGCATTTAGTTGATAGAGCAGCAGAATCAGAACTGAGCCTGACTAAGTGTAGTTGTGGCTGAAAGAGGACAAGGAGACAACCTACTGAAATGAAAATTATTCATATCATGGCCTTTTCTCTGGGGGTCACCCTTTAATTCTATTACTATTCATATCGTAGATGTGTGTGAATATATATTATTTCTCCAGTCTCCTTCCATCCAGCAGTTTTGTTTCCTGACACGTAACGACCGGAGCTGCACGTTGTTCTTCTTACGTCTTGAACCTCACAGTCACACCTCATTTACTGCAATATTTTTTTTATTATTTTCCTCTTTCATTTTCAAACAGACAAGTTGTCAAAATAGAAATCAGTCAGACAGCAGATGATATGTTAAATTTGTGCAGGTGCAGACATATGTAAAATAACACGGCAGTGCCTGCAGCTTCATTTCATGAAGAGACAATTCAACAAACATGTAGCGTGTACTTTTTTAAACAGTTAACACTTACCAACACTTGATAATTCCCCTGCAACTTATTTATCAATCAGTTATCAATCAGTTATCAATCAGTTATCCCTGTGATAGCGGAACGTGCCCCGACCATACATGCTTTATGTGTGCACACAGTAAACTGCTCCGCTCGGTGTTTGCCGTGTGATGAATCACCACCCGGCTGTTCACTCTCCAGAGATTAAGAAAAACATGTTGGATTCATTTTTTGTTATTTATTATTTCTTTGTTTTTCCACACGACAAATATGTGCTTTGTGAACAGTGTGTTTTTAAATTACATTTCATTTGGCTGGGAAAGAGGTTGGATTTTATTTATTTAAAAATGATAACATTAAATATTAAAAGCTATAAAAGTGTTTGCATCAGAAAAACTCTCTCTCGTGTATAATGAAATAACACAAATAAACTTCCAGACCTCCGCGGCTGGAGGTTTTTTTCTTTGACGCAAATATTTGTATTTTATGATGCGGAGCACGTTTGATCTTCAGTGCGAGTTGCTCTTCCAGGGGAAATTTAGCTGTTGGGTTGGAAAAGTGCTTCAAAATGTAAATGTTTCAAGAAAGTAAAACAGAAACCTGTATTTAGGTTTAAAGTTTCTTCATATTGATAAGCAAGACCAGGTACTATTAAAGATAATGAGGCAAATAACCACAAAGAAATAAGATAAATCCACTTGTACCCAAACAAGAAGGGAGTTTGGGTTTTGTTTAATGTGCACGTGAGGACATAGGAGATGCAAAAAAAAGATAAAACACTGTTTCACAACCCAAAACTGTGATTTTGTGTGTATAACATGCAAAAGTGCTTTGTATGATTGTATTTTGAAATGGAAAACCTTCACATACTCAACTTTCAATACCAGCTCCTTGAAAACTGTGCAAGTGAGGCAGGTGCACCGAGTGGAGCAGAGGAATGGAAACACGAAGGTCCATGGTCGCACATGTGTCCAGCCTGTGGCCTCAGTTCAACACAACGTACTGCGCTCCCCAAGATTAAAGCCTTTATGGCAGGAAGTATGTGGAGCCGGATGTCTGTCAGCAGAAAGGAGCGCTTGAAGGAAAGAGAGACGGTTGACTGTGTGTGTTTGCATGTGTGTGCATGTGTGTGTGACTGATGGAAGCATAGGAGGCTTGTAAACAAACCGGAGATCAAAACAAAGCGTGTGCGACTGAGGTATTTATCAGAAACCTTAAAAGTTGCAGCTCCCGTACCTTCCACCGACACTTTGTGCGGCGCACGGTGGTGTGTGTGTGTGTGTGTGTCGCTCTGTCTCAAACTCACATTGAAATGTGCTCTGACGTGTAACAATACCTCATGAATCATTTGTGATTCAATAAAATACATTTGCGGGTGTCATGCTGAAGCTCTGGCACGGGCCTGCATGCTCTGGTCTGTCCGAGCACATTAGGATTCACAGTCACCCGCGTGTTTAGCCACACAGCACGACGACAAATTAGAAAGATTAGGTTGTGTAATGTTATTATTACACTCAGGTGTATCTAGAAAAGAACCGTGCTGTTGCCGGTGTAATTATTATCCAGGACATACCCCTATTAAATGCAGACACAGCTGGAAGCTATGATACATGATCAGGTTCATTTCAGGAATTACGGTGGACCCAAGGTCTTTAATAAATGTAGAATTTTATATTTGAAGATTAGGATTTAAAAAATGGAAAAACAGGTTCTGCACTTATCCTTATTATCAATGTATGATTAATAAATGCTTCTGCAGTGATGCTAATGATGTTGGTTTGTGACGCTCGCTCTTTCACACGTGGTCAGATTTTGCTGGTTAGGTGGAAGTAACCGCCCACTATCCATCTGCAAAAGCTCTGATTGGCTGATAACAAAAATCTACTCTCAAAATCTGATTTGGCGGAACACTGAAAACACGAGTGCAGGATTGGTACCATGATTCAGAATATACATGTTCATCTCGGAGCTGCTACACCGCCACTCCCTCACTCTCGCTTGCTAAGTAACTCACGCCCCCAATATACCAGTGGTAACTAAAAGAAGAGCCTGATGATTTCCTTTTATTCATAGTTTATGATAAAGTTTACGGTTAAACTGTAAAATATCAAGCCTCAATTACATTTCTTTTTTATACACCATTTAAACTAACCATGCACATAGCTAGCTCATTAGCTTTGTCACCAGTGTGCAATGAATCCTGGGATAGGTTGGCGCAAGAATGTACCCATCCGTTGGTTCCTTCCTCGGGAATGGAAGGATGTATTTGTCGGCCGCATCCAAAATGGGACAGCGTGGTCGCGCCGCTGTGGTACGTTCAGATTTCAAACGCAGCCTCTGAGACACAGGTTCTCTGTCTTTAACTTACAGTGACGGACACAGGTCCATTAACGCCGAAACTCTGAAACTAAAGTTTGATCCACAGACACTGTTCTCGACACCACCCCAGTCTACGTCGCCTGAGATAAAACAGACTGTACTTTGAGGATCCAAAAAGTCCATTAATCCTCATGTGATAAATGCGCTGCCTCAGGTCTCATTGATCTAATAAGAGCATTATATCCTTTAGTAAGCCATTCAAGAGACTAATGTTCCCTGAACGGCTTTCTCAAGCAAATGATGCATTGCTGCCGGAGCCGGACAGACCTTCAGTCACTTTCCGGCTCAGTGTCTCAGTGACTGTGTGGCCTGGCTTTGTTCCACAGAGGAAAATGTCTGCCAGCGCCGGCTTCTCTGTCCTGAGAGGACCGGCCACAAACACACAAACAGTTTGTGTGATTGAGTCGGTGGAGGGCGGCGCGCTGGGGCCTTTTTGTACACTGTACCAGGTGAAAGCTCGGCTGTCACTGCAGCCACTAAATGAAACAGATGTTTTCCTACTGGTATGTGTGAGCTAATTGGTTTTTCTTTAACACCCTGGCCTCACACTGACCCTTTATGAAGCCTGCTCTCGCTCTCAGTTCAGCTAACCAGGATTTACTCCGCTCTCATCTCCACCACCCTGCCTCAGCGAAAAGGTCATTTCCACTGACATTTGACCTGTGAGTGTCAGTTCTGTGAGCCAATTACATTTAGGTACTTTGTTAGGTTCCGGGCTCCACTGCTAGTGTTCTTTAAAAAAAAAAAAAAAGAACTATCCCGTGTTCTTATTATATGGCTGTGAAAAGAAGAGGTACGTACTGTACACTTTATGTGGGGTGGGATTACTGCATGTGAACACAGAGCAGTCACAGTAATGAACAAAGAACAGTGGTGCTGTGACAGAGAACGCCTCAGCTTGATTGGGAATGCATAGTGCTCTTACTACAGCTTTTTATACTGTACAGGGTCTGTGTTTCACATAGCTGAGCTAATCAATTTTAATCCCTCTGACGAATGCTATAAGGTGTTTTACTGCAGTGCTTCCTAACCACTGAGCTGCAGGCCAGTGCTCGGCCTTGAAACATTTGCTACCAGACAGAAAGGAAATATTATGATTTTTTTTTAAAAGCTGAAAATAATTCTGTAATTTTAAAGGCTTTTGTTTTTACTCATCATCAAACCCTTGGTTATAGTTACAACAGCAGAACAGTTATTTTGGGGCTAAAGTCCCAGTTCATTATTACATTGAAGTTAGTTCAATCATTTAGGACGTTTTCTCACCTGAAAGTCTGAACCAGTTTAAAGTACTTGTTGCATTTGAACCATCAGTTTTGGATCAAATATAAAACATAAATATAAAACAATATAAAACAATACGCTCTAACATTCAGTCTCAACAGGTGGTTTCTGTTTGCTGCAGATACAAAGACGTTTGGTCTGGTTGTAACTTTTTCGGTGCAGAAACTAATTTCACAGAGTTGCAACTTTAAAATCCTTTTTACATGACTGCTGTAGAAAGCTGTAGCACCTGCAGCCTGTTTACACATAACCCCTGACTAAGCATGCCCCCCCCCCAACCCACTCTGTCCACCACTTCTCTGGTCCTGACCGAGGATTAGCACAATTAACTCCCAGGGCACCGACAGCTCTGACACGTAGCCCACAGACACCCAGACGTGATTGGATGTGATGTGAGAGAGGATGGTATCATGGTCCCTGAGCCTTTGAGTTGAGATCTGCTGCACTAAGAGTCACTACACTGATAAAGTGGACAGATTCCTGCACCTCTACTGATCAGCGAAAATGTAATTATTTGCTCTGAGGGATTCCAAAAGGAAGACAAAGATATAAACAGCGAGGCTCAGACTGTACAAACCTCTCACAGTTCACAAGAAAGATACAATCAGAGAAAGGCGAGCTGGGGTGATGTGGTTTAATCTGACAGAAACACAGGAGTCCTCTTCAGATTTAAAGCAGATATGGCAGCTAACAGTTTCTTTGCATGCAGAAAAAAGACTAAGAGTCTGCGTCCACACTCGTGTCTCTGTGAGGTTGTATTTAATATCTGTGGACGCCATCTGCACCTTCAAAAAGCAAATGTAAACCCATCTTATTCCAGTTTTTACCGTGTCTCTGTTTTTCATCTCTTTCTTTAATCGGTTACTGTGGAGCACTTTGTGATGTCTGAACAAGGAAGTTGCTTTATAAATAGATCAGAGTCGTTCCAATTCATCCTCGAGGGAACCGCCGTGAATGTCTCTACCAGATTCCATCTCAATCCAACCGACAGAGACATTTTTAAGAGTAAAAATCTAAAATGTTTAGAGGATTTACCATCTAGATCTGCAACATGCTAATCTGCAGTATGTAACATGTCATGTCATCAGGATTCATCCTCTGGGGAGCATGAATCATGTCTGTATAATGATCATGCTTTACTTTCACTATCTGCTGAAATATCTTGGTCTGAACAGTAATAACAAGTAATTACACATCCATCAAAACATTAACTGGCAATACATTTATATCAAAATTAGTGCAGAATACAATCCATGGTAGGTCTGAGGACATTTTTAATCATAGGACCGACATTTTTGGAAAGTGAGGACATTTTGACCGGTCCTCAGTTTTTCAATGGGCTGTTTGAGGGTTAAGAATTAGGTATGGGTTAGGGTTAGGCATTTAGTTTGGATGGTTTTGGTTAGGGTAAAGGAATAGGGAATGTATTAGTGTGTGTATAGTGTCCTCACTGAGTGTGTGTGTGTGTGTGGTGTGTGTGTGTGTGTGTGTGTGTGTGTGTGTGTGTGTGTGTGTGTGTGTGTGTGTGTGTGTGTGTGTGTGTGTGTGTGTGTGTGTGTGTGTGTGTGTGTGTGTGTGTGTGTGTGTGTGTGTGCGTGTGCGTGTGCGTGTGCGTGTGCGTGTGCGTGTGCATGCATTTGAGTGACTGTTTGGCCACATATGAAAGTTTATGCCCCGAATTCTTTTCCATTCTACCAACTTCTGAATAAATACCGGCCCCGGGAGGGAACTATGAATTGTTGCCGTTGCTCTATTGAATCCTCAGGTTGAAAAGCAATAAAAAAAGAAAGTTCTTATTGCAGTGAAAGATTGAGAGGAACAACATAAAACAGCGTAACAAAGAGAAATCATGTATCAAGGATGTCAAAAAATGTGAGGGCACTTTGCTGGCCCTTTCCTTCCACAGAGTCATTAATGGCTCCTCGGGGAGTTCAGCATAAAGGCTCGACCAGCACTGACCCCGGAAAGTTTCAGAAATCTTTCTTTCAGGTGGCTGACTGAAACAATGTCTAAATTGACATGACAGTGATAAATCAGCAAATGCAGGAAAACCGTGTCCCAGAAAGCATTTTATCTCTCAGAGTGCAGACATTATCCGATATCCTCTTAGGTCACACATGCTGTACGGCCACGGCGTGAACTACTCTTACCTTGTGTGTGCGAGCCCGGCACATGACAGAGGGGTGGAGGAAGTGTGGTAGGGGCACGGCACTAAGCCTCCCGCTGCCTATAAGAAGTGGACCGACCTCAGCGTTTAGCACCGTCGTGTCCAGATTGTCCAGCTGTTTGATCCGGACACTGAACGAACTCAACTTTTCAACTTGAGTCGCCGGAGGAAGCCGATGAAGTCTGAGGCCGAGGTGCCACGGGCAACGTCAGGACTGTCACAGTGGATACGGAGCCACAGATCGCGTCTGGAGTATTTGTGAAACATATGCAGAGATATTTCTTTTTTCCTTTCATACATATTCAGAGACACTGAGTCCCATTCAATGGCGTCTGCGGCGTGTTAACGTGCCTCAGAGACCGCTGTTTATCTGCAGAGCTCATCTGGCCTAGTTGGAGAGCTCCTGCCAAGGTAAGAAGACGCCTGACAAAGACGACGTGCACCATTCAGCATTTGCCAGACATTGCTTTAAAAGTAATTACCCGCATTTGAGTATTCTATTTTCAGCGTGTATATCCACGAAAAATGTATTTCTTTGTCAGTGCTACAACAATATGTGAGTGCGCCAGATTTTCCCTGAACAAATATTCAAGACACTGTTCTTCATCTATTATTAATCAGACAAAGTCACTAGATCTAATAAGTGGTATTAGAAACCTGCAGGTCACAGGAGGTCCGCGGGGGGGAATGCAAAATATTTTGGCCAGAATCTCAAAGGGGAAAAAGAAAATCCAGCAAAAGAAGTAGAATTTAATGTTCATTTCAACACAACTCAAGGTACATTTACTGTGAATCACACAAACCTAGTTATCAAACATGTAGCTGATTAGATATCTCAAGAGGGGAAATTTAGACAATCCACTCAGGCTCTGTGGAGTCGGATGATATTTCTGTTAAAATCTCTTTATGCATTGACTTTCAATCCTGTTGTGTTAGTGTCCTCTGCAGAGCTGACCCTGCTTTGTGCTCATATCTGTATGTTGTCAAGTGGCACTTTGAGGCTGCCTACTTTAACTGCTTTATTTAGACCTGAGCAGCAGCAGGAGGAGGTGGGGGGGGGGGTTACCAGTGATGCCCCAGCCCATTCGTCTGCTTACATCACTCTCCTGCCGGCCTTGAATGAATCAACTCAGAGAAATGTTTGATAGCCTACATCTTCCTCTGCTCTTTAGAGCCATGACGATCCGTCCTTTGTATGAAATTATCAGTTTTATTCATTATTCCTCCACTTCCTGCCATTCCATTGTCCCGTCTGTCTCAACTTGGCCCTCTATTCATAATCTAATGTTGACGATTGAGCCTTATTCACACCGTCAGTGTCGTCTCCTCGCTGCCAGCGCGGAGCATTTCCCCAGCACACTGTCCCATTTGATGTGCGGTGCGTCTATTTTAAGACGTTGAAAATCTTTTTCTGCTGACTTTCTTGTAATTGTGCAGAACTTCTGTTGTGAAAGAGGAAAAGCTGACGGCTGTGGATCCAAAACATCCATCTCTGTTCATCAAACCGTCTTTGTTTGTACTGGTTTGATAAATGAAATACAGAAAATTATAGTTGTATGCTGTTAATTTTGGACAGAGCCAGGTTAGCTGTGGGTTTTTGGTAAATCCGGATACTGGTATTGGGGAGTAAAACACCCGATAGCAATAAATCGGCCGATATATAAATGCAGATACCGATATATCTGTGAAAGGCTCCCTCTGTCTCTGTTCAACTTACAGGATGCCGAAAGGTCCCTGATCATCCAATATATACAAAACCCCCAAGTGACACAAATTCCTATGTCTCCTCCATTACCTAATGTATCTGTAGAATAATGCAGCAGGCGCTTTTACAGCAGCATAGCAGCAGCTAAAATCCCAGCTCAATAACAAAAGTTCTTAAACACATTAAATATTCACCACTCGCTGCACACAGCTGGCTTACCCAATAAGTTTCCAGAGCGCTAAACTAATTCATCAACCAAATCAAGCCCTCCTTGGCTGAAAAACACTATATCATCACCCACTCCCGAGGATCGCAGCGGGCTATTGAGCAGTGTAAATCCAACCTGTATTCACGGTCTGATCGATGTTCTCCTCGAATAGTCTCCTCTGTGTAAACAATACAGTAAAACCGCTTGACTCTGCAGATGGAATCTTATTCATCACCTCTAAAGTGAGACTGTGGGGGATCAGTGGGTGGGAGCTCAGTCAATATCACGCAGAGAGCAATTCAAAGCAATGCCAGGCCACGAATGGCATCCTGAATCTTAAACTCTGTTGTCAAGTTATGGAAATGTTTTTTGACAAATCTGATCTTTTGGAGTATATACGTGCGAGGTGTCAGCAGAGCAGTGGGGCTGAGTGGTGCTTAAAGGTCAGTGTGCCGAGGGTGTACTGTGCCGCACCCTGCGCTGTACACCTTGATGCTAAATGTGCACAATGACTGGAATCAAAAAGTCCAGTCAGTATTGTGGATGAGACACAAACAGCATCAGGGGGCATAGAGATCAACACTGTCACATAGCTGTCAACGGGAATATCTTCTACATAATGAAGGTAAAATATCTTTTACAGTTCAGATGTGACAAGCACTTACTGGTGGTTAAAAAGAAAAGAAACATAACTGTGTAATTAAAGGGTAGAAGGGTTTGCATAACTCTGGGAGCAATGTTGTGTTTGACCTCTTCCATTGTCTGTTTATCATGAATACTGTGTATTTATTTTTCTTGAAAACCTTCGGCGAGAGTTACACTGCGCCCACGTCTCCTCCCCACACCCCCACCATCATTAATGGTTCCATTGAAATGAAGTGAAACCTGCATAGAAAGCGGGAATTAGAAAGTCAGACCGACAAACAGTTTTGAAAGGAGAAACTTAACAGGTGAATTGTGGCGGACGTGAGTCACGTCTGTTAACCGCACATCACCGCATCTAATTCACTTCTATTGGAACGATCGTTGAAAGTTTAAAGGTGAACACTCGTGATACAGAGGAAACAAACAGAGAACAACCCGAGGAAACTTACAAACTAAAATCATAGTTTACTTTCTTTTTTTAATCTGTATAAAATGATTAAATGTTTAAATAGCCATATCACCGATTTACTTTTATTACTTATTTACTGTTAAAAAAAACTTTTATTGCTCAGTCAGTAATTTAGTCAGTAATATTTAGGTATTGAAAACGGCTCATTCATTCATGATTTGTGTTTAGTTTTGTTGAAGTTACTGAACTAAACTATTTTATCTTTCAGTCTGTAAATTTAAACAATAACATAAATGAATATATGATGAAGAGAAACTTGAATTTATCTAAAATAAAAACCTAATTGCTTTTTTCTCTCCTGAACAGGTCCTCATATTTGAAAACCGTGTTCAGTTTGAAGAGGCGGTTATATTCGAGTAAAAATGGCGCCCGCCGTCGGTGGTCCTCAAGGCTACACGCCACCCGAAGGCGGCTGGGGGTGGATGGTGGTGATCGGGGCTTTCATATCAATCGGCTTCTCTTATGCATTCCCCAAGTCCATCACAGTCTTCTTCAAAGAGATCGAGGTGATCTTCGACGTGACCAGCAGCCAGGTGTCCTGGATCTCCTCCATCATGTTGGCCGTGATGTATGGCGGAGGTGAGCTACGACCGAAAACACAACCTGCCGAACGTGGCTCTGTTAACGTTTGACAGATTTATTCAGGCTGTGTCCGGTGAAGAGCCGACCCATTACTTTGAGCACTGTCACCTCTCAGCCTTGGTTTGTCCACAAAGAGACCACAGAATTATGATGCAGCTTAAATCAAACATCTCATACTGAGATTAAATAACACTGTATCTGCTGTTTTGAAGCCGTATCTGTCTCTGGGGCATGGGAATGGGCCTGTAGCCATGTTGTTTCCCCCTGTGCTTTTAGATTGAAAGAGTTTGGTGGTATTCCTTCACTACTAAGATGAGCGGTTCTCTGGGTGATGTCACAGAGGTCTGGCCGGTCCCGTGATGATCAGGCCTCGTTCTTGAGAGAACACGGAGGGAACAAAGTTCAAAGTAGCTCCCCTCGTCCCTGATGACGGCCCGGCTCTGAAGTCAAAACACTGCGGCTGTCTTTACCCTAATGTGTGATAAACTGGGGAAATGATGACACAGGCAACTTTCTCTAATCTCAGGAAAGTTTCTGGAAAGTTGCCTCAGCGTGCCAAACTGATTTGAAGTGGAAACTCTATAATATAACAGCATATAAAACACTTTATATCCAATCTTCTTTTTCTGGCATGAGTCTAAAATTTATTTGCAAGATCTGCAAGCAATCAAATAAAAGTAGACAGCATTTCCTTGCTAAGCTGGAACTGCTACCATTGCATATCGAATGTTTAAGATAAAGATTTATATTGTATTTTTACTACATATTTTCTATTAAGGCAAGTTTCCACATATCTGCCGTTAAAGGAATCGGTGCCGCTTATGCAAGTAGCTGCAGGGTGACATGCAAGCAATAGAAGAGGCCAGGCAGCTTTATCTGTGAAGCACATTTCATACACGGAGGTAGAGTCAAGGTGCTGTACAGGGAGAATAAAAACAACACAAACACACAATTACATGAAATCAAAAGGCACATTTCAAGCAAAATAGAGAAATAGGTAGGTGAAGAGATTAAACGTGGTAAAAGACATAAAAAGGATCAACCTGTATGGAAATGTAAAAAAAATATGTTAAAGGATTAAAATAGCACGAATAAAAAAGAGAGAAATGTATAAAATAAAAGGAAATATTAGACTTAGATTTGTAAGACTTAGTTTCTTTGAATATAAACGCGCAATGTGGATATGATGAGTCTTTGATGACATGTTGATGTCTATAATTTCATTGTCCCTAACTCTATCTTATCGCTTTTCTTGGAGGGTCGCAGGGGCAGCTGGAGAGGTTCCCCCTGGACAGTCTCCAGCGTATCACAGGGCCAATACACACAGACAAACAACCATTCACACTCACACCTACAATCAATTTAGCATCTCCAATCTAACCTGACCCCACTCTGCATGTTTCTGGACTGTGGGAAGAAGCCGGAAACCCACACAGACACGGGGAGAACATGCAAACTCCACGCAGCAAGGCCCCAGCCGAGTTAGGGTTTGAACCAGGAAACTTCTTGCTGTGCCAACCCCTGCACCCACCATGCAGACATTGTGCAATATCTATTATCAGAAGTAACACATAATTAATTTAAGCTCCTGTGGGTTTACCATCTACTTTCACCGCTGTAAAAGGGATATTTGCACCTCTCCTCACAAGTTATGAGCCTCAGTCGACTCGGTGTCTCTCAAAGTTCCCCACGTAACTTTGCCAGTTAATACAAATGTTGTCATTGTACATAAATACACACTGATGAAAAGGAAGCTATGCATGATAATTGAAAGTAAGTGACAAGTTGTTTCTCGGAGCCGTGAGTGGATGACAGCTGGCGTTGTTGCTGTTTGTTCAACATTCCGAGGACACCAGCGGAAGTTCATTAACAAGTCACTGTTGCATACCTCCGCACTCCTTCAATTTTGGATTCATTACAATAATATTCTACATTGGTTTGTCTCTTCTTTTTTTTTTTTTTATCCGAAGCTACTCTCCCTGCAAGGCGGAAGGAAAAAACTCATTGTTGGGAGTGCGGTCTCTCTGTATTACAATTTAAAAACCCTTTGTCTTGCACCGTGCTGGCAAATGAGACTGGACAACCTCTAAACAAAAACTGTCAGTTTCCATTTGGGTTCATTGGGTAGTGCAGGGATTTGGCAGAGAGGCAGAAGTGTCTTCTGCCTGGATCCTCACACTCATTTAGGCCAGTTGTTATAAGCCGTAGATGGAGGTGGTGTTCGGTGACCTGAACCCTGCTTTGGATTTTCAGACATTTGTTTACAAGTTATTGGGATTTTGTTGAATTGATGTTGAATCCAAGGCGCATGCATATTAATGAGTTGGTTTACTGTTGCCTGACACACACACACACACACACACACACACACACACTTGAATACTCCCACCCACTGAGTTGCTTCGAACTAATCATTTCAAACGTGTTTAAAGTCCATTTAGGAAGAATTCACAAACAAATCATTCCTCTGTCAATTTATATGAATCTCTGAACCTAATAAATGATTATTTCATGACAGCTTTCATGGTTTTCTGACAGATTGCATTATTAATGACAGGAGAACACATCCACTGCAGTGCAGCACTGACAAAAAAGCGATTGCAGGAGTTGTTTGAATGCGTTGAGCCACAGATGTGGCACCAGAGCCCTCTGGTGGTTTAAATATTGAACTGTGCGTTGATGATGGAATAGATATCAGCATCTCTCAGTTTTAATATGTATGTTTGTCTGTTTGCTTTTTTTTTCCTGTTAAGGTCCCATCAGCAGCATCCTGGTGAATAAATATGGGAGTCGTCCTGTTATGATGGCCGGAGGATGTCTGTCTGGATTGGGCCTCGTCGCTGCCTCGTTCTGCAATTCTGTTGAAGAACTGTACTTTTGTATTGGAGTGGTGGGAGGTGCCTATTTTTACTTTTTCTATATTTTGAAATTTAGTCATGACTCACCCATTTTCTTCCCTGCGCACCGTTGCCCTCTTCTGTTCTTGAAAAATAATAGCACACACACACAAAAATAGAAAATAATGTTTTATTTAAGCTCATATATTTAACATTAATCATTTAAAATCTTTTAGGTTTGGGTTTGGCCTTCAACCTCAACCCAGCCCTCACCATGATTGGAAAATACTTCTACAAGAAGCGTCCTATTGCTAATGGCATTGCCATGGCCGGCAGTCCTGTGTTCCTCTCCACCCTGGCTCCTTTGAACACCTGGTTCTTCGACCGGTTCGGCTGGAGAGGAAGTTTCCTGATCCTCGGCGGCCTGCTCTTCAACTGCTGCGTCGCCGGGTCCCTCATGCGGCCAATCGGACCCAAACCCAAACCAGTGGTGGAGTCCACAGAGAGTAAGACTGTGATCCAGACCATCAACAGCTTCATTGACCTCTCTTTGTTCAAGCACCGTGGGTTTCTGCTTTATATCATGGGCAACATCATCATGTTCTTCGGCCTCTTTGCTCCTCTGGTGTTCCTCAGTAATTATGCCAAGAGTAAAGATATCCCTAAAGAAAAAGCAGCCTTCTTGTTGTCTGTGCTGGCCTTTGTGGACATGGTCGCCCGGCCCTCAATGGGCATAGTGGCAAACACCAAATGGGTGCGGCCCAGGATACAGTACTTCTTTGCTGCCGCTGTGCTGTACAACGGTGTGTGCCACGTCCTAGCTCCCATGTCAGTGGACTACAAAGGCTTTGTCATTTACGCCATCTTCTTTGGGTTCGCGTTTGGCTGGCTGAGCTCAGTGCTTTTTGAGACCTTGATGGACCTGGTGGGAGCTCAGCGCTTCTCCAGCGCTGTCGGCCTGGTCACTATTGTGGAGTGTGGACCAGTGTTGCTGGGCCCCCCTTTGCTTGGTAAGTACATCAACCAATACATGAAGATGACAGACATTGTAATGAACCCATGTGTGTGATGTGAGGCACAGTGGAATGGAACCGGACTCTTCTTGTCTTCACAGGAAGGTTCAAAGACATCTATCATGATTACAAGTACACGTACCAGAGCTGCGGGATCATCCTCATCGTCTCCAGCGTCTTCCTGTTTGCAGGGATGGGACTCAACTACCGGCTGCTGGACAAAGAGAAACGAGAGGAGGAGAAGAGGGCCGGGGGGGGAGGTGGAGAGCAGGAGTCCAACAGGGACAATGCTGCCAAGGAAGTGGAGGACGCGAGGAAGACAGACGACACCGTCTAACGTTCTGCACCGCGTTAGGTTACAGTTTCTCCAAGTTAATATTGTCTGTGAGATGTTTATTATATATCATATTCATTCAAACAGATGCTTGCGTGAAGCCGTACAGGGAAACAATGTTCTGTTTCATAATGCATTGTATTTGAGGACCACCATAGAAATCATAGCTTCATTTGCAAAACCATGTAAAATATTTACACACCTATTAAAGCCCTTTAAACTTGTATAAACAATTCACATATAATACCTCTGATATTCTTCTATGGACTGGTATAATGTGTTTGGCAGACTATTAAATGTTACTTTGCCTATTATGTCACTATAATATATTAATATGTTGTTGTTTTTGTATCTCAGATTGTATCACTCTAACTTTACTGCAACATATTATATTAACTAGTTTAGTATATTAATATTCGGGAACAAAACACAGAAGGCAATGTGCCACTGACTACAAGTTAATGTAAATGTGTCACAAAATTGAATAAACTGTCATTTGACAAGATTAAAAACATGTCCCCTGTATCCTCTGTATATATTCTTATTATATTATAAGGATACTTTTAGACAAGTAGCAGTAGCTGTAGTCAGAAGTGTAGTAAACAGGACCTGCTATTCATGCTGTACAAAACTGCTTTTTCACTTGTGCTTTCTCCTTTAGAGAAATGTTCAAAGATTATAGTCAATTTCAGGACACAGACAGTTTCACAAGTTTTCATTTCATTCATTCTGCATGATACATGTTTTTTTAAGGTGCCGAGGAGTTAAATGAGACCATCTAAAGACTCTGGAAGCTTTTCTTCTTTTTTTATCCCCTGTCAATTTTATGTAAGGCTTCATTGATCAGTTTCTACTTGTATGACGTGTCTCCCACTTATTTTCTGAACGTACGATTCCCTCAATGAACCTGCAAACCTCGCTGAATCCTCAACTGAAGTCTTGGCCTGGCCTGGCAGAGGCAAATGCAATATCTCTTACTTCTATTTGTCCCATAGGTCTTATTAAATGATGTGTTTGGGGTAACAATAGCCCTCATATTTCATCAGAGTGACCAGAGTCTCCGCTCTTAAAGTCTGGGCATGAGGCGTTTTGATGGACAGCTGTTTATTATGTGGCCCACTGGTCTGCTATTGGGCAAACAGACTATTTCTTGGTCTCTGTCTATCTGGGGTGACATGTACTGTATCCCACTTAAATACTTTATGATATATATATTATTATTATTATTATGATTACAAGCAGGGGTGGAAGAACTACCATCTTTTGCTTTGGTAAAATAGCTAAACCCTCAAAATAACCATAACACAAATAATGATCCAGCTTTTAAAGTTTTACTTGAGTAAAAGAACAAAATAGTAGTATGAAAGTTCAATTAAAATAACAAAAGTAAATTCATGCTGCAGAATGGCCTATTATATATATTATTATAATCTATTATTAACCAGGTTGGTGCCATTGAGATTTAAAATCTCTTTTTACAAAGGAAAAATAGCAACAACAAAGTTTCAACATTAACAAGTTGTTTATTAACATTAGTTTCAAGTTGTATTTATCATGTTTAAGTTAACAAAGGGTCAACACTACAATGAAGGTGTTGGACAAGAAGAACCAGCTCAACTCAGCAGTGCAGTTATTAAATTAAAATAAAAGCAAGGTAGAAAGAGCTTAATATAAAAAAGGAAAAATGCAATACAATAAAATATATACTAATGAATTATCTCCCACAATAATAATACACATCAGGCAAACAGAACATAACACCTGATGTGTACAACATTACAATAACCCGAATATTATTTGAAAAACATAATATATAATAAAATATAATATGATAGACAGGCTTATAATCGCTTGGACACATCACATAAGTTACTTTCCACCTGTGTATGAGTATTTTAATGGCATCTTCTGTGTTTTGTAACTAATAAAAAATCATTATTAATAAAAAACTATTACCTCTCATCCCTCCCATGTGAGTGTGAGTGTAACTTTATAAAGCCTGTCCGATAATGGACGCAGTCACCGTGACGACCGTTGCAACAGAATGACCCGAGCTCGCGCTGCTCACCTGCCACGCGCCACCGCAGCCTAACGGTTAACGGTTAACCGCGGTCTAGCGGTTAGTCTAACGGTTAGTCTAACGGTTAACGTCCGTCACGTCCTCCCGTTTTCTACCGGTAAAACCTCCCGTTTTCACGCACCGCAGGTGGGTCCCGCTGTTGTTTACCGGGAGAATAACGTCGCCACAGCTGAAGCCCGGTGTTTTAATTTGTCCGTCTGTTTTTTTTATCTTTGTTTTATTGGGAGTTTCTGAAGTTAGCTAACGTGCTAGCAGGCTAAACCACATTAGCATTAGCAAGTTGAACACCAGTCAGGTGAGTGGGTGAAGTCAAATCCTGTCTGTGCTTTCTGACATTATCATTATGTTTATTATATCAAATATGTATTTCTTTGGATAGAGAGCTAGCCATGATAGCATTAAAGCTAATTCAACTACTGAAGTGGTTCATTTAGCTTCACTACAGTAGTTAAGATACTTGTCTTCACTATTTTACGCCATTTTAAACTTGTTGTTAATCTTGCTGCACAACATTTATTAAACAGATGTTGCTACTTTATGAAGATTTGACATTACAACGTATTGAAGCTTATAAAACACAGAAACTTCCTCTCTCATCAATTATCTGGTGACTTTTATACCTTCAATACCAAGAAAAATGTACTTTTAATACTTGATTAGTTGGGAGTTTGAATTCGCAAACAAACTTCTAATAGAATATGTTTACAAGGTTGTATTCTTATCTATATTGTGAGTTATGAATCTGCATATTTCCTCCACCTCTGCTAACAACTAGATGTAACTGTGTGGTCGTTTCAGGATGGAGCGAGACCGAGCTTTTAACTTCAAGCTGCTGGTGCCGCCCCGGGTGAGCGTCGGGCAGGTGTCCGCGGTGAGGCCTCAGGAGGCTGTGGACAAGTGCGGCGATTTCATGAACACGTTACAGCAGGTGAGCTCGATTTACACCGACATCATATCGATGAATCACGTAAAGACGTCTGAAAGAGTATTTACACTTGTGAGCTGAAGGTTTTCATGTTTGGAGACAGCTTAACGTAAAAAGATGTGACTAATTATATCTATAATTGTTGTTTTTTTCCTCTAGGAGTACAGTATCTGCTTTGACAAAGGGCAGAAGATGGCTTTTCCCGATACACGTATGGTCACGCCAACTAAACCCAGCAGACAAGGTGTTACACAACACTGTAAATATACATTTCAACCCAAATAACTGGTTATTGTTCATGTTGTAAATTCATTATTTTCTCTCCTCAAAAGACTTTTCCAAGATGAAAGTTGTGCCACTGATGGAAAAAGATGAGGTAATATTTTCAGTGTACGGAAACGATAAATATGAGGAGAAATATATACCTGGCTTGTACAACAGTTTTTATTCTACGGCACCTCAGTTTACTTCCCATCATTGTGATTGTTCCCAGAATAAGTGTAATACTGGGCAGCTTTATAACAAGCTGCTTGATGAAGTTGATAAAATCAAGGACTGGAAGGTCAAAGTGGATTCTGACACGGTGCAGAAGGAAAGACGACTCCAAGAAAACAAAAGAACAATAGAAACTCAGCGCAAGCCATTCAGGAATTACAGGTTGTGTCTTGCTCTCATACGTGCAGATCTTTCTAACAGAATATTTTAACCCCTTTTGAAATATGTATGGTGTTATCTGTTGTGTGTGTTGTTTTTACAGTTTGGAAATGAAAGTCTCAGTTTAAAGCTGGAGGAGCAGATCGGTGAAAATGAGGATTTGAGGAACAAGTATGGGTTTTGATAAATGTGACAGTCTGATTTTTTAAATATGTATGACAATATAAGTAATTTAGGGGTTTTATTCATAAAATATGTTAAATGCAGAAACAACGCAACCAGGAACATGTGTAACATACTGAAGGACACCTTTCAGTGGTCAACTGAGAAAATGCATCTCTGTAAGTAAGAAGATCTGCCCATATACAAGTCAGACATATTGCTAAGGTGCAGAAAATACTGACATTTTATACCAAAATGTATATTTCGTAGTTGAATCTGAAAGAGAAGAAACTCATCAGCTCTTTCTGGAAAACAGTGAAAGTGTTCAGGTAAAACGCATCTAAATTTGTCATGATTAAGTATTTATATCAGGATTATTTCTTTGAAATGAGCTAGTAAGCACTTGGTTACGAGGTTTTTCCCGGCAAGTTTGCAAGTAATGGTTTTTTTTTCTGTAGAAACTGATTGGAGCATTCGAAAACCTCTGCATCCGAGTAGAAGCTGATCAACAAGAATTGCACAAAGGTATGAATCTTAAAACATTTTAATTCTTAAAATATATTATAATTTAATCCCGAAATAACATCGAAGACTAAATCGATATAATAATTGTATCTTCTCCCAGTGAAAGAAGGCTTGCTGCAGTTTGAAGAACTTAAAGAGAAATATTGTCAAGAATACAACATGAAGGAGGAAGAGGTTTGTGAAAAAAAAAAAGATTAATGGATTTTGGAACTGGACAACAAACTTTGAAACAAGACTTGATGGATGATGTTGCATTGACAGGCTGCAGAGCTTCAAACAAAACTGAGGAATAAGGAAAATGAACTAGAAAAAATCCTGCTTGACCTGAAGGAAACCCAGAAGCAGTGCAAACAACTTCAGGAGGCCTCAAGTAAGATCATGAGTAGATAAGATAAGGTTCTTGCAGCTGTTGACAATTTTGTGTGCAGTGTCTCAATACCCTTGTTTAACTTCTTATTAAATTGACAGAAATAAATATAGCAATCCACTGAACACCACGTGAACTCCACTGTTCTTTTAAGTCAAGTTCAGTTAGGAGGATTATTAGTGATGTTAAGATTAGGTCATATCCAATAATTACTTCTCTTACAGATCAACAAAATGAAATTCTCAAAAGCTCAGAAGCCAAACTGGAATCTCTTCTTCAAAAACTGCAAACAGCCGAGCATCAGCGTGAAGAAACTCAGGTGAGTAGGTTGAGATTGTTGTGATTATTAGTGAAACTCTGCTCTGTTCTGCTCTGTTCTGCAGTCTGACTTGATTGACACATTATTGCTCCCTCAAAGAAAAATCACGAAGCCACTGCTGCAGCGCTGAAACAGAGTAAAGACGAATGTGCTCAGATCATCCAAAGCAAAGACTTAAGCTTGCAGGAGCTGAGCACAGTTCAAATTCAACAAGCGGAGAAGCTGGAACAGATTCAGACAACGGTTGAAGAGCTACAGAGCTCATTGGCCTTAGAGATGCGGAGGTATGTTCTGAAAATGTCATATTTTTGGGACAAAATACAGTTTTTACTTGTGTCATTACATTCTTTGTTTTTGACTCATTTTCAAGGGCTCAAGAGCTTGAGGAAAAACTCGTGGCAAACAACGAGCAGCTTGAGATAAGGAGTGTCGTTTTACGTAAGTCCCACTGTGTGAAATATGTGTTTCATGTGATGCTCTGTCCGGCTGAACAAAACATTTTCTTACTCAACAGGTGAGTCCAAGGAGCAGATTGCTGAGAAAGACGGGCAAATCCAAATCCTTGAAAATGAACTGGTAAAGAGTCTTTTGAGGAAGTGTCTCTACTCGTTATGCACTTGTAATATAAACATTGCTGGAAAGACAACATGTATATTGTTGTTCCTAGGACATCAAATTAAAGTCCATTGAGTCCATGAAGGATAAGGTTAACGTAACTGAAGTCAGAGTGGAGGAACTGTCTGCTGAGCTTTCAAAGACAACTGAAGAAGTCCAGCTATTTAAGGTGAAAATAAATACTTTATCTCAGGAAAAAAACATGTTTATTTGATAGCCTGATATGGATTCCTTACAGATACCTTAATATAATGTTCATTATATGGCCTTTTATTGCTGCAGAGTGAATCGGAGATGGCCTCTGCTGAAAACCATCTACTGAAGAAGGCTTGTCAAGCTGCTGAAGAAGCACAGGAAGATTTAAAAAAGAAATCCACTGTGACTGAGGTTTTTATGCAATTTTCATTTTCTTGCTCCGCTTTTGGGAAATTTGTTTTTATCATAAAAAAGTGTTTGATGATATTGTGTGTTTTTTCTAATACCCTCAGCTCAAAGTGCAGCAGCTAGAGGGGCAATTGTTTACTGAGAAGAAGAAAAATAAAGACGAGATGGAGCAACTGAGGAAAAAAGCCACAAACCACAAGTGAGTTCATAACATCCAGCCAGTCCATAACGTCAGCTCATAGAATATTAAATTAAACTGTCTAATGTTTATTTTTTTATCATTTTAAAGAGCAAAGTATGAAGAGCTATTATCTAACTTTGATGAGCTTCAGTCTGAGAAGATGTTCATTCAGCAGCAGTTTGAGAGTGGGTTGTCTAATGCGAAAGCTACTGAGGCAAGTCTTCATTAATTATCCATTCAAATGTGATTTTCATGAGTCCATTGTCATGTGTAGATGTTTGGGTTGATTGTTGGATTGTTTCATTTATTTGTTACTTACAACTTGTGATTGATCAGGAGAGTGAGAAGAAGGCTGCAAAGCTCACAAAGGAAATTCAAAGACTTGAAGAAGAAAACTTATCTTTACAGTGAGTTCACAGGTTAGAAACAAAAGTCTTTTTTGAGCATGTGTAGTTTTGAAGATTAAGAATTGCTTATTTTGTTAAATAGCGAGGAAGTAAAATCCATTAATACCAGACTCCAAAGGAAATGTCACGAAACTGAGACGATGCAGAAGAAAATTGAAGAAAACGTAAGAATGCTAACTAGCATAAGCATCAATACACAAACAACGTTAAAATGTTCTCAAAGTACTAAACAATGATTTTTGCTTATTGTGTTTAGTGTGAACTTCTGCAGGAGAAAGTAACAGAAAAAGAAAAACTGATCAAAACTGTGGAAGCAAAGGTGATTTTCAAAATACTGAAAATGTTTTAAATGTTTTTATTCTTTTTGAACTTTTACTGGAACCAGCAAGAAATATTTTGTTTTTCAGTTGTTCAATATCAAGAGAAAGATTGAAGTTAAACACAAAGCCCAGGAGGAATACCAGAAAGAGGTTTGTAATAAATGTCAAACTGTAGATATATAACACAAGTTTCATATTTATTAAGCTTAACAATTTGTATCTATCTGTATGCTTGTATCTTTTCAGAATAAAATACTTAAGAAACAAATAGCAAAGGAGATAACGAAATCCAGTCAGCTTGAAAATGTGGTATGGTGATGATTTAAAATGTCCAGTTTGTAATATTCATATCGAAGATTTTAATGAACAATGCCTTGTTAAATGTACGTGCATACGTTTGTCTTTAGATCAGCGATCTTCAGGAAGAGTCCCTGAGCTTTAAAAATCAGAACGAGAAAGACCAACAGGAATTGCTCAAGGATCTTGACAATAAATCAACCTTCACAGCAGAGCTTGAGAATGAGGTTACTTGAATAATGTTAAGTTATGTGCAACATTTTTAGCTGCTTAGAATAAACAAAGAAGAATAAGGGCATCTTGTCTCACAGGTACAGAAGCTCAAAGTCACAGGAGCAGAGGCCGCCAAGAACAAAGAGGAAGCAGAACTCAAGTGTCAACAGAAGATAGCAGATATGGTCACACTTATGGAGAAACATAAGGTAAAGTTATCATGTGACGTATGTTGTGTCTGAAAAAGGTTCCTGACTGTCAGTTCCAAACAAGAGATTTGTCTCATTAGAGCCAGTACGAGCGCATGGTTGGAGAGAAGGATGCAGAGCTCGAGGACAACAAGAAGAGGGAGTCGGGGGCTGTTGCCCGAACAAAATCCCTGGTATGAAGTAAAACACTTAAATTAATATATGTCACAATTAGATAATGAATCGGTTGTATCCTAATATTTTCCAAAATTAATTTCTTTAAATAAGGAGTTGGATCGCTTGAAGCTTAAGACTGAAAATGATGAACTCAAGAAAGAGCTGAAGACAGAAATAACAAAGACGGTATGTGACCTGGTTTGAATCAAATTCATTTTTTTATTTTTACAGGATGTGAAATGATAATGTTTTTGAGAAACACTTTTTCTTGCCATTAGGAAAACCTACAGAAGGATCTCATTGACCTGAAGAAAGAAATGTCCTCAATGAAATTCACTCCGCTGTCAGAAGCAATGACCAAGCAGGTATAGAGTCTGTCCAACTGCAAATATGCTACTGAGGATTTTTGTTTGTCATCACTTAACCAACCAAGTTCTGTTCAAAATTCTAGTCGCCTGCTTCAAACCGTAAACAAGACAGATGTTCAGAGACTCCAAAGGAAAGTGCTTCAAAGAGACACGTGTTCGACTTCTCCAGGACCAGGAAAACTCCCTCGTACAGCAGAGACGATGGAAGTGCTGCGGTTCTGAAGAGCGTGGTGAGCTTAATAAAACACTTGTCTCATTTCAGGTAAATTCTTTAATGTTGACGTGGGTTGGGAAATAAATCAGGTAATTTGTATTCATAAGCAGCCGTCACTGAGATTTGAACTGGCATGGTCGGGCTCTGAAAACATTTCAGTTAAATGCTGTGTATTGACTCGCCTGTTAGTCATAATCATTCCATCATCACGATCAATGTTTTCTGTTTTCAAGGAACCTGACACTGAATCTCTCAGATCCTCATTCGGAACAACACCAAAGAAAAAGGTAGACACCAGTTAAATATCTGTCTTGTAATTCCAGAAATCTCTGTCAATCTGTCAGTGTGTGGATGTATAGCTCGAGAACTGTTCATTGTGTCGGCTTCACACTTGGAATGTGTATTATTAGGAATGTGTATTATTCGGGCCCAAAGAAGTACAGTGTTGAATCTGGAGTGATTTGGACACACGATACATTCAATAAGGGCCGGGCAATATGACTTCAAATCAATAGCACGATTATTTCAAAGTTTTCCTTCGATTACGATTCATTAACAAGCTCTTTGTGCAGCAGCGATGGGTTAATAAAGTAAATAGAGTGATTTAGTTTAATCTTTATCTGTCGATTTCATCGTACTCTACATGATATTTCAAATTGATTCTGACTTTGCATCGTAGGACTTTCACAACGACGACTCCAAACCCTCTAGAACTATGACCTACAAGGTTGGCGGAATATCAAAGATCAAAGTAATATACCGTATTATTCTGACATTTTCCCAAATGAATAAAAATGTCAGTGACCTTTGCTTTGACATTTACTCCGTGAATTCCCTCACAGTCCTACAGAATAAGAACGCCACCTTCTGAGGAAAAAGGAGCGCGCTGGAAGAAGACTACCATCCAGCTCGACCCTAAGTCTGACAGCTCTGAACACAATGATCTTCTGGTGAGTGTTTTTTTTTTAATTTACAGAATCTTTCCAATAATGTATGAATTAATATTAGATTATCTGTGCAAGATCACGTGAGGAGCTTATTTCCCCTGTTTCTGTTTTTTCTCTTTGACAGACCTTTGCAAACGAATCGGCTCTGTTTTCTCTGCTTCAGACTGCAAACTCAACACCTCCAAAAAGGTAACGCACTAACGTATTGGTGTGGTGCTACTTAAAAATGATCTTTATGCGTGAAAAAAATAAATAAGAACTCTATTTTTTATCTGAACACTTGAATGATTCAGAGCCCCGTCACTCATAAGTCACCAGGGAACTTCCTGAAGTTGGCTGCAATGAAGAGAATGAGAGATGCTGGCTGGACCGCGGTGACCAGCTGTGACAAGAAGAAGAAGAAGAACAGCGAGAAGATCTTTGCATAAGTACACAAGTTACATGTCAGATAAACTGTATTAACATATACACAGGTTTTGTATAATATGCTTAAATACTTCTGTTAGGCATCAAATAGACGGTGGTAATCATAAGGTTAAGTTTATTTCTTTACATCAGAAAGTGTTGTTATGGTTAAACAGTGTTCTTGGGTGTTCATATTCTCTCCTTTCAACCTCTGATTACCTGATGCGTTACTGATGTTTCTATGTTTAATTTATATTGTTGGTATGGGAAAAGGTGTAGGAGTTATATATTAAAATCTTAACATAAATTAATCTGTTCTCGTTTTGACAGTGATATAAGTAAAAGTGTTCAAATTGATCCGTTCTGCTCTTGTTTGAATGATTTCATCATTTTTTCCTTCCTCATGAAGACATTTCTCTTGTTGTGTGAGGGTGACGTCTCAAACGGTAGTTAACTGTCTCAGTGAAGGAACTCGAGGCGAAACTGAGATTCGTCGTCTGGGGCTGCAGGTGCATTATCGTCGATGGGATGGCCGTCATAAAGTCCTCCAGAGATTACGAGCGTGTCATCATCTGCTACGAAAGCATCTGTTGAAAATAAATGGGTATTATTACCTGCTAATGATACATAGAATAGTTCGTATTGATCGTGCGATGAACAGGGAGCTCCTTACCCGGCAGTCAGAGTTGTTTAAAGGCTGATGCAAGTATTGGATTTTTTGTCTGCATCTGTGAAACATGAATGCGACCAGGGACACGGCAAAAACTCCCAGTACGACGCTGAAGACAATCGTCAAGTTCTGTTCTGAAATGTTTAGTCCTAAACCTGGAAGCACAGTGACAAAGTGATAGAAGTCAATAAAGGCATGGATTAATCAAACTCTTATGATTAAGGCATGGAACCTGATATGTACCTTGTGTGGCGCGTCCACTGAATGTGAAGTTGTATTAACAGTGCGAGATGAATTTGCGCTTGTAATCTCCGTAGTATCAGGTGTCCTTGTGTGACCTGTTGTGGTCTCACTCGCGGGCACTGTCAACACAGTCGATGTTGGAGTGTGAGCGGCAGGCGTGCTGGTCGTCAGGGAGGTGCTGTTTGTCAGAGGAGTCATGATGGCTGTTGACTGAGAAGTCTGCGGGGGGGTTGTAGTTTTGTCGGGTGTTTTATTGTCCAAGGTTGTGCTGCTGAACGCGGTTGTTGTGTTCTCATTCACTTTTGAAGTAGAAGTTGTGTTTCCAGCGGTGTTCGATGACGTCATTAATTCAGTTGTTTGTGTCATGTTGTTTGAGACAGAAGGTTTCATTGTGGTGAAATTCCCTTTTGTCGCAGCAAAAGAAATGGCCCAAAGGCAACAAGTCAGAGCAGCAAAGTGGGTATCCATGTCACGGAGTCCTGAGCTGGGAAACAAAAACAACACATGCGCTGAAAACACTTCAAAGATAAACACTGTAAATGCTGCTCTGATAAAAACGTCTCTCTCCATTATTGTAGCAACACACAAAGAGTGAGTTTTGCTCACTGGTGACATAATGCAGCGAAAACAATTATTTAAACCTGGTACTTTGTGTAAGAAGATCTCATGCTCATATTAAATACACAGGAAACAACTCTACACCCGAAACGTGACCTAGTACAAACCAAGAAATTACACAACAGTCGACTCTTATCTTTAGCGGAAGCATTTCTAATCTCCCTCTCGTGTGAAGTATGTATTAAGTACAACCTTTAGTTTAAAAGTAAATAACTTTTACATAGTTTATTCACTGATTTAAAAAGAATAAGGCTCACCTCGTGTCGTCACTTTGACTGAAAACAGTAACTTCTTTCTCTTCCCTGGCTGCAGTGAGCTGCAGTGAGTCAGCCTCCACGGCGGAAGAGTTGATTTGCTGACATGGTGGCAGGTAAAAGTGGGCGGGTCAGTGCTTTGCAAACTTCCTCTTTTGTGTGTTGCCATGGAGACAAAGGGCACGGCTATAACCTAGATCAAAGCTCAATCGTTTCTCCGTCTGTCGCTCCCTCTCGCTCATTTCTAATACATGTTGCATACCCAGAGTAGAATGAGCTGCTTCTCAAAGCTTTCACATGCATACAAATGTTTACAGTCAACAATTTGTACAAAATATTTATTAACAAGTACAATTTGTGACTTTTTTTTGTACAGGCTGTTAATTTGTGCTGAGACAAATCCTGATAAAAAAATAACCAGGAAATGAACAAATAGTCATAAACCGAACAAACGGGCAACAATCATTTCCCAGTGTGTCAGAGTGAGCTTGAGGTGAAGCAATGCAGCGTTCAGGGAGAACAATGGAAGAAAGGGCAGTGAAACCACATCGCAGTGTGACGTGTCTGTGCTTCTTTAAGTGCCCTTTTCTCTATTGTTCTGAGAACAATTACAACATAATAAAACTCTTTGTTTTTATTGGATGGTGTTTTTGAAGAACAGTGCAGAACATGTCTCTGCTATGTCTTGGTTCCTTAAGCACCTCAGGTCGTTAGCAGCATAAATGTGCACGTTTTTTTCATTTTAATTGCATTCTGTACAAGTTCCATTGTAGTTTTTCGACAAATTCTTTATACAAATCTAATTAATTATCTATATTCAGCAAAATGTTGAAAACATCAATATGCACAAACAGGTAGTGGAGTTAATTTTCTTTCTTTTTTTATCGGCACAATAAATGTAGAAAAATAAAACTGACAATGTCTCCATGATGAACAGCACATTGACGGAGCTTCGTTACAGCTTGGTGGATTTGTCAACTTTGCTCTTCACATCAAAGTCGTCCGTTCTTACATCAAACTCCGTTGAATCCTTCTCTGTGACATCTGACACCTGTAGTGGGTTAAGAACATGAAGAAGCACATCAACACCACGACCGACTCTGCTGTAGAGTTGTGAGAGACAATAAGAGACATTGTACCTTTGATTTATTGAAGAGGCGGAAGCAGATGAGGTCCTTGCTCCTCACGAACAGATCAGAGTTCAGCTTCTCTTGTTTACATCCACCTAAAAAAAAGAGATTTATATGCCAATAACTGTTATACAGTAGGTTATAACTTTAAACATTTACAGGAGGGCAGCTGTACTGTTCCTCTGCAGTGGAAGTGGAGGTGAAAGAAGGATGTCTCACCTGTGATCATGCTCACCAGCAGGCCACACACCATCGTGGTCAGTGTGCCCAACGGACACAGGTAGAGGTAGGAGAGGGAGTACCAGGAGTCGGCCAGAGCTGGTCTGAAACTGATACACAGAGGAAAGTGTTCAAGTTTACAGGTCAAACTATTCCTTTAACTTTTAACTATTACTGGTGGTGATAACACTGTCAAAAACATGTTTAATAGTTACATTTTAAGTCTAACAGCTGCATAATGCCTTTATGGGATTGGTATTCAACACAACAGCGGGAGTATAGTATGTGCTTTAAGTGATTGGAAGAGATTTGATTTTGTATCAACGTTCTGATGATACACTGAAGCTTTAAAAGTGGTAGAAACTAACAACAACAACTAATTTTTCTATTTATTCTATAAAATGCTATTAAAACATTTCCATGGTGACATCTTCAAATGTTTTGTTGAGCCAACAGTAAAAAAAAAAGAAGAAAAGAAATTGACTTTATCTGTGATTAAAAAAAAAGAAGCTATTAATCCTCCCAAATAATTTTATGAAATTTTATTCAACTATCATCATTAACAGTAGATGATTTATTTCCGGACCAGTGACTGATCAGTTTTCATGTATGAACTATATATTTTGTATATACATTTAGAGTGTTTGGACCTTCTCTTTGTGTAAATGTGTTTTCACTCTGGCAGCTGTTCATGTCAAATTCAGCATTTATCTGGAAGTATATTTAAAGTTTGGACAAAGGTTTAATTCTGAAACACAGTCCGAAAAGCAGCGGTTAGTGTTTGGATATTAAGTCAGTATCAACTTACTAACTGTGACTATATCATAAGTTTGAATATGATCAGATGAACCTTTGTTTCCTGTAACATGGACTCACTCCGGCTGTCCGGTCGCAGACGGACTGGTCCAGGGAGCTACGGTTGAAGAGTTGAAGCTGGCTGCTGCAGCCCACAGTGGTGACATGGAGAGGACTCGTCTTCTCATCTGACGGTGGGTAAATCTGGCCTCCGATCCCCACCCACAGAGTCAACACCAGACCAATGATCATTCCCAGTAGGCCTCCCTGAAAGGTAAACGCACACATTTTTCTTGAAATCAAAAACTTCTTTGTGATGTCAGAGGGCGCATATGTTCTGGTAAATACTCAGGTAGATACCGACCACTGAATTTGTTGTCCGGAAAAGCATGCCCAGCAGGTACAGGCCGAGGAGAGGCCCGCTGATCATGCCAAATATGGACAGAGCTGCCTGAAAGTAGACAATTGTGTGAAGAATTGTAGTTCCTCGTATTCACCCTGGGGTGGAGCTGTAGAGCAGTACATGAGTGTTACCTGCAGAACACTTCCCATCAAAGAGGCAACTCCAGCCATTCCGATACACAGGACTCCAAAGAACACACCTTTGGAGATGTAAATTATATATATGTGATTATAAAACTGAAATCAAAAGGAACAATCTAATCACAACTTCAAATGTCTACACATGAAAATTTGAAAAACAACGTTATATCTGGGGCATACATATTTGGATTTTCTCTTTTAGAGATAATTTGTGATTAATGTAACCGAGGTCTGAGTTTTTCCAGGTGGATTCTGCAGCAGTTTTCTTTTTTTTTTAAAGTTTAAATCACTATTCTGCAAAAACTTAATCCAAACCCATTCATAAGTCTTGATTTACAAAAGCCCTAAATATTTCTTCTTTTCTTTGGGCATATCTGCAGTAATCTTAGTTATGTAATCAACTGCATGTTGTCAGGAGACATTACATTCTTAGCCACGAGTAGGCGCGTTGTGACAGTGTTGGGTGTCCAGGAATCGGTCTAATCCTTTTTTCTTTGAAGTTGAAGTGCCAGAAACAATTCTGGTCCATATAGATTTGCTAGAATGATCATGAAACCGGTTTTTAATTGGATTTCATTTGGTATTCTGTCACGTTCCTTCACACAAATATTTCCTCGAGTTATTACCTGTGTAAGACGAACAACATTGTTGTATTATGTAAAAAATATTTGCCTGAGGCTGTATTCTGAGATAAATGCAGCAGTGGAGCCATGCCCTCGGTCTCAGCCTGTCTCAGGTTCATTGAACTTCTGTGTTCCTGCCTGAACATGTTTGTTTCCTTTAATCTACCTGATGAAATCCTGCGCATTATTGAAACAGTAACTGTTTTTGCTTTGGTTCCTGCGAAGTCTTCACATGTGCATTTCTGCAATGAACTAGATTTTTTATTAGTCTTTGATTATGTCTAAATTGTGTAGCGAAATAATTTTTCACAAGATAAGATAACTTATATGGCAGCAGAGCACTTCCCTCGACCAAGGGCCAACAGTGACCGTAAATTCAATCATGCTGCACCCCTGCAAACACTAACAGATATCAGTCCTCTTAATATGCCTGATTTTTCATCAAGATCTATGAATTATTTCCTGGGAAACAGGAGAAAATGCCCCCAAAAAAACTACCTATCTCGCTACGTTAAAGAAAGTGGGGAAAATGTAATGGTTTCTTCGTGGCCCGTGTCCCATCCTTCCACCAAGTTCTGTGGAAATCTGTTGAGGAGTTTTTGCATAACCCTGCTGACTAACAAACCAACAGACCAACTAGCCACGAACAAACAGACGGATCGAAAGCGTAACCTTCTTGGAGGTAATATAATCTTGGTCTCCACTGAGAAGTGTATGTTGCAATTTAAGGTGATTACAGCATTTATTCATAACAATAGTTAACTCTCTTTCTCTTTTACTTCTCTATTGTACATATCATTCTGGCGGCCATCGAAACACAACTTACTGAGGACCCATGTTCATCCAGGTGACTTGTTTCTCTGTGAGGTTTTTGCACACAGGCAGGATAAAGTCTTCCACAGTGACGGCAACCAGGGCGTTAATACTGGAAGACACGGTGCTGGAAAACAAATGGATTCATTTAAGATGAATTTAATGTCGTGTTGTTCAGTACTCGGCAAACAAAGGATGATTCAGGTGTTGCCCACACACTTTATCCTTACAGCTGAACCTTAACTTCCACTGTATTTCCTTTTCAACACAGCATTCCTGATTTGTTGTGAAATAATACAGTTGTCCTTCCCCTCCAGGCCTCACCTCAGAGTCCCGCTGTATGCAGCAGCCACAAACAAACCAGGGATTCCAGGGTAGGTCGCCAAAATATCCATCACAAGGTAGGGCAGCAGCTGGTTTGCAGACACAAAGCATTTTACTGTTAACTGTTAACACAACGTACAGCAGGATGGCCGTGTGATGGGGAGTAAAGAGACTACCTGGTCAGGGGTGGTTATGTCATTGTTAAGGAGAGGGTCACAGTTCTTGTAAATGGAATACATGGTGAGGCCAGAGAACACAGCCAGACTCACAGTTACCCACAAGCCGACCATGTTCAGGTACAAAGACCTGAGAGATGAAACAAGAAGAACTTGTCAGTGCACGAACCCTTCGCTCACAGTCTGTGATGTGATATATGTACTGTACTGTGTAATGCAACACTCACATCTTGGCGTGGCCCAAGGTTTTGCAGGAGATGTAGCGCTGCACCTGGGACTGGTTGATGGCGTAGATAGACACCCACATCACGCTGCCTCCGACCACAATGGTCCAGAAGGTGTGTCGCTTCAGAGGATCTGGGTCAAAGCTGTAGTGAAGATCAACGACACAAAGAACACGGAAAGAGACTTTTAGGGACATTAAATATAAACTTATAATAATGTGGAAGTCACGTTTAATGCAATTAGAGGTTTTCACCCCTGCCTGTTACAGAACGCAGTTACACTAAACTTGGCAGAAGGATTGGACATGGGCCAAGAAAGAACCCATTACATTTTGGAGAAGATCCAGGGTTTTCAGTTCTTTCACTTTCTTCAACATTGCGAGATAGGACGTTATTTGGACGTTTGCATCTATTCCCCAGGAAATAATTCATGATTCTTGATAAAAAAAAAACTGGCATATTTTGGGTGACTGATATCTATGATTGTGATCAATTTCGTGCAGATCCAAATAAAAATGCGGGTGTAGTGAATTTAAATGTGGCTTCAAAAGGGGAGCGCTGCGCCTTGGTGAAGGTTTCCGCTCTACTGAGTTCCATTCTGGTTAATATTCACTTTTTTTATTATACTGACCTCAGACCAGTTGCGTAACAGGGAATTATAAAAAAAGTTAGATGTACTTTGTTTCCCTGTGTCTGCAAATTCATAAGACACTAAAAACTCTGATTAATGAAACCCCACCCATCTTATATTGTAATCACTTTAAAACAAACTCCAATAACTAACAGGAGTCTGCTTGTGCACTTACTCAAACGCCTCCAGTCGGCCTCCTTCGCCGGCATCTTCCCAGATCTTGGTCATGCCTCCCTGCAGTATGGCTCCTCGGGCTATCACAGCCACAAAGCCCGACAGCATGATCACCATCTGGACAACATCTGTCCAGATCACTGCTTTCAGGCCGCCCTGAAAAATAAATCAGTAAAATAATCATAAAGAGATGGTTGAGTATTTACATGCACTTTCGTGAACATCATGTGTATAAGTGTACACCATCATGCAGATAATGGTTTCAGTTTCAGTAACAACAAACTGCAGCAGGTGGAAGCTGGTGCCAAACTTTAAAACTGCTCGTTTAAAACCTCGACGTTTTTGAGATGGAAGCATACTTGGACTGGATTTGTTGTCTTGATGTGAAAACACTCCCATGGTGCACAGATTATGTATTTAATCTTAAAAGTAATATTCTGTCAAATGTACAGTACAAACCAAAGTGCAGTAGACGATGCAGACCGCTCCTGTCGCCACCAGCACTCCCCACAGATTCAGTCCAGTGACTATTCAGGAAACAAAAGCTCATTATTCCTATATTAAAGTGATGTCTATAACTTTGATTTATCACAAGAGCACAAGTAGAACACATCCATTTTTAGGTTTAACTATGTGTATAAGAGAGAAAGGAAAAATACAGGCTCAGGTTAGGGTCAGTAAGATTTGTTGTTGTAGATGGACTTAAAATCTGCATGAGAAATTCTAAATTTGACATGTGTAGAAAAGACATGAAAGAGAATTCTGTGGGGAGTTTATCAAAGATTCTCTTAAGTGAAAATGACTGAAATAAGAAAGGTAATAATAAGAACGATCTTCCATGTAGCCAAACCACACTGTCTCTAACTTATGTGAATAATGTGAAAAAAAAATATGAATCTTTTCTATGCATGTACAACCATGTATTTCTCATTTTCATCATGCAGATTTAATTAACAGGTTTAAAAAGGTGGATTTACCAAGTTTGGGATCAGAACATTACAAGCTAAACTCCTATTTGTAGTCCTTATAGAAACTAGGGAGAAGTAAGAAGCAGTAGAAGTTTTCTCTTGTGTTGTGAGCTGTCGTGCGCTTCACCGTACTTTGATTTAGTGCAAGAGCTGGAGCGTAGATGACTAAGCCGTGTACAGCACCTGGAAGAAGATACCGGCATTAGCTGATTAGACGGAAGCACAACAAGCATGCGATTCATATTCAAGAATCCATCTTACATAAAGTCAAACAGAAAGAGGCAGCTGCTGTGTACCATGTCAGATTAACCATTTTAATCATCTGAATGCTTTTGTTTGTGCTAGTTACCGTCTGTGTGATGTACATTGACGTCCCAATTATCCGGATGGGCCGACTGAAGCGCAGCCCCAGGTACTGGAAACACAAGAGACAATTAGATCATCAAGCATCTTTAAAAAGATGGATCGTGTTGTTTACATCTACTGGTTGAATCCATATCTACAGAAGATTAAAGCTTGTTTGTTTCTTAATGTTTTTACTCCACACTTATGGAGAAAATACTTTTATAGCAGTTGGATTCAGTTCGGCCCCCATGAGCCTTTTATCACTGCAAACAAGAGATGATTCATCTGCAGCCTGTGTCGTGTTTGTGTAGCTTTTCCAAACGAGCATGCTTGCATTATTGTGTTATATATTATTTCAAAGTTATTATGTGTACATATGTTATCTGTGTTGTCTCACCTCGTAGGTGCTGGTTATCCCCAGTCGGTAGAAAAGCGGGACAAAGATCTCAGCGGTGATGACAGACATGATGGCATAGGAGAAGCCGAAGAGCCAGAAGGCAGATCCAAACCGGTAAGCCTCAGCCGGTGTGCCGATGACCGTGATCCCCGACATGAAGCTGGCGGTGAGGGACATGGCCACCGGCACAGCTGTCATTTGCCGTCCGCCCAACAAGAACTCGGCGCTGCTGGTGTCCTTGCGGCCTCGGATGGCCTGGAAGAGGCCGATGCCGGCTGCCCCCAAGATCGTGGCAACAAACACCACATAGTCCCACACTGAGAAGGTGGCCACAGGACCACCTGTACCCACCATGGTTAGTTCAGTAGAAGAAGCTTCCTTGTACAGCGTCGATTCAACAGGATTCCTCTATTATGCAACCTTGCTAATGTTGAATGTTCTTCCCTCTAAATTGTCCTGAAATTGCTCTCAAGTCCAGTTGTTCATAAGCCAAAAGAAAAATACAGCCTGAAGACAGCAAAAAAAAAAAGAAGCTTCTCAGCTCGTCTCAGAATCTGTCGACTGCCAGAAAACAATTCTTGAATGAATGAAAACAAGCTTCATTCATATTAAAAGTTTCTCTTCAAACCTTTAGGATAGTAAAGACAAATCCATTCCTTTGTTTTTCGTCATCTGCTAGTTTAGAGTATCAGTGTGTTAAGTCTCTCCTGCTGATAACAACACACCACTGCTTCTGTTCTAGTGCTCTCTGACGCGTTGGTCCCACTATAAACATTTCTTTACTGGAGTTAATAATCCATCAAGGACACATAGTACTGGAGTCACCCACAATTTCAACGATAGTAGAACATGAGGATCTTATGATTGTGTCAGCGGGTGTTGATGTCGTTCCTTCTAAGTCCAGGACAATTCCTTCTATAGCTCCAGGTTACTCAGTAGTCATCGGTTAAATCAGGAATTTCTGCGGCCAGGGAGGTTTAGAGTTTAGGGTTGGCTCACTTCTCCTGCTGTCATCATTACTGAAGCTTTACCCGACACATCCTGTCACTCCTGCGATGCACAAAGAAGTTTCCCAAACTCAAGAAATAATGTGACGACTGCAGAGGAGACAGAGAAAGTCGGTTTAAAGCTGCTGCTGACGTGGGATTACTTCTAATATTACCAACCTAATGAGGACGGTTTCCGTAAACTATCTGGCCGTTAATAAAAACGTCTTGTTCTGTTAATGTTTGTAAAGCAGAGCAGATAATGAGCAGCTAAGAGGGACACTGAACTGGCCCGGCACTCTTCATGTTTTCACGATACACTGATAATTGCACAAACAGCCTTACTAGTCGCTGATACAGCAGAGAAGAACACGACATGCTGTGTGTCGTAAAAGATAACGTTTATCAGAGGAGGCGTTTAGTTCATTGTATGGATCTGAGCCACTATTAAAAAAAAGTCAGATAAGAAGCAATCGCTTACTTAACAATTGTGACTCAATGGGTTGGAGAGAGAGGTTTTCTCGACAATCATTAATCAAATATATAGATAAGTCCCTGAAGTCTCAAGGAGATGGATGTCAAACTAAAGAACTTTGTTGTCTGTATCTGAAAAAATCTGGTATTGGTACGTGAATGCTGACTGTAGTTTTTATTTTCTACTGAATAAGAGAAAAGACAAACACTCTCTGAATGTTTTCCACCCATTTTCAGTGCAGGCTTGTGCACATGCTGAATGTGAATGTGCTTTAGTGTCAGTCCTTATCATTTTTCACGTGCACACCAGACGTGCACGTGAAATATTCTGTTAAAAGAAGTTAATTTTTATTCAAATTAGAGACAGAAACGGTTTGTTTTGGAAAAAGAAGTAAGACTCAGGTTAAACTTTGACTTTTACCGCTTCATGAAAAACCCATTATTTTCAAGCAGAAACTGAGCGTTTGGGGGATGTTGTGACATCTAGTGGACGCGGCCTCAGACTCCACTATCAGATACTGTATCACATTGTGTTTATTCAAGACATTATTAATTCATGTCATTCACCTAATGGACAGAAAGTTTAGTTCTTCCTTTTCGTCACCGATGGACGATAACGGCCGGTTTGCATAAAGGTGGATTATATAAATATCACATAAATCCTGTTCAGACCTCACAGCCTCATCAGACCTGCAGACCACATCCTCGCATCGAGGTGAGCAAAGCAACAGAAGCATACGATGCCAATCGTTTGATTAAACTCTGTTATGTGATTGTCATTTCATCTCTTTGTCTCTTTGTCTCTCTTTCCCCTGCAGCTTCAAACTGATTGGAATACAGAACACGAGTTAACATGGAGACGGCCGTGTTCAACTGCTGGCTCCTCTTTCTGCTGTTCAGCCCGACTGTTCCCATGTGTTTGCCCACGGGCTTCACGCTGTACGTGGAGAAGCCGGAGTGTGACTTCTGTGTGGCCATCAACACGACGAGCTGCATGGGATTCTGCCAGTCGTGGGTGTGTACGAGAACAAAATACTAGTTCAGCTGGAAGGGTTGGGTCCATGTTTAACCTGTAATTAAGCATGTATGTGTGTAAGTAAGGAATGGAAATTATTTTTGAATAATAGCTGCTGAACTTTTGAGTTGAAATTATGAGATACATGAGTGAATATTTCACTTTTTTTCCATTTTACAAAAAGCCTTGTCCCAATCCCTTCATTTACTATAATGTAACATAAAATAGTTGTAACTTTATATAAGCACAACGCGAAGCACATTTATTTGAAACCATTTTTTCTTACATTAGATAAAGAAGTCATATTAAAATGAAACCCTCATCGCACAATTTTTTCTCACCTGCATCTCAAATCAACACTTTGAATGGCATTCCTCCACCAAGGCCCAGCAGTCCCCTTGTGAAACCACATTTTAATTAACTGGATAAAAAAATGTATTTGAATCTGCACCAAATTGCTAACACTCATCAAAATCATTCTTTCATCAAGCTCCATGAAGGAGAATAGTGAAAAATGCCAGATCGTGCAATGGTAAAGAAAGTGAAAAAATCCAATTTGTGATTTAATGAGTTCATCCTTGACCCAAACCGCGTCCTTCCCCTGGGTTGCATGGTTATTCATCCAGTACTTTTTAAAGTGCAGAGGGGAAAACCCTATGTTTGTGTGTGATGAGCAGGAACGCAACTTGAAGGACAGCTTTGGCCCCCGCGTGGTCCAGAGAGGCTGCACCTATGACGAGGTGGCGTACCGCACGGTCGTGCTGCCCGGCTGCCCCGTCAACACCAACCCTCTCTTCACCTACCCCGTGGCCCTCAGCTGCCACTGCGGCACCTGCCGGACCGACAGCTACGAGTGCGCACGCAGAGCCAGCGCGGACAGGCCGAGGTGCACCAAACCGGTCAGACGTGTCTACCCGTACCCCGGCCCGAGTGACTACATGATCCCTTTGTGATTCTTTTATTTCCTTTGAATGTGTCACTGAGACGACAAAGCTGTAACCACATGATCCATGAATGTTCTGGGGGAAAAAAAAACACGTCATCCTTTAGCCTGGGATGGACACACTCATGTCTGCACTGTGTTTACTGCCACCTATTGTACCAGCTGGTTTTATTGTGCCTGTGTAGGTCAGTGTGTCTGGGCTGCAGCTCTGCATATTCCTGGCAGCGTCATTATTTACCCCCTTGTTTGTGTGCGAGTCCCAGACTTATTGTGTTTACTGTGAAAGTGATACTCTGAATGCAACTCAATTAAAGGTGAAGTCTCTAAATAGCTCCTGGACTTAGCTGCGCTTGACTTAATCACATCCTGTGCCGGCCCGTGGCTTTCTGTTTACTACATAACAAACACAGGGCCGGGACTCCTCCGTGGTGGTGGCACCGCCGGGTGCTATATTTGCCTCCACAATCATTCTGGGAAGCACATGATTGTTTTCACACACCGCTTCCCGTTCAGTGGATTACCGTGACCGTGTCAGACCACAGATATTTAGCACAACACGTACAGGAGAGTCTCTGAGCTCCCCAAACCCTATATGTGTGAGGTTGTTCACTGTTGTGTCGCATCCAGTAAGTTCTTCTGTAGTTTTCCATTCACAAAGGGGAAATTTGGGCAGACAGCTGGAGCTTATTTATAGCTCAGGGGGGTCAGTTGGAGAATGTAGGTTAAGTCCGTCCTGTGACCTCACTGTTTCGTGGCTTTATGTTATATTCTGTCACATGTGTAGTCATAACTTTCCCGTAAGAGACATTTTATATCAGTGTCTCTGTTCATTGTGACAGTTATGGGATGTAACTGAGCCGTATCTGTTGATTTACTTCCTCTGACAGAAAGAGAAGGTCTCAGTTTCACCAGTCACCATCTGCATTGCTCCGCAGTACAAAGGGCCTCTGTGCCACTGATTCCTGTCATTATATAAAAGTAGGATCCTCAAACCGACCTTGGGGCTGGTGTGAGAGGTTAGATGCAGGGAAACGTGGACGATAAACCAGTTCATCACATGCTGACACTGGTTCACGTGCATCCTGTCGCCTTGAGGAGGCTTGTACAACTTCTAGCAACCTTACACCATTAACCTTGACAACAGTCAGCTGACAAAATTACTATATTGTTCTATTGTGGGATTTGTAGTACAGTGCCCGTGTCCTTCCTCCTCCTCTGAACTATATGTGTAAGAGGGACAACATTAGGTTCATTTTATTAGAGATGTTTGTTTATACCTTCATTATAATTCATACATAACAGTATTTTACTTCTCTGCAACCAGTTCCATCTTGATTATAGTTAAAACACCCCTGTATGCACAAGAGATTGCATATATTTTCTCATCCATTTTGTGCCAGTTACCCAGAGTTAGGTTACAGTGGCAGCAGGTTAAGCAAGATACTCCCGATGTCCCTCTTCAGAGCCCATTTTCCAGTTGTTAAGTGTTTGACAATAGGAGGAAAGCTTCGGGCAAGCTGTCGTTTAATTCCTGCAGTTTATGGTGAAATTCTTGTGGATACCTTCTTCCTGACTCTTTGCTGTTTTGCTTCTACATTCAAGTACATTTCACCAGTTGGAAGTCCAGTCTGCAACCAGCAGTACAGAAAGCCACATTGCCGTCAGCTCCAAATAAGTTATTTAGTTTGGGGTAAAAAGGTTTTGTTCTAAAATAAACTTTGAGAAAATGTTAACATCACAAGAACAAGACAGTAGCAATACAGCAAGTAGGAGAATGGCGTTCAAAGACGTTGTCTGTGGCAGAAGTTAAACAGTTTCTTAGAACTGTGTCGTCTATCCAACCATCGTGATGTCTGCCTCCCTCCCTCATCCTGGGAGTTCCAGATGGAAATGAACCTTGTGCAATATACTTGTGTCCCTGCGTTAGAGAAACTACTAAATGAAATAAGATACATGGTCTCTCCCGTGTGTTCTGGGTCTACCCAGGCTCCTCTGCCAGGTGGATGTTCCCAGAAAACTTCCCATTAAAGGTGCCCAGGAGACATAATGTGTTTTCATGTATAAAATATATGATATGATTTTATCATTTTATTCAATATAATGTTCTCATTCTAACTGATCTGTCGGGTGTGGTATGACTTTACCTGTAAATCCACATAACTGGAGGGTTTTTATATGCTGTACTCTTCTATCAACAGTTGACCCAGCGTGACTCTAAAATCATGAGACCGTTATGGCACAATAGTTTGAATTCCCCCGTGCAGAGGTGTTTTGAAAACCATAATACCCCCACAGATGAAGTGGAATTTGCCTCCATCAGCACTCCGGCAGAAGCCGCCATGTGGAGCAGACACCAATCTCTCAGTCATTCAGACGCACCGCACCGCTTTGTTTGCGTTGTGTTCATTCAACTTGAAAAAATGTGGGAATTTTGTTGCTATGCTATTGGCAGAGCCGCCGGGAGGCCAGCGTCGATCGTCGGTCGGTCGGTCCCCCTCATTCTAGACTGATCGTCTGGCTTTTTCAGCAGCTTGGCTTTTTTTTTTACCATAACAACTACTGGGTGAATTGCCATGAAATTAGGTATAAAGATTTTTTAAATAGTGCTGACCTCAATAGGCCCCACACAATGAATCCTTATGGCTTTTCCTCAAGCAGCACCCGGAGGTGCTTGGCGGCTCAACAGCTGATGAATGAATTTCCATGAAATGTGGTTTTAAATGTTCATCTTTCTCTTTGGTTGAACTGTAATAACTTTGGTTACAAATACTTTTATCTGTCCTCCAATTTTTATTCGTCCCGTTCCTTGTTTTATGACCAAATATCTACAAAACTAATAACATTTCAATCGTCCACTCCTGTAGTTCACATTCACTGCAAATCAGCAATAGATAGCTTGCCAAGACGCTAACCTGATAACCTAAGATGTGTTAGCATTTAGCTCGCAGGACAACTATAAGTCCTGGCAGCGAGCACGGCCTCAGACCCCCAAAGACTATTTGAATGGATGCTGTGAGAAGACATATCTACAGACGCTCCCCTAAAGTCATGCAACTCCTCAGAAAGTTTATATAATACATGATACCAATGATTGGACCACTTGTCCGTTTTCTCTCATCAACAGAACAAACGTCCAAAACTTAACCTACTTCTGCCTCAATAAACCTTGTCATCTTTTTTTTTTTTTTTTCACAGCGTGCCTGCAACCACTGTTATGCAACTTTTCAGCTTCAACTATGAGTTGGTATAAAAACACCGGATCCTTATCGCTTGGAATGCACCTTTAAATCCTATTTGTGAGAAAAACCAGTTTATATGCCAACAAGTGCGCTCTTGCCTTTTGCCATCCACCTGGTAATTTTCCATTCGGCTGATGCTTGGTTGTGTGAGCACCTGTAGTTGCAAGAGTCATGAATACAATAGGCTGTGCTCCTGTCTGTGTTCCCACGTCAATGGATATGTGTTTTTACCTTTATTTGTCTAAGGTGGACTGACAGTCTCCTTTTCAGTACGATTCTGTGCTGCCTTTACACAGTGGCACAAAGAGAGACGAGTCCTCCAGCAGATGCATGTTCCACTGCAGCAGCTCAGAAATAGAAGTGACTTGCTTTGAGGACACGTTAACGACACACCCATGTTTATTCTCCAATGGTGGAAGAAGCACACACATACTTTTCTCTAGGGCTGGACGACAAGGCCAAGAATTATATTTTCATTTTCATTTTCGATTTTTGCTCTTGGGTGAAGATTGTGGTTTTAAACTCTTCTGTATGAGCAGAGAATGACAAACACTTGATAAGCTGCAGAACTAAATAAATAAATTCATATTGAGATAATAATTAAACTGTTTTATTTCCCGCCCTATGTACATGTTAGTTAAGACATCAATGTCCAAACTTTTTTTTTGCCAAATCTTCAGTTTCTATTTTCTGGATTTGGGGTGTGTGTCATTCTTTTTTCTTTTTCTTTTGTCTCTGGGCTAAATTGTGGTTTGGATGTTTTCATTATTTATAGAAATGTTTCTGGCGGCACTGACTGAAAAGGGAAGTCACGAGATCATTTACTAAGAATACATGTGAGTTGCTGCCCTAACTTAATAAACATTGCGGTGCAGAGTCAGTCTACAGATAACTCACAGTCATGTGTGTTTTCTGTAACTTTCCACCAATGAGACATAACTGTAGACATCTGGGCCAAATAGAAAAGCCCAGAACACTAGACACCAGAATGATGTCATGGAGCCACAGAGCTCACACAGGGATCTTAATGCCATGATGCTCTTATAGACTTACAGTGGCACCGAGATGATCGCATTAGATCCTGATAGTAAACAAGTCCTGACGCCTCTACGAGTAAACAAAAACAAAACCTGACTTCAAATATCTAACTTTTAAAAATACTTTCATTTGAATACTCTAAATAACGAGAGAACAATGGTATCTTCCGTGGTCCACCCCCTCACCGTGTTTGGATAGACGTGATTGGTGGACACAGTTTGACTGACGCGTCTCTCCTCCACTGACACGAGTCCAGATGCACACCGGCTGAACGCTGATTGGTCGAGGACTCGCCGGGCATTGTAGACTATGTGTCTGTGTGTGTGAGAGAGAGAATTCCACCCCGCCCCTTTTTCCTTGATAAAGCTCAGTGGAAATTTCCGTCCTCGCTCAGATCTCTGTCATTCACACGACTCCAGTCCGCGCGACGCCTCCGGAGAATCACCAGCTACTATCCACCATCCCCTCGGTGAGTTCCGGCTTTGCAATTAACACCGAAGACGCTGTTTCTTCGTAGCGTCGCGAAGTTTCCCACGGTAGCTAGCTTGTTCTCCCCTTTTTCAAGCAGCGCTATTGTTTGAATGGGTCTGTGTGCTAGCGGCCTGCTAACCGCTAACAGCCGTTATATGTCTGTTGCGGTAACTTCAAACTTTTTTTTACAAACCGTGACGCGGAAGAACGTTTTATTTCCAACAAGCGCAAGTTTCTTTCAGAACCCGCTGTGGTTCGCGATGAAGTGAATTCGCGTGACTTTAAAAAAACTGAAGTTTTGCATTTTTGACGTGACTCCGGGAGAAAGCGCAGTTAACGTGATAAAATGAGTGAATTGAGACTATTCAGAAGTTTCATGTTATTAAAGCTTCTCCTGCAACGAGGCGCACTGCCTGCAGGGGATCGAACAGTTATATTGTTAAATGAACCGATGCGTGTTTTCTCGGTGTTTTTCGTATCGTGCAGCTCCAGGAGAAATTAAGCGGTATCAAGAATGTATGGGAGGCGGGTCCTGCCCATGTACGGGGTTCCGGTATGTGCAGTAGGACACGCCCACGCGTTGTTCTACTACTCATGTTGCGTTGAGCTGATGAATCGCCGTCACGTGACTGTGGGGGGGCCTCTCAGTGGGAGGGGTCTAAGTTTATTTAAACTGGAAACCTGCTCATTCATCCTGAGTTCACACACTTGTGTCTTTATCTCTCTGTCCAGGACTCTGCTCGTCGGTTCCACTGAAACTCTCAGGTTGAATCCACGTCTCTCGGTTTCTACATCTTCGCTTCGTCCTCTCCCGATCTCAAGGTCGTCATGTCTCAGCAGCACATCAGGTGAGGGTTTGTTTTCATGTTGTTCTAACATAACACTACGAGGTGAAGTGACAACTAACAGTTATTTTAAAGTGTGATTTTCTTTAGAATCATTGCTTTTAGTAAAATGTTAATAATACTAAAGATCCAAGTATGTTGACTTGACATTGTTTTTTAAAAAAGAAAACAATGAAACCCACTGAAGATTTGGCAAAACTACTTGACAATTGGTCAGAGTTGCTACTAAGTTATAAATAATATAAATAACTAACTTGCAATACACTAATACATTGCAATTATAAATAATAATTGCAATGTAGATTTAATCACTATTAATATAGTGTTTGTAGAATATATATCGCACATTTTCTTATACTGATACTTTTTTGTTATTGACACTTATTTAATTAAAGTACGACTGGGCAATACGATAATAAATAGTTATTGCACATATATTTCATCAGTAGACGTTCTTATTTCTTGTCTTATTTTGTGCTTGTGATCTACAATTTTGTCTTTTAGAATTGTTTGTCTTGTCCTTTTTAAAATAAAGTTTCAAACCACAACCTTCACTCAGGATTACAATTTAATAGAAATGATAATGTGACCTTCATGGTTATTTTTGACCGTGTCACCCAGTGCTACTAGTTGGTGATTAACTTTGATTACAGTCCCTGACCTTCATTTAATTGTCCACAATCTTACCGTTAATTTCTCCATTAACTCCCTGTTGATCTTTCTCTGTTGTCTCCCTTCAGCCTTCCAGCCAAGCTCATTAATGGAGGCATTGCTGGCATCGTCGGGGTCACGTGTGTCTTCCCCATCGACTTGGCAAAGACCAGGTTGCAGAATCAGAGACAGCAGGTCTACAAGAGCATGTGAGTATTTTTAGGCATTGTGGTCATACATGACTAACCCAGCATACATGGCTGTTTCCCAACGCTCTTGTTGTACCTGCTTCATCCATGTATTATTCCTACTAATCCCTAAACCCACACGCAACACAGTGCGCGTATAGAACTGAATGTATATAATTACCAACATCCCCCCTGGATGGTGACTACTCATTCCTTTCTGATGATGTCATCCATATCCCTTTTGGAGGGTGGAAATTTACAGCTCCACCTCTCAGCGCAGCATCCATGTTTCCTTTAGAGCCACTGATCCTTTACCCGGAGGCTCGTTAAACATTTGGATAAATATATCTGCTTTGAATTCAGTCGTAATCATTAAATGTTTTCCTCTGAATCAGCTGCTTTAATAGGATGATATAAAATGCTAATGGTGTTTCCCATGCTTTCTTGTTTTTATAGGATGGACTGCCTTGTGAAAACAGTCAAATCAGAAGGCTACTTTGGCATGTACAGAGGTGAGATTAATGCACATCTGAATATTAAGAACCAGCAGGTCAGAACATGTACACGTAGATAATTTGTAGTAGAGGTTTAACATTGACACATGTACTACTCGGTACTTTTAATCTTTACACTGCGGGTTCAGATACAGTTGATGTTCAGTGCATGGGATACTTTACATTTAAATGACGTACTGTAGTTGTGAGTAGAGTCTGACTGATGGATTTTTGTGGGTCGATGTTAGTAAGTTAAAAAAAATATCTGATGTTTATATTCAGAAAATGAGTGATTCCTAAGATGTCCTCATCAAACCTTTTTTATAACAAAGAAATATATTATTTTTTCCAATTTAACCACAAACTTTATTATATATAACTAAAAGTAGTGCTAATACAATGAAACGTATTCAATTTGAATTCATCGCTGCAAGGTTCATATTGACCAAATGATGTCAGTCGGGCTCTAGTTATGATTTTGAACTAGTTGTAAAAACAGAAGTTGCAGAAAGCTGTTCTCATGCAAAGTGGTTTTGTAGACTCTGGTGTTTGTTTACATGCAGTCAGTAGCTAATCCGATCAGTCCTGTTTAGTTAATGATCAGTTCACTGACTTTGGATGTAGAACAAGAAAATGTGGACATAGCTCATGTGAGGAAAATGGAGACCTTTTTATTCTGGGTCTCAGCCTGTGTGAGGAATGCTGTTTGTCTGCATCTGTGTTTTTCATATTGCAGACGTGGGTCCCCTGGGCTATTGAAGGCTAGCCGATTATGGCGCAGCCACGCTGGAGGCAAATCATTAAATGGTTCTTACAATATTGCTCTCTTTAAAACTATAGGCACAAGTTTTTGTTTTGTCATCTATTTGTTTTGTTTCTATTGTTTCTATTTGTCTATTTGACAACTTCTGTCAATAACCTCTTGGCTGTCTCCTCACTGTCCTGTCAAGTTTGTCATGAATTCTCACTCCAGTCTGTCCACTTTTTAAAGACTTTGGTAGATCTTGCTAATGTATCTATGACAAACTAATGTCATGTTTGTTTGAGATTATCCCACAGATCAGTTTTACTTTACATGCACATTACATAGTCTGGAATTCAGTCTGTTCTTTCACTAACATCTCTGCATTTCTGTTGTTTTCATTCACATCTTTACTGACTTGTAGTCTTTCTGTAGACATATATACATATACATTCCTCTCCAGAAACAGTGAGCGCTGTAAATAAACCGACTCACTCTTCTTTATTAATTTGATGTTTGCATCTTCCTCTGATATTCACCAACCTCCTCATTTCCTCTCCTGTCTTGTGTTTTGCTCGTTTCTCATTTTCCTCCTGAAACTTTTTTATTACTGAAGCTACTGTAAATTGTACATTTGTCTTTTTATAGATTAGCTCTGAAATGAATTAATAACTGTGATGTTAAAATGAGTGGCAGGGAATGTTTTTTTGTTTTGTTTTGGTGCTAAATTAAAAACACGATCGTGGCTCGAGTGCTAAATGTGTGTGTTCTCCTCAGGCGCTGCAGTGAACTTGACACTGGTCACCCCGGAGAAGGCCATCAAGCTGGCTGCTAATGACTTGTTTCGCCACCATCTTTCTAAGGATGGGTAAGTAAAATTCTCTTGAAAAGATCGTTTAAAAACGTCCCATCACTGTGTGACTCATCATTTCTCTTATCTGTGAACAGAAAGGGGCTGACGGTGTTTAAAGAGATGCTGGCAGGTTGTGGTGCCGGAATGTGTCAGGTCATTGTCACCACACCCATGGAAATGCTCAAGATACAGCTGCAGGACGCAGGCAGACTCGGTAAGTTTCAAATTGAATGCCATCCATTTTTTTTATTTGAACCCCATTGTCGCTGAATGAATTTATATTTATCTTTTGGTCTTTTTCTTTTTCAGTGGCCCAGCAGCAAAAACCAGTCATGATGTCTCCTGCAAAGCTCGCGGCCACTAACACGGTGCTCAGCCGCTCCTACAACTCGGTGGCCTCGGCACCACGAGCTGTGTCGGCCACTCAGATTGCAAAGGACCTGCTTCAGACTCAGGGCATCCGGGGACTCTACAGGGGCCTGGGGGCAACACTAATGAGGTAAAGACACAGAAGCACATGGGAGCTTGTTGGACCAGTTACTTTTTGTCAGGGTTTCAGTCTGAAACTGTTTTGTAATATTTCTTTCAGGGATGTTCCCTTTTCTATTATCTACTTCCCATTGTTCGCAAACCTGAATCGCCTCGGCAAGCCCTCCCCCGAGGGATCGTCACCTTTCTACTGGGCCTTCTTCTCAGGCTGCGCAGCAGGATCCACGCTGCAGTGGTTGTCAACCCCTGTGATGGTGAGAGTTGAGAGAAAATGTCAACCTGTCGATAGTCAAGAGCTGGAATGTTCCTGGAATGTTATCTAATGTTTTATTTTCTCTCCCAGTGGTGAAGACCAGGTTGCAGTCACTGAACAAAGGGTCCAGTGAGGAGACGTACACTGGTGTTGTGGACTGTGTGAGGTAAGACAGCTGAGTCACTAATCGTTGCACAACAACACTCGTTTGTCTCTCTCCTGTGCTCGTGCATGTAGTAATCCACCGCTCTGTCTTTGCAGTAAAATCATGAGGAAGGAGGGGCCGTCCGGTTTCCTCAAAGGAGCCGCCTGTCGGGCTCTGGTCATCGCTCCTCTCTTTGGAATTGTCCAGGTTATGTACTTTGTTGGCGTTGGAGAATACATCCTGGACAACTCGCCCCTGAGCCTCCTGTCGGTGTGAAACCACAACAGTTTCCTGCCTATGCAGACGACCTTTCGGGCGCAAATGATGTAACAACTGGCAGCTACACACCACCAGTTTACAGCAGAAGAGGGAAACAAACTACACAAAGCTTGTTTGACAAAGTCAAAAAGGCTTCGAGTTGTGAAGACGTATATTTCATCTTTTGTATGCTGTGCACTTCAAACACTTTTCAGACGTGTTCAGTGAGGCCGTGGCCACCGTGGCTCGAGCTGTTAGCCTTACTGAGTTGAGGGACTCGGAGTCGCAGTGTTATTCTTTCTTTGTCCCGAGACTGTCCTATTGTGTTCCCCTCTGTGAGGGCGCTCCATCAGAGAGACCGCTGGGTTTTCCTTCGTGTTATCACATTTCATATCGTTGTTTTTGTACTTGAGCTTGAGATTTATTGAGTTGCTGAATGCAGTAGCTTGCAGTATTTTCTGTTTGTGCGTCCTTTCCTTTTCCATTGTCTCGTGTTTCACTTTGGAACACGAGGCTTCAAATGGGGAAACAATGGAACCTATTTACATTCATTTCATTTAAAGGGATCTTTTAATATTTTGTTTTACTTGAATATACAGCAGTTGTGTGATATACATGTAAAATTGGACTGATCGTGAACCTTCCTAGTGACGTGGGACCAGACGGTTTGAATCCATGAATAGTGTCCTGCTTGATACTTGACATTAGCGCTTCTGTTTAGTAGTTTGTAAACAACAGTGTTTGGATCTTAATATCTGCAAAAACTTGATGCATTCATGCACATTTTATTGTATAAGTATGTGTTTGTTCACATACCCTCAGTTTAGAGACTTGCCTATGCAGACCTACCATCTCAATCACTGGTTACTGTGTTTTCGATCTTAACAGTGGAAGTTGGCATTTCTCTCTGAAGAAACGATGCTCTTGGCCAAACAACAGCATTCTTATTGTTACTGTGACAAATGACTGTTACCTTACTTTTTGTTTGGTGGCTTTTTGTACATAACGTGTATATATTTATATAATTCATTAAAACCTGCAAACCACTCGTCCTGTGTTCATGAATCATTGACTCAATAACTAAAGCTGCATGTTTTCTTGATTCAACAACTATAAAGGAAATCATACTTAGAATACACAAACGTGACCTATGACCCGTGCTCTACATATTTGGACGAAGGACAATCCTTACAATACTGACAATTCCTATTTGATATAATTATATTCAATTTTCTCTGCTCATGTTCCTTTTGTTTAATTCTCATTCATTGTAAAGCAAAGAAATATCTATAATTAAAGTATATTATTGAAACTCTGAAGAAGTCTAATATTTGACAAGTTCATACTTGATCTTGAACAGACTTTTCATCAACTAAACCAATGCAACGTTATAAAGAATCCAGAGTTACTGGGCTGTTTCTGACCTTGGTTCAAATGTCACATACATTTAACTTCCTGCCGTCGTTGGCCCGACGTGTCTCCGGTGAAACATGTGGCTGCCATTTCGTGTGAACCCGCGCAAACACGTCCATGAACCTGAAACCACCACAATTTGCATGATGGACCTGGGGGGGCTGCCCTGCTGCATGTGAGTCACACACACTTTGAATCCAGGAAACAGAAAGACACGAGAATAAAAGCACCCAGGTGTTGTTTTTAATTCAGTTAAACAGTGCGACTTCGACTATATTACTCTACAGTTCACGTCTTATTGGCACACCAACAAGATGGAGATCCACAAGAATCCACACACAGAATGCAAACTAGCTCACTGTTACAGTTCACACAGGATGAGGCGTTAATCAATGACCTCACACGTGAATTTGGACATTTACAGTCAGTTTATCATCAGACCTTCCGAACCCTTTGGGTTGATACATCACCTCTACACTTCCACTATTGTGCTTGTTAAGTATAGCAACAGATCTGCGGCAGGGAGCAAGCACAAGTCGTTATGTTCACAGATCACATGGAACAGGTAAATAGTACAGTCACTGGAGGCTTGTGTGTGTGTGTGTGTGTGTGTGTGTGTGTGTGTGTGTGTGTGTGTGTGTGTGTGTGTGTGTGTGTGTGTGTGTGTGGTCAATAGGCACGTGATGGAAATTGAATCATCAAGGGCTGCTCGTCCTCCAAACATTTAAGCACACAAACGCATGACTGGCATTAGAGGCCTTTAAATGACGTAAAAACATACAAAGGGCACAGAATATATCATGTTAACGGCAGGTGCACAAAAGCGGTGTCCATATTTACAGCAAATACACAACATTCCTGTCAGAGTCGGTGTCTTTTGTGTGCTGCGCTGTGGCTGTGGGGCAGCAGCAGCGTAGTAACCAGGGAATGTCACAGAGTCGTGCCGAAAGCGGAGCGTGTGTTACGGAAGAGAAAACAGAGAAGTGAAAAAAAAAACAAAAAACGGTGAAGCTGAGGAAGAGAAGGACGGTGTGAAGGTGCCGATCCAGCGTGTGACGTGTTGAACGTGACCCGGTAGGAACTGGGACAGCTGGGCTGGACTTGAATTTGTGAATATACAGGAAAACCCTCCCGACCAGATCAGGATGGACTATGAGACATGACATTTGAATGTGACTTTGGTGTTTCTTCCCCTCTTATATGCACGTGTGTTGATCATTGGTTCAGGGAGAACGCTGTGAGTCTGGCCGGTGGGGGGGGGGGGGGGGGTGTAACTCACCATAACCCTATATAACCTCCCTGCTGTTCCTGATGGCACAACACAGAACCATGCTGAAGATCATCCCTATGATCTGAAACCACACACAGTTTGGGGGGATATTGTTAAAGGATGTATGGGATTTAAAGTAAAGTGTCACAAACTAGTGTAATAATAATAATAATAATAATAAACTTTTGAGACACGCATGACACACACATTAAGGACTGTGACTTACACACACGCACAACACACACAACACACACTCCACCCTCAGAGACTGCAACTGATAAAAAACATTACTGTACCCTGTTGTAAATTTATTCTATCTTTTGTATACAGTTATTTGTTGCTAGTATTGTTGTTTTTCACGCTTATATTTCTCTATAAATTTACAGTTTACAGACAAGACTCGTACAATTTTATTTTATCATGAAGTATGATGTCAATAAAGAAATTTGAATTGCGAATAATAATCAAAATAACAATAATAATAACAATAATAATAATGTTAATTAATAGAGTTGGTTGCAGCATACTAAGGATATTTATTTAACTAGTTTGAAACAAAATCACTGTTTCGCTGTGATGCTGTTGCTCATCTTTCATCATCACTTTAGGGGTGAATTTCTTTGCTAGTCTTTATTATCTTTTGTAGCAAATGTGGCTAAATTATGCTGTTTCTAACTGTTTTAAGATTTCATTTGATTTCTGGACATTATCTTGAGACCCCTCTTCTCAGCGTCTTGTGACCCCCCCCCCCCATGGGGTCTCAGCCCCTAGTTTGGAAACCGCTGCTCTATAGAGAAATAACCTGACTCTTGCAACTTGAGGATAAATGATCAAAAACTTTAAAAAAGTATATTTCAAAAAGATTTAGTAAATTCTCACCATTACGCCTGCGACCCCGATCCCGATGTATCCGATGATGTGCAGCTTGTCATTGAAGAAGTCGGTGATTGCAGTCAGACAGTCCTGAAAGCAACAAACACAGCGTCACAGATACAGACAACCTGCTGATACCTGCACCGTCAAACAGCACGTTACAGCAAATCCTACAGCAGCATTCCACTGCCACCTTCTGGGTAAAAGGTGTAATAGCAGACATGAACGTTTTTACCTGGGTGTCACTTGGAGCCTCTGCACACAGGTCATTAGACACGTCTGACACGGAACCTCCACAGCAGTTTAACTGGAAACCAAAACAGAACAGAAGTGTCACACGAGTGGCAACGACAGGAAGGAGGTGAACGGACACAATCAAAGTCCCACTCACAGTGTTGTGGTAGATCAGTGCGATGGCCGTGCCGTTCACGTTGGTGGTGTCAGTAATGGAGCTGCTGTAGAACTTCTGGACCTCCTCAACAATCTGTCCATGAGGAAAGATAACAACACGCTCAGCTGATTATGTTTCTGAACATGTTTCACGATCGGGTTGAATAAAACCAAGTCATTTAAGTCCTGTACCTGTTCCTTGTTTATGAATCCAAACACACCAGCGGCGATCTCGGCACCAAAGATTATCAGGAGGCAAGCGAAGAACTGCACAACACAGCAGAGGATTGTTCTAAATGACATTGATTTTCATTCTTTGTCATGGAAACAGCAGTTTATCAAACAATTTGGTTTCCTGCACAGAAAATAATTTGGTCCTGTTCATAGATAAAACAGGAGAGTCCTTGAAAACAGGTTCTATTGATGCAGGTGTCCTCATTCTAGTAATTTAAGTTTGCCAAGTTTACTTCATAGCAAGTAAGATTCCACATTATTTCACCTGCTGTGCACTGATGAAAACTCTTGGTTATGAATAACTGTTAATGTAACAGTCAAACTCTATTTCCCCTGTAATTAGCACCAAATTATAAAGCTAAACTAAAACCTTACAGACCAAATAAAGGGTTCCCACTAAGAATATATAGAATTTATACTTCCTTTATCTTTGAAATGCCAGTAAAAGGAACACTGAAACAAAAACACTGTTTAATAGCGCCGCCCTTGCAGGACTTAAACTCACCGATGCCAGAAGACACTGAGACTCGCGCACGGCCCCAAAACATCCAAAGAACCCAACGACCATCATCAACCCTCCGGCACCGAGAAGGATGTACACAGCTGGAAAGAGACAAGAGTATAGAAATAAATCAGGAAATCAAACTACCAGATGTTTAATGTCACTAATATGAGAATTCTCAGCCATAACAGACGAGAGGAACCTAATCATCGTGGTGTGTTGGTACAGTCACATGACTGCAGTTCAGGGTTTCAACTGAGGATGGCAGCATGATCCAGCTCCTCTCCTGTCTCTGTTGAAGCACAGCTCATGAAAAGACTCTTGTTGGAGGAGACGAGTAGGTAGAAACTGCTTAAGGAGCCTAAAGCCTCCGAATCGCCTCCCACAGTTTTACTCTGGTTATCACACGACTCCTCCAGTGCAGCTACTTAAGATTCTTAAATCTTTAAACCCTCTTAACACAACCCACACGTTTGGCTTATTGCTACTTTGGTCACTTTTAAGTTGTATCTTTGGGTTATTTCCTCTTTTACGAGATAAATAAGCACAAACCTGGATAAATGCTAATTTCAAGATGGATCCCTGCTCGTGGAGAAGCACCTGCACCATCGAGCTTACAAATGAGTGGACACACGACCCCCGTCTCGGAGGCCTGGGCAGAGTCTGAGTAGCACCACGATCAATCTGAGTTAAAGACAATGGAGCTGGAGAGTCGACTTCCGCTTTACCATTTCATACATTAGTGTTTCTTCCAATTACAAGGACTCGGTGCAGTCGTGGTCCTGCAGGACGGAGCAGTAGCACAGATGCCATCTGTCTGGTTAAAAAGAGGCAAATCAAATTTCCATGGGTTTGATTGCTTCAGAATTACACTACTCCCCACGCACACAGTCCCATACCCCCCCCCCACCGCCATCCTCTGTGAGCCTGGATGTCGTCACCTTCCGCCGGTCTGCTCCCCCCCCTTGCTCCCAGCCCTCACGACTGTAACCAGACACCGGGGCCCGGTCCCCGAGGTCCACGGTAAGAGCCTAATCAGTGACATAGACAGCAACCACTGCAGCAATTTAATTAATCCACATGGGGGGAATGCAAGCTGTTGTTTTTGCTGCTGTTGAACAAAAGAGGAGGTAAAGATGCAGAAGGGAGCGAGGGAGGGTGAGCGGAGGAAAATATAATGAGACCAAATCCACAAAGTGTCTGCTGCTGCTGAGGGTGTTTTCCATCACTTTAATATGTCCTCTTTACCACTTCCTCTGAGTGGAACCTCTGAAATAACAGACAACTGTACTTTCACTTTGTAGGTAGTAAATGAGTGAGTGTACACGTCTCACTGTGTCACACACTGGCTGTTTACTTGCTGAATCGCATGCAGGGCAACAAAGGTGAAGCCGCCCACAGGGAACTCTGCCACTTTCCCTTCTTACGGTCTGTTGAGTCTCCTCGCTGAAGGTGAACGCAATTAAATCATTTGTTTAATAAGTACAGAAACTGTAATAATTGTGGGTTTTTTTTACAGGGAATTTATGTTCCAAACTATTTCCTGGCCGGATGAACTAACTTTCTTAACTTCTGGTAAAACCTTCTCCAGGGAGAAACTTCACACCTGAGACAAAAGAACAATATTTTCCCCGGAGGTGTAGAAGAGGAGCGGAAAACAAGTTAAAAAGAAAACGGCAAAATTAAAGTCATATTCAACAACGTGAGAACGTGAGTGAATGTGCACGTGGAAAGAAAGGTGAGACAAGTTGCAACGTTAAACGGAGACGTCGATATTTGCATGAAAATGTAAAGCAACTTGAAAAAGAAGCTATCTCACATACTGCACTTTGCATATATAGATAACTGTGATAACTTGGGTGCATTTTAGCTGGATAAAAAAAACTGGCACAGTCAACTCTTCTTTTCCTTTTATCACGGTGATGCTCTACGTGATATAACGGCCGCTCCTAGAGGAGTCGTCACCTGCTGCTCATGTCCTGAGGGAGACGGCCGGTTCCATGGAAGCCCGGCAGAGAGCTGATGAAGTGAAGTCACCATTTTAGGTCATGGTGTAAATACAAGGAACAAGAATAGGCTTCATTCTAATCATCAGCTCCTACACACACACACAGAGAGGGAGAGGGAGAGGGAGAGGAGAGAGAGAGAGAGAGAGAGAGAGAGAGAGAGAGAGAGAGAGAGAGAGAGAGAGAGAGAGAGAGAGAGAGAGAGAGAGAGAGAGAGAGAGAGAGAGAGGGGGCCTATTGTATGGACACTACTGAGGCTGTCTGTCCGGTCCACTGTATGTTTTACTCATCCACTGTGAGTTTTAATGGGAGCTCAGTCAGAAGCTTCAGGGATATTTCACAGAAGAGACACAACTGTTCATTAATCAGCTAAAGTCCATTTGTCACCATGTGTGTGTGTGTGTGTGTGTGTGTGTGTGTGTGTGTGTGTGTGTTATTCCAGAAGAGGGAGAATCCAATCAGTGTCTGTAAAGACAAGTGCTTCTCTACATAACCCATAAACCAGAGCGCTGACACTGATGTGATCCAACCCTCATTTGACATGTTCGTTTCCCCACATGAGAGCAAACCACAGGGCAAAGCAACACGTCGGCGGAGTTGTGATAAAAATGTATTTCGTCTTAAATGGGCTTATTAACCGAGGATGTGATAACAAAATTTTAAAAACGCACTGAACTGTGAAATCTGGCTGTTAAACGTTCATCATTAAGACGTTCTTCAGTTAAAATGGTCGCGCCATTCAACCTGATGCCAGCCGGCCTGGTGTGACCTCGTGGAGAAGACGGATATTGATTCATATTAAACATCAGGATGTCAAACTGTTAGTTGACACCATGGACTGTATATAAAGGATGGACGACACCTCGCTGCAGTAAAGGTCACAAATTGCACCTCCTCCATGTTGGTGGATGGGACATGGGCCAAACTCAAAAGTCAAAGTGGACGACAAATCAGTTTTTCTCAAAGATGGTTTCTGTTATTTTAGATATTTCTTATCACGATGATGTTTGTTCAAGTTTGGTTTTAATAACATATTTAACGTGGGGTGAGATGTAATGATTGACAGCTGAGACTGCCTTCTGATTGGTTAGGATTCTGTATCGTGCGGCTCCATCCCCTTATCAGTTGTGTGCAGGCTCTGGATCCAAATGGGCGAGATGGCAGCGCTCTTATCTCGGATATTAACTAGAATGGAGAGCGTGAACCTCCCAGGCCGAACAATCCTACACACGATTGTCTAGTTCATACAAAGAAAACAGGAAGTGGCCTGATAACCTGAAGGAAGAAAGAAAGTGAAAACAAAAATCTTGGATCTGACCCAAAAAGTGGAACATTCTCTGCCCTGACCCCAACAAACAAACAAACAGACAAACAGACCAAACTGATTTAACACAGTTATCTCGAGTTGTACTTTATGATCTGTAGATGTGAGGTGCGATCGGAGAACTTGTCACGTACCTATAAAGAAGGTGTCGGGGGCTTCATCGCCCGTCAGGAGCTCCACGGTTTCTGGGTCAAACCTGAGCCAGAGTCCCACAGCCAGCACCAACAGCCCTGACAGCTGAGGAGAGAGAAGAGACTTTTCACTGAACAACAAACAGCTCGAAACAAGGTTCTTGTTTTTTAAGGCTTTGAGTGACATGTTTGGTGCGAAGCCCAGAAATCACTTCAAAACTGAGGCCCAACGTGTGTTTTTTTTGTCTTTGAATCCTCGGTCGATTAAGATTCAACAGGTTGTGTCTTTGTTATTGTCTCGTCAGGGAAGCGGCTTCTGACGATCACTGCTTCCCTTTGCTCTCGACAAACCAGAAATGCTAATGTTTCGCCTCTTGAGGGACTGAAATATCCGCTGGAGGCTTGTTCAGACTCACAAACACATCACAGGCTGGAAAACTGCTCGCATGAATGTTTCTTTTGAATCTCTACAGAGTTACAGTTGACCACCTTCTCTGTGTAAACTAATATCCCATGTAATTATATCATTTGTCATGGTTGCATGTTTATGAGGATGAAAAACATGACGTAAGGTGTGATGAGTTTGTCACAGCCCAGAGGAGACATTGGTCCCAGGGAAATCTTGAAATAAACCATTCAGTTGAGACCAAGGTGTCGCCCAGAGAAGATCGTGGTCCTTCTGGATTCTAGACACATCTAGAAAACACTGTTTGGCTCCAAACACCACTGTCACTTAAGATGAACAGTTTTATTTTTCTATTTTAGTTTTTTAACAAGGACATAACATAACACTACAGTACTCCACAAACTTCCATCTTACTGACATATACATTGTGGAATCTTGTTGATGGGGTATTTATACAGCTATGCAAATAAATACCCTTTGAAACAGCATGTGTAAGGTTGTGTAAGTGTGTAATGCTTAAGGATAATAAGATTTTAATCAATAAAAAAACAGAAGCTCTGTTTTACAACATTTTCAAAAAATAGATCCAAATGTAAACTAATTGATAACAGGTTAAAAACCATATTTCTTTATCTTTGTCTTTAGTTCCAGTGAAATGAGCTTCGCTGATCAACTAGGAAGAAAAATATAAAACCACATCTACAACCAAATCACTCATTCAGCTCCAAGAACAGAAATAGTCTGCCGTCAGGAGACAGCGAGAATAAAAAATGTCTGAAACAGGAGCAGAACATTTTGTAGCAGCAGCTCTTCTTCCCCCGTACGGCTCATCAAAGTATCAAATCTGAACGCCCGCATCTCTGTCAGCATCGCTGGTCCATCTCCCATGGTGCATTTCAGCCACAGGCTGTGCCAGCCTCACTGAGCCTGGATGATGTAACTCTCGCTGGCATTGGCTGCTCGTTTGGCTCCGAACCCCAAAATGACAGCGCAGTGTACTGTACACCCCCCCCCCCCCCCCCCCGATTGGCTCCGACCACAACGGCTCCGCTCTCACTCCCAAAACCGCTCAACAAAGAGGCCGCTGTTTGTTTGGGTGACACAAGCGTTCGTCTGACAGGGAGAACTCAGAGCACCACGTGATCCACACAAATTTAATACACCACGTACTTAAGTCATTTTTCAACCTTATATAACCAAACAATATTTAGCCCCGGCTCGTCAGTTATGAAGATTTGCTGCTTTTCTTTGTTTTATGGAAAATTAGGGTTAAAAATCGTTTCTGGTGTTTTGTGGCCTAAAAGATTAATCACAGAAATAACTACCAATAATTGTCATAATCTGTGAGGAAAATAAAATAGTTGCAACTCTCATAACGTCTTTAATTCACTGGGTATATAATATGTGTGTAATCTATTAATTTTAACCCATCACATGCTAGATGTACATCTAAACTAATACAGAAGTAACATGTCATTTATTATTAATAATAATAATTATAAAAATAATTATACAGTTACAAAGCACTTTACAATAAGCACGACAACGAATGGACAAAAATGAAAAAAGGGATAAAATCAGAGAAGGATTTCCGATAGAAGTGCGTTTTAAGAACAGATTTAAAGTTCCTGGGTTCTGACTTCATTTTGACAAAATACATATCAACCTATGCAGAATTCACAATATTAGGTGGAGCTTAAACAAATTAATTTTGCACTGATGAATCTAAATCAGTGGATCCCAATGTGGAAGTTGCAAGATTTGCTGAAAGAACATTTTCAGACTTTTTTTTCACCCCCATCAAAGAGGATATGTTTTTCAGTTTGTGTGTTTGTTTGTGAACAAGATTACACAATAACAACAGAACGGATTTCCACTGAACTTGGTGGAAGGATTTGGTATAGGTCAGGAAAGAACCCTTTAAATTTGGTGTGGATCTGGACCAGATTTTGACATTTCGTTTGTTTCCCAGGGAATAATTCAAGGATCTTGATCAAGAAATGTCAAGACAGTTGATATCTTTGAGCGTGTGACTGTTGGGCCTTCATTTGCATGTATCCAAACCTCAACGACATCCTGTGCTGAGTTGGTCACAAGTCGACAAACAGCAGCTTTGTTTAAGTGGCTTCCAAACCTTCCAAAAGCTTCAAAACCACTGCTCTGAACCATGTTTCTCCAAATGTGTGCGCCCATCTTCACCGAGCGAGTAACACAAGTCAACTAAGACGAGTCACTGAGCAGCTACATGGAAAATGAAGTGTCCTCAGCTGCAGGTGGAACCACAGGTAACCCTATCAGAGCAGATCTAATGCAGCACCAAAACAAAAGCTTCCAGGGTGTACCCAAAACAAGATCAGCCCAGTGTGCAAAAAGAACAGGCATCACACTCCCAGACCTGCAGCAGGAAAGTCACAGCACCACGTAAAATCACGAGACAGGATCTAAACAGTGGGTGTGTTGGAAAAGTAGCAGCAGTCTGCAGCCGTGCATGTGCTGCAGTGCCACATTACAAACCACACAGATCATCATCATCATCATCAGCGGCTGACAGGCTCTTATCTGATGTTCTCATTCATTATTAAGGGCATTTCATAGATGGAGGATGTTTCCAGAGCTGTGATGAGGTATTAACGGAGTCGAAATGAAATGGCAGATGATGGATGGTTGATAGATGAACTCAGGGTTGAGCACAGTGTCAGAGAGAGAGAGAGAGTGATGTGAGTGGAGCAGGTGGATGGAGGGAATCTGCACGACCACACACCATCAGCACCACTCCCCCCCAGTGCTCCAGTGACTAATGAAACCAGGTTAGTTAACATTAAAAACATAGCAGCATCAGTAGGCTGGACACTGGGTGAGTCTGAGTGTGTGGAGCAGGGACACACTACGAGGAGGAGCAATCAGCAGGAACACACATGAAAACAGCTTTTACCAAAAAAACAAATTCAGCTCCTCTGACCAAGGAAACAGCAAATACAGCTGATCTGCACATTCAACCATGAGGATGACTTAGATCTATTTATAACATCACCGTTGTTTCCATGCAAACGCTCCGTGCAAGGGGGACTTACCCAGAAGATGAAGTTGAAAACGAAGAGCAGAAATTTCACGCATTTCATCCCGCCCTGCACTTTGCTCATGATGTCACCTGGTGTCGTCGGATTTCTCCAATCTGCAGCTTTTATTATGAAAATCCTCTATTTCTTCTTCTTCTTCTTCTTCTGTTTCTTCTTCGTGCAGCTGCACATCAAAACCCATGCACTGATGCGGGGGAGCTACAACATCCCAACAAACAAACACATGCGCACACGCCGCTGCACGCACGGGATGATGGGCTGTTGTTTGCACGCCGCTTGGCCCCGCCCCTCCTTGCGTGCGCGTGCGTGCGTGCATGCGCGTGCACGGCGAGGTATCCAAAGAGGGTGATCAGGGTGAACAGTGAGGGACCCTCGAGGGAGGAGGAGGAGGAGGAGGAGGAGGTGGGGGTGTCCCTCGACGAAATAAGGATCAGGTTAATATTCGGTGTAATATCACTACAACATTTTCTGTATCTGTGGTCGATTGCTGTGTGATCTTCAAACTGCTAGGAAGGAAGGAAACTTAGAGATATGATACTAATAACAACAACAAAAACAAAAACAACAACAACATTAATAATAATAATAACAACTTTGTTATTATTGCACCTTTAAAAATAGCCATTGTAAAGTCAATAAGCAAAAATCATAAAATATTATTTAACAATAAAGACCACGGATGATATAATACAAAATTTACGATCAACGACAACAAATGAAAAATAATACACAATCATTTAAAAGTAGTGGCAGAAGAAAAAAATTAAAGAAACATAGGGAGTAGCTGAAAATAAATCAAGTAAAATCCGAGATGATTTAAAAACAGACAGTGAAAATGATCACATAGGTTTTGGGCCCTGACAGCAAAGGCCCTGTCACCTGTGGTCTTCTTTATATGAATACTAACTAAATTTAAAATCTATGTATGTGGGAGATTAAACCAGTAAAGAAAAGCAGAATGTTTGAGTAAATATAGAGAATTTTAATTCATCTCAATTCGCTGAGGACACTCAGATACCAGGGGTCTGTGGGAGCAACTGTAGAACAAGAGTTTATCCTCTCAGTGATCGTTAGTTTCTCACACAGGAGCTTTTAAATCTGTCTTTCATCCGTATATTGATATCCATGTTTATTATGAAAATATGGGATCTTGTCTCCACCTGAGTCACAGTGACCGGAGCTCTGTCACTGACCGGAAACTCCCCTCAGGAACCAAAACCAAGGACGTGACTAGTGTCCTTAATAGGACACAGCAATGTAGCCTATTCTTTAGTATCATGTCTCTTTTATCTTCGTGTCATGTTTGGTTTGATCATTTTCAAAGTGGTTCTGTCTGTAAAATGTCAGGAATTATAATAAGTCTCATATTTGAGAAGCTGGAACCACAGACATTGTCTCGATTGACTAAAATTGTAATAATTATCGAAACAGCAGCTGATGGATTTTCTGTCAATAGACTATTGATGAACCCTAACTGCTGTCATGTTCTTATCATATTCAAAGCCATTCATATCTGTTCATTCCCTTAACAACTGTGCATTCACCATTATCTGCATGATGTGTATACAGTATGTATAAACAAGTGTCGTAGTGTTTCTGCACATGTTGCTTCTGCCCACTGAATTCACACCAAGTTCCTGTGAATGCATCTTCGTGCACGCTGGAGCGTCACCAAAGCCCCTCTGTGTCTTCTCTGTGGGCACGAGAGGGTCAGTCGGGGTTCAGCCGCTCTCACTTTCAAGCTTCTCGTGTTTGTGCCGCCTTTGTTTGCTGCACTGATGTGGGAGGAAGCAGCCAGAGAGACCCCCTGTGTGTCTGCCAGACTATCAGTGAGGAGGATCAGCCAGAGAGCATCATGGGACACATCTCGGCCCACTCCTGCTATTTTCTATCAGGATAACAGCTGAAAAAAACAGTGTCAGACAAATACAATATATATATATAGATAGATAGATAGATAGATAGATAGATAGATAGATAGATGGATGGATGGATGGATGGATGGATAGATAGATAGATAGATAGATAGATAGATAGATAGATAGATAGATAGATAGATAGATAGATAGATAGCTAGATAGATAGATAGATAGATAGATAGATAGATAGATAGATAGATAGATAGATAGATAGATAGATAGATAGATAGATAGATAGATCTTAACTTTATCTCATTGGTCATAAAAATCCTGTCCTGACCTTTGAGAGCTGTAATTATCGCAGAGCCAAACTGAAACTATATATCCTCTGAGTATAATGGAGTCAAAATCCAATTTCTTCACCCTCTCCTCACCCTCCTCTTCTCTGCTTCGTATGTAAATCTGGTGCGAGAACGTAACCTGATCTCCATCTGGTGCAACTGTGACTCATCCTCATGATCCATAAAAAAACAAACCAGAGGGGAAGAAGGCTCCAAAAATTATTATTGACCTGGATATGTTTATGAGGTCAGGTCATACCCGTCCGTTTATTTGTGAATTACCGAAAAATTATCAAAGAGCATTGTGAGAAATAGCAACGAATTAAAATTTTCTTTTTTAGAATCCTGACTAACTAAACTGAAATCATATGTTTGCGTGCATTCACCAAGAGGCCAAAGCAGAGTGAAGACCTTTGGAAAGAAAAGAACTGAATAAGATACACGTCATGAGGCTGTCTCCATCTAGTGGACAGACATAGAAATCCACAGTCTGTTGGCTGTAAGGATGCTTTTATGTGTCTTTACTAATTTCATTCTTCTTCTTTACTACATTTTTCTTTAAAAAAATAATTTATTAGGGCCCGAGCACCTCCGGTGGGAGGCCCTATTGTATTTCGAAGGATTTGTATTTTCCCTTTTGGGCTTTTTCAGGCCTAGACGCTCAAATCGTTACCAAAGTTTGCAGGGAATTCAAAACCCCCAAAAGTAATTGTATTCTGGAGTAATTTGAAATGGGCGTGGAAAAATGGCTCAACAGCGCCATCTAAGGAAAAGCCCCTCAGTTAGCTTTCAATGATCTTCACAAAAATCGTAGCCCAGGTGAATCATGACAAGACAAACAACAAAGGTCAGGGGTGCAATGGGAAAAAAGCAACGGGAAGCCCGCCATTTTGACTTTAGTGGCCATATTGGCCATTTTCCACATTTGTACTTTGATGTACTTGTCCCAGGGCTTTCATCAGATCAACTTCATATGGAGATGCGTGTCATCACAACAAGATGGAGATGAAAACTACCTCAAAGATCGATTTTTTTTGTCACACGGTCTGACCGTGGCGTTGCGTCAAAGTTTGATTACACGCCATCAAAACACGAGGTTCTGTATCTCAGACATATTCGGTCCAATCGAGTCCAAACTAGGCATGTAAGACAAGATTCCCGGCCTGATGACATCTACACAGAAATTATGAATTGAAATCACAGCGCCCCCTGGTGGCAACAGGAAATGTCTTGTTTTTGGAACGTCTTACACACAGCTGCAGCACCTGGGAACCACAGTCTATGGAACCAGCCCTGTGACAACATAACTTTGTCCTGATTGGCTGAACACATGAAGTATCATACGTTATATTCATACACATTCAGAACAATTACCTACTACCTATTTTTCTCCAAAGAGGACGAGATGTCTTTGATCTCTACCTGACAGTTTTCTATTAACACTTTACAGTTGACATTTTCAGTCGTTAAAACAGTTTTGTCCAGGAGATTGTTCGTGTGAAGTTAGTAATGATCATGTAGGTTGTGTTTTTGTCCTTTAGATTTATTTTGCCGACTTGTTTTTTTCGAAATATAAACTAGAACATAAATAAATCACCTTGTTGAGAATGTCAGCAAACTATACAAGGAAACATTGTCATGTGGAAAAGAGATACATATGGGGTTATATGACAGACAATTTATGGATATTTATATATGTATATTCCTAAATCTTTTGTAATAGACAAGAGACCATTTCTTTTAAAGGAGTAAGGGCTTAAGAGGCATAAATAAAAACATCAAGACATGAGGATATATTGAATATCTTTTTATTAGTTTACTGTTTTTTTTGTTTTTAAGTGTTTGATTCTCAAAGAAACAGAAATAATCATGAAAAGAGTTTGGAGAAGCACAATGAGGAGAAAAATCTACTGATGGCGCTGGATCTTTCTGGTGGTGTCACAAGCAGATCTTTGAAGACGGAGACAATATATTTGTCCAGTGTTGGGTCTTCCATTTCCAATTCTAACAGCACACTTACAACACCCTGCCACTTTTTGCAGATTTTTTTGAAAATGGCTTTGTCGAGGTGTTTCATCATTTTTGGGTTGATCTCAAAATCTTCATCCTTGATTTCGACCCATATCTTTTCGAGTAGACGCTCGATGAGGGTCTCTGGTGATCTGAGAGTGTTCGACAACTTTGCTTTAGCAAAGATCCTCGAAACCAGCTTCAGAACAATTATCCTGATGGGTAATTTCCTTCCTTCCACTGTTGGTTCTTGCTCTTCTCTGTATTCTTCATTGAACTCAGGAGTGGTCACCATGCTTTCTGAGCCAGACCCTTTACCAGGTGCCGAAGGCAGACTGGCCCCAACGATCGGGCCCTCTGACACAGCTAAAGTATGTGTTATCACCCTGGAAGTGAGAGTTTCTGACTGTGTGTGAAGCCACCACCTCATTACTCCAAGGAAACCCCACACAATGCCAAGGATGTCAGCTGATATGATAGCACGTGGCGGACAAACCGTTATGCTTGTGCACCGTGGTTGTGAGGTTTTTGGTCGTGAGGTAATCTTAAATCTCATCCTGTCTATGTGATTGTTGAGGATATTATTCAGCTTGTTGGTTAACTCGAGGGTTTCACCACTGAAAATATCCTCCATCCATTGAGACCCATTCTGCGCCTGCTGTATCTCACCAACTGCTGTTGGAAGCAGAGCGTCAATATCACTGATGACAGATTGCATTGACTGCCTACCCAAAACCTTGTCAAAGGCTGGGTTGTAAAGGCTGTCAAAGTACTTGCTATTCAGTCTGCCCACAATATGACAAATGGACGCTTGGGCAAACTGCTTTGCAGCACATGTCTTAATCCTTTCAGACACGTTCTTCAGAGAGGGTGTGCTCTGGGCTGTTTCTATATCATCTTTCTTTTGCGACATGATTTCATCAACAATCACCTCAGCAACGTCATCTGCAACATTCTTAATCTCCAGAGTGGAGCCGGATTCCAACTGATCATAGTCGGATATTTCATCGGAAGTAGGTTCTGTGTATTGAGAGACCTCCTCCTTAATGATCTCCTGGACAGTTTGGGATGTTGCAGACAGAAGACTTTCCCTGTCTTCTGAGATTGTCTTCTGGGATGAGGATGATGACTGACTGTCATCTTCATTGACCAGTTGTTGGTCGACCTTCTTTTTGCTCTTAGAAGGTGCACACATACGTTTCAGATTCCTCATGAGTCCTTTGATCATCTTGCCGGCCTGTTGAATCATACCTTGTAGTCTTTTTGGAGGTGTGACACGAGGAGTAGTTGCCTTCACACTGTCCACGCCCATGGAAAGGACAGAGTTGATACACTCTGCAATCTCTTTAGCAGTCAACTGGGTCAAATTCTCTGAACTTACAAGATTGATATCATCTGGAACATCAAGAGCCAGTGCAAAAACCTGAGGAAGTGTGTTGCCCAAAGAGCAAATCACACTCTTCTCAGACACAGGCACAGCTGTGCTCTCAAGACCCTTCATGATGGATTGTGTCATCAAAATGACAATTTCCAGCAGTTTCTCTCCGAGTATGGTCATTGTGGCCACATCGGGTTTGCCTGCTTTCGAAAGATTCCATTGTTCTGATGTCATGCCTTTGAAAAAGGACGTCACAATGGGCAGAATGCTGTCGATGTCCATCTTCATGTTTCTGATATTGTTAGGCTTAGTTTTTAAAAATCGGGTTGACAAAAGTACTAGTCCTGTCGGAAGTGCTCTCTCTGTTCTGTGTACTAGCCCTACCATACACTCATCAACTAGGACAAAGGAGATATCAGAGATGAGATTATAGCACACACCAAAGAGAACTCACACACCAAAGAGAACTCACACACCAAAGAGAACACACACACACCAAAGAGAACACACACATCAAAGATAACTAAGCAGCTAGTCTGACATCATAGCACCAGGCTTTCCAACAAGCCACGCCCCCAACTATTGACTAATATTCTAATTTAAGCCCCGCCCCCAAGCCTCGCCACCTGGTTCTGTTCAGCCAATCAGATTGTGTCCCGCTCTGGACCGATCCCGCCATCCCACCTTTAAATACGGAAGAGTAAACTTCATGATGGCGCCCCCCTGCGGAGAGAAGTGTGTCACACAGCAGAAACATGAGGTGATTCCAGCACAGATCCTCACTTTACTTCTTCTTTACATGTGTTGCATGAGATGCTTCACTAGTGGAGGAAAAGCTGAACTGAACACAAGTGCAACATGAGCTGAGATCCTCTATTGTTTTGCATTTGAAAGAGGGTTCACTCTGCTCAAAGTCTGAGAAATACAACGATTTGAATTGATTTGTTTGTTTGTTGTTTATCCCTTAAAGTATTTTTCTTGTTTGTTTGTTGATCACAGGGCCGTCAGGTTTTTATATAAACCCTTAAAAAGTGTTAATTCAACACTGGATGTTTTGCTGTGTAATCACAAATCTATTAAAACATAGAAATTGTTTTCAGATAAAATGATAAGATAATATTTTGTGGCAGTTTTGTAACGATGAGGTCTTTGTCCTCACAAACACTGTGTTTTCATGCATTCACCACAGATTCACCAGGCTATATTCTATATTATCAAAAATAGACATAGAAAACCAAAGAAGTTGTATTTTGTCAGCATAGATTGACTAAACAATGAAAGCAACACAACTCATGTGCAGTCTATGATTTTTTTCAACAAACCACATCAATGGATCAAGAAAATGATTAACAGCTAATTCAATAATTTAAAAAACTAGGGCTACGTTGTAGCACTAACGGGCCCGAGCACACGCATTTCGAAGCCTGTTGCAGTTAGTGGAGAGAGCGATCACGTCTCCGCGTTGCATGTGTTTTGCGCACTGCGGCAAGGATAAACGCTTCACTTCCTGCGTCTGTCACGCGATGTCGATCCTTGCCTGCTAATTGCTCATTACGGTCCACGCTATCAATTGCAGATCACACTGTGAAAATTTTATGTAAATCGATAGTTGTAAAACAAAGCTTACTTCCTGTTGCCAGACTAATAGATCTGTTCAAGTAGGGGCTCTGATGTAGCGTGAGCAATTTTGTGTCAATTGGACAATGTTACAACAACATAATTATCACACTGATCAGTAGGTGGCGCTATGACCCTGCACTAATATTAATATATGGAGCGTCCGTCTGTCCGTCCGAAAAAGAAAAAAAAAAACGGACAGACGGACGAAAAAAAATCTATTAAATTAAATTAAATTCAAATTAAAAAAATTTAATAAAATCCGTCCGTCTGTCCGTATTATTATTATTTTTTTGGACGGATTTTATTACATTTTTAAAATTTTCATTTAATTGATTTTTCTTCGTCCGTCCGTCTGTCCGTCCCCAAAAAAAAAAAAAATACGGACAGACAGATGGACGAAAAAAATAAACGCTTACACTACGTTACGGTACGTAGCGTGACGTTACGTACCGCAACGTAGTGTAAGCGTTTATTTTAACGTAACGTAACGTAATGTGACGCAACGTCACGCTACGTTACGCTACGTTACGGTACTTTACCTTACGTTACGTAAAGTAAAGTAACGCAAAGTAACGCAAAGTAACGTAACGTAATGTGACGTAACGTAATGTGACATAACGTCACGCTACGTTACGGTACTTTACGTAACGTAATGTAACGTAAAGTAACGTAACTAAAAAGTAACTAAAAGTACGAAAGTAACTAAAAAGTAACTAAAAGTACAAAATGAAACTAAAAGTACAAAAGTAACTCAAAAGTAACTCAAAGTACAAAAGTAACTCAAAAGTACATCAAAGTAAAAATTTGGAAAATGGCCAATATGGCCACTAAAGTCAAAGTGGCGGGCTTCCTGTTGCTTTTTTCCCATTGCACCTCTGACCTTTTTTGTTTGTCTTGTCATGATACACCTGGGCTACGATTTTTGTGAAGATCGGTGAAAGCTAACTGAGGGGCTTTTCCTTAGATGGCGGTGTTGAGCCATTTTTCCACGCCCATTTCAAATTACTCCAGAATACAATTACCTTTTGGGGTTTTGAATTCCCTGCAAACTTTGGTAACGATTTGAGCGTCTAGGCCTGAAAAAGCCCCAAAAGGGAAAATACAAATCCTTCGAAATACAATAGGCCCTCCCACCGGAGGTGCTCGGGCCCTAATTAACAGTTGCTGTTTAGGATGATTTTGACTTCAATATATAATGGTCTGACACTTTTTCTACACGGTGTCGTAGAAAGTACATTTTCCTGAATATACTTTTGTTACATCTAAGTAACATTTAATTACTTGTAACCGAGCATGTTTGTACATATTTACATTGTGGAATTAATACTTTTACATAAGTGAAGTATATCGAATACTCCCTCCACCACGATTAGCAGCAGACATGTTAATCAGTTTTATTTGAGGACATATTAGACATGTGCCATCATTTGTCCTCTAGAGGTCAGTGTTCTGTTGTTTTCCAGGCAGTGCAGCGACGTGAGGTAAACACAGGCAGCAGTAAACTAACAAAGTGTTTATTAATATTCATAGAGTTCATATTTACAGGTGACAGGTAAGACGGCTCTGTGGGAATATTTCTCCGACACATCATGTCTGCAGCTGCTCTTTGTCTCTGTTTCAAGTTTTTACTCTGAGCTCACAGAGCTGACATCAGACTTCCGAAATGTCAGCTGTGATGCTAAAGAAATGGGCTACGTGCCTGAAGACTGACAACTTGCACTGTCTGCCTTGAGTACTCTCTGCAGAGCATCCACAACACTGAAATGTCACTGCCAATTCAAAGAAAAGGACGGGGCCCTGATAATATCAACCAGAAGAGTCAGACTGATGAATCATGGTCAATGCCTTTTTGTGTTTATGCATTTCCCCCCCTTTGTTTCATACCTTCTGTCGAATGAAGAGCAGGAGGAAAACACAAAGCAAAGCCAACACACCAAATTACTGGCGGCAAACTGAAGCCATATGGGTTTTCACTTCTTTTCTTCATCCAGGCCAAAATGTCTTCTCACGTTAAGACTCGGGGGGGGGGACAACAGGCTTTAGTGTTCATACAATAAACTTCATCAAGCACACAGTGCATGTATGTGAGTGTTTAATAAATAACAATGTCAACAACAACATTTGAACAAAAGGTTTCGCTTATATCAGACCTGGGTCAAATTGTATCTCAAATAGTTGTAGGTTGCCGTAAGCTGCGTAGAGGGAGTGGGTTGTTTTAAAGGAAAACATGATTAGTGGCAGAAAAATCCCATAATTACCGTGTTGTTGTGTTAAAACTTTAAAAAGCCTCCCCCCCCCACACACACACTGTCCCCTGAAGCTGCAACTCACACTGCTAATGAGGTTGTCTTGTTCACATCATCTATTAGCCACTAGAGGGCACCATATCCAAGGCTTAAAGCAACACTGTGTAACTTTGACCGGGCAACAGCGCCCCCTGCAGCCACACATGGTGACTAATTCTGTTGGAGTCCGTGTTTGAGAGACAAAGTGGTTTTCATGAAGAGAAAAAAACAACTAAATTTATCAATGTGTTAACTATGTCGTCCCACCCACTGAAATACAACTGAGGGCTAGATCTTACCCAGGATGCCCGGCTGCAAACCCCTGCAGATACGGTTTGACCCAGGTCTGGTGTATGTACATGCAGTCCTGATACTTTGACCAATAATTTACTTTGTGCCGAGTGAGAAGTCTTTCGTGATAAGAGAGTCACAAATGTCTGCATGTTAGCATGAGCACATATGTGTCTGACTGAGTGTGTGAGTGTATACGTGTGTGTGTGAGGTGCAGGTCAAGTCTTCACTGCCGCCATGACTTGCGGCTGAGCACACACACGCAGGCCACGTCGATGCGTATGAGCCTCCACGCCACCAGGTTTTTAAAGGTGGTCAGCGCTCGTACGAAAGTGTGTGAGTTGGTGCAGTAGGAGTTCCAGTGTCTCGCGTCGATTCCCAAACAGCCCGAGCTGCCGGGACGGGCGCTGTGGCACATGGTCTCGAAGAAGTACTGCTTCTTGTTGACATTGTTGATTTTGACGTCCGGCAGCACCGTCACCTCGTTGCCTGAGATGTCCGTGGCCTTGGTTTTGTTGCCCACCCAGATGCTGATGCTCTCACACACCGAGTACACCCCGCGGTGCTGAGGCGGCCCCGCTCGCCTGCGGGGCCTACTGCCGGGCGGACCCTGTGACGCTGCCGGCTCTGCATCGGGGGGCTGGGAGCTGAAGTGCACCCTGGGTGAGAGGTAGTGGCGCTTGGTGAAGAGTTTGGGGTCCACCGTGGGGATGGAGCTGTCACCTGGATGCGGCTGCTGTGCCGTCGTGGTGGGACACGAGTCCCCTCCGATGGAGGCCACAGCCCGGGCACTGAAGAAGAGGAACAGGACCAGCATGGACGACCTCATGGGCACACGACCTGAGGGGGTCAACAGACACACAAAACACTGTGTTATTATAGATATACAGAATATTTACATTGTATTTCTCACACGTTGCTTTAAACCTGTAATCCCTGATGTATTTGCTACTTGAGGGCCGTGGAAACACTGAGATACCTTTTAGATTATACGAAAAACATGTTTGTAAAGTTGCCAATTACGTTCATACAAATTTACCTCCATCATGGAGACAGGTTTTCACTCTGGTCCTGTTATTTGTTTGTTTGTTGTTGTTGATTTGTCTGTTGGGCCTCAGCAGAAGTATACACTCTACTGAGAGTCATTCTAGTTTTCTATAAATCTGGTTTCAAGGTACAAATCTGGTTTCAAGGCAGTTTCAAGGTACAAAAACTGTACAGGATAAGTGGAGAGCATCTGAACACTGGTAATATAGCCTCAAATAATTGAATATCATTCCTGTGACAGTTTGAGAGCTTTAATTCAGTCTGTGGATAATGACTGAATGTGTGTAGCAGCTCTTCTTTAAAGTAGGACAACACACTTTTCCTAACACTAAAGTCTGAGCTTTAAGAGATGTCTCAAGTATTTGCGGTGTAACGGGACTTTGTCTGCTGCACCTCATCAAGGCTGCATCCTGACGGCACAGGTTCCAAATACCAAATTATTATTTTTACATTGAGATGGTTAAAGGTCCGATCATCTGGGTTTTAACTTTTAAGCTTGAGAGCTCTTTTAAAACAAGTAGTCCACAAATCTGAACGGAGACGACTTGAATTTGTGCATTTAAACTGGAAGTCGTTTATCAAGAATTTAATTCCATTTATTCTGTGAACTGTGCGCAGTTCAATGTGCTGCTGTTTACAATGTTGTGTAGGATTATGAAGGATCTCTAAATTGGGTCTTCTCTGTTTTACACGGATGTGACAGTACAATCAGAAATATGTACATGCAACATAAACCTTCACTTTTAGTTTGTATCATATTGCTTTTAGTCTATAGCCAATACTTATTTCTCATGTTCTTTTTGATAAATAAACTAAACTTAACAAAGTTTGAGAAACATTTTCCTCTTTATTCCAAATCATCCATGATCTAATCTTGGCTCTACAAGCTCTCACTTCGATGTGATAATGTTCACCGACATGGAAAATTAATCCATGAGTTTGTCTCTGGTTGAGCAGGAAAAAAAAGAAAAGAGAATCATTCTCCCAGAAAGAGCAGAATTCTTTCTGTTTTATAGAAGAGACGATTCCTGGAAACATTACCCACGGGGAACGAATTTGACATCTCATCAGTTTGAGGTGATTTTCCTTTCATCGCACTCTCCGTGCTTTATTGGCTTGCATAAATTGACAGTGTGTGAACTGTATTTAACACAGCACAAGAGGAGTCGCAGGCGTGTTAACACCTGCGATGGAGCTGCTGGCAGGCTCTGTCAGGCTGGTTTATTATATGCTATGTTTGCCTGAGGTGTGAGGGTGAGCGCTCCTGGATCCACAGTGTTGGCACAACAAATCAAAAGAAAACCACCGCCTCTGCAAAAGTACATAACGCCGGCCATGATTGCACCAATAAATACTTTTTAGGTCTGTCCATTTCAGCTGGGTGTTTTTTTTATTGCACACCTCACCACTTAGCTCGGTCTTACCGTGTGTGGTAAAACATTTGGACAAAACATTACTGCATTAATTTGTATCGCTAAACAGAAAGAGGAGGGTACGGCCTCTCTTATTATTTTTACGCTGCGTGCCAATTTGTGCGATTGCCATGGGACACACAGGAAGGTTGTTTTACAGCAGGAAGCAGGAGAGGGAGGAAAAAGAAGGCGGAAGAAAAGGAAATCAAAACTTTTAAATTAGCACGGTCTCTCCCCAGTTGCGACGTGTCTATTGCAAGAGGAAGTTAAAGGGTCAGGATTTCAAGACGCAGCAACACCACTGATGTGACACACAGGATGCATTTAATTTTCCCATGGACTCTTTTATCACGTTACAACAATTAAATGCAGTAATGCTTAAAAAATACCACCTGAGGCATTTTTATTTATAATCTACAGGACATGCATCAGTTTGGTTCAGCAACAACAACGTCTTAGTCCTTTTCCACGGTAGATATGTGGCTAATGAGGACAAGTGGATTTCATTCAAGTATTTTGGCCTTCGGTTTTGATTTATTAAAGATGGGGAAACGAGGCAGCTTTGATTTCCTACAGCAGCGATTTCCTTTCTTTTAAGCCAAACTATAATTTTTGGGAAATCATCTTTGATGTTTTGACAAGTAATAAAGCTGCTTTTTATCAAGGCTTATTATTATGATGATGCTCGTGTCGTGTAGAGAGCAGCTTGTTAAATGTTGTGTTTGTGTGACTGAATATGGACGACATGAAAGATCCCAAAAAGTGTGGCATGATGGCAGAGTTCCGTATCCAGGATGTTTTGGCTTCATTTCTGGATGGAAGTGGAAATATGTCATCCCTCTTTACACACACATCTGTGGTGTGACCCAGCGTCAAATCATTTTATTCCCTTAGAGCCTATCATCCATCCATCTTCTTACCTTCTCAGTGTCTCCACGTGAACTGTAGCACCTCGGAGCCCCCTAGAGGACGTGGTTAGAGCTCGCTGCGTTCTGGGCTCCTGCCATCAGGCCCGGCTGTGGCCCCCATCCAGCGCACCCTCTGCCCTCGTCTGTCTCCGGGAAGCAGCGCTGTTGAGAGGCGAGCAGAGAAAAGTGTCTCGGCCGGCTCATAAACCCACTGTAAACACATTCTTTGTGAGGCTGATACAGGAAGAGAAAGTTAATGTGTTATTCCCGCTCACCGGATCCTCACATACTGAACATACCCAAATAAAAAAAAGCAGATCTGCATCATGTTGATTATCTTTTTTGGTAAAATGTATTTATGTGTATGTGTAAAAAGCTTTATATGTGTAAATTATGATTTTAATCCTGAAAAAATGTACTTACAAACTTAAATTTGTGGAAGCAAAAGAAACAGACAGGGTAGTTTAATGATAACGTTGTAAATTCTGTCAGCATTCCTTTACATGTGAGGTTTGACAGAGGGTTAAACACACTGGTACCTTAAAAGACAGATATATATATATATCGTAAGACGTTCAAAGTTTAGAAATCTTTTATAGACCAATGGAAACCAGGTCAACACCACACGACATTTTCCATCACAACAATTATTCCACGCGGGACCACCGTTTGTTTTTGTGACACGAGCCTCTATTCGAGCTGGACAGTCATTCACCGCAAAGCAGGGGCCTCTAATTTTGTTTTGGCATTTTGTCCGACTGTTGTGTCACATGTGCTCAAGTGTGTTCAAGTGTGTTCATGTCAGCGGCCGACGTGTTGGGTTACATCTTACTCAGTGTCAGTCACCGGAAACCCACACGAGTAAAGTGTCCAAGCGCTGAAAAATATCCCAAATAAAACCTACAAACACCTCGTCTGCCGAATGTAAATGTCATTTTAGTTCTATTCTTTTAAAATTCTGATATATTCAGGTTATATTCAGGTAAAGCAGAGCACGTTAGGAACAGTCAATAGGACTCAACACACTTACAGGAATGTACAGCAAAATAACAGGAATGTAAGCTCCACATAAACAGAGGTAAATGGGCTGTAAATCTAAATGACACCAGTGTACTCCTGTAAAGAATCTACACTGGCACAGGAGGTGTTTCTTGATTCATAGCTTCTCAACAGCGGTGGTCTCTGGCAAACGGAGGATTCAAACCTGTGACCTTTCACCTGCAGAATGGACTGTATAATGTACAAGTCACCTTGACTTTGTTCTACTTTTTGTCTGTGAGCTCCACTGTCCTCCACCTCAGCACGTGTCCGTCATGAAGTCCATATCTGTAACATGTTCTTCTTCTCTGCAGACAGAAAATAAATCAGCCGCCGGACATAGAGGCTGAATATTTACCAAATGGCTGATGATTAGATAAAAAAAACTGTTTTGTGCAAACAGAAAATCCACTGCAGCTGTGTTTTCCTTTTGGATAATCTCTATGTATACAGATCTGTGTATACTTCGACAATTATTTGCATGTAAATAGAATACTGTTTATTTTAAGAATGAAAGTTTATTTGACAGTGGATCAATTGACCTATCAATAGTTTGAGTTCATTAGAAACGGCTGTGCTCAGATATACAGCTCTGAATGAATTCCTCCATTTAAAACGTCTCCTGATCACATATCAACCGAGCAAACTTCATTTGTCAGGTTGAAAACGCCACTAAGGTGAAACTGGGAGATGGTTGAAAGCTCTGGGAGAAAAGCATGTAAGTGAACACTGAGTAATATGCTCTAGTCTCTGCCTTGATATTAGTTTAAACGCCACAGGCCAGGAACAAAAGTTCAAAGAATTCACAACACACGTGGATTTGTGATTTAAGTAAACCTTGAGTTGAGATTGTTTAGTTTAGTTTGGTAACGTGCAACTGTTGCACATTTCGTATGAGGCTGGTCGAGTACGAAAAAAGGAAATGTTTTTGTTAAGGTCATGTAATCTTCTGCAGACTCTGCTAAAAAGATTGTATGGTTCTGTTAGAGTTCGATTAAATATTAAAATCGACTGGAAGTGTGATGCTTAATGTGACTTTCCAGATTTTGAGTAAATCACGACCAAGAGCCAAATAGAAAATAGAAATAGAAAAATAAAGCCAAATCATATTAGTCTGAATCTATTCGTTTCCTTATTGCTAAAAAATCCGGTAACTTTAGACGACTGGCAGTTGAGCAATTTAAAAGCTCATTAAGCAATGACTGAATATTTGTGCTCTACAAATGCAACATTTTCTCTGTCTTATTATTTTGATGTTGTACAACATGGACATTTTTCCTGTAAATCCCGAAAAAAACATTCCCGTTAATAGAAAACAAATATCTCGGTTACTGTGAAAATTAGATCTTTGCAAAGCGGCAGCAGCAGCTACTCCGTGGTTAAGAGCCATGCAGTCAGCAGTCTCGTCCTGCGGTGAGAGGAGAATGGCAACATTCATACATGCTAGGTGGGCCACAAATATGCACATAACCGCGCTGAACAACATTAGTGTGCACTGGGGCATCTCGCGTCGCACCACTCATCGAGCCTTGAAGCAGATGGGCTGCAGCAGCACACGTCCACCTGGCGACTGGAGAGTGGAAATATGTGTTGCTCGGTCAGATAATGGTGGCGCTGGTGCCACAGTGAAGGAGATGGTATTTCTTGGCACACCAGCGGCCCCTGTGTGGGCAATTATCAAGCTGGATAATGTGCCGTGTCACCGTGCCAGGTCAGTTTAGATGTAACTTAAGCTTCCGTTGGAAAAACAAGGCCTTAACAGTTCAGGCCTTGCCCAATAAAAAAGGGTTGGAAAGGATGTTGAGCAGGATGTTTACAGCTCAATGTGCCAATGGTAACACTTCAGGAGATGCTGTTGAATCAGGATGAACAAGATTCCTGTGGAACATCTCCAAAACGGTGTTAAAAAAACACAACACATGACCCTCAAGCAGTGCTGGGGTCATGTTCTCCCATCGGGACAGAATATGAGAAGCAAAAAGTGATATATTTGTGATTGTGTGGTCATATAACTTACCGATTATTATTCATGAATGACGGTATGTAGCCTATTGTAATAGTTTTAGGTTTCTTATTTATACTGTGGATCTGTTTATTATTATTTATTTGACTATATCTAACTTCATCAACCTTTGACTATCTTAGTGTAATTTATTTTATGCAGTACCTTTTTATTTTACTGGTTGTTTTTCTTATTTTTATATAACTTTTTAACTTTCCGTCTCTAATCCGAATGTTTGACTCTTCTTGAATTCATTTTTAACCTCCAATGTTTTGTCACTTGTGAAGCGCTTTAAATTGCATTTGATTTGTTTAAAGGGTTCTATGTAAATAAAGTTGAATTGATTGATGGATTGATTCGGCTCAAGCATCTTTTTAATGATTTGACAGTAAATAATGGGGGATCAACCAAGACTTATATACTTCATAGCAGAGATATTATATAATATAATATAAACTTTCAGGGAAAAATATACTTTCCGCAGTAAAATGACTGATTTCTGATTCTATTTGACATCATTAACATTACATTGTTGATGCTGAGGCATCAGTGTAAAGGAAGATGATGATGATTAAAAACCGAAGGAGGAAGGAAAAACACATTTCTTAGTGACACACGACCATATTCCGGTTTTGGGATCTTCTTCTGATTTCTGCTGTGAAATGTGCTGAGCCTTATATCTAAATGAAACCATCTGGGAGGTTTACAGGGGAAAAGTCCCCGATATATGACATATGACCTCCCCTGTACCCCCCCCCTCCCCCCCTTGACATATGAAGCAGGACAATGCTGCCTGCTGTTTGTTATGTAAGACGTCACAAGCCGAAAAGGTTGTGAATCATTTGTTTTCAACAGTATCATTTATACGATTACAAGTAACATGTGTTTTTACTAAAAAAAATCTGCAGTAAAAGTAATTTATTTCCCTATTAGATATAATGAAGAGTTTCTAAGAAGTAAATAAAATCGAAAAAATACACAAGTTAAGGTGCCAAAAAGTAAAATACTTGAGTACTTAGTTACTTTCCCTCATTGATCTCAGCTAAATCGATTGCAAACATAAAAAACAAAAAACACAATCACAGATCGATTAACTTCCACAGTTTGAGTCAATATAGCTGCAGTTAGCCAATTAATCTCCATGGCAACAGCTGCTGAGACTCATGGGTATTGTAGTATTTACATCCATTTGGCTAAAAACCTGGATTTCTCTGTAACTAAGTTAAAATATTAAAAACGTAATGGACTTAAAAAATAAACTCAAGAGTCTCACTTGAAGGAAAAGAAACATTCATATCTGATTTTACACAACAGGAGCCGATCCACACACACGACCAACATATCTTCCACTGGGGCGGGTTATTTAAACCGTCAGCTAACAGAGAACACAGCTGCTAACATGTTCAAGCTAGTTCACCTGCCGACCTGAAGTTTGGAGTTAGCCACTGTCTCTGCGTGTGTTTGACGCCATGTTGGGTCGTTGTTTGTTATGAGAAGTTTTGGGACCTTCATCCATCACTGGAGCACCGAGGACAACTTCTCACCTCAAGCTAAGTAGCTGCTAATGTTTGCTAACGCTCATGAGAAAGAGTGTGTGTCTGTTGACGTGTTTGACAGCTGGTTATTCATGTCTGTTGGTGGCTGAGCTGAATTTACAGTGTTGTTGTCTGTTGTTGACTTCCTTGTTGTGCTGTTGTAAACCAGGTGTGCACAGCTGGTTGTTGTTCTGCTTCTATGGGGGTAAAACAAAATGGCCGTGTGTCAGACATATGATGACTTGCTGGGGAATCCTTCATATTCATAACACACGTTTATATTTAGCTACTTTAGGTGTAACCTGCATATTTCTCCTCATCGTAATTACTCTGCTGAACTCCTGCTATGCAGCTCATGTTTCTGTGTTTAGTGTCAATCTATCACATTTAATTTGTATAGCTCATATTGACAAATCACAATTTGTCTCATAGGGTTTAACAAGCTGCGACTTTCTCTGTTCTTAACCCACAAGAGTGAAGGGAAATTACCAAATTAACACTATCAACAGGGGAAAACACGTAGAGACCTCAGAGAGAGTCACATGTGAGGATCCCTCTGTCAGGAAGTGATATAGATGTCACATGTAACTGAACACATCTGCAAAATAACAACATTTACAACATTGATTCAGAAGTTTGTTAAATAATGGAAAAGTGTGTCAATGCCTAAAGAATTTGTACATAAGAAAATGTCTGATAGAGATGAAGGGAGCAGCAATGACAAATGAATTGAGGAGTTATTGTCAGTAATGGTAGAATAATGCAAAGGGCAGATTTCATATCAAGCAGTTTTTCATTTATCTTCAGCCACATTGTGTCCGAAGGGAGAACAATGCACATTTCATATTTTGTATATTTTCTGTGATTGCAGTAACATGAGTCTCAGCCTGCTGTTTTCCACCAGTTTGTTCCTCTGCAGCACAAACACACACGTGCACACTATAATAACATTAATTGTGTTTATGTTCCGTGTAAATGTCCCAGTGAAATGTGCATTGATTGTTATTAGGAACATGTGCTTTCCTGGCTGCGGCATATTAACCCGAAAATGGTCTGTTACAGATTTCCGTCTTTGAGGCACTGTATTCCTTTACAGTAGCTGCATAATGCTTTGATGAGGAGTTCTGTGTGGGAATGGATCCTATATATAAGCGCTGGTCGTATCTCCCCATCGTAGACTTCACATAATAATTGATGTTTGTGTCTAATGAGGTTTTTGGGGCTGAAGTTCCTCGCTGAGCTTGGTCTATGCTTGTCGGCCCCAATGAGATCAGAACCTAAAATCTGTTTTATGTGTGAAATGGGGCAAAGCTTGTTTGCCATAGCTGGTGTCGTACTTGTGACTACACTTGCTTCAACATATGTACACATCGCAGAGCTGACATTTATTTCCCAGTTGACTAGCAGATTTACTGGTTTTCTTTGGTTTTTATGGCATTAAACTGAAAATCTTCCGCTTTGGTGTTGTTAGACATTGTGACCATATACTCGACTTGACTTGCTGCCCTTGACATTTCTCCTACATGCTGAACAGTGCAGAAAGCCGAAGATGCTGATTGGAAGTTTGGATTTACTCCTGAACTCGCTGCTGCAGTTTTGTTGGGTTACAATATCTTTTTGTTGTCATTCAAATACTTTTATTGTCCACCAGGCAATGTCTTGTTTCTGCTACTGTCATAATACAGCAACAGACCTTAGTAGAGCTTAGTCTATGTACTGTAAAAATGCATGCAAAGCAACAACACAATTACTAATGGTTATTTTTTATCATTTATCAGCTGAATATAGGTCACAGCCTCTCTGTTTCTGCGCTCTATTTGTGTGAAAGATCAGTTAGAGGTCCTCCCCCTGGGATATATACGATGGGAAATTACACAAACATCCGGACACTATTTTCTTTGTAAATCTGCTATAACACCACTGCTGTTGCTCATATACAATTTAATGAGGCTTCACTTCAACCCAGCATCCAGCTGTAGGCTCGGCGTTCCCCCTGAGGAAACGTGTGGAGGTGTCGTTGTCACGGTCCTATCTCTGTTGTTTGCTTGTGGAGGTTAATGAAGTCTACATAATCAGTGTATATATTTACACAGTCAATATGTGATCTGACTGGCTGAACTACGACCCTGCAGCGGATTTAGATGCACTGACGAGAAACAAAACAGTTCTTTTCCTGTTTGGGTGAATTTACTGACTCAGCAAACCAGCAAATGATGTGGTCTGCTGGTTCTGAAAGGAGAGGCCACCCACAGCCACTGACCTACAACTCATTAGGCCTAATGGAGGCGTTTAATGAACCCGTCTGGGTTGAGTGACATGCAGCCCGGTGTGGCACACAATCCAGTCTGCAGCCCAGGAAACAATCCACCTCCCTCTGGCAGGGGCTGCATTCATATGGTAAAAGTCACACAGTCCCTCCGGTAACCTGATCCACTGAGGCTGGCTCTCATTCAGAGAGCGAGGGAGGTGCAGGTGACTTTATCTGAAAGCCACCACTGGGCTTTGAATGACATGCTGCTCATTATGTTGCCGTGGTCATTCATGCAAACCTGTCGGCCTGGTTGAAGTGTAGCTTTGTGCTGAGTTTGAGTCCTTGAACTCAGAAGTTCCTGGAATGACAGTGTAGTCACAGTAAAAACCTGGGAATCTACTGTGTAAAGTTCATGAATATGATTATCTTCACTTTTACGATGATAGAAACTAGTTTTTCTTTTTTTAAACTATGAAAAAACAACCTTTTACAAAATCTTGTAGTCTGGGCTTTAAAAAACATGCAATGAATTAATGGATTGTAACGTCCAGGTGATGGTGCTATAGCAAATATTCAAACTTTGAAAGTTCATTTAAAAATACTAGCAACCAGCAATGGACAGAAACCGGGTCCATAAGTTTGAGTCAACTATTATATTAGACTTTATGTGTCAGAATTTGATCAAAATACAAGACTCTAACTCACATACATGTCTATAAATGCCGCCTTTTACTAAATGCCTATTACATAAAATAAGTTGTATTGAAATAGTTGGAATACAAAGTAAGTTATAGCAATATTCTGCTTGAAAAAGTACACCTTTGCAGAAAGGTTCAGGCTGCCGACCAAAGTGTGGAAATGTTTTTTTTATACTTATGATGGCAGCCATCACTGATCAGACATGTAAATATATATTTGTTTGTCTTCAAAAACCTTCAACATGAAAATTAATGAATATGATTAAATTGCAAGACCGTCATTATAAAATTACGGGTAAAGGATTTGTACAGAGTGTCCTGTCTCTTGTGCCATTCACATCATAATTAACGGATTAGACTTTGCATGCAGCTCTGATGTGATGTTTTCACACGAGTTACACCGAGAAGCAGGAAATCACAGGAAGGACGGTGCCTCAACATCTTCTGACTTGAATAGTATTTTCTATCAAGTGGCTATGAAACTATTACTACTACTATATTCCCTCCTGAAGCTACTTTTTTACGAGTGACGTAAATTAGTACACGGAAGGAGGTGAAACGGGGGGAAAGCACTGTGAGGCATGCAAAAGAGACACGTAACGGCACCAGAGAGTTGCGCAGCTTATGCAGCTTTATTCTCCGATTTATTACAAAAGCGAAGAACGTCCCAAAACACACAAAGGGGCCTGTTCCTGATTAATGAATTTGCTTCCTGACTGTGGTCTATAGCAGAAGAAGGTGAATTATAGTTCAGCTCTTGCCCTCTCATTGATCCTCCCCTTGGACAAAAATTATGTTCTGGCAGAATGCAGACACTTCAAATTGGAGTCTGTTGGACAAAAGGCCTGAACCCCCCCCCCACACATCAACATGCAGCACAGCAGCTACAGCAGCTACAGCAGCTACGGCAGCAGGTGAGTGCTGGCAGTGGGCTAAAGACAGTAAAATAATACAATGGGTTTTATGTGAATGATGGATAGTCCGGCCTTTGTGTGTCATCTTGACCAAAGACATCCTGAGAGAAAGGAGAAGAAGAAAAAATATTTTTCTCTGACGAATTCTTTGGAAATTTCCTGTAAAAACATTCTCTCACTTCACATTAAGATGATTTTTTTGTCGTTGTTTTTGGACAATGAGATTGGATTTTCTTTTCCGGTGTGTTAATGTTTTTTTTTTTCAGTAAAAACAACTGACCACAAAATGAAAACCCAGTCTTAAGGCTCCTATGAACACAATCAAAAAGCGCAACGATATGATGTGCAGACTAAAGGCAGGTCTTATATAGAAAAAAAGTTATAAAGATATAAAAGCCATGTCCTGTCTATCATCCACCACAATGATAGTGAAAAGGCAATAACTTGTATTGTATGATGTAAAATGTCTTAAAGGCCTGGATTGAATTTGCTGAACCTTAGAGACTCTGGATGCAACACAATACACATTTTTACTGCAGTTACAACCACAGACATGCTCACACGTGCTACTTGGATGGCTGGCTTCAACACAAATGCAAACACAGAACATTACAGTGTTCAGTGACACATATGCAACGCGTTCAAAGTTACATTTAAAGCTCGCAGATTTGATTCCTGCCTCAGCTTGTCCTCCAGTTGCAGGAAAGTGAAATGTCTTAATTTGTCCTTTGGCAGCGAGGATACAGGTTGAGAAGGATAATGACATTCAATTGAAGCTCATAATTGCCCACTTTCCCCAGACATTGTTGTCCTGTTGCATCTAGTTGGGGCAATATTTTTCTTTTATCAGACAACTATGTGGGAAATCGTTTCAATCACAAAATGGACTTTGGTTAAGAAAAACAGGGCCTCTGCCGGCAGTTGGTTGTGATTTAAGGCAGATGTGTGAGAGTCAAAGCAAAGGGTGTATCAGAGAGGGCCAGTCAGCAAATTACTTTTAAAGATTAGACCTAGATTGACACTCAGTAGCACTAATACCTCCGCCAAGGCCCAACAGTCCCCTGAAATTCAATCAAGCCACACAAACTTACACACAATCACCATAAGCTGCTTTCAGACATGTACTTAACTCAGGATGTTCCCCGGAAATTATCCGGAGGGGCTGTGTGTGAGAACGCACGTGTCTGAGTCAGTTGCTCTGGACATTCTCCAGAGTATTTTGCTGCGTTCTTCATATGTGAAAGGAAAAAATCTGGAGAAAGCTCGGTCACATTTTGGACATTTTCCATCGTTAATGTCTGAAAACTGCTAGTCCCCTAAATCTGCCTGCCCCTTCGTCATGATCACCCCAAAACTTAATGGGTTCTTTCTTGGCCCATGTCCCATCCGTCCAACAGGTTTTTTTGGAAATTAGTTCTTTAGTTTTTGCTTAATCTCACTGACGAATGAACAAACCAACAGAAGCGAGAATATAACCTCCTTGGTGGAGGTAATTAGAGAACTCAGTACTTTGCACACAAACCAAAATCTAACAAACCTCATGATGTCAAAGAGAAGTGAAAACAGATTCAGAAAGAATGTGTAAAATATCTTTCTTTACATTGCAAAAAACCCAACAGCCTGAAATATAATTACGGACTGAGACAGAAACGACCACAGGAGGATGGTAAATGGCCGATTTAACAAGGACAGTTTCATTACTCACTGATGGTTGTGTTAGGTCTCAGTGCGCTGAGGAAACACAGCTGACCCCAGTCTCTATACACAGTGAAACAAAACACAACAGACTCTGCTCCAGTATTTAAAATTAGTTAAATAAACTCTCACAAGAATGACTCGAGGGGGTGAGAGTGAGTGTGTGTGAGTGTGTGTGTGTGTGTGTGTTGTTCTTGGTTTTCATCACCCAGTGGCACACGCTCAACAATGCAGCGGAAGTTTAGTTTGGGCTGTTTGATCAAATCTTAACAGACCTTTATCATCAAGTCTACTTCAGAACGGACTTTGACCCAGTTCAGACCTGAACCTAAAGAGCCAAAGTGGCCATTTGCAGGTTCACAATTTAAACTTTGGATTCCACTAGGTTTATGTGCGATAATATTCAAAAGATTCATTGTTTGTCTCACACCACACACACTCCCTGTCCAGACATCTGACCATTTGAAAAGTCATGGCCTTAAAGTTGAGCCCACACTGTGTGATTTGAGCCAGATTTTGACCCTGATTATAGCTTTGCTGTGCGGTTTGCCGTGGCGAGGAGCGATCAGTCATCCATCTCCAGGCTCATATATAGCTGAAGCCTTACCATGGAACTGCTCAGCATTATTATTACTATGGTCTCACCAAGCCTGCGTGAAATGGCAAGACACAGTTGAACACATGAAACAAGGACACGGCGTATATCATGTGGCATACCATATGACTGGTCGATTTGAGGCAACACTATAACCACTTGTTCGTTCTCTCCTCTCGTCACAACTGGCAAACCAGAAAGAAATGTCAGCGCCCGACCGCAGAGTGTGAGCGGTGAGCACATAAATCGGGAGCTTTGGCTTTCCCATCACAGACGATTTACTTTAACAGTGTGCGCTGAAATTCAATAACACAAGTTGCACAGTGTATTCCCGGGCTTTATCCAGAGGCTTCCTGATCAGCTGTAAACACCAGTGTAGCCATGGTAACAGTAGCATTGGTCCTAGCGTAACAATTGGATATATTGAAGGTTGGTATGAAGCAAACGATAGAGGCCAAACACTCTGGCTAACAAGGCTGGAGTAAGGCAAACTAAGTATTGCTTTAAAAATCAGCCTCATTGACCCAGAGCTGTTTCATGTTCTCAGGCTGATAACGATTGTAATCAGATTTTTTTTCCCTTAGTCTTCAGGATTACGGACAGATTCCAGATCAGATATGGTTTTCAACACTTGGACGGAGGAGCTGCTTTGATTTCTCCATCCGCTGAAGGAAGTTGTTTGGCCAGACCTTCATATCCCCCAGTGTCCACACTTGACTGGTGTTAAGTCTGTTACTCTTAAGTCCTACTAATAACAATCACATGTGTCCTTCAGACACATCGTTCACGTTTAAGGAATTCTCCTGAACAACATCCAGACACCGTCAAACTGTTCTGTGTATTTACTCCTGTGGCTGTGGTTCTGCTGTTTGTGTCTATCAGCAGTATTACCGAGGAGCACGAGTTCACACACTCTCAGATTACATCTTGGTTTAGCAGCTATGTTATTCTGAAGATAGTCAAAAATATCTTCTGGTATTCAACCTTTTTAGAAGTCCATGTGGTTGTTGTTCTTTGCATTATATTGAATTGCGGCTTGTTTTGTTTGCGGTGACGTTTCTTCTGTGTGTCACTGAAATGTCTCGAAAACAATTGTTTTCATTTTCCCCAAATGAAAACCAGGATGCGGAGGGGCCACAACGGCTCATAGGGAATGTTTAGAGAAGAAAATACTCCTATTTTGAGGCGGTATGACGTTGGTCTCAAGTATCAGTGTGGTTTTGACACCTTGGGGGAAACGTGATTACATTTTCTTTTCTGGCTTTTGTTTCAACCTTTGCTGTGACATCTTGATTGTTTATTTTAGTCTTGTCATATCTGCATCAATTATGGTCGATCAAAGCTCGTCCACGTCTTTGTGGCTCTTCTCCTGCAGCCACTGCTTTCGTCCCTGCACTTTTTCTGTTCTCCCACTTTATGCTCACGCTGTGTTCAAATAAGCCCTCCTGCTGCTATGGAGGATAAATAAAGAGACATCACACAAGCCGTGGTCCTGTGTTTGACGTTTTCTCTCTCCCGCCAATTTGAGTGACCACTTCCAATGATAATGTGGGCTTTTCACATTTGTGTTCATATGAAGGGGAATCCTTTCATGATCACTTGAAGCTTTGTCTTTCTCGCCATTATTATTTGCAATGAGATGTTTTTTTAATTTAGTTGACATTGACCTTTGAACAGTTTGCCTACTACAATTGGTGGGGGAAAAAAATCATCATTAGTACCAAGTATAGATTGAAAAACTTATTGAAATGAAAAAGTAGCTTAAAGATGCACCGTCAGTCATTTAAACTGTGTCCCTGTTGACCTGAGCGTGTGAAAGAACAGACAGTACTTGGGGATTGTGGGGCTACAGGGTAAAGGTGTAGCTGGATGAGTGAGTCACCGCTCGCTCTGCATGTGTGTGGCCGTATTGTAACTCGCTTCCAGAGACGATGAGCTGCTCCTGCTTGCAGGGACACTTCACTTGAGAGAGGCAGCTCCATCTCAGGCACAGGCCTGTTGTATCTCTGCTGCTCGGCCCCACACATCTTCACTTTTACACTGCTTTTAGCTGCCTTGATATACTCGTATTTACTATAAATATTAAACTTCAACTGCATTCGTGTCAAAAGTGACACCACAGAAACAAAGCCAGGGATAACATCGTCCGCTGTTGCACAACAGTGGGTTTAACAGTGGTATGTTTTTCTTTACATGTTTTGTAAGTGAGTACTATGTTCCTCGCTCTGCGCCTGAGGCTGCATGAGATGATGGAACATGTCTGCATGGAAGCATAGATGCTAATGCAATTATATAAGAAGGTTTAATCAGGTTTAATGCCAGCAAAGGGAAGAAATAATGCAAACTGGAGTAATTGTTGGTAATTACAGTCCTGCTTATTAGGGGGACAGGAGAAAAGCAATTATCCAAATGTGCGTTATCACGTCATAAGAGTACATAAGAAATCTGTAAGCAGCGAGGCAGTAAGAATTCTGTGCACATGTTTCATCACGATATATTATGTCGATTCCTTTGGACAACAACATATTTGCTGTCACAAAACAGTTTCACTTTGATTAAATTCAGGTGCCGATGTGGATCGTTGTTTTCATCTTGCAATGATTGTATTGGATCTTTGATCTATGAATTTAATGGATCAATTTAGATTGATAAATCATTTCACCACTAGCATATAGTTTCAGATTTATATCGACTGACCAGCAGTTCTGGATGTGAGACAAGAAGACAGCAGTCTGTGAATTCCTTCACTCATTCCTCTCATAGCTACGTATCCCAATGTACTCTTCACTCCTCATCTGCTCTCTATAAAGCTGTCAGGAAAAAAACTGTTTGTCTTTTTCATTATTTATTGGCACCGCTGTAGTACAGGAATTACTGTTATTAAACACAAGCTTTACCGTACATCCCATGGAAGCCTTAATGTTTTCTGATTTGCTGTCTTTCTCCTTTGAGAGGAAGCTGAAACCATAAATTACCATAGTTTTGATGCACCAGGAATCCAGCAGGGGGAGGGTTCTAATAAAAGTCCTGAAACATAAAGGAACCATCACAGGTCTAGAACCACAGGGACTGGAACTAACCTGAATTTCCACGAGGCTTTGCTGTCAAAGGTTTAACTAAACTGAAATTTAAACCGAATCGAACTACATTCCTTAAAATGTGCAGCATCTCTGAATTCCCTTAAGTTATAAAACACCATGTTTGCTTCCAAACGATCAATTGATCAGTAGTTTGCTGATGTGACTTTAGGTTTATTTTTACATTGTGCTGTGAATCGAAAGTCTTTCAAACTTAGGACAGTGGGGATCAAGGCGGTGGAATCTAACGATCAGAAATGTGTTTACTTGGAACACGTATTCACTTTTGGTTTGTATTTCCATCAGAAGTTTGATCTTAAATTCATTTCAGGTGGTATCAAAAAGGTCTTTGAAGTCTCGGATTGAACTTGTTCCCCCCACATGTTTTTCTGCATTATCTTCTATAAAACAAAATATATGCCAGGCCGATATTGTTGATGAGCTCAGCGATATATCGGTAGGGCTCTAATTTTTAATGTTGGACACTGAATATCTGTTGCTGTCTTGATGAGGTTGGTTGACTGTGTAAGCACCAGGGACGATGATGGAAATATGTCCACCTGACACTTGATAAAGTCTGTCCTGGTGTCAAAGTCTGTCCTGGTGTCCCTAACTATCCCTTAAAACAACAACAAATGCAAATGTATTGCTTGATTAAACTCTAGAGCTGACTTTTTTCTGAATAAATGGCTTTAAAACATTGCACGGTAGAACTGGACCTCATAATACATGTGTACGTCTATCGCATCGCCTTGATACAATGGACATTTCCTCCTCGAATCTTAATTTTTAGCTACTTTGGGATAAAAGCAGCAGTGACTGTCGACTGTAGATGGATGTTTCTTTGCCTGAACATGTTTGATTCTAGGTATACATAAGCCTTGACCCCTGGTTCGACCCAGACGGACCAAACAGCATCTGTAACCTGTATGACGGGTCTGAGCCTGGCCGGCCAGACCGTCCTCATCCACCTGTGGAACAGATTGTCCAGAAATGATGAATTACAGCTGGTGTGCAGAAAAGCTTTACTGACTGCATACCAGAAGAGATGGAAACTGAGAGAGCACAAGAAGAAAAGCTCAAGTCCACGTTTTTTAGACATCTGCCACTGCAACACACCTTCTCACAAAAATGAAAAAATATTCAAATGATAACAGATCTGCAAAATTGGAGTGTAGTTTAGTTTTAGGTTGAACGACCAATGGTGTTCGTGCAGTATTTCCGTTGGACACTTGCTCCGTTTCTTTTTAAACTTTTCTCTCAGATCTATACGAGTTTTGGCAACACACAGGCCGACTAAAGTGTTTTTGATTTTTAGGAATAGTTCAGAATTGTTATAAATTATGTATTTTTGCCGGGCAGCTGTTCGACTATGACTGGATCAAGGAGAGCGATGTTTGGGTTATTGCTAAAAGATTTAGTTGATTAATTAAATGATCGGTTGGATGATTGTTTTCTCACAAATGAAAAGACTTTAGCATCTTTTGCAGATTCATTTTCTGTCATAAACATTCTTTGGTGTCAGCTTGTTAAATGCGGTGATGTCGTAATATAAATAGCTTTGAACTGCTTTTGAACAAGCAGTGTGAGGACTAATAATAAACTTATAATGAAAATAATGATATATTGCAGAAGATTCCGATAGAGAAATATGGGCCAGACGAGGACAAGCCACAGGAAAACACCTTCTGTAGATCCCCCACTTTAATTAGCACCTTAAGCTAGGGAGGTTCAGACATTCAGACTGAACTACTCCAGTCATCAGCAACATATGGAGACATGCTTTGAGGCACATACACAAAATGATGTAGCATATCTTATATTAAAAATATGTTTCTCACGGGGGTGTCTCACAAAACTTAGCTTCCTGAAGTTGAAGTTTATAGTTTCAGAATGAGCGATTTGCACTATAGAGCCATCAAATGAGTTTACGGTGCTCAAGAGACTATGTGGACAACCCTCTGTTGTACCATTTGTCCATTAAGATGAAGATATTGCCAGAACTTTTGTTTTTTGCAGCCTGTAGAGGATGGTCAGCTTCGTCGTCTGCATTTTTCCTTGTCCTCGGTTTGAATGCAGTAGGAGTCGTGTAGCTGTTTATTTGCCAAGCCAGTGTCGCGTCTAACCACACAGCTGCCAAACATACTGTGTGCTCAACGTCCCATGTCACAAAACAGGGCCGCAAGTTCCCCTTGGAGGGCGGCGCTTAGTGTCGGCCACTGGTTCAAAGACTGGATGACGGACTCCACCCACTCGCTGCCGAGAGCTAAACGAAGCTGCCATTCATGAAGCTGAACAGAACAACTTTGGACCAACCGCAGATACCATCAGAGAGATTCTGAGAAAATTTGTGCTTTTGTTATTTCCTGTTCTTTACGAATCAAAAGTGCCTTAATTAACCACTGAGGCCAACATCCTACCTACAGCCCCCCGGCCCCCCCCTCTGATTTCACCGCCCTGACTTCATCACTTCATTGTCATTGAAAACTGACGACTCACTTTACTGTCTTGGTTCAGAGAAGAAACCTCTTGATTTTGTGGTTTACTCTCACGACAGCTGAACAAAACCATATGGTTTTATGAGAAAAGTAGCTGCTCTGTTCTCGTATTTGATGTGTAGTAGAAATGCAGACCCACTCTGTCGGTAAATACTTGGAACACTGTACCCCAGCCGATTTCCAGAGTGTTTAAAGTCACCAAACAAGAGAGCGAAAAGGAAAGTATCCAACATAAATCCCATGCATATTTAAAGGTCTACTTAGCACCTCTATCAAAACAGCATAGCAAGTCTTCTCCAGTATAATCACCTGCTATTATGTCAAGAATGCAATAATTTGTTTCAACTCCGTGGCACACATAATTTGAGAAATCTACCCTGCAGCTAGCTTCTTGTTTCCAACCCAACATACCATACAAATACAAAAAGCTACTCTGCTGGAACATTGTGGGAACGGTACCTAGCCCTCGGGAGACGAGGAGTGCAGGTCTGATCGGTGCCATTGTAACCTGATGAGCCCGAGGCTAAGCTTCAGCAGTTTCTGAGAGGATGGAGGAGATGATCAGCTCCCAGTTGAGGCTGAGCTTCAACCCTAAGCCCTCACAAGCACTGTAATACATTACAGTTTTTATTAAACAATACTCGGCAGGTAACTATCATAACACACCGAGAGAGGAAATGTAAAAAAGTGCTGCATGTGAAAGTTAAGATTTTCCTCTTAAACTTGTTAAAGATATTTTACTCCTAAATATCTGCACGTGTAAAACTATTCATTATTCAAAAAGGAAAGAAACGTGCAAATTTGTCTGTGCATTTGTTTAGTTGTAATTCGAATCATGCCGATCCAATAAGATGCTTTGCATTTTATTCAGTAGTCCGTGTAATTTAGTGTGGTGATCCATGCAGTGTACATGTGAAGGTTAAATATTCTACCTCTGCAGAAGCTCTCTCTTCTCTCCACTGATGTGAGACTCCTGGTGAAGATTACTGAAATATATTCCAGTGTGTGTCCAGCTCCACAAGATGCCAGGGAGGGGAAGAAGAAACTTCCTTGCAAATTACCCTCAAACAGTCCTTTGTGAGTCTTACACTTGTTTGAAAATTGTTCTGAAAGTAAGTGAGGAGCCTCCAACAGGCTGCAGGCTCCGACTGACTGTGGAGCGCTGCAGGTCCTAGTGCCTGTCTCTCCACCAGTGAGGGTAGATCATTTACCTGATTGTATCATTGAATACAGTAGTTTAGAGAAACTTCAATAACAGAAATAAGAACTCCAACTATTATAGTAGTCCGTTATTATATTATTATTATTGCAACTGTCAGAATAAACGGAAAAGAATAAACAGAGTTTCAAACTCAATCCACTGCAGTTATCTTCTGTTTCTACTATGTTAAGCCATAGTTGTGTTGTGGCTCCATGCGATTTCCTAAAGATATTGATGGTCCCTCAAAGTTGACTGTTTCTCCTGAAAGATCGTGAAAGAACCATCGGATGAATTTCCATGAAATCTGGATATCATTGGTACCCAGAGTGCTTTCACTTAACCTGTGACATATTTCTAAATCTGCAGAGTTTTGCTCACACATTCGTTGCTCCCAGAAGATTAGTCCTATACTGACTTCTGTGATCCCCGACTTGTCCTCTAGCACCACCATGAGGTTCATGCTCGTTGTTTTGGGTGAGAAGCCTCAGTAGCTGTTGGACTGTAGTGTAATTTGATACCTATAGACATTCATGTTCCCCTCAGGATGATTCTAGCGGCATCTTCAGGTCATACCTTTGAATGATTATAAAGCAACTACAGATCTGCAAAACAAATGCTGTTCCCATCAACCTCTGCTATATTTAACGATAATTGGAAAATGTCGACATGTTTACATTTTAAACCGAGATGGTTGACCAATCAAACATTAGCCTGTTAGCATTATCGTTGTGAGCATGTTAGCATGCTGGCTTTAGCATTTAGCTCAAAGCCCTCGTGTGCCTATAGTATTAGTTATAAACTCTGAGTCTTGTTTTGGAGTGTGATTAAAACCTTAATACACTTAATACACTACATTTATTTCCATTCATACTAACTCTAAACTTCTTTTGAAGAAAATTCTCTCCGGATGAATAAAGTTCTACTTTGGGTTTGCAAATATCATTTTTTAAGTATAAATCTTTTTCTTCTTCATACAGCTATTGCCAAACCAAAGCTTTATTTTCTGTCTAGTTCAAACACGCTTGGAATTGAAATGAGTTAAACATTTCAAATCTGTTTCATTATCCATCTATGGAAGCGTTAGTTTATGTAGCTCTTCTCAGATGATGGAAAAACCCCAAAAGGCAGATTATTTTCTGTGACGTTGCCATTTATGATCCTATAGAGATGCAAAACATCTTGCATCCAGAATTGTATTCATTCATTCAATAATTTGCATTTCTCCTCAGAGGTGTTGCAGGTGTGAGAATTCCTCCAGATGTCAAACCCGATGTAATTGTCGACACCAGGATCGAGTTACGCAGAGAGTGCGGTGGTGTGAATAGTCCTAATGTTTCAAGGAAATATTTTCACCTTAAAAGTGCGACAGCATAAACTAATCCAGGTGTGGAGAAATTACACGTGTGGCTCCCACCCTCACAACAAGTTTAACTCAAGGTCACTTGATAGTCTGTGTTTTAGTTTTTATTTTATTTTCTTGCCCTCTCCTCGTAAATTACTTAGAGGTTTTTTCTTTTTCCTTTGAATAAGGGCTTCACTGTGTCCATATTTATGTCACTACCGACCTCCAACATCTGGATCCTAATATGAACATGTGGAAGCAAAATCTGCTTATCGTATTATATGTGTATTACACCCTGGCTTTGATTATTGCTCTGAAGTCTTCATGGCACAGCTGGTATTTTTAAGACTGGTCATGGTTGTGTTTTGAAAAGCTGCCGTATCTAGTTTATTTTTTTTATTTTTAAGTGGGAATTTCTCCGTCGCTTTTCTGTCCTACATAATTGATTAGATCCAATTTCTCAATGATGAACGTTACAGTCAGAATCTGAATAACCAGACACCCGGGAAAGACAAGTTGCATCAGTGGTTTCTTCCTGCTTCGGGGCTTTGGGGATTTGAAAAGCTGGCCTCCCACTGATATCCTGTAAAAACCCATTTGCCAGAGCCCATTTAGTCACTCAGGCCAGACCAGGCTCCTCTGCTGTTTATCACAGACTTTGGACATCTTTATACATTTGCCTGGAATAAACGTAACAGAGAAGGAGGCATGGCTGAAAGTAAAAGTGGTTCTGGGCGGGTGCTCGTGCATGGAGGCTCAAGTCCTCCTGCAGCAGCCGCAGGTTCAGGTCTGCCTCTTTGCTGCATGTCTCCCTCTTCCACACTTAATTGTGCCCTGTTGAATAAAGTCCAGAGAATATGTGACATGTCACAGATGTAATTTGGGAAATGTCTCCTCGTTCAAGTATGCACAAAATGGTTTTTAATGATTTGGCATTTGCCAGCTGCCAGTCCTTGGCTATGGGAAACTATGTGTTTACAATTTATTCTAGTAATTGCACTTCTGTCTGAAGGTCAGGATGGGACATACTGTACATTACTTATATTATAATCAATGTAATTGGAGAACCCAGATCTGCTCCTATATAATGGGATGCAGGTTGATCGTGCAAATACTACACTCTTATTGAAAGGGTCCAGTAAATGACATAATGTTTTTCAGTTGTTCCAGTGAGAAAACATTCTTTTGACAACTTGAGCTATATTTTCTATATTTTTCCCCCTGGCTGCAAAACCATACTGACAAAGATTTTTTTTTGTTAAAGTCAACTTCTTGCCAAAGAAATAAAAACCAGATATGAAATAATAATACATACATGCCACATTAAACTAACACATCCCTTCCCAAAACGAAAACCAAGATGTCACTTAACTCAGCGTGATCGCCCAGTGACATGAACGGTATTTGGCGAGGGGCCACAGATCAGTTTGTGTGTGTGTGTTTGCAGAGCGACACTGTAACTCTCAATTTTTCTGAAGAAAAGAAAATGTGTGTGCTGTGTGGCGATCCACATCTGGCCTTCATCAGCCACATCAACTCAGACCCGGCGTTTGAAGAGACAGCTGACTTCGTGGAACCAAGCAGGAAGCAAGGGCTCAATCTTAATTCTATGAAACATTCAGATTTGATTACCACAAAGACATAGCAGAGCGAGATGCAGCGCAGGTCATGTTTCTCTGCCGGCTGCAGCATTCCTGGTCACCAGTGGTTATGTTGCACATTATTTTAAGACGCACACTTGATATGCGGTCGTATTCAAATATGCTAATTATATGGAAACTTTGTCCTTTTGCTTATGAATCAACATCGAATTGTCATTGGTAAAATGTTCAATGTTGACTTCTGAAAAGTGGCGACTCCAGACAACTGGCACATTATCCATGCCATCTTTTTCTATTTACTCCGGTGTCCTGGGTGTGAACATCAGAGAACAGTTTAGATAATGTTAGGGATGTCATCTTTTATTAAAATTCAAAGTAGAGCTTTAACAAAGAGTTAATTAAATGTTCAACTTGTAATAATCAGTTTGAATTATTGATGTAAGTGTACGTGTCTTATACTCCAGGAGGGATGTTCCTAAAATCCACTGTCTATTAGCTAACCGTTTACTGCTTTGTAATGTTATTATAACAAATACCTAGTGAATAACAGAGTGGTTGGTTTGGGAGGGTCTGGGTAATATTGCCTTGAAATATATCATATTATCATATAGAAATGTATAGAATACTTTAGTGATAATGATATTCATGGGGAGAAGCTGGTCATAAGAGCCTTAAGCCTTGCTGCCTCAAGTGAAGGAGTTAAAGTAAATCTGTTTTCTTGTTCATCGGTAAAGGTTAAATGGCATCGTCAGGCAAATTGGTGCATCGTCAGCAGTAATGTGGGCAAGACACTGTTCTGTTGTGGAGAGCTGAGCCAGAAGGCAAAATCTCTGATTTACCTGTTGATTTGCATTTCAATTTCCCTTCCATTGGAGGTTTTTACTGCAACATTACCTCAAGGACGTCTTTACCTTCTGCCCCCACAGCACATCTCTGAATAAGGGCAAATAATGGCTGGATGGTAATAGGCTGAAAAAAACTTTATGTTCATTTCACCCACACTATTTGGCTCTCAGGACTTCAAGCTGTTATATCATCTGCTATATTGATGGCAGAATTCTTTTCTCCCTAATCGGTATCCAGTTTGGTGGCAAAATTCAGTATTGTCTTCCTCTTCCACACTTAATTGTGCCCTGTTGAATGAAGGTTAAAAGTCCAGAGAATATGTGACATGTCACAGATGTAATTTGGGAAATGTCTCCTCGTTCAAGTGTGCACAAAATGTTTTTTTAATGATTTGGCATTTGCCAGCTGCCAGTCCTTGGCTATGGGAAACTATGTATTTACAATTTATTCCAGTAATTGCGCTTCTGTCTGAAGGTCAGGATGGGACATACTGTACATTACTTATATTATAATCAATGTAATTGGAGAACCCAGATCTGCTCCTATATAATGGGATGCAGGTTGATCGTGCAAATACTACACTCTTATTGAGAGGGTCCAGTAAATGACAGAATGTTTTTCAGTAGTTCCAGTGAGGACATTTGTTTGGCAAAATTCAGTATTGGCTGTGCTGGTAAAATACAAGTTGCTGTATTAAATGCTATGCTACCCCTTCCACACTAGCTTTTTGGAGCTGACAGCAATTGTTATATCTGCTAACAACAGCTTAAAACACTATTTAAAGTACGAGTTCTGCCAAACAACCTCCTCTACAGTAATATTAGGACGGATCCAAGCTATCTCTTTTTGGGAGTTTGGGAAATACACCTTCCCAAACTGTTGTTTTTCTGGCTTTAATGTCCCTTCCACTACCAATCAGTATTGTACTGGTTGTGATGTAAATAGCAACAAATATATGTATTGTCCTGCTAATAAATTAACGAGAAGACAGTTTTAACGCAGCCTAAATGTTTTTTAGAATGGGCTACATGGGTTGCATTTGAAATGATTCAAATTTTTCTTTGATTGGAGTTAATTTTAACACAATTTTAGAAAAATTTTAATTCAACTCTACTCCCATATCAGGGTGCATGTGGGCAGACTCTATGTTTGACATGTGGCCTCAGGTCGACAAATAGGGTTTATGACCTGAGACAAAAGTTCCAAATCAGAGAAAATCTTTCAAAGGTATGTGAGCTCTTTTGTCCGATTGTCTCAAGCTAATTGAGCACCTGACCTGAGCAGTGATCTGAAGGAATCTGTGCTCAGACCACCGGCCAAAACCAGGCGAAGCATGTGCCCTGTGACCTCCACTCCACCCCGCCCCGATTAGCCCGGGGCCACCAGGCAGATAGCCTTTCAGGATAAGGCCCTCGAACTCTGGAGGACAATGGACTTGTTGTATGTGACAGAAAAGACCATTTCTGCATTGGATTAAATTTCTTATAGAACAGAAGAATTCAAAAAATGTCCCAACCACTCTATGTAATTTCACGTCTGACTGTTTGACTTGCTACTGTCTTGGCACGTTAATGGTTCTTAAATCCATATCTGCGACTAAATCTAAGCTCTCCACCATTCCTCTTAATTATAAATATGAATGCTTTTATATTTTTAGACCGTATGCTACACCAGCTCTTGCATGTGTACACACCACACGCTCACAACCTACTTCCTGTTCCGCCTTGTCCGTCTCTGTTTCACGACTTGATCCTCAGCACATCTGTGTTTACAGCTGTGTGATGGCGATCGGGGGATCTACTCTCTCTAGTTAGCGATTGTTTACAAAGGCTTCAGTGTGTGTGGTTGCTGGGAGGTTGCGTTGCTCTCTGAGGACAGACTGCTGACAGATGAGCTCTCATTTATCACGGTTGTCAGAAGGATGTGCTGATGGTTCCAACAATCACACCGGGACAGTATTTCACTTCTCTCTCCTGGTTTCTTCTCTCTGAAGGTCGAATGACCGCTATATCTCACCCTCGTCAGTTGTGACGGCTAAACATCTTACATTTAAATAAGTTTTGAATTCTTATACCTCAGTCTTTACTTTTGTTGTGTTTCCCCCCTCATTTAATGCTATATGCAATATTATTTGCGTATATTACCTTTGCATCCCAGTATATTTGTCTCAGTATCATTATATTAATTACAATTTTTGCAATGATTCCTCAGATCTTGTCATTGAACCCTTATAACAAAAAACGTAATTGAGGCTTAATATTTTTGGATTAACCATAACCATAAAACGACACAAAACACACATACAAACAAATCCATAGAACTTGAATTAAGAAAGTATTTTTTTTGTTGCAAAACATAAACATGAATGCACATTTTTTTCTGCATTGTTTATTCTGTAAAATAAAAGCTTTCATGTTGCTGCATATAAATCAACAAACATAAATGCCAAAACTGAATTGTCTGTAAAAGGCTAATAAAAATCAGCCAAGTTGCCAAACAGTAAATTGGATATGCTCTAGTGAAGCCTTCACAATGGACAGTTTGTTATTTGTTAACGTAAATATTCTGAGATTCTGAAATGATTTTGCTGAAAACTTCTTATTTTCTTGAAACAACCATCCTCTCATTTTCTTAACAATTTCAGCTGCTCACTTAACAAGTGATCAACCTCCAGATAACACGAGAATGAACAGTTCAACTTCTGCCAGTTATATATTATTGAACACACTTGCATTCTGTTTACGCCTGCATCATCCATGATTCTGTAATTTGAAGATAGTTGTTTATTTCTTTGTGATCTTGATGCCAGAGGAAGTACGTCAGTTGAAGTGGCTTCCTGCCACAATAAGGGTTTTTGTGATTGTCTACAAGAAGCTACATCTCTGGGTTGGCTCGCTGCCCACTGCTGATGCCCTGCGGCATCGATTCAGCGCCACCGCACAGCAGCCTTGTGCTGGAGGGTGAACCCATTTTGACAGAGGAATTTGCTGTCACATCCATCGAGGTTTTTCCATGGATATCATGTCTGCTATGCAGTTGGAATGTTTCCCTTTATCAACTGTACTTGTTGTAAATTGCTTATAATCTGACTCACTGGATGAGCACTGGAGGTGTAAACCTGCCATGGGACACAAAGGGAGAACTACAACTGAGCATCTAACCTACTCGCTGGAAATGACAAGTTTAGAGAAAGATTTGGATCTTCACACACAATCAACATATATATATATTTCACACTTTTTTGTGGCATTTTCATTGCAGGGAATTATCCATTTAAATGACTCTGACTGTTACATACACACTATTGACCTTATTCTGAAAACGGCATTACTTTGATTATTATGTTTACATGAGTTGATTAAAGACTGTTCCTTTCATTTCCCCCTAGTTAATATTTAAATATTGGTGTCTATGTAAACATATCTTCTGATCGCAGAGTGATAATGTGTACAGACAGATTATTCTCCATTCTTACTGTGATAAGTCTGTCTGTAAGAGTTGCCCTATTTGCTCCTCTTCTTGTTCCCCGTCGAGACCAGAGAACTTAAAAATCCTGATCTGCTTACTCAGCGTTGAAAGGCATATTTACTCCACTTGTAAACTACACAATGGTTTATAAGCCTCAACAATTGGAGGATCAAGAGCTAACCATGTCTCATGTGGCTTCTAAGGCTGCGACAGATTTTTTACAACTGCTTCATAATTTAAACAATTTGCTCTTACTCGATGGCAGAATTAAACAAAACCTCGTGTAGAAAAAAGCAGAGAGGCATCAATATAAATGTTTGATCTTTTACCAGCTCTAGTATTTTCCGTTTGCATCTTGTTGACAGTGATGGACAGTTCACTCCCTCTGTCTCTACCTTTCGAGAACTCCTTGATTCAGAGATTCGGCCCTTGAAATCAAATATGTCTGAGGCAGGTCACTTTGTTGAAGGGCTGGAGAGCTGGCCCCTGGGGCGGCTTGGTAACTATTATGCTATTACCCCAAGGCATGAAGACCCCCGACTACCACACACACGTAGAGGATCAGGTGACCCCCCGCCCCCTCCCACCTTTTGAAGCTGTGTATTTGACCAAACCTTCTCTCTCTCTCACAGAAGGAAACAGACCTGTGTCTCTTGGATGCTATGAAGAATACAGTAAAGAGACAACAGTGTCATTACTGTTTTGATTTCTTACCAAGGACCCAGACGGAGACAGCGAGTAGTGTGTGGGGACAACATGTGGGGATAACATTGCAGATGTGTCAGTCTGTCCAAGAAGAGCTGCATAGTTGTGTTCATATAAAAAAGTGCCACAGATTGTTGTGTAACTTTTCTGATGTTACCAGGCCGTTGCAGTTTGGAATGTAAAAAAAACTGCAAGAGAGGACGTATATCAGATCATATAGAGCTGGAAGATCCACAGCTATCACATCAGGGAGTTACAAGTTGCACAGTAGATGTTGCATACCACAGACATTTAAAAAATGGGTCCAGTCGGGCTCCCTGGAAGCCGAATGGTTAAAGTTCATACAACCAGGATTGCAACGTTCTCGGTTAGATTTCAGCTGGGGACCATTGATTCATTGCCCCCCCCCCACCCACCCCATGGTTTCTGGACATTCTTTACTGTCAACCATGGGAAAAAGAATCCAACACCAAAGAATCTGGATTTAAAATGCTACATGTCACTTTAAAAGTCACCTGGTGGCGTTCATCACACTGCCATCTGTGATGGACTTGAAGAAACCCTTTAACAGAACGTCAGGATTGGACCATTTCTTTCTTTTATCAATTTGTAGTATATGCTTTTATGTTGTAATTTAAATGATAATTAATGGGAAATTGAGTGTATTTATATTAATGAACACTTTGAAGTCGGGCTTTCACTTTTTTCCTATAATCAAGTCTGAAGGAATTTGACACCACACACAATTTGTTCGTATGTATGTGAGTAAGTCGGTTTTGTTTGATCGCATCCCACATTTTTACTGGAAAACAACGTGACAGTTACTGGTTCATTCACTGATGGGTAAAGAGTGCATGCAACAGGTCAAGCTGATAGTGAGCGCCCTCTGCTGGAGCTAAAGGCAAAGTACTTCAAATGGTCCGATGTGCCTCTAGGCTACAGTATATTTTGAATTCGAACAGGTCATTACAGTTCAAATGTAGGAACCCCCTCCCCACATTTACGTTTGGATAAAAAGTGACAGCCCCCCTTTACAGTCTACTGTCTTGCTCCAAGACGCTTTGTCATGTGGACTAGAGGAGCCAGGGATCGAACACTGACACTTTGGTGAGTGGACGACCTGCCAGATCTCATCCTGGGGATTTGATTTTGAATATGTCCGGCATTGAATGAATAATATGAGGCATTTCTTCAATAATCGTTCTTTACAAACTGAACTGGGATTAATTAGGCCCACTTGTAACATGAATGCTAACACGCAGGATGTATCCCACTTATCTGGCTGTCTGGACACCAGATGTGTTGACTCCATATCAACACAATTCCCATCACGGCTGCTCCCTAACACAAAACATTGATGCACTGTAGATGATTAATGGGTAATCATTTACTGTGTTGATTGCATTGTCTCCCAGAGGTGCAGAATGAATATGTACGTCTGTTTTTCCTGCAGAATTATCGCCAGGAACATAAATAACTCCTAAAAAGGTGCCACCATTGACTGAATATATTACAAGGCAATATGTTCACGATCCAGTGTGTGACCTTCAGAGAAGAGTTAACCTTAAAGGGTAAACACAGACTCCCGTGCACCCCACTTCCGTGCCCATTTGTGTCCTTGACCTGCGGAGACCTCGGGCTCTGAAGTTGGAAGCGAGCATGTGATTATTAGTTTAAACATCCTTAATCCAGCCTCGTGTTGGTGGGTCAGTCTGCAACATGAGACGGCTGAGGTGGAAAAATAAAAATAACATGACTAAGCTTCGACTGCCATTTTCAATTAATCCATCGGTTTCATTTATAACTGACATGAGATGGATAAAAAAAACACCTCAGTCTCCAATGAGTGAGAACTGTGTTGAACTAGCACAATCTATCTGCTGCCCCCCTGTGGATTCACGGGGAAATAGTTCATGTAACAATACTAGATTGATACTAAGTAGATACAAATCATCCCCAAAGTAGCTGTCATGTTTGTAGATTGATTGATTGAATTCACTTGTACCGTCTCTCACCTAATTCATCCATCCATCTTTCTTTAATCGTACTTTTTCTGAACCAACATCTTGCAAGTGAAATGTAATCAGTGTAATATTTATGTTATGTGGATTGAACCTGAATATTTACATGCCGCTATACTGCTTTAAATATAATTTTCATAAACCAGAAATGAAATGTCTCTAAAAATGTAGATGCTCCAAGTCATGGATCCAATTTTTTTTTCATTTGCTTGTTTCTCTCCTCTGTACCCAGCCACTCCATTTACTGTATAGCATAACACATCCTGTTTTGATGCCTATATCCTCAGAGGAGCAGCAGCGGGGCAGGTATGCCTGTCTAACTGCTCATTAGAAGAAAGAGCAAATGAATCCTCTCAGGGATCTTTTCACTATGCAAGGCCAACAACAACAACAGATACACAGACCGGCTGCTGGAAAACTCAAAGTATTGGTTAATTAAGCATTTTTCTTTTGTGAAGGAGGGTTCGCCCAGATCGTATCACGAGGACCCCGTGGAAGTAGACAAAATGTCAGCAGCGGCAATAGCAGTAGCAGGGCATACAGAATAATGCCCCCCCGAGGCACGAGCGACTTCCTCTTTGTGACAGTCCCAGAGTGGAATGCATTATGGTCTGACCGGGTGAAGACGTGGTGCAGCATCGTATCAATGATGCACAGTGACTGATTGTTCAAGGACAGACAAAAGCCATGCAGGCTGCCACTTTAGAGGGAATGCTTCATGCATGCACATCTGTGAGGTACCCCTGCATAATAATGACGACTATATATAGACGGCAACATGCATTTCGAGCTGCACGGAGCCTTAGAGGAATGTAATGTAGAGCAGGGTGTGAACGATGATGGATCACGTAGTTTTCTGTCACTCTGCCGTGTTATTGCATCTGAGGTTTGTTATGTTTCTCTTCTGATCAAAACATTTACCAGTGATGTAGAGTCCATGACACTAGTCAGCGTGGAAGGCTTTTTTATAAAGAAACATTTTTATTGGCAACTTAAAATAAACTGACATATTTTAAGGGTAACTTCTATATGAAATAATTTTGTTTCCATTTCATGAATTGCTTTGTAACTAGTGCTGTCACTTGCAACAGAAATGAATGATCAACCAGATGTTTCACTTGTGTATTAAGTATTATTTAATCAGTGTGACATTTAACTAGCTGAACAAAGTGTCACGTCTTTGATTGACAGACTAATACTCGGAAGTGACACTGCTTTGAAATTACCTCAAGCCTAACGTATGGTTTTCGAGCTCTGACTCTGCAGGTCATCAGGTCGCGCTGGTGTCGGTGACTCGTTTGACAAATTCACGATAAGTCAAGGACATAAAGAGACATGTTATACTTAAGACACCGGCCCTTTCAGATTAGATTTCAGAGCATCTTGCTGTGTAAATTTATAAAACAAGTTCATATTTGTACTAGGTATGTAGCATGCAGATAAATAAATGTATGAAAAACATTTGCTTTTTAATGAGGTAGATGACCTAAACATGATGAAACTAATTCAAACAAGATCAATATGCAACTGTATTTTTTATATACATAAAGGGACTACAAATGTTTGATCAAATTGTATATAAAATGTTCTTGCTGCAGAAACTTGTATAATAATTTGTTAAATATATATAATTCTGTTGCTTTTTAAAGACAAACTATCAATGTGAGCACATGTGTTTGTTTCTCATGGAGATCATAAGGCAAGACATGAGGCAATCTAAGTGCAGTCTGTTAATCTAAGTGCAGTCTGTTTTTATGGTAAATACCATATATGTCAATATCAATATAATAAAGTAAAGGAAATATATCAGCCATGCAACATCCGTCCTCCTCTGCTGAATTCACCATCTAATGAAATCTTGCTGCTCTGTTTTACACTCCAAGCAAATTTACTTTACTGTCCAAAATCAATAAAATAGACAAATGAGGATATTTCTCTTTAGGAGGGAGTTTTCAGTTTTCATAGCAGAAACATCGCCTGAAATTCTCCCGGGGGGGGGACCCTCTGAAGAGTGAAAAAAACAAAAACCTACTGATGTGTTGTCCTGGCAATCTGCCGGTTGGATCAGGTGTCGGTAGAACACAACCCCGGCTCCCTGACTTACCACGCACACAGTTACAACACATGCAGATTCCTGAGGCTGAATCTGTATCTGTCCCTAGAAAACATCTGTTTTTCAAGTGGTTTGGTTGCTAAAAGATTAGTATTTAAAAAACAAGTTTGATAAGCATTTGTAGCACAAACACACACTTCACATGGGCTTTCTCTTTTTACACCTTTGGTAAGATTCACACTCTGGTACCTCATTCGTGCACAGCTCTAATTCTCTGTGTGTCAGAGATCACCTACAGCCAGAGCATGTGATCTCCTTGTGATAGGTCAGAATATATAAATATATATATATATATATATGCGTGTGTCTATGTCCCGTCTGTGCACAGATTGTTCTCCTTTTCATAAATCATTGAGCGAAAGCAATTGCACAGACAGGAAGGAGTGCGACCTCCCCTCGGTGTGGCAGGAGCAGCCACTGAGTCCAATATCTCTCACTTGTTTGTTTCGCGAGATGTGCCGGGAGAACAAATGTGAGCGGTATCAAACGTGACACATTTAAAGTCGGGGCGGATGTTTTTGAATAAACGTGTCACTTTCTGCTGTCTTCATCGTGTGCATGAATCACTGCATCTGAGTGAGAGCCCCGCTCAGCTCGGCTCGCTCCAGCAAACGAACCCAAGCGCCACCTATTTATCACATTTGCACAAATATGTTCGCTCAAGATAACAAACCAGCGCCGAGGAAAATGGGAGCCTGGGTGTTGGGTTGCAGCTGCAGTCAATATCTTTGTATTCTCATGTTTTTATCTGAAAAGGTCTAATGGGTGTAATATGAATAATAATAATACCAGGGGCCTCTATGGTTAGTCAATATATTGAATGTCTCTTGTTGGGTTTTGAATTTAATCATTTAATTACAAGCTACATCACCACCAATCTCTGACCCAGAGGCTATTATATGAGGTTGTTAGCATGAATCGTTACCTTTTAAATAAAAATACATTGTAATGATTTTCACCCAGTGACATGTGCAGATTTCAATGTCAGGGGGGAGAAGAGCATCACTGTCAGATCAGTGCACAGTGTTGGCAGATATTAGCTTTGGGATCAGAGAACAAGCCGGCGTGACTCACCCTCACTTTTTCTGAGTTGGAAGAAGAAGCAAAGTTCTTGATTTGAAATGTAATGTCACATATAAGAAGCTTCTCTGACAAACGCTGTTTCACTCCAGTAACAGAACTTTGGATGTCCTGACAGTCTCTGGTCCAAATGTGAGGATTTGCTGTTTAACGCTGACTTATTTCATCATAAATCATGAATATGTTTGGGTTTTGACTGTTGGTCGGACAAAAGCTGGCTGGCTTTGGGAACAATGGTTTTTTTTTACAGTTTTAGTCAAGCTATAAACTATATGATGAATTAATTCGAAACACCAGCAATGGATATATAGAGAATCAGTCGAATCTTTGGTAATGAAAATGTGTGTTTCCAGATGAGAATCATACTTAATCCTGAATTAGCAGTCAACCCGCTTCTGTTAAGGTTTTCCACAGTAATTGCCCTTATTTCTATCCCATTTCATCACTGCAGCCGGAATCGGCCCGAGCCATCAAGCCTCTGAAAAGAGCCAATAATGAGACTTCCACAGGATGTATGGCTCCACTTTGGCACTGCACTGCCTTGCAGGGAGCCAAACGCCAGCAGTGGAATTGATTACAGTAGGCGCTGATAGTGTAATACTGTACACACGCACACAACCACTCTTCCAATTCATGAGCTGCAGATACGACCCATTTACAGCCCAAAACAATACATTCTGCTCGTGTGCTCATAATAACGAGAACCCCAGCGGGAGAAAAGCACGGAGATCCTTCTGTGATTGAGCCCTCTGCAAAGCCACAAGATCTCTGGTGAGGACTTTGAAGTCTTTCCTTACGAAGCTTCCTGCCTTGTCCTCTTTTGTTTGGATATGAATCACTCAGGCATTACGATTAAAATTATCTGGACGATTAGATCTGATTGTTCTGGTTTGGTAATTGTATTATAACCCTTTAAAATGACACAGCATGGTCCACGGAGGACGAGAGCCTCTCTACACACTGCCTGCACAATGAACTCATTATAAAGCACATTAAGATGGAGCTCTCTGAAACGCACGTGCAGCAGGTACAAGACAAGTCTCCTAGGTGCACTCCTGGGAAATATGAGGGAATAAATTAATATACTTCCATTAATAGGCAGGAATAAATACTATAAATAAATTATTATGCTGATTGAATTTGCACTACACCACTCTCTCCTGTATAATACATTGTCCCTGTGAGATAACACAGGATGTTTTTTTCGCTGGGTCTTTTCCCACAGCTGTGCCCATGCTCTCTCTCTCTCTCTCTCTCTCTCTCTCTCTCTCTCTCTCTCTCTCTCTCTCTCTCTCTCTCTCTCTCTCTCTCTCTCTCTCCTCTCTCTCTCTCCTCTCTCTCTCCCCCCCTCTCTCCCTCTCTCCCTCTCCCCTCTCCTCCACTGACACGTGGGGGGTAAAGGAACTAAGAGGCATCTGGGAACTTTGGATAATAGAGTCGCTGCAGGTATAGATTATTGTAGAGGCTTGAATAGGTAACAGCTTTAAGTGATATAATTCCCTGTCCACACTTTGTCCTTTGGGGTTTGGGCCTCTCATTAAAAATCCCCCCCTCAGCGGCTGTGAGACATTCAACAGACATTGGCAGGTGTGTGCCTTGCCCTTGGACCACAGCTGGAATTGGACGGATCATTGATGGAGACGTTAACGCCACCTAATGGCCCGGCTTGCTTGTTTTAGCGTTGGTTTAGTGTTTGTGTTCTCGTGTTTAGAGGCGTGTGATGCTTATAAAAACTTTTATCACAGCATATTCAATTTCTGACGCAACAGGGATCTAACTTAGAGACTGAAACAACATCCATTGATAAAAGGACAAAATGGAAACGACAAATAGAAGCATTCATCGCATTCATCGCATTCATGTTTTCATTGATTTATAGATGCCAGTTCTCATGTGGACTCAAAGCAGAAATATAAAAGAGACACTCGTGGATTTCGAGAAGGTCAGTTTGCTCGTCACGAGGAGCAAAGCCCGCTCCCATGAAAACAGTCGTCTAAAGGCTGAAGAGGAGGAAGAAAACTAATGAGATCCTTCGTGTTGTGGCTTTGGCCCTGTTTTCTGTTAGTCATAATGAGATTGTACTAATTACTGCGAGGCGAGAACTTTAACAAAACCAATTTAATTGGATGTAAAACTGAAAGTAAAGACCAAGTTTGAAATAAGTCCCAGATAAAGAGAGCTCGACCTCCCTGACCTCTACAGCAGGTGTCACAGAGGAATCACTGGAGTATTAATGATGTTCCTGTCTTCACAAGTGGCAGGAACATAATACTGTTCTGCTTGTGTCCATGTTAAATCCTTTCTTCCTGTTGTAGGAAATTAAAGCCAAATTAGTAGGATGTCTCTAATCCTTCTTTGCATATCTTCCTACTTCCGTGTGTGTGTGCGTGTGTGTGTGTGTGTGTGTGTGTGTGTGTGTGTGTGTGTGTGTGTGTGTGTGTGTGTGTATAGAAGCATTTGGTGTTTTTGTGTGTTAATACACATGTGGGGGGTTCAGCTGCTTATGGAGAAGCAGTCTGTACTAGTTGGCAGCAGGCTGTGAAATTTAATCTCAAAGTGTTAATTTCACAGCCTGGAATATGGGCAGGAAAATTCCCATTGCATCACTGAGTCGGTGGGATTCCCCCCCTCTCCCTTTTACCATGGTTGCTGTGGTTACCTCCAGCATGCCAAAATACCATCAAAGCACTGCCAGCATCTGTGTCCACGATGATATAGATTTGATTTGGTCTTATATACAGTATAGTATACTGTATGTTATTATTTTAGAGGCCCATAAGGGCTGTCACTCTTTCTCCTTCTTTGCTCTTCTTCTGCACCCTCCACCTCCTCCTCCTCCTCCTCCCATCTGCAGGGATTGATAGAGATTGATAGGCAGCAGTGCCTCAAGGCGCAACTAGGATTTTAGTCATGCTAGAACGCCCATATATTAGTACTTTTATACAGTTATTCATGATCCGATTCTATTTTTATCTGTAAAATTCAAGGTAACTTTTTGTTATATTATTCTATAAGGCATATAATGAAGGGTGGATGGCTCTTGCTATGTATTAGTAGTGATTGCACATAGACGGTAAATAATTTAATATATCTCTATAAATGGTGCTGCGGAATAAGACCTCGTTAACGCTTTAACACTTTAAATCACCAATTTCAAATTCTTTTTGTAGATAAAGACTTGTGCATGTGAATCTTTCGGCTCGTCTCCCGCTGCAGAGGCACATTGTGTATTCCTTTCGCATGGATTTCCCCCAAAAGGTCGGCTCGCCTCTGGGATATTTTACTCTGGAATACATAAATTGTCACTAAATGGCAGTTTGGCAGAGTTTAGCACAATGCCTGTTTCCACTCATGTACTGACAGTGTAAAGGGCCGAAACTCCTTCAGTTCAGATCACATTTCTGCCTTCAATTAACTTTCACAGTAGATTCTTTCCACTAAATGACTGGCTGATATTTTGCATCAGTGTTTCTGTGCTGATATACTCGCAAGTGAGTCAGTAACAACATCATCTTGTCGGATAGCACGAGACAAGAGAATGAGTAGCTGAGAGGACCCGGAATCAAATAAACATATGTCTGGTGTTGTTTATTATGGAGCTCTTGTTCCTCTCTACGTCCTGGTGATTCCTTCTGCAGCCTGCTCCCGTTCCCAAATGAGCCGATCTGCCATCTCTCACTGTGATTTGGCAGCGAGACGCGCGGCACCAGTCAGGAGTTCCATTAGTCAGCTCCATCTGCTCCTTACAAACTGGGGTTCGCACTTCAAAGATGTCTCTCGCACCAGCTATTGCAGGGAAGTGCAAGCCTGACCATTTTCAGAGAGAATACCGCAGGGTGCTCTCCTCCAAGACATATTAGAGAACAGAAAAGTTTAAGGAATAACATTCGCTTTGTTTTTCCAGCTAAAATGATGCGGGTTTACGCTCTCACTCAAATGCTGATAGGCGATGAAGACCTGTTGAATGTATGCAGTCAATGAATTCTAGAGTTATTGACATTTCGCCCTTATCCCAGGGAATAATTAAAAATCCATCTGGTATCTGAGTGTCTTACATACGCTGCAGCTTGATTGAATGTGTGTGTGCTCCAGTGAGTCCCATTCTAGTAATGACTGTTTTCTCTCTGTTTTGTTGTTGTATTGGCTAAATAATCAAAATGCATGTTGATCAATAATGAAAGTAATCTTAAACGTATCAGTCTGCACCATAGGCGGGAGATTAGGTCCCTGCATGTCTGCATGATTTCCTGTGGACTTGGAGGTTTTACTCTCAACCTGATCCTGTGTCAGATAACTACATGGTGTGTGTTGTGTTTGCTCGTGCGTGTGCGTGTGTGTGTGTGTGTGTGTGTGTGTGTGTGTGTGTGTGTGTGTGTGTGTGTGTGTGTGTGTGTGTGTGTGTGTTTAAGTGAATCCCAGAGGGCTAATACTCCTCTCTTGATTACTTCTGCCTATCTCCTTCCTCCCATCAACATTTTGTCAAAATATATGACCAAGCCCAGTCCATAATCAATTGAAGCGACTTTATTAGCATCCAGTCCCATGCCTGCGGTTTCGCATCTTCTGAAAACAAACTCCTCTCCGGCCAGATATAAAGCAACACACCAGCTCTCGGGGGGGTCTTTACATGTTCCTACCAATCCATAACTGTGACAGCATGTCATGCAGGGGCCGGAGAGCTGCTCTCCCCAGGGATCTCTAATCCAGGAGGCTGGATCTTTCCCCCAACATACGCCCCCCCCTCATTGCCCACGACCTTCACATTTCATCGCTGAGCTGCCGTTTAGAATTACAACGACACCCGTAATTCTTGATACTCGCCTCACACCGGTTACGTCTTCCAAGCCTTCCTCAAGCTGTGCCTCAAAGGCCAGTTTAACTCACAGTTGAAAATGAATATTTGCTGTCTGTGTTTGGGACGTTAAAGGTCAGATGATGCTAATCAGAAGTTTTTTATTATTCAGTTTGGGGACAGTTTGAGCGAAAGAACAGGCTTTTTTTGGGATTCACGTTTGAAAGAGAGTCACAGTCTTGAAAAGTCTGTGTTGCCTCGTCTTGTCCTCTGTGTCAGACACATGCGAGCATAATAACATATTCTCTCAGTATTCACCACGTGGTATGTCTCCGCTGTGTTTTGTGTGCTTGTTTTTAAAGTGCAACCATAACATTAAGGCAGAGCAGTTGATGAGATGCTGGGTTTTTATTCCCTCCATGTCTCCGTATGTGTCACGCTCATTTCTCTGCATCACGGTGGCAGCAGCTGCTCACATTTCCACGGTGGTGACAGAGACTTACTGAAGCATTTAGCACGTCACGTCCAATTCAAACTCTGAGCATCAACGCACCTAATTTTTTGACCCATAATTAAACCCCTGTTACATCCCCTTTAAATCTCATTTACATTTCATATGTATGGAACAGATTTTCAAATGTGGACACTATATGACAGGAAGCTGAGGTCTGGCCTCCTGGAGGATAATATGGTGAATATCATTTAAAATGTTTGAAGTTCACCAAACTGAGGATAAATTGCCAAGCAGCAAATTTCAAGGATCAGCAGATGTTGGTGACGACCAAGTGAGGAACACATCTTTAGTTCTGTACCTGTCAGAGTGAGCTCTGCAGATATTTGATTGCACATTTTGGTTAAACCTGAATTTGTACATTTCAGTATTTGGAGTGTAGTCACGGTTTTAGTTCTTTGTTGCTCTTCTTTACGTAAATATCGGACTAACCACCTGTATAGTGCAAACTGCTTGTAGCCTGAGTCTGGCCTCTCTTGTTATCTTTTCTTACAGCTACGGTCTCCATCTTGAAAGGTTGGGTTTCAAGGTTCCATACACTGTACAAATCAAGGTTACCCTAATGGTCCAGTGCTGGTCTCTGTAGAAAAGTGAGATGCTAGCAAGTTGCTGATAGACTCTTCACTTATGTTGCAACATGAAGTTTTTTTCCATTGCTCGTTTAACCCCTCACTTGACTGCTCCGGGATCGTGGCAAGGAAAGTGCTGAAGTATAATTTATGACCTTGGCCTTCACCTTGGCTCCTGATGGCTGTGGCAGCGGACGGTGTGAATGTGTAATGATTCGGCTCTAGCAGGGATCCAGTGCACGGCTGATCGATGGCTGCTGGCCCGTCTCTCTCTTTCTCTCTGCCTTTATTGATCAGCCAGCGTGTGCCTGCGAGCCAGACTGAGCGGACAGAGCGGGAGAGAAAAAAGAGAGAAAGACCCTTGCTCCTCATTACTCAGCGAGCGGTCCGAGCCTTCTTTTCCCTGAAACTGTCTGCAAAGTTCAAGAATGAAAAACTCTCTTAATTTCTTTTTCGGAGGGGATTATTATTAATCAAATGCCCTCGTCCCCCTCCAGACCAGATGCACAAAGCCATTTGTAACGTCACTTAAAGTTCCAGCTTCTGCCAGAGTTAATAACTACTTTTTTTCTCAGACTGATAAAGAGTCTATCTTTAGCTGTTGGAACTCCAGAGGTTTGGATATTTAATGTAATACAATTTAATGGGCCAGTTTTAACCTCGGCAGGCAGCCAGTAGAATGGGCCTGCAAATTATGGGGAAACGGACTGATAGAAACGCTATTAAGCATTTACGAATGCATGTGAGATAGGACATAGGGGGCTAACCATAGGGGGCTTCCCATAGGGTCGGTGTCGGGGGAAATTCTTTGGCTTGTGTTGACAGAGGCAATAAATCACCTGCAGTGAACAGAGAGCAGTCCTGATATTGAGTCTGATGTGGGAATTGCATTATAACGAGGTTTGGGGGCGGGGGGATTTGTTCTAAACCTGCAGAGGCACACGCATGCATTCAGACTCATAACACTGAAATCTGGGCAGCAGTTCTCTTCATGCACAGTAGGACACTGTTTGCTACTATGATAATCAATTACTCCTGACCCTCATTTTGTTCAGAGGCTCATCGGGTTCCCCCCCCCCCCTCCCTCTGTGATCAGACTCTGAGCGGATGCACTCGACTGGTCTGTGTTTACAACACTGTTTCACGGCCCTGAAGAAAATAAATTCAATGTAATTTATTTATAGCTGTTGTGTTTGAATGAATTGGGTTAAAAAGAAATGAAAAAGGGAGACGGGAGGGAGCGAGGGGCTTATAGCCAAAGGCTGTTCGATAACGAGCGTTGTTGTTAAAAGAAAGCGACTCTCCTGCCCAGGGTCTAAGCTTTATATCCGTCCCTTTTTGTTGAGCTGATTGCTGTGTGTCTGATAAGTGGCCTTGTAGCGCGCACACACACGTACACACACTTACACAAGTACACACACACTTACACAAGTACACACACACACACACACACACACACACACACACACACACACACACACACACACACACACACACACACACACACACAGAGAGAGAAAGAAATCCGTCTGATTCCCTTTTTATCCTGATATGTAACATGTTCTTTCCTCAGTGGGAATGTGAAGAATAGTCTCCGGTCGCTCACTCGTCTACAAGTTGGACCAGAAATTACATAACTTCAACTTAACTCCTTTCTCTTTACTCAATGTTTTGTTGCCTTGGAGACGGAGACCCAGACAAAAGTTCCCGTGTTTCCTGAGAGGCAACCACTGGGACGTTGTTAATAGCAGCATGACTTACTTAACTGCAGCTCTTCTTTTATATATTATTACTATTATTATTATTAAGCTGATGTGGCTGCTGTTGACTGCGATGTAGAAATGTATTCACTAAACAATCATGTCACCACAGATCATCAGCAATCAGTTTATTGGAATCAGATTCAGGAGACAATCAATGCTTTGTTGACAAATCTTTCTTTAACCCCTGGATTAACATTTTCATAATTAACTGTCCCACACTGACGTCTATCTGAGCAAACTGTACTTTAAAAGTGTTCAGTCACCTCATTGTAAGGGTTAGAATATGGTTAAATATGAAAATACATCGTAAAAACTATTGTTATGAAATGTAAAAGGAAGATAGTGTCATGAGCTTCAGGAATTTCTCTAACACAAGGAATAGAGACAAATTGTGTAACGCTGTTCCTCTCATCAGCATTTAATAACCAGTGCCTGGTTTGTGTCTGTGGGAGGGAAGGAGAAGGCAGCAATTGACAATTACTGTCATTATTAATTAATCTGCACATTGTTTGCTCAATTGATCAGGTAATCACTTGAGATGGAACTAGAAAAACGTTTGTGTTCTTCACAAATGACTTAAATGATTCATTTATTATCAATATAGTTGCCTATTAATTTCCTGTCAGTTGACTAATTGAATAATTGAGTATGTGTCTTTGCTGTGATGGGAACCCTGGTTCACGTTCAGAACTTCAGGGCTCCAGGGCCGAGGTCAGGGGTCAAGGGAGATCCTATCGTGCAGGATTTTCTAACTACAGTATAAGCTTTATGTTTGGTTTTATATGTTTGTTTATTAGTTTTGAATATTTGTTTGCCTTTTTGGTCTAAATTGAAGGTCTGAAATAAGCTCTCTTTCCACTATGGAAAAAGCTTTTAGCTTTATCATGATTTTGCGTCAGGGCTGGATGTTAGCAGCCCTGTACTCATGTCTTTCTAAGGTTGACTATAGTCCACTCTCTAATAAGAAGAGATAGTTTCAGCCTGTGCTGAAAATAAGAAGAAACTCAGACCGGACTGGGGAGGTAAAGGTCATTCTACCTCCAGGCTGCAGAGAAGAGATAAGACTGGAATGAAACTGGAGTCAGAAAGATGCATGAACTCACCTGAAGAGGATTTTTGTTTTTGTGTTTGTTTTGCATGTTTTGCATGTTGTGCACGTCACAATCTGCTATGAATAATGGAAACAAAATATTCTGTCTCAGCACAGGAAGAGATATTGCACACGAGTGTTTTCTAATTATCTTTGAATTCAGGTTTTTTTTGTTGAGTTGAATCATTCAGTTCATTGTTTGGCGAGAGACTTGTGAAGAGTATTGCTCTTAAACATTAAATAATTAATTTTACAATGATTTGATGGCATTTAAAACTTTCTTAGGAGGTTGCATGTGGCTTATTTGGACTAACCTCACTATTTGTAAACCATGAAGTCTCTGTGGAGCTTTCAACTCCCTGGTGAGATGGAAGACGTCTAACCAGGAGATTCCAGTGAAACCGATAAATGAAATCAAATTGTGGGATTTCCTCCGACAGGCTAAAAAACCCTCTAATTTATTACCTACCTTTTAATTTTATTATCCTGCTATATGTAGCTGCAGTATTTTCCCATGCCCTGGAATCCTAACTTTTTTTCTGGCAGCTGCAACAGAGGTCAATAGGTTTTCTTTTTCTTTTTTTTTTAAGGCCAGTGTCATCCACTGTACGAGGATTTTCTGAATATGTTTACAGTTGAGTGTAGTAGACGTTGCCATATTTGGATAGAAGAGAGGCTCGGGGGCCTCTCCTCAGGGAATCATCATGTTGAAATTAAAACCCTGAGTGGCCCAATAAAAACAAAACACATTGTGCACACGTGCTGCCGAAACCACAGACGGTGACAGACGCCTTTTGGATGCAGCCTGTCAGTAAGTGAATCACTAAACGTCGATTTAGCGTCATTAAACATCGCAGCTGGAGCAGAGGTTGACACAGGAGACGCTGTTTGTATCGCCTCGTATTGAGAAGAAGCGGCTGCTCCTGCGTAATGTTCCCAATGTCTGAATCTTTCTATACTCACACGAGCCTGATTCAACCCTCGTGCTGAGGAGAGAGCGCGCGCATTGATTCACAAACCGCGGTACGCGTTTGTTTTCAGCACCATGGAGAGCAATAAGCCCTTCAACAAGAAATAAGACGCACAATTAAAAACAAGAGCCAGTGATTAGATATTCAGCTTCATTCTGGGCAATGAATATATTAACACCAACATAAGAAGCGCTCAAATAAAACATGTTAACGAGCTGGATTTCTCTGGGGAAGAGGAAGAAGGAGTGACTGGAAAAAGGTGTTGGATGTAAACATTGCCATGCTTGGAGATGAAGAGATGATATTGATACGTGGGCTTTTATTGCTGACGTTTGTTGGTTTGTGATTATTGACAAAAGGCAACAGTTCTCATCTGTTTTCATTCCCAACGCAGGGGTGAATGAGCTCGAGCTCCACAGTGGGACAATAATGTGACTTGGATCAAACAGGTGATTCTTGTTGTTGTTGTTGTTGTTGTTGTTGTTGTTGTTGTGCCATCACACTTGAATGGAAGTGCGTGGTCGCCAAGTTAATTTCCGATTGGACGGCTGGTGAACGTATGTCAGACATATGCGCGCCGTGGGCGGGTGTCGACGTGTTTGGGTGGAGGAGAGAAAAAGGCAGAGGAGAGCGCAGCGCCTCAGTGTGCGGTTACGCACAGATGCAGAGAGGTGATGGTTACAAGAGATGTTAAGTGGCGTCTGCCTCGGCTCTCCAGGGCTGCATGCTTTGGCTGAGAGAGGCGTGGCGCCCTCTGCCCCCCCACACCGAGAACCACCTGTATGGATGAGCGGACCTCCGGTGCGATCCAGTCGCCCTCGTCTGCCGGGATCAGGGGCCACAGTGCGTCCTCCAGCCGGAGTTATGCCGAGGTGGAGAAGGGTGTCATGACGGTGGAGAACATGCTGGAGGAGTCCGCCGTGCACCCGGTGCCTCACCTGACCGTGGGTCGATACGAGCGCGGCCGCCAGGGATGCTGCGAGAGGGTGGTGGTCAACATCTCGGGTTTACGCTTCGAGACGCAACTTAAAACTTTCAACCAGTTCCCAGACACGCTGCTGGGGGACCCCAGGAAGAGGATGCGCTACTTTGACCCACTGAGGAATGAGTACTTCTTCGACAGGAACAGACCCAGCTTTGATGCCATCCTGTACTTCTACCAGTCAGGGGGGCGCATACGGAGACCTGTCAACGTCCCCATTGACATTTTCTCCGAGGAGATCAGGTTCTATCAGCTGGGGGAGGAGACCATGGATAAATTCAGGGAGGATGAAGGGTTTATAAAAGAAGACGAGCGCATTTTGCCCAAAAATGAATTCCAAAAGCAGGTTTGGCTTTTGTTTGAGTATCCTGAAAGCTCGGGGCCAGCCAGAGGGATCGCCATCGTCTCAGTGCTCGTTATTCTGATTTCTATCGTCATCTTCTGCATGGAGACTCTCCCGGAGTTTCGGGATGAGAAGGACCGAGCCACAGTGGCACCCACGGTCAATGGCACAGCACCCTACGTGCAGAGCCCGTTCACAGACCCCTTCTTTGTGATAGAGACCCTGTGCATCATCTGGTTCTCCTTCGAGTTGCTGGTGAGATTCTTCTCCTGTCCCAGCAAAGCCACCTTCTCCAAAAACATCATGAATATCATTGACATCGTCGCCATAATCCCTTACTTTATCACCATGGGGACGGAGCTGGCCGAGAGGCAAACCAACAGCGGCCAGCAGGCGATGTCCCTCGCCATCCTGAGGGTCATCCGACTGGTGCGGGTCTTTCGCATCTTCAAGCTGTCCCGACACTCCAAGGGACTTCAGATTCTGGGTCAGACTCTCAAAGCCAGCATGAGGGAGCTCGGCTTGTTGATCTTTTTCCTTTTCATCGGAGTTATCCTCTTCTCCAGCGCGGTCTACTTCGCAGAAGCGGACGACCCCTCGTCCAGCTTCACCAGCATCCCGGACGCGTTCTGGTGGGCAGTTGTCACCATGACCACGGTGGGATACGGGGACATGCATCCGGTGACCATCGGTGGGAAGATCGTGGGGTCTCTGTGCGCAATAGCGGGCGTGCTGACCATTGCCTTACCCGTGCCCGTGATTGTGTCCAACTTCAACTACTTTTACCACCGGGAGACGGACGGAGAGGAGATGCCCAATACAACACTGTCAGCTGCGAGCACCTCCCCGTGGAGGAGCTGAGGAGGTCGTGCAGCTCCTCGTCCCTCAGCAAGTCCGAGCACATGGTGATAGAGGAGGGCGTCAAACAGCCCAACCTCAGCACGAGAACAAGCAGAACTGCGTGAACACCAAACAGATCTTCACGGACGTGTAAATGAGGCGCAAGGGGAAATCTATAAATAACGATTTTATTTTTTTAACATAGCCAGTCGTAATGTGTCTGTCGATATCTGTGGATGCACGTTGCCAAATGTCCCTTTTAACAAGCATCGTTTATTTTTTAATTTACACACGTGATAAACGACATCTCCAGTGTATATTCGCGTGTCTTTAGTATTTCTAAGAGATTGAGAAGTATTCAAAAGTCATCTGCACTGTAAACGTATTCATTTGGGTCCAATTAAAAACACTTTTAATGAACATGTTTAGCTGCTTGTTAAAACTGATATTTCTCCAGTGAAGATGCCAACATATCTGTGTCTATGACTGGGATACACGTACTCCACTATTACTGCATCTCACCCATGAGTCCAAAAACTACGTCTTGTGCTTCGTGGAAAGAAAAAGTTCCATTGTCCGTATAATGTGAAAGAATAGACTCTATGGCAATTTACATAGCCAAAAAGCCTGTTTAGGTTATATTTAATATCATAACCTGTCGACATGTTGGAGTCGGAGTCTTGTGCAGATCATTATTCAGGTAACAAACCGCACGGTGGTGTGGATGGAAACGCGTATCACCAATAACACGTCAAGCTTTACGTAAAAGTTGTGGTTTTTAACTCAGAACTTCCCATATAGTTATATTAAATAAAACGAGTTACGTTATCTGGTACCGACTCAGAATGTCATTATCAGCCTCATGTCAGTGTAAAATTCAGGGAACAACAAACGTTGTGAATAACCGTGTGTGTGTGTGTGTGTGTGGTGTGTGTGTGAGGTCACGTGGTGACAGGATGCAAACACTGTGGATCATCGTCCCGCCCCCCTTGTGATGCAGTCTCCATGACGACGGTGGTTTCCCGGGTAACCCCCCCCTCTAACGTTACCATGGCATTTTGTCGGGGACTTTCCTACTGTTGTTCATTACCTCCTCCCCTATCACCTTGTTGTCCTTCACGTGGCAGCTGTGGATGTATGAATTTTAAAATATTTTCCAACATGTGCAGACTTTATCAGTTTTCATACGTGTGGGGGGGGGGGGGGGGCAGTACCAATACTCTTGGTCCTTTTACAGGTGAAGCCAACTCAGCTTCAGGCGTGTGTTGTTTGATACATATCAATATGAATATCATAAAAAAGCTCTTGTATCAGTGCAGCCTCACCTTTTGTTTCCTTTCAGCACCTTGGCGCCCTCTGTTCTGTCAGACGTGAGCTCCATTCTCTGAGTTGGCATGCCAACTAGGTCTGACGTCAGCTACCTTTCATCCCCCCCCCCCCCCCAGGCACACGCTTGCTTGTGTTCTTTGTAGCACAAAGTGACACAAACAAACAAACAAACATGTGAAACTCAAAGGAGGCCGCTGAAATTAATTACTGGGCTGCGTGTCCGGGTTTCGCAACATGAATATGTATGAGAGCTTCTCTCCATCTGAGCCGCAGCTGCAGCAAATGGCAAAATAGTAATTATTCTCAAATTCTAAAAATATATTTTTCGCAGAATTGTAAAAATGGCTGGTTATTTTTTTCCCAGAATACAATTTGATATCTTTGGATGTTTGGGTTTTGTTTGACTTGCAGCTTAAAAACCCAAAGATATTCTGTTTGCAGAGAAAAGCAGCAACGTTCACAGTGGACCGGCCTGGACACGAGAACCAGGCCTTTTCGTTTAAAATTTTGTAATAACGTTAATTAACTAAATGTAGATGATTGTTTAATCTACTACTAGACCTGCCAATACTTCAATACCTCATTAATTTACTTTTTGTATCAATTAGGGGCGTTCAACATTAGTTATTTTTAAATTAAGCCTATAATTAAGACTTAGAAACCAGTCAAAACAAGGGTAGAACGTTTTTATGTAAAGCTGTTTATCAATAGGTTTAATTATTCTTGATTTCATGCTGAACTGTGTTGTTGTTGTTGTTGTTGAACCCACACAGAGGTTTCATCTCTGAAAATAGCTCAGTGCTGACCTCTAGTGGATCACCTGAGTTATTACTGTTGGACAGGAGTCAAATGTTGAGTTACATTGATATTTAATTCCTTCTTATTCTTCTAAAACTTAATAGCAATAAAAAACACTATAATTTATTTGAACATAAATAGATAAACATGTTTATTTCATGTATTTGTCAACAGCTATACCCCCCCCCCCCCCCCCCCCCCCCCGTGGGCCCCAATGCTGATACATAACTGATTATGAATGAAAAAACATTAAATAAGTTATAACTGTTGACAAACTGTAGAATATTAAAAACTCAGTGCATCCACCTAAACTATAGTGAGCCATTTACTAAATGTGTGTATACTGCTTATAAACAGCAGGACATAATGTTGAAGATGTAAAGAAGTTAAAAGAAGATGAATGAGAATTGCTTATGTCAGAAATTTGCCACAAGGCAGTTTGTTTAATCTCTGAAGGTTGTTAAATCAATGTGTTTAATTCCTATTTCAGTCAATTTTGATTTCTCTCTTTGGAGATTTAGAATAGTTTGTTTATTAGAGGTCAACAGGGAGTGAAAGCTCTCGGTGGTACTGACCACAAACCATGAGTTATTATGGTGCTATAAGATAACACACTTTCGATTTCTGGCCAACATTAAGCAACTATATGATTTAATGTAATCCAATTAACAGCTCTGCCATAATTTCAACCTTAACAAAGTAATTTGCATTCTTCTCATCCTAACTGTTTAGATTCAGTGATATATTAATTATGTTTTAAGGCATAATTAAAGGACTGGACCACCTCATATGTTGTGAGGTGTTTCTAATTCGTTTTGGTGTCTTGCCCACTCGCTTACACGAGGGGGCAGAATATTAGAACACCTCTGCATGTGATGTAGTCCAGTGTCATACCACCACTAACAAGGACTTTATTGCAAAGCAGACACATTAATTTATGCCTCCATTACAGTGTCAACAAAAACGGAATATCGTACGCGTCATAAAAGTAGAATTTATGGCCGTTGATATTGGATTGCATTTGACGATGAGTGTAAATATTTATATATGCAGGGGTTACAGCTTCAGTACTTTTTACGTATTGGGTTTTATCTAAGAAAATTCCAAAAAAGTGTTTACTGAATAATTATAAATGCGTTATTGTAATATAATTATGTTTTACATGCCAGTGATGAAGGAATATGTTTTTGTCCTACATCCGTCCGGGTGGCTGCTTGTGTTTTGTCAACCAGGTCGGGAAGTTTCCTTAATGTTCCAGCCAGAGGCTTTTTTTCTGACCCATAATTCCCATGTTTCCCTTGAGACAAAGGGAATTACAGTTTGTGAGTCAGACAGAGCGAAAGGAGAAAAAACACACAACCCTCTTCTTTACTTACACTTTGCATGACTTTGAACCAGCAAAAAAAGGGTGATCAAGGTTACTTGAAGGTAATACAGGTAATAGTGGATGAATGCCAAATGCCAAAATACCTGCAGAATGGGTCTTATGATATATAAAAACTCTAGAACTTGCATTCATACTGTAAAGTTTTTAAACGTTGAATTAAATTAAAACCCAGGTGCCAAACACTCAACCAATTTGACTATTTTAGGAAAGTAAATGCGACAACTGGAGAACAAACAGGTCGAGATGACTTAACATCATAAATGTCATGATCATTTGCAAGTGAAGCAGTTTTTACCACGAGATTCGCAGATGTTAACCCTTTGCTGAGTCTCGAGTTTCTAACATGCAGACCTACAAAGACCTCCCCCCCCCCCAGGCCAGACACCACGTGTCCCACAGCTCCAGGTGCTGCGCGCCCAGAACTGCTGAGCGGCTCTTTTTCCATCTGTCCCTCTACTGGAATTAAAGTCCTTCCTCCCTCTATCTGTACCCAGGGGACACTGAAGACATGCCTCCAGGTTCCCCAGCGCTGTTAATCAAGTCCTGCACAGGTTGAGGTCGGCGCTGGTTAGCGAGAGACACCTGCGGTTCAGCCCGTCTTGTTCTGGCTTGTGGAGAAGGGACGATCAGCCTTGTGTCCTTCTTTGTCCCAATGTTGCTTTTCTTTAAATGAATACAAGAACGTATCAGTCACTTCTGTGTTTACTCATCAGGGTTTTAAGAAGCTTATTGGAAGAAGATAAACTAACAAACATTTTATTTATTCAGAATTTGTCCTTGTAATGTGTCTATATTGGGAAAATACTCGTTCACATTATTTTAATAAACAATTTTCTTTCTTTGTCTTTATGTTGCGTAGAACAGGACATCAAATCATGTTATTATCATCTGACTGTGCAGTTTCCCTCAGCTCCACAATGTCTTAGCATCTTTCTGCTTCCTGTCTCCCAGCCACAGACTCTGCTCTTAGTAATCATGTTATTTCAGCTCTTAGAAACCAACTGTTCACTTCCTACCCTGCATCAAATTGCAGGAGGAGAGAAGTTAGTTGGTGAAAGTAGGGAAGCATTAAGTGACGATAGAGCCATGTTTTTCCCCAGAGGAGTTTTTGGAGAGGAAAATGGTTAAAAGGACAAAAATATTGGACTTAAATTCATCACGTTGCCAGAAATCCAAATCCAAATCATGTTGCTCTGGATGAGTAAATAAGCAACTGTTAGTGAAGCTGTTTGTGAAGAAATCTAAAGTGATATTATGTCTGGGTTGGGATTTATTTGGACAAAAAAATGTTGCCCTCTTTTGTTCACTGAAAAGTGAGTTTTGTAGAAAAAGACACGTTTATATTCTCAGAAGTATCACGGTCAAAAAGATTGTGGAGTGTAGAGAAACTTCAGTATTGAATTCAAACAAGGATTGAACATTTTAAAATGTTACATAACAGCATTACCCCTACATGGCACTATAGAAAAAGCTGAGGGACGGTCACAGTTGGGACGCCTGACTTCACCCTGCTGAGGGGACCCTGGTCATTGTGAAACAGGAAGTAGTGGAGCGAACCCGTGCACACACTGCACCACGTCAGAGGGGAAACACTCACAAACGTGAGCTCGCATGTGTGACACACAAAGTCACACACACATGCAGAAAAGCACCAGTCAGCTCCCACAGCTGGTCCTCTCGTCCAGGACTGAGCTCAGTCGTGGTGGAGGAGACCCCGGGCCTCCCCTCTCGTCACGTCTCCTTGTCGTCGTCTGAGGGATGATGCCTGGCAGCCGCTCGCCATGGATGCCAACATGGGGAGTGTGTGCCAGGAGAGGTACCGCTTGTCATCCCTGAACTTTACCAAACCTCGTTCATGACACGTCAGTGTTGGGAGGAAGGGATGCAGCGGCTGCACATTTTTCTTCCTGTTCCGATGATATTTTTATGTGGTACAGTGTTTGCCCTAAAACTGTAACTCAGCGCTGCCTAAAAATAGAAACCCACGAGACATATTGCCATTATTTCTCTGGGTGCCATTCATCCATCTGCTCTTTGGAGAACGTGCAATGCTACTCTGGGGGCTATTCCTAAAGTTCACTTTTCTGCATCAAGACTCAGTGATCAGGGGCTTTCAGTGGGAAAAAGAAAAGCCCATGGAGCTTGTGAAAGAAACCCCATATACCCTCACCCCAGGGGGCAGACTTACTAAAGCCGGCTGTGTAACCAGCTTCCTATAGGCAGCTGTGCCATACGCAGGAGGACACGTCCCAGGTGTGGAACCGTGTCACCAGGAAAATGATAATCCACATATCTCACACTTAATTCATCTTTAACTGATGCAGCTGACTGCGGGGGAACGAAAAGTGCTTTGTCACCATGCTGTAACTTTACCCAAAAATATCTCCACGGCACCAGAGACACTGTAGGCGTGATGTCACTGCACAGCGTCCTCCCACTCCTGCCCCCAGAAACGGTCGCCGTAGCAACCGAATGAGGCTGAGCAAAAGATTCGCCCAACTACAGTAGCAGTGCTGACCTCGGACAATTTCCCTCCTATGCTCCGGTGCTTTCAGGCACTTTCCAGGAGTCTCTATATCTCAGCCTTGAATTACAGTACCGATATTATTAGAGGTTAGGATGTCTTGTCCTGTCGGGGCTTTGTAACTCTGGAAACCGTAACCCCCGGCTCGTCCCTCAGGTGTCCTGTGCGTCCACGTCCAGCAGCAGCAGCAGAATGAACCAGCTGCATGAGGAGGCTGAAATATCTCGGTTCCTCCAGCCTACTGACAAATAGTAAAGGAGCGGAGCGTTGCATCAGCACAGCTGTCTCTGCAGCTGTCACTGTACATGCCACAAGTCTCGTAATGTGCTGCAGCAAACAAGCACAGCAGCCCATTCGTTCTCACACAATGTGAAGCAGACTGTGTTTACCGCTCGTGCTTTTCATTCCAAATTATTCAAGCGTATCCCGACGAGAAAAGGTGGAGCAAAACTTAAATATTCAGGGGTGGAGTCACTGCTGTGTGCAATGTCAGTAAACCACCACCCAGCTCAGAGCCGTGCCGTGTATGAAGAAAAACAGCTCATTGCCACAGATGGTTTTATTTGTATTCTTTCCCCCTCTTACCAAAGGGATGGTATTTCTGCCATGACCTTGGTTTAATATTACTCAATGTTCCTGCAGCCGGCACCTACCTTGACTTGGATTTCACTGCACTCCCTGTACACAGTGTGCACAATGTGACTCGTTGCATATCGCAGTATAAGGATATCCCTGCAACCGTGACACAGACTCACTCACTCACTCCCTGACTCACAGTCCTTCTCCTCAGCATCAGGAGAGCTCCCCGAACTGAGTGCAGCTTCATGCTGCTGCTGTCGCTGCACATGACAAAGAGCCGTGCAGTAAAGTAGACATATGTTCATGTCAGACAAATGTGGCACGCTGTCACTTTACTCTTCCAGAACGGCAGCTTGTGTTGACGCAGTAAACTATAATCATATGGAAAATGTCTCCAGGTAAAGTGTTGTACCAGTTCAGATAATACGCTCGTGCAGTGGGAGCGTGTGCAGACTTGTGTGAGGGCATCAGTCACAGCGAGCCGCAGCTCGGCAGTATACCGCAGTGGACCAGTGTCCTTGTGTCTCTCCTGGTATCTGGCTCTTTTCCAGCATCTGCCCTCGTCCTGCTGGGCCTCAATCTGACAAGCTCTCTCCTCCCTCCCCCCGTCTCTTCTCCTTCTCCTCTCTCTCTCTCTCTTTGCACAATGTTCTCTCCTCCCTCCCCCTTCTCTTCTCCTTCCTCTTTGCACAATGTTCTCTCCGCCCTGTCCCGTCTCTTCCTCGTCTCCTTTTACTTCTCCATCATGTCTAAAATCTGAAAATCAGTGTGTGTACTGGAGCAGGACATCCTGAAATGAACACGATATGCAGAACTCATCTTTTCCATATCATTGCATTATGCTCACTGTTATACTGAGCTTGTAATAAGCAGAGCGGGGTCTTAAAGTTGAATCGGGTTGGAACTCTGACCTTTTCATTTGCAGCCTTTATCAAACCTGGAAACTTGTGGCCACAGCCTCAGATGTCCAGGTAGCTCCAGGGAACACAGAGAAGGACACAGGCTTTATATTTGTGTAACTAATCCAATCCTTTTTTTATTTATTGCCTCCACTGTCTGCCCGCTTCCGTAGTTGTGTGTATCTTGGCCTCTTCTGCAGGGCACCTCAGTCTCCTGAGCACTGATGCTGGAATGACTCATCTCCCACAGGGTTAAATAAACGGAGTCTCAGTGAAGATGCATTGGAAAAACAAGTGTCTAGCAGCAAGGTTGTGGGATTTATAGAAAATCTCTTTTAATTCAGCAGCAGATTCAAGAGTGAACATCATAATCAGAGTTCATTTCCTCCATCTTACGGCATCATGTTGACTATTAAGTCATATTGAGCTGGTGATTAACGGAGCTGGGTCCTGAAGTTGAATCACGTCGGGATTTGGACAGTTTCTGTGTGAATCTTTTCACTCTGGGTGTGTGTGTGTGTGTGTGTGTGTGTGTGTGTGTGTGTGTGTGTGTGTGTGTGTGTGTGTGTGTGTGTGTGTGTGTGTGTGTGTGTGTGTGTGTGTGTTTGCATGTTCACAGGAAATCTTTGGCTGCTGCATTGCAGTATGTTGGAGCAAGGAGCTACAATAAACCTCCATGAAGAGAACACTGCACTCCAGGGACTGAACAGCAGTGACACTCGATAAACATATACGTGTCCCGTCGGTGCTTTGGGCACAGCTAGTTGTGAGTACTTACTGAACTCCCTGAACTGGGACTATTTTGGTCCATAGGAGACAATGTTCTTCGGGCACTTTTAAGCTGATCAAGGCGAAATTGTACATTGAAATATATAGTCTGCCGTACTGGTTTAAAGTCCTGACTGGTTCTGACCTCTCAGCGTCTTCGTCTGGTCCGAAAATATAAAGACAGATTGATCGCATCTCACATTATGAGTATTTGTGGTACCAAATGAAACATGGTTTTTAAAATGCTTCATGAATCTGTCAAGGACTGAAAGTTAGAATGAAATATCAGGACAGATTAATAGACTTGTTTACTAATTCTCTAATCCTGATTTAACTGAAATTTAAAGTGCAATTGTTATACTCCTATGTGTGTGTTTTGTGTTAGATTGTGGTAATACAAATAATAAAGCTCTTAATTTTGACAGTGTCCCTCTGTCAGGCATGGCTAATAAGTAAATTGAGCACAAGCTATATTTGATGTTGGTCTTGAATTATGGGAATTTACAGTTAATCCAGTTAAGGAATTGGGGATTTTCTGGCTCCAAGACCTCAGGGCTCAACTTTACCCAGTTGTGATGAAGACTCAATATAGAACATAAGTATTTCAAATGAGAGCTGGCACCAAATGTAAGCTCAGATTTTGTGTCTTGTTTACTTGTCGGCTTCTTCTTGTGGTCAAATGCTTAAAAAGTGTGACGCTTGCTTTTGAGGAAGTGGTTAAGACACAAACATTTAACTGTGACGTCCCCAGTTTGGTTCAGGTTCAATTATTTTACGTCCTTTCATACCATTATCTCTTACTTATCAATTATCCAGTAAAAACTAGATCAATTATCTTCATACATTTTACAATTTTTAGATCTTTACCACAAGATTAGGAAAAAGCACCTTGTATTTAGATTTTATTCAACATTTGACATGTGAAGCGTCTTTAGTTTAATTTTAAAAGATTTTTTTATAGAAATCATGTTAATATTTCAGTATTGAATATATTTCTATTGAATATTGTAATTAAATAATATGTATTCTAACTGCTGTAAAACAAGGAAGATTGTTCATAAGGGAAACTCTAATTCAGACAAGTTACTTTTTGTTTGATTAACTAAAGAACTTCCTCTTTATTACACACACAAAAAAGAAGCTAAATATAAAACATCAGCAGGAAAACATTTCAAATCCAGTCGAAGAAATGACCCATCAGTCAGTAAGTTGTTTTTCTCTGCTTCCCGTATCCGCGCCAAGACATCGGATGGAGACGAGGAGACGACTCTTGAAATCAATACCTCTTGGACACAAATCCACCATTGACACCATCGTCCGCCAACTTTCTCCACCACCCTCACGTCCCCCAAATTATTAAAACGTAAACAGCGTTTACAGTGACACGTCCCTTCACTCTTAATTAAAGCCAGTGAGCTAATACTAAGTGAACTGAGCTTTAGAGGCTGCATTAACGGTCTTTGTAGAGGGGCCCCCTGCTCGTAAATAATAGCTGTGCTGTCATGATGAACCTGGGAAAGCCATTAGGAGATAGTGAGAGGTATCCTCATGTGTGGCAGCAGGCAGGCAGACGGACAGAAGGGATGACGGCGGGAGCCGTGATGGTCAAGGCTCTGCCAGGAGCAACCTTGGCAAAACCGAGTCTCACACAAATCATCCTACTCTCACCCTCTGATACTCCACATCCACCTCCTTCCTCTCAACGACCGAGGGATTCCCGCTAACCTTTGGCTCCTGTGGAGGTCACGTCTGGCCATTCCCAACGTCAGTGGTGATAATGGAGAGGATTTACTATTGATCATATCTTTCACCCGTCCATTCTGTGAATCAAGGCACAATGATGAAGGTTTCACTCTATTTTTGTCCGCCTGCTATCTATTATTAATGGCGCTCGCCAGCAGGAAAGGTTACACGCGTAACTGCTCTGCACAAAAAGTACAAATGTTCAAGAATTACACAGCAGAAAGTGAAGGTCCGCTTACGATTTGACACCTGAATGAGAAATCTAAACGTCTTATCTTAAACAGCAGATGGTTTCATGCTACAGTTGAATGAGCGCGCTGAAACGTTTCCCAGAAATTAAAGCCACAGTCTAATAAAGGCACAGTAATTGCATTGTGTGTGCAGTGCTTGGAATGCTGGTGTGTGGCAAAATGTGACCTCCCGCGAAACAGATGCCTCGGGAAAATATGCCCCATCTTCTTGCTTCTACAAGCTACCAGTGTGGTGGTGCTAGAGGTGAGAGCACAGATACACCGGCTTGGGAAGTCCTCAGAATGGACCAGAGCAGCATAGTTAAGATGGACACCACCTGGAAGGTCATGGCGGCAAACTCTGACGGGCCGAGCTAAAAGAGATGGGACAGGAGGGGGGGGGAGGCCCAACATGTAGCCCACACCAGGACGGGCCTGATGGAGGCAGATCGGATGAAGATGACCAAAAAAAACTAACTCTTCCTTTAATTGTTTGCCCATTGTTTTTCTGCAATTCTTCATTATTACTCGCGTGGAGCATCTTGTAAATGTGTTTCTAAAGGAGCAAAAAAGTTCATTAGTTATTATTATTTAAGTTTGTCACTTGGAATTAAAACAGAAGATGAACTTCCCTCAGTTTATCTGAGTGGGGTTGTTTTACCTGAGCAGCAGCAGCCGTTGCATTGCTGCCGAACAATGCAGGAGATGCTGTGCCCCTTTAAATTGCCCCCACTGCAGATGAGGTGAGGAGTGGTTGACTCCACAGTGCGGATGGAGAGCGCGGTTTTTTCGCCCTTCTCCATCAGCAGCTCGTCTCTTGGTATGCACGGCAATGCCCGACTGCAGGTTTGACTACAGCTTTAACCCAGCAGCCAGCAGCCCAGCGGCCACTGCTGAAACATCTCAGTCAGAAAACCTGAAGAATTAAATAAAGAACCCCCCCCACCACCACCACCTTCTGCAAGGCTGCAGGTCCATTACCAAAAAAACACCCGCTTTGTCCATGTGCGTGGCTCTGGCTCGGTGCAATTGTGTGATCTCGCATCCCTGCCACGATTCTTTCATCCATGTCGTTACAAGTCAGTGTCTGAAGATGCTCGCCATGCAGTGTGTGCGCGTGTGAGAGAGTGTGTGCGTGTGTGTGGGGGGGGGGGGGTGCACTTGACTCAGACTCTGGACCCACCTCTAGGTGTTGTTTTCTGGTGTGTTGGTAAACAGGCGCGGTGACGCACGCACCCTTCATTGTTGGATCGTATATTTATTAATTTTTGCTATAATAAGATTGTCTTTGGGTTTTTTTTCCTGAGCCCCCTCCCCACCCTCGCCTCGCGATGTTCCCTCCCCTCCTCTGCAGATGTTGAGCACCTCAGCATCAGGATCTGCTTTTACCTTTGCGGCTGTCTGCTCTGCAGCCTTGACACAGTGGCACAGCGGAGGCGCATCTTTCTGCTGATCCCAGCACCTTTGCTGGTTAAGGGAAGCACCAGCAGCTCCTCCATCGGTTCCCTCCCACCCTCCCCCTTTTTTTTTTTTTTTTTTGCCAAACGCCATCCCACGGCTGCCCTGCCTGCCTGCCCGGAGGAAGAGGAGTCGGGGAGGGGGGGGGGGGACGCGAGGACACACCCGCACATACAGTACCCGGTGTACACGGCGAGGATGCTGCAGACAACATGAGGTGAATATCCGCGACTCTCCCGTTTTGGAAAAATCCCTTAATTCTCTTTTAAAAACGCGTCTCTGCATGAAGTCAGAAGACCTGGTTGTCGCAGCGGGTTTTTCACCTTCCCGAGTCCAGCGGGAGCAGAAACTCATCCCCATATGAAGAAGATGTCAGCAGGTATGTATGAGAAACGGATGAAGCAGCTTCTGTTCACCCATCATCTCATCTCTAGTTTCCATTAAATGTCTTCTTCTTCTTTTTTTTTGTCGTGGCATTTAGGCTTTTGCAGTGATTTACACTTCTTTCTATTCCATGACGATATCCAATAAACCCAGACTTATATAGTGTTTGATTTATGGTTCATCATGAGGCTTTTTCTCTTGTAAAACACTGTGCTCCCACTCTGTGAGGGGGAGATGATGCAGACCAGAGATACAGCTTTTTCTCCTGGAACCTATTTCCCCTTCTATGGATAAATTATTTATGGATGTTTCTGAATATTTCAGAGACAGGCACCATTTCAAGACCAAAATGCTCCAACCCCCCAACTAAGCCGGAGACAGTTAACGGGAGGTATATGTGTGTTTGCCTGGCGTTGCAGTAAATGTTAAAAGTGTCTTGTACGTCTGTGGAGAAGCTGCAGTGGGTTGTCGGTGATATTCTAGACAGGATGCTGTCTGTATGAATTTGGTGCCTGCTGCATTGCCATATATCTATGCATGGCTTCACTGCATGAAGGTGTTTCCATTCATTTCATTGGATATCTGCCACAGCCCGAAGATCAGTGCCCTCGTTTATGAGCGTCTGTACGTTGGATGTGCCAGTTGGCCTCCACGTCCACCTGCACCGGTGCCATTTATATGCAGGGAGATTTGCTTATTTGCATATTCATTTGTCCGAGTCAGGAGCAGTATCGTCTCCCTCAAGTTTCCAAGAGCTGATTCCTCCTGGTATCGACTATCTTCTCGCAATAATCGGACTGTGATGAAGAGCGTGGCTTCATTTTCATCTATTTTTAACTGTTTGATCTTCAAGCTAAAGCAAAGTCCTGATGGGCTGAGCGGCGGCAGAACTGAGTGCTGAATCATGTCTCCGGTGTAACTGACCTTGTTGTCTGTCTTTGCTCTGTCTGTCCTAGATGCAGTCAGACCCTAGGTGACATCCTGTGGCCGTCAGGTCTGTACGGTGTTGAGCCCCTCCCTCTCCTGGCCCCTGTCTGCAGTTCTTCAGGCTGCGGGACCCAGACTCACTGAAAGGTGCAGGCCTCCTCCCCCTGCAGAATGACTGTTGCCACAGGCGACCCCTCTGACGAGGCGGCTGCACACCCGCAGGACTACGACCCGGAGGCGGACCATGAGTGTTGTGAGAGGGTGGTCATCAACATCTCAGGGCTGCGCTTTGAGACGCAACTCAAAACCCTCTCCCAGTTCCCAGAGACTCTGCTGGGGGACCCCAAAAAGAGGATGCGGTACTTTGACCCGCTGAGGAACGAGTACTTTTTCGACAGGAACAGGCCCAGCTTTGACGCCATATTGTATTATTACCAATCAGGGGGCCGGCTAAGAAGGCCGGTTAACGTCACCCTCGATATTTTCTCAGAGGAAATCCGCTTCTACGAGCTGGGTGACGAGGCCATCGAGATCTTCAGAGAAGACGAGGGTTTCGTCAAGGAGGAAGAGCGGCCCCTTCCTGAAAACGAGTTTCAGAGACAGGTGTGGCTGCTGTTCGAGTACCCAGAGAGCTCAGGTCCTGCTAGGATTATTGCCATAATCTCTGTCATGGTCATCCTGATATCTATTGTCAGTTTCTGCTTGGAGACCCTCCCCATTTTCCGCAACGATGAGGGCGAAATGAACAAGTTTCAAGAGCATATCTTTTCACCTGAGGTAAACACCACAATCATCAGCTACACTAACACCTACTTCACCGACCCCTTCTTCATCCTGGAGACTCTTTGCATTATATGGTTCTCCTTTGAGTTCCTGGTGCGCTTCTTCGCCTGCCCCAGCAAGGCAGGCTTTTTTGGTAATATAATGAACATCATTGACATTGTTGCCATCATCCCTTACTTCATCACTCTTGGCACAGAGCTAGCCGACACGCCAGAGGATGGTCAAGCGGGTCAGCAAGCCATGTCTTTAGCCATTCTCAGGGTCATCCGCTTAGTACGAGTCTTCAGAATTTTCAAGCTCTCTCGTCACTCCAAGGGCCTTCAGATTTTGGGTCAGACCCTGAAAGCCAGCATGAGGGAGCTCGGCCTTCTCATCTTCTTCCTCTTCATCGGGGTCATCCTTTTCTCCAGTGCAGTCTACTTCGCTGAAGCGGATGAGCCCGAGTCGCAGTTCGAAAGCATCCCAGATGCGTTTTGGTGGGCTGTGGTGTCCATGACAACAGTCGGCTATGGTGACATGGTCCCGACTACCATTGGTGGAAAGATTGTGGGCTCTCTCTGCGCCATCGCTGGCGTGCTGACCATTGCCTTGCCAGTGCCTGTCATCGTCTCCAACTTCAACTACTTCTATCATCGTGAGACTGAAGGTGAAGAACAGGCGCAGTACCTACAGGTCAACGTGCCCAAGACCGATTCAGAGGAGGAGCTGAAGAAGAGCCGGAGCGGCTCCACCATCAGCAAGTCGACTATATGGAGATTCAGGAGGCTGTGAACAACAGCAACGAAGACCTTCAGGAGGAGAACCTCAAGACAGCCAACTGCACCCTGGCCAACACAAACTATGTAAACATCACCAAAATGCTCACAGACGTGTAATCGTCAGCTGTTTTCCTCCGCCTGACAGCGGGAACTTTGGAGCTGAGCAACTGGATGGGACTGGTGTTCGGCCTCCCACCTCAGGTGTGCTGGAAAAATCAAGGCAATAGAATTCAGGATGTTAATGATGATGCTGATTATGATAGACAGTGATTAATATGACATAGACCATTTGCTCACCCTGCGCTCATCCTGTCTTCACTCCTCACAACTTGCCCCCTCAAAAACTCCAAGAGAGCAAAATCTCAAATTTTGTATTCCTGCATGGATTTGGCTTCATCTGTGTGGCTGTTAAAAAAAATAAACCACGGCTAAAAATGTCCTGCCCACTACAGTAGCCAACAGTAGTGCACAAAGAGAAAAAGAAAAAAGGGAGAAATACTGCAAGATAAAAAATATAGTATCGCTTAAAGACAGCAGCACAACACACAGCCTGCTTCTGTCCCCTGCTTCCTCATTTCCCAAGGCACACTGCTCTGCCCTGCGATATCTGAAGAGCCCTAGTCGCGCGCTACACATATGCTGCTTCCTGGAGCCAATGAAACAAAAAGAAAAACTGTCTTCTGCTCCACCGTTCTAGAGATAGGAGGACGTGTGAGCAGAAAGCCATCTCACTCCAGCGCTGATCTGGCCTGTGGGTGACTTGTGATGAGGTTCGTGGTTAAGTACGCCACGTTATGTTCAAGGATGAATGACAGCCATCAGCGCTACGCTTATGGTTCGACACCTTTTTTTCCCAGTAGACATCAGTATCTGATGAATGACTGAGAATGGCCTTGACTTTTCACTGCTTTGGTCTTACATGTACTGTATGTATTACAATGCAAGCTCCCCCTGCCCCTCCATTCACCCAAACTGGTCTTACTGCAGAGCTTTGAGGACAGCTTGAATGTCTCTTCTTGTTTAGTTCTTTTGTTAGTTTTTCACAGTTTGACACACAAAGCACTTATTCATATAGATAGGTAGGATAACTGTGACTAAACCGATAGCTGCTAGGTAGGTAGGTGCTGTTAGTAGTAAACGTAGTGAGTAGATAATTGCATGACATTTTTTAATCTGAACGGGAACGTCCACTTGTTTCTCGACTGCCACTTGCTTCATCACACGACTGTATATTTGTCTGTACACTGCCTTCTATACAAATCCACGGTTTAAAACGTATGCCTGCCGGTAGCTGTTTTTTCGAAAAAAAAACCTAAAGCTGTATGTTAGAGGATTTCTTAAGGAATCGTCATGAGGCCACATCCCCCCGCGTAATGGGAATGCGGAAAGCCTCGTCAATATTTACATTCCACGTAGACGTCATTGCTGTTCAACTTTCGCTGCCGCTGAGCGGAGATTTCAGGCGTTAAACTCGCGCTCTAGTTTCGATCCCAGTCGTTGTAAACGTGCGGCGGCGTCTTTTTCTCACAGGTTTGTCACTCGATCACGTCTTCATGATCAAAATAGGAACTTTTCTGGACTTGTGTATAGAATAATGCTTCCCCTAAACTGCCTTTTTATCTGGGTTTACGCTATTCTAGTGTTGCATGACCTCAAAAACATTCCTAGAAGCATGCGTTTAAGCTGAAAGAAGAAGCCTCCGAGACGGAAAAAAGTACAGTGATAATGATATATTTATTTCCTATATATATATGAATATATACAAATAATATGTATACAAACAGAACACATACACTTTTATTAGAGAATTAAAAGAAACTTCAAATAACAATGTTTAAAGGAAGATTAGAGCCTTTCCACGATGCGCAGATCATTGCCATGATTTAAACTTTTATCGGTTCCGAGCACTGTTTTATGTTCTTCTGTTCCAGAGCCTGTTCAGACACTCAAAATATCCCAAATAAAAAAAATGTCTCTACTGTTGGATTATCCACCAAACCGGACATCAACTGGATAAAAACACTAGAGGTCAGCTTTTAAACGAAGTTCCAAACTGCCTTCTGTGAAGTAGTCGTTGAAAGGCAGGGTGCTGCTCACCACCGTATCATCACATCCGAATATAAATGGAGTCTGGCCGTTTCACTGAGAAGCCTCTGACGCCAGAAGCTCAATCTGTCTTCAAAAGTTGGCATCAAAACGTGAATTAGCTCACGACTCTAGGACCGTGTCCAGCCGAGATTTCTTTCCACCGTTTGCTCCACACGGCCACGGTGACAGTCAAAGGCAGTAACATCAATATGGGAAGTGATAATTAGCAGCAGTGTAGCAGATATTGGCTTAACTACAGGGATCCTCCGAGCGTCCGGCCTTTCTCCATCTGTCCGCGGGGTGTCACAGAAAGGTGGTGGATGAGGAGGACTTCTGTAGCAGCAGCTGTCTGAATGAATCCCGTCATGCCAGGATGTACATCTCTGTTCCTAGGGTCTCATTCTGCTCACTTCAGCCTCTAACCTGCAGTAGCTGACGTGTTTTTTTTACGCCATCGCTGCCAATGTGTGCTCAGGACGCCTCGTTGACCTGCCTGACGTGAGGCTTCTGAAGTCGACTCTGTGTTCAAATGTTGTTTTCCTGAAAGGATCTTGTTTTTTTAGGAGACATTTAGTTTGTATATTTGTCGCGTTATCAAGGAAAGAAGCATTAAGGTGGACTGACATGTGGAGATCAGTAACTCGAGGTAAAATCTGATTGAAATAGTTTGTTTAGCAATATTTCTGTAATCCTTCTGGCGGAGGGGACTGTGTGGAGAACATGGATGTTTAATGTTGAATCTTTATGGACCTACACAGTCCAACCAAGATGTTATCGATCATACTTGACGTGGGTGGCTGCGTGTGTGTGTCTGTGTGAGGGAGAAAGAACCACTGAATGTCTGTGTCTTGGTTGTACAGCTGCATTTATGCATATCTGTATATGTCATAGTCTGACCAAAAATATTTGTCTATGCATGAAAGTGCATTTTTATCTTATTGTCTTCATTCAATTTATTTGAACAGTTCTTCATGATAAATGTTGCGTTCATGACACGTGTTAACATTTATCTGTTGTGTTGTTGTTTTTTTAATCGGGCACATCACTGTACCTCAGCCAAAGTCACTGTAGCAACTCATTGACCAGAAGACACAAGTTCTGCTTAAAGCACAAAGACGAGTGGGGTCATCCACATCTCTATAGATGCAGATTTGACCTGTACAATGTTTAACCAAGTCAATTTTAAAAAGATGGCGTTGTGTTGCTTTATTAGGGAGCACCACAGCCTCGAAAAAAACATCACCTCTCACCTGCTGAGGGACCCACCAGCAAAATCCAATGAGAAATCTATGCAGAGAATGATTACTAGCTGGTATTATTTGTTTTTTTGTTTTTTTAAGGAAAGAAGGTTTAAGTACAGTCTTTTTTTGTGTGTGTGTTTTATCTGGCACTAATCTTCTGTGTTGATTCTGAGAGCTGCCAGAGTATTTGAAACAAAACCCCGAAGCAGAAGTGCAACACTTTGCAATATCCTGCTGCCGTATGTCCAACACTCGCAGTACGTTAGCCGAATGTGAACACGAGCTTTCTCGAACTTTCAGGTTTTCGTTTTGAACCGCGACAGCAGCTCTTTGACACAAGGCTCTGACATGAAAGAGAGAAAAAAAGAAACACACACTCGTTCAAAACGGGGGAAACAAGATGATCAATATGCAATCTGTACGCATGTGTGTGTCTGGGAAATAACATGTATCATTTTCTTTCTTTGGTTCATTTGACCCCAGAGCCTGAAAGTGTGGCATCCCCTGAAACCACGTGTACAGTTTGTTCACCTCACTCCACCCTCTGCCCCCCCCCCCACCCCCCCACCCCCACCCCCCCGTATCATCGAGGCCTGAAAACATCCATCGACGTTAGTGGATAATGGATTTTCTTTCTATGAAATGAAATGTGAGAGAATAATGTAAATAATAACCAATGGATGATGGAGTAAAAAAAACAAAACATGTACTATATACTGTATGTGAAGTCTGGAGTTTCAACGACGTAGTATTATCTGCACTTTACGAGACAAAAAGGACAATCTACGGACATGAAAAACGTGTGAAATTAAAAATGCATATTATCCTCCGCAATGATCATAACCCTGACAAAGTAATAATGAAGCCAATAATAACTGAACTGAGGTGGTTCTGTGTGTGTTTATTGTGTGACACGTCTTTCATTCCGATTCATTCCATTCAATACGGAAGTAGCGCTAACGACAGAAAATATGGAGAAGAGGTGTTTTCAAATGTTTATCCAGCCGTTTCCCCCCCCCCCACACACACTCACAGTAAATACTTCTCAAGGTATTAAGTCTGCAAATGATTAGGAGCTAAATTTAGCCGAGGAGGTGTCTGCGCTGATGAGGAAAAAATGCCTTGAATCGATCAAAGGCCTCTTTGTTGTTATTCTTAGGACATCCAGAGTCTTTGTAGCCTCGGGCAGCGTGGAGGACATTTTCAAACGCCTCCTGGTATCTCAAGCTTCTTTTCTCCTTCCCTTTAAGTGCACGGTATACGCTCTCTGCAGTTTAAAAGAGCGAGCAGGGTGTTCTATTAATAGCCTTTTTGTTGGAGAAAGAGATAGGAGGAGGAGGGGGAGGAGGAGGGGGGAGGAGGAGGAGGAACGTGAGCAGAGGAGGAGAAAGGAAAAAAATCTTCACTGTCAAGTTTAGGTGTCACTACAGGCCTGACGTCCATGTGTTGGAAGCCACACTCAGAAATATCAGACCTATTTAGCTCAGGTTGTGTTTACTTGTGTTCGTTTGCAGGGTTAGGTTGTGTTACCACGGACCTTGGTGGAAGGATGTGGTTTGAGTCACACAATTTGTTCCACTTTCTTCAACATGTTTTTCAACAGAGAGTAATTCATGGATCTTGATGACTGATATTTTTGAGTGTGTGACATTTCGTGCGGGTCCAAATTATTTAGTGACTTTAGATGTGGTTTCATAAGCGGCCTGTTGTTGGGCAGAGGTATGCAAAGGTAGTCATCACTGTTTTCCTTATAAACGACTACTTTTAATTCAGGGAAAAAAATAAAGATCCATAGATTCTGCTGCATGGATCTGAGAGAATTCAAGTAGATCTAAATATACAACAGTGGTGATAACTATACTTCAGTGGAGTTGATGCTCTCTCCTCCCTCACCTCTCACATCTACACCTGAGAGCAAGTTCTTCAGAGTCGGCACCAGACATGACGGCAGCTGTCTGCTATCTTTAGTCCACTCTCGGGTTTAACTACAGCTCTGCACAGCGAGCGGGAACACTGTGGGGCCCTCGGTGCCGTAGCTACATCTCTGCTGTAGTCATTAGTCTTGCTTTGATCCGCCGGTTGCAGTTGCAGCACTCTATGCAGCTCGCTCTGCTGAAGCCTGGGCGAGCAGCGAGAGAGGCAGGATGGTGGCGGCACACAGGCGACGGGGGGGGGGGGGAGGAACACATGGGCCTGCTGCAGGTGGCTGCCACAGCGTTGTCATTGTTGTCAGGGAGGATAGTGAGGGAGTGTGTTGTTGGTCAGGGAGGGTAGCAGGGCCCACAGGAGCACGGCTGAGCAGCCACACGGGCTTGCATTGCGCTTATCAGCTTGTAATGAGGAGACGAGCACCGTGGGACTAATCCAACAGGGCCGCCCCTGGCCCAGGACCACACCCTGTTATTAGGAGGTGTTCATCTTCTACACTCATTATCTCCTGGCCTGGCTTCTGCCACAAAGACCTGTCTGTCCTCCCCTGAGGAACCACAGTGACTCTTTAACGGTTCTTCTTCAGCAGACACCGAAAGGTCATGGGTTTTTTTACGATTGACTTGAGATGAGGATTTTAATATGTTGGGTGAGGTTCAGTTCAGTTTCTCGTGGAATCCTGTGACAGGGAAAAGCAGTACTGCCCTCTAGGGGTGTTTCTGAAGAAATGACCACAGACACGAGAAAATGAGTTGGAGAGAATTTCAATAAATCAAACATCTGGTAATTTCCTGCTTAAACACCAGTGACAGAAAGTAATTACATTCACTAAAGTGCTGCACTTATGTAAAATTATCAGGTTATTGACCTGGGAAGTAATACTTTACTTCATGTTCTTTAAACTTGTACATTTAATAAGCAAATAATGTTCTTTTTACTCCATTACATTTCTGGCAGCTATAGTTGCTACAACATTCTTTAATCTTAAATTTAACAAAACATACATACGTTTATAAAATGCAATGCTTTGTTAAACATGAATCCAGTGGGTTCACAATGTTTGTGCTTGTGACCCCTGACAATAAATCACTGTCTACTCAGGGCCCCTATTTTATTAAGAGACATTTCTAAACATCTCAGATTGTTTCATTTAAACAACTGATGCAACTGCAAAGAGATAAAATTATCCTTTATGTCACAACAACAGAATAAGTCTTTAGTTCTTAACGCATCCCAACGTAAAGTCTGATTTATCATTTGACCCTTTGCAGGAGTTTGACCTCTATGTTATAAACCACTGAGCTAAACTACATGACTGAATAAATGAAATTGATTAGCTCCATCTTGACCATATATACGGATTTTAGATTGTTTGGGCACAAACGCTTCTTTGCTTTTCAAAGTACTCAGTATGCAGTACTTTTGCACGCACTGGAGTATTTTTCTCATCATTGTACATAAGTACAGGATCTGAATACTAATAAGTAATTCAGTCTCCTCTAGCAGTGAAGTAAGTAACAGTAGTGTTAGGTTTCTAGAAACAATAGGACAGATGTCCCATATGGAGGATCAATACACTCAGATTGTATGATGGCCCCAATGAATTGACACGCACACACACACACACACACACACACACACACACACACACACACACACACACACACCCTCCTCCACCCCTCTGGGGGGGGCAAATGGGCTGGGTCAGCCAGCCATGCATCCCATCTCAATGGGGACGGTGAGACCTGTCAGAGCTCACCGCACAACTGACGGACAGATGCTCCAGAGCTCTTAAGCGCTCACAAAGACCAGGAGACATGAAGTCATCTGGAAAAACAGGAGCAGCTCACAAACTGGGGGGAAAATCCTCTTTCACATAATGACAAGGTGGACTGAATAAACAAAGGTGGGGGAGGTCACAGTGAAACCAATGATTACCAGGCTGCAGGGCTCCATAAGAACCACTACCAGGTGTCAATGTGGAGTTTGAACCGTACACGGTGGCCTTCTGACCTGAGATGTGTAGGGATTGATGAACGCTGAGCGCCATCAGTGTGGTGGGAGTGAGTTTAATCTGAATAATGTAAGCGCAGGTTGGACAATCCTGTGCCAGCCGAGGCGTTTGTGCCTCAAGGTTATAGGTTAGTCTGGAGAGCAGCTGTATTTCTGAATGAAAGGACAACAGTGCTGTGAAACAACCCCTCAATGGATCAGGATCATTTCATCACTAAACTCAGAGTGGAAATCTGCTTCCCTGCTGCTGGCTACAGACACAGTACATCACACGGAGGCACTTTCCAACATGCCAACCCCGGGAAATAATGTCAGAGGCTTTAAATATCCAGTGTGAGTTAATATTTTATCAACATCTCGGTCCCAAGGCCTCTTCCCCCCCCCTTTTACATCCCACTTCCAACTCTGAGATTGTGCACAGAGCAGGAACAGGAAATCTGAAATGCCTCCACATGCACTGCATTTTGTTCAGACCTATAGCTCGTCATTTATTTCCCCCTCCCCTCCCTCCACCAGCTCATATATCGTGTGTTCATCTCGATTTCTTGGGAGTAAATGTTCCTTTTAATGCTTGTTGGTTAGCAAATGTGCATCATTTAAAATTGCATGTTAAAAAATGCTGTTCCTCTTTTCCACAGCAGATTTGTTTGGGGGTTTATCGCAACGATCAGAACACAGAGGAGAAAATTGGAGAAAATGAAATCTTGATGAAACGAGGACAATCAAATGTGCTTGGTGAGCAGTCCAATTTATAATGATAAACAGAGAATTAGCTCAGCGGGAAAGGGAAGGCGGTGTGTGTGTTGTGTGTGTGTGTGTGTGTGTGTGTGTGTGTGTGTGTGTGTGTGTGTGTGTGTGTGTGTGTGTGTGTTTGTGGGTGTGGTCATGGTGAATGTGCCCTGCTGCATTCACAGAGCTTATTCATTATGTATGCGATGATCTCTTGATGAAGAAAGGGCCTCTCGCATCAAACGAAGTCGTCATCAGTGTGTGGACGAGGCTGCTCGTGTCTCTCTGCATAAACACAAAGGGAGAGAAGAGGTTGTGGCGTTTGTGTCGTCGTAAACGTGTAACTAGAGGAAAAGCTCATCATTCATCGAGCAGTCAGAGGATCAGACACAGTTTGAAATAAGCCAACTAAGATTATTTGAAAGAGAAAACATTTACTTTAACCAAATAGTTCATTGTAATCTATTGTTTGGAGCAGTTTACCTTTTACAAACATGTGTTCATCTCCGTAGACATAAAAACTGAATGTATCGCAGGCTTTTCACTATCTTTTGTTGTTTTTATCTATTATTTTATTTTACTGTTTTACTTCTATTTGTTTTTATCAATAAAAATATGTTTTTAGCACAATGTTAACACACAAGATTAAAAGATAATGTCCAAGATGTCAAACACTGCAAAAATGTATTATGTATTAGCAAAGAGGCTATTTACATATCCAGAAAATAAGAAGTAATATCAACATTCATTGGAGGAGCTTTTTCTTTTTTATAATAATAATACATTCTTACTGTTATTATCTTAGGACAGTACATGTACAAAAAATAAAAAATAAATATCCTTACATATTTTGATATATTTCCCCCACACCCTCCTCCCACCAAACCCCATCCCTTTGTCGATGTTGGGGAAAATAAGGAAATAAAAATGTAGCTATTAAATACAAGTCCTGTTTTGTTCACCTTTAATTTTTATCTCCACAATCTCCTGAGAGAAATATCCATCATTACATTGACCTCTAAACACCTCTATAGCTTCATGATGAGAGGAATAAAACATGGTTAATGCATGATGACTCTACAGTGATTAAAGTTGTTGGCGCCGTAAAAAGAAAAACCAAATAACGAGCTTAAAGATGCTAAAACGTTCCTCAGAGCTGATGGAAACTTTATGGAGGAGTGATTATTCTCTACAGAGCGACTCCGTTCACATTACACTAGCTTTAACCACAGTGCAGTCGGATATGCACGGCTTTGTCTCGCCCTAGAATCAAATATTAAAAAGTTGATGTTTATTATCGTGTCAGAAACTGGAGCTGGTCGTCCTCTGCTGGGTGGAGCGCTCCTGGTGCGAGCGATGGGGAGGAGAGATAGTACAGCAGGATTAAAAACGTGCCTTCATTCATTATGCATGTTTGATCAAAGAGACGGATACTGGAGAAAACTCACAGAGGAGAACAAAGCCTCCACACAGAAGAAATCCCTTTTTTCCCCCATGTATGTTATTCCTGCTTCGACAAATCTGTTTACACAGTAGACGTGAAACAAATCATATTTCAAATACGGCACACAGGCGGCTTTAAACACAGTAAGAATATCTGTGCTCGTCAGTTAGATATCATTAGGTCATCTTAAAGATTTATAGCGGCTCTATTATCCCACGACAACAACAGCCAACAATTGTTCCACTGGAGAAGAAGACACCCGGTGTGTCAAGTAAACTACCTGTTCGTCTGCCCCCAGTGACATGGCAGCAACCGGGGCTTTTCCTCGGAGACACGCTGGCCCGGGTGTCTGATTCCCGGCACATACCAAAACACACTGGGACACTAGAGACAGGGATTCACCTCAAGGGTTTGGTGCAGAAATATTTTATAAGCCGAGAAGAAATGTTGTTCCAGGGAAGTATGTTAGCAGCAGAGAGAAATGCATGATGGGTAGTGTGGGGATTGTAAGAGCTGCGCGCTGGTGATAAGGCCCCAACAGGCCTCACGGGACAAGTGCTGAATATTAGTTATATTTATTGGGCATAACAAAATGTATTGGTTTGTTGAGTGTTGGATTTCTGCCCAGTATCATGGAGCAGAAATAGTTTCTCTTGGGATATGGTAACAAACGCCCAGCTCTGAAATGACAGCATAAGTTTTGCAGCTTTTTTTCACTTGTGGTGCCAGATGGAAAAATTGAAGGCATCGCCAAAGTTATTTGCACTTATCCTCAGGGGAACATGAATGTGTCGAAAATTATATGACAACCGCACATGTTATGGCCTCAGTGTGGATGTAAACTGTCATCAGTCCCACCAAAACGTTTGAAAATGTGAGGTTATTCAGTATTTCTAAAGAAAAATGGCTAAAGTGGATACAAGTTAGAAGCAGAAATATTTTTTTTCTGTTATTATTCCTTTAATCATGCGTAATTGTGGTGGATGGCAGATGTTTCTGGGTGTGATAGTCTTTATATCCCAGTGAGTTCCACACCCCTGGTGGTTGGTTGCAGTATAAGCCTCACCTCCTCCGTGTTTGCGTCAAAGTACACTAGTACAAAGTACTAAGTACTCAGTACACAAAATATCTCAAAGATGGTTATTTGATGCTGTAAGAATAGGACGAATCATCATGATTGACATTGAGACTGTCTCATGATTGGTTGAGCTTGTGTATTGGTGGGACCTTGATATCCTCCGCAAATGATTTCAACAATACAAGATGGAAGCAGCCATATTTTGCATCATCCATCATATTTACAGGCTGTGAGAGATTTTAAATTTGCACCGGCCAATCAGATTACAATAAATGATGACGTGTATCGCAGAAAGCAGCTGTGTCAGCGTAAACCGTCTCTCTCTCTTTAATCTGTCAACTGCAACTGACTGTCAGAAAAAAGACTAAATGGACAAGAGAGAGGGCGACAGAGGTGAAGCACAGAGACAGAAAACTGGCGTGAGACCAGTGAATCCCACACACGGGTGTGAAATATGATCGAGAGCCAAGCGGGAGCACCTGGCAGGCAGATGGACGGGTTCAGGACTTTAGCAGCAGTGAGAAAAATGAGCCTCGTGCTGCTCGAACAAAAGTTCAGTTCGGTTTTTGGCTTGGTTACGCTGAAGGAGGACAGATGGACGGACAGAGAGAGAGAAAGAACAAGAACTTCATGGTTTCAAGTGACATCTACTGTCCTTGTGTGAAGGTTGCGTTGATTTCGTTGCTGCTGCTGCAACATTAGCGTGTTGCGGTCCCCGAAGGTTCAGAGGGTCATCACGGGAAAAGCTCAAATAAATGAGAACAGGAAGTAGCGTGACGGTTTCCTACTCCCCCTGACCAGATCGATTGAAACCGTGTAGTCGTTCAAATTCAAAACATCTGTCTTCTTCATTTAACCCATTTAACGCTTCCCTTCTGTCAAAACCTCGCGCTTCACAGAGATTTCCAGCCGCTCCTTAAGACTCTGCCACCGCCAGGTCAGATGCTTAATCTGAGAGGATGTGTGTAGACACGCTTCTTCCACCGCTGGATAATGAGGTAAACACCATTTAATGCTTTCACTATTCAGACTAAATAAATAAATGATGAGAACGGTAGAAAACGTGTTAATGTTTAAATAAGCCAGCTATTGACCACTCGAGGATTACGATGCTGAAAATCCTACTTGTGCATTTTCATTTCCTACAAGTTTGATCTTATATGTGAATGATCATTTCTCTTTGTGAAGCTTAGGACTCCTCAACAGGCCCTAAGGGAACGTGAGGAGGAAACTCAAGAAGCTGTGCACGAGCCTGGAGCCTCTGCACAAATGGACTCTCCCTCTCCGAAGGTGAGCAGAAGCAGCTGATCCGTCACATCCTCCCTGTTCGGCAGAAAACGGCTCTTTCCTCTTTGTGTGTCTGGGCCTTTGTAGGAATCTGCAGTGTGTTATGAGTTCATCACTTCAGATGAAGAGAAGGAGAAATAAAATACAACCAAAGACGGGTTAGCTTGCATAAGAAACGCCGCACTCTGATTGGTTTGTCTTGAACACTCCTCTCCCGCTGCGTCGGGTCCAAGGAGTCAGCCAAGATTAGCGCCTGTCTTTTGATTAGTGGGGCTGGAAACAATCCTGACATTTCAATTAAGTCTGAAGTATTTAGTCCACACTGTTCATCTGTGCGAGGGGTGATTCTCCGGGCTGATCTCCTGCGTTGCATAATCTCCTTAGTGGACAAACGGGGCTCAGAGTCAGGCACGGGGCATCTGTATCGCCCCCGAGCCAAATCCTCAGTCCAAACAATGGGAGGGAGCAAACAGACGACAGGAAACTTTCTCTGTAGGTGAGACATATTAAAGATGCGTGGATTTAAAGATATACCATTTACCCTTTATTATACATGTCTAAGAATGACCTATGTTCTATATTTTATTGATTTGCATTATCCAAACTGTTTCCAACAATGTTCAAAGCAGAGAAATCACCAATTTTATTCATGTTTCATTTTGGTCGTCTTCTAACTGCATCACGTGAGATGTTGCTCTCTCTGCTGTAACTTCTGGGACAAACGACGTATGGACACATTTTATATCAGACACAAAATATTAATCATACTAGAATATTCAATCTGTTTTATAGCGTGTCCCCTTTAAGGATGTGTAATACTGTATGCGACCAGCTATGATATCATATCATGTGATAGTAGTGAACCATTGACAGGTTACTGGATGTTGTTAAAGAGCCTGTTAAACTCGGGCAGTGGAACATGTTTCTCATTATAGATTATTCAGCTTTGTCACATGAATTTAAGCTTTGTGTTTAACTTTATTTCATCGTGACTGTAAAGAGAAGACAGGACATGAAGGGGGAGGAAGGATAGCATGCGACAACTGGTTTTTAAAAAACTCTTAGATTATGTTATTTCTGTGATTTTATCATGGAATTTCAGATTTATTTTGACGCCTTCATTTGATGTTTGTCTAATTTTAGGTTTGTTTTTAAAGGAAAAAAAAACATCTGTCATTCCAGCTGTATGGTCACTAGTTGGGCAATTATTTAACCCTCAGTCCACTACATGTCTCTATAGCTATTATTTCTATTCTACTCAAGACCAAAGAAGAAGCTCGACATGATAATTAACCCTTGAGAGCTTCTAACACATGAACTGGTGACGACACTGGGAGGATTTGAATGGACGAGCCACTTTACCTTACCTAGCACTATGTTTTCAGTCATATGGTGGTGTGTGTGGTGTGGGGGGGGGGGGGGGGGGCAGCTGTTGATGCCCTTGTGTGCTCCTGACCCAACCTGATATGTTATTACAATGAGAGGAACTGCTGCCGCAATACTAGACTAGAATAACCGGCTGCCTTTACAACAGCTATAAGATTACTAGGATGGAATATCTAATCCGTGCTACCTGACGCACCTTGAATGTGATCGTGTGCACAAGATGAGTCATTTAAAGCTTTTGTCACCTCCATCGACAGACTAGTGAATTTAAAATACATTTTTTTCATGTCTTCATTTCTCATTAGTGCAAAGTTTGACATATTTTTGACAAATTGAAACTTCAGAATAAGAGCAGTACTGATGGAAGACACACATTACTATTTTACTGTTTCTGTATTATTAAAGCACTTACACACACAATTAGCTCCACCTTGACCAACCACAATATGCATTCAACATTCATGTATTAGTAATAATAATCAAGTTAAATACAAATGATATTGGGGTGTAAATAATGCTTTTATTGTGGTACTTTTATTTATTGTTAATTCTATTTATTTTGCTGATTCCACTTTGATAATTGTATTGGTTTATTGATAAGCATTGCTCTATGGATCTGTAGTTCATGGACAAATGTTATTGAAGTTATTAAAATCATTTATATAAGGGGGTGGAGCCATATTAAAAGAGAAGAGAATATATATGTTAGTAAAAATAAATCATACAGGTCATCATTACATTTACTTTTGCTTTCGTAGCATTTTAAGAGTAGAAATACTTCCTTCACTAATAAACCTCAGTTACTTCAGTGTGGATATGATTTGTTTTCTCAGCGTTTGTTGATACCAGGCATCCGAGGGTCAGAGGTTTGCAGTAGGTGTGTGCACCTATAGTCACTAGAGTTTAGACATGCTGATGGAGAAATTGCTTTGTCAACTCAGCCTGTTAACTGGAAGGTGACGGTGTCACCAGGGGGGGAGGGGGCTGGGCTGGACGCAGGGACGGAGGATGGACGGATGATGGATCGAGGGCTGTGTGGAAGGACGGAGGGAGGGAGGGACTTTATCCCCCGTCAGGAGTCGTGAGACGGGGGAAACTGCAGCAGCTGTCGTCCACCTCATCACGTAGTTCATAGCTCAACCATTCTCCTCCTGTTTCCCACTTTTACTGACACAAATCGTTGGGCGGGGGAGTGGATCGATTATTTCCCCTCTCAGTGTGACGTCTGAGTGCAGTCTGTGGTCGTCCTCTTCACTGTCCATCTTCCTGTCTCCCTCTGCCTGCAGCAAATCCTATTACCAAGTGTTTAAGTGGCAGGTTGGGCTTCAGCCGACTGCTTTATCAGTGACATGTCCAGGACCGTGCAGGATCACACAAGAAAACAGATCAACATATATTGAGGATGTTGAGTCGGTGTGATGTTTGTGTGTGTGTGCACGTGTACGCCCCTGCGTCCCTGTACTTTATATGCACGGCCATCCCTTGAATGTATATCTCCGGTACATACATGTCAAGTTTAAATTCATGGATGCGCGTCTGCGTGATGTTCCCGTGAGCACACATAATGAGATTCAGGGCTGGTGTGTGATGATGTATAGCAAAGCAGAGAGTGTGAAGCCTTAAAACAGTTCTCTGTGACCTTGAAGCAGTGTGTCCTTGCCTGCAGTGGTGCCGCTCACGCCGCAATGTTACAGAGGACCAGCACACAGCCAAGTCCTGGCTGCAGCAGCAGCAGGACGACAGTGAGATGAGGGAACGGTTTCTGACTTCAGGCAACTGGTCCTCTATCAGGTAACACGATATTCAACCCATGTTGCCAAATTGGCCGCCCTCCTGGAGAAGTACAAAATTAACTTTGATTAAAGTTTCTGCTCCATGACAGAATTCAGCAGAGCTAAAAAAAAGGAAATTATAGTCTCCAATTTGAATTTAACCTTTTTATTAGGCCTGTCATTAATTCAGCTTTATTACTCTGACAAATCTGCAATAGCTGGCAACTGTAAAGCTACTAAAAATCCCTTAATAGACGTATTAGAACATTTAGGGGAATTCATTCAAGTATTTATTGATAAAGTTCATTCGGTAGTAAAGCTCCTAATTAATTCTTGTTATGGTAGATTTGCATCAGAACTAACAGACAGGACTATTCCTGAAATGAAAAGAAAAGTCATCCGAAGATGTGTCGAAACAGTTATCACAGTTTCAATAAAAGACCTTCATCAATGTCAGATGGAACAACAGCTCACATCAGCATGTGTTGCTGAGGATGTAAACAAGAGAAACCCCCCCCCCCCCCCCCCCCCCCAGGCAGATGTGCACTGCTGCAGGTACTGAGAGCTACATGACAACATGGGGAAGAATACAGTCTAATCCCCAAGGTGAGGGTGGATTGGATCATCCTGCATGTGGATGCTTATTCTGCAGAAACTGGGGGGGAAAGAGCGGGTCCCAACTCTCCCTTTGCCACGTCAGACAGCGATTGGCTCCAGCAAAGTAAATCTCCTATCAGAGAGCCTCCTATAGCGTGCTCGCTTATCCCAGTGACGGGGGAGGGAGCAGGGAGAATAAAGCCAGGTGACCCCCACATTCAAAATACAGTGACTTGCATATGAGTGTGTGTGAGTGTGTGTGAGTGAGTGTGTGTGTGTGTGTTTGCGTCTTGTGTACGCTTGTGGGCACATGTGTATGTTTGTGTGCGTGTGTGGGCGTCTCTGGTTTCGGATCGGGTGTCAGATTACTCAATGGGAGCTTTAATAGAGCTGGAGGCAGTCTTGATTGTGAGTCTGGAAGAGAAAGAAGGTGAAGGAAGGAAGGGGGGAGCGGAGCAGCAGAGCCGCCAGGCAGGGGAGCGAGGGCACAGCAACTTCTGCAGAGACACGGGTGAGTGGTGCGGACATCTGCACACAGCTGGATTTAAACTTGACACTTTTGATTATTTGCATGTGTTTGTGAGGAGTCAGGTGATCAGATGTAACGAGGGGCTGCGATGTAGCTGACGCCGTGTTGTCTTTGTCAATGTCAGCTCAATGTGAGACGAGCAAAAGTTCCTTCAGTTGTGAGATTTCAAAGCAAGAAGTTGCTTTTAGAAACAAGTGTCTGAGATGAGAGGATGTGAATCTCGCTGCACTTTCCTCTCCTCTGCCTCTTCACTCGACCTTTTCTGACCCCACTTTGCTGACATGGCACAATCGATACACTTATTGTTTGCATGAGCCCGACTAATGGTATCCTTACATAAGAAGATTCAACTCTATGTCCTAGAGTGTTACGGTATCGGCTCCAATGCAAGTGGAAATAGAGCCAGATGAGTCGCTCTGAGTGCGCAGGGCCCTCGGTGTCAAGTGGACACAGAGGTCGCCGCTTAAACGCATGTGTCGGGATTTGGTTACTGGTGCAAATCAGACAAGTGGACTGATAAACAGCTACTTAGAGATAAAGCAAACGTGACGCTCACAGACTGCACCGAGCAGGATCGGGTTTGGATGAACCACGTCAGTGGTTGAAAATATTGAGAGAAATGTGTTTGTGTGCTTTCGGTTTCGATGAGTTTTGTCGCTCTCAGTCATAAGTGAAGGCTCAGATGATTTTCCATAAGGAATTGAACCACGCTCTGGTTTGTAGCACATGATCAGCAATAACACTAACCATACTCCTTGTAAGCACTCTCACAGCCGAACCTGCAGAGTGGGTGTTTTCCTTTCGATCATGGGAGAGATTTGACGGGAAAGAAACAGTATCAGATGGCAGCTTCTCTGCTGGTGCAAACAGGAGCTGACAGAAAAATCTCTTTACCAACAAAACTGTTATTGAAAATATAATACCCAGTTTGCTTTTCCACCTCTTTAACAGATTACACAAAGAGCCGATTCCAAACATAGGGAACGGCTGCCTGAATGATCCAGGAGGAGAGGGGTCCGGCAGGGATCGGCGCGGCACTGCTGGTGGTGTCTCCTGCACTCGAACCAGGCTGACAGACGGACTCGTATGGTAACGGACAACACCGGCGATGGAGGTGCCCCTTGTTAACTTTGAGAACATGGACGAAGTCGGTATCAACCTCGGCGACCCGAATGACTCCGGGTACCCGACTACACCCACCTCCGAGGCCCCCGATCAGAATCTGTTGACCCAACGTGTGACTTCTCCGCACCCGTCGCCACGCAGAGGACGACGCAGGTATAAGTCCGGTCAAGAGGGGCTGTCGCCGTCCTCCCCACCGACCGTCACCCCAAAAGCGAAGTCCAGCAGCGGCAGCCTGATCTCTAACCTAAAGCTCCTCATCACCAACGAGTCTCCCAGCGGCAGCGTCTTCAATAAGATGCCAAAGGATTGCTACGAGAGCGAAGACTTGTTTGAGAGGCACTGCATGGAAGAAAGGGATGAGAAAGTCGTCATCAATATTTCAGGGCTGATGTTTGAGACCCAGCTCAGCACCTTGAATAAGTTTCCCGACACCGTGCTTGGTAACCCCATGAAGCGGGTGAATTTCTTCGACCCGATGAAAAACGAGTACTTCTTTGACAGAAACCGTCCGTCGTTCGATGGGATCCTGTACTTCTACCAGTCCGGGGGCAGAATCCGCAGACCAGCCAACGTCCCCTTAGACGTTTTTGCGGGCGAAATCGTGTTTTACGAGTTGGGCCACGATGCGATGGAGCAGTTCCGTGAGGACGAGGGGTTTACCAAAGAGCCAGAGGTCCTCTTGCCCACCAACGAACTCCAGCGACAGTTCTGGCTCTTGTTTGAATACCCGGAGAGCTCCAGCGCAGCCAGATCCGTGGCCCTGGTTTCTGTGTTCGTCATCGTCATCTCCATCTTCATCTTCTGCCTGGAGACGCTGCCGGAGTTCAGGGACGACCATGACGTTATCCCCAGTTTAACCCAACTCATCAACGGCTCCAGAGACAGTTCGGCTCCTCATCCCGCCGCTAAAGACATCATGGCTTATATCACGGACCCCTTTTTCATAGTGGAGACTATTTGCATCATTTGGTTCTGCTTTGAAGTCGGTGTCCGCTTTGTGGTCTGCCCCAGCAAGAGTGATTTCTTCAATAACATCATGAATATCATTGACATAGTCTCGATAATTCCCTACTTCGTCACCCTGGGTACGGAGCTGGCTACGACCCCTGACGACGATATGAACTCCAGTCAGAACATGTCGCTGGCGATCCTACGAATCATACGACTGGTGAGAGTCTTCCGAATTTTCAAGCTCTCCCGACACTCGAAAGGCCTTCAGATCCTGGGTCAGACATTGAAAGCCAGTATGAGGGAACTGGGACTGCTCATTTTCTTCCTCTTCATAGGAGTCATCCTGTTCTCAAGTGCCATCTACTTTGCAGAAGTGGATGAGCCCCACACACAGTTTGTGAGCATCCCCGACGGCTTCTGGTGGGCCGTGGTGACCATGACCACGGTGGGATACGGAGACATGTGCCCCATCACCATTGGAGGCAAAATGGTCGGCACCCTCTGCGCCATTTCCGGTGTCCTGACCATCGCCTTGCCCGTCCCCGTCATCGTCTCTAACTTTAACTATTTTTACCACCGGGAGACTGAGCAGGAGGAGAAGCAGATGATAGACGCGGCAACGGAGGCTGCCCAGAAAATGGCAGCAGCTAAGTATGGAAGCTCGCCTTCACTGACCAAAAGTAACGGCACGTGGCAGAATGACAAGAACGGCATGCACTGATGGACAAACTAAAGTATTATTTATGGCATGAAAGTCCGATACGCTGATAAGTTTCTCTCACTTTTGTACTTCAAACACGTCAGCATTCGTGCATTATTACAGTATTAATAGGCACCGTGTGGTGGTGAGACAGCCTTTACACAAGTTGTCTGTAAACTTGTGGATGTGTCAAAGTGCAATTAACACAACTCAGCAGCTACTATGTCAGTTACCTTTGAGGACAGGACCTGAGGGGTACGATTATAGATCCTCCACTGCAGTTTGAAGAAAAACGTGACGGTTCATTTGTGCTACAGACAAGTGTTTGACCTTGAAAGGAGTGAATATAGATGCGACAGGAAAAGCAAGTTGTAAAACATCCTTCTGGTTTGTAAAAATGGTGAAAGTTTATCCCACACACAAAGAAAAGAAGCATGTAAAGCTGAATGTATACTCAGAGCTCATATTCCATCACGGCTCCACGCTTAGGCTTCATTCCGTCACATTCAGCGAAAATTGAGATGTTGCTTGTCATGATTTTCAAGGACGGGTCCAGATGAAAGGCAAGAGGACTTCAGCGCACTCGTTGTCTTAGCAGAAAATCTATAGCTGCGAATGCTCAGCGCCGGCACTTCTCCTTCTGACACAGCGTAACTATATCTGATGAGCGGCTGGCACGTTAGCACGTCTGTGAAACTGCTTAGCAATGGTCGTGCTATGACACGTGCCTTCAGCAGTTTCACTTATTGTTTTATCCACATGATTTTATTTGTATTATTTGGCATTTTGCACTAGATTTAAGCAGACATGTAACAGGCTATTAATGTGGGTCGACCCCTTTAAAAAGCACATCAATGAATTGCACTGAGAGTCTTCGGAGCTGCTGGCAGGAAAAAACTAGCATTTATCATTAGAGTGTAAAGAAATGTGAGACGAGATGTATATTTGTGATCGGACTGAAAATACAGAGGAGAAAACAAAGAGAAAAAAAACGTTCTCCATTTACTTCAACTCTCTCGTTAATATTGCATGGCATAGTGTGCCCAAATAAGAACTAACTCTTAATATCAGTAACTGGAGTTTGACATATTTATTGAAGCTAAATATATTAGAGTATTTTAATCCTATTGTGATAATTATTAAGTCCATGTGATAGGGAAAGCCAATACTCCAACTGGATTTGTGAAGCGATGAAGGCGTTTGTGTCTCATCTGGAATCGGTACTATAAAATATATATGCATGCCACATTACAATCTTATGATATATATATCAAATTCAGCTTGTATTGAAATGACAGCGGATGTAGTTATAACTCAAGGAATGCCTTTCTTATAACCCCCACAATATGCAATAATGATGACATGCGGGTGGAGAACAAGCGCTGTAGCCTCCACTGTCCACTGGGAAAGAGCAATATACCTGTGTTTAAAAAAAAATGAAAATGCAATAAGGTGACGTCAGTTAGTCACGTGGTTACTCTGCACTTTACCACGACGAGAAGCACTTCATGTTGGAGGACTGTTACTGTGTGTATGTCAACATTGTGCAGTATACAGTGTCATATGTTTTATTTAACCCTGTAAAGAGTGCCTTTCATTAAACACGTATCCCAACTGTGTGAAGTTTCCCGCGGATGATTTCATTACTCGTGACATCAGGCAGATTTATAGTTTCTGAAACTTTTAAAAATGTTCACGTGTTTTTGCAGTTTAAGTAGCTGAAACCTCATTATCGCTGTTATTAACGCTGTCTCACTGCTGGTGCTCAGGACTGATATCATGTCTCTTCCTCTCTGATACTGTGTGCGCATGTAAATGTGGTGTGGGGGTGTAGATGGCCGAGTGACAGCAGATGTGTGTTCTGCAACTACTCTGTTTCTATTGAAGAAAACTAGATGTGCATACTTCCACCGTGGCACAGTCCAGTGGCGGATGTAGGATTTTTCCAAATCATTTCTAAATCAGGGGTCATGAAGGGGCCACAATTTACAACAGGATCCGCCCATGAAACAGCCCCCCCATGAAACTACAGTGAATTCACTAGATGTGGATGTTTTGCATGTGTGCACCAGATTGCACACACTCATAAATATCAGTTCCCTAAACATGTCAGGTTTTTGGAAAGGAAAAAAGAAAAATCCACACAAAATTGAATGGAAATTGGTTGAATAGTTTTTCTTTGCGTTACCCTGCGAACTAACAAACAAACACAAATCTAAACAGATCCTCAAATCATGCCGAGGTCCAGCAGACGGACGTTTTGAGGAGTTTTTGACGCTGGTAGAATAAAACCCCCACAATTAGCGGTTTCTCTCCATGAACAACACTCTGCTCTGCTGCTGTGAGCTCGACAATGTCTTTGACAGGGATAGCTTCAAAAGCAAAAGCACCAAATTAAATATGCAGACTAAATGAATCTTTTATAGGATTATCTATCTTAGCCTCTGAGGCTGGGAACTGGCTCTTTCACTTGATGCTTCACTCTCCTGTACAGACACATCAAGGGCATTGCTCTCAGCCAGTGTTCGAACATTACATCTTGTTTGACCTGAGTGTATTTTGTATGTGTGATACGTGTGATTTTTTGTTTTCTGAGCTGGTTTCCCCCCCCCCCCCCCCTGTTGACGTCCTACCCAACTGAAACCCCCTGGATTTGTCTTTACAGACTCTTCACAGGCCTGTTAACTCTAATCACTGGTTAACTGACAGGTCGGCACGCCGCCACCCTGCCCCGATGATCACTGATCCCTGTGTGATATCCCAAAGACCAGGCCCGAGAACATTTGGCATTTAACAGACAGGTGGCTCTGCAAGGTCACAGCCAATGTGAGTGTGTCATCTATAATTCATCGAGTGCTCCATGAAGGGATCACATCCATCCGAGGCTTTGATAAAGATTCACCCCTCCAAGAAATCCATTCACAGAGCGGCACGTAGGGTCCAATCACTGTGACACAGCAGACTGAGCCGCAGCCCCTAATGCATCTAAAAATATCACCTCTGCTCTGCGTGTTCTTCACTCTGCAAGTCGGCGAACAAACCGTGTCCCACCGCTGGAGGGGAAACAAAGGGATGGATCTCACACCCAAAAGCTCAGACAGTGAGTCGCTGATCTGTGGATTGAGTTACTGTTTTGTCAGCAGACACGTTCTAAGTCCAGTTCCAGAGCTGCACAGACAGCAGCCTGTTCATGGTTCACGCCCCCGCCAGAGGGCAAAGTCACCTGGAGCTGGGCGTCTTGTGTTTGTGCTGAAACCCTCTGAAGTGTCCAGTGTCTCCGGCGACCGTAACTCTGCTGGACGCAGGACGGAGAGTATCAGGCTGCTTCACCGCTGCCGTGACCTTGTGAATCTTTTTATATCAAAGAAGGAACACTATCGGAACTTTGGAGCACATGAAGGTGTTTATCGATTTGAGTTCGCCCACAGGCACTGACTCTGCTGACCGGGAATGTCCAGACATGGCCTCTGCATCACTTTCAGAACTTCTTTATTGACTACATGCAGAGCGAATGTGATTAAGTCAGAAGGTAGAATTCATTGCATCATGTGCTGTCCCACACTCAGCTTCTTACTGGAAGTGATGGAGGCTCAGGGTCATAACTCCTCCCGCGTGTTAGTGTTTCAGACTTTTAGAGAAAATATAAAACTGTGTAACACATTAACAGATTCTGTCTTTGCACTGAGAGCTAGGGTTTTATCATTTCTATAATTATTACAATATTATTTATATTATTCAGCCTTTATTTGAACTCAGGAATACACTGAGGTAGAGATTTACAATACATCGCTGAGAACAGAAAATAAACAGAACATTCCAACAAACCTAGAAAAACACGTCAAGTTTGCAAAAAAGCAAAAGCCTTAGTAATAAATACACTACATACATCTAATTTAAAGCAAATTAATCATATTAAAAACAAATGAACCAATTTAAACAAAAACAGCTGGAGGTAAAATGGTCAAATTAAAAACTTAAATTGACCTAAAGAGATACAAATGAGTTGAGTTTAAGTTTGTTCAGTTTATTCCCTTTGACATTTTGATCTAACTTAATATTTGTGAGTGGCTTGAAGAAATGCGCAGCTCCCTGTATATGATCGAATACGCCCTTATAATCAATATCATAGGTAAACTGTACGTACAAGTAATTCATGATTTGGGATGTACAGGTAACAATGGAGCCTTTCTGTTCTCCGGGACCTGCTCAGTTCGCTCCGTTCAGCTCCGCCTGGGTGCGATGATTCCCATCTATCATGTGAAGAGAGGCCGAGGCCCCTTGACCGGGGGAGAGATGATTCGGGGGAGATAACGATTTACGACAGGTGACTGTTCTGCTGCAGCGCGTCGGCCTGGAGGTCAACGACCAGACCTTGTGGGACGAAACACGAGTCTCACATTTGTCCTGCTTAGCGCTAATAAAAAATGAAGAAGGTGACCTGAAGTATCACCCGGGATCAGACGGCAGGCGACACGCTGCCTGCAGGTGACCTCAGGCCCATTTTCACCTCTGGGACATTTAGAACATTTTAACACTGACTGAGAAGAGAGGGGAGTTTTTAATGTGCAGAGAACAATGCTCATCCAGCTGTTGACTCATACAAAGATGATTCTAAATCTAAATTATTTAGACAATGAAAGAGCGTCACATTAACCAATGAGAGCTGATACAGCAAAAACAATTCAACTGGGTACATCACAACTTTGTGCTTGTGTTCTTACTATTCTCCCTGTTGGTCTATTATTATCTATTATAGTTTATTTCCTTTAGAACTTTGCTAGTTTTTGTATTTCTTGATAAAATACTAAACTCCTTGTACGGATACTTCCTTTGTGCAGCTGCAACGAAGTTGAAACTCATTGTGTTCAGCTCCTGTAAAAGTTTGGCAGACAAAGTCAAATTAAGTCAGTGGCGGACAAGGTATTTAAAAACATGTACATTAAGTAAATGATGCCAAATAAGTTTAAAGTAAAGAGACTCGTAAGACACAGGGGGGGGGGCACACACATTCCCCATCTCCCTCTTTATCACTTTAAAGTCTCATCAATACTGACTTGGCGTGTTGGCAGGATGGATGGATATTGGGATCATGGTGGTGATCATGGTGGTGGATTGTTTTATAAACACCGGGTGGATCTTGTGTTGTTCGATGTAAGATCTTGATTTCTAAAGTAACTCAATCTTTTCCAGCTAATTTATTGTGGAGTTAATTTGTTAAAACAGTTGCATGTGAATGGAAATACTCAAGAATAGTAACTTGTCATTAGCTACAGTCCTTCATTAAATGTACTCAGTTACATATCACCTCTGCCGACAGGAAACAAACATATAATCTCACAATCTGAAATATTTGGTACCATAGAGGGAGCATCAGAAACTATATCAGTGTTTAGTCTGACACTCTGTGGCTTTCACGTGGTACTACACAAATACAAGCACAAACATACATTTATGTTTAAATTGGGGCTTTTAGTTGTGTTTTTAAATCATAGTTACAATCTCATGAAGTTACATTTAGTATCAGAATGAATGCATGTTGAACTGGAGTGAAACTCAGGAGAATGAAGCTCTCCCTATTGAAGGTCCTGTGATGGGATCGTGAGGTATTTCAGTTTCAGGATAACTGGATCCTGATAAAAAAAATCAAATGACCGTCTACTGCTGCAGGAAGAACGAAGGAAGCTGCTTTAACACCAGTTCCACCAACAGGCAGACGACCAGTAATGAGACAGAAAGTCTAAGTTACAGAAAAGGATTCACGTTTCTTCTAAACAGAGATGACTCATCAAGTTCCATGCGTCGCGATTAAAATACACTGGTACATTAAGAAATAAGCTTTTGTTATTGAATGGAAACCAAATGACTTTTTCTACAATCACTTCCTGGAAATCTTTCACACGCACACGCACACACGCAGGCCAGTCCCGCCTCACACACCTCTGGGACCTGGAGAGAAAACATAGTGATGACAAAACAGAGGAAACTCTGCAAGGTGGAGCTCACACAGGTGTGTGTGTGTGTGTGTGTGTGTGTGTGTGTGTGTGTGTGTGTGTGTGTGTGTGTGGGTGTGTGGTAAATGATTAACAACTTTAAAGGGGAAGACACTGATGAAGACGTCACCTGACGCCTGAAGAACTTTGAAACTGTTGGAATTGGACGTGTGTATCATTAGTCCCTGCAGTATGTAGGCTACTGTGTTACCTCACGTCCCAGCGTTATTACACACCTGTGTGCTGCACGTACAACCTGGGTCGCACAAAAGGGTCACAAGATAATTTAAGGAGATAAAAGAGAAATAAATTCAAACTTTTTAATAATTCTTGCTTAAAACGTTCCTGGATCATTTTTTTAATGTTCGTGTTTCTTCAATTATTGCAATAAATACTATATATATAAATAAAAAGATGAAGTGTTTTGATGACATCCTCTTTCTACATTTTTGTTTCAACAACCTAAAATACTAAAAAGGCGTTGGTCACATGTTTCCACTCCTCTGATAGGAAACTGTTTTTTATTTCCTCTACATTCAGAGGAGAAAGAGTGAAACCACAAACAAGTTACGTCAGAGTCCCACGGAAAGCAGGAAGACAGGTGGAGTGCTTCCCTGCAGCCTCCTCCCCCCCCCCCCCCTCTGCCTGCAGGTACAGATCAGGCTGCATGTCCTTACATGGTGGGAGGAGGTGAGCAGGTTTTTTCACAGCTTCCCTCCGGAACAGAGACGACACCTTTCATATGAACCTCGAGCTGCTGACAGTCCCACACACTGTGCTTCACCTCTGTGTGACTACTGACACGGATCTCTACCACATCTCTGGCCATGACCGACACCAGGTGAGTTCACTATATCCTCATTCTGCAGCTTTAAGTGGACCGAACAACAGGCGTCGCCATGACACCCTCTAGTTTTTACTGTTCCTCGATTTCCCTTTTGACTTTTGACAGCGTTAGAAAACGTCTCTTCATAGTCTTAGTATTAGAATAGGATCAAGATAAATAAGTTAACTCAATATTTACTTATTTACCTCTATTATGTAACTCAAACATGAGATGTTTGACCATTAATGGACAGAGAATCAACTGTTTTAATGATTTGATAATTGATTACGTGTTAAAAAACTATCTGAAGCTAAATACATTTGTTGGTTTCCTGCTTGTGAAATGTTACATGTTTTGGTGGTTTACCGAGTCATTTGAATATCGCGTGTGACTGTTGAAGGCAAACAAGTCATTTGAATAGGTCAACATAGACTTTGAACATTTTGTGATGAATGTTATTCACTGTTTACATGTATATAATAGTTTAAGTTAAGTTAAATGATTAGATTAAATGTAAATAATAGGCTAGGGGAAATACTTAATACCTGATTAAGCTTAGGGCTGCGTCTAATGTTTTTTTCCGAACTGAATAAACTGACAAGAATCTTCTTTAATAACTAATCTTGTTTAACAAAATGTACAAGTTGATAGTTGTACGAGAATAGTGAAAAATGCCCATTGCTCTTTTCAAAAACCTTATTTCTCATTTATGGCAACCAACCCTCTAACACCCAAAGTTCAGTTCCGTTTATTTTAAGACAATAAAAGCGAGCAGTCGCTGCCAAGGCCCAACAGTCCAAATTGCACACACTCATAAATATCAATTAAATATGAGAGATTGCTTAATCAAGATCCATGAATTATTCCCTCGGAAAGCATTATGACTGAAAGTGCCAGAAGTTCAATGCAAAACAATGTAGTTGTTGTGGTCAACTGGACCAACACAGCAGGAACTTGAATAATGATAATGAATAATAACTAATAAACTATCGTGTGTGATGTTGTTTCCTTCTTCCACAGTCTCCCCACCGTGGAAACACATACAAACAAACAAGGGCCCAATAACGGCCAGTTGATCTTTGTGCCTCACAAGGACACGATCCGACTGCTGGAGGTTTTCGTGAAGCGCAGCCTCAGCGTCAACGATGGGTCGCTGCCGAGTAAGAGGAATCAGAGGAAAGAAAAGTGGGTGACAAAAAAAGAGAGACGACACTCCAGCGACCCGTCCCTTCACCCGGCCGACGGATTCAGCAAAATTGGGACCTTTTCTCCAGTCGGACCCTGCGCCGATCTGCCTGCCACGTTTCACAAAGAACCAGAGAAACAGAAGAAAAGGTCAAAGAAGAACAAGAAATCCACGTTTTGGAAAAACATAGTGGGCTTTTTTTCCGGGAAGAACAGCGAGGACAAAGATGAGGAGCAGGAGAGCGCTACAGAGCCGTCCAGGGACTCCACGCTGGATCCGGCCTCCGAGGCTACGATCACCTGCCTGCCCACAGCTCCAGCAGCTTCACCGAAGAAGTCCTCAAAGAGAAAGTCCATAAAAAGAAGGTTCTCGAAGAGGCGCATTTCTCTGATAAAACCAAACAGGCCTGGGAAAGATCTCATCGCTGCTGACATCGGTGACTTTGAAGGTAAACTTCAGGATTCAATGGATAAATGAACTGTTTGTGTTTGATAGAAGAAAAGACAAATTTTACCCATCAGTGTTTTGGGGATTGAGATGAATAACTGACTGTTGCTTTGCAGCTGTGACGAGCGTGGAGCCGACGTACGCGTACTACGAGAAGGTGTCGGAGGAACTGGAAAAGATTGTCCTGGAGGTCAAAGACAAAGAGGAAGTTCGGGCTCTGTCAAATGGTGAGAAACAGTTTCTCTTTACTCTCATGAAACCCCCGGTGAAGTGTGGAAAATGTCACAATCAACTAGTTTCTCTGCTTGATTTAGTTTGTGACCGTTTTGTGGAATTTCTCATCCTCCTGTCTTCACTCTGATTTGCATTTTTGCAGGTTGCACATTATTCTCCCGCAAAATTCGATGAATATCCGCTCATTAATTTAATTAAAGAGCTAAAACTTTATTATAACAATAGATTCTGGTATCATGAGTTGTTCTAAACGTTAATTACACTTTCTCCTCTCTCTGTTTTGTCTCAGAGGAAGTGATCAACAGGATCATTGCTTTGACAAAGGAGGAGGGTGACGCCATAAACAACAAGGTTGGTACACGCTCCTGTTGTGGAGCTAACTGCAGGTTTATAAGTTCTTATTGTCTGGTTGTTTGTAAAATAATGCTTTTAGTAAATTAATCAGATCAAAGTTAGGTCTCATGTATTCTTAACAGTTTTCTAAGCATCTTGCAAAGCTCCAGGAAAACAGTTTGCTGTGGTAATAACAGAAGTGAAAGTTTTAAAAAGAGCACGTGAAAAGGTTAAGAGAGTAAAACTGAAAGTGCTGCTGTGCAAAACCAAACAGCATGTCATGTGACTGCTGCTCTGCATGTATCCCTGTTAAAAGAACTGTGAGGCTGCAACAATTTGTCAACACAGAATCAACAACTTTTGAAAATGTAATATTTTATCAAAACTGAATGTATGTTTATGCACCAAGTTACAAACAATCATGAATCCGCAACCAGGTCCCGATCCACAACAAAGTTGTATTTATTCTTTCTTGACCCACACTTCATCCTTCCACTAAATTTCATGGTAATCTGTCAGTTTTTGCGTAATCCTACTAACAAATGCCGATGAAAACCTCCTTGGCAGAGGAGAAACCAATGAATTTGTGACATCCTCTTGGGATTTAATACATTTTTCACCATAGATATATTAATTATGAAAAAAAGATCTGCAGATTGATCAATAGTGAAAGAAAAAGCATGATATTGGCGTATTTAAATGTATGATTGTGAAATGCTGCTGCAAAGTGCTGACAAACGTCATTGAAGCATTGAGCTGGAATGCTCTTGAAATGTCATGTGATGAGCCATCATCTTCATTTAACCTGTTTACAACCGGAAAAAATGATTTTACAGGCACAATAATGTTTTTACTCTCACCATAAATGTTTATGAGCAGTGGCAATATACTGGATTTACTGACGGCCATGTTCCCCTCATCTCCTCCAGTTGAAGGATAACGACGCCCTGAACAACTTCTTCCAGGGGATGTCCTATTCTTCCTTCCAGACACTGGCCGACGCTTATCTGCAGAAGGAGGCAACGCCCACCCACAATCCTCCCACCCTGCTGCCCACAGCGCCCGAGCTGATCAACCTGGCCTTCACGCTCGACTTCACGGCCATGGTGGCCGGGCTCTCCAGACAGGACACAAGTTACATTACAAGACTGGGGTACCGCTATCTACAGGACAGATTCGAATACACTCAGGTGAGAGTCTGAGATGGAAGGAAATGGAGGAGAGGACGAAGCTAAACATTAGAAAGTAGATAACTGGAATGATGTTTTTATATTGTTTTTAAAGAGGACATCCAGTATTTGTCAATCTGAGCCCTATGTGTAAATGAATGGTGCTTAATCACAACACATTTTTCGTGGAGTCGCAGTTGAATAAATAGTAGCCACAATCTACTGGATGGATTCATTCACACACACACACACACAGGGTTATAGGCATCAGGTCAAGGGTGAAAAATACCAGAATTCCCATCTAACCCATGTGACCAGTCGCAGAGGAGGTATTAAAACTCTTGTTCTCTTTTTGCAGGCGTGTACAGATCATCCATGGTCCGACACTGACGACTGAAACTCAAGAACAGAACCACACTTCAGCTTGTCTCAGCTCTGCCCATGTGGCTTGACGACGTGCTGCAAGCATCACATCCCTTTACAAACTTTTTAAAAACAGAAGAGCCGCTTTTAAATCCACGCACAAGCACAAATACTCTCCGTTTTTCAAACTGAAACTGTTTTTAGGCGACAACCCTTACGCAACAAGCAGTTGAGCGGCTTTGGAACATTTCAGCTTGTTGGGTTTTTCCAAGGTGAAGAAGTGTTGACTCAAGGCCTCCACCTGTCACCTCTGTCCCAGAACACGCTGCAGTATTTCCCCATCACGGATGAACCCGGTTCTTCTGTAATGGCCGTAAAGATGTGATGCTCAAATCAAACATTCAATAACAATACGTTTTTGTACATTGATTTCGTGATCATCCAAATGAGCACTGTGAGAACTGTTCATGTACATAAGCCGGACTGTGCAATATGTTTTTACATTTCTAGGATTTAGGTAAAGTGTATTTAATAGAATTACAATGTGAAATAACTGTTAATGTTTGTTGATATGAGTGCTGGCATTCATATTACACATGCAAATTAAACAATATCTTTTAGTGTAACTTTACTTTTTGTCATCCTTGTCACACTTTATTCTTCGGTAATTGAACTTTTCCTCTCCATACCCGTGGCGAACTTCTGAACACAGGCCTCAGTGATGCATTATCTTATCCTCACCTCATCAGTTAAAACCGCAATCTTCCTGCTCACACATTTGTATTCTCTAGAAATCGAAGAGAAGATGTTATCTCATGGAATGAGTGGTGTCAGACAGCCGCAGGCGGGTTTGGACTTGTTCAGGAGGGGAGAGACTTGTAGATGGGAGGATTTCTTCAGAATCCAAAGCTTTTGTGAGCTCGAAAGAAAAATGTGTCCTTATCTGAGGTCAGGACCCCCCCCCCCCCCCCCCCCCCCACCATGGTTAGCAGATACATTTCAAGGCTCATAAAACAAAAAACTTTTCCCTAAATTTGTCTCTTTTCTTGGTTAATTGCTGCATATGTTTTACGTCCATGTGTATTTTGAACGCAATATCTCAAGAACCACTTGAGGGAATTTCTTCAAATTTGGTTCAAACGTTCAGTCGGACTCAATTATGAACTGATTTGAATTTAGTGGTCAAAGTCACAGTGAAGTTATGTGAAACACAAAAATATGAAACATGCTTTTGGTCATTTGAACTCAACATCTCAGGAATGCTTTCAGAGAATCCTTTCAAATGTTCACTTAGACTCACGGATGATCTGATTAGATTTCAGTGTTCATGGGTCATGGTGGCATCACATGAGTGGACTGTCACTGCACTGTTTGGTGGAGACACCCAACCACAGGGTGGTAATTCTAGTTTGCGTCATGTTTTCTGGTAGAATTATGTAACTAGTACCAGGGCTCACAAACAACCAGAGCATAGTTTTAAGACGTAAGCACCTTAAAGGTTAGGAAACGCTGCTCTTTTAGAAATATGTAGGAAACCGGGCGTGTAGAGATTAGAGCAATTAACACAACTATGGTTCTGCCACACCCCTGTTGTCTTGGAGCGTTCGTCCTGACAAGCACAGACAACAGCCTGCAGCATGAGAATGTGTTTTTTTTGGAAGTACATTCCTGCAGAACTTTCACTGAAATCATGCAACCACATGCAGATTGTGTGTTGATCAGTGTTTTGAAATAAATAGAGGACATGAAGTAAAAATGGCGTCATTCACATGCATTTAGAATATTGCGGGCGTTGTGAACAACTTATATAATAGACTCCTGGTGTCAAGGCTGACGGATAACTATGGGATGGAATGTGACAGTGTGTCTCACCTGTGGAACAGGTTTCTCTGCAGGCAGGGGACCTTTCAGACTAGACACAGGACCGCCTGAAGATCTTATCAGATCTAATGAGTTCACACAGGATTATTGTGCAGCGCGGTGCAATGCAACACAACACATGCACTCAACTTGAACAAGTGAGAAGAGGCAGGCAGAGGAAACCAGTTAGTGATCACAGCAGGCCAGGTACAGCAGGGCTGTTAATCTAACTGGTGTAAATAATAATACACTGAATGTAAATGGTCCTTTTCACAGCATAGAATGCAGCTCAAGGGTCTTTACATAAAACAGAACAGAAGCTTAAAAACAGAACAAATTGAACAGAGAAACCAAATCATTCCACAAAAGAAAACGACAATGACACTCAGTAGAGCACAAACGTCAGCCAAGGCCCAACAGACCCCTTATGAAACCACTTTTAAATTCACTAGAAACGGATTCTATTTAAATCTGCGACAAATCGCACACATTCATAAATATCAGTCCCCTAAAATATGGGGAATTATTCTCAGAGGCATCAATGGAAAAGTCCAGTAGATCTTGTTGTTGGGACACGGTTTTAGTGAAACCAGACTTCGGCCTGAAGCCGCATGTCCCTCCAGGACTCAGTCTCCCAGGGGCCATCAAAATCCTGAAGCCGCATGTCCCTCCAGGACTCAGGCCATCAACGTCCCAGAGGTGTGCAAACCCCCCTCTTACAAACCATCCCAACATACTGACAGCTTGGTGGAGGTAAAGAATTCTCTTCATTTTTTCCCTCTGAGTGAAGGTGACGTCTGAAGCTCTTGCTCATTGGTCTGGACCCACATCCAGGAGACCAACAGGTGACGTGCTGGGTGGCAGGAAACAAATCAGGTCGGGTTTGTTTTGAGGAATACTAACGAAGGGTTCGGTGATTAAACGAGCTGCCGGGAAATCAGAGCTGAATTAAAATGAAATTTCAAAAGATGAATTGTGATTTGATTGATGATTCACGTCTCAATGTACAAACACCGAGTCAGCTTCAGGCTGACGCACAGTCCTGACTCACTGCAGAAAACCACAGGAGTCTAGCTATTCAAGGTGTTTGTTTAGCACCGTGTCACAACATAGATTATGTCGAAGCACTTTTCACAGTGACGTCGAGACCTCGAGAAACTCAACAGGTCTCACAGTGAGAAAAAGATAGGGGAGAGAAGAGGGAAAGAACAGGAAGTGTTGCATAACCATCGTATTAAAGCACAGTCAGTTATAATGAGAACGATAATAGTGGTGGTTATAGATGTAATGATGTTAGTAATGATAGTAGCGAAAATAATGCAGCACCAGTTAATGATAGTAGTAGTTTAATGATGACAGTAAAAGTAATATTTGAGTAGATCTGGATCCTTCTTCACATTAAAAGTTCTGTTTCACCCTAAAGTCTCTGTAAACACCAGGATTCCACACAGCAGCCATTATTAACACTTGGTAAAAACGTGGACCAGATAAACAGGTTTAACTGTGTCAACCTTCTGATGTAAATACGGAAACTTTGATAAACACTGTGACCTCTTTGTCAATAGACATTTTTCTTTGAAAGGCTGGAAACAGTCGATTCTGTGAATTGACAGCGACATGTTAGCATTTACCGACACAGCTGAAAAAATTCAAGTGGAGAAATAAAAAAATCATTCAAATATAGGCCGGGTTTAATGTGTTTTCAGGTCATGTAAAAAAACAGACCGTTACTACTAAACCTTTACTGAGGTTGTTCACTACATAAGATAACAGCTGACACTCAGTCAAGTGTGAAGTGACGGCAGGTTCCAAATCTGTTTTCAGGTTTTACAGTGAGTCTTCCTTTGTGTTTGGATCATTGCTTTGTCCCTTTAAGCCCGTGGCATCATGTGACTCAGGAATCTGAGCAGCAGCAGGACAGACTGAACACATGCTGGGTCTGGATTGCCCAATCGTGACGGGTCGTCCAGTCTGGACTATTTCTAGCAACGAGCTTTCAACATCTCGGCACTGAAGGCTAGACAGGTTTATTTCTAGAACATTTACCGGTAGCAGAGTGTATTTCACTTATGCACAGTCATAATTTGTAAGATCTACTTAAAACCAATAAAAAGGACAAAAACAAAACGTGATTTGTGTAAACCTTTTACATTTTTATTGCTTTTTAAACGCGGAGAAGGCAGTTTAATCAAAGAGTCCAAAGCCCATGTCTTCGTCTGACTCTTCAGATTCCTCTTTCTTCTCTTCCTTTTTCTCTTCCACTGGAAAACAAGGCAGAAAAAGAAAAGAGTCAATACTACAGAAAACTGTCAGCAGCACTTTTCAGGAGCTCCAATATTCAGTTTAATCTTGTTAGCAAAAAACATCTTCTTTTCATAGCTTAAGACAAGACAGCATTAATGTCATTTAACCCCAACAACATGCAATACCAATGGTGATATTATATATATTGAATATAATTTGTTTTGAATATCTTTTTCTTAAATTTTAAGTTTTCATTGCCTAAAACTAGACTTAATAATTATATCTTTCTTTGAAGATAAAAAATAAAATGCCCAAACCTTTAGTCAACTAAAACTTATCTAACAAACTAAAAAGAACATTTGGCTCAGGGCAGCTGACTAAATTAATTCATTTGAGAGCGCATCATCATAATGTGTAATACTGAAATAAACTATGTCAAATAATCCTACAGGAGCTGAAAAACATGAATTTAAGCTGAGAATCTAATATATATATTCTTACCAGCAGCAGGCGCAGCCACAGCTCCGGGGGCCCCGGGGCGGTGGCAGCAGCAGCGGCGGCAGCCGGAGCCGCTGTAGCACCACCTGCTGGTACAGAGGCTAACTTTGAGAGGCCTGTGGAAAAAAGAGAGAAATACAATTTTAGTCATGTTCAATTTACAAAAACTTGAAATCTTTAGCCGTGTTAATTCAGGGTCTTTTACCTGAGTTCATGACTTCATTGAGATCTTTTCCATTGAGCTCAGTAATGACCTGCCGAGAAAAATACAAGATTTACTTCAGATACATAACATTTCACTGTACAAGAATCAGACCTTATTTTTATTTTTTTTTTAAAGTGCTTAAATATAATTTTAACGGATGTACCTTGTTCAAGCGTTCGTCATCGGCCTCGATTCCCACGCTGCCCAAGATGGACTTGATTTCCTTTGCGGAGGGGCTGGTGTTTCCACCGAGCACAGCCAGGAGGTAAGCGGCCACGTAACGCATTCTGCATCGACAGAAGAGAAACAGGGGACGGGTGAATAATGTGTGTGAGTTTGTGACGCTGACATCGACTGCGAAATTTAAAAGACAGAATGATGCCACACGTCTCAACTTTTGTGTTTTAACCTTCAGGAGCCTTGTTTTTCAGTCTTTAAGTTCAGGCTGAGTTTACCAGCGTCTAAAATAAATAGGTCAATAATTATTAGTTGAGCATCCGATATTGATCAGCAGCCGTATTGATAATCAATTAATGATTTTCAAGGGCTAAATTGTCAAAGTGCCAGTCCCCACTTTTCATATCACTTAAATAACAAGGATTAGCTGCTAATCTATTTCTAACCTGAATATCTTTGGGTTTTTGAGTCTTGGATAAACTCAACAAGCATCATGAAAATGTTTTTGGACACTTTAATGATGCAAAAAGATCATATTAATAATCAGTCAGAAGAAGATTCATTTATTTAAATGATTGTCAGAATTCAACAAGAATTGATGTTAGCAGTGATTTTAGTTGCTGGGGAGGGCGATTCTTTCTTTATCATTTACTCAGCTAATAACTATTCACTTTAAACAAATTCACACCATTTGTTTTATGCAACAACAGAAACAAAACTGTTAAAAAATAGAAATGTGAATGGAGATTAGGTTTCTGCAAAACAATATTTTATTTAATGAAATAATTTCAGCTCTAAATGTGGTATCGACAAGAGCATATTAAAGAATATATATACTATAGGAGTTTTTAACATATCTATTTATAGTATCTGAAGGACTCCATATAAACAACCTGTCATTCTCAAATGTCCACAATCACCACTAGGGGGGCTGGACAAATGCTTTTCCATTTTAGCAGGTTTGTTGTTTACCTTTAAGAATCACATAATAACAATGTGATGTACACACAGAGTACACAGTGTTATACACAATAAACACAAGTATTACTTATGATGAGTACTATCAAACTACTGTGTTGATCTTGCAGGGAGGACACATTTAGCCTGAGCTAGCGTTAGCTTGGGAGGACACATTTAGCCTGAGCTAGCGTTAGCTTGGGAGGACACATTTAGCCTGAGCTAGCGTTAGCTTGGGAGGACACATTTAGCCTGAGCTAGCGTTAGCTTGGGAGGACACATTTAGCCGGAGCTAGCGTTAGCTTGGGAGGACACATTTAGCCTGAGCTAGCGTTAGCCTGGTTGTCTGTGGACGAGACGATGTTAAACGTCGGTCCCACGCGGACATGAGGACGATGATACGAGGGTAAGTGTTTGTATTTAACGGTGTGCGGATGATGGAGCGGCGGCTCCTCCAGCAGAGAAACACCCGGTTAGCGGTGACACCTCGGAGCCGACAGAGGCAGCATGGCGGCCGCTGTCAGTCTGCCCGTGTGTCCGCCATTAAGGCTCTCTGCTCCGGCTGCGTCACTCCCAGTAAAAAAGCAACACAGCAGCAGCTCGTGTCGCATCGTAAACAACGTGAATAACAGAATAACGGAGACACGCGTGGGTTTTTCTCGTTCACTTACTTTAAGTCTAATCAGACACGAAACGTGGGTCACGCCAGGAACTGTGGGAGAAGGGAGGGGGCGGTGCCGGAAAGTGGAGCGCCGAGAACGGGGAGCTGCGATTTCATTGGTCCGTTCGGGTGGGTGACAGGCGCCTACGTCATCGCTTCAGCAACCAGGCTTTTATTTTGTTGTGCCATAAAAACATCAACATCCAAGAAAGTTATATATATATATTATATGGGATATTTATTTAATTATGGTTATAGATGTAATGATGTTAGTAATGATAGTAGCGACAATAATGCAGCACCAGTTAATGATAGTAGTAGTTTAATGATGACAGTAAAAGTAATATTTGAGTAGATCTGGATCCTTCTTCACATTAAAAGTTCTGTTTCACCCTAAAGTCTCTGTAAACACCAGGATTCCACACAGCAGCCATTATTAACACTTGGTAAAAACGTGGACCAGATAAACAGGTTTAACTGTGTCAACCTTCTGATGTAAATACGGAAACTTTGATAAACACTGTGACCTCTTTGTCAATAGACATTTTTCTTTGAAAGGCTGGAAACAGTCGATTCTGTGAACTGACAGCGACATGTTAGCATTTACCGACACAGCTGAAAAAATTCAAGTGGAGAAATAAAAAAAATCATTCAAATATAGGCCGGGTTTAACGTGTTTTCAGGTCATGTAAAAAAACAGACCGTTACAACTACTAAACCTTTACTGAGGTTGTTCACTACATGAGATAACCGCTGATACTCAGTCAAGTGTGAAGTGACGGCAGGTTCCAAATCTGTTTTCAGGTTTTACAGTGCGTCTTCCTTTGTGTTAGGATCAGGCTTTTATTTTGTTGTGCCATAAAAACATCAACATCCAAGAAAGTTATATATATATATATTATATGGGATATTTATTTAATTAGATTTATTTTAGTTTAGAAACACCATATGTTACATATCTATAATTTTAAAACTAAGCTAAATGGATCCATGATGACTGTGTAGAGTGTCAACACTAAGTGACTCCAAATAAAAGAAGAGAAATACATTAAAACATCAACTACACGTTGTTTTTCTTCATCTTTATCATCTATTCATATTTAAAACCTACATTTCACTTAATTTATTGTTGTATCATTTCGTGAAGCACTTTGTAACTTAATTGAAAAGTGCAATTACATTTTAGTGCCATATATTACACAATTTAGTAGCACTTAAAATGGCACTTACTTATAGCACTTTGTAGTTTTGCTTTTTTGAAGAAATTGTATTTTCTCTATTCTTGTTGTTCTGGGTTTGTACCCTTATGGTTGAATGCACTTATTGTAAGTCGCTTTGGATAAAAGCGTCAGCTAAATGAAATGTAATGTAATGTAATGTGTTGACCTCTGTAAAGTTCTGTAGGATTTGGTGGATTTATTGTCCAACTGATTATGTTTTGAAATACTAAACACGAATGTTCAAATATTCTCAATACCTTTTAACTCAGGATATAAGTATGAGGAAATTAGCCAATCGTTTTTGGATTTATAACAGATAAATAAATAAAACAACAACAGAGTCTCAATTTAGAGGATTTTCATTTGTTAAAATCTGGTGGAACTTTATCATCCATCATTTTTAATTAATCAAATTACACCACAAACAACTAAAGAAGGCCTCACTTGCACCAGACAGTGAGGACATCTCACACATCTGAATTCCATCAATTCAAGTGGAAATAATGAATAAATTAATTGAGGCCTAATGTTTCAGGCTTAATCACATTACTGAGGTCATTTTCAAATCATCATTAAGCTAATGGGAAGTTTCTCTTTTTCCCTGTTGTTTTTTGGATTTTTCAAGCAATATGAATATTGTGATGAGCATTTGTCCCAATTGATATTTGCGTGAAATATGATAAAGATCGTGATAAATCAATTATCATATGGACAGAAAATAATCTGTTGTAACTATTTTCATAAAAATGTCTCAAATGGCAAAAAAAGACATTGGACAAGTTTGATCAATATATGATTAAGTTTGTCTGTTTATCAGTAACTCAGAGACCAGTAAAGTAATCCAGTGGGACTGATGGGCTGTTGTGACTTCATGTGCTTAAGTAAATGATATCTAGTAAGAACCACGTCGCTCAAAAATAAAGTTGAAGTGAAGCACGTAATAAAATAATCAAAATACATTAAAAGTGTGTGGTTAATGATTAAAGTTGATTGAGTTTGGTAAAACATTGTATTTCCCCTTTAAGTTAACACTCTATTGTCCATTCACATGGAAAACCTTTTGCATCACATGCTGTAACTAACTGACATTCTCTACCTGCTCTGATACTAATTTGAAATTGAAATTGTATTTAATAGAGAACAATGTATGAAAGATTTCTAAAAGTACCATAACATGCACAAAGAAGCACAAAGAAGCACAAGGTGGAAATGGAGTTGCCACACATCTTTGGTTAAGTGTACAGAAGGACAGAAAGATAACTCAGTTAATTGCATACATTATTTATTTGAATTCAGTCAGTGACAAAAGTAAAGTTGATGAATGATTTTTGCATCACTGTCTCTTTAGTTGAGATGTGGTTACACATTGATTATTATCTGGGCCTTTGAAAAACCACATCCCCTGAAAACATCATAGAGAGCACAACTGGGATCATCCCACGGACAGATGTATTTTCTCACTACAGTTCAGCCCGCTCCTCCTGTTTCTCCTGCGTGAAGAGCCAGTTGAACACAAAGACCAATGAATCCGTCACAAACTCTACAATCTTCGCCACGTTCGTCACGTACCACATTTTAAAGCCAAACTCTGCCACCAGCATAAGCATGAAAATGACTAATATCACAAGGAAGGTGCGGTCAATGTAATAGTTTGCTTTCTCTCTGAAGGTCCACTGCTCCCAAGGTCTCGCATGCCGAGATTCGGTGTACGCGTTGAAGTGTTGCAAGAGTCGCTCCTCGTCGTCCATCTCTTCCTCTGGAGCTTCCAGGTCTTGGTCGGCCTCTGCTTCATCTGAATCGGCCATGTTATTGTGGTTTGGTGCTGCAAATAAAGTTTCCTCTGAGAATATTCAAATCATCAAAGCATAATTGCTTTTGTGTCTTTTCTAAAACGTCACACATTTCTTGTAGTTGTCTGGGGATGAAAATTAAAGGTCTTACCTCAGAGCAGATTAGTTTAGGATGACGATAGGAACAAGACAAAAATAGAGACTCCTGGCTTTGGTCTCCACACCTACATCATGCGTGTGCCTCTTCAGAATTCGGTAGGCCACCAGCCACAGGTAGAGGTAGTAAATGCCAGATCGGTTTCGTGGAACCGACCTCACTAAGACGAGGGCTGAGGATTAGACCACACTCAGCAGTTTCAAATCCCTCAGCGAGGATGAAGGTGACAGATGGTAAAATACGCATTGATGTATTTGTGTGGCAGGGACAGACAGAGAGAAAGAGGGGTGCACAGAATTTAACAAATATTGTGGAGCTGTCAGGAAATACACAAACCTGGTGGTTTAAACACATCGAAAGACATTTAAACATCAATCTCCTGAACCAGATTTGACCCCTTTCACCTCCACCGAGGAGATTATGTTTTCACTCATGTCCATTTCTTTGTTTGTCAGTGGGGTTATGCAAAAAAAAACGGCTTTCCACAAAACTTGGTGTAAGGTGCATGAGCCAAGAAAGAACAATCATTTAAAATAATCCAGAGTTTTTAATTACTTTCTTTAACAATCCGAGATAAGGCATCTTTTATTGTTGTTGTTTTTAGTTTCACCATTTTTTAATGCAAAATGCATCAATCGTGGGACTAATATCAAGGAGTGTGTGCAATTTGGTGCAGCTCAATTGACTATATAAGGGGACTGTTGGGCCTTTGCAGAGGTATCCGCTCCACTGAATGCCTTTATGTATGTGATTGGAAGTAGTGGGAGTGAAACCAGGCAGAAGTCAAACCGATGACAAAGCAGAACTTGCACAGCTTCAGCAGAAGCTTTGGAGTTTAGAGGATGAATAAATCACATCCAGCCTTAATGCTCTGTGGGTAATTTACACAAATGCCTCAGAGCCCTTTTTTCCTCCCTTTGCCACAGCTATTGAAATATGGCAGAAACAAACTGAATTAGCTGAAGAGGTGCCTGCATCCTGTGATTAGGACTGACGGCCGAACTGCTTTGATGTTACCGGTGTGTTTCATTTGGTTCAGTAACTTCACTGTGAATATGCTTTATATGTGAATATGTAACCAATGCATCTTCCCATTCTGACTCCGATGCTTATGGTTTACTTTTGCAAACTAATTCAGTTCGCAAAATCGAATGTCATTTTTAGCCATGCTAGCACCGTGTCGGTCAGTCAATTCACCACTGTCGGTTCTGACCAACATTTCTCAACAATTGTGTGATGGAGTTGCCGTAAAAAGTTCCTTAGGATTCCCTCAATATATTTACAATGTTTTAATGTTTAGACTCAATCTTTTAAAATGTATTCAAACTTTTGTAAATGTGAAATAATGAACATAAGATGCCATGTTTATTCTGACGATGCTTTTGCTTCTGCAAACTAACTCAATGCGCTAAATCTCATCTTATTTTTATTCATGACAGAACCCTGTTGCTCAGCCACTCCACCACTTTGAGCCCGACTGAAACATCTTAACAACTGTTCTTTAAGTTGCCGTGAAATGATTTCAAAGATTTGCTTCTACAAACCAGCTAAACTAAAGTTGATTGGTGCTAATTATCAAATGTTAGCATGCTAACATAGCAAGAAACTTAGTAAGTTTGACACCTACTTAGCATTGTCATTGTGAGCATGTTAGCATTTAACTCAAACACAGAGTTGTTGACTTGGCTGCAGACTTGTTCAAAATGTATTGAAAGTGTTGTAAATGTGAAATAATAAAGATTAGCATATAAATGAAGTAGTTTATTCTGTAGAACTTACTGACAAGCTTTTTGAACATGAAATGCTTGTCGTATTACTTATGTTGACATACATATTATAATTCAATATGAATCGATTAAGAAGACTTTGAGAGAGAGAAAACTAATTCATGCAGAATGATGGGGGGATTTTTTTGTTTTCCTTGATGGCAGAATCATTTTCTCAGACAAATGGGAATGAGTCAGAAATTAATGTTTCATGACTCAGCTGAGTGCTTTGGTGTCTCTGCTAATGGGTTGATATGCCAAATATCGCATAATCCCAAGATCACTGCACCGCCTCACTGTGAGTGATGAACTCAGAAAATCTCCAGTCCTCGTTACAGGTTTACATCCACTTTCTTCGTCAGGGCTGGTGTTCTGTTGGGGCACAGGGTGGGCTCTGCAGGTTTACATAAGATGCAGCGGCGAGTGATCCGCACCAGTGTAATTCGGAACCGCTTTATCCTGAACGCATACACCATTGGGTTGAGGGCTGAGTTCACGTGGGACATGAAAATCCCCACGTACATGGCAGACTTGGGTATGTCACACTTTGGGCAGAAGAAGTCGATGCAGTTCATAATGTGTATCGGCAGCCAACACACGGCAAAGAGGAAGACCACCAAGGCCAGTGATTTGGCCAGCCTCAGCTCCTTCCGATAGTACCGCTCTCCGTCGCACGTGGCCTCTGCACGCCGGTTAAGCTGCTGCCGGATCACCCGGAAGATCTCGGTATACAGAGCGATCATTATGGTCAGCGGTACCACCACCCAGCCAAAGAAATTGAAGTACACCATGTAGTCCATCCTCATGACCGTGGTGAACTTGCACACAATTTGGCTGGAGTCGCTGAGGTTCCCTTGAGCTTCACGGTTATTCCAGCCAAACATTGGAACCAATCCAGTGAGGACGGAGAGGATCCAACACAGACAGACTGCCACATAGGCTCTCCCCTGGGTCACGATGGTGTTGTACCTGGATAAAACAGACCACATGTCGAATGGGAAAGGAAGAAAGACCTTTTAATTACCTTAATGCACATATACATTTCTTTGGCATTTGACTGGCATTTTCCTTGAACAAATGCCAGTCCCTTGATTTTTCTTCTGAAGCGTTTTTCTTGCGTGCAAGCTGTAGACGTCAGGTTCCAATGGATAAACACAAAGTTGCATGGGTAGCTGCCAGATCCCTGCACAATCTGTGCCTATGTCAGGAATCTAGGCAGAAAGGAACATTTTCATTTGCTTAAAAGCTTTTGATGGGCAGCCCATTGATTTACTTTAAACCAGGCAATAATATATTGTGCCATGTCAGGCATCAACGCTAAAAAACGCCTCCGGTTGATTTACTCACTGGAGGATAAAATGTGCATTAACACTTATGATACTACGGCCAATGAAGGAGTGAGGTGAGAAGCTTTCTGTACTATTACTACTACTACTACTACTAATACTACTACTACTACTACTATCTGTTGTTCAACTTTAGAAAACATCTTCATCATAAAATTCAGGGGTTTTGTCATTAATTGAACTACTATGTACTTCCATGGACACTTTATATTTTTAATTTTTAATATAGTTTATAGTTGTATAAAACATCTTTATTTCTACAGTCACTTTATATTTTTAATATAGTTTATAGTTGTATGTGTAAAGCCAATTGCAATGTATGTATGTTCAATGTATGTATGTTATTGCTACTGGATGCTTGAATTTCCTTCGGGATGAATAAAGTATCTATCTATCTATCTATCTATCTATCTATCTATCTATCTATCTATCTATCTATCTATCTATCTTATTCTGAGGGAATACTAAGACATTTTCACGATTTTGTGTCACATTACCAATTGATTTATTGTAAAACGAGGCAAATGGATATATGTCAATAACGCATTGCAGACCGTGAAGAGTTTGGAGCATTAAAGGAGCCTCAAATTGACTGGAAGCAATCATCACCGGCAAGAGATTATGTTACTGCTATCAATTATGAATATTTTATTGTTCCCGATACTTCGACGTCAATACATCATCCATCAAACAACACCGAACAAACAAATCCTCTCTTTTCTTTGGTTCATGTTAAAAACCAGCTAAATGACATTATTCAAAGTCCAACTTGTTCTTTTTAAGACGATTCCTCACCTGATGGGAATCTTGACTCTGAGATATCTGTCGATGGCGATGGCCAGCAGCGAGAGGATGGAGCTCTGGGTGATGATGAGCAGCAGGCAGGAGAGGAAGAGGCAGGTGTAAAACTCAGTGTTAAATCCCAGGCTGATGATGATGGCCAGCGGGATGACCAGAGCTCCCACGGCGATGTCAGCCACCGCCAGAGACACGATGAATGAGAACGTGGTGTCGCGGAGAGCCCGGTTCACACACACCACCAGCACCACCAGCACGTTCCCCAGCACAGAGGCCAGGGCAATAGCCGACTCTATGGAGATGTACATCATGTCCACATGCTCCTGAGCCTTGATGCCAGGAGAGGACGACATTCTCACTGTTCGCAGGTCTCACTTACCTTTGGTCAGATTGTGAAAAAATGTAAATTGGTTGTTGAAACTTCTTGACTCCACTTTGGGTTTTGCCTCAGATCAGAAACATCCTCCATTGTGTGTAGATTCAGCTGAAAGAAGTGTATTCTTTACACATATGTACACAACAGTGCCACCTCAGGATGCTGAACGAATCCTCCACATGCTCAGGCTCCGCACAAGACTAGATACCAGAGCATGACATTCTCTCTGTTTTTCACTCCCTCTCTACTCTGTAAAGAGCAAGTCATAAAATCGAGGGGAGGGACTCTGCTTTCTGCAGCACCCTGCAGCAGCGCTTCGACTCCTATTCAGAATATTTGCATCGCTGTTAAGTCTTTAAGTGTTAATTGTGGTTTTTATTTAGATAATGACTGATGGCATGCTGCTGTTTGCTATAAGGATGTTAAATATAACACGTGTTCAACAGAACATGGGAATACAGTTGTGTTTGAGAAATAGTGTGAGAAATTATTGACACGCTTAATCCTCAACCACACAATATCCTGCAAACTGCACATGCACGTGTATCTTCTCACAAAGCTATCACCAAAGATAAAGGGATGCTGATAAAACGTTCTTTTCCTGCGCACTCACACGTCAATGAAACCACAGCTTGTCACGTCTACCTCCACCAAGGAGGTTATTTTTTGCCCCTCCCCGTTTGTTTATTGGTTGGCTTGTTTGTCAACTAAAAACTTGGGCCAAGAGAGAACACAATTTTGACGTTTATTTTTTTTTTTACATTTTCACTGATTTCCCAGGGAATAACGGATAGACTGTCCCCGTGAAGAAAAAATCACGCAAATTTAAAGGGTTAATATTCTTTGTCTTGTTTTTGTGCAGATTAAACAAAGAAGACATGACATGCTGTCAGATTTAGAGGTTCTGCAAGTGCTTACTTTAATGTGCCCAACCTGTGTACTACACCACATTCCTATATATATAGATTTTACTGCTGCAATGAATTTCAGTTCCATCTCTTTGCCCCCGAGCCTGTGTCATGCGCAGGTCGATTATTGTTGGACTTCATCATCTTTTATGTGACTCCAGTGTCTCGCCTTTTTTACATGGATCAACCAAACTGCACATTGCACATGTTCTACTTTAATAATGCTACATCAATACCTGAAAGACCAACGGGCTGATTGGAGTTGTGTAACGACAGGCTCGCCGGTAGCCTCGGTGTAATTCATCATTTTTTCCAACCATTACCATCAGTAGCAACAAATTACACCGCAGCATTTTAAATCCAAGCTTTTAATTATGAATCTGTCCATATGGTGCGAAAACATAATCGTTTTTTGATCATTTCTGTTTTAATTTACACATTTTCACTTTATTTTTTTTTAAAGAAATATAATCAATGGATGTTTAATATCTATCTCACTGGCTTGCATTTAATTTGAAAGGCACATTTATTCTTCTTATTGTTCTCTACACATTCTAAATCCTGCCTTTCTCTGCTGTTTTCGCTGCAGACGGCTTCCAAAGGTTCACTTACTTACAAAAACTTAATGTAATTGTCCATCTGAGAATGAAAAGATTTTGGCAGCGGGCAACACTGAGCAAGCAATCACTGAAATGGTCTGCACTTACTTGAGGAGGCATATTCAGGATCTGCCTGTAAATATATTCAGTCTGATCACTTGAGTCTTTTTTACTTTTTTTTTTAAAGAAAGCAATGAGTCAGGATGTTGCTTTGAGACACTGTCAATATATATTATCAGGCTGTGGTGTATTCATCGAGTGGTCGCGAGCAGACGCTGAATCAGTCAAACTGGGCCTCTGTCATCCAGCATGATGTCATCAGCTCAAGTGGTAGAATACATGTATTATTGTGTCTGTAAATATCAAACGTCTCAACAAATATAATACTGCAGTAGCCTATGTATGAAACATATTTAAATCAGGGGTCATGAAGTTATACTGTTGCACTTTATCTATTTCTTTATCCTTCTTGTTTTTTTTAAATTTTCCCCTCTTGATCCAGTGGTGGAAAAAAACATTGTTGTTATTGTGGTTTTATTTTCCCTGTTGATTTAATACAACCCGAGATACTGATGGTGCAAAAATAAGGTTTGTCATTTGTCAGCATCCAAGTGACAATTCAATGGCAGTGAATTTGATTACAGTCTTGCAGGGATCCGCTCGTGCATTTGCCGCAGAGATTACCCGACGGCGAAGCTTCTATTACCGGTTCACATTAGTGGAAATTATTTTCAACGTCCTCACAAACCACCGCAGCTTAATTAAAACATAATTTCACCCTGATTCTACTGCTATGGTCTGTTTGTTTCTCTAATATCCGCTTATCTTCTTCCCAAAAGTGTCCAAATCAATTTGCAATCCAAAAATAAACAGGAAGTGGCTTTGAATTTGACTGTAAATGTACAGATCCATTGTCTCCACAGCGGCAAACGGTGCCCATGAGATCAAGTCTGTGTGGCACCAGCCAGAGAGCTTTTTTATGTTGTCTGTTTGTTCTTATGTTCCTGCACGATTGAAACAAGGTGTGATCTTTCATTTAGTCCCATACAGACCATGGCAAACAGCAACTACTACATGAAGATTTTATTTGGAATTTGGAAAAAGAGAGAAAGATAGATTTGGGAGTTTGCCTGTTGAAAAATGTTGCTAAAAAGCTGCACATCAAGAAATCAATTAACAGCACGAGCACTCATTTATTATTTACTAACAAATGAATCGGAAGTTAAGGTTTAAAAGTAGTGTCGCTTTAACTGTGGGTCTCCATGTCTCCCTTATTATTGTCATTGTAACAACCAGTCTGACAGAACTTATTTATATATGATGGTCACACAACTGTTCCTGGTCTCCCTCCATCCGGTCTGCCGATGGCCGGCCACACTGAGTCTGGTTCTGCTGGAGGTTTCTTCCAGTTAATGACGGAGTGTTTTATCTCCACAGTCGCCAGAGTGCTGCTCATTGTGGGAACTGTTGGGCTTCTCTTTAAATTTTAAGGTCTCGACCTCAATAGGTTATGAAAATTGAATTGAATACCTGTTATTTTATACATTTGTCTTTTGCCATTTATCCTGTGAAGCACTTTTAACCTTGTTTAGATAAGTGCTGTACTACGGAAGCGTATTGCATTCACTTGAAAAAAAAAAAGGCTCTGTTTTTCTGAGATAATTGTAATCTAGTATTTTGATGAAGTTACATTTTGCATGGACGTTTCGCATAGAGCCCTTGTTCAGCAGGCTACATGTAACTGTTAGACAGTCTTTTGTTTGGCACGATTTCTTGTATTAGCGCCATGACGTATAGCGTCGCTTCAAACTGTCAGACTCTCCTTCTGTATAAACAACAGTAAACCACAAAAGACTCATGTAGCCAAGCGTTTTGTTCTCTTATACTATCAGGCTCTTATACCGTCAGGCTCTTATTCTGTCAGGCTCTTATACCGTCAGGTTCTTATACCGTCAGGCTCTTATACCGTCAGGCTCTTATTCCGTCAGGCTCTTATTCTGTCAGGCTCTTATACCGTCAGGCTCTTATTCTGTCAGGCTCTTATTCTGTCAGGCTCTTATTCTGTCAGGCTCTTATACCGTCAGGTTCTTATACCGTCAGGTTCTTATACCGTCAGGCTCTTATACCGTCAGGCTCTTATACCGTCAGGCTCTTATACCGTCAGGCTCTTATACCGTCAGGCTCTTATTCTGTCAGGCTCTTATACTGTCAGGCTCTTATTCTGTCAGGCTCTTATTCTGTCAGGCTCTTATACCGTCAGGCTCTTATTCTGTCAGGCTCTTATACCGTCAGGCTCTTATACCGTCAGGCTCTTATTCTGTCAGGCTCTTATACTGTCAGGCTCTTATTCTGTCAGGCTCTTATACCGTCAGGTTCTTATACCGTCAGGCTCTTATTCTGTCAGGCTCTTATACCGTCAGGCTCTTATTCTGTCAGGCTCTTATTCTGTCAGGCTCTTATTCTGTCAGGCTCTTATTCTGTCAGGCTCTTATTCTGTCAGGCTCTTATTCTGTCAGGCTCTTATACTGTCAGGCCTCAGCCGGAATCACACCCGTTTACTTTCCTTCACACTTCAAAACTTCTCTATTGACAGAACCCTCTTCCGTTAGAACCCCTTCCAAAACAAGAGTCCCAAAAAACACCCTGCTTATGACAGGAACTACACATCAACCTTCCATAATAAAGCCAATAAATAAAATTGCTTACACTAACAAACGAAATATTTGAATTATGGACAAAAATGAAAACTATCCTTTATCTATCTGTAGCATATCCCCCCGAAAGATGGTCGAGACTTTCAACTGATGTTTTCAGGTTTATTTGAAACTTCCCTAAACACCGTAAGAGCTTGTGCCTCTTCGGAGGGTCGCTAAAACATAAAACTTTTCCTTTGTGAAGTTACAGATTCATAACAGTAAGTCCGCGTCTATACAGGAACTTCATTTTCGAAATAAAAGCATGTAAAAAAAAAACTCTGTTTTTCTGGGGGGGAAAAAACGCTCTGTTTTTCTGAGATAACTATCTCGGAATTACCGAGAAAGTTATCTCAGAAAGTGAATGCAATACGCTTCCGTAGTAATCCAACCCCTATGACAAAGAAAATTAACTGAGACTTGTTATTTTACAGTTTAACCATAAACTTAAACCATAATTAACTATAAATAAAAAGAAAACATATATAGAACCTGAATTAATACAAAATGAAACAAAAATCTGAATAAAATGTAAACATAAATGCATATCTTTTCTGCATTCTGTAAAATAAGTCTATTTTGATATTAATATTTTGTATAATTAATGCTCAAGTATCAGCGATACAATAAACACACCAGTAAATATGAAGATTTGTACAACTCTGCAATAAATGCTATAAAAATAACTTCAACAATAAGTTTATGTGGACATACATGGTTTCCATACAGTTAGAGACAGTGAAGGTAATTTACAAGAGTGAATATGAAGAACTTGAACTTGGGGGAAAACAGAAACAGAAAAACAAAAGTGATATGAAATTTGGTGTAAAAAAACGAGAGCTTTAAAACAAGAGTTTTTAAAACAAGCGGAAGTTCATATTCTTTCTCCTGTGCTGCAGTTTGTACAATACACAAACACCCCGGCCCACAGACACACACACTCTAACATAGATACACACACACATTCCTGAACATCAGCGATAACAAATCTCTCAGTGCACACGCCTAAATATATTCATACTAATATATTGTTCAACAAAAAAACATAGCTTCCTGATTGATAAACTTCCATATAAAAAACTCAATACCGTTAATGACTTTCTTCACCTTTCACAAGTAAACATTCCCTCAAACTTCACCCTTAAGAACAGAGACTCACAAACAGTGAACTCTGCCTTTATTCGTCGTTGGTCACACTGTTGATGTTACTGCTGTGATTGTTGTTCTCAGCAGAACCGGACTGCGATCCTTTATTCTTATTCCCACATGCGATGAACCGTCTCCAGATCTGCAGGTACGCTTTCCTTATCTTTTGTATTTTGAACGCATACACCACCGGGTTCACAGCCGAGTTTGCATGAGAGAGCAGGATGCCAACGTGCAAAGCAGTTTCAGGTACCTTGCTAGAACCACTGAAGTAATTGATGCAGTGTATGATGTGGAGTGGGAGCCAGGACAGAGCAAACAGAGCCAGGACCAGAGACAGAGACCCGGCCAGCTGCTTCTCTTTCATTAGGTAGTTCAGAGATTGTTCCTTAACACTGTTGCCTGGTTTCTCTCTGAGGCTTCCACGGATGATGTAAAACACCAGGCCGTACAAAATGGTCATAATCAACAGCGGAGTCAAAGTGCAGAGAAAGAAGTTGAAGTAAACCAAGTATGCCATGGGGATAACGGATATAAACTTGCACTTGATTGTGGAGTTGGTGGAATAAGGCAAGGTTTCGCTGTCGTACCATCCGAGCATAGGAACAAAGCTTAGGGGTATTGCAACAAACCAACATGCTGCTACCACAAACCACGAATGTTTCCGCCTTATTGTCCTTTTGTACCTAAGAAGAAAAAGACTAATGATGAATGCAGTTAACTGTGCATTCAAAACATGCACAGGGCAATCAGAAATTACATGGAAACATCATAAAGCCGTGTTGTTGCAGGAAATAGAAACATTTTGAGAGTAAAGTCGAAATGTCAAGACAAAAAAAAAGTTTGTGTTGTTTCTCTTTCTGTACAGAAGCAGTTTTCAGCACAATATTTTAAAAGAGAGAAACAATTTCCTTGTTACTAAAACTCGTTCTAGGGTACAAGTTCACCAATTCACCTAAACACGGCATTTTGTAGAGGCAGTCTTATGCATTAGTACATTAGTAGTTTTATACATTCATATTCAAGGTTTATTCTCAAAATACTGACTTTATCTCGATATGCAAAATTTAAAAAAATATTTCTTCTCTGAATAGGTTCGACTTTATTTTCAATAAGCTAAATAAAAGACATTTCAAATTCTTTTTCTGAAAAAGTTTGAATTAAATCTTCGTCTTCCCATTGTTTCTTATACTTGGTCCTAAAACCTAATATTCTATAAGAGTTGGAGTTTAGATGAAAGTGGATATGAATGTAAAACTCAGCCTACCTGAGGGGGATATACACGCGGAGGTAACGGTCCAAAGCAATAGCCGCAAGACACAAAACTGAGACCGACATCAACAGGATGACCACGCAGCAGATGAATTGACAAGCGTGAAATGAAGTCGTCACTCGTCCGTCCACCAGCACAGCCAGCGGTATGGCCACACAGCCCACCATGAAGTCGGCGACTGCCAGAGAGACGATGAGGCAGAAGGTGGGCAGCTGAAGGCTCTTACTGGTCCACAGAGCCAAAATGACCAACATGTTTCCCAGGCAGCAGCTGACAGCGATGAGCACCTCCAACAACGTGTAGATCACTTTATCCAGGCTCATGTTTAGGCTCATGTTGAGGCTCATCGTGCTCTCTGTGTGGCTCATGTTTAGGCTCATGTTGAGGCTCATCGTGCTCTCTATGTGGATCATGTTTGGGTTCTGGAGACGTGTCTCTGAATGCGAGTCTGACCATGCTGTGCAACTTCTGACTCATCTCGATTCTTGTGAAATTTTGAGAAAGAGGAAACCAATCTACCAATCTGTCTATACAAAAGATAAGGAGAGTGGACCTGCAACAAATGACATTATTGTTCAAGTAGGGCTGAGCGACACGGCCAAAAGTTATATCCAGATGAAAGCTTGATTAATAACATCAGTCCTTAGAGAAATAAATGTCACATTAAAGACAGATATTTGCTCCTGAGTGAAGGTTTTGGGTTTAATGATGAAACACTTGTTAAACAGCAAACATATTTTATACACGTAAGGTGGATCAATACTTCCTCACTTTGCTGAACGATGTATAAGCAACATATCAATATATTTTGTCTTATAGTAATATATAAATATTGGTGTTTTATCTGCATATTGTCACATGTGGACAACAATAATATTACAGTAAATCAGGAGGCTTGTGAAGTGCATTTTGTCCATTTAGCCTCACGAAGAGGAAACACAACTGTGTATTTTACATTAAAAAATGATGTTTTTCTGCATGTGTGTGTGTTAGCATGATATTAGCGGTTAGCTTCCTAGCTGGAGTGAGCAGAACAAGCTTTGCCTCTGTTCGGACCACACGACTTGTTGCCAGCTAACAGGTGAGCTAACGTCATATCACAAATTAAAAATAAAAAAACACACTGAATCCAGCTAACTGTCAAGCTAACATTAATTAGCCGTGATAACACGTGAGCTACACAAACACTCACCTTGTGTGTGTTGATGTCCACAGGTGACGAGCAGCAGGTTGACACGTGGTTAAAACTTGTCAACCTGGATATGGCAAGCCGATTGAGCATTTATTCCATATCCTTGATATCAAATTTCAGTCCCCTCCACTAGTTTGGTCTTTGTCAGCACTAGTTGGACATTTGGTCGCAGTAGTTCAGCATCTTACTGTACTAGTTGAACAAAAAATATTACTAGTCACTCTTTTTCAGCAACTAGTGGCACTTTTGTTCAACTAGTTACAACAGAAACCTTACTAGTAACACTGTGCGCCACACTAGTAGAGCCAAAGTCTCTACTAGTAAGCTTTTTGCCGCACTAGTGGCCATCTGGACTGAACTAGTAATGCTGAAAGTGTTACTAGCTAACTAGTGAGCTGCAAAAGCTCTGACATGTAAGCTAGTCAAAGATGGATTCAGCTCACTAGTAAAGTAGTGGCCTCCAATTTTCTGCACTGGTGAACTAGTGGGAGCCCAAATGCACACTAGTAAGCTAGTGCAGGCAAAATACCCACTAGTTTACTAGTAAAAGCCTATTTTGACCTTACTAGCAAACTAGTGAGGTGCAAAATGTGTACTAGTAAACTAGTGGGGTCAAAAAACCCACTAGTTTACTAGTAAACACCTATTTTGACCTTACTAGCAAACTAGTGAGGTGCAAAATGTTTACTAGTAAGCTAGTGGGGTTGAGATGTGCACTAGTTTACTAGTTGAAGTGTTTTTTTGACCTTACTAGCAAACTAGTGAGGCTGAAAGGGTTTACTAGTAAGCTAGTGACAGCGAAAATGCCTTCTAGCTTACTAGTGGCACTTCTTGCAACACATGCTAATGAGGGGGATAAATTTAAGCTTCCTATTGGCTCTCCAGCAAGAGCTCCACCCAGCAAAAATGTAACCTATAAAGCCTGATGAGGTTTCACTGCTGTGAACCGCCAGCTCCTTGCTTACTATCCATACAAAATAATGCACGTATACGGAAGCGTATTGTACGGAGGCTTATTGCATTCACTTTTTTTTTCTGAGATAGCTAACTCGGAAATTCCGAGATAAGTTCTGTTTTTCTAAATAATAAAAAAAAAAGTTTGGTTTTTCCGAGTTAGTTATCTCGGAATTTCAGAGATAATTATCTCGGAAAACAGGAAAAAAAAATTATTCGAAAAACAGAGCTTTTTTTACATGCTTTTATTTTGAAAGTGAAGTTCCTATATAGACGTGGACTTACTGTTATGAATCTGTTAGTTAGTTATCTCAGAAAAACAGAACTTTTTTTTTCAAGTGAATGCAATACGCTTCCGTATACGTGCATTATTTTGTATGGATAGTAAGCAAGGAGCTGGCGGTTCACAGCAGTGAAACCTCATCAGGCTTTATAGGTTACATTTTTGCTGGGTGGAGCTCTTGCTGGAGAGCCAATAGGAAGCTTAAATGTATCCCCTTCATTAGCATGTGTTGCAAGAAGTGCCACTAGTAAGCTAGTAGGCATTTTCGCTGTCACTAGCTTACTAGTAAACCCTTTCAGCCTCACTAGTTTGCTAGTAAGGTCAAAAAAACACTTCAACTAGTAAACTAGTGCACATTTCAACCCCACTAGCTTACTAGTAAACATTTTGCACCTCACTAGTTTGCTAGTAAGGTCAAAATAGGCTTTTACTAGTAAACTAGTGGGTATTTTGCCTGCACTAGCTTACTAGTGTGCATTTGGGCTCCCACTAGTTCACTAGTGCAGAAAATTGGAGGCCACTACTTTACTAGTGAGCTGAATCCATCTTTGACTAGCTTACATGTCAGAGCTTTTGCAGCTCACTAGTTAGCTAGTAACACTTTCAGCATTACTAGTTCAGTCCAGATGGCCACTAGTGCGGCAAAAAGCTTACTAGTGTTACTAGTAAGGTTTCTGTTGTAACTAGTTGAACAAAAGTGCCACTAGTTGCTGAAAAAGAGTGACTAGTAATATTTGTTGTTCAACTAGAACAGTAAGATGCTGAACTAGTGCGACCAAATGTCCAACTAGTGCTGACAAAGACCGAACTAGTGGAGGGGACTGAAATTTGATATCAAGGATATGGAATAAATGCTCAATCGGCTTGCCATATCTTGGAGGACTCACAAGTTTTAACCACGTGTCAACCTGCTGCTCGTCACCTGTGGACATCAACACACACAAGGTGAGTGTTTGTGTAGCTCACGTGTTATCACGGCTAATTAATGTTAGCTTGACAGTTAGCTGGATTCAGTGTGTTTTTTAAATTTTAATTTGTGATATGACGTTAGCTCACCTGTTAGCTGGCAACAAGTCGTGTGGTCCGAACAGAGGCAAAGCTTGTTCTGCTCACTCCAGCTAGGAAGCTAACCGCTAATTTCATGCTAACACACACACATGCAGAAAAACATCATTTTAAAAAATGTAAAATACACAGTTGTGTTTCCTCTTCCTGAGGCTAAATGGACAAAATGCACAGATGTGACAATCTGCAGATAATACACCAATATTTATATATTATTATCAGACAAAATATATTGATATGTTGCTTATACATCGTTCAGCACAGTGAGGAATTATTGATCCACCTTCCATGTACAAAATATTTTGCTGTTTCATCACCCACAACCTTCACTCAGGAGCAAATATCTGTCTTTAATGTGACATTTATTTCTCTCTGGACTGATGTTATTAATCAAGCTTTCATCTGGATTTAACTTTTAGCCCTATCGCTCAGCCCTACTTGAACAATAATGTCATTTTTATTTTATTTTTATTTATCAGCAAACTCCGTTCAAAGTGGAATAGACAAATTCATATTTGGTGTGATCACCCTTTGCCTTCAAATTGGCACCAATACTCTTATGGCGTGTCATTCTTTCTGCTGTTTTTAATTTCCACTGGAGGATATGTTTTCATCCGTGTTTTTTTATCTGCATTCCACAAAAACCACAGGTTGGGTTACTATGAAACTTGCTATGTGGTAAGGATGTGATATTTAGAGCACCATACATTTCCCCACCTAACAACAGCATGATAGCATTTTTAGATGTAAATAGTTACATTACAATTTTGTTTTTTTAACATTGATAACAGTTTATTATTTCATCCCTTTTTTTAATCGAGCAATGTTATGTATCAAATTGCTCGATGACACATTTTCAGCCATATAGTTCTTTGTGGTACTCTGGTTATTAATACTTTCCCATTTGATTGTCTTTTCTATTAGTTTATTTCTCTTTTTTTTTTGGTAGCTTACAAATACTGGGGTTTCGTTCAAGGAAGTGAAATTGGTGACTTTGTGAGCCTGTACGAGGACACACACAGTATAATACCACTCTACTCACACTACTAGAATATGAGCCAGGGCAAAAGAATTCTTCTGCTCATAATTCGCTGGTTTCCTGAAATGATCTTTATGCTGTCGCTGCTCCTTATTTAGACCCAAATCCATCCGAAAGAAAAAACCCAACTACATATACAAACAAATCTCTCACGTGATGATTAGGGTTGATTGTGTGCACCATTTGCAATGCAGCAAATAGACAGATTGGTAGATTGGTTTCCTCTACATGTGACTTCCTCAAAAGTGCACAAGAATCGAGATGAGTCAGAAGTTGCACAGCATGGTCAGACTCGCATTCAGAGACACTTCTCCAGAACCCAAACATGATCCACATAGAGAGCACGATGAGCCTGGATGAAGTGATCTACACGTTGTTGGAGGTGCTCATCGCTGTCAGCTGCTGCCTGGGAAACATGTTGGTCATTTTGGCTCTGTGGACCAGTAAGAGCCTTCAGCTGCCCACCTTCTGCCTCATCGTCTCTCTGGCAGTCGCCGACTTCATGGTGGGCTGTGTGGCCATACCGCTGGCTGTGCTGGTGGACGGACGAGTGACGACTTCATTTCACGCTTGTCAATTCATCTGCTGCGTGGTCATCCTGTTGATGTCGGTCTCAGTTTTGTGTCTTGCGGCTATTGCTTTGGACCGTTACCTCCGCGTGTATATCCCCCTCAGGTAGGCTGAGTTTTACATTCATATCCACTTTCATATAAACTCCAACTCTTATAGAATATTAGGTTTTAGGACCAAGTATAAGAAACAATGGGAAGAAACTTTTTCAGAAAAATAATTTGAAATGTCGATAGTAAAGTTGAAATACATCAAAGGAGTGATATATATTTTTATTTTGCTTATTGAAAATAAAGTCAAACCTATTCAGAGAAGAAATATATTTGAAAAATTTTGCATATTGAGATGAAGTCAGTATTTTGAGATTAAACCTTAAATTTGAAGATTAAATTTGAATGTATAAAACTACTAATGTACTAATGCATAAGACTGCCTCTACAAAATGCCTTGTTTAGGTGAATTGGTGAACTTGTACCCTAGAACGAGTTTTAGTAACAAGGAAATTGTTTCTCTCTTTTAAAATATTGTGCTGAAAACTGCTTCTGTACAGAAACAACACTAACTTTTATTTTGTCTTGACATTTCGACTTTACTCTCAAAATGTTTCTATTTCCTGCAACAACACGGCTTTATGATGTTTCCATGTAATTTCTGATTGCCCTGTGCATGTTTTGAATGCACAGTTAACTGCATTCATCATTAGTCTTTTTCTTCTTAGGTACAAAAGGACAATAAGGCGGAAACATTCGTGGTTTGTGGTAGCAGCATGTTGGTTTGTTGCAATACCCCTGAGCTTTGTTCCCATGCTCGGATGGTACGACGACAAAACCTTGCCTTATTCCACCAACTACACAATCGAGTGTGAGTTTATATCCGTTATCCCCATGGCATACTTGGTTTACTTCGACTTCTTTCTCTGCACTTTGACTCCGCTGTTGATTATGACCATTTTGTACGGCCTGGTGTTTTACATCATCCGTGGAAGCCTCAGAGAGAAACCAGGCAACGGTGTTAAGAAACAATCTCTGAACTACCTAATGAAAGAGAAGCAGCTGGCCGGGTCTCTGTCTCTGGTCCTGGCTCTGTTTGCTCTGTCCTGGCTCCCACTCCACATCATGAACTGCATCAATTACTTCAGTGGTTCTAGCAAGGTACCTGTAACTGCTTTTCACGTTGGCATCCTGCTCTCTCATGCAAACTCGGCTGTGAACCCGGTGGTGTATGCGTTCAAAATACAAAAGATAAGGAGAGCGTACCTGCAGATCTGGAGACGGTGCATCGCATGTGGGAATGAGAATAAAGGATCGCAGTCCGGTTCTGCTGAGAACAACAATCACAGCAGTAACATCAACAGTGTGACCAACGACGAATAAAGGCAGAGTTCACTGTTTGTGAGTCTCTGTTCTTAAGGGCGAAGTTTGAGGGAATGTTGACTTGTGAAAGGTGAAGAAAGTCATTAACGGTATTGAGTTTTTTATATGGAAGTTTATCAATCAGGAAGCTATGTTTTTTTGTTGAACAATATATTAGTATGAATATATTTAGGCGTGTGCACTAAGAGATTTGTTATTGCTGATAACAGTTCAGGAATGTGTGTGTGTGTCTGTGGGCCGGGGTGTTTGTGTATTGTAAAAACTGCCGCACAGGAGAAAGAATATGAACTTCCACTTGTTTTAAATACTCTTGTTTTTAAGCTCTCGTTTTTTTACACCAAGTTTCATATCACTTTTGTTTTTCTGTTTCTGTTTTCCCCCAAGTTCCAGTTCTTCATATTCACTCTGGGAAATGACCTTCACTGTCTCTAACTGTATGGAAATGATACATGAGCATTAATTATTACCAAAAATGTATACATCAAAATAAACCTTTTTTACAGAATGCAGAAAAGATGTGCATTTATGTTTACATTTTATTCAGATTTTTGATTTATTTTGTATTAATTCAGGTTCTATATATGTTTTCTTTTTATTTATAGTTAATTATGGTTTAAGTTTATGGTTGAACTGTAAAATATCAAGTCTCAGTTACATTTCTTTGTCATAGGGGTTGGATTTCAGCATCTTAGCAATCTTTTTAAAAATACATATATCGGCCAATATATCTGTATCAGATATAATTGCTCCCTAATCAAAATTCCATATATATCGGTCAGGCTCTAATTCTCTACTGATGCAATTTTACAGCAGTTATAAAATGGCAATACATTTTCGAAAGGGAAGTTTATGAAAAACAAATGCTGCATGAAGTGTTTAAGTTGCTGACTTTTACAAGAACATACAGGAAATGTGTGATGCTGCAGAATCTTCTTGTGATTCAGGGCCAGAAAATGCTGATACTGATAATTAGTGGCTTAATGCAGCTTCATTCAGAGGAGAGCAGTGAACCATGATTTATAATGTATGTGCATCATCAATTGCCTAAATCTTAAATCATTTTAATTACCACTAAATAATTTGACAAAAGGTTAGAAAGCGTCGTAATGAGTGGTATAATTTCTACTTGTCACCTGTGAGACCCGGGTTTGATTCCCAGCTCAAGCGTGTGTGTGTAGGAAGCAAAGCAGAAGGTCAGAGGCGTTTCCTTCCTCTTCTCTTCTCTTCTTCTCTGTACCACCTCTTTTATCTTACTTGTGGTTATTATTAAGGGTTTTGGTTCTCATAGGTAATGTTGCCTCAGCTGCAAAGAGAGGTTTGCTCACACACAACACCACAACCGCAGTGGAGAAAGATGTGATGTAGAAGTGACAAACTGAAACTGGTGTCGATCAAATTAATGCTACAAATGAGAAATAGTATTTGTGGAATCCATATTTTTGGAATTTAACGTTATCGCTGGACCATACAGACTTATGGCTTTTTTTCAGCAGTGCATCGTTTGATAAAAATCCCTCTGAACAACACAACTCATTTTTATACTGCCTTTTCTTTGTTCTTAATTATAATCATAATAAAGACCCCTATCAAAACCTGGTCAAAACTAAATTGAAATGCTTAGGTTGTGTTGTGTGCTTCATATTTTAGGGCTGCATTTAACACAATACCCTATATTACTGTTCGAAATTCTTCAGATGTGCGCTAAAAGTTGCAAAATAGGTTTTTCTCTCAAGAGCAATTCCTAAAGCCGCTGAGAGCAACTTTTAAAACGGAAGAAAGAGAAGAGGTAAATAAAGAGAAGTGGTAGAATTGACCTCAATGCTAGACCAACATATTCATTAACTTCCTCCTTATGGCTGCAACAATTGGTGTTTGACCAATGAGCAGAAGTTCAGTGTGAGTGTGTGAAAGAGTGCAAGAAAGAAATGAAATGGAATTCAGACTGATTTCAAATTGATATTTTATAAACTGCATCTTAATTCATATGTGAAACAAATGAAAACATTGGCTTTTGTTTGAGGCACCAAATACTGTCGGCGTGTGATATTTTTATTGCAAAAAAAACTAACAAATTCAGTTGTACTTTAATTCAGCAGTTATCATACAACTACCTTTGTATTTGGGTTTATTGCAGTTGTTGCAGATTATTGAATGTGTTGGATTTGAGACTGCAAACATCAACCATGTCGACTTTATTCTATCAGTCAACTCCATAGTTATTGGATTGTTTTTTGATTTATTGTTGAGAAAATTGAAACGGCCATTAAATATGTTCTTTATTGTTCTGTTTTCACAAAAGATTACAGACCGTGAGCCGGTGTTTGTGTCTTCTGGTCTTCTAACATCTCTCAGGATCTACTTCTAGTGCTTAAATGCTTAATGAATTACTCTTAGACCAAAAGGAGTTAGAGATACTCTCATCTTCAGGTTGTTTTCAGAAAACATCTCCTCGTACACACAGCAGAGACGAAGCTTAGATCATTTCCAGGGTGATGATAGTGTTTAGCCACAAGATGGCATCAGAGTGGCTCCTTCGCCATAAGAGCAGCAGCTTCCGCCCAAGCACTCATTGTACCTCTCAAGGAAGGTAATTGACTGTATAGTTAACGCCTGAGTAGGATTGACTCCATCCCACAAACTATACAACCTACTACCTCACCTTGCTAGGCTCAACTTCAAGCACAGCATCTTGAAACACGAGTTCTCACTCAATACGTGCTTAATTCAGAACATGTTCCCAAACTGCACCTTTTGAAATAAAGTCTCCCCTGAAGAGATTGCAGACAAAGCAGAGTTGAGTACTTGGCCCTTGGGTTCCTTCATCCAGGGAGCTCCTCGTGTGCATCACAGCAGCTCAGCCTGTCTCCTTAGGAAAGACAGTAGATTGCATAGTTATCTCAGAGGGAGGACACAAACCCCACAACTATTCAATCTACTACCTCAGCCTTAAGGACAGAGATGTATGCAGGCAGCAGTGGAAACTCAGTCAATCAGTCAAACTGTGAGACAAAAGGAAGAGAGAGATAAAATGATCAGTATCCACCAGGAGAAAAGAACGATGGAAAAGTATAGTCTTTATTCTGCGTAGAGGACGAGATTGTACGATTTACGACATCTAGTAAAATTCCGATTGTGTTTAGAAGCAGTACATCACAGAAAACCTGCCAAGTAGACTTTCGAAGGATTTCTTATCAGTGTTCGAGCATTTGCGTTGCATTTCAGTAAAGTTTTACAATCTCAAACAAAACTAGAAAAGGTGCTTCGAATTTTTTTTTTTTTGCATATGCAGATGAAAACAGACCCTTTTGGCCGAGGAACATCAGTTAAAACATACACGTGTACATATGATCAAACCACATTATACAAATGACAATCGCTATTATGGAGTTAGGTGGTCTGGTAACAGTTTCAGAAGGATTTACCTTCCAGGAACAAATAACCCCAACCCTTCAGAGACTCCATCACATTGTAGACTGAAAGGAAAAAGCCTTGGTCCATCAGGCTTAGTCATATATCTTACATCGGTCAGTGTTAGGCGAGTGTGATGGACGTTAGCGCACACTGGTGATGTACAACACAAATGCAACTTTTCTACATTAATGTCAAAATAGATTTCTTTAACAACAGAAAATGTGAGTCACAGTTGGCACATAATGAACAGCAGCTGAGCCGAGAGTCAGTGCCTTCTTCCTAACGGGCAGAAAAAAGGTTGTTCAGTTTACACCAACGTCCTTTGGTCTCCGTTTGGTCTCGTCCGACTCTCCGACCAGAAACTAGTGCAAAGCAAAGGAAGAGAATGGAAAATGGCAGAACCTCGGCCATTTTAGTGAGATGTTTGGCACCAGTACCCAACATGTGGTACAAGGGCTGTTGAGCCTTGGTGGTGGTGCCACTCTAGTTTTAAACAGAATTGCTTGTTCGCAAATCAACTCCGAGAGATGAGAGCTGCTGATTCAAAAAAGGTAGACCAAGGAATCCTGCTCCTGCTTTCTGATTGTGCTTCAGATGTTTTAATAGAGAAGTTGAAGGATTGACTTCAGAAAATTGCCCTTTTTGCTCAGTGTAAAAGCCACTTCATGTCAATTGAAAAAAAGGAGACTGTTTACTGTGCCAGCCACAGTCTGGGACACAAGCTGGGCCGAGCTGTCTGGGCCCCGACAGAGCTGCACATTGGCTGAGCCGACCGAGCCCAGACACTGTTATTGTAGACGATGATGGTCAACCCATGCAAAGGCGAGGGTGCTTTGCATAAATTAGCATGTGAACCACGGTGGTTGAAAAGCGGCTGGGCAGTTCATTAACATTCTGAATTCCTCTTTGGTCTAATTAATGCTGACAGTGATTGAAATGTTTTGGCAGACTGTGCAGCGGTGGTGCCAGGCCGGGCTCACCGGGGCAGAACGGCATCGGTGAGCGGGAGGCCTTAATTGAGATGTTGAATTGATCAGATGGTAAATGGTATCAAACTCCTCTAACTGGCTGGCCAGCGCAGAGCGGACGGAGCAAAAGCAGGACAGCATTCAACTTTTTATTTGAGCAAAGTTGCGTGAACTACAAAATTTGTAGCCACTTGGACACAAACTGTGACTTAAAGCTTTAGGTTACGAACAGAAGCAAAACAAGTGAAAATCTGCTTTTCAAGTTTTTTGTTCAATCTCTGGTCTATTTAGCCAGAACACAACACCACACTGCATCATATGTGTTCACACTCTTTCATTACATTATCAATGGTCAGTCTGATTTTAAACTGAGTCATACCTGCGTCAAATACCCAACAGTCCATTTATGAATACACATTTAAGTTCCCTATATCCGGATTTTTATTTGGAACTGCACTAAATTGCACATATGCAAATAAATATCCAAATTTTTTAAGAAATCGGGTAAAATGTTGTTGTTGTTGTTGATGAAAAAACAGTCCTGGATTCGCCCCTTGATCCGTATCCGCACCAAAGGATTTATGGGCTCTTCCCTAAACCAGACCACATCCTGCCACCAGGTTTCACGGGAATCTGTCCATTGCTTTTTTTGTTATTCAGCTAAAACAAACAAACTTTATGCCAATAAAGTAAAACCTCCTTGGAGAAGGTAAAACATCTAAACTTCTTCCATCACTTTAGAAAGAAGACATTTGCAAACAGGTACATTTAGATTTTATTCTTTTAAATTCTTACCTTGATTTTCTCCTGTAAGTAATTGTGCATCAACCTTTTTTTAACAAACTGTATTTACTTAACATCCCAATCAAGAATAACATTATTTATTTTTCTTTACACCTGAAACCAATGGTTTGACTTTCACAGGATGCTCCCCGAGATGCTGGTGATAGGAAAATGGCCGCTCTGTAGAAGAGCAACGTAAACAACAATAACAGGTTCTGGAACAAACAACATGCCAATGAACATATCGCTCACACGGTTCATTCACAGTTAATTCACATAGAAACGCCCCCAGGGATGCTTTCTTCATCTTACGTTGTTAAAACCTTATTCAAGACAAAACGAATATCTAGTAGATGAAGACACAAAAATATACCCATCACAAGTTGGCGGTGATCCATGGTGATCGGCGGAATTTTGGGGACGGTTGTGAGGGAAAAGACTGAGGGCGGTTCTCTTACGCGGTGCTCTCCCAATATTTGGTGCCAAGAAAATCGGCATTGTCTGCGTGCCAAGCTGAATCTGAATGAGACAAAAAAGGGGGTGATGTCGTGGATGCTGCATGGCAGAATCCACCACTGAGGGGGGGGAGGAGAGTGTTGGCAGCCAATGCAATGAGAGGATGCCGTGTAATAAAAAAGGGGGTATGACATTGCGCTGTCGGGTTCGGTGCCGTCGCTTGCTACCAGATGCTCGGTGCAGTGTTTGTGCTACATGAGCTACGTGTTCACACGTCCAGAGAAAAGGTCCATTGTTCCATAAGCAGACTTTGTCCATATGCCGGACCAGTGGTTACGTTTTGTTTGAGCCTGAGGTTCCAGTTGAATCTCATCAGCTGTGATGTATCTGGTTTCGTAAGCTCAGCTCAGCAGGTAGCTTACGTCCAACTGGAACCACACACACACACACACACACACACACACACACACACACACACACACACACACACACACACACACACACACACACACACACACACACACACACACACATCTACACCTGGCAGTAACGGTTTTATTTAGATCCTCATTTCAGAAAGATGTGTAATTTCAGTGAAGCATCAAGTAACTTAGCTGTCCTCTGATTGGCCACTGACGAGAGCTCTGATATACAATTTTATTGCTGTCATATTGTTATTTTTCCTGTAAAGTCAGGTGTTTTAACTGCTGAATAAGTACAGTTTGTTCCATTTTTTGGGGGGGGGGGATTTTTTGCAGAAACCCAATGTTGCAAGAAAACTTCAAATCAACGGACACGGATCTCCACTGAGTCATTTCTTTAGTTTTAAGTTCCTTCTTTGTTTTTGCCATTTTCCTGTTTTGATGCTTACTCTCTATTCTTTTGTGTTTTCTTTTCAAATATCAGACCAGCACTTAAGAAATCCTACATATAGTTTGTGGGATAATTCCAACACTGTGAATATATAAATATATATTTGCATTTGAGCAAAATATTGTCATATCTGCAATGTTAGAATTTGTATTTTAGTCTAGGCTAGTGGTAGCAATATGTTTGTCATCTTATTGAAAACCCAGGCTGTATGTGTGACTGAGTGAAGTCAACTTAAAGACTAAATTCTACTTAGATTATTAGTTTTTGGTAATTTTACTGGTATGAACTAGTATGCAGTATTTTTTAAAGAGAGATCCATAAATCCCGATTTTAGTTTGATCTCATCTTGCGACCCCCTTAGTACCAGGACTCCCTTGCAGACGAGATATTGTATCTGATCTTCCTGTTTAAATAAAGGATAAATAAAAAATTAAGTTGTTCTCACAACCCCTTGTGGGTGTCCAGACCCGGGGCTGGGACCCACTGTGCTACATAACTCTATACGTGGTTCTTATTATCTTTAAATAGACTGGTTCTGCAGTTTAAGGTCAAACCACAAATTGAAGAAGAAGAAGCGTACATCTAAAAAAGTATGTGTCCACACAGGAAGTACATGTGGTGTCGAGTTTTATTTAGTTACCGTGTGACTCTGATAACACACGTACTACTACCCCTTATAGGACACGTTTAAGAAAGAATACATAACCGGTTTTCGAATTGCTGAACTACATTTGTTGGCAATGGTGCTACTACTCAACTGCATAAGTTGTCTCCTCTGTGTGTTTATGCTGCTAGTGTACCAATAGTATTGTATTGATGCTAATAGCTGTTATTTTATTGTTCTTGTTGTATTATTATATCAATAATCATTTCTAATGTATCAGAAAGTACAACAGTACAGTATTTTTGGTTATTAGTTTAAACGTTATTTTATTACGTTATTTTAAGTAAATTTTTGTAAGAATAAATACTTCATCTGAGGGATAATTTAAATCTAATCTAATTCTGTGCTAAAATATTTGCTGGTGTTGCTGGTATGTTGAGGCTGGTGGTGACATCTTACAACAGTACAACAGGTGGATCTTATAGCAACAATAACATTCACACGTTCTTCTTCTGGTTTGTTTTCGTCAGCGTTACTTAATGCTAATACAGTGAGTGCCTGAAAGTGTGATGATCTCGGCAGAGCGTGTGAAAGTTGACTCAGTGGAGCTCGTGCCATACGTGGCTCTATCCTGTCTCGGGGAAACCTGCCAATCTAATATCCCCACATAGGTTAAAAACACTGGTGGAACATCTGGACCATCCAGATGTTATATTCTGAAGACGTCTTTCTCTTATAGAGCTTTTACAAAGAGCTTTTTTTTATTAACATTCACCGATTTGTTTTTCCACGTGATATGGCGTTGACAAAAGAGTCGCATCAAATGCACTTTGTAGCCCACCATTTTTTTGCGAACAAACAGGAAGAGCGGAATGTGTGTATGCAGCGCGACCTGATAAAATCAACAGCCGACAGAAAGAAAAAAGAGAGACTTTGATCCTGGTAACCACGGAGTCACTCTAACCATGGGAGGAGAGCAACGCAAATAGCAGAGGATATGGCTTTCCAAACAACATGTCATCAAGCAGCATAGCAAGTTCATCTGAGGAGAACCTAGGGGGGTGGGGGGGGGAGGAGGAGGAAATAAGTTCAGTTTCTCTCCCTGCCCATCCCCCCCTAATCCCTCCCCCTTTTTTTCTCCATTCACCCTTTCTGTACAGTACAGTATGCCTTCATCTGGCGCTATCACACACTCACTACACAAACCCAAAAGCTCACTTAACTACACGCGAACAAAACCACAAAGAAGTGCCAACCACGCAGCATGTGTCCATCTGTGTCCGTGTGCAATGAACGCGTTTTCTATAAGCGATCGATTCGCTCGGGGGTAAAGAGCCGTCGCTTTTATGTATGTAATTAATTTTAATGTTAATGTTTCTGTAATCTCCGTGCCTCGTGGTTGTAAAAAAACCCAAACGAACCGAACGAGCTGGATCTGAAACCGAGACCCTGCGATCTTACAATGCAAGCCCCTTCATGTATAGAACAATGCTTGCAACAAACAGATCTGGTTCATACTGGTTTCTGAACACATCTATCAAACAGCAGGATTCAAGAAACAATTCAGGAGGAACACGGTTTGCATGACACAGACACTAAGTTGTCTAAGATGCTTATTCCACCTTTTGAAATATATATTTAAATTCTGTTTAGCCACCCTACAGCTTTGGGGAGATTTTACGTCGCACCTGGTTGCAGATGTCTCGCACCTAAATCTGGAAAAAACAGAAACCAAAACATATGTTATAAAAAGAGCGAAATGACTTGTCGCAGAGTTCCCTGTTTGAGGGTTACAGGTAATAATCTCTGTTGATGTGGTGACATTTATTTGTTCGAGCCACTGGAGTTGCAGTGTCTTTAGGCCCTGACCCGAGTTCTACCTTGATTTACTTCATGAGACAGTCACACAACCGTACAAGTTATTTGTAGCTAGGACACGAGTTTTATCGAACACTGCTACGTAAACAGACAATATACAGACGATTCGGCCATTATTTCTGAATGTATTCAACCCAAGAATTGAGCGAAAACGGTGGAGAATTGAGTTCGGTGCGAGCAGAGCAGACATATGCACCACGTGTAACAGTAAAAGAAGTTAACAATTGCAACAAGCACAAATAAAGGGAAACTCGAGTACACAGAAGTGTATCAAGGCCCAAACTGAAGCAGAATCAAAAATCAGAAATACCTGGAGGTTACGTTTTGAGTTCAGGTCAGGCCCGCAGAAGAAGGCCATGGTGGAAACAAACAAAAAAACGGCGGGTTAGAAAGGAGACAAGAATGCATCCACATCCCTTTCTTTCGCCTGCAAGACGAGGGAAAGGCTGAGTAGTATACCAGCAAGGAACCCCACTCGAACAGGGGCTGGGGCTTGAGAGCAGTTTCTGGGCCATGCCCTCCTCTCTGCCTGCCCACTTTTGCCCCGCTGCCAAGAAGGAGAGACAGCGAGGAGAAAGGGAGACAGGAAAAGAAATCATGAAGTCAAAAAAAAATGTTGCCTCCACACTCCCATTAGAAGTACAGAATCCACAGGGGAGTGTGCATAGAAGTAGAGAGAGTTGGGTGTTGAGGTGAAGTCACGGAGTTGACTACACTCAAGAAATACAGTCACGTGAAGTGTAGATAATGTGCCATCAAATAGACACTCACTTGACTGGAGGGCTTTGGGCTGGGAGGGAAGAGGGAGAGAGAGAGAGAGAGAGAGAGAGAGAGAGAGAGAGAGAGAGAGAGAGAGAGAGAGGAGAGAGAGAGAGAGAGAGAGAGAGAGAGAGAGAGAGAGAGAGAGAGAGAGAGAGAGAGAGAGAGAGGGTAAAGTATTCAGAAGTGAGTACTTACATGTTGTCTTGAAACGAAGCCAAAAGGTTTGATAGGTTTATCTACAGTTGGCCAAACAAGTCACTGTCAGATATTGCTTCAGCCTCTCGGAGCAAATGAGTTTACGGCTCCTCTCAGAGCCAGGCAGTAAAGCCTTTTGTCAGCAGTTGGCAACATTCCCAGGTAGTACATGCCTCACGGTTCACATTTGCGGTCGTCATTCCGGACGTCTTTTAGTTGTTCTGCACCTGCCTGTGTTTTCACTCTGGTTTGTTGCACAGCAGACAGACGAAAAATGAAAAATCCACCGGGGTTGGGATTAAATTTGACTTTAGTAGCGAATATAAACCGACGTTTGCTGTCAAAATAACAGGCAATTGGATTTGGATGTTCACCACAATATGTATTCAAGTCACACACAGTGTAAGGAGGGCAGAAGAGGAAATGAGGCCAAAGGAGGAGTCCAGGAACAATCTAATCCAATCTACAAGTGCTGAAAAGGACACAATGCAAGTATGTCACCGAGTGCCGTGGACACTCATCAGTTTCTTTCCTCAGGCAATATCCAAGACAGCTTCCTGTGTGATGTCACTGACTCTTTCTTTTTCTTTTTTTTTTTAAGAAGCAATTATATCCTCACATACAGTTCAAACCGTTTCCCTCCTCACGCAGTCCTCTTTCCAAAACATGCTCTGCATATTCTTCAAGGATTTCAACCAGGGTATCGAACGTGAATCACTGTGCTGGCATCTCAGGCGGGTCGAACGAGAGGAGAGAAGACGAGGGGAGCTGCAAACTCCCTTTTTTACAAATCTCACTTTGTGTCCCTCGCTTCCTGCTCGCAAACATCGAGCTTGTAAAAGTTTCAGCTGCAAGGGGCTTGGCCCAGCCTCCACTGGCACCGGTTCAAGAGCACTGCCTGTTTCAGAAAAAAACGAGGGGACAAGTCTGCAAGGGGAGTGCTGGCTCTTTGCACTCTCACCCATTCACTCTCTCCCCCCCCCCCCCTTTTCTGTCTCTCCCTCTCTTGGGGGAGTCGGGGCAGTGACCGCTCTCAGGACTTTTTTTTAACTCTCTGCTCCCAGGGCGATGCCAGCTTGTGCCAGCTCAGTCATGAAGACATCTGCTCTTCTGTTAGAGATTCGCGGTCGTCTGGATCGCTCCGGGGCAGCAGCTCTCTTTCACAGACGCCCAGAGAATAGGAAATGCAAGCTGCAGCACTGTTTCCTGGATCCTCTGTCCTCCATTTCAGATGTGTGTCAAACTCTCACGAGGCTCAGCGCTGCTTGTGTTACAATTCACACAAGGTTCCCGGCTGCTTTGCCTTTATTTCTGCTCTGAGTTGCTCGGGGAGTCTCGGCTAACGTCTCATATTAGTTCATTCTTGACATTTTAAAGTCGTTCTTGTTTTTCAATGCAACTTCTACACGGAAGAGCATTAAATTTTAATACACTCAATGTTAGAGTCACATAGCAATTTAACCTTTACTAACACTATTGTCATTTTCCAAGGGTGAGCTCTTGTTCTCACAGTTCTCTTTCCCACTTCTGTTTTTCCTAATCTGCTGTGCCGTACGTATTCAATATTGACAGGACCCAGTTTTCAGTAATTCACCTCATACAAACTGGAATCAAGTCAAGAATTATCTAAAAATTCTCACCTTCCTGACTGGATTTATCCGAACTGTTGTCTGGGCTCTAGAAACACACTGACCCCTCACACAGCTATCGCCGCAATGGGAAACATGTCAAAGGTCACACAACCGACTCTGGGCTGTAAAAGTGAATGAGAATAAACAACTGCTTATTCTCAGAGGGTTTAAAAGCACAGTTGTCTTTGCGATTTACAGTAAGAGAGCGATATGCAGGTAGCTGCCAAAAACACTGAATATCATACAAAAGCTTGTTCCTTGAACTCTTAAGCTCCCCCAGTCGCTATATCCGTTTTCAGACATGAACTGTGAAAAATATCCGGAAACCTGAGTCTTTCGCATATCAAGAAAGCAACAGGAGTATTTGTGGGTCTGACACATTCACAACAACAGGAAAACACCTTGAACATTCAGGCAAGGGTAGAGAATCTAGGAGGCAGGAGATGATGTATAAATATGACTGCAGATATCATGGGTTTTTGTTTACAGAACATCAACACTGGTGCTGACTCTTTTCTTTAAAAGCTCTTGAATCTTGACGTTGACGTCGTCTTCAGCTTCTTCTACGTGTCTTGGCATCTCTTCCTTATCCTGAGATATTAGTTTTTTCCAGTTTTGTGTACGTAGCACATTACAAACTTCATCAACACGTCTACTCCTTGAAATATTTCGTTTTTTATTATGGAGCTGGGAGGAAAAGTTACAGAAAATATCTGGAGCAACTAACTCCGACATTTGCATTCTCACATACAGTCCGTACAGTCTAAGAACCCCCCCCCCCCCTCTACTTTGTGATGTCCAAATTGGAGTCTCCTCATAATAAAGCATCAATGTCCTCACCTACTGACTGTACATCATGTATATCGTTGTGTATTTCAAATAACTTACCTCCCACTTCTTCTCTTCTATGGGTCACTGAGGCCAAGTAATGCACAATGGGCTGTGTAGTCATAATATGACTCCCGGTTATCTAGCTGGGAGGAATTTATCAACAAGAGATACCAGAGAGGCTTGTGAGCGAAGGAGCGTTTTCAATTTGCTCCTTATTAGATTTGGCACGTTGCTGCTTGAGCCTCCACGGAGAACTTTTGTTTCAGCATTGTCTCTTATCTTCTCACCGAACTAACAAACCCACGAAACTGTCTCGTGTTATCGCTACAAATACAGAGATAACTTTGTGTTGAGAGGAACAGACACCTGGTATCTGAGATCCTGGAGTCTGGAGAAGAAAATTAAGTTGTCATAAGATACACCGAGTTAAAGCATTGAATTGTATTGAATTCATTTCCCTCGGCAAAGGCCTTAAAAGTTATTAAAGTATTAAAAGTCTTTTTTTACATGGGTCAGATGTTATAGCTATAAACTACAAATGTGATAGTAGAGGCACGACTTTCAGTCCAGGCCATGAAACTAGTCGTAAACTTTGCTGCTAGCTACATTAGTCAGGAGGCTCAACAACTCAAAAGGGGCAAGTGTCAATTTTAGTACAAATGTTACAAATTACCTTAAACTAAAGATTTTGTAATTAATCGACACACTCACCAACTCTCTGGGTCCAGGTCACATTGCTTTATCACCAAGCCCATAATACCAGGCAGTATTACTTCTATTAATGACGTTAGGGCCAAACACCCGGAAGCAACAGTTACTAGTTCAACTAGTCCAGATGTGTTTACATGGTGAACCTTTGAAATCTAGCTACTGGTTGTTGAAGGTTTATTTCACATCAAACTGTTTTACACAGACTTTAAAACTTAAGCAGTAACACATTTCAGTTAGGCCACTAACACAAGTGCTGCTGCATCACCTACTCTACTAACATTGCTATGCTATCATGTTAACGTTTGTTTATAATGTAATAATTGTTTAAAGATGTGTTCATACCATTATTTGCATTGTTAGCATTAGCATTAGCTTTAGCTAATTAGTTAATTTTGGAATTTTCAATACTGAGCCAGGTTTGAACAAAAACACGGATCTGTGCTTCGGCATCATTGACACCAGCTACAAATCAGATATGTGGATGTGACAATGATCCTTTTGATTTTACCGCCATCCTGCTCACAAAAATGTAAAACTGACAGTTTGGAGTTATAATTACTGTCAGTGACAGTGTGGAATGATCAGTGTGTTATCTGCACTATTTCTTTTGATGTACAGACTGGGAGAGGTTTCAAAGGCCAGATATAGACAAGCACACTAAAGTGTTCACATGTTATATTAATATCCTCGTATTTCATGTGATCCCCAGCAAACAAACTAAAAACATGCAAATACTAAACTAAATGAGTTACTGCTGATATAAAAAGCTTCTTGGAACTTGCTTTAAATGTCAGATGTCAGATGCACAGGAGAACTAATTCAGACACGCAATAAACCGAGCACGGAGGGAGCTACTTGAGGACAACGATAGGGAGGCGTGGCGTGGCGTCAAAACAATGGTTGGCTTCAACTCACTATAGACGAGCTCTGGACAAACATCGCAGTTTTCCATCTCAACCCCAACTGTCTGCTGATTTATCATCTGCCTTTAATATTGTCTAGGAAGATTTATTGATAAAGCAGTTGGGTTTAAATCATATCTTCGCCTGGGGCACCACAGGGTTGTGTCTTCTCACCTATGCTGTTCACATGGTAAAACAGAATCCACCAGGATAACTGTGCAGCGACGGCCTTTCAACTGACGATGAGACGGGTTATAGATCTGAGATTAACCACTTTGATAACTGGTGTGACGACAAGTCACTGGTTTTAAATTGATCATGAATTTTAGAAAAGCTACTCTGCTACCTGTGATTATAAACAACACAACCGTTGAAAGCATACAAGTAACTTCATTTGTACCTGTAGCCTGCCCTTGCTAGCTTTTCCAAGATTACCCACCCTAGCTTTAAGGAAACGTCAAGGTTTTAAGGTGGACTCACTACAGAGCCAGTGATCCTCTGTGGTCTGAAAGTGTGATCTTATCTTTGGGGTTAAGATTAAAAGAGGCATCACATCATTCATCCCATTCAGCTACATAGAATTTTAAACCTTCGTTGAACTTTCAATAATGGTCCTTTATTAATCCCCTTAAATTAGGCTTTTTACATGCTTAATTTCTATATGATTTATGAGAAATATATTTTGTTATGCTCTTTGTGCAACACATATTCCCAGAGGGGAAATAAAGCTTTCATTCATACATTCATTCTGTAATGACTTTTTTTTTTTCTTTCTTTTTCTCTGTAAGCGGGGGCCTCGGGTTCAGAGTTCTGAGAAACGGAGATCTGAATCAGGATTCAACTCCACAGCTCTGGAGGGGGAAAGCCCGATCTTTCCGTTTTTCATGGATGTGGATTTATTTCTGTTTGATCACGAGCTTGATCCCAATATGGCCAAAGTTCCTCTCTGGATTGACAGTCATTTATTTGTTCTTTTTATAAACTAGTTCTAAAATTGACATACGGGGCAGTGTGACTTTTTGGACTCAGGGTTGAGACTGTGAGGTTCTTTCTATAACCCTACAACCCTCTGCTCCCTGAATAGCATCTTTCCATTTGTAATACATGGACGAGACCTCCTGCCATTGTCTCTTTTTTTTTTTTTTTAACCCTCCGCATTCCTGTTACAGTTCCTCCTTTGGGAATAGACTCATTTAACACAGATTTTCCTGTTTCTTCTTCATTGTTTGTCCTTCCTGAGATATGGGCCCTCTCTGAGTTGATGATTCACCGGCCTGTACAGTGCCACTGAGTTCACGTCCTCACCGACGTGCTGTTTCAGCACTAAACCCATGGGAGAACTAAAATATCATCATCGGAGCCCCTCCTCAAACACCGGTCACTGCCACTGGAAGCTGCACCTTTTGTGTATTTAACATAATTCTTCTTCGCTTCGTGTTTGCACAACTGCTTTGAATGGTCCCTGTTTGGCCACAACTTTGATTAACGTGTTTTCATTTCATTCCGGCTTGTTGTTACAGTTGTCGGTATAGTAAGAGCTGGTTTTACAGCCTCTCTGCTACGGGGCACTCTCTTGCGCTGCCTCTCGTTGCCTCGGCTCTGTTTACTTTCTTGCTTGCAGCAATAAAACACAACTGACGTGAAAATGATTTGGAAACGCAGCGTTCGGTGAGAAAGGCTCTGCAGTGTCTGTCTCTTTAAGATCTTGATGGCTTCACTGCTGCTCCCTTGAGGTCACTGGCCTTCCTTAGGCCGCCTGCCAACTGCCATGTCACTGTCAAGCCTTTGCAGAAATGCCAGCAAAGCCATTAGTCTAGACCCTTTTCATCAGTCAGCAGACTGGACAGCGTGAGCAGCACAGCGATGCAGGGAGACAAAGGGCCTGGTCTTTTAAAACTACCAGACTGCCTTACTTCTTCTTTATTTTCTGCCACATGTGTTACTGTTCACCTCAGCTGTGATCAGTCTCCTCCCCTCTGCTCTGAGACTCCTTGAGCCGGCGCAGGACTCGGATAGAAATTCACCATTCCCATGGATAATTATACATTTCCAACGCTGCTACTGAGGCCTGGTCAGTCATTTTTCATATATGCGTAAAATGAAATCACCGTTCAGTACTTCCATGTGCCCCCTGGTGCCTCACAGCTGCTGTCCTGCGTCGTGCGTTTTGTCTCTTGGGGAACAGCAGCATCTGGTGGCTGACTGAGGAAATCACACTCTTAACTCACCATCTGTTGATTTAGAGAAGTTCACATGTTTTCACATGAAGAACCCTCCTTTTTCCTTTTTCTACCTTCGCACCTTTGTTTTCCTTAAGCTTGTCTATTGCAACATGTTCCTGTCATGAACCACCTGCTCAAATTTGTCGGCTCTTGTTCATTTTAAATGTTTTTTTTTAATGATATTTTTTTGGCTTAACAAGGTGGGACATCCTCTGTTCTTAATCCTCAGCAAGTGTAAGGAAAACTACAAAAAAAGTACTTTAAGCAGTGAAAACAACAACGTAGAAACCTCAGAGAGAGGTGGGAGGGACAGAAGTGCAATAGATTCAGTGTGTATCAGAGCACTTCAATAAAGTAACTAAATTACAATAATCATGAGAAAAGACAGTTTCTAACATAAATGGATACATTTAAAAAATGTATCAATCTTTACAGTATTTACAGTAAGAAAAAGTCTGACAGAGATGAAGGACGCAGCAATGACAGCTATTTATATATATATATATATATATATATAATGAAATATAATGACAGTATATTTTAACTTGAACCATTTTTTTTTTTTTGAGGAAAACTCTCTCCACTAAAACCCTGGAAATGCTCACAGATGGTGAGTGGCTAATTAGAGTAATCCTATTTGAAGGGTCAGGGCTTCCTGGTTGTGTGGGAGTCGATGGGGGGGGGACCTGTTTTGTTAAAAATCCTCTTAGAAGTCGCGTCATGTGACTGTGCCTCTGGGCTGCAGGATGAGTATGGAGACTTATGGGCATTCACAAGCTGGATGGAGTCAATCCGACTGCTGCCTGACGAGACCCCCGTCTGGTGAGACACTGTGTTCATGCATGTTTTATACGCTCACAATGAAGTACCTTTACATCAATGGTTTTAATGTGTTGGTGATACATCAGCCAGAATCCTCTCTTTCTTTTGTTTGTTCATTAAGACCAGAATGGGGATGTAACCTTTTTCCACACCAGCCATGCCCCTCCACAGTCACATCGTCAAAGAGGCCTGGACACGGGACAGGTACGTCAACAGACATTTGTCATGCAAGCATTTGTTTCTATGTGTGTGATCAACCCTCCGTGTGCCTCCCATCGGCCCCACCTGAGGCCCTGTGGTTTTCTGAATGGTTATTCCTGCTTCCACACCCATTTTCCTCGGAACTAACCAAGTGGTGCTAAACCAATAAGTAGCAAGGGAAAGCTTTGTTGCCGCTGTCAGGCAGAACTGCTCGGGCCTGATTCCCATATCCTGTGTGACCTATTAATATAGAAATGACTCCACAGAGCTCTCTGCCTGTGGGAAGGGGAAGATCAGAAGCTTTTCACACAGTCGTGGCTGCTGGTTGTCGAAAATTGGGCACGATGGATAATCACATTTTATAATACATATTTTTATAATATTTAATTCCATATCCTTGTGTGACTGTTGGTCAAACAAAAGAAATTTGTCTCTCTCTCTCACCAACCTGGATCATGTTATAAACATGTTATAAACAGCTTTTATAAATGTCTCTCTCTTGGACTGGCAGCAAGCAATAGGCTCACATTCAAAATGTCTTGTTGTTGTTATTGTTATCATTATCCTCATCATTTGGGTAATCACATGTTTCTAATTTATTTTGCCACAGGATTCAGGAGGATGAAGATTCTGATTCATCCCTTCAGCAGCAGCAGCAGGTTCAGGTAAAGTGAAACACAAAATCTCTCTCCCTCAGTTGACGTCCGAAATGAGGAGCACAGATGCTTCTTATGTGTGAAGGAAGTGAATATGGACTAACATCTTGTTGGTTGGCGGCTTTGTTGTAGCTCAAGGACTCGCATTGAGTTCTAGGTGTGAGGACAACACATAGTGATAAACAAGTCTCCTCCCTCCTCCTGGGCCTTTGTTGGTTTCTCCCGTTGACGTGTTTCCACAGAGCAGATGGCTTTACACATAAATCCTATTAACAACTTTCTGCTGATGGAGACGCAGTGACTACGGGGCTTTCTCGCTCTTTCATTATCTCCAGTGAGACGCCTCTATTTTTTTTAATTTTCTAACCTGTGAAAAAGGAGAAGTGGTAGAGCTGAAGTCGAAGGCCACACAATGTCTGCAGAGAAGGTAAAACAGTGGCGTTGTGGTGTCCTGGATGTTTTTTTTATTGAGTTTTAACGCATCTCAGTGTTAATTTAGATGCCTGGTGATGGCATTTAATTATATTTTCCTAGTGAGACCTAAAGGAAGACTCAAGACAATTCACCCTTTTCCTTTTTCATACAACAATATTCAACATATGCAGAGTTTCCCATCTTGGTGCAGTGCATTCATTGCGTGCTCATTATCAATAAATATCATTAAATCTAAAATTTGTATTTGTGATATAGAATCCTTTGGTCATTAAAAGTTAATTCTGAAGACATTCTGAAAAACGATTACGTGGATAATAATCTCTGACCCATATGTGAGGTAACTGTTACAAATGCCAGCATGGGAGGTTTCCCATTTAGAGTAAGACAGGTTATCCACCTGAGTCATTCTACAGACATTCAAGTTGAAAACAGGAATTCATCTCTGGAGGCAGCTCCACTGTAGCTTCTCCTTCTCATCCTCCATTGCCTTGCATCTCAGTTGACGATGTCTAAATGTATGGAGCTCATCTGCTGAGCAACGCATCTGCAAAAGCACGCGTTAGAGATTGAAGTAATCCAGCCACCGTTCAGCAGTGCTACTGTGGAGACGCCTGCAACAGCATTTACATGTTTGTGCTGTTTGCTTCTTAAAGGCATTTAAGGCTTTTTTCCTCTTTTATCATGTATTATCATATATTAGAGCAATTATCATTTTCTGGGGTCACGCAAATCTGACATGCAGAAGGAACAATAACATTTTTGTTGTTTTTATGCCATGTTGAAGATGATTCATTGAATCTAAATCTTTGTAGCTACAATTCCCCAGAATGATGGTGTCAGCTCCTCCAGTATTTTAAAAAAGCTAATTAAAAAGGGTCACTGGCAGAGCTTCAGATACAGTATTTTAAAAACATATACTCAGGTCATATATTCTCATGCACACACCTCAAGTCTGAGGCCACTTTCACAAGTGGTATCTACTGTTTTCAATATGTTGTTGTCGAAGAAGTTTAATACTAAAAAATAACTAGCCATTGTCGTAGGTTGAAGTATTATTGTAACTTATAACCAGTTCATTATAATGGCCTTTTATTCAACTGATTCCAGTTTGACAAATACCAAATCTGCCATTACTCTGACTTGTGGATTGTCTGTGGACACAAATAGACCTCCATCGTTGTAGGATCTACGTGTAATAGGATTACCTTTACTGTCTCTGCTGGCCGCCATCACACTGACCTCCTTCTGTAGCATGGGACTGTAACACTCCACAAGCACATTTTGTTCATTATATCACAGATGACCGTATACAAGAGGAAATGATCTTAAACTGAAATCATCACACGGACCAGTGCACCAGTGGGTAGATGTAGCGTGGGAGGGTGAAGGGTCACAGGTCTGAACCCCCTCTACACTTTATCTTAAGTGTGTGTCTAGACAGGTCTGATGGAAGACAGTGTTACAGGCCATGAAGAAAGAACTGCAAACTGGAGTTATAATTACATTTTGGAAAAAAATACAGTTTATATGGACATATTTCATACAGACTGACATTTAAATACTACTGGGTCGCATTATATTCTCCTCAGGCATCACGGCAGTTTTCCTTTTTGTTCAATAAATTTTTTTGAACCCTCATAGAGTCATTGACTTGAAGTCTTATGTCTGTGTTTGCGATTTGCAACCATGTTGTTTATATATTAGCATTTTGTGGTACTCGGGAGGAGGCCTGAGCAAGTTATGTCAAATGGTCACAGAACTTGTTTATTTCTTTTTTCTATTATCCAAACTGTATTATCAAAAATATGAATAGTAAATTAAGTTCTAGAAAGTTATGACTAATCACCTAATTTCGTGGTACTTCACTGACCAGCTGTAACTAAACATGTCAGTTTACTTGTAATAAATACAAGTGGGCATTTATAGCTTCAAGTACAACCTTGCCAGAAGCTATATATATTAATTACTGCTTTTGTTATTGGAGTACGAGTATTTATCTTAAAAACGAATGTGAATGATGGAACATAGAATGAAGAGATGCTATTTCATGATGGTTTTACATAATTAAATTCTACAAAGGTAACGTTGTCATTTTTCTTTTCCCCCCCACGCCGCCCTTCACATCTGTCTTTGCAATGGTGAGTTTTTATTATCAATTAAGTGTGAGTTTATCCTCCAAAGCAGAATGTTTCCCCCAAATTGAAGGTCAGGTTTTTCTTTCTTCTCCTCGCATTGTTTCACAAGTCTTTCATAGAAGCCAAAAAAGAAAAGAGAAGAGGCCGACGTCACAACAGATGCCAAGTCGAACGGAACCGAAGCCAAACCCAAGAAAACAAAGACCAAGAAAACTGAGGATGCTTCAGAAGAGGACAATCCAGCCATCCAAAGTGAGAGACACTGAATAAAGGCTGATATTTTGAGTGTTTTACGTGTTATATATAATCACGATATTTAACGTATACTATAATCTAACCACGTTGGTTACATTGATGTTTCCTTATCGACATTATAGACGGAAAAAAGGTGAAGAAAAAGAAACCAGAAAAAGACAAGGACGACCCAGAAAAGGACAAAGTGAAAGAGAAGGAACCAAAGAAGAAAGTTAAAAGTGTACCAAAAAAGAAGAAAGGTGAGTTGTGTTCACATTGAAACTGGTGTAAAAAGACCTTAATTAAACCAAATGGGTACAAATATACAGTATTTATCAATTATCCCTGAAAAGACCAGAAATATTTTAGATTTAAAACAGTTTGCCATCTTTCACAGGATCAGGCACAGACGACGATGATGATAATGACGGAGAGGACACCCCCAAGAAGAAAACCAAGAAAAAGACGACAAAGGACGGCTCTCCATCAGCAACTTCCACCAAAGACAAGAAAGCTAAATCTAAAGGTATGACAAGAAGCAGGAAAACACTTTTCTAAAAGTATTACCACACAACAGTTATGAGACCAGACTGATGTTGTTGAGAGGATTAGACGATTTGTTGTGTAATGGTGAGAGAGCGGAAACACTCACTTGGTCGCAGAGGCAACAGAATAAAACGTTTAAGTGAGTAACTTGCCCTTAAGTGATTAATGTGGAAAATGTAAACAAAAACATTTATCTTGATCCTTGCCAAAAATGTATTGGATTCTTTCTTGGCCCTTGTCCCATTCTTCCACAAAAATCCGTGGAAATCTATAGTTTTTGCTTAATCCTGCAGACAAACTAATTAGATAACACTGATTAACTGTTTTTTTAACCTGTTGGCTATACTGACAAGTTTCAGGGGTAAACAGAGTTGCAGCCAAATCCAATACAATTGAAGTAAATGGCTTCTTCAAACATTCCTCCATTCTGCTCCTGTGGTGTCATCCAAGTGTCCGTAAGCCCCAACGTTCAAAATTGTCATCATTCAAATGCGATGCTACCGTGCGCCCCTCGCGTAGCCTTGGGCAAGAGCTTGTGTGCAGTGTGCGTAGGGTGTGAGTGCGAACGTGAACGCAGATATTTTAGCCCTTCACTTCATCGGCCAAACTAAAAAGTCCGAGATGATGACATCAAAGATGATTTCTGTCATTTCATATGTGATGTTTAAGCTTTCATCTTCTGCTGAATTTGGTTTTAATCAGTTATTAGATGCTAAATAGGATGAAACATCATGATTGGCAGCTGAGACTGACTCACAACATAGGTCAAGAGTGTATACGCTATGAGTCCGTGATACCGCGCCTCCACCTGACGATCACTACTGCGCAGAATATGGCTCTAAATTACATCAACAGTGCAAGATGGCAGCACACGTATCTGGGATATTTTGGCTTCATTTTTGTGGAGAAGTTTCGTCCGTCTTACACCGTTCTAATGTTCTAATAAGATGTTGGTACAGACGGAATAGTCTTTACTTTGTTGATCCCTTTTTTAATCTCACACCCTTCTTGGGCCAAGTTTTGCAATACTTTAATAATAATAATATTTGCAAATATAAGCATGCTAACACGCTAGACTAAAACTAAGGTAAACATTATGCCTAATTACCATCAGCAGCATTAGCATTTACAGACCCAAGTCGTGTTAGCACACTCATCGTTAAATTCACCAAACCAGTTCTACCATCGATAAACCTGCAGATATTTCAGTTATTCGGCAAAGCATGTTCAGCACTGAGCTCTCAAATCCTTTCTTTGGGAGTAAATGTAATATTTCGACACACCTTCTTCTCAAGAATGTTACAGTGTGCGGTTAAACGTTTTTGCTGCCTTGAGATAAGTATCAGTAGAGATGGACCTTTTTTTACTGGAAATTGAGCTAGTTATCTCTTCCCGGTTGAAATGATTGTATAATGTAGCCTGGAGCGTTGGTTGTATCATCTCCAGAACTCCTGCCTGTGAGCTCAACTTTACCTTCCTCTCTTCCTTTGATCGGCCTTCAGTCATTTCAGAAATACCTGCACTAACTTGTGTTTGTGGCTCCAGCTCCTTGAGTAATGTGAAGGAAAGACAGCTGTTCTGTTTAAAGTAACCATGGAAATACAATAGATTCAATTACATAGTTTTAAAGCTACTGTTGGAAGCTGTCTGCTGTACTGTACTGATGCAATTTATAGAATTGTACATTTTACAGTAAGATTTTGTGTCTGAATGACCCCACGTATATTACACATTGATTGTAAAAGTCTGGGTTCAGTTAACATTTCATTGGTTGTCCAGCTGCCTTGAACTCTCTTCCCTGACCCACATCTTTCCACCAGGTTTCATGATAATCTGTCAATGATAATCAATGTGTTTGTATTAAAAATGGATCACATGACTATTTAGTTACGTGGGGAAATGAGCATCGGCTACATTTTCCCACGTTATTTAGTCTTTCAGCTAATTGTTTTGTTTTCCAAATGCAACGTTAGTGTTGCGTTTCACTTTGAATGTTGTCGTTTTCCAGCAAGTAGTTGTTTTAAGCTAAAAAAGCTCTGAAAGAGGAGAAACGGACCAAATGTCCGGGCACTTGGCAGCTGAAGAGCCAGATGTTTCCCTCTGGAGCTGGTGACTACACTGCAACGGGGCGGAAACTAGAGTGGACAGAAATAACTGATACTATAAATTAATGACAAGAACTGGCAGCAATTCAAGATATAAACTTGAATTGTAAACACAACATGGACACAAAGTATTTTTCCCCTTTTAAGTTAAAAATGATTGCCCCCAAGTAACCAACCCAGACCATCATTCATCTCTTGTATATCTTTGAATACTGTCACTGCCATATGTAGACAGAGATTAAACCTTAGATGTTACAGGGTTTGAAGACGACATTTAACCTAACTGGTCAAATCAATATTCACCAGAACTCTTCTTATGAAGTGCTTACCTCAGCAGATATTTAGCCATGTGCTTTCAATCCCCACCGTTCATTGATGCTGAAACTATACAGGCGGCAGAAACGGCGTGCAGCAGCAATCAGTCAGCAAGTCGAGGTGTGAGGACGTGTTGGGACAAGTTTTAAGAGGCGAGCGCTGACAGTATTCTGAGTGCAATCCGGGTCTGAGGACACAGCACTTGCGCCACGAGATCTGAGTGAGGAATTTGGCCTCTTTTCTCCGGGACGTCTTCCGAGTTAGGAACTCCAGGTTTTAGCTCGAATCCATTGTATGAGGACAGAGGAGAAAAAGAGGGAAGTTCTCGGTCTTAATCACTTACACTAAAAAAGTACGACCCTGACCTAACAGCCAGAGTAGAGGCAAGTCCTGGTGAAGCCAAAATCCTTGTCACCATCTTAACTGCTCAGAATCTGAGCTACAAGAAACAGTAAGAGCAGATTTCAAATGTCAACCGTAGCTTGCTCACTACAATTAAGACACATTTTCGGTGTCCAGTACAGTACATGGAGGAGGGAGATGTACATTATTTTCCTTTTGAAGGGAAAAATACATCAAATTCCCCCACATGATTCTCCAGTTTTTTGGTATCAAAGAATTGATATATGTTTTAAAGATTTAGCTTTTGTCAAATATTTCAGACGACAAAGATTCCGATGGAAAAGAAAAGAAGTCCAAGTCGAAGGAGAAGGAGAAGAAGAAGGAGCCGGCTTCAATGTTCCAGATAAATGGAGAGAAAGAAACAAAAAGCAAGAAGAAAGGTGATGCTAAACAGTTTCAGTCATCCCATTTTACTGGATGTGAGACTTTACATGTAGTGTGATGCTGAAATGACAAAATGTTGACTCTAAGTTTAACTTAAACGGAAAATCTTTTACGCCTCGTCCCATCGAGCAGCTGCTAAATCGGACAGTGACGACAGCGAAGAAGAGACAAAGTCGTCCAAATCGAAGAAGAAATCCACTGCTGGGCCTACGTCCCTGTTTCAAACATCAGGAGACAAGGACAAAGACAAAGACAAGGACAAGAGAAGGACAAAGACAAGGACAAGGACAAAAACAAGAAGACAAAGAAGAAAGGCAAGTTTATAAGTCATGTAGTCCTCTGTTCCTCTGTTTGAGTCACCGACAAGTAAACAACACGTCTGCTGTGTGTTTCAGCCAAGGCAGAGGAGAGTGAGGATTCTGACTCTGAAAAAGAAGGAAAATCCAAGAAGAAAAAGGGCAAAGGGAAGAAGAAAAAGGTGAATTCCCACAAAATAGATCCATTTATTTACAGGCAGTCAAATCATTTAAAATCAAATGGACCACGCTGAAAAACATCGGGGGTTCTAGTCCCCGTTAACCTATTTCTGCTTCTCGATCAGGAGAGATCTCCGTCGCCTGAGATCGAGTTCGACAACCTGGAGAATTTCGTGATGCTGCCGGCGCCGCAGGGCGTGACCATCAAATGCCGAGTGACTCGAGACCAGAGAGGGATGGACAAGAGCCTCTACCCTCTGTACTACCTTCATCTAGACAATGAAAAAAAGGTCAGGCAGGATCTGCGTTGGAGTTTGACAGTTTGCATGTTTTACAGCGATGCAAATGAGCAGGTCTCATGTAAATATCACCCAGAGAGCACTCCTGTCAGTAGTCCTTATTATTATTTGATCTATCACAGCTTTAGGGACGTGTGTAAATAATTTCATTTTCTTTGTTTATTATTCTGAAACGTCTCCTTGTCTGTTTCTTTGCAGACGTTCCTGTTGGCCGGCAGGAAAAGAAAGAAATGTGCGACTTCAAATTACCTCATTTCCGTCGACACCACAGATTTATCAAGAGGTGGAGAGAATTTTGTTGGAAAGCTGAGGTACACAGTGCTTTAATAAACCCATTTAATTCATCCAAAGCTGCCTGGATATAGTGTATTATCTGCTGAGTTTTCTTTTATACATTTCTCAGGTCCAATTTAATGGGGACTAAGTTCACGGTGTTCGACAACGCTCTGAATCCAGAGAGAGCTCTTCCCGACATGTCCAACGCACGGCAGGAGTTAGCAGGAATCATCTATGTAAGTCGTCTAACGGCTCCCTCTTAATTATGTACTGTACGTATATTATATATACATATATGTACATATACACACACGCCTAAATGTATTGATATATGTATAATTTTACTAATTTCTGTGTTCAGGAAACAAATGTTTTAGGTATGAAAGGACCCAGAAGGATGTCGATCATCGTTCCAGGAATGAACAAGGACAATGAGCGAGTACCGCTCCGACCGAGAAATGTAAGGTCACTTCTGTTTTGTTGCTCTATGGTTGTATTTGTGTCTTTGTATTCATATTGCCTTGAATAGAACAGACAGCAAAACGAATGTGTCATGTAATAGAACAGACTAGAAAATGAGGAGCGACACGTCCTGTAATTTGTTAAATTATAGGGTTGGTTAACTGTATGTTTGATCAAGTGTAACAGAGAAAACACGTGTCCTTAATACACACACACACCACACACACAAACAAACAGAACATAACTCCAAACACCAGTCTTCCTCTTCTTCACTGATAGATCATGGTCATATGTAACTCGAATGGCTCTCAGAGAACGCATCCCTCCGCCAATGCCCAGTCGAGCTGCATCAGACTGCACAAACTTATACGCTGTTTTTAGTCATGAACTCCGTATAATGTCCAGACAGTAGGGTCAGGACATCTTCCGGACTTGTCTTGGTCAGACGTCTTCACAACAGGAAGATATCCGGAGTGTTGGGGGGGCATCTTCTACGTTTATAGTCAAACTCCAGAGAAAGTCCAGAGCAACTCACCCTGACATTTGCAGCCCCTTCAGATAACCTCCGGAGAATATCCAGAGTTCATTGCATGTCTGAAAACAGCTTTAGATATCAGTTCCATAAATATGCCTGATTTTATTCATCAAGAACCATGAATTTGGAAACTGGTGAAAATGTCTATAAACACTCACTCTCACAAAGTTAAAGAAAGTGATAAATACTTCCTGGATCTGCCTCTTTCTCTGGACCCTGGGCCCATGTCCCATCCTTCCGAGTTCTATGGAAATCCATTCAGTTGATTTTTGCGTAATCCTGCCGACATAAAAATGAACGGTCAGGGGCTAAAACACAACCTCCTTGGAAGAGGTAATTAGCCAAGAGAAGGATGAAAAGAGTAAAGTGCTTTAGAAAGAAAGGGATAAACCTCTTTCAGCAAACAAAGTGTGTGTTGTTGGGATTATCAGACGAACACTTACTAACTGTGACTTGTTGGTTGGTGTGCGTGAGGCCGAGGCCATCAGATGACTCCACCACTGATATCCATACTGCCCACAGCTTGATTATGGAATGCTGTGTGTTCATTATGAGGAGCAACACATGGCCAGTGTGTAAAATCGCGTTGCTCTTTGTTGGTGTTAAGTGACTTGTGTTTTCTGCACAGGAATTTGACGGCCTGTTGATAAGACACCAGAATAGAAGGATGGAAAATCTGATCGAGCTTCACAACAAGACGCCAGTGTGGAACGAAGAAACGGCGTCTCACGTGCTCAACTTCAACGGCCGCGTCACCCAGGCCTCCATCAAGAACTTCCAGATCGTCCACAGCAAAGACTGTGAGTGGAGGGGGGGGGGGGAAAGATAGATAGAGATGGAGAGAGAGATCGATACAGAGAGAAAGAGAAGATGGAGAGGGAGATGTTGGAAACATAGAGCGATGGATGGATGGATAGAAAGATAAAGAGATGGGTGGATGGACAGATATCAGATATCATTTCCTGTTGTTCTGACTGTTTGTGCCCTGAACAACATTTCTCACTTTGAGCACAAGTGTGAGTTAAATACTGTGAAATGAATGTAACGGCCTCGGCAGCGAAGGATCAGCCATGAACACGGAGACATGAAACGCATGTTGTGATTTAGATTTGCCCTTTTAGATTACTTAATAAATATCTTGAGTAGGTTCCTTTCATTTGCTCCAAATATATAAATGCAGCTTCGAAGAAATATGATTCATGATATAAGAAACGTTGTGAATGAGCTAATTCTATGTTTATGGGAGAGTGGTCTTGGCGTCACATTTGTCGATATGATGATTTATTCGAACTCTCAGTAAAAGGGAGGTTAATCGTCCTTGTGTCCATGACGGTCATTAATTAAGTTTTCTTTCTTTAAATGTCCTGTAGTGTCGTAAAACAATAACTTGATATCCACGGTAGATTTTATACTCTATGTCGGCCCCCTGCTGCTCTTCACCACCCTTCACTTGCAATGTTCCGGACATTCTCCTGTTGTTGTGAACGCGTCTGACCCGGAGAATCTCTGCTCCATCTTACCATGTTATATACAGTAGATATTAGGCCGTATGTACATAATCCAGGGGTCAGTGTTGTCTGTGTATCTAAACTGTTCCTGTCTTTTCAGTGGACTACATTGTGATGCAGTTTGGACGGATAGCCGATGACATTTTCACACTGGACTTCAGCTACCCGCTGTGCCCTGTGCAGGCCTTTGCCATTGCGCTCTCCAGCTTCGACGGCAAAATTGCCTGTGAATAACTCCCAGTATCACACACACAACACACTCACACACTGAAACCACTGTGCAACACGCCCACGCTGACACCCGGCCAACCCCATGTCTGTGGACGTTGCCTTCAACACTTCCTGTGATGGGCACTGATAACGAAGAATGGTTCCTTGAATGTGGCTGCTGCCGTGCCGTCACGTTTTTTGGGCGTGTGAGTCACAGCAGGAGCAAGAAACCAAAAAATTGCCGTCGTTTTATCGTTCCATCTTGACGCTGGAGAGTCCTGTAATTCAACGAATCACACAAGGTTTTTACACTATTTGAAAAGACTTCTGTGACGACAGTTTTTTTTTTTTTACGGGGTTACCGGTACACCTTTGGAAGGTGTTTCAAAGATTACTAACATTATTAAAAATGTTTAAAAAAGTGTTATATGGTTTGTTTTGCTGTTTTGAATTGTACTGGGCTTTATTTCAACAGGTCACACTCTTGTGTCAAATGTGACTTTTTAAATGGAACAAACTGCTAAAACTTTAATCACAATGAGAATATAGAATTTCTTAAAGGCACAAATCTCGAGAAATCTGAACAAGTGACAAAAATAAGATTCATTCATTTGAAGCTATTTAATGTCATGACAACCGACCATCCCTATTTTAGTGACTTAATCAGTTCCTGGTATCAGGTGTCGTTAGAGTAACATATGTATAAGTTGAATACTTTGAATAGGAGTGTCTAGTTTGCTCATGTAGATTTTTATTTTTTTTATTTTTCTGAACACTGCCTTTGTTGCATTGTTAGGATTATTGTGTTAATGTGATTAAATAAAGCATGTGAATTAAATTTCCTTCAAAACACCATCAGCATTTACTCCCTCCACCAAGGAGGTTATTTTTTCACCACTGTCCGTTTGTTTGTTTTGTTTGTTTGTTTGTTGTTTGTAAGCAGGATTACACAAAAACAACTGGATGGATGACGAGGACATTGGTGGCAGGATGTGGTGGAGTTCAGTGAAAACCTTTTACATTTTGGTGAAATCAGGATCAGGGGTCAATCCAGGAATTTCTTACACAGTTTTTAGCACAATTTGCAATGGCGTTTTTTAATCGTTTTTTTTTTCTTTTAGATTTTCACCGATTTCCCAATAGATAATTCATGGATCTTGAACATTTGGGGACTAGTATATCTTTGAGTGTGTACAATTTGTGTTGTGCTTTGGCAGAGGGTCACTGTAGTTTGTTTGTTGATGCATTTGTTAGCAGAATTACATTAAAACCGCAACATGGATGTCCAGTAGACTTGGTGGAGGCATGAGGCCTGGGCCTGGAAAGAGAACCTTATATTTTTGATATGGAGAAAAGCTTTTTTTCACTTTCTTTAAGTCTATAGAGATTTTCAGAGATTTTTGCACAGATCTTGATTTTCCACAGTTGAGGACTATGCTTCATGTCAAATAAATCATTAAACTCATCAAACCTTTTTTTTTTTTTCCTATTTCTAAGAACTAGACAATCATGCGAAGGACTGTTTGCCCTTGGCGGAGGTGTGCGTTCTACTGAGGGCCACTGTAGTAATTCAAACTTTCCTTGTTTCTTACCCAGTAGCTGTTTAGTGCCTGTGGTTTAAAATGCTACAGTATACCAGAAATGAATGGATTTGTATGTTCAAGTGGTAAAGACAGATGCCACATTACCACAACGTTTTCCGCTTTTGTTCCAGCCGCGGATATTTGTTATACTTCCCGCGCCCCCTCACTCTATTCCCCTGAATGCCCTTTATATTATATTACATATCAAGATCAAATAAAAACAAATTGCCAAAAAGTAAACCTTTAAAAAAAGAAAATGTATTTTGCAGACAGTCAGTGGGTCCCCCCCCCCCCCCCCCAATTGTAAAAGTCCCTCACTGTGGGTTTGATAATTTGTTATAGGTTTGTGTTTTTTACATTATCATCTACGTACAGGCAGCTGGCAGACAATCAGAACGATCCTGGCCAGTTGCGAGTTTGGGAGGCACCCACGCCTTTTCTCTGGTCGTTTCCTTGCATGTCGAGAGAGGCTTCACTCGGGAAGACAAACCTGTTTGAGGCTCGACAGCGAGTGAGAGGTGTGAATTCTGCCTGAACCTGCTCAGGCAGTTGTCCAAACTCGCAGGTTCAATGAAGCTTGACGCTGGCAGCTCCTCTGGACAGATGCTGAGAGATGAGTTCCTCTTCCCCCCTGCACTGTCTCCTTCTCTGATGTGATTCCTGATCAATAAACTGCTGAGGCTGCTGTTGTCTTTCTGAAATCCATGAAACAATCAGAGTCCTCTTCACACATGTTTCTGTTTGTATAGTGTTCTGCTTCTGTGTCCCAGTGGTGGATGAATACATGTGATGTGGAAAGTTGCAACCATGCTCTTGACCAACAGGAGGAGCTGTTCCCAAGACATAGAGGATAGTAACAATAAGAAACGTCAGTAAAAAAAATAAACATGCAATATAAACACAAAGAAATAGAAATATATACAATATAAACACAATATATACAATTAACACCGAATTATTACAGTGTTAACAGTATATACAATGTAAAAAATATAACGTAAACAGAATAACTACAATGTAACCTTTTGAACTTCAGCATAACTAAACCACATTTCTTCAAACAAGAACAAACACCTGAATTCTGGATAATTTCTCATTTGTAGGTGTAGGGTCATTTCTCTTGAAATCCTCTTTGTTTACCACATGAAAACTTTATTAGTAAAGTGAAGCTGACAACACTGTAAAGTATCACAGAGCTGCAGCCTGTTTTCTGCACATCACTGCACTGTGATCAGACTAACGTATAATGACGATTGATCAGACCATAGTATGTATATAATACACTATAGACTGCATATGATACGACTATGGACTGCATTTAATGAGACTATAGACTATATAACCAGACTGAAGACAGTACATCAGACTGTATATGATCAGGCCATAAACTTGTTATCATAGACTATATAATCACATATAAACTGTATATCATAGACTGTATATGATCAGACTATAGACTGTATATAACCAGACTATAGACTGTTATAATCAGACTATAGACTGTATATAATGACCAGATATATAAACTGTATATAATCGGACCATAGACTGTATATAACCAGACTATAGACTGTATATAATCAGACTGTATATAACCAGACTATAGACTGTATATAATAAGACTATAGACTGTTTATAATACAACTATAGACAGTTTATAATAAGACTATAAACTGTATATAATCAGACTATAGACTGTATATAATCAGACTGTATATAATAAGACTATAGACTGTTTATAATAAGACTATAGACTGTATATAATCAGACTGTATATAATAAGACTATAGACTGTATATAATCAGACTGTATATAATAAGACTATAGACTGTTTATAATCAGACTGTAGGCTGTATATAATCAGACTGTAGACTGTATATAATAAGACTATAGACTGTTTATAATCAGACTGTAGACTGTATATAATCAGACTGTATATAATAAGACTATAGACTGTTTATAATCAGACTATAGACTGTATATAATCACACTGTTTATAATCAGACTGTATATAATCAGACTGTATATAATCACACTGTTTATAATCAGACTGTATATAATCAGACTGTATATAATCACACTGTATATAAGCAGACTGTATATAATATGAGTTGTTTTGGGGACAGGAAGCTGCAGTCCCAGTTTAGGGTTCTGACAGTGGGCGGGGCCTGCTGTGAAGTCCCCGCCCCCCCCGGCCTGTTGATTGACGCGCACCACTGGCCCCTCCTCGAGCGTCTTTCTGTGTCTCTGGCCCCTCCCTCCCCCCTCCCCCCCACCCCCCCTCCCCCCCACCCCACCCGCCCGCCCCCCCCTCCCCGTCCTCCAGTGTGGTGCGTTGATTTCATACCAGAGTCATACTTCACATTCCACTTCTACTGTCAAAGCTCTGACAAATATTAGGGCAAAACAACAAGGCGCCAAATTACTGCAAAGTCCCCAAATCCGGCGGCGGCTGCGAGCGGGGCCTGGCGGAATACAAGAGAAAAGGTAAGTTTCTCCTCTTTCTCCTTTTCTCTCTCTCCCTCTCTCCCTCTCTCCCTCTGTCCGTCTGTTTTCTGCTGGGGCAGTTTTTTTTTTTTCTCTCTCTCTCTCATGCCGCTCGTCTCGGTGAAGTTTTCAGATCATTGTCATTTTTCACATTTTTCCGCGGAGCTCCCTGCGTCTGGGAGGGAAGGAAACATCTGCAGATTGAAAGTCTTATTGTGTTGGCCTCATGTGCAGCGAGATATTTCTTTGACTGGCTCTGCTCAATCACATTAACACCGGTAGTCCGCTCATTGACACACACTGTGACTTAAAAAACACACACACACACGCACACAAACAAGAACAACACAAACTCCTCCTGGCAGCAGAGAAGTGCGCCAACATGTTTGTTTTCTGTCTCGCACAGTTCATACCTGGATCACGCTCCTGTTTCAGCCTCAAGAGGAGTCCAGCGGTTTGTTATAAACCCACAGGCTCGCACAGAGAGAGACACACAACACAACACAACACAACAGGATTTGGAGGAATACACAACTTCAGGCTGGTCTGGATCCCTGCATCCCCGGAGGTAAGATCCCTTCTTGATTTGTCAGCACAGTTCCATGGAGGCGACATCTCCTGTTCCCCTCCAGCAGCAGATGTTTTTATTATAGGAGTAGAAATAAAGTTCAATTCCCAGGAATAGTTTTCAAAGTGAGACTGGAGGTTTCTCCTCGGTGTTTGTGCCGCAGCCACGAGACTTAAATGTTGAACTCCCACATGGGTCAAACATTCAAAGAGTCCCTATCAAGATTCTGATGATTTTCACTTTATGATAACACATTTAAAAAAAACTTTATAATCACGCCTACAGGCTACAATAGTAAAAAAAAGTTTCGACCATAGGAAACTCAGCTCATTTGTGTTTCTGTGAGATGAACCCCAGGGTGTAGACTTCACAGACCAACATGGAACTGCCCAAAAATATGTCTGTGACATCACAACTAATATGCCAGTAGCTTTAATTTAGAAATACCAACTGCTCTGTATTGATTTATTATCTTAACACCAAAAAAAAATCCTAACGTGACAGATTTTAAAATCTAATCTACTTTGGTCAATTCAGGGGGAAATTCTGATCCCACGTAAAATGTGTGATGTGTGATTTGTGGCTGCCCAAAGGAGTTTAACACTTTTACTTTGAAATATATGATTATGTTCAACTCCAAGTGACAGCATAGAGAATAGTGACAGTAAGTAAATAATGTAGTAAAAATACTACTAATAATAACTAATGATCCTAAAGCTTTTTAAATTATAAACAACTTTAACTCATTAATTTCATGTCATTATTTAATATTACATGAATATTCATGATTTAATTTACATATGCACTTCACTGTACATGTATTTGAGATTTAAAATCTTCTTTCTTAGTGTCTTTCTCTCTCGTGCCAACAAACAGTGGCACGGTGATACTCTGCAAAGTCCCACTAAGTCCATAATTCATAGGTGAGGATTTGAGATGCACGGATATGTGTACGAGAGCTAATTGTGTAATTATTTCAGCGCCACCCCGGGCTCCACCTGCTCTCACACTGAGTGGTTGGTTCAGACCCCGGGGGGGGGGGGGAAACTTCCTTTAAAAACTTCTGAGAACAGAGCTAAAGGTCATTAGAGAATTTTTCAAAAAGTCTTAGCGCCTTCTACGTGCTGATTTTCCACAGACACTCACGAGCTGCAGAGTTAAATCATTGCCAGTCAACAGGTTTGACTGAACGACAGAATGTGGTCTGTCAGGTTAGTGACAGTGAGCAGAATAACCTGTTAACTCCGCTCTGTGCTTTTTGTAACTGTCGGCAGCATCATACTTTCAGTTCTATATTGTGATATTTGCCCAATGGTTTTGAATATGTCCTGCAGGTTTGCAGGGAAACGAAGCTCTGCAGGAAGGGAACAGAGTTTATAGCTCTGTCTTCAATCCATATGGTCGTAAATTCACAGACGACAGGCGTTTGGGGAGATCTTTGAAGCCTGGCTGAGTTACAGTATTTCGATACAACACTGACAAAGAGGATGAGTCGATATATCTCAGGGCAGATTTTCTTTCCCAAATCAGTCCCATTATAAACTGGTTGAGGGGTCAAATCTACACTTTTAGCTTTTAACTTCTCATCAACGTCAGGAAAAGTCATTCTGAAACGAAAAACGACCACTTTCCAGTTCGACCAGTTCAGCCTAACAATGTGTCCTTGGTAGATGAGACACGCCACGATGCCTAATAATAGATTTCGATGCTGATGGGTAAATCTGGAAAGGATTAGGCATTCTGCTGCTCTGTCAGATTCCCCCCTCGTTGTGTTTTATGCAGCCTGAATGCATCAGGCCTCCCAATGTACAGTGTGGTGGGTTCTTTTCTTTTTCCCTCCTTGAACCGATTTTATGCGTCTCAGCCGTTGTGGATTTATCATTTATCCTCTGTGCTTGTGTGAGAGTTAAATACTAGGGGAAGGTTTTACAACAACACCCATGTCGTGGAGGTCAATTAGATTACTTGGGGTAATATCCCCAGAAAGTGGCCGTCTCTCTCTCTCTCTCTCTCTCTCTCTCTCTCCTCTCTCTCTCCTCTCTCTCTCTCTCTCTCGCTCGCTCGCTCGCTCGCTCCTTTCTCCAGCTGTGTTCCTTCGGGCCGATTGTCAGGGGGAAGAGTTAATGAGCATGTGTTCTCTTCATGAGGGTAAAACAAAATATGTTGTCCTCTCATGTTTCTGATTTTTAAAGCACATGTTTTATCACTGCTGTAGTGACTGTAGGTATTTCCGATCCTTTGCCGTGTTTCGGCCGATCCCAGGGGCCGAGGGGCATCCTCTCGTTCTCTGTTTACTTTGGATGCAGGGTCTGTTGACCGTTTGTCACCGGCAGCTTCACCCGTCTGTGTTAAACCCACAGGAGAAGGGCTAATGAGCTTTCGCCCATTTGTGCAGGGCCCCGGACGCTTTTTTAGCACCATCCCCAGAAGTGGTCGTCCAAATGGTGGACACTTACCCCTCTGTCAGCGCAGATCTGAACAAATAGCACTTATGTCTGCGTGGCGAGAACAGAGAAGGCCTCAGAGACGAAGCCTGCAGCCCTCGGCAGCGGGGCATTCATGACAATCTGGAAGACAATATGCAGTTTGATGCTGAGCAGCAGTGGCTGGGTTAAAGAGTGCCGTTTTGTTGATGACGAGCACAATGTGCTTGGAGCTATTTATTACATCGATACAACCAAGCGAAGAGGGACGTCAGAGCTGCTCCAACACCAAGTGAGAGGAAACCAACGTGTCCTAAAAACCCACCAGAGTTATTCTACTACTAGCTATTTCATTCTCAAAGTCCCCAGTGACACAATTTATCAACATTGTATTCACGTTAATGCACTGCACATGTTTACATATCCTACAAACCACGAGGTTTTTAGCAGATAAGCTTGCTGGCCTCCTGTTCGGACCACTCAGGGGAGGAGTCAGGGAGTGGCCTAGAACAGTGTAGTCTTTGTGTCAGGCTGTCCCCAAGTTGCTAAACGTTTGAGTTGTTCTTTCTCAGGCGACCAACTGTTACGAGTGATGTTCCACATTAATGTACTCCAAAAGAAATGCCTGTGTGTGTGTGTGTGTGTGTGTGTGTGTGGTGTGTGTGGTGTGTGTGTGGTGTGTGTGTGTGTGTTGTGTCTTTGGCACATTAGGCCTCCGTTGTAGATAATAGGAGGCTCACTCTCTCACCGGGCCCCGTCTGCCGCTTCGGAGACGAGTGTGTGTGGCCTGTGTGTCGCACTCGGAGCTCCAGTGACCCAAGGGCACTCATGTGAAACCCCTTTAATCCCTGTGCTCAGTGTTTTGGGTAGTGTGTGTGTGTGTGTGTGTGTGTGTGTGTGTGTGTGTGTGTGTGGTGTGGGGGGGGTGATCTCCTTCTTCAGCACAGTTATTCAAGTTTATTGTTTGTAATATAAAACAATTCCAGTGCCTGAGTGATTTGCTGAGCAAGGCCAGACCTAATAAGCAGATTAGGCTCATTTTTATTTTCACGTCTAATATATTTTTCTCTTGTAAAAAAAATAAAAATGGCCCCTCTATATGGCTCTGATCAAAGCCCCGGCTGCTTTTAATGCCTTGTTTCACAATTTATACGGTTTGATGGGTTATTGGCTGGTGCATTCTGCTGCAAAGTTATGCATGTCTTAAAGGTTTCACAGATTATGGCTTCAAACCGCTCCCCTCGCCACAAAATGACCAATTCATGCTAGAATGGCTTCTCTGCTGCGTTCCCTGGAAAATTTCCGATTAAAATGCTGATTCAGGCTGTAAAAAAAAAAAAAAAAAAAAAAAAGCTCTCTGGCACACTGGCCCCTGCTTTGTGTCAGTCTTTCCCTCCTCGGCTGGATTAAAGCTTAAATCTCTAAAAGTGTAACAACTGAAGGTGGATCACATCGACGGAGTTAAAATAGAACAATGAATGAATGAATGAATCGGGTCTTGTGTTGTTCATGCTCCGGCTCGACGTGTGATACTTATTTATCCGCCTTTATCCTGCAGTCTCACAGTGACTCATTCAGGAAACCAGCAACCTCTCCTTACCTCAGAGTGAGGTCGCCGGTTTCCACGCTGTGCGATTTGTTTACAAGACGACAACAAATCAGAGGCTGTTTTTATTTTTTTTTAATAGCGTAAAATGTGACCAATGCACATCAGTCTCATGTTACACAGATAATGCGGCCCCTTTATTCTTATGTCCTTCTATTCATACTTAATTTATCCTGGAAGGTCCCACTCAGATCTGGTCGTGCTGGTTAAGAAGCAGCACAAGGGGTTACAGGAAGAAAACTTGCAGGCAAGACGTCACTCCGAGCTTTATTATTTTTCTTGGGCAGCTGTTATCGAACTGCAAATGTTTGACTTGACAAGGGGGGTGCATGTGGCATGTGTCTTAGTGTGGTTGCCCGTGTGTGTGTGTGTGTGTGTGTGTGTGTGTGTGTGTGTGTGTGTGTGTGTGTGTGTGTGTGTGTGTGTGTGTGTGTGCGTGCGTGTGTGGTCTCGACTTTTCCCCCTCGCCTCTCTTTCTGCTTCTTGCCGTGTGAGCTGCTGGCCGTCCAGTCCTCCTCTCACTCTCGGCTCTCTGATTGTTTCCTGAGCGCCGTGCCAGATAGGAAGTAGGAGGAAGTTATTGGAGGAGCTGGAGAGAATTTATTAGGGCCAAACACAGACACAGGAGGGAGAGAGGAGGGTGGTGACTCCGATTTTTTTTGGGAGATGAGTGAGGCCTGTGCTTTCATGAGTCTGAGGAAGGCAGGCGGCGTCTGTGGCCAACGTGGAGCAGATGGGCCCCCGACACTCAATCCAGCTCATCACCTCCGATTTATCTCCCAAATTAAGGAAGCCGTGTTTACTGTTAGACATGTACATTTGCTGTAAATGCATCTGTGTGCGTTTCTGTGTGTCAGGAGGAATAAGAGCAGTGTTTCCAGTTCTTCTCAGAGAGCAGCTCTCCTGGCCTGGAACCTGAAATGTTTTCTTTATCTGTAATCTGACCTTAGAGAGCAGCTGCTCCTTCTGCCGCCAAGTCCTGTTGTTTCCTCAAGTGTGTGTTTGTGTGGCTGTTGCTCCATGTGTGAGGGTGTGTGTGTGCGTGTGTGTGTGGAGTGGGGGTCTCACTGCGATGGTCAACGCTCACTCTACATCTGTGAGCGCCCTTCAACCTTAACAAGACGTGTGGTTTGAATGCAGAGGAGTTTCAGGCTGTGGATTTGTTACTGTGTTCGGTGGAGGTGTGTTTAACTCTCTGCTGAGCAGTGGGTGGGTAGGTGGGTGGTTTGGGGGGGGGGTTGGCTTTTGGCTGCCAGCAGGGGTCTGTTCTCTGCCAACAAGTGTCCCAACTCCAGCAGCAACCTAACAAAGGCTGCTTTTTTAAAGGAAGGGAATAAATCTTGTAGGGTATTGGTTTGCAAACAGATGGTGGTAAATAGGTTCTGCCAGTGGGCCCTGCCGAGACGTTCAAGCACACAACGGGATCAGCAGCAGAAGAGACAGATTTGATGGAAATCTGTTAACAATCTGCAACAGGACATGAGTCAGTAAAACTGAGTCATGGAGATGGGGGTGTGCTGAGCTCTGGATAGAAGTAGTGTTGTATGTGATATGGAGAAAATGAACCTTGATGACAACAAATCATGGTGAATGTCACATTCCTCCGCCAAGGCCCAACAGTCCCGATAAATCTAATCAAGTTGCATCAAATTTCACACATTCATAGATATCAGCTCCCTCAATGTGCCTGATTTCTTTCGCTCAAGCCCCGTGAGTTATTCCCTGGGTAAAAAAGAGAAAATGTACCAAACGTGCCAAAAACAAACTGTCACATTCAACGTCCTTCCACCAAGTTTAGTGGTATTTTATTCAAGTGTAATCTTTCTTGCAATCAAACCAACCAACAAATGGACAGGAGGGAAAAGATAATCTCCTTGGTGGAGGTAGAAAACTACTTTACAAACTCTAAATCCAAACCAGTGGCAGAAATGTCCTGTTTTGTACCTTTAAATCTGAAATAATCTGCATTTTCAGTTGAACAACCAGCTACAACAACAGAGGAACATAGGACAGAGGATTAAATGATTGATGAGCTGAAAGGAAAATTAACATTGATCCTACATTCATCTTTAAACCTGACTCCAAATGCAAACCAATGCAGCTTCAAGGGTGTGTTAACCTGTTTGTCATATCAACTCGATAAGGAGATCAGAACCAGTGCTTGTTGTACTGTCCCAAAGCAGAGTTGGGTGTTCTGAGGATTTTCATGTGATAAATCTGGAAGACGTCCACACAATGTACTTTTCAAGTGGTTCGTAGACATTGTTTATATCCTCCTGCTAAAGCTCTGGATGTAAATCCAAGCTACACTCACAAACCAACAGAATTATAAGCTGCTAGATGGCTGTGCTGAAATTGAGCCAAATTCTATCAGATGTCTGTATATAGGGTTTCTGTAATGCAGAAGATATTTGAAAAAAAAAAACGATCCACTGTTATGAAGTTAATAGCATAGTGGATGAGGCGCTGGTGCCAAAAAAGAACTTGATAACAGAAGCATTGGTCAGATATTTCTATTTGAAAAGATTAATGTAACTACTAAGTGATACAAATTCCTCAATCCGCCCTTTCATGTTTCATGGAAATCTGCTCAGTATTTCTTTCATAATCCTGCTGACAAACAAACAAAGAAAAGGACAGGTATGAAATCATAACTTCCTTGGCGGAGGTATTTAAGAGGAAAGATCTCAATTTGGATCGTAGATGTGTGTTAAAAGTGATGTAAGTTTTTGGGAAGATCGACCACCCTTATCCCCAAGTGGCCAAGCTATAAATTAGTGCTTACATTTATTCTTTTTTGTCTATTTCATTAAGAATGTGGCCACTTTCATTGTTTTAATTCCATGATTCTGGTCCCACGGTGCAAAAACAACTTGACGATTTGTGCACCAACCTTTTCCTCTGAACCGGCCTGAGAAAATGCACATATCCCCTTTGTTGTTCTGTTGTCTGGTATTTACGACATGTTTAACGAGTTACATCAAAAAGGTTGTTTTTATGCATTGAGCTCGGGCCGTCTTGACATCATTAAATTTAGAGTTTCTCCGACTTGTTGTGCTGCTTACGAGGAGAAGCCAGTTTCTGTCGGAATTCAGTTGCTTCGAGAAAAACCACAGCTGAATCTGGGAAATATGTAACCTTAACTTAACCTTAACCAAGGCCCCGTCTACACTACTGCTACATGGGTGTTCCGCAATAAACTAGTGGGCAGCGCAGAGTCGAGAACCAACAACAGACATTGCGACAATGGAGAAGGTTGTGTTAATGTATCTCTTAAGAAAAAGACAAAAGCGTCTGTTTGTCCACTCGAGCGGGCGAAGTGAGTAGCTTCTTACCAAACCCGCAAATGTTCCCGCTTTTGTTTAAAATGTCTTCCTTGTGAACTTTGGTTGTCTTGCTTGAACTATTGGCCACACCGCCCCCACATGACTCCGGTGGAACTGCTCCGTTCTGTCAGTTTCACTGTATCCGTAAGCTTTAGTGACATAAACGCTGTTCTTGTGTGTGGACGAGAGGCCAAAACACAGAGGGGAAAAGTTTTTTCGTAAAATATTTGCGTTAGTTTCCGACAGTTCATTACAGGTCTTCAGAATCAAATAGATATTGTACCTCACCTTCACACGTGTCTGGCCTTTCGGGTCTAATGCTCAATGGGCTGCCCTGGCTCTCATGGTGGGCTGTTTAATCTCTGTTTCAAAAATACTCCTGTGATCCATCCTGTTTGGTCTTAAACCTCGGTAGGTTACACAATTGTTCTTTCTTCCCACCTGTGGACTGGCGAGGAGATGCTGCCAATCGGGCCATAAAAATCTGAGACATGACAGAGTAACTTTGACTCAACGCCTTGCCTCACTTTTGAATTCCACATGTGTAAGTAGAAATCCATGTGGTTGGTCAGTCGTTGAGCGCCATGAGCTCATGTTCAGCGGGAGATGAAAAAAATTGTCATCTCTGCCGTTTATGATTAAGTGTTATTGTGCCAACTGCTGAAAGTCTCGACAGGCCGTGGATTTATTGCTGAAACAAGCAGGCTTTTAGTTTTCCTCCTTAAAAGGGATTTCATACATTCTGTGGCCCAGTTTAAACGAAGGTCTGCGATACAAATGTCTGTAATGGACCTTTCCCTGATTTAGTCTGCACCGACAGCTTTCCTCTGTGTGACCCAGCAGCCTGAGAGTGACTCAGTAGAATTACTGGAATTCACTGGTACGTTTCTCCACACACAGTCTTGTCTAGGGAGAAAAAGTGGGAAAGGGAGGCAGTTACCGGCGCCAGTAAACACTGGTGAGCTCGTAGATGGAGCCGCAGCAGAGATAAGCCGATTGCTGAAAACAGACTGCAATGCGATCGCCCCGTTCAGGGCTGGGAAAATGGGAAGAGGGATTCTGGTGCATGAATGGCGCCGTTTGAATGAACGGGCGAGGTGCATAGCTCTGCAGCTTTATTTACATTCCTGCTGCACATTGGAATTCTGTAGCATGTTGGTCTTAGAGTCTCATGGCCCAAATCCCAGAAAGTGGGAGGGGAGGTGTGTCCTTGATTTTTGTGTTAAATGTGAGAACAGCGTGTCATTCAATCAACATCCGAATTAAAGCCTGTCGTCTGGCAAACGCCCGGAGGAGTCACACAGTCAACAGGTTTGAGCTTGAGACAACGGCTGCAGCTAATAAACTTAATTGCTTTAAAAAGAAAAGAAAAAAGTAAATAAAAGTTGTTGTCACAAGTTATATCATTAAATGTCCTTTTTAGTTTGACCCCGAGCTTAAAAACCTGAACCTTACCTAACACCCAGAACGACAAATCTTGCTTTGAACTGGGAATTATTTGGCTTTTTTTGCTTGATTGGTCACTCAGTATTCAAAGTATTTTCAGATGAATTTCTATTATTGATCAGTGAATCAATATTGTCAGAGCCTCTTTGTATTCTAAGTTACCTGAATAGATTATAGCCAATATGCACCATTTCTACTGTGTTTGCACAAGGACACAAGTGGACAGGACAAGGCAGCAGTGGTGGAGGACGTACTCAAACATGTAACTTAGGTAAAAAAATATAAATGTTCTACTTGAGTAAACAGAAGTCTGTACTTGTACTAAGTATTAAAAGTTAAAGTAGTTGTCGAGTGTAGCCTATATGATGTTACCTGCCCGCTCTGATTGGATCAGTGGATCGATTCCCCCTCTCATTATTGATTCCTTTTAAATATGTTAAAAACTATGTGAACACGAAATGCAATACAGATATTTGCTGATATGTGTCGAGGGGGTAGTAGTACAGATACATGAAAAATGTACTCCAGTCCAGCAATGAAGTAGATGTACTTAGTTAGATCCCTGGAAAACTTGTGACCCACTTCAGCCACAGTGTGTAGTGTGTGTGCAACGTCACATTCAATCTGCTGTGAGTCATTACTATGATATTTTGTGTTCTTGAGTTACTCCTGCAGACGCTCCAGTGCTGCTGATATCAGCTGTTTGAATTCCTGATCAATATGTTAATCACAGCAGCTTCTCTGTTCAGATGACGTTCTGGCAGAAATGATGGAAAAACCCAAATCCCAAAGCTCTTTTAAAATTTTAATCAGTTTATTGGAACCCCCCCCCCCCCCCCCCCCCCCCCCTTTATGCTTCGTCAAACTATAGCCGTCGCATTCGAGTCCATAAAAGTGTCCCTGTGAGTTGACGCTCCGCTCGATTTCATCACGAAGTGGAGACTATTGTCCTGATTTAAATCCTGTGACTCCGGCCGAGGATGTATTGAAACATGGCTCCGCTGACAGCGCCCTCCCTCCAGTCTGAGCTCTCTGCGCGTCACGAAGCGTGTTCACTGCTGATGTTGCATTCCAGCTGGAACAATCCCACTGTTTTCCAGACCCCAAAGTGGACGCCTAAATTGGACACCCCCCCACCCCCCTCCCCTCCCCTCCCTCCGACCACCCTCCCCCTTCACTCTCCCCCAAACACACACCCCCTTTCTCCCCCCCTCTGCTCTCCAACCAGCCAGCCAACCAACCAACCCACCCACCCGCCACCCACTCCTCCCATACACGCATCCCCTGGTCTCCTCTCCTTATTTGGGTAGAGACGTTCTGAGCGCTGGGTGGAAGGGAGAGGGAGGGGGAGGCGGTGGGGGTGAGGCAGAGGAGGGAGGGCGTTGGGTTGACACAAGGGAGGCAGGAGGAGAAACAGTGAACACTCGCAGGCTCTTTCTTAATAAGGACATGTCTGGAATTCAGGCCCCTGCTCTCCTCGCCAGCTGAAGAGCCTCTCTTTCGCAGCACCTCACTCGAGCACACTCTTGTGAGCACTCGGGGCTCCATCGAGGTCGTCAGATCCCCGAGCTCCACGCTGACAAACCGCGTGCGGCTCTTCACAGCTCGCCGTGCCGACGAAGGTCTGCGGTGTTTTCTCTGCTATAATTGGAGATAAACAATAGAGTGGCTCGGCTGACCCTCCTCTCCCTCCTCTCCCTCCCTCCTCCTCCTCCTCCTCACTGTACCACCGCTCTTTAATTGTTGCCCCCAAGCTTCACTGGAGCTGTTGCCCCACAGCACCTGTGCATTCATTAATGAAACACTTCCTGAAACACATTTTCATAACACACACACGCACACGCACACGCACACGCACACGCACACACACGCACACACAAGCATCATCGGACAAATGACAAAGACAGGCATTTCAAGTTTACTACTACTACTCATTGTTCCTACAGATGAGTCAGACAATGGAATAAACTTAATTACAGTTAATGACAGACTGTCATAAAAGCTGAGATAGACAATTAGATTTTATTTTTTTAGTTCCATCATTGATTCATTATTTGCTTGATTATTCGTCATGCCAGTAAAATGGCAAATATTCCCTCATCCACATATTGGGTACATGTTTGAGCTTCATTGAATAGTTGATTAAGTCAAACATTATTGAGGTAATCAAATAACTTTGATTACCTTTGATTATTATTGAAGTTTCAGTGTTTCCAGTTTCTCAAATAAGGACATTTGTTGCTTTTACATTGTCATGTATGTCAACAAACTGAATATCTTTGGGATTTTGATTTGGTTGAATAAAACAAAAAAAATGTAATTGCACAAATATCAGAACAGTAGTATTATCAAACTTACCCAAACTCTGGTTGGGATCCAGCCTTGTGATCGGCACAGACGTAGACGGGTCACTTGAGCCGCTGATGAGTGTTCGGTTTCAGTGTGGAGTTTTGTGACCAAAGGGTCTTCTTGCCAAAGGGTCCGCCATAACCGGTACCCTCTCCGCTAAAATTAGCTGCAGTTTGACTCGGGAGTTCATGTTGTATGTTACATTGCACTGCAGGAAGCAGTGTGTCGCTGGTTTGGTCGACACGTGGAGAGAAAGGAAAACGTCACTAATCCTGCAGCTTTGCCTTCTCACCACTTTGTTCGCGGAGGATTTGGTGCAACTGCTGCTAACGTGTATCTTCGTAAATACTGACACGTAAACAGAGGAACGGGGACAAAGGGAGATTTCTTTTTCGGGGCTGTAATAAACTGCCACGTTTCATTGAACTTATATTTTGTGATTTACATCGTGGAACCCTCTTTTCCATCATGAATATATCCCGATACAATAAAATCACTCTGTTTCACCACAGGTTTGGTGTAATTACGCTGTGACATGCGAGCACTACCACACATGAGAGGACCGAAACTTCATTTCTCGGCTGATTTTACGAGAACCACATTGTTATTATTTTTTGACTCGTGTGCAAAAGAGGTCAAATGTGGCTTTTAATGAAACAAAAAACATCTGAAAACAGATAATGTCTCCTATTTTATTTTAATTTTATTATATTTATGTCTAAATGTTTGCATGATTGGATCATTGTAGTCTTTCCCCACAGGAACTCTCGTTTTTTGTACGCTTGTGTATTTATCCATTAAAGTTAAAATGCTGCAGCAGAGACACCAGCATCCTTTGAGGATCATGGTTACCTCATTGACTTCCATCTTAGAAACAATACAACGCTGAAAAGGCAGCTTGAAAAATACTTAAGATCTTTTGCCTGCAGTCAGCCATAAGCCAACCACACTGGAACACAGTTCCCAGACCACAAGAATTCTTTGAGGCCAGTGCTGATTAGTGAGGTCTTTAAACTTAGTTTTATGGAATATCTTGAATTCATTTGGCCGTTTCAGAGAAATTAAATTGAGGAAATTATAGTAATAATTACGGTTAACATTGTTTACTCATACAAATTTAACGACGGCAATAAAGAAAAGGTCAGAGGAAGACAAAACTGTGACTTATAGATGAACAACATTATTCAAGCTGCATTTTCATTATGTTTGCCATGAGCGAGCACAGTTCTGCTTCTTCCTCTTTGCAGCAAATAATTCACTCTATGTAGATTTGTAAAGGAAAAAGCTCCAAACACACTTGGCAGGGCTGAAGTGTGGAAGCTGCTAATTAGGTTGTCGACATAATTGAATTGAGTCTTTATTAAATCTCTGCTCCGTGTGTGTTTTTAGTGACGCTGCTGACAGCCCGCACTGTATCACGTTCACCGTGCTGACCTCTTTGCCTGCAGGTCAGCACAGTTCAGTGTGTTAACCTGTCTGCACTGCAGCCACAGATGTATTCCGAGCACACTGCTCCACCATTTATTCAACTTGCTCCATCAACACAAACGCCAAAAGCATTTTCACGCTTCCTCATTCTCGCCAAAACGTGACAATTTCCTCCTCACAAGAAGGACACAAATGAATATGACACACTGTGGCTTGTAATTGTTTTTCAGACACAATCGATGAGTTCGATTTTTTCTTTGTTATTCTTCACGTCAGCTGTAATTGATTCATCTTCGAGATTGAAATGTACGACCTGCAGTTCCAGCTGTGGCCACATGGGCAACATTGATAATAGCAGTATATGCTGGTATTTTGCGTAATGACTGAGAATAGAACTTGCTTGTAATTCAGGACAGAATTTCTGGTTCCTGCTAAAACAATAACTTTTTTTAATGCTTTTGTATTGCAACACCCATAATATCCCTAAGCTGTGCACATTGTGGCTTGTGTGGTGAAGTGGTTTTATTCGGAAAAAATGTAGAATAAGGAGTGATTGCTACTATTTTCCTGTTGGATAGGAATATATGCTCTTATGTATAACAATGGTCGTGTTCTGTTTTTTGTTTGTCAACAAATTCCTTGTTAAAACCAAATTTGGTCGTCCATCTCTTAGGTCTCTTATGGACTTTCTTACCCTGTCCGTGGCTCTCAGGTCTAAACCCAGTTGTTCCTTCTTAAATGGGTCATAAACATATAAAGTTATTTCCTAAAACCGCTGGACACTCAAACTGGAGTAAATAGTTGAATTTGTTAGGGACTGTTTTCAGGTGTGTGGTGTTTACAGCATCAGGACGATTTCTGTGACAGCGATAAAGTTACTGTAGTTACCACAAGGAAATATGTGGCCCTTGTTCTTTTGACCATTGGAAAAGTGGCTTTAAAGAGTCTAATCATCATTGAATAAAATGTTAATTCATTGTTCTCCACAGATCTCCCACAGATCTTTTGATATTGGGGCTCGGGGTCGGGCCCAGGGGGAGCCGCCACCATTGCGTCCAACGAGTGGAGCGCCAACGGTAGCCCAGAAGATGGGCTGGACGGGGACATTGATGAGAAGACCATGGAGGGGGACGCCGAGGGCGTGTGGAGCCCGGACATCGAGCAGAGCTTCCAGGAGGCCCTCGCCATCTACCCTCCCTGTGGCAGGAGGAAAATCATCCTGTCAGACGAGGGAAAGATGTATGGTAAGTCGACTGGAGAACAGCCAGAGAAACAACAAGAGAACAGCAATTACATGTAAATCAGTCCCATAATGAACAGCACAAAGATGAGACAACCACGCGTTCCCCAGAGACGTGTGGCTGAAAGAACAACAAAAATTGCCCCTAAAGAGAAACTTTTCTTCCTCTTGTGCTCATGTCACATCTTCAACGCGGAGGTGAATGTTTTCTTTCCACACAGAACTCTCCCTAACAAGTCTGTACCTGTTGTGCTGTGACCCAGGGGCAGGTTCTTCCAGTTGCACCGGCGCTCTCCGAGCTGGTTTTTGCGTCCTGAAACCATCTGAGCTGCTCTCCCCATGATTTACACCTGTCTTTTTACTTCACTGTGTTTTTCTTTACAGTCTGTTTTTAATGCCCACTGTTTTATGGCCTCTTTTCTTCCGCGCTACGCTCTCACTCGCCAAACCTGCTTTGTTTTTCGTTTTTTTCCCCTTTATCACTGAACATCCTGCGCTCGTTTAACCCCCCCACACCGGTATCGCTGGGAGAGTTTTGCCTGTAGGAGACTAGCTGGAGCTGGTTCTAGAGAAGAGTTGTGTTTGATGCCGGACGGTTCATTTAAATTAGTGTTAATTAGCACAGCGTGCACCGAGACTCTGGAACAAAAACATCACTTCGGCATGCTGGTCCGTTGGAGATTTCAAACATCCACATGGTTTCAGAATAGTTTTGCAGTTTCCTGCAGCGTGTTCATTAAATTGCAGGTGTTGAGCGCTTAATGTCCTGAAAAACTCCAGATGGACGTTTTTGGCAAGTCCGTCGGTGGAATCACTGACATCCAGGTGGAGGGAGTTGAACGCATTTGTCATTCATTATTTCGACCCCACTTTCCCCGTTGCTGTTTTCGAGACAGCGCACACTTTCCTAATTAGATTTAGCATTTGAAGCTTTATTTTTTTCGCTGAACAGCAGTTAAAATGTTGATTGACAGGAGTTGTGCTGCTTTCGTTGCTGTTTTTCTTGGCTTCGACCTCAACAAACCCCCTTTTGGTTTTTGGGGGAATTATGTTCTTTTCACCATGGTAATTCAGCTCCCTGAGGCCACGCTTTGTAGGACTTTCCTGCCCTTTAATTATTGTCCATCAAGTCTCAAAAACTTGAAATTGATTCCGGCTTCAGTACGACCATAAAAACCATCAATCGTTGGCACCAAAGTCTCAGACAGGATTTAAGAAGCATTAGTGTTTGTTTTTAAAAGGCTGTGTTTTTTTTTTGGTTGGCTTCTCTGCAATGGGATTCTTTTGGTGTGATTTCACTAAAATGGAATCTCAACCTCTAATTCGTCACATTTTCATATTCAAGGACAAGCACATACCTGAGATTACTCAGCTACAGTTGCAGCTTCTGAACCTGGCTTCTGAAGGGATTAGTTGTGAGGAAACAAGTGTGTGAATTGATAAACAAGTCAATAACTTAACAGAATAAAAAACATATAATTTGTCAAGTAGTAATGTCAAACATTAGCTGGGTGCAGCAATGACAATTCGCTGCTTATATATTTTGGGATTTGGACTCGATGGGCATTTTTCCATAATTTTCTGGTATTTAATGCATTAAACATTTGATTGATCGTAAAAACATTTAACATATTAATCAGCTGTGAAATGAATTAGTTGCAATCCAGAGAAACAGATGTGAAAAGTTTTTAACAGATACAAAATATATATATATATCCAAACTAACAACAAGAATGTCACTCAGTAAAGCACATCAGAATCAACAGCCCCCTTATCAAACCATATTTAAATTCACGGAATCACGGTTTTTATTTTTATCCGCACCAAATTGTGCTCACTATATATCAATCTACTAAACATGTCGGATTGTTTTCATCAAGATCCATGAATTATTCTCTGAGAAATGAGAAACAAAATGATAAAAACTCCCTTTCTCTCAATGTTAAAGAAAGTGAGGAAAGATTCCTGGATCCTTCCCCTGATCCGGATCCTTCACCAAACTTTAACGAGTTCTTTCCTGACCTAAACCACATCCTTCCACCAATTGTCGTGGAAATCCGTCCTTTTTGCATAATCCTGCTAAATAACAAACACAGATGAAAACATATCCTCCTTTGTGGACATTATAATAGTAATGATAACTAACCTAGGTTAAAAACTGAGGAAATGAATAAAAGCAAATAACTAGAAATGTAAAATATCAATAAACTTTTTGACTAATAACATGTGCAGTGTGTTTATAGTTAGAATTTTCTTATAAGTCATGGATGTGATTCACTATATTTAGATTCCAATTTTAATTTTGGGGACAGTTATCGTAAAATAATTGAACAAAATAGTTTACAACCTGCTTTAAGTTGAGGGTTTGTGTAAAGACCTGCAGCATGAACCACTGCAGCCATCTTTTAATTAAAGCCCCAATAACTCTCCCCCCCGTGCAGCGGAGCAGTGCCGCGTCCCGAGCTGCGGACATTTGTCATGAGAACGTCAACAAAGAGCGGAGCGGCGCACAGACCTGCCGCCTTAGCGACAAACTTTCAGGACCCCTTTTAGAGGCCTGTTTTTTTTCGAGAGCAGTAAACACCCTCTCCATTTACACTAAGTCATCTGAGGCTCCGCTGCCAGAGCCAAGGCATGCCCCAGAAGAAGCCCTCTCACAAGGTGATTACCTCAGACATCTAAAAGCTTCCCTGACGTGAGGTTAGGGGAATGTTAACGATTGCACTGTATGTAATACTGTCTACCTTGCAGTCTCAGACTTCCAGTGGCCTCCAAACGCAGGCAAGTCATCCCTCCCAGTGGGAATTTCACTCTTTCTCTGCCAGGAGTTTTTTTATTCTGGGAAAACCTTTTTTTTGGTGCAAATTTCCATTAGCGCGAGGACTGTTGTATATATGTGTATTTCTCTGCTCCACTAACCTGTCTAGACTTCCCAGCAGCGTTGCCAGTCATTTACGCAGCTCAGGGGTGACAAAGAGTTCAAAAGAGCGAAACGCTCATATTTTTTAATAAACGCCACATGTTAATAATCGCTGCAGTTTGTTTCTGAACATGAGCAGCACATAAAGAAGCTAAACTCCAGTTGGTGACGCAATCACAGTTGTAACAGTTTAAACAGGCGACATCTGTTACTGCACGTCAGCTCCTTGTTCTTAACGCACTCTGCTTTATATCGTAAGTCCGATGGATGTTATCAGTATATTGTGCTCGTGCACTACAGCCTCACTGAATTGCATTTTTCTTGGCCGATGCTGAGGATTATATGAGGCACTAAAAATGTCCAATTCTGATATATTGGCTTATGTATATATTTAAAAAAAAAAATTGCAATGACTCCTACAATGTCGTTATCAAACCCATATGATATTTTCCAGTTAAACTATAATTTAACTTGTAAGTAACTACGAAGAAACGCCAAAATGCCTATAAGCCAGGCTAGCTTTTTCCTCGTGTTCATGCTAAGCTAAGCTAACCAGCTGCTGGTTGTACTAGAGCAGGGCAATAAAACAATAATCAATAATTATCGCAATATATTTTCATCACAACCAAATTGTAATTTTCTGAGTATTTCCATACATCATAAAGAGAAAAAGTATATAATATATAAAATAATATTTTAGTATTAACATCAATGTTGGAAAAAGTATATTTACATTCAAATTCACATTTGTTAGCTGCACATAACAAAGATTTCATACATAAGCTGTATCGCTTTAATGCTTATGCCTCTTCTGAGCACATTGAGATCATATAACTGTTTATCAAGTGTCGTTCTCCGTCTAGTTCGTCCCAGCAACTCCTACATTGTGACATTTAATATCCTGATAATTATATATCAGCACTTATAGTAGTTATGAAAACTATAAATGATTTTGATTTGATTTACAGCCCCATCACTCATGCAGCACATTTAATTGGAATGAGAGAAAATAAACCTTTGATTCTTCTCGGTATTTCTCATGCGGAGTGATGAACACTCAATTAAAGGTTTAAAATAATAATTGGTACTGGACGTGATGATCTGCGGCGTCGTTTGAAGTTTAAAAAAACAAAAACATTTAGAGCATAGCTGTAGCTCCGAGACTTTTGTTCCCGGTAGAGTGAAATAGTTGGCACATATAAGGCCACTACGTTCAGAGGAAGTGTCTTCAAAAGATGTGTGTGTGTGTGTGTGTGTGTGTGTGTGTGTGTGTGTGTGTGTGTGTGTGTGTGTGTGTGTGTGTGTGTGTGTGTGTGTGTGTGTGTGTGTGTGTGTGTGTGTGTGTGTGTGTGTGTCTGAAAAAATGTGGCCTGTCTTGTTCTGCTGTGGGGCTGTGCTGACATGTTGTTCACCTGCGTAGCCTCAACAGGTGTGTCAAACCCCGAGCGCACACACCCCTCTCTCTCTCTCTCTCTTTCTCTTTTATTCTCTGTCTCTCTCTCTTATTCCCTCTCTCTCTCTCAGCCCTGCAGCTGTCACTACTCTGCAAAGCATTGTGGGTAGAAAGCAAAGCGAGGGAAGATTTAGGTGCTGGAGAGAGAGAGGGAGAGAGAGAGAGAGAGAGAGGCCTGTGTCAGTTGTGACCTTTTGAGAGGCAAGACTTTAACAGCGGGTTCGGTGCCTGTGAGAAAACATGGGTGGAAAAGGTGCAAGAGAGGGAAAAATGGGGTGGGGGGGTCTGTAATGATGACTGAGCACGCCTGGTGCTTCCCTGTCAGCCCCCTCGCTGAGACGCTAGGAATGTTTTCAGTCATGGCTGAGCAGTATGTTAGCAATTTAGGATTACCTCAATGTTATGAAAAGGGAGGTGGGGAGAGAGAATAAGGGTGGAGAACGGGTTCAGGGGGAGAGACGGAGGAGGAGGACGAGGAGGAGGAGGAGGAGGGGGGGTGCTCGCTGAGGGTGAGGAGAGATTACCTTTTCGCTCACTATCTTCGCGTGGAAGTGGAAAATTCCAGCGGTCATGTAGTGAAAAAGAAAAGAGAGAGGCGTGTCCTGTCAGGGGGAGAGGTGAAGAAGGGCAGCCTGCAGCGATGTGAGTGGGTGTTGAGCAATCAACCAGGGACTCATGAGCCGCTCACAGAGAGAGAGAGGGAGATGGAAGTGTGTGTCTGTCTGTGTGTGTGTGTGTGTGTGTGACTGGGGGGGGGGGGGGGGGATTAGAGGCAGAGGACAAGCAGGGCTGTGCATGCGATTGTCTTGTGTGTCTGTTTGTGTGCACCTGTCATGATCCCCTGTCGTGTGGGTCGGCCTTTTCACCGTCTCCACGACCCCCCCCCCCCCCCCCCTGTGTCGAGCCTTAGCTGGATCTCGGTGGCCGCAGAATGACGACACACACACACAGTCTCGTCCTTGATAATATTTTTTTTCTGCTGCGTTGTTGTCATTGAGATCAGCGTCTAAAAAAAGTACGATCAGCTAAAATAACCAGTTGCAGTTGGCAAAAGAAGTGAATTTCCATAAAATGTGCATGTGTACACCGTGCAGCTGCTGCTTTGAAGTCCCGAGACCAGTTTTTAAATATCCTGAAGGTTATGATTTTATTTTAAAAGTGAATAATGTCCAGCAGCAGCTTTTGATTTCTTGGCCCCTCAGATTTTTATTAACCTAGAACATTTTTTATTATTTGTTTCTATTGTTTCTATTTCTCTCTATTGTTTAGGACTGGAACATTTTATGCAAATCATCACTCGGTTGTATCATGCACCAGTTTGTCTGTTTCCTCAAAGCCAGAAAAAAAGTGCAGTGCCTGAGATTGGGACCTTTTCCATTTCGGTTTCCAAGTCATCATTATATTGTTCGACTTCATAAAAAGTTTATTTGAAACTTCTGAACTCAAACACCGCTTATTTGCAGCACGACTGTACGTCGCATCAAACAAAAAGCAGAGATTTAACATATCACAAAAGCAACCAGATGTTGTGAGAAACTGGAGACGTCGTCTCGGCTCGCGACCGCAGAACTTCACCATCCATCAGAGGAACAAAACACATTTGTTATTTACCAGGCAATACAGAGTCATTACTGAGGCCCACGTTGTTATAATACAGGGAACAAAGTTTTTATTCTGCTGTCTAGAAATCTGATTAATTGATTAGAGATGCTGGTTTTGAATAATCACTGAATTGGGCCCCGTCCTCATTCTGCATTTAACTGGTACTGTAACCGCAGCTTATCTATGAATATTGCAATTATTCTGCTCTCTTTGGTTTGTTGCAATAAATAATAATTTAACTCCACAAGTGGCAGTTTCAGTCTCTTCTGCTTCACTCCTCAGGGACAATAATGACTGAAATTCTAAACTGAAAAACAGATCAAACTTGGTTCCACTCGGCCGCAGCCAGAAACTGAAACTCACACTTTGACCAGCTCTGTGCAAAACTCCTGTCTTTATCAGTCAAACCCTCACAAACGAGTTCACACTGTATCTCCAGTGCGTTGCAATGAGATACGTGTGAAATTCAGAGCAGAGCTCTGCGGTGGGGACGGGACAATATAATGTTTTTCCCTCTGCCCCTCAGCTGAAGAGATTGAGTCTGACAGTTGGGTGGGGGGTCGGACTGGCATTGTTCTCCCTCTGCCATCCTCTGCTGGGATGGTCGACAGCAGGTGCTGCTGTCCGTTGAGCGCAGGGTCACACAGTGGTGTTGTTTCGGGAGAAGGGGCTGCTCTGCTGCCAGGTGGCAGTTGTTGGCAGAGTCAGTTATGGCTTTGTGTTTCTTCCGAGAGTTACTGCAGCAGCTGCCCCCTCTGACTGTCGACCCCCTACCCCAACCTAATGGCCCTGAGCCCAGGCCGTAACCCCTGCTACTCCCAGGGCTGGAAGAAGTGCATAAGAGCATGTGTGCGTTGGCCCGAGCTCTGGCTGTGTTCGCAGGCCCGGGCCAATCAGACTGGCTAGCACAGATGTGACAGGCTTAGAGGAATGCGAGGAATGCGGAGGCGCTGGAGCGGGCGTGTCCATCCTTGGCCCAGGGCAGAGGGGGAGGGACCACCTCGGTATCGGCAGACAGCTCAGCTCAGCCCTGCTGGCTGACCGCCGGCCGACTGGTTGGAGGGCCTGGCGAGGGCTGCGAGCCCGCTGGAGATGGCCTTCAGTACTTTTATGGTAATTGCACTAAGGGCCTTCTGGAGGCCAAATGCTAAAGAGTGTGTGAACAAACAGGACTTGTTCCTCCTGTCATTATGTGTCTGGGTACCCAGAGCTGTTAAACCCTAGACGTCCGAGACACTCAGTCTATTGTGAGTGTCTGTGTGTGTGTGTTCGAGGAAGCACATCTTGACCAGTTTTCGTTGGTGAAAAATTTCCTGTCAGCAACTTTCGCAGAGTTGAGGTCATTACTCATAATGATACAGTGGTTCAACCTCTCCCGTTGGCCCAACTTTCATCCGCAGAAACCCAGTAAGCGTGACTTGGCAGCGAGGAGACGTGAAAAAGACTGATGGGCCGACTTTCCCCCTCGAGGCCACATTATAATGCATTTTGCACTTCTCACACACTAAAGATGATTTCTGCTCGACCCCCGGGCCGCACTATGCTGAAATGGCAGCTCCGGCTGTAGAGCACATGCTCGGTTACTGAACGCAAAGAGGGACCACGAAGGCCCCGGAACAGAAGCCTGTTCTCTGCACAACCTGTTTGTGCAGAATGTCGAGAGTAGATGTTATGTCATGAAAAACATGGTTCTGTTTTCTAAGCACTCTCTGTAATTAGGCGACGGGGCCATGTGAGCAGACAATAGGGATGTGTGAAACGAGATGGTGGAAACGTTGGGGGGGTAAAACAGAACCAAAACAGAAACCAGCCTTATATGAAACTTTTGATTTTTAAAAAAACCTCTGCTGTAGGAGACAGAGGTGTCATTGTGGCTCATGGCCGATGGTCAAAGGCGGTTTGCCCAGGGTCTGAGGAGCTCTGGGAAAAGGTCACACTGCTGCTCCTCTTGACATGACACACGTGTCCAAGGTTTAACTAGAGCGCCACCTTCTGTCCACTTCAGGGTATTATCACAGCTCTGTCTCATTACCTTCGCCGATGAGGTGATGTGTCTGTGTCGTTTGAGGAGGCAGATCCAATCTTTTTTTTTTTCATTTTCTTTAACATTGCAAGATAGGAGGGGTTTTTATGAAATTTTTTCATTTCCCAAGAAATTATGCATCAGATCTTGAAGAATAAATCAGATACACCGGGGACCGATTTCTATGAGCGTGTGCAAACTGGTTTGGCTTGATTGAATTTAAGATTTGATCCTTGGTAACCATGAAACTTGATGGGAGGATGTGGTATGAGTCAGGGAAGAACAATTACATTTTTGAGCAGAGCCAAATCAGGAGGTGGATCCAAGTTACATTTTTCTTGAACATTGTAACTGTTTGTTACTTTCTCAGAGAATTGTGTATTAATCCTGAAAAACTTCTGACTTATTTAAGGGGTTAGTATCAATGAGTTTGTGGAATTTTGTATGGATCCAAATAAAAATCTGGATCTAGAGGATTTAAAGTTGGTTTTATAATATTTTTTTATAGCTGCTGCATGGAAACAAATGGGGCTACAAATCTGTAACTACCACCACCATGTAGCTGAGAAATGTGATGTGGCTTGTTGTGATTTAAGATGTGTACAGACTGACAATTCTATTTAGTTTTCTTGTTTAGTCTGAGACCTTCTTTTCTTTTTTGGTTGCAGGTCGCAATGAATTGATAGCAAGGTACATCAAGCTGAGGACAGGCAAAACCCGCACAAGAAAACAGGTAAACACCGTGATGATTGAATTACAACAGTCATGCATGTGTTTGGTTTAAGTTACCAACACCACCAATAGAATAGTCGTAATAAAAATGGCACTAGATTCATGAAAATGTGAAATTTCAGCAGCTAATTCCTTGTGCCTCAACAGAAAATGTCGGTTTACCAGCTGGTTTAGTTATATGTATTTCTTATTGTCAACAAGTCCCTTTAAAAGCCAAAACCAACACTGTAATAAACTGTCTCTCAGTATCATGTGTGAGGGAATCGACCCAAAATAAATGTCACCACAAGCATTTCAAGAGAAACAGCGTATCATGTATCTTTTTAATGGTATTTGGGCAGCAGTGAAGATCCATGGGACAAACAATAAGACATATCAGGATACATATTTTTGTTTTGTATGAAATTATTGTTGGTTTGGGGTTTTATTGTGTGATCTCATATGAAGAAAAATATAAATATCACCAGCACATCCTTTAAATCAACTCTTTTAGTTTGAACGTATTAACGCTGGTTAATAAAACGATATAAATCAATTTTCATCAATAGCAATATAACAAAAGTCCAGTAAGTATCGATATAATGTACATATAACACATAAATGATCGGCCTCAGATTTGTCAAATGTTTTACTGTTTATGAAATGTTTGTCAGTCACTGCTCATAAAGAGGAAGTTAAATCCTTCACTCAGGAGAAACGTTTAAAATAAATATTAACGTGACATTTATCATGATCATTATCAATGTTGACTGATGTGAACATATTTATCTTGTTATCATGTTCAGCCACAGCATGTACTGATAAGAACTCCTAATGTGTGTGTTATTACTGTAAGTGTGTGTGTGATTTTGTGTTTGTGTGAATACAAGTCTGCGCCTGCATGCATTGTGTGTGTGTGTGTGTGTGTGTGCGCGCGCATGTATGTGAGTGAATGTTGTTTTTATGCTCAAAAAACTGTCTCACACCCCTTTAGGTGTCTAGTCACATACAGGTGTTAGCGCGGAAGAAAGTTCGTGAATACCAGGCTGGTATAAAGGTAGGTGCCGCCAACCTGCCTCACGGCAACCACTGACTGAGCGTCCCTTTCCTCTTTGGTTACGGCTTCTCTCTTTCTTTTCTTCCCTTGTCTTTTCTTCTCCCTGTCTCCTTTTCCTCTTCCCTCCTCTCGGCTATTCTTCTGTGCAGGTTTCTAGCCACTTGCAGGTTCTCGCCCGGAGAAAATCTCGCGAGATCCAGTCAAAGCTAAAGGTATGCGCTTCACCGCGGGCTCGGCGGGGCTTGTATAGGCTTGGCTTTGCACTAACCAGTTAATCTGTGCGTATTATCAGTCTCTGTGCTGATGCGAGGCCAGTTCCTGCTGGATAAGTGGACGCAAGCTTGGCAAGCAAGAATCACAGTGTAACAAGTAGTTGCTAAAATCTCTGAGAATAGAACAATTAACCCCAGTCCTGCTCTGGTATCATGCATGAGGTACACAGTGCAACAGTCACAAGCTTTTTAACTTCTACCGTAGGTCTGAGCTGCATTAATTATGGGCCCTAATCTTTAATGTAGAACTGTAATAGTTGATTCTGAAGCTTCTGCCCACAGTAGGTTGTTATGATGAGCCCAGTGAAAGGTTGTTCAGCTGCATGATGCTACAGCTCTTTCTCTGCCTCCGCAGCAAACTCTACTTCTCTTAGACTTCTTCTTTCTCTAAAACTCGCTCTAAAACCTTTTCTCTAAAACTGTAGTTGCTACTTCAAGTTCCTCTAATGTGTCTGTTTGTAATGTCTTTAGTAAAACTGGACATTAATTAGGATTAATCGTTGATTACCGTATATTTCTCCTTTTGACTTCCAGTACCTCTGGTCTGTTCATGCTTATTTGATGTTTTTTGCATATTTCCATATTCTGTACACAGTCCATAAATCAGACACAAGTAAATACAGAGACTTTGTGGCATTTGTAGCGCTGACTTCAACATAGATTAACCCCTTCATGCAGACTAACGCACCTGGTGGATATCAGCGTCCACAGCTGTCGAATTTTGAACAAAAACTGTTTTTCACACCGAGATAAATTAACCAACCGCTGTAGTTAGTGTGATGATCTGTAAGGACAGGAAACTGATTTCTCACATCACTTACAAATCATTAAGTCGATTTTAGTTACACTTCTTTCCTCTCTGTCCTGTCAGAGAAACTGTGACCGAATCATTCCTGCTCTTATTTACTTTCAGATCATGGAATCAGAAATGTTTGCAGAAATCAAAAACTGTGTGTTCAGCCTTCTTCCTCTAATATGTTATAACCAACAGGAGGCAGTGTTGTGCTCTTAAATCATGTTTTATGTACTTAAAAGGGCCTAAGTCTGCTGCGTGGCGACTGATCTGCTTGAAGGGGTTAATCATGATTTGTTCTGTTCTTTCTGTGACTACTCTTTTTTGCACACACATCCTCATCCTTCACAAAACATGACATATTTGATTGGACATCAATTTGATTATTTAGAAAAATCGTTTTATCCTCATGTGTTCATCTTAAACTTTATTATGCTTCACGATTTCAACTTGGTCTGATAGTCCGGTCACTGCTGTAGCTCTGTTCTCGGAGCTCTTAAGCATTAATCATCATGTGGTGCATCTGGTAATGCCGTTGTAGCCATTGCTCTGCTCAGGGATTTACTCGGCATTTAAGTTGATGGTCTTTTAAGATCAAATGGCTCGTGGTCATAAAGTCAATTTGTAGCATCAGCTGAACAAACATGAAGGAAAAATGTCTCAGTGCACCAGCCGTCTGCACACCACACTGAAGGCTTGTGCAAAAAATCAACCTCTGAGGATTTGAATTATTTGACTATTTGCATCATTTTCTTTCTGTTGAATTATTACTCAGGTGATCCCCAGATATATGCAGAATTTCATCAGAAAGTCACAAAATATATGTCTTTATCCTTTGACTTCTTTTGTGCAAACATATGTTGAAATACTTGCAATTATTTCAACATTTTACTCTTGTCCAATTAAATGTTTTTTTATATATATATACACATATATATTCTGCATTATTTCAATCATATATGTCTTTATTACATGTGCTGTAGACAATTCGGGAAACTTGCTGTATTCAAAAGTTTAAAAATGTGTGATTAATAGTTTGGAAATGTATCTTTAATTTACCGTCATAACGTCTAAACCAGAGCGAACTGTTATTCATGGTGTGAACTATGAGTTTTTAAAAACCATGTGTACAGTTTGAGAAAAAAGATAAGAGAAACTTTAGTTGTTTTTTCTCTTATCTCGAACAAAACTCTTAAACTAATCTCAACTCATCGTTAAAACTGCACAGCACTAATGGTTTCTCTCTTTTTTGATTCAGGCGATGAATTTGGTAAGTGAATCCGACTTGTGCAATATGCTTCCCTGCTCCCCTTTGTTTGGCAGCACCAGTGCACTGTCCCCTTGCTATGGCCCTCTGCTGGCATGGCCTCCCCCGCCCCCCCCCCCCCATCGCTATCCCATAATGAAGCAATGCTCAGGAAACAGTCACGCTTTGAACCCAGTGCTGCTGCGCATCCTGCCTGACGTGTAGTGCAATCCCCCCAGCCGCGGCCAAAAGCCAAAGTCTTGCTTGCTTTGCACAAGGTGTCCCTTTTTGATTCGGGGTCTCGCTTCTGAGGCATCTGTCTTTCAATCTCAGAATTAATCACTGAATTAGCTCAAATGCATTCTTTTAAAAACATTAAAAAAGAACAATAGGATGCATTTTTAACCCGAGGGGCTCTGAGTAGAGAGCAAACCGCCGCCAAGGCCCAACAGTCCCCATATGAATTTAGAATTAACCTGATCTGGATTTATATCTGGATCTGCAACAAATTGCACACACTCGTAAATATCAGTCCCCTAAACATGCCTGATTTTTTTATTCATCAAGATCTATGAATTATTCTCTGAGGGATCAACGAAAATGCTGCAAAATGCCCCATTTCGCAAAGTTAAAGAAAGAGAAAAGAGAAAATTCCTGCATCTGCACCAAAATTGTATGGGTTCTTCCTCGGCTCATGCTCCACCCCTCTAGAACATTTCAAGGAGATCGGATGAGTAGTTTTTCATAATCCTGCTAACAAACCAACACATGAAGATGAAAACACAACCTCCTTGGCGGATGTGATGAAGTTTGAAAATATTGAAATGAAAGTAAACTGCTCCGATGTGTTAGTAGTTAATAAACTGTGTCGTGCGCCGTGGACATGATTCTGTTTGCTTTGTTGTGCTGCTTATCTCATGACTTCCATCCGCATGGTTAAACTTGAATTTGTGGATATTTACTCTCAGATGTAACGTGAAAACAAAGCTGCATTCCATTCCAAGCCAGTGCGTTTACTTTATGTATTCTCTTTTTCCTGTGGGGATTCTGATAACACACCTTCACACCCTCAGTTTGAATGGTTGGGTCAACGTTGCTTCATTCTCTCAGTTCTTCTCTTCGCTTCCATGTGTCCAGCTGCTCTTTGAACATTATTAAAACATCAGTGTTATCTTCCATTTAGTGTTTTTATTGAATGTTACGCTAAACCTGAACTTACTATGACTGTTAGACTATAAAATGCATTGATTTTAGAATCAGATGTTTTTTTCGATAGCTCCAAATAGATTCAACACTTCAGCATTCAGGATCATACCAAGCAATAGATATATGTTTAGGATGTGGCGCCACCTTGTGGTTGACTCTCCTCATCTCTGTTTGTAGGATCAGGCATCTAAAGACAAAGCCCTGCAGAACATGGCAGCACTGTCGTCTGCACAGATCGTCTCACCGAGTATGATAAAGAACCACCTTCCGCCGCTGCCTCCTGCCCCCTACCAACAGCACAGAGTGAGACCTCCCCAAGGAACTCTTATGAAATATTAACTTTAATTTGAAGCAGCTACTGACAGTTGTTTATTTTTCACTCTCCAGTTCTGGCCTGGTCCCATCCCAGGACAGCCGGGACCCTCTCAGGAGTAAGTAAACCCCCCCCCACATGTTATCTGGTGGGACCACCGTGGTGTATATTGTAAAGACTGTTTGCTATTGATGAGTAAATGCTAACCCAGTGAGGTTAGGTGTAATGTCAGGTGGGTATTGGAAGGCATGATTAACAGACCATATTTCTGCACACCAGGCTGGTTCTGGATCTCAACCCGGGAAGGCCTCCTGGGCTTGGCCGCTCCAGCCATTCGTAAGTTCCCCCTAGCCGTGGTCCAGCAATGAGTCACACTAACTTCTACATTTTACTGATACTGTGTGTTTCCTGCACTGATGTAAACCAAACAAATGAACTGCTTCAAATTTGATGTAAACCTAATCTTCTTTTGCAAATTTGAGATCTGGGAAAAAGTAAGAAACTTGCAAATGTTTAATTAGATTTTATTCTTAGTTTTTTTGTTGTCATTAAAACCATAATCGATGCTGTTTTGCATCATTAAGAAACAATGAAGCAGGTGGACTCACGCCTAGCTGGTGCAGCAGCACATGCTCACACCGAGACACTAACTGGAAGACTTCTATCAAAATACAAATATATTAAAAACCCACGTGCCACAAGCATCAGATTATTATTCAATGTCACTATTTGGTTTATATATCGTTGTGTCATCATGTCATTCACTGTCTTTCAGTATCAAAACGTTTGCACAGCCACCGTACCCAAGCCTATCAGGTCCTTTACCGCAGTCCATACCAAGTGAGTATGCAACCAAACATGTGGGTGACCTGGAAATGACAGCGCACGATCACAGTGACTTATTCATGTGTGTGTTTGTGGGTGTGGGCGTGTGTGTGGGTGGTTCAGGTTATGAGTCCTTGGCGCCTCCTCCTGCACCATCTGCCACAGCAGTGCCAGTGTGGCAGGACCGGACCATCGCCTCCTCTAAGCTGCGGATGCTGGAGTACTCGGCCTTCATGGAGGTTCAGAGAGACCCAGACAACGTGAGTTAAAGCTTCCTGCAGAGAAAGACGACACAGGAGGTGTTTTTAAAAGATAATTCTGGTGTCAGACGAGCTCTCCGACCACATCTGGATCGTCCTGGTGTGGAGAACTACTGGTGTCTAATATAAAGCAAAGTCTAAGAAGGGCAGAATCTTTAAATGGTTTATGGTGCAGATCTCATGTCGGAACACAAAAAGCAGTGTCTCTTTTGCAGCTCAACCTTGAAACGTCTTCTTTTGTCTCTGTCCACCACAGTACAGCAAACATCTGTTTGTCCACATTGGACAGACCAACCCGTCGTACAGCGACCCGCTGCTCGAGGCGGTGGACATCCGGCAGATCTACGACAAGTTCCCTGAGAAGAAGGGCGGGCTCAAAGAGCTTTACGAGAAAGGCCCTCAGAACGCTTTCTTCCTAGTGAAATTCTGGGTGAGTCGTCACCATCTGCCAGTTTTTAGATGTTCCTGAACATTTGTCTTCCATTATGTCCTTTGGCTTTTTTCCTCACATTGAAATCATCTTCATGTGCAGCGAACACCCGTCTCACTTTCTCATTCAAAACACTTCAAATGCAAAAGGCGATAGATTAGATTTCATGAATCCTTTGTGAAGTGGTAGCTACACGTCAACACTTCCAAAGACCTCCGCAGCTATTTTCTCACAGTGACTCATGACTTGAGTGACCTGTGGTAATGAAATCAACCAATCAAACCACTTCCTTTTCCTGCAACACAATGGTGTTTGTATCAGTGAGGGACTCTATCTTAAGGTTGTTGACGACGCTCCGCACGCTACATTGCTTCATCATGTATGCTGCACTTCACTTCCTGTTTGTCTCTTGCCCGTGTACAGAAACAAAAATAGCTGAGAATTCTTCAAGGCTATTATGCTCCTGATGTGTATTTGTCTTGTTGGATCTATCTGTCTCTGATCTTATTGTAAAGCACGTTGAGCTGATGTTATGTATGAAGGGGGCTTTTGTAGTATATAGAATGTGAGAAAACATGTAATGCTCTCTGATTATCTGATAATCGAACCGATCTCTCATATAATCCGTGCGCTCTGCAGGCGGACCTGAACAGCAGCGGCATGCAGGACGGCCCCGGTTCTTTCTACGGCGTCAGCAGCCAGTACAGCAGCATTGAGAACATGACGATCACCGTTTCAACCAAAGTCTGCTCGTTCGGCAAGCAGGTTGGTCGAGAAAGTAGAGGTGAAAGATACACTGAGGAATGTGATCGTGGGCCAAACAGGACGGAAACTATGATTTAAACTCACTGCTGTCCTGTGTGTGTGTGTGTGTGTGTGTGTGTGTGTGTGTGTGTGTGTGTGTGTGTGTGTGTGTGTGTGTGTGTGTGTGTGTGTTGCAGACAGAGTACGCCCGCCTGGAAGGAGGAAAGTGTGTTTACAGGATCCACCGCTCTCCGATGTGCGAGTACATGATCAACTTCATCCACAAACTCAAACACTTGCCCGAAAAATACATGATGAACAGTGTTCTTGAAAACTTCACCATCCTGCAGGTAAAACACAGATGATTATATGATTTGATTGTGGAAAAGAATAGTTTGGCATTTTTGGGGGAAGAACAAATATTCACTGCCTTTACCACAAGTTAACATGAAGCCTAGACCGTAAGCAAAGATGGACGACGCGTCTCCACTTCCTCCCATTGTCCTCCAAAAAATCCTGCACACGGTAGCTGCCATCTTGCACGTTTAACTTTATTCTTTTAAAACCAATCTTGAGTATTACAGCATCAGTGTCCCATTCACTAACATGGAGGAGGTAGGGTTAGCATAGAGGGGCTGGTAGGCGGATTTTGCTAAACGTGATTACGAGATGTCAAAATGTCAAACTATTCTTTTAACAAATACCAAACAGACTTTGCCGCTTCCGGTTTCCCCTGTGACCTTTTCTACGTTCTCGCCCTGCAGGTGGTGACGAACCGTGACACCCAGGAGACCCTGCTCTGTATAGCGTTTGTGTTTGAGGTTTCCACGAGCGAACACGGAGCTCAGTACCACGTCTACAGACTTGTCAAAGACTAACAGCTCTTTCAGGGAGGTTTGGGGAAAAGCCAGACACCAAGCGTGACACAATCTCTCTTCGACCAGCTCAACCATCCAGGAAAAAAAAAAACAGAAGAAAACATTCAAACGATGATAGACCGAACTAACAAGGACAGATTCATTCACGAGGAAACAAAAGAGTGATACTCAACGTGCCGACGCGCAAAGAAATTTTTGAAGAATTACGGATTTTTCGAACAACTATAGCTATTTTTTCCATGTGTTCAAACATGCTTTAGATGAAGTGGGTCACTTTTGCCAAGGTAACTGATGGAGCTCGAAATGTTTTTATTGAGGGAGCGAGAATGTGTTTTGTGGGCGGAGAAGAACCCTGATGTTTTCCGAGGGAATACACTCTGAGCAATAATGGAGTGTGTGTGTGTGTGTGCCAGAAAGAAAAGGTCGAGACAACAGAACCACAGAAGGGGGGGAAATCCAGAGCCAAGTGATGTTGTTGCCGTAGGAAAGCAAGCAAGTGCCTTTTCTCCAAAGATATCATTGCCTGCCACTTTGAATTGCCTTTTATTACTACCTCTTGTTTTTAAATGAACAGAAAATAGTCATACAGGTGTGTTTTGTCAAAAAAAAGAGAGACAAAAATTGGAAATAGGATGTCCGGAGAATTTGATCCGGACTTTCTCCGGAGGTTTCCTTTCACAGACGAACAACGCAGCAGGAGATTCTCCGCTGAGACACCTTCACAACAACACAGAAATCTCCGGAGCGTTCAGGTGAGGGCTGGTGCTGCAGGCCAGAGGCAGGTAGTAACGTATTAATTCCGCTGTGGAGATCTCTAGTTTTTGTTTACAGCCCATCGACACCGGCGTCGGCCCCTCGTCACCAAAAGCTCTTTTGACATTGTAGTCGGTGTCTTCTACGTGTACGGCTTCGCTTCTTCATCCTGAGATATTTGTTTTTTCTCTTTAGTTTTTTTGTTAGAAACGTCATCAACACACCCGCTCGCTCGCGGTGAATCCCTACGGAGGATCTCCTGCTGTGTTCTCATATCAGGTCCTCCAGACTTTCTGCAGAGTTTTTAACTAGCGGGCTGACCCGGAGAAAGTCTGCAGAAAGTCTGCAGGCTCTCACTCGGACATTTGCGTTCACACATACAAGCCCCTTCTGAGAATGTCTGGAGGATCTCTGGAGTTCAGTGCATGTCTGAAAGCAGCTAATGAAACATCAGATTCACACCTATTTCGAGGCAGTTTTTGTATTTGGGCACAAAGAGGAACGGGGTGGGATGACTAATTATCATGTAGCCTGTTGTTTTACAAAAAAATAGTCCCATGTTTTACAGTCCAAGTGTACAGGGAGAAGGTTTATTGTGTTACCGTATTATAAAAGTTCTGCTTTTTTATGTTTTCTTACACAGTAAAAAAAAAAAAAAATCAGGTCTTACAAAGCATCTATCTATAACTGACTTTTGACACTAAGGATGCCTTGTACCATTAGCGGCCTGACGTGAAGCCGAGGCTTTTACCAATCCTTACGAGATCCCCTGTTATTTCTCTGTGTTTGAAGACGTGTGCTCGGTTGCACTTAAGACGATCCAGAAGTGGGGTGAATCAACAGCAGTGCTTATTTTCTGCCTTGAGTTATGTAGCCTAATTGAAAAGAGAAAAAAAAAAAAGATTTGTTTCTGTACTGTGAGTCAGTGGATGCTAAAGGAATACGTGTTACATAGGAGTGTTTGTTTTTCTGGAGGGGGACAGGGAGGGTGACCTTTATGTTCATATTTGTGATCAATTAACTCAGCACTCAAACTCAGACCATGGCTAAAGTGAAGAGAAGTGAATCACTGTTTCTTTTGTTTAAAAAAGAGATCGTATGCTGTGAAGACGGCTCATTTGCTTCACCCCGTCTCTCCGCGTAATGTGCGGAGAGGCTGCATCCAGCCAGAAAAGTTCAGTTTTGATATTTAAGACATTTTTACACATGAAATAATTTTCAAATCAAACTTAATAATTATTGAGAGCTATTGTCTCTGTGCTGTGGAGTATGACCTTTGATTGTTATTTATGGGGTTGGTGAACAAATAGCGGGGGGGGGGGGGGAGGGGGGAGGGGGCAGGGGGGGGGGGGTCCTGTAGATGTATCGATCATTGTCCACTGTGATGGAGAATGTGTAAGTATTGCAGGACTCTGAACTAGAGACAGGATTCACTGTCGTCCCATGAGTCACTGCTGGACACGTGTCTACTCGATGTGGTTCACTGGACAATTTTGCTATAAAGGTTCAAATTTAAGATATTTGTGCGGTGGAATAATTGCACCTGGCTTTGAATGTCATATTTCACGAGCTAGATACAATAACACTCCTCCTCTAGCAGGTTTTCTCAATCCATCTTTTATACAGACATTATTTCCCCCCCATTATCAAGATTAATGTTTTGTTGTCTTTTTGACTTTCGGTGTCCGCCATATGCTTCACTGAAAATAATGTGTGACTGTGCTGACATTGAAAATTAATAATGAGATATCTAATGTATCATATTCTGAATGGTGTGGGCGTTTTTTTTTTTTGTTTTTGTTTTGTGTTTTGGTTTAAGGTGGTTTAATATTGTCTTTGTTACCATTGTGCATTGCAATTTTATACTTCAAAGTAGAGGTTGGACTATATAATCAAACAAATGTATCTAACAATAAAAGACGCATGGTGCCTTTGGGGCCATTTTTTCCCCCGAAAAAACTTATTAAACGTGTTTGTAAATTTGTTTTTTGTCCACAATTTTTCTTTTTGCACCAACATACCAGAGGCATATAGTAATAAATATTAATATTAACGTTGTCTTCCATCCTGTTTTAAACTTGAAGCACAGCTTTGCATTTATTGCAGGGTTCTCTCAGGGTGTTGCATCAAACTCTGGTGTGGGAATTTCAGCTGCAAATTTGTTTTCAAACTTTATCAGCTGTTACAAAGTTGTGCTTTCAAAGTATTTCAAAAATAATTGCATTGGGCTTTAACAAGTGTATAAAACCCACAGAGAAACTCTTGTAACTGTAACTGTAAATGTGAATATTCTGGTCTTTTCCATGCAGTTCATCCTCTACAGGGTCACATTTCAGATCATGTGATAAAACAGGCTAAAGTGTCCGGTCACAGAGTCAAACAGGAGGTTGGTGTAACACCTAAAACCGCACGGGAGCATCTGGAGTCACTGGTAGAAAAAGTGGAACTAGAAAGTACACAAGAGAGCATGTGAGGAAGAAAGTACATGTGAAAGTACTCGAGAAAATGTAAGAAAAGCAAATTTGGAGAACATTCTATAATAATAACATATATAACAATATATAAATTTGATATATTTTTATAATAGACATTTTTATAATGTTTCACAGGTGGAAGAAGTGTTCACATTCTTTACTTTAGTAAAAGTAAAGATTAAACAATGGGTGATGCTTCCTCAGAAATCAATCAGTCTGCAGTTAGTCCAGAATGCTGCCACTCGGCTTTTGACACAATGGAACCATATCAGCCCTGTTTGTTCTAGGATTGATTCGGACCTTTTATCTCCCTACGAGCCTGAGATCCTCTGGGAAGGTGTTGCTGGCCATTCCAAAATCAAGTCTGAAAACCAAAGGAGACAGAGTCTTCGTCGTGAGGGCCTTTTTAAAATTATTTTTTAATAGAAATGTTTTGGCGGGATGCGTGTGTCGTCTGTGCTTGACACAGGTCGTACATTTATTCAATGATGGTCTTAAATCTAACTAGGTGAAACCTGCAGAAACCCTGTTTTTTTAAATCTGTTAACTTCTTACAAACCACATTAAACAGAAAACAAATCAATATTAGCCGTGACCAACAAATTCCACGACACCGCTGCTCGTGCTTCTCTCTATGGAGACAGTTCTACCGGAGGCCACTGTTACCCTGGCTAGGACATATATTGTCTGCCCAGTCCTTTGTGATTGATGCAGCATCCCCTCAGTACTTTGGATCTACACACACACATGTACTGTACAAGTTAAAATGTATTTAAGTCTTTAAAACTCTGAGGGGGAATTGTGTGTTTCTATGCTGGGTTTTTTCTCTCTGTACTGACACGACAGTAGTTTGTGTTGCCCGTTACAAAACAACCGTTACCTCTGGCATCAACAGAATGCTGCCACTTGGCTTTTGACACAATGGAACCATGTCAGCCCTGTTTGTTCTGGGATTGATTCAGACCTTTTATCTCCCTACGAGCCTGAGATCCTCTGGGAAGGTGTGGCTGGTCATTCCAATATCAAGTCTGAAAACCAAAGGAGACAGAGTCTTCGTCGTGAGGGCCCCTACACTTTGGAACAATCTGCCACAAGAGACAAGATGAGCAGAATCAGTTTTATCTCTCATCTCAAGACACATCGCTATAAAATGCTTTTATTGTATGATGTCTAAGACCTTTAATATTTGTATCTTTATTTTTATAATTTATTTACTGATTGTGGATTTTATATTGTTTGTTGAAAAGCACTTTGTTGCTTGTATTGAAAAGTGCTACACAAATTAAGTCATTGTTATTATTACAGTAGCCTATTTATGGCCAAATTGTAATGGGGTATCATGAAATGGAAATACTCAAGTAGAGTACACATATCTCAAATCTGCAGGACAGAGAAGTATATGAGTAAATGTAAATAAGGGTAAGTTAATAACCCACTGATTTTACTGAAGTTCTTCTACTGAAGCTGAAAGAGAACTCCACTTCCCAGAATGAACCGCGCCTGAGGCGGACCCAAACCGGAAGCGAGGTCTTCAAAATAAACCTTTCTATTAAAAGAAGTGGAATTTAAGGATATTTGAAATCCACTCGTTGTACTTGAGAAATCACAAAGCTTATAAAAGAACTGGAAATGATCCACACGTGAACTCATGTGCTCAAAATGACCTAAACACGGACACAGCTCGAGCATCTGCTTTATTCTGAGGGTTTAAAAACTCGACCGGAAGTCCCGAACGTGTAAAAGTCCCAGCTGACCGGCCACCGGCTCGTATAAAGCATCCATGACACCGGCAGAGACAACACGGAGCGAGGCAAGCGGGTCCACGGCGCTGAGCTAGTGTCAGCGGTGCATGCTAACCAAGTCCACACACTACGTTTATAAATAACCTGAGGGTGTGGGGGGGGGGGACACACTAGCAGTTAGCCTACAAGCTACGAGGAAGCTCTGCGGCTCCACGGTCAGAAACCGGCGGGTTGAATCCAGCACACGGTCCCGGTCCACTCCAGCGGATTCCACAGGTTCGCGAGGTGAGTCAAACCCGAGGAGAGGTGAACTCCGCGGGGGACGGGAGCCCCGGAGCTTAGCGACCGGCTCCGTGGAAACAACACACGGAGCTAAGGGGGCTAGCTGGAGTCGAGCAGCGGGCTGGTGACGTTATCTCCAGTTGAATAACGGGCTGAATGTCCCAGTTGAATGTTTAATGGGGAAGCTCCGGTTCTCTACTGGTGTCACTGGTGTGCGGGTCCAGCGGAGGAAGTGTTTATAAAGCTAATGGAGCGACTGGGACTTCAGTGTTAGCTCGAACTTTCTCATCTCATCTGCGAGCTAATGCTGCTCAGTCTGATTCTCTGATTTTCAATTCAGATCTCTGCAGCTGATTATTGTTTTACATTATCAAATCGTCTATGGATTAATTTAATGTTTCATATATTTGACTTAAAAGTGTCAGAAAAAATGATTAAAACTGAAGCTGACATCTTCTAAATCTTGTATTTTGTGTCCCTAAATCAGAGGATATTCAGTTTATTGTCATGTATGATAGAGGAAAATCATCAAATCCGCTCTTTTCATAATCGAGTAAATTGTATTTATAAAGCACCAACGTTACAAGGTTCTGTACAAAACAAACATTAAGATAATAACAGGAGATAACACAAACAATAGAAGAATAAAAACTACACACAGAGGTCAAGCAAAAGGTGCGGTGAAGACAGACAAACCCTGATTATCTCTGTGTGATAAGATCATCTGAGAACGAAGGTTGTCAACAAGCAATATTGTACTTAAATATGATGCACTAAAAATACAAAATTATAAAGTAAATGCTATGAATAGTTTGTATTCACTGGGTTTCCAAAGGTATTGTTGGGGTGCCTTAAAGAGTTTTAAATATGTTAAATATTATGCATTAAAACTTAAATACTTAAAAAAGGTCTTAATTAGGATAATTGTTCATTTAACATTGCCTCCCTCATCCTTTTTCAAATTATTTTTTAATAGAAATGTTATGGCGGGACGCGTGTGTCGTCTGTGCTTGACACAGGTCGTAAACGTATTCAATGATGGTCTTAAAAAGTCTTAAATCTAACTAGGTGAAACCTGCAGAAACCCTGTTTTTTATCTGTTAACTTCTTACAAACCACATTAAACAGAAAACAAATCAATATTAGCCGTGACCAACAAATTCCACGACACCGCTGCTCGTGCTTCTCTCTATGGAGACAGTTCTACCGGAGGCCACTGTTACCCTGGCTAGGACATATATTGTCTGTCCAGTCCTTTGTGATTGATGCAGCATCCCCTCAGTACTTTGGATGTACACACACATGCACTGTGCAAGTTAAAATGTATTTAAGTATTTTAAACTCTGAGGGGGAATTGTGTGTTTCTATGCTGTTTTTTTTTTCTCTCTGTACTGACACGACAAGTAGTTTGTGTTGCCCGTTACAAAACAACCGTTACCTCTGGCATCATTCGCCCCTGGATTCTATTCACAACACTGTTGCTTCCCCCTTTTTTCTTAAGACAGAGCAAAGCCATGTCAGCACTCTGTGTGGGGCCGGTGTATTGTTGCACTCCCAGGAGAAAGGAGGGAATGCCTTTTGACTTTGTCTCCTTTTTTTTTATTAACTCTTCATTTCCCCACTGCGCTGCACAGCGAGGCCCGACTGGGTCAGCTCGGTTCTGACACCTCATTTAAACGGTGTATATTTCTATAGTTCTTTTGCTCATTGCATAGTTCAGTTCACTACAACTTTAACCTCACACATTGTATTTTTTAATCTAATGAAACAGTTCAAGTTGAGTGCTTGAGCTGTTTTAACAGTTATTGGTTAAAAACTGAAAATTTGCTGAATTGTTTAAAGTACAAGAACTGGAGGTTTAGTTCTCCTGTCTGCATAGTTTGCACTTTTGAAGCTTACTGTGCAGTCTTTAATGTGCATTTTCTCTCTCAAACTCGTGACTTACGTGTCCTTTCATATTGTATATTTTTACATTGCATTTAACCTTTACTTAATAGTTCCAGCTGACTATCTCTCAAAGTCCCTTTTTTTTATCAGTGTTAATCAGTTGCAGCATGTGTTTGCCTCATGTGTGTAATGTTTGTTATTTGAGATCAGATAACACAAATCAACATCTAACATCAGTTTTATGTGCCTCATCAGGTGCTGAGTCATCTCTCCTGATCTGAAACCGCTGATCTGTCATCATGACGAGCACAGACTCTAACAGGATCCGGGTCTTCTCTCTCAACTGCTGGTCAGTGGCTGTGGTTTGTTATAATGCACTTTATTTAACAATGTTACAAAGTGCTTCACAAAGAAGAAATAAAACCAGACAAGCGGATGTAATGAGAATTAGACAAAGGAACAGGAGCAGAGAAACCGAACGATAGAGATCAAATCAATTAATCAATATAGATTAGAGCTGATATTAACCGGTTGTAAAACGTTTGAATAAGAAGCTGGAGACTTGGTCTGTTCAGTGGGTGCTGAGCTCCATGTGACCAGCAGTTGTGACTCATTGCACCGTTTTCTGTCTACACAGATGTTTGCATAAAAAAACCCAACATTTTCCATGATTCCTTGCTTCTCTTTTCAGGGGGATCCGGTACAGCAGCAAACAATGTTCCCAGCGCTACGTCATGATTGGAGACATGTTGTGCAGAGAAGAGCACGATATTGTCTTACTGCAAGAGGTCAGTGGTGCGGAGCCTCTGGACAGACTTCTCAGCTCATGCACGTAGTTATATTCTGTGGAATCTAGATGCATATGAACGTTATCTGTGTTTTCTTCCAGGTGTGGAGTGAGAAAGACTACATGTCCCTGAAAAAGAAACTTGCCTGTAGCCACCCTCACTCTCATTACTTCAAAAGGTAAAGCTTGTACTCTTGTCACAGGGTCGCTGTGCACTCGTTTCTCATCTTGTTACCTTTTGAGCGTCTTTCAGTCTGTGATCAGAATTCATGAAAACCGTTTCTCCGTCTTCAAAAGGGTCCCGAAGCCGTGTCAGACAAATTTGCTTACATGGCATTGATCCATCTGTAAAATTTAGCTGGGCCTCGGGCCACTACCTGACGGATTAACTTTTGCAGCTTAATTCTGTCTTGACCCTCATACCAAGGCACAAGACTGAGATTAATCAAAGGCCCGTCATCCTTAATCCCCTCTGCAGCTCTCTGAAATGTCAACTTCACTACATAAGTTCTCACATCTCTTACAGATAACACCTAGATACCACAGCATATCTACATGGAGACCAGACATGACTTGCATTTGTTTTTTTTCTGAAGCTAATGTGTGTTTGAGTGTGGAACATGTAACTTGATTCTGCTTTTCTCTCATTCTGCAGCGGGGTCATAGGAAGTGGCCTGGCCCTTTTCTCCAAACACAGAATCCACGACACATTTCTTTATCGCTACTCACTGAACGGTTATCCATACATGGTAAGTCTGGACGGGCTGAGGGAAGGGGTTTGAACACACTTTAAAGACGTAGTCCAACTCTTTTCTTCAGTCAGTAATAATAGTATATTAATCTGTATTTAAACAGCACTTTTCAACATGTAGATTCCAAAGTGCTTCACAAGGCAGCAATTAAAACATAAGTCATACAATCATCAGGTTTAAAAGGCAGTATTAGAATTTAAAAAAAATAAATTTAGAATTCTAGTAAAAGGGTCTCGAGTACAAGTTCGTTAAGAAGGAGCCTGAAAGAATTTACTAAATCAACCGATGAATTTTTCCTGGGTAGATCAGTCCAGAGCCTCAGGGCCCTGACTCTAAGTCAGGGGCGGGCAAACTTTTTGACTCGTGGGCCACAATGGGTTGTAAAATTTGACAGAGGGGCCGGGCCAGGAACAGATGGATGGAGTGTTTGTGTGAACTAACATAAATGACATGTAAAAATCATTACATGAAAGGATTTGGCCTTTAACAGGTAGCAAAGCATTTATTTGCAAGGCAATTTAACAAATTGCACGAACATGAACAATACAAAAACATGTCGTAACGTGACTGAGGCCTGCGCCTCAGATGCCTATTCGAGCCCTATACACCACACTCCCGGTCAAAGTGCGCCATCTAATGGGGAAATGGGGGCATTACAGGAGAAAGGTAAAATTTAATTTAATAATAATAATATTTGGACAAGTTCGGTGGGCCGGATTAAAAAGCCCAACGGGCCATATACGGCCCGGGGGCCGTACTTTGCCCATGTCTGCTCTAAGTACTCCTTTCCCTTTTGTTTTCAACTGGGGTTTTGGGAGACATAACAAACCACTGCCCGAGGTTCTCAAGATACAAGTCACTGCGTAAAAGGTCACATGTAAAACACGGAGATAGGGCTGGAGGAATCTTTAAAGTGATGAGCAAGGAATAATTCTAAAACATACTGGGAGCCAGTCTAAAGAGTCTAAATTGTCACAGTGCATCACTGCAACAGCAAAAGTCAGATAAACACACAAACCTGTGACCAATGATCCACGGTTGTGTTCTTATTTCCTGCTATACCTGATCATTGTTTATTCCTTTTCCTTTCCCTAAATTCTCGTTCTGCATTCCCTCATACTCAGGCTCACCATGGCGACTGGTTCGGAGGTAAAGCCGTCGGGATGGCCGTCATCGGCATCGGCAACGTGACTGCAAATGTCTACGTGACTCATGTAAGGGTTCACACCTCACAGCTCTCAGCTCTCGGTTTATTATATGCTGTTACTGATCATGGTAATCTCCCGCCTCGACTACTGCAGTGCCCTTCGGCAGGGCCTCCCTTCTTTTACAATCAACTCCCTAGAGATTGTGCAGAGTGCCGAGACGTGTCTTTATGCTAAAAGAGCACATGTCACTCCACTGCTCCCGTGGAGCTCAGAGGACTATCATCTGTCGTTGTCATCCCTGAACACAAGGCTGTGACAGTACCGACAGTTCTCCTTTGTTTTTCCTAGATAGTGGAATGATATCAGAGCAGGAGCATCTCTCTCCGTCTTCAAGGACCTTGTCTTTTCTGAGAGCACCTCCCCTTTTAACACCTCTTACACCCTCACGTGACCAACTAGCTCTTACCTTTTCGTTTACTGATCTCCTGCACTTTGTCTTATTGAACAAATTAAGCACTTAGTTACTTCAAGGTTGTTCTGGAAATATTTATGGTTTAAGTCTATTAATTATTTAGTCTTTACTAGTGCAGTGCCCATTCTAAACCTGCCTGTTTTTTAATTGGGCTGTTTGCTTGACCTGCGGTGTTGTTGGTTGCATCTTTCTGAAAACTGTAAAAGTGATCTGCACTAACTGAGCCACAGCAAGTAAAGACCTGCTGCAGGACTCAGTCCAGAGAAGCCTGAAGCTGCTGCACAAAGAGCAAAGATGTTTATATTCAAAGTACAGTGGAGCTGGCACTCAGTGCACGGAACCCAGAACTGGAGAATGGTTCTATGGTTCTCAAAAATGTCAATCATGTTGACGTGTCCTATCTGCTGCTGCTACAGAGCGCTGGTCACCTGTTTATTCATATTGAAGTTATCAAATGTCCAAATTGTACCAAATGTCCACACTGCACCTTCTCGGAACCTCCGACATCTTATCGCCAAGTGTGAATGTGATAAGATGAGTCAGAATGTTTCTGGAGATATGCGAGCCACAGACAGACAGCACAGTTTGCATAGTGTCTCGTACATATTCAGCACATGTTTGTGTTCATCATGAGTCCTCTTATCGCTGCTGCAGCTAGAGGAGCCAGGTTGAGTTTGGAGGCCAAATAACACTCAGACTTTCTTTGAGACAGAGAGAGAAGACACCACAATGAGATGAGCCCAGGTTTAGAGCAATGTGTCCAATAGAGTAGCTCCATATGAGGACTAATGTGCACTCCAATTTTTAACTTGTTAACTTTCTGTACAGCTCGTCATCCTGCTATCTTGAGAATAAATAATTCCACTGAAGACATCATCCGTCTCTAGAAAAACGTCATTCCTCCAACCTGCAGGATTTGTCTCCCTGAGGTCTCGTATTGCATGGAAGAGACTTCAGTGTTGTAAAGTGACTTTAGATAAAAGCATCTGCCAAATGAGTGAAAGTAACGGATCAATTGATTCTGTGCCTGTGTATTGACTTCAGCTGCATGCGGAGTACTGCAGAGAGAAGGACTCGTATCTACCTCACCGAGTGGTCCAGGCCTGGGAGCTGCAGCAGTTTGTTCGGTATGGTCTCTTTGCTTCTTCATTATGCACAACTCCAACCACTGTTTGTTTCCTCTGCTGTAATAGTTTGATATTTTTAATTAATTTCCATTCATGTGTTTTTCTGCATCCTTCAGGCACACCTCCGCTGGAGCAGATATGGTTATTTTAGGTGGTGACCTCAACCTGCACCCTCAGGACCTCGGGAACCGACTATTGATGTCTTACACTGGACTCCGAGACTCCTATTTAGAGACAGCTAAATTTGATGTAGGTAGTAATAATGTTCAGATTTACCCAGTATCTTTTTGTGGTGACGGCCGTAATTCATATCGGTTGGTTGACCATGTCTTTAAAACTCTGGTGTCATCCAAGTTACTTTAAAACTTCTTGCATGCACCAAGTAAATATCGTAAAGAATTACAACTGTACAATTTATCATTGACCAGAGTGTATGTGTACAAAGGTGTTTCCCAACGTGTCATTGTTGAACCTTATCTTAAGAAAAATCTCATCACAACTGACAGAAGTAATGGTGAATACTGCAAAAGTGCATTGTAAAGGTAGAAATTGAGTTTCTGTTGTGATTAGACATGTTTTGTTCTGTTGCAGGGATGTGAGGATGGTATCACTCTAATAGCCGACAACCCTTTCACCAATAAAAAGGACCTTGTTCCCTTTGAGAAAGGAATCCGAATCGACTACATCTTGTTCAAAGTGAGTGGAAGCTTTACGTGACACACCTGCTTTGTTTTTATCACTTCGTGTTCATAGCAATGTGTTTTTTTTCATTTGCAATGTGTTTTATTCTCAGGGTTCTCCTAAAACAGACGTTTTCTGCGACTCCATGTCCACCACCAAAGGCTCCGTCGCCGACCAACCTTTCCCGTACTCCGATCACGAGGCTCTGACGGCTGAACTGAGGCTGGAGACCCACACTCCACCTGGGACGGGAAGAGACAAGAATTTAAAAGACTCTTCTACAGGTATTATTGTTGGTAACTATGCAGATCAGGTGGACATGGGAATGGTTTTGTTTCTTAAATTGTTGGCCCATCACTTTCTCAACGGCAATCAAATTTAGTTTGGACTTTCGTGCATTTAAAAAAAAATTTTTTTTAAATAAAGAAATTCATGTTTAGATTTTAAATGTGAGCATGTTGGCATTCTGATGTTTACACTTAGCCCATTATTAAAACTGGGTTTCTCTCTGGGGTGACCTTGTGCTGGCCTGTGATTTTAATCCTGTTCAAATTGTTACACCTTCTGTTCACCTGCTGTTTTGCTTTTATCTTTTCTGTTTTCTCCTGTTCGTCCTGTAATTTAAATTATGATATTGTAAAGTGGATTTCTATTTGTCTTTTTTAAATCAACTTCTCACTTTTGAGAACAGAGGAAGTCAGAGAGGTCTTGTCGTCAACGTATTAGAATATTTTGAAACCAGTACAATGAGCAAGACGTCACAAAAGTTCATTACGTCGGCTGCTGTAACATTGTGGTCTGTGCTAAAATGTCATCATGGATTTAATATCGTCCGGAACAATAAGTTACAAGAAAGACGATGAATATTTAATTTAACGTTGATCCTTCCGATCGGAGCTTAATCACAACCTCACAGTGCCGCTAACCTGCCGCTCTCCGTCTTGTCCTCAGGGAAGTTGGCCGAGCTGGTTGACATCGTGACAGAGGCCCGTACTGAAGTCAAAGTCGGCCTGCACTGCGCAGAGAGGATGCGCTACACAGCGAAGCGCACCGGGGTGATGGGGGTGGCTCTGCTGCTCCTGGAGCTGGCCATCGCTGCCGTGCCCTGGTTGGCTCTGGGAGCTGAGCAGCCTTTCCCTTCCACATCCTTCTACCTGCTGGCCGGGCTCTGCTTCGCCATCCTGCTGACCACCACTATGCTGTACATCTTCTACACCATGGAGGTGAAGTCTCTCCAGGGGGCGGAGGACCAGATGAGGCTGGCTGTAGGAAGTCTGCAGGAGGGTCTTCGGGGCGTTACTTTGGCGCAGGCCCTCAACGCCGCGCGGAAGCCTCCAGGGGGTCTCGGTGCATGTAACCCAGAGGAGTAACGTCAGAGCTAACTGGCTCGAAACTGGCTCCATGTAATGAAGCCTTTGAAATTAGCTTTAAGATGGTGAATTGAGGAAGTCGTCGCTCCTCTGAATGTGTTTTTAAGCCCTAGAAATTTAGATTTGTACCGCAGAATGGAGGAGTTGAGCTATAATCGAAGAACGTTTTCGGATAGTCGTGCTGTACACAATCATGCTTTGGCATTTTTATACTTTTTCTACATATGTATACATACATATTCGTCTTTAGCCCTTGATTACCTCTAGATTTCCCTCTATGCAGCTCCACAAGTGTTCTTCCTATTAGACAGTGAGACATGTCTGTGCTTAAACGTCATAACGATGACCTACTGTGTTTGTCAAGCCTCAGGCCCAATTTGCATTCCACCCTCCAGTAGTTTCATTGGGACCAGTTGTTTCTGTTTTTGATATCATGCTTCCCCTTTTGTGATTTCTATTAGAGAGTCCACCGCACAATCGTAGAGGGTCCAGACTGTGGGCAGATTTACTTACAGAGGGGATGCACACGAGACACAGACACTCCGAAGGGTTTTAGGTTTACATTCAGATCCGTTACATGTTTTTTACTCTGCAGACCAGATCACTGGGAAGTAAAACTTAGAAAAAAACGAGGATGCTCAGGCCAGTTCGACTTCTCAGTGTAGAATATATATAGTGAAGGAGAAGGGGGCCCATTTTATCTGCGTATCTCTCATGTTCAGTCACTAACACACCAAAGTAAAGCTGTAGGAATGTGCTGAAGATTTTCTGCTTTAAATGCTCTTAACTTTCACTTAATCAAATCGCATGAATTTACTTTACAAAGCATCTTGTGCTGCAGGAATTTTAAATGACTCACTTAATATATCTTAAATGTGCATTGCACTTGGTTGACTAACCTGATATACGACTTCTGTGGATGTTTTCTGGGAGACGACTTAATGTACATATCGCTGTAAAACAGTGTTAAGACTCAGCTGGAGCCAAACCACGATTGATTAATTTAATATAAATTCTTAATTATGACCTAGATATTAGAAAGATACTTAAATTTTACTATGAATCTTAGAATTTCAGATGATTCCTGATGTTCATTCCAATTGAAAATTGTGATGGGCATGATAATGAAGCAATAATAAAGATATTTACTTACTTGTGCGTCTCGACTGGTTTTTAATAAATGAGTCCACAGAAACTTTCACTGATGCACAACAGTTCCACTCTTTCACCACAAGAGGACACCCTAAGATTGACGGGGGAACTTTTCAAATGAAAACACTTCCTGCTGACAATTAATAACCAAACTGGTTCTTTGAAAGCAATGTGGAGATAAAGGAAAGAAACTCTGAGGGAGGAGACGCCAAAGTTACCAGATCAAACAGTCCTGCCCGCACATGAACTCCCTCAGGGGAGGCCCATCCGTGGGTGTAGTGCATTTAAAATGTTTATTTTGTTTATTTTTCCAGTATAATTATAACGAATTTAATTAAAAAATGATAAACTGAAATGATTAAAAATGATAAAATCTTGCACACCATTGCCTTCGGGTATTTAATAACATTTGTAAAGAACAGCTAGAGAAAATCTCATTTTATAAAGTTTTGTACGACTGTTTTTAGTTGAGTTTTCCACATTGAACTGTTTATGCAACATAAGAAAAGGGAAGGCTTTCTTCTCATAGGAATAGATACTCTAATTAACTCTTATTGACATAAGAGAACCTGTTGGTTTGGAACACAGGCCTTGTTACACATTCTGATCAGTACTGTACCCAGGAGCCACATGGACAGTGAATCACCATCATAAATAACGTCAATGAACGTACATTACGCAAACCTCTTACCACAGACACCACGACACACACTGGGGTAAACTGCAGTGGCAGAGGATGATTACATGAGGATTTCTGTGACGGAGGCAGAAGTCTGTTTCACATGAATCCAAACAGGACCTGGAAGATAAACCACCTGAGACACGTGAGAAGATGTTCTGTCATTTTGGGGTGAACAGACCATAATACGTGTAATGCCAGCAGGATGTGTTTTCGCTGACCTCCAGTGGTTGAAGTTCCTGCTTTGCAGCTGCAGTGTTGTCAAGTTTGATTTGTTTTATTTATTCATTTCATTTTCATCGTCACAAAATCCCCCCATAATCCCTAAGGGCGCGCAGGGTTTCTTTGGAGTTGATGCGATGACTTTGTATGAAAAATACATTTAAAGATTATTTTATCACATCAGGTTCAAACACTTTTGCTTGACAATAAACAAAGAAAAGAAAAAGTGCCATAAAAGTGTTTCCTGCTTGAATATCAGTGGCCTCCAGACACCTGCAGAATCTGTTTGCCTGTGGGAATCTTTACTCACCTGCTCGTCCTCCATAAAACCTCAGAGACATTAGTCACTGAGAGCAAGTGAACAGAGAGAGAGAGAGAGAGAGACATACAGACAGACACAGAGAGACAGACATAGAGAGAGAGAGAGAGAGAGAGAGAAGATAGAGACAGAGAGAGACAGACAGACAGACAGAGAGAGAGACAGAGAGAGAGAGAGAGAGAGAGGAGAGAGAGAGAGAGAGAAAGTGCACAAAGAGAGAGACATACATAGAGAGAGAGAGAGAGAGAGAGAGAGAGAGACATACAGACAGACAGACACAGAGAGACAGACAGACAGACAGACAGAGAGAGAGAGACAGACAGACAGAGAGAGAGAGAGACAGACAAAGAGACTGAGAGAGAAAGTGCACAAAGAGAGAGACATACAGACATACACAGAGAGACAGACATAGAGAGAGAGAGATAGACAGATAGACAGACAGAGAGAGAGAGAGAGAGAGAGACACAAACAGAGAGAGACAGACAGACATAGAGAGATGGACAGCGATACAAAGAGACAGACAGACAGACTTGAGAGTGCATGACAGTACACTTCACGTCTTGTTGGTGTATCGTGCGCGCGGGGCGCGGCCTCGTGGCACGCGGCTTACAGGGCAGGGCAAGGTGCACTCCTCTTCCTCACACTTCTCTCCCTCTCACTTCTCTTCCTCTCACATCCCCGCCGCTCCGCAGCTCAGCTCCCGGCTCCAGGCAGCCAGCTCCGGGTGGAAAACACTGACAAAGAAGCAAAATGACGAGTCTGGATCCGCTGAAATCCGTCATCTCCATCGGGAACGTGGACGACACGTCCCTCGCGGTCCCCTCCCTGAACCAGTGCAGCTCCGGGAAACAGCGCGTCCTGGAACAAGTGCAGACTCTCCGGAGAACCAAGTCCCGAAAGTCCACCAGCAGCAGCAGGAGCGGCTCCGGCTCCTTCTCCCCGACAAGTGAGCGCCCTCCCCGGCCTCATCCAGGGCCGCACACACACAGCCCTGGGGCTGCGGGGCTTTTTACCAACTGCAGCTTTTACATTTAAAAACATGTTGCTCCAAGATGCAGAAGTTCTCTTGCTACAGCATTTTTTTTATTTTTTTTAAATGTGGAAATGAATCTGTAATGCTTTGTTTAGCTACTCCACAGTTTCACTGGTGGTAATTGGGATATAGATTAAGGGACAATAGAGATCAGACATGTTGTTGCTATAGTTGGGAGTTGTTTGAGTTATGAGCAGCAATAGTTGATTTTTGAAAATGGAGTTTAAAGGTCCTTGATACTTTTTTAGGATGTTTTAATTATTTGTCAAATTTGATTTATACACATTTATATGTATATTTATGTTTATTACATTATTTTCTTGCGTTTACAAGCAGGTGCCGTTGTTTTTTTTAGTTTCATTTGAGAACCTTTTAAGTCGTTAAAACGATAATGAAATAGCTTGAAAGCCTCAGGGTGTTTCTCAGATCTTACAGTGTGATGTTTAACAGTGTGTGGAGGAATTCATAGATTTACACTTATCCATGTTCCCATTCTGTCTCAATGTTGATGTTGGCTGGTTTTCAGATTTTTTTTTAGATCTGATTTCCTGCGCTCTATACATCTGTGTGATAACAGCTCATTTCTCTGCAGGCCCTTCCTACGAGTCTGTGTTTGCTGATCCTATGAAGACTCAGTTGACCTCGTCCAATGGAAGCATTTACTTTGGAAACGGCTTGTCGAAAAAGGTCAGTTAAAAACGCTTATCAATGCACCATTGGGTTTCAAAAGCACCATTTGATGCCAGTATATGATCATCGCTGTGCTGTCGTAGAGAGAATTGTGTGACCGAGCCGAAGCTAACGCACGATTGAGCGTTTAGCATTTAAACCTCGTTTAGATTACAGCTGCAAGTCATGGTTGAAATGACCTTGTCAGAGAAATAAGCCCCAAAAAGTGTCCCAACAGCTCAAGATGATTTCTTCAAGAAAAAGTAGCTTCGTGCATTTGAATATCTTGACCCAAGTGTTTTGGTCAAGACTGAAATTGTTCTCCGAGCAGTTGATCCATCATTTCACTGTTGCCAATGTCAGATGACTCAATGTTATTCTTTTATTTTTTGGTTGGCAGTCAAACATTCCTTAGAGGATTTGGAAACTAACCTGCGACTCCCAGTTGATTAAAAGTTAATCCCTGTTTTTCACCTCTATTTTAGCGTGTGATTTTTTTTTTTTTTTTTACAGTATTGACACAAGAAACAACCACAAGTTCATGGGTTGGCTTTTTTGCAGGTTAGAACCAGAATCGGGTTTTATTGCCAAGCAGCTTTACACATACAAGGAATTTGCTCTGGTGTATTTGTGCAAGTATAAATATAACAAATATAAAAAATGTAAAAATAGGAAACTAAATTAAATGTAAAAAATACTGTAAGCACCAGGGGAGGGATTGTTTAGTGCAGTACTGTAAACTACTCCGTGTATTGAGAGTCTGAAATCAGAAAGAGAGAGTCTGAAGCATTTGTTGACCCTGGATGACCTTTCTAACATTTCAGTCCCAAAAACCTTTTACTTCAAACCTGTTTCCAGATACTTGCAGGGTCTGTGTTTCTTCACCCAAAAATCAGTTCATCCCTCATAGACGCAGCCACAACCACATCTCTCATAAATTAATCAGACTTTGCCCGGCTCCAATGAACATCTCTTCATTTCTGGCAAACCAACCTTCACGAGATAAGACTCATTAGAAACTCATGTTTTCTTTGGCTTTGCAGCTCAGCTTTGAGAAAAGTATGAAACAGCAGGTTTTCAACAACTCCAAGGAATCAACCGTCAGGAGGAATCCAGCAGCCGCTGCCTTTCAGTATGAGAAGAGGAGTTACGCCACCCTCGGCACCATGGCTGTCAGTCAAGCCAGCACCAGCCGCAGCGAGCATGATCTGGCCCGGCGGCGCACGGTTGCAAATCAGTCCTCCGTGCCTCTGCAGCGATTCCTCTCCAGCCAAGGTACCATGAGGACAGAGAGGCCCTCCAGTCAGTTTATCACCCAAGGCTCACGCCAAAGTGTGTACACCAGCAACGGCACATTTCCGATGAAATCCATGAAGCTGTTGACCAGCAGCCAGCCGGATGGGCCCATAACGCTTCCGAGGCCGGTGGTCCCTGAGGTCACAACCAAGACTAGAGAAGTGTTTGGGTGAGTGGGAACAAGCTAGCTTCATTCATTTCAAATCATATTATTCAAATGTTTCAAACTAGGCGGATGCTTGGTAGCAGTGACGGCTGGGGAAAATATATTCTTGGGGGGGGCACACTCTTTTATGTCCGCGCCCCCAGCAGAAACATCTTCATTTTAATTGCAGATTATACATGTTACACTCATTCACATTTCATATATAAACATATATTATTACTGTTAGCGCCCCCTATTGACTAGCCGCCCCTGTTCGGTAGAGCACATACCTCCGCCAAGGTCCAACAGTCCCCTTATGAGACCACATTCTCAGGCCATATATCACTAAGACGTCTCTAATGGGAAGACTTGAACCACCTCTCTCTGGTGAGCTGTCTGACGTCAGATGGTAGTGGTGATGGTGATTTCACCCCCAGCTGATTTTAGCCAAAACAACTTGCTCAAACGGACCCCCCCCCCCCCCCCCCTGTCAAAGTGACGTACTTAAGGCATTCCTACCTTTTGTCAAGCTCAGAATTGATCCCACAAACAACAAGGACACTCTGTGGAGCTCATACCTCCAACAGACCATAATTAAATTCATTCGAACTGGATTTTTATTTGGATCTACACCAAATTGTACACACTCATAAATACTGTATCAATTCTCAGAACATGCATGATCTTTTCCCAGCAAGCTCGGTTAATCATTCTCTGGGAAATCAAGGGAAAATGTATTGTTTTTTAAGATATTTCGTTCAGTTTTTTTTACGTAATCTCGCTAACGAACAAACAAAAGGATGAAAACACAACATCTTGGGCGGAGAGGTAGGGAACAAATCCAGCGTTCGTATAGATTGTGATCTGTTTTTTCTTCCAGATCGAACGGGGGGGACAGTGGCGTGGCGGACATCACCATGAACGAGGCTGTGACTTGTCTCTCCAGCAACGATGAGACGCATCAGCACTGCGGAGCTTCCTACATCCAGCACAACACCTTCATCAACGACTATGCGAAAGAGGAGGTGATTTGTTTTCATATTTTCACCGTTTATCGTTTCCATCTCGTGTAACCTGAGATTCTGTGTGGGAACTTTTCAGGAAGTGGAAGAAGTGGAGGAAATATCTCACCTGTGTTTTTTTTTATCTTCCTGCTAAAATGAAAATTCGGTCATTACCATGTCAGTTCAAACCTAAATGAAAACATTCCTAAATTTGCACTCATGGCCTTTGTCCACATTGACCTGTTTGTTGTGTTCCCTCGAGGCCCAGCTCACCTTTGACCTTTGTGTCTACACTATCACCTCCGAGTGACCTCAACACTGCAATAGCCACTGACATGTTTCTTACCTGCTATTTCTCAAAGGAAAGCTCAACAATTTGACTCTTTTACAAACCATCACAGAAAGTGTAGACTTTGCATTGAACCTATAATTTTAACTTGAAGTTTCTGGCGTTAATATACAGCTTGGATGATCCAATCACAAGTGGACGGTCTCTAAGTACGTAGATTCACATCAGAAGAAGAAGAAATTCAAACAATACAATGCATGTTCCTGGCAAACCAAATTGTCCGAGAGGATTTGATGCGTTCATAATATTTCTCTAAAAATGTCAGAGTTTACGTGACGTGTAAGGTTTTTATTTGTTTGCCAGCAAGAATGTGTGTTCTCGGGTCAACTGTGGCTCAGGAGAGGGTCGACCACTAATGATGGTTCAACTCCGGCTCCCCACAAAGTGTCCTTGGGCAAGATATTTAACCCCGAATAACCCCGAATAACCCCCGACGGCTGTGCTGACAGTGTAGGAATGATGTGTGATCGAGAAAGAACAAGTTGTTTTGTAACATGCTTCGAGTGGTGGACTGGAAAGGCTCAGCAGTCTATTTAACATTCTTAGAGGATCATAGCTGAGTATTCTGACATCAGAGCTGTCCGCTTGTGATCCAATCACCAGAGAGAGACCAACGTTAATGTCAGGCATAAGTTCTTTGTGTGGTGATAAATTGTTGTTCTTCCGCTGCGCTAACTCCTGCAGCTTCTTCTTCTTCTTTTCCTCGACTCTCAGGTGTTGAAACTCAACGGGATCCCTCCTCTGGTGGCGCTGCTGCGCAGCCACAATTCCTGGTCAGCGAGACGGCCGCGGCCGCGCTCCGTAACCTCTCCTTCAAGAGCAACAGCAGCAAGGAGGCCATACAACGCAGAGGCCTCACGGAGGCCGTGGCTCTGCTCAAGGAAACGGATTCTTTGGATCTGCAGAAACAGCTGACAGGTGTGAGTTCGCTCTGAGCTTCGCAGGCCGACACATGCACATTTATGCTGTGCACTCACACGTACACCTAACTCTGCAAACAAGTCGACGGAGAGAAACTTGTGTGGAGTCAAACTTATTCCTGCTCAGATCCTGCTGTCAATCCCACCGGGGTTTTCGTGCTTCCAGCCTGCTGCCAGAATCCATTCAGTGTTTTCCTAGTGATAAACCTCGAATGAAAATCTTATTATATTCAAACTGTTGTTCTGAGTGTTGTGCTGAAGCCGGAGCTGTTCACTCTATGATGTCATCTGAACTGTTCAAATTTCAATTTTTGAGTTTCCTGTAAATAATTAACAGAACAATCACTCGTATAAAAGCCTGTAAATGAATTCACGTATCTCTGGCACAGACACTAACGTGTTTTCTCCTCAGGTCTCCTGTGGAACCTGTCGTCTGCAGACGAGCTGAAGCCCGACCTGCTGAAGAGTGCGTTGCCTGTGTTAATGGAGCGCGTGATCCTGCCTTACACGACAGGTCCTGACCGAACCAACAGTAACAACCAAGACCCTGAGGTCTTCTATCACGCCACCGGGTGTCTGAGGTAAGAAAACATACAAGCGAGCACTGGATAGAATTTCATCACCTTTGTCGACATGTTTCCAAACTGCAGAACCGAATGGAAAAGTCATTTTATTCACGTTTATTTATATTTTAGTTGCAGACACTCGTGTATTCTTTCTTTCTTTCTCCATTTCCTTCTTTCTTTCAAGACTGATACAACACATCTACACATCACAATGGTCAATATCAAAATGAATCAGTATTATAGAGCTCTCTGTTAGGAAACAGTTCCTCCGGATAGTCATCTTGTTTGATGATATTGTCAAAGTTAATACACAGCATACGCATCAAACCACATTTACAGGTTGTAACTTTTATCTCATCGACTGAATCTCGGCTGCGGTGTTAGACATCTGACAGACAAAGCTGTAATTGTTACGTCTCTGGGCGACAGGATTACCTTTGATTTCCTTTAAGGAACGGTTTAATTAATATCACAGCAGACGGAAAATGTTCCTGTAAATCACTCCCTGACAACTGTTACTCATTAAACTACTTATGAATCCAAGGCAGCACCGGAACCACTTCTTTATTATCTTCTCCCAGAGAGCAATAATAATGACAGCTATTAACAGATAAGTTGTATTTTACACTTGTATCATAGTTTAACACATGAATAAAACGCATTTTCTGTGCTGACTAATAGACAAAGGACTTGGGTTTTTCCTTTTTGAACAGAAACCTCAGCAGTGCAAAGCAAAACCACCGACAGGTGATGAGAAAGTGTCGAGGTCTGGTCGACTCTCTGGTCAGTTACGTTGAAGAGTGTGTGGAAGCAGGGCAACCAGACGACAAGGTCTGTTAATCCTGTTCATCCTCTTTCATTCATCGTCTCTGTCTCTGTGTCTCTGTGTTCTGTCTGTGTGTCACACCTTCATGTGGGAAAAAAACATTTGGCGTTGAAGAGAGGAGCTGCCGTTTGAAGATAAACAAACGGCAGCTCTATAGCAACCGAGCGGCTCGTCTTAGTCGTAATGTGATTATGTTCTGTCACAGACTTCTTATTTTATACGGTCATGTATACGCTAATGCACATACGCAGTCTACTAACGCTTGATGTTATACAATGTGGTGGAACAGTAATTCTTTAAATTCTGCGATCTTGAGCAGAAAAACTTCTTTGCACGATAGGAAACCTTGACTTGGTTCTAAATATTCAACCAAACAACTTGTTTTGATTTATTTTCATATCTTATGTTCTTTTGTTGCCATTTTTTTTCAAATTCCAAACTGTGATTTATTTTCAATATATTTTTTATATATTTATTTTCGATCTCTCTGTTACATCCTATTAATTTGTAATGCATCTAAATATATATAATATATATATATGTGACAGTTTTTTATTTTCTGTCTCAAATCCATTCAATTGACAGCGATTGGACAGCACCTGCACATTATGCTGTAAAAAAAAATCCAGTAGAACACAATGGAATTCAAGACAAGAGACAATCAAATATTTTATTACACATTATTTGGAAGTATTGCAATTTTTTCATTAGATTGCATTATATTGTACAAATGTTGCTCTTTCGGTTTCCCCTTCTTGTGTGTGTTTGGGTCGTTGTTGTTGTGATCTGCAGTGATCTGTCAGGATGCATTCATTTACATGAGCCCCTATGTTGTGTCGTTCCCGCTGAAACAGTCGGTAGAAAACTGCGTGTGCGTCCTGCACAACCTGACGTTCCAGCTGGAGGAAGAGGCTGCGACTCTGTTCACCAAAATCACGGCTTTGTCCAAGACCCAGAACCGCAGCAGCAGCAGCAGCAGCAGCAGCAGCCAGGGCGACACGAGCCCCATCGGCTGCTTCAGTCCACAGAGCAAAGCTCCAGAACAAGAGGTGAGACAGGGAAACTGAGGCAGGACAATTCTAAGATAAATAAATGATTTAGTATATGACAGCTTGTTCCATGTAGCAGTTTGCCGACACAGGACCTGTCAGTCTGTCCCAGCTGGCAGCTCTCGGTGTCTTCATTCATCCTTTTCCTCAGTTCCAACTTGTAAGTTTGTTTTATAAACGTTATGGCAGTTGTAATTAAAGTCTTTGGGCTATATTGTAAAAAAAAAAAAAACTTAAGCACAAGGGCTTAGGTGCATTAAGGGTGTGTCAAAATCCACGTTATAGTTATCTTAAGAATAATACTTAGGAAATATGAAGATTAAAAACTGAAAGATAAAACATTTTAATATATGTAATACATGCATTCTAATGCTTCAGCTGTGCAATTTTTATGTGTATAAAAATATGAAATGCTCACACAGTATCTCAGAGTTTTAGGAGAACTGTACCTCCTGTTAACGTTCTGCACGCGTGAGTGCAAATATACAAATGTGTGGAGTGAAGGGTGAAGGGTTTGCATTGTGCTGGATTAAGGCCAAGAAAATCCAGAGTTCTGAGTATTGGTAGCTTCGTCCACGTTGATGAACCGTTCCCTTCCTCGTCCAGCGCCAGGTAGACTACCCCGTGGTTGAGGATCCGCATCCGACCGGGGCGGCCTTGCTGTTCCACTCCAAAACCCTGCTGAGCTACCTGAACTTGCTCCACACCAGCCAGCGAGCTGACACACAGGAAGCCTGCTGCGGAGCGCTGCACAACCTCACCGCACACGAAGGCATTGTGAGGACAAAACTGTCAAATTACATCTAACGTTAAATTAGTCTGGATCGTAAATATTTTTAATTGTTTGTTTTGTACGTATTCATGGACTCTTTTATACATATACGTCCACAGGTCTCCAGAGTAATGGGCCACACCATTGTGAAGAAGCTGAATGGCCTGCAGATTATCTCTCCCCTTTTAAAGTCAAACAAAGCCAATTTACAGAAGAGCGCTGTGGCCCTCGTGGGAAACCTGACCAATAACCCAGGCCTGTACAGCGCCGTTGGTAAGAAGCTTGTGAAAGACTAAACTGTGTGTTGCTTTGTCAAAAGTAGATTAATGGTTTGGGTCATTACCCTCAAATCAATGATCTCTGCCTGCAGGTTTACAAGTGCATGCTGGTGTGTAACCGCAGTTGGTTTTGCTTTTCCTTGTTTACCGCAGCTCGTAAATGTCTCCCGGAGCTGGGGGACATCATCAACGCCGGCACCGAGGAAGGGAACGAGTCTGATGACACCCTGTCCATGGTCTGTCAGGCCACTAACTGCCTGGTCATGAAGGAACCTGAGATCGGCAAACAGCTGTTGAACAGGACCACGATAAACTCACTGGGAGATCTCAGCCAAAACAAGTATGTGTGCAGAGAGAGAATGTGCCTGCGTATGTGTGAATAAGATCATTTGAGATGTGGGAAATACCTATGACTCATCAGGGACTTGCATGTCTCAGATTTCCACAAGTTAGAACTGATCGATTATGCTGGTTTTCCCTCCTTCTTAGCTATTTCCCCAAAGCCAGCAAAGCTGCGTCGCTGTTTCTCTGCAACCTGTGGTCAGACAAAGATCTCCAGAGCTTCCTGAAAAAGGTGAGTTGCGGCTGAACCCCGAGTGCCAAGAGACGTCTGGGTGTGTCCTCTTTTGTTTCTTGCCTTCAACTCCAAGTCCACACCTCTCTCAAGTATTTGTGAGAAACGGAAGGAGAGGAGAGTTGACGGATTAGGTGGTGTTCTCATAAAATGCCCAGTGAATCAGAGTCGGGTGGGAAAATCAAAAGAGCTGAGGAATCTCGTCGCTCAGGTTTTCGAGGGGAAAAGTGTGCAGGACTTTGCTTGCACATGCACCGAAGCTAATTAGCATGATGCATTTTCTATACTTCTGTACGTGCATGCGGATTTGAACTGCGGCTCGAGGTGAATTTTCCCCACGAGCGCGGCGCAGTTGAGGTCGCTGGGTTGTCAACGTCTCGCCGACTTTCAAGCTCGGATTAATTGCAGAGACAAAACACTGATTAATATTTCATTCTTTTTGTCCCCGCAGCAAAGGATGGGAAAGGCTTTATTCTTAAATGACCACACCAAGTCGGCACTGCAGTTGGTTCAAGACGGACATTAGCCGGCCGTCTTTTGCCGAAGCAACTCTCCTGCACAGGTCGTACATGCAGAGGCTGAGCAGCATCCTCTCTCATTTCATTTTTGTAATCCATGTTTCCATAATAATCCACGCATCAGTCATGATTGCACAGGCCTGTACTTGCTGTAAGGTGACTCTCTGGTGAAGGTTGAAAACTAAAGATAAAATAATCTGTCTTTGCTTGAAGTTTTGATTTGCTTGTTTTAGGTTTTAAAAGTGGAGGAAATTGTGTGTGATATGGTAACATTAGCTTGTTTTACTACAAACATGAGGGTGACGTCTTTATTTTTTTGCACAGAAATTGTTTTAATATGATGACAGAAGATTGTAAACTTTGTTTGATAGAAAATGAACACATGGATAATGGAGCATTTTGTATTTTTAGAGCTTATGTGGTTTCTATAAGAGCTATGAATTTGCCTTGATTTGTTTGTGTTTACATTTGATAAAAACAACTCTTGTTGGTGGGATATGAATTTTCATATGTGTGATTTGTAAAATGATTTGCTTGTATCGTCCCAAAAAGTGGCAATAAAGAAATATTGCAAATGTGACAAAATGCCTACTTTTAGATTGTGCATTTCAAAGTACATAAGGCTGCTTTACAAAGCTATAAAAATAAAAGTCAAATGTCCAAGGTCATTTGACAAAAACGAGCCTGGATCCGGTCCCTTCATCGGATTTGCATCAAACGTAAATGATCTCTCTCCTGACCTGTGCCCAATCCCTCCGACGAGTGAGGGTCAAATTAGTTCAGTGCTTCTTCCAGAGGAATAAACAATAATGATGGGGTGAGGTAATACATACTGTATCTTGGCATTGGAGCAGATCATTTGGCAAATGTCGCTGGAGTTGCATCGAGAGTTCTACCAACCGGTTGACACCCCTCTTGACAGTCGAGTTTAAAAAACGCCTCTGGGCAGATGAGCAGCTCGTCTCTCTGTCTGTTTACTCCACCCTCATCGGCTGTTTTTTTTCTTGCAGCCTATAAACAAGCTGTCGGACGCTGCAGCTGTGAATTATTGGCGATCAGATTGAACCTTGGTTTTCCACAGTTCAAACCACATGATCCACCCAACAGCCACGAGGGACTTGTGGGGTTCAGGGTGAGATCAAATTTAATGAAGGGTCTGGCAGAGCTGCTCTTTTCATTTTACAGTGATAGATTTATGTGCCTGGCCATTTATAGAAAACTGGTAATACACTGGGTAAGTCCCCAAGCCCTGACTCAGTGGCTGCGTCGAGACAAAACTGCCAAAATGAAGTTCCCCGCAACTGCCAGTCATTAACCACTCGATCGCCAAAATACACGTGACGATTATTTTTATTGGCAAGCACAATCTGACATTATTAAAAGAAGGGCGGGCTTTTTTTGTGAGCACAGCGTTGGTGCTCATCATCGTTACAATCCCGACCGTTAGGGGTGGGGAAACTTCTTCTTTTATCAAGGGCCTTTTACATTTGTATAACATTATTCTCGGGCCGTAATGGCTGAAACAGCTTCTCTTTGGCAAAGCATCTGATGTCAGATGGTAGTGATGGTGATGATTCTCCTGGTTTTCGACTTTTCTTGACTTTAGACCTCATCGTCCCCTCGGAGGAACTTTGTTTCCACAGCCAGTCGGAGCAGATCAACACAAATTAACACATTTCAACACAGGCCCCCCACAGGTCGGACAGTACAACCCGGGAAACATAAACCATACGAGGCAGTGCATTTGGTGCAGAGGAGATAAAGCTCCTGGTGAAACCAGCTCTTCCTCCCTTGCATCAAACTCACCACTGGTCTGATTTTAGATTTACTGGTGCAGCACCCGTTCTAAACCTGCATGTGTGGTATGTGCTGTTTGTTTTGCTGCTGGTCATGCTGGTTGCAGCTCTTTCTCTTTCTGAATCTGGGGAAGGCCCCTGCAGTGATTGAGCGGCTGCAAGTAAAGAACCATGAAGCTTCGCCACCGCTGCTGCACAAAGAGACGTTTATTCAAAGATCAGTGAAGCTTGACTCAGTTCGCAGAACCTGAACTGGAGAATCAGTTAACGTCTGTTGTTGCGATTGATGTCCTCACAGTGCACCGATCCCCTGTTCATTAATATTGAACGTATCACATTTCCAAATGGCACCGAATTTGACACCACACTTCCTTGGGCCCTTAACAAAACACATGTCTGTGGTGCCAATGAGATGACTGGTTCTTAAAATATTTGTTCCACATACAGACCAATTTATTCTTTACCGAGAGTCCTGAGAAAAGAGAAAGAACCAAACCTGTTTCTGGTTTGTTACATAAAGTTTATTTTATTCATTGCATCACAAAATCTGTTAATTAGTCTCCACTTCACTTTGAGTTTTCCAAGCGACACATTCAGTGTTTGGAATTTAGCATTAAAGTCAAAATCCTGTCGCTAAAGCCATTATAATAGATCACACACTTGTTTTGTTTTTTTAATAAACATGAGCTGCACCACTTCGTCTGATATGTCTGAGATCGGAGACTCAGTGACACCTCTGGATTCCTCAGCATGCACTGCATTTCACAGATAACCTGTTTAAGAGCATTCTATAATATTTTCAGAACCGTCACTTTGTTCTTGCGCGTTCAAGTATTTAGAAAACGTTCAAATTCAGTTCCTGTCGCTCATTGATGCCGGTTTTCCTCACGGTGACGTCCGATGTTACTTCCTCAGCCCTCGCTTGCTCCTGGCGCCCTTTGGACTGAGGACGAAGAGAGAAGTAGTTCAGACATACGAGCCAGACTGAACCTCGGACCGATCTCTGGCTTTCAGAGTTGGCATTTCAGAAATTGAATGTATTCTTCAGATGCAAATAAGTTTCACAGCATTTCACATTTAAATCATTTAAGGGGAATTTCCCGAAGCAGGAAGGATATTGTGGACACATCAATTTGCAAATGTATGAGAGCACAAATATTTATCATTTGGATTCAACCTTTCTTTTCCTCATAGTTCAGAATTTGAACTTGCATATCTGACTGATCAGGAATCCTGAAATCAGTTTTTGATGAGCTCGTCCCCTTAATTCTGATGATTGAATTCTATAAGAATAGTTTTAGAGGAGCAAAGATGCAAATCAACTGAAAAAAGTTAATACTTGAGACAAAGAACAATGGTTCTGTATTATAAGATTGATTTATTTGTATTTTTTATTCTTATTCTTATTCTACAATACAAATACTCGTGAGTCCTTGCAGGGGGCTCAACCCTCATGTTGGGAACCACCGCTGCACAGAAAGCTTTTCATAGCTGCTGCTCGGAGGGGATTAGCTACCAAATCGTTGACAGCTATCTTTATCTACTATGAATCTATGAATCTATGAAACTATAAACAGTCAGTCTGTTACTATGGTTTCCTGAATGTCTAAATATTGACTTACCTTTTCTAAAAGTAATTGTTGTCTGACCTGAAAACTAAAAGTCACCTATAAAGGCTCTGTCCCGAGGAGATTCTCGTCTGAAGTGATGAATCACTCTTTCCATTATTCCTGCTCAATAAAATCACTGTCAGATTCTGCAGCAGCATCAGCGTCTGAGCTGGTTTAAGGTTTTGCTCCGAGCCCTCGCTGTAACGCGGCCTGCGGATCAGGAGCAAAGGATTGACATGATTTGGATGTCAGCGGGGGCCGGTCACTGTTTTATTGTGAGCCACATTATCACGGATGATATCACGTGGCTGCTATGAGATCTGTCAGCTGTCGGAGCTGCGTTACAGCCTGAGTGCACGTATATGTAGTTCAGACCAGTCTGTCCTTCTGTAAATCCACCTCTCATGTTGCTGCGGCTGCTTTTTGTTTTCCCTGTCCCGTCTCGGCTCAGCGCACATTGGACCTGGAGCAGGTGGAAACTTGGTGAATGATTTGATCCGAATTACAGACTCTGACTGAGCACCGCAACTTTCATTAATGTTTACTTGAATATTGCTTTGTGCCGTTTTTTGGTATCTACTTTGTAAAATAGTAATGTGTTAATTTGCAAAGTCAAAGTGATTCACACGTAAAGTACAAATTAAAAAACGTACAAATTGTAGAATAAGGTGAAATCAGGGAAAGCTGTATGATAAAAGTATTCTTTAAAGTTTTGATTTGAAGGAAGCTACTGACTCCTTCTTCCATATTTCCACAGCCTCTGAGCTCGTATTTCAAAAAGATCTGCAGGATACTGAGGAGTCAGACCATAAATTGTATGCTATTAAAAGAACCTTAAAAACCTGTTTTAAAATGTACTGGAAACCAGTATAAAGGGGCTTAAAAAAACAGGGTGATGTGTTCCAACCTGTACTCTGATCAAAATCCTGGCAACAGTGTGTCAGAAGCCGGTCTACAGGTTTTCTACTTGAAAAGTACAGTTACAGTAAACCAGGCGTGATGAGAGAAAAGCACGTAACATCCTTGTGTTTTTTTTAATTTCTGCTCATCCTGATGATCCTGCACGTGTTAGAAAGCACTGAATATATAAATCATATGAATATCATAGCAGACTTACATTTTCTGATGGTCACTGACTCGGTTCCTCAGCACGGTGATCTGTGCAAACATGGGTTTTTAAAAAAAAAGATAAATTACTGTTGTAATGCCAAAATGCAGCACTGTGTATGTTTTGTCATGTTTTTATTAGTTATAAAACATTATGAATGAAACATGTAAAATCTGCAAACAGCCGCTTGTACAGACTTGACAGAGTCCCTGTGTTTTACAGGTGATGCGCTGATAAGACAGTTTACACAGTGACAGTCACGTCTGATTTATTACCTCATACTTCTGCTTCGTCTGCTGATACTGAAGTTCAAATTTCTCCGACTCCAGCTCACGCAGCCGGTCCCACATCTCCTTCGCTTTTTCCCTGGAAAAGAATATTAAAGCCTTTTAATTCGAGGTGGGGAATAACACCAAGATACATTGATGATTCCCAGTGCTCTGGTTAAAGAGACAATAATTAACCAAGGTATGATTGTGTTTTATTCTTTTACTTGAGTTTGTCCTCTCTCAGGTGATCGATGTTCAGCTCCTTGCGTCGGTCGTTCAGGATCTTCTTCTTCTTCTCCCTCTCCGTTTGTCGTCTTGGCCCGGTCTGTGTCTGCAGGACAGGAGGAGGACACGTGTGCTGACATGTTGCACAGCATGTTTTTATATTTGTCTATTTAATGAGACAACAGAATCGTCACTTTGTATCCGGTGAAGGTCAAGTTGGACAGAATCATCTTCTTCCTGTGGTCATCGTCCGCTTTCTTCTTGATCTCGACGTCTTCTTTCCTCGCTTTTTCCTCCTGCCGGGAAAAACATTAAAGTTACGTTGACATTGTCTGAACTTGAGTAAACTGATTGTTAATATAATTCATAGGTGTATGGGCCAAAGGCAGGAGAGCAACATGTTGAGTATCACTATGTAAAGGTCCAGTGTGTAAGATTTAGTGAAGGGATCTATTGGCAGAAATTTATTATACAATTATCCTAGTAATGTTTTCACTAAATTATACGAATTGTTGTTTTCTTTACCCTAGTATGAGCTCTTTATATTTAAATACTTTATATTTACACCAGGAGCGGGTCCTCTCTACGGAGGCCGCCATGTTTTATACAGTAGCCCAGACTGGACAAACTAAACACCTTTTGAGTTTTTATGACGACTGAAGGCTGCCACAGGTTCTCCTTCATGTTTGGAAGGGGAGGGTGAGGTGAGGGGTATTCAGCTGCGACATGCAACTCCACCACTAGGTGTCACTAACTTCTACACACTGAACCTTTAAATATCTAAAAGCCAGTTTGAAAAACGTCTAGTTTTAGTTTAGTTTATTTCCGTCATTTCAGTGTATTCATAATTCATTTGACAAAACAATACAATTCTCTTACACACATTCTATGAAACATTTATCTTCCCTTTGATAAAAAGCACAACATTAACACAGATGATCACAACCCCTTGGTGTGATTTGATGAGGACCTTAACTCACAGATATTTTGTTCTGTCGCTCTTTTTCTCTCTCCGCTCTGATCTTCATCTGCTCGGATCTCTCCGACCTGCGTTTATCCTGCAACAGGAAACAAAGGGAAAGTTTACACACCTCATACCTGGGACCTACAGACATCACTTTACTGTAGAAGTAATACTGGAGGATAAATGTGTGATTTCTGCCGCAGGACAGTCAGACGTGAACGTACAATGCGGTCTGTGAGGCCGAGGAGCTCCTCTTCCTCCTTCTTACGCTTGTCAAAGTGAGCCTCGATCAGAGTCTGGAGCTCGGTCAGGTCCTTCTCCATTCGTTTCCGGTGAATGTCCTGAGATTAAAACAAGAAGTTATCCCTTCTGTCCAGAGAGAAGTTTGCAGGTTTGACTTTAGTCTGTCCTGAGATGGACTCACATCAAAGTCCACCTTTTCTCCTTCTGGGATCTTTGGAGCTATCATGCCGGGGACGAAACCAGACCTGAGGAGGACGAGGACAATTACAACCTGTTCATGTCAGTAAATCTCACAAGGTTGGTCGTTAATACATAAAAAAATAAAATAAAAGATCTTACTTTGACTTGGGCTTTGCATCGTCTGCAAATCCACAAGGAGAAAAAGCAAAGTAACATTTTGGAGTGTATGATAAAATAAATGTAAAAAAAGAGACTCACATGCATGAAAAAACTCACATAGCAACATTCTTCTGTCACACACACACACCACACACACACACACACACAACACACCACACGTAAAACTCTGTATTTCTGAAATGACGTGTCCATACCTCCTTCATTTTCGTCTTCAGCATCTGCTGACAGATGAGAGTCAGTGAAAGGTCATGAGTAGATACACACACACACACACACACACACACACACACACACACACACACACACACACACACACAGACCTTTATCTGCAAATATGTTTAAAAGCCTTCAAAATAAAGGTTTCTGAAGTCATTCCATAATAGTGAAGTCTAGTAAAGATCTTATTGCAGACTTGTATCAAGGGTTTGATGTGTTTGTTCATCCAATTGTCTGAATCTCACTCTCGGTTGTTTATAACACACCCAGTGTCACACATTTCCCTCATATCTGTCTCATGTCGAGGATTGTTAAGCTGAAATGGGGGAACAGCCTGAAACAATCAGCGCTTGACAGATCTCCTGTCAGAGTTGACGGACTCATCCTGAAAGGTATGAGGGCGTGTGTCTGTCTGAGAGGAAGCTGATTCAAATCATTGAGATAGTTAACTAGCGTGCTATCTCCGCCCGGTGACAGCAAGACAAATGACCTCATCCATTAGTCTGACAAAGAACATACTTTGTTCCTTATAATTAAAGTTGTTGTCATAGTTCACTCGTCTGGTCTTATGTCACTGTTGTATTATTCTCAATGGAAAGACACAGAGAGAGAGAGGAGAGAGAGAGAGAAGATAACATTTGCTTTTGCTTTTACACATGCATTTGACTCTAGGTGGTAAATGTACCTTTTTAAATCACACTGTGAGACATGAAATTCAAATAATGCATTGACATCGAGCTAAGAATGAGGCTGACAAATGTTTTGGAAATTCAATGGTTGCTAATATAATTCTTCATACACATATAGTGTTTGTCGTTAGACTGCAGTGTGTTAGGAATATCTATTTACAGCTGGCATGCAAAAATATTAGCGTAAGCAGTACTACCTTCTTCCTCCTCCTCCTCATCTTCTACTACCTCCTCCTCCTCCTCCTCTCCTCCTCTCCTCCTCCTCCTCCTCCTCCTCTACTACTTCATCCTCCTCCTCCTCCTCTCCTCCTCCACCTCCTCTGTTACCTCCTCCACATCCTCCTCCTCTTCTGTGCAAAGCAAGTATGAAGTTAGCAAGCAAACAATGTGACACTCATTATTTCTGCCATCAATATATACTTCTGATATTCATGTTGCAGATCCAAATATAAATCTGGATCTAGTGAGTTCAAACGGGGTTTCATGAGGGGCCAGTGGGCCGATGTATGAACTCTACTGAGCGGTGTCTTTTTGTTCCCAGCATTTCTTTCCTCACTGGGCCCCAGTAGGAAAAAGTGACACCAAGCGTTTAGTCCCTTTGGTCACAGAGGGAAACTCAATCTCTTTCCACTGCAAAGGAGGTAAGCCAACCTGCATTTAGGGGACCACGAGCAGGCATAAAAGTGAAAGTGGGCATTGTGCTTGCACCGAATTCTGTCCCGAGGTTCTGTATTGAGAGCCTGAGCTGACCTACATTGGTCTCGAACAGAGACTGTAGTCCACACACAAGGAGACAGGTGCTGCTCAGTTGCAGGGACAGCGTGGCTGCACAGAGGCCCACTTGGACAGCCTCACAAAGGAGACAGAAATAGCGGCACGGCCCTTTATCTCCTCCATGGCAGCCCGGTGCACCATTCGAATTGAAAGGACAGATCCACTGGGATGTTTATTCAAGGTGAACTATCTTCAGCCTCAAACAGAGCGGGACTCGCCGAGAGAGCAAAGGTCAATCTGTCAGAAAGGTGCGGCGCACCAGCTGCTTCTACAGTGGCACCAACACGCCAAAAATACAGTACCCGGCGGTGACGCCAGGGGCTTAGCAGCGTTTAAACACCAGGCTCAAGCGTGTGAAGCAGGTAACAAAGTGGCAGAAAAACCCCCAACGCAACCTGCCTATTAAAGTTGATGCGTTCAGAGGTGGAGATGTACATTGTTTTCATGGATATTGCTTGTATTAAAGAACATACCAACAATATCCTCCTCTCCTTCACATCGCACACACACACACACAGAGACGTAAAGAGCAGAGGTCAGCTGTAGCGGTGTGATTCACAACTGGATTAAACATGAGCTGAATTATGTTTTTCCTGATAGACATTCATGCAGAATATTCACAATGTCCATGCATGTCGTTCTATGGACTACAGATGTAAGTGGAGCATCCAGCCAGTCACAGTTTGTGCAGTTTGTTTGAATCTGCAGCCTCTATACAACACTGCAGGTATACTCATCTTGCATGTGTGTGTGTGTGTGTGTGTGTGTGTGTGTGTGTTCAGTGCACAGACTTACGTTCTCCCCTGAAAGAAGAAAAACACAGCCACAATATTTCTGTTATGATTGATTCCAATCGGTGCTGACATCACTCTGTTACTCTCGCTCCCTGCTCTGCAGAAATTTAAAGTCTACTCACTCATATGTTGCGTCTTCTGTGTCGGACATGTTGAGGAGGCAGCACCTGCACCAATGAGAACAAGTCACTGCACGGTGAGGATTACATTTTTTGAAGAAATCAGTTTATCTACCATTTGTCCACACACACAAGAGAAAAGCAGACACTTACCCAGATAGTGCGATGTGCGCTTCAGATGTGACTCAATGGAGGAATCGTATACTGGGCCCTCCTCTGTTGGCCATAAGCTTTTAAACCCAGTAGCGGGTCACATGGCGGCAAGTTGCCCGTGTCTACAATGGGTGGGCACATACCTGCAAACAGATGGCAGAGGGCATTAAATAGGAAGGGAAAACATGCATTCTCCGTGGACTTGCATTGTCTATTTTTACGCAGCAAAACCTGCAGTGAGCACCGAGGGATTACTGAACTCAAAGGGTTCCAGTGTCTCAGGTCTGGGATGACGTGGGGGGGAATTTGGAAGTAATCCTTGGAAACCTACTCCATTATGCACACAAACACACAAACACACAAGCGCACAACTGCACGGGGCCCCAAGTAAATCAAAAACACATAATTCACTGTAACTTCATATGAACATGTTGATCGCACAAGCTTTACACTTCTGCAGCATCGTGTTACTGCCACAATTTGATCCATGGACTGGAATCCAGTCTTAATTGAGCCGAATTCCAGTAGCAGGTTGTTCAAAGACAGGATTACGAGAAAAAAACGGTCATTCCTCTGGTTCCGTGTCCTGCAGCTTCTTCAATTCCCTCATCGCTGCCCTGTGTCCTCGCATGTACTAACGCGCCGTAAGCAACACCCTGCGTGAGCTGCCAAGTCTTCTGATGCTCCCGGTGTTTGTTGTTGTCGTTGTATCTGACCCCCGAGGATCATGACTCATCAGAGAGGATGACTCCGTTCTGGAGAAGGCCACCGAGGCAAGTTGGAGCAAATTCTCAAGTCACTGGAGACACACGTTCCGCTGATGTCTCCGGTCTTGTCGAAACAAGCCAGAAGCGAAAAGTTAAAATCGGTGACTCAGATGGCTCAATTATATTTTATTATTAAATCATTTCAGGTTAGAAGTGTTGCCATATCAGTTAATAATTACCATGATAATTGTCACAATATTATTTTGTTTATGTCCTTAGTGACGGTTATGGTCTTAAACTCTTCTTTAAGAGCAAACAACGACAAATAATTCAAACACTTGCTTATGTGCTCACAAAACACATAAGCATCATATATATATATATATATATATATTAAAACTTTGTTACAGAGCTATTGATGAAAAATATATTGTGTGTTTTATTGTTTCTGTTTCGTTTCACAGCCCTTGAAACTATGCCGTTGGTGTTTCTAGTAATCAAGACAATTATCTACAATCTAAATTTAACATTTTAAGTGTTTTCTATTATTGTTTTCCTATTGAATTTTGTATTCTGTATAATTCAATGACAATTGAATGACGAGCAAAACTAATAAAATCACATATTGCGTCTGGAGGGATTTATGCTTTTCAGGTCAAGTCCTTTGAAAGAAGGATAACACTGCGTATGTACAGGTTGTATATGTTGTGTATAATATGTCTACAATTACAAATGTTAAATGTGTGTTCACACCAAACATTGTTTGAACAGTGATATGCAGGAGGTATATGTGTGTTTTGCATAGTGAAAATTAACAACGTGCCAATGTGTGTGTGTGTGTGTGTGTGTGTGTGTGTGTGTGTGTGTGTGTGGGGTGGTAATTCCTGGGTTGTGTCAAATATGTTTACATACAAGTGAGCTGTGTGTTTGCTCCATGAAAACTGTGTTAGAACACACACAGTCAACAGATTGTCGACAGACCGGGTGTGTGTTTATTTTCGTGCGTTTCAACATGTGCCCTCGTGCGTAGGAACAGAAGGTGGAGTCACACACTCGTAACCCAATGACCCAAATGAAATCATATAATACAATAAACTCTTCATAGTCAGGTACCTAACATGTATCTGTAAGCAGATACTTTACTACTCGTAGGTTTTCAGTCACTGGACAAAACTTTGTGTTTGAGGATTTCGAGCTTGTGTTACTTTACTTGGATCGGACAAAGCTTGTGGTGCAGCATTAGGAAGTCAAACAATCACAGGAGTCGATTCATGTACGTTACTTAAGTAAGAGTGCGGCGTCCTGATTGTATTGTTGCAAACCCCACCCGTCTGGAACCGGAGTCGGCTAGAACAAACAAGAGAAAGTACTTAGGCCTTCAGCGGTGTGTGAACCTGCCATGGCCGCCGCTCCTGACCTGGATTCACAACACGTCTCAGGACTTTGAAGGTGTGTTATAGTGTTAGTACACATCACAGCTTTTCACATCAACATGACGTTGATCCATGTTCTCTTCTCTGATCTCAACTTTCCAGTCGGTTGGAATGTTTCTGTCATGATCTCATCACACTGACTGTGAGCGGATCCTGCTACCTGGTGGCCAAAAGGAGAACTGCAGGAGATGCGTCAAAACATCTGTATTTCATCCTGTGGGATTTTTTTTTTTATTCATCCAAGATTAGAGAGTCACAGATTCAGAAGTAAAAAATAATAAATCAACTGTGTTAACTGGAGTCAAAGAGAGGTCTCACAAAATATAGTAAAGACAACATTCTAATTAAAAGAAGAGTTGCCTCCTGATTGTTTTTATTTATCTTTAGGGAAGCAATAATATCTAATGTGATTTTGAGCCAATGGATCACGTGACATTGAAGCTATTGAAAAATATATGTTTTAAAAAATATGAATATTCATATAAAATATAGGACACGCTAACACGCATTATAAAGAGGTGTCTCCTTAATGGTTAGGTGTATAAATAATACCTGATCTGAACTGGAGTCAGTGGGTCACATGACATGGATGCGGCAGGTTCCCCCTGTTCGGTCCGGAATTTATTGACGGGTTCTCTGATCCGTATGTGGAACATCCAACATCAAACTAACTTCAGTGCACTGGCACATGTCAAACTCCTACCTGATGTGTCACAGTGAGGTGGGCGGTTTAACACCTGGTCAGGCTACTTCATTAATTCACCACCATGAAGCAGACTCACTGGTGTGGTATGTGTGTGTGTGTGTGTGTGTGTGTGTGTGTGTGTGTGTGTGTGTGTGTGTGTGTGTGTGTGTGTGTGTGTTGTGTGTGTGTGTGTGTGTGTGTGTGTGTGTGTGTGTGTGTGTGTGTGTGTGTGGTGTGGTGTGTGTGTTGTCAGTCCAACACTGAGCTTCAGGCCTGTGTCTCCAGCTTCAGTCCTGAAGGATTTTCTCTCCTCTGAGATGTCAGGTATGATCTGCTCCTCTCACCGTGGCTTCACTTCCTTACTGTGTCTCTCTTGCTATGTCAGCTTGTGTCATTTTGAGAGGCTGCTCGTTCCTCCCCCTCATCAGGTAACTGTACTACATTAAGTGATCTTGAACCTAATGAACTAGACATTTTTTTAAGGACCCAGCAACTGATTGAAGGAGTGCATTTAAGTAAATACTCCATAACTCGTAGTATTTCATGAGAGAAGTTGATGTTTTGTTGTCTATGGAGTGAGATTTTTTGAGCTAGCTCCTAGCGGCCCTCCGTGGTATTGCACTTTAAAGCACTTCCCCATTGGCTTCAGTTTTCAGTTTTTGTACAGACTTATGATTGTGTTTAAAAGAATAAATATGACTTTTTTTACCGAATTGCTTTGCATTAGTTCCGTTTAACTAATAAATTATTATAATTATTATATTTTATTATTCAAGTTCCACATATTAGGTTGTATTTGTGTTTTCTATTTATTTGTACTTATAATTATAAAGTTCTGGTTTAAATGCAATTTTAAAAAATGTATCAACATTTTTACTCCATATAATTGATATCAGCATCAGCTCTGAAAAATCCACATCAGTTGGGCTCCAATAATTTAACGTAAGCATGTAAACAAAATCTTAAATCCACAGAAATTACACTAAAACAGCTGATTCATGATACAAAGCTTTTCTGCTTTCAACATAAAAAAAAAAAGAGAGTCTTCATTTGCTGAGTTTATTTCATGAAGCAAAACACATAAAAGATACTGAATATGACAAAGCAAGTAATTGTCTGTGTGACCCTGTGGAGTTTTAGTGTCTATGATATTTTGTGCAAAGTGACGTGAGATGAACGGCAGCTCGTTGATTTTACTGGCTGGAGCCCGCTGCATCAAACATCTTCTTGCGGCCCTCCATGCCCGACATGGCTTCCACATTCTTCCTCCAGTCGCTCTTCTCCTGCAGCAGGGACACACACAATATGAGATATAGATTTTATATGCATTGCCCTCCTAGTATAAAGTCTGTAGAAATCCAGGAGAAGTCGATGTGTGAACATAGCAGGGGGATCCTCGCTTCTAACATGCGACAGACGCGAAAATGAACAAACTATATATCTCCCGGTGAAAAAGCAGAGTTAATACGTCACTTCCTGTCTCTGTCTCCTGCACCCGGCTGCTCCACCTCTTCCCGCCGAAACTCCGGGTAATCTCAGTGGCCAATTCTCCAGGATTTTACCCGGAGGTCATATCTGAAAACGGCTACTAGTGTAACTTTACATTTTGTTTGCTTTTTTTCTACACCCACCTTCTCTGTGTCCTCCTTCTTGCACCGATTTGAGGTTGGCTCTCAGATCCAGAGAGACCTTGTGTTTTGAGCCCAGCAGGGAGCGCAGGATGGCGTCAGCAGAAACCCTCACTCTCCGGAGGCTGGGTCTCTTAAACTTCCCTCGCAGGTCCAGCACCTTGATGTTCAGGTCTTTGATCTGCGGAGGAAGTGAGAGTGACGGCCTGGGTCACACACTAATGCCGACATTTTGCAAAACAACCTTTTTGCCTCTTGTCCGCATGGCAAACAGCTTTTTAAGTCTAACTAAAACAGCTGTATCTGCATGTACATGTAAAACAGAACATTTGGGAAGCCATGACATCATAGCTTACTTTGCTATGTCCACTGTTTCTTTCTGTCATGAGCTTGAATCAGAGACAACAACAACAACAATGGCAGCTATGTACCGATTCCTCTACATTTGGTTAGCTCTGCTTGGTCCTAATTACATGTTTGCACCTAAATTTGGCATTCATGGGCATCTGCCCAATATTACCTGGACCACAGCGTTCTTCTCTGGTGTTTGATGGTGTCGAGTTTAGACTTTATCGCCACCTACTGGCCCGGCATGCTTGTTTGAATGTTTGTAGTAATGTTTGTGTTCTCGTCAAGATATTTTGTAAAACGAAGGTTGTGTAGACGGACTGCTGCAGTTTAGTGTCCCCTAAAACTGACTTTTCTGCTTATGATACTTGTTGGAAAACATCGATATAACTCTGCAGCTTCAAGACATTGTTTATCGGAGCTTTCTCTGTTTCAGTCTTTCTTAACTCGCACTCTCATACCTCTCTGCTGTTGTGCATGACTTTGGCTTCAATGTCGTACCGCTCCTCGTCCACCACATCTATTTGGGCGTGCAGCTCTTCACATAATGTCTGAAGAGAACACAGGAGGGATCAGATGTTATTTCTCCTATATGAGTGACTTTATTAGCGACAGAATTTTTTTGGTTGTTAAATATGAATTTCTACCTCCAGCTCTGTCAGGGACATGTAACTGATCTGCATCGGGGAGCTTTCTCCTCCAGGTACTTTGACTTCTCTTCCTCTTTCTCCTCCATCTCCTGCTCCAGGTCCTCCTTCGCCCTGGCCACCATCATGCTCTGAAACATCGCACACATTCAAAATCTGAATCCAACAGTTCGATTTTCTCTTAATCAGACTCTGGTCGTGTCTCTGTGCAAACGTGACCGAGGACTCACCTTCAGCATGAGCTTGCGTGAGGCTGAGATTTTAGATTTCCTCTGCAAAAAGGAGGATTTTATTTTTAGTCTGACATTTTGATAATCTTGACATTAATGCTGGTATCAAAGTATTAGATTGATCGTAGTCAGCAGTGTCTTTGAAGACTTACCTCCGGTCTGTGGGTCGAGAGTAAAGACGGAACGTGACGGACACAGAAACAGGGTGTTAGCAAAAAAGAAACTTCTAATCTAATCATTGTTGTCTTTAATTATGTGTTTCCATAGATACATCTGGTGAATGAAACTGATACTCTCATGTGTAAATGGAAAGAATAACAGACACTGGACACTTACATTTTCTCAGGCATCTTGACTATTTGAATTCCCCCTGAAGACAAAAATAAAACCTTTTTGTATTTGAAGCGCTCGACAGTCGGGCCCATTGGGGTCCAGAGCCCCAATGGGCCTTCACCATGGTTTCCACTTTCACTCCCCTACACACACATTCCATTACACAGTCAGTCATATCTGTTACCAGGAAGAAACTTGCAGTATATTTATAGACGTGAATTGATATTTTAAGGATTTTTGATTGTAGATGGGTGAATGAAATGATGGACGTGACTTTTCCCATGTGTTGTTTTGTTTATCGGTCATTGTTACATCCTCCTCGTGGAGCCTGCTGGACACAATCAGCCAGTCACCTCCCAGTGTGGCTGGTACAAACCCCTGCCAGAGAGCTGAGTGGTGGCAGACGGGGAGCAAGGCAACGCATGCAAGGCCCCCCACGTGGCAGCTACTCTCGATAGATAACGTTTCCCACCTTCACCCCCACTTCTCCACTCGATAAAGACAGATATAGGCAGACTCCCCCAATTCTCGGAACAGAGCCGACCTGCTGACTACTGTTTTTAAAGCACTTCTGACTTTTCCAAGAAACCGACACCCTGTTCAAAATTAGAAAGAGGAAAAAGGAAAATATCTACTTATATTTGGACGATATTGACAATATAAGCTACGATATAAGTTTTCTGCAACTTATTCAACTTATCTAACACTTATTCTAACTTTTTCTTGATTTTTATCATATTGAATTAATCTATTACTACCTTTTGCCATTTATTTTTCTGTTAATTTATTTATTTGATTAATTCAGTCCTAAATTGTACTATTAGTGATGAGTTTTCTGTCTGGTTATTTTATGAATGATTATACAAGTTACTACGCCGATATAAATTTTACCCATTTTTTCAATCCATTATTCTGCAGTTAAATCACTTGATCATGTGATATTCAATCCAGACAGCAGGGATTTAAAGCCAGTCATAGTTAAAAACGTTTTAAATGTTTAAATTAATTGGCTAAAAACTATATTGACATTGATAAGTAGTAAAAGTAAAACATAATCTGAAGATTAATTAAAAGAAATTAGTTGCAGCTAATTTCTTGTCTTTGATTTCAACACGTTTGTTGTCTTATCATCAAATAAAAGCCCCACACACTTGATTTATAAAAGTACACACTCAACACACTACAACTTCACATCTCAGAGGTAATAACTGAAGTTTGATCGACATAGTGCCGCGGAGACACTTGGTCTTACCTTCTTGTGATGATGCTGCAGACTGACACAAAGTGATGGAGAAAAGAGCACGGCTGAATATTTATCCCACTTGTCCCCTGTCTTTCCCTTTGTCCCTCCTCTCAATCACAAGGAGACTGAAATAGAAACTACACACACACACACACACAACACACACAACACACACACACACACACACACACACCACACACACACACACACACACACACACACACACACACCATGGGAGAGGGTGGTCTCGGGATTACGGTGATTGTGATGCGCTCGCGTTGTGTTGACAGATCATTGCTTTCTGCGTCTTTATGATAATGTGCGTGAACCTTTATTGGTGCCAGGTTCGGGATAAACTTCAATCTCGTCAGCTATCACTTCATTGGTTTTCAGGCAGTTGTTAATCAGATTTTCATCTTTTACATGGCAGAACTATTTAAAGCTCTCGGTGGGATCATCTCAACCGTTTGTTCTTGCCAACCCCCCCCCCCCCCCCCGCTGTGTTTACAGAAAGTGAAAGCCCTCTTTGTTTTCCTCTAGGTCGAAGCAAACTTCAAGCCGCCGAAGCCAAACGGCCTGTCCTGTCGCTGTGGATGATTTTCGAGATTTTCTTTGGCTACTGAGATAAATATTGGAGACGTGCTCCGTCCCCCCCCCGTCCCCCCCGAGACTGCAGGGCCCCCTCTGATTAGGATAATAGCTGTAGACAATGCTAAGCCATGGTTTTAAGGCAGGAATGCAGTTTCCAGTGCACATTTGGCCACGGCGGCGCAACTAAACATAGACAAAGTGCAGCAACATGTGATGCTGCCACTCTCCTGAATACGTACACACGTCATATCGGCCTTCATTAGCGCTTCTCGTGAACCTATGTCCATCATACAAGGTCAATACGTCCCTGAATTAATCCACGGAATCACCCGATGTTTGTGTTAAAGATTTACTCGTGTTTGTACAGCGCTTTCAAAGTCTGTTGTACACGGTAACCTTTGTGATGACACAGCAAGTTTGATCACGTAATCAAAGCAGGCCTCCGACCGATTTGCGTAGACTGTTTATCAAGATGGACGACATGTCTCCACTTCCTCTCACTTAATATCCCAGATGCTAACGCCACCATCTTGCACATTTGGAGCCTGAGTCTGTGCAGTAAAGTCTCCATTGGTTCGTTGTGCCCGTCCGTGGATGCTGCAGCGCCTCCTGCTGACAGAGGAGGCAGTGCAGCCTCATGAGACTTGGAGGCGCACTGCTGAACTGCTAAAATGTGTTGAGTGTCACTGTGCTCTGCCATGGGAAATACAGACCAACAGTCTCTGCAGTGGAATAAATCTGTGGATAAGATTGTTTTTTACACTGTCTGCAACCGTATCACCTCATTATTCTTTTATAGGTATAAGTTAGATGGTAGAAATTTGCAGTAAAAGTTCTCCTGCTGAGTCAGGACTTTAAACTCCCTCATACACTGATTTGATTTATGTCGCCGAGATCCAGGCTGTTGGCTCACGGCAGCTGATTGTAATTCCACTGTATATATGGCAGCAGGATTAACACCAGGGTTTGCTGGACCGTCTCTATAGAAACTAACTCGTACATACAGATGCCTGAGGATTATAAAGCAGTTTGCAGTGAGGCATTTGAAATGCGTGCGTCAGTTGAATCATGTTGGGGTGTAATGATGATGACAGAGACCTATGAACCCTGTGAAATAGACGGTCTGACTAGATTTAGCTGATTCCTGGTTTGTAAAATGTTAGTATTTAAATCAAATGTCATATATATAATCTAATTAATTAGCTAATTGGCTTTTGAAACTGATTTTCCTTGTGAACAAACTGTAGGTAAAAAACAATACAAACTTTATTCTTACAGCACAGTCATCCCACCCTGAGCAGATTGTCTCCGATGGATTTTTGTGTCTCTTGCTGCATTGTTTGGATATTATGTTTTTATTTTTAAAGAAACTGCTGGAGATATAATGCTGCAGCTAATACAACAGCTGACATATTAGATCAAAGTACAACACAGTGGATATTGTAATATAATGTAGCATGAAGTGCTTCATGGAAGTAACCCTGTGTTACTATGGGGAGCTGAGGCAGGGCAACATTTGAAGCTTATATTAGATCAGACACACAGGCCTCTTTATTGCCCTCTGGTGGGTAAAAGGCTCAAAGGATCTAACACTGATCTGCCCTTGGTGGGTTGATATTGATGCCAGGACATTTAATGAAAACATTATGCCATTATTTGAGGATGTCTACAAGGTCGGAGATGAAAAATTACTTATTTACAATCTAACAAGTTGGAAGCTCTGGAACAGCAGATCTGAGGTCTTGAGTGTAATACCCAGGTTCAGTCAGATTGCTTTGATAGTTAACATGTAATCTAATCTGAAAACCTTTGGATTAATTCAAAGTAAAACAATGAAAATTGAACCTTATATTCTAGAATTCCGCAAATATTCCTCTTTTTCTTCTAAAACATCTCAAGCTTTTCCTTATCAAGGCCCCAAGTAGCTTTAACTTCTGCCTGGGGACCCCTTTTGAAAACCCACTGACAAATCTAATAATATAACTTCTGAATATGTTCATTAATGCAATAATAATTACATTTGTACATCAAAACTTAAATCATTCCTTTAGATTTCTGTTTTCTATTATAACATTGGGAGGAACTGCTGCTGCTTGAGCCCATAATCTTGAAACCTGCCACAAGGTGGAGCACTTCTCTTATCATGACAAAGAAGTAAAACATAATCCAGCCATAATCACAATGTAATCATTGACACTGTAACTATCACTCTGTTACAAATGTAATCTGGGCTGATTATGGTGCTGTACCCGCATTGTGTAATCCTCTTTTACGTGTAATCCATTACTACCCCCGGGTGGACTAATACTTTTCAACTCTGCATAGATCTCAGACTTTGTTTTGATGTTGATGAGACTCATGTTGCCCTCGTGCCAAATCAAACAGCTGCCCCCCCCCCTCCTCCTCCTCCTCCTCCTCCTCCTCCTCCTGCTCCTCCTCCATCACCACCACCACCACCGCAGCTGCCTGGTACTCCGGTCAGCCTGCCAACTCCTCGGCTCAGGCGGAGACGGGGCTGAGTACTGCAACTCCCTTGTTCACCACAACAGCTGGCATTTTGCTCTGTGTGATGATGATGATGATGATGGTGATTAGATAAAAAAAATAACAAACAAGGCCCAACACCACTCGAATGCGCACAAACTGATTTCATCCCATCAGATCAACAACAAGAGCAATTGTGTTAAGGAGGCCATCACAGGGAATTAGAGCAGAGCCTTGTTGTTGTTTTTGTTTCCAGATATTTATTTTGTGCCTCAGAAACAATGCATATTATGAGACGGTATCTACATTATTTGACATGTAAGGCAGTAAGGAGGGAAATATAGTATCTGTGATTGAAGCCAGACGTGAGGCTGCTGGTCTGTTCTCACTCACAGACACAAACTCTTTCAGATATTAGTCAAACTCAGCAATTGTTCAGTTTTGTTACAGGGTTTCCAAGGCACCTTGAAAAGTCCACTATACTGTCTCATTTTGAATTCTCCTTCAAACGTGTCCTTCCATCCCAGAGAAACAAAAGCTCGGGGGATGACAGACCATTTTTTTTAAGAGTTAATGGTGCCGGCTCCTTCGTGGGTCATGTAGCCCACGTCCACTGAAGTGTGTGTGTGGCCCCTGAATTGGGACGACACAGTTTATGGAGACCTACTGAGAAAACGTAGCATTTCAAGGGTTATTCTCTACGAGGCTACTTCACCTCACCTTCAATCATAGGGAAGCTAAAGTAATTCTGGGACACGGATATTTTCTCTAATCTGTTGAATTTGTTAATCTTAATCTCAATTTGACAACGATCCTAAAGTTTTAAACTTGTTGAAACCTACAGAAACTCTGTGTTAATACAGTGTGAGTGTCTCTTCATGACCATTTTCTATTCTAAGATGGAGCAGGGTTATTTCATATTTAAGACTCAGTGTAAATATACAGAATATGCACATCCAAACAGAGTTAGAATTCAGTCTGTTCTATAGCAACACACAGTAAAGAGCTGGTGAACAAACAGCTTCGTATTGGCTTTTGTGCCTCTGTTGTTCTTCTGTAGCCGGAGTGAAAGTGCAGAGTGAAATAAAGACAGACAGGACCGAAGGATCCTGGAAGCGATGATATGGAAACACACCACAGGCTGGTGCCCTGTGAGCCGAGGCTTCAGGGCTTCACTGGGAGTGAGCCAGAGCTCCTGCACCCTGACCGAAGCCGAAGCCCTTGGGGCCAAAGTTCTTCGCGTAGCAACCTGTGAATGAAAAGAGGGTGAATGAGAAACACTGTGGATAATAACACAGTCTGGCATCGCAATTAAACACTACAGAGAACATGGATCAAGTTCTACTCAGTGGTAAACCTCAGTTTGGAGAGAATCACAAGGTTGGTGTTGACGCCTGTTGGCTGATTGTACCCCCTGATTGGTGCAACATGCAACTTCACCACTAGATGCCACTAAATCCTACACACTGAACCTTTAAGTAATTGAGAGCAACTGTCTCTGCAAAAACTGAGGCGATGGAAAACTGAAGTTAAAGTCACATCTTGATTTTCCTTAAAGGATCATACGAGTAAAAAAAGAGTTCTGCATAAGTGTAAAAAACTGCAGATTGTACAATTGTGTTTAATGGGGAATTAGATTTTTTGATTTCTATATAATTGTATACATATATAAATATCATGGCCTAGTGGTAGCATTTCATTTTTCTTACCAAACGTAACTGTCTAAAACCCAAAGATTTAATTTGACTGTCGCATATGACAAAGAGAATCAATCACACATCCATCCAGATTGGTCTTTTCAGATGAGACATGAATAACTTCTAATCAAGATAATTGCCAATTAATTTCCTGCCCATCATCCAGGCTAATTGAATGATCCACCAATCTCTTCAGCTCTAGTTGCTCCACACAGACCTTTGCAGTAGACCTCCCCGTCCCGATCGGCGACGGTCGTGGACTCCAGCCCTTTGCCACACTTGGCACAGCGAAAGCATCCTTTATGCCAGGACTGAGCAGAGAGCAAACGATGAGATTCAGGTAGAAAACACACGGAGAACGATCAAATCCTCCTCGTCGTTAAAGGAAAGTTTATCAGACGATTCTTACGTTGCCTCCTCCGATAACCTTCTCCGCTGCGTACACTGTTTTGCCACATCGGGGACACACGTCTGAGCCGCCGGATTTCTGGGCAAACTTGGAGTTGTTGGGGTTGTTCGTCGGGCGGAAAGCGTTTGTCTGGCAACAGAAATCAGAGCTTTTAATGAACGGAGACAGAACAGCTGCACAACATCAGCTTCACTACGTTCAAGAGCCAAAATCATTGTGTCATTCCTCATTTGAAACAAGAGCCCGACCAACAAATTGAAGGTCCAATAATATCCCCCTTTTATTATAGGTGTCTGTAATGTTTATAATGATGTTTACGTTCTTAATTCAAGTTCTATTGTCCTTATTTAGTAATATTTGTTTTTATTTATAGTTATTAATAATAATGTTTATGGATAAACTGTAAAATTGTCAAACCTCAATTACATTTATTCATCATAAGAGTTTGATAATATGTTAGGAAACATTGCTATTCAAAAAAACAAGTATAATTTGGCCATGGTATCATAAATTAATTTTCGATAATTTCCTAAATTGGGGATCAATAAAGTACATTTATCTATAAATCCATATCGATCGGCTCTATATGAAACTTTTGATCCAGCACCTGTAGAAGCTTTTTTCTTTTTTTCGATAACTATATTTTCAAAAATAAACTTTCATCTGAATCGACAGTTAATAACTTTATACTGTTCTCTGTTGCTAACACTAATTGGGAGAAGTGATGGTTGGCTCACACTTCAGGTTTGATTCCCAGTGCCTCTCCTGTGTCCATGCTCAGCGTGCCGGCTCCACCTCCGAAGCCGTAGCCCTTTGGCCCATATTTCTTGCCGTAGCACGACTTGCAGTAGATCTCGTCCACATGTACGGCCACTGTGGTGCTGTCCAAGTTCTTCTTACAGACCACTTCACACAAAGAGAAAGTGGGGGGAAAGCACAGTTTATATGTGTAAATCTATGATTATCCCTTCCCGCACTTGAGCCCACGAGTTTCCACCGTGCAGCAAAGAAAAAGCAATCCATGACTTCATTCCGCAGATGTTTCGCTGTGTCTTCACCACAAACTATGCATGACATCTTTAAAGAGGCAAAAATGGCATAACCACTATGTGCTGTGCCTCAGATTAATGCTTGTGCAGTGCCGGAGGAGGGAGGGAGCTCTTCTACCTTCCTCTGCCATATAAGGACGACCAAGCCTCTGTCACATGCTTCGTCGGATCCAAATAAGGACAAAGATGTGTGAGTGAAAACCTGTGGATGCTCACTTTCCTTCCCGCGTGCCAAATACCCCGCATTCCTGCCTGCCACCTCTTGTGATTCCACGGTGGTGAAGGGGAAGCGGTGGACGAACAAAAGCGGATTATACCTGCGAACTGAAGATACTTACTGCACAGAAAACAGGATTTGTGCCAGCTCTTGCCCTCGCACTGCACTTCCTCAGCGAAGTAGACGGTTTTCTGGCAGCAGCCGCACTTGCTTCCTCCTCCGAAAGGCATTTCTGTGAGCAGGGAGGAGAGGCACGGCTTGTGTACATTTTCTCATTCACTGTGTATATTGTTGCTCGGCAGACTGAGGCCATCTGCGACACTCGAGGCCACACACAACAATTCCTATAAAAGGAGAAGCATCCGTTTGCTGTGATGCGGAGCTCCTTTCCTCCCTGCAGCCTGCTGGCATCACCTGAACTCAACTATTCAAACCTGATTGTAAAATGCAAAGTACCAGTGTAGCTTAGATATAACTCAACAACTTCAAACAGGGAAAATGACATAATCCATTGATTCAAATTTGCAGTTTCAGACAGTTAATGTTTTGTATATGGAGATGAAGTCATGTAGCTCAGCTGGAAGCCGTCATCCACATATATATTCCTTATATACTACATTGCTTTGGATAAACAGGAAATTCCCTACATTTTATTTTGTAATCGCACGATTCTGACCTCGGACAAACCAACAGGCTCCAGACAGACTGACGAGTTTATTATGCTTTTTTAAACCAATCCTTTAAAAACAGTGGTAAGTAAAATGTTTTTAAGGACTAATATGGTGATAACAAGTTAAAGGTTGTACTTTTCTATTCAAAACTCTTGTTAGCAGAGCAGTGGCACCTTTTCAATGGTTGTTTCCTGTCTGATCACCTTCCTGTTGATGCTCCAAGACAATAACAGGATATATTTTCCAACTTCATGGTCATTCTTTTCAAATGAGCTCATTAAGTGAACATATAAATGAAAGAACAACACACAAACTTCAGATCAGAGCCTGTAGGCTGTATGATATGTGTGGTTCTATGATAAGTTGTTCTGGATCCTGCAAATGTAAACTGGACTCTTACCTGAAGCGAGGCGAAAGTCTGCGGGTTCCTCTCTGTGGCCGTTGAGTGATAACGAGAGACGAGACACTTGTGTGATGACGAGAAGTGAGAGAGGCAGAGTGGACACGCACAGGCTGCACTGAGGGAGGAGCCGGGGCCACGGAGTCCGACGGAGGGAGTGAGATGTGGGAAGGAGAAGGAGGAGAAAGTTGGTGAGAGGAGTCACTGATGGGTGGGGAGGGTGGGGGAGAGGTTCAGGAACGTCACTGTGCAGAATTAACTTGAACTTTTAACAACTTCCTCCTCTGTAAAAGTCTGAAAGTTTTTGTAGCAGGAGGTTTTCTGATTGGGCCGAGCACGACTGCTCTGGAAAATATCGAGGAAACTGCTCAGCTCAGATTGACACTTGCCGCAGCCACAGTCTGCTCTAGAAACCACAAGGCAACTTCCTCTTTTAAAGCAGCATAGGGAGTTATTTAAAAATCAAGATTTATTGCCAGATGCAGTTGAATATGCAAGGAGAAATTGGGGACTAGCTCACCTGGGCGCCCCCGAGACCTTGTTGCATATTAAACCGCATCTGTCCATCTCATAACTGGCCCAAAAATATTTTAATAAAATGCAAGGAGAAAGTAACAGCTGTGGATTTGAAATATGAATGCTTTGTAATGTATGAACCCCATATGCACCCGGGCGATCACTTAGATCTGTGTGTGAAGCTCTGCTGGTTATTTTCCTCTTGTTTAAGTAGCGTTTTGATAATTCTTCTCTTATTTCATCTTTAATTAAATCTGTCTACATCGACATTACATTACCAGTTTATATACTTTTTTTTTTCAAAAGGCGTCTAATTTCAGAGGACGAACTAAAGCTGCAAATTAATATATTCTTAAACTCTTTAATCAATGTCTTTCATATTGCAAATGGACCAAATGGCTTTGTGCAAAGTTATGAGTCTGGTCGGAGTAATGAACCCAGAGGATTCAACTCTGAATTCAACTCTAGCTCTTATTTCCCTCAGGAGTTGGTGGAGATCAAATCAAAGCAGAGTAAATGTCGGACTTAAATCCATCAAGTGGCCAGAAACACAACTCGAAATGAATTTTAATGTTGTGTATCAAGTTCAAAGGTGAAAAAATGTCAACATTATGTTTAACTTTTGTTTGTGCTGCGCCCGTGTGGCCAAAAGCATCACTTAAGGTTTTCATTTGCCGTCTCTGACCCGCAGCTCCTCCATCGACAGGCCCCCCCGGTGAGGTTTTTTCCTACTTGAAGTTTGTTGCTTCAGGGATTTTTCCTTTTCCTTTTTTTTGTCTCTATCCGTCTGGTTTTTAGCAAGTTAAACACATGATCTGTTGGAATTGAGGTCAGATGACTGATTTGGCAAGTCAAGAGTATTTCACCGTTTGGCACCAGAAACCCTCCTCGTCCTGCTGTGTTGTGTTACATTTGTGTTACTATGTTGAAAAGAGAAACCACAATTCCTACACTTCTCACCAAATATGGTTGTAAACGACCTCGAACAACCTTAAGGCTGAAATGTGACACCTCGTAGTCATCGAGGGCTGGAGTAAAAACCATGTTCTGTTCAGCGAGGAGCCAGTCAGCTTGATAGGAGTGTTTGTAAGTGATGTCTGCCTTTAACCACATATGACATTTTCTCCTGGTATTTCCTGCAGTTGTGTATTTTTCTGTTTGTCTGAGGGGTAATACGAAGGCCGTGTCCTCGTGAGATCACTCTGGGACGTTGTGTTAAGACGCAGCTATTCTCCACCGATGCTCCTCCGTGTCCAAAAACCATAAATAAAGGAGAAAGTACGAGCAGCAGTGATATCTAGAATTTTACCGCCTGTAAATCTGTCCAAAAGGAACATTTAATAAACTCTCTGGCTGCTGCCTTACAAGGGAATTTGATGTCTATTTGGACTCTGTGAGAAACTGTGACCAGACAGTCCACTCCAGATTGGTATTGGGTTTCACAGAGGTCAGGTCAAACAGACACTGTTTACTTGACACATATTTTGCATGTTGTTGTCTGACGTAGCTGAAGTCATCTGTCTGACTGCAACAACACTGAAGTCGACGTTTAAATTAAACTGAAGTTTCCATAAACTGCCCCACAATAAACCATTACTTTTTACTGTGTATGTGTCTTCATATGTTTTATTGGGATATTTTATAAAATCTTTTTAAATGTATAATGTTTCAATCAATCAAATTTTACTTTTATCCATATTCACAAATCCCAATTTGCCTCATTGGGCTTAACAAGGTGCGATATCTTCTGCCATTAACCCTCGATAAGCATCTTCAATTTACAGCACATTCAAAAAAAAGGAATGATTGACAGTTTATGTTATGTAAAAGATAAAATTACAACTGTAGTCTCATAAAAACATGATGATAGTCTTCAGCCTTACGTGAGACGAGTCAAAAACCTCCATGCGCACAGATCTTTGCCCTTTGGTTCAATTCTTCTTATATGGAAACAGGCAACTTTAATCATCATCTTGGTTTAGAGGCTTTATTGCTCTCGATACGATTTATAGTGTGAATACTTGAGAAAGTTAAATTTGTCCCCAATATCTAATATCATCCTCTGGCTGGATGATTATAAGAAAGTATGCGCATACTGGTATTTTAATCTGTCCCTTTTCCTGATGTATAACTGCAAACTTCATCTTATGCCTTCGTTTCAGTCAGAGCCACCTGAGGGACTTCCCTTAACTTTGGTCCAAATGTTCAGTTGGACTCGAGGACGAAGTGATTTTGCTGGTCAAGGTGGCTGTGACCTCACGGAACACATCGTTTGCATTGGGATACCTCAGGGACATGTCCAGGGAGTCCTTTCCAATTTGAATAATTATATTTGGGTGGTCAGAGGTCACGGTGGCCTCGCAAAACATGTTTGTGTGTTTATTTCGAAAAAATGTTGTCCAGTTGTAACTTGGACTTTGACATCAATCAATTAGATTTCACGAGTCAAAGGTCACAGTGACCTCATTCGAGTCTGGGAAAAACGGTTGAAGGAGGCCTACGACCACTTGTAGCATTTTGTAGTCATTGTTTTGTAATGTTATATGTAAAAAGGTGTTTTCTTTCTTACTAAATATTAGTTTGTAATTCCTGGTGTCTGGTGCGTGCAGGTACTGTAGATGTGGAATACTACTACTACTACTCTCAGTGAGGGCATCGTTGGCATTTTTCTGCCGATCTTTTGCCCTGTGACATTCAACGAGTGCACGGGTTCAGGCTCCCTGTCTTTCACACTCTCATCAGGCATGTGACCTTTCTGTGATTCTGGACGGATGGGTGGTCACTGCTGCTCTCCAAAACAAACCAGAGTCTCATGCGATCCGGAGAAGTTGGCGTATTTAATCGTTCAGTCAAAAAAAATAAATACATGGACGTCTGCACCTCCGGCTCGGCTCAGATATCTCCCCACATGAGAGTGGAATCAGGAAAGGTGAAACTGATAGCGTGTAGTCGATAGCAGGCGGGGAGGAAACGCCATGAGAGAGTGATGCTGCTCGGTCCGCCTGCCTCGCTCTCTCCAAACCCTGCAGGCTCTTCACCATCATAGGAAGAGACAATGATGAACTCAAGAAGACTATTTATAGCCCAGCGTTTGGCCAACAGTAGCCCTGTGTCTCTGCTCAGTGGACATCCGCCTTGGCTAGTAGTGTAGTATACGTGCACATGTGATTATGCTCATGAGAGAGAGGGGGGGGGGCAGAGAGGGAGGGAGAGAGAGAGGAGTGACGGAGACTCAGTGGATTTAATCCAGAGGAGAGAGGAGAGGATAAGAGGCAAAGCCTGATAAGAGGCAAGGGCTGGGCTGGGCTCTGGTCCATCCATCAGTGTGTGCAGGAGTGCTGGCGGCTGGTGGGAGACTCATGAAGGAATTCAGCACCGTCTCTTTTTGTATTTCTGACCTGACTTGAAGCCAGGACCCCTCCCGCGGCGATGTTCTCCACTTGGCAGGGTTTTCCACAGAAGCTTTGCCAAGTTGTCAGGTGAGGAGGACGAGCTGGGAGAGGTGAGGCGACTTCACACTGAGGATGTGTTTTCCACTGTCAGAGTGGGTTAGCTGGTGTTTAGGCTTAAATCCACTGCGGTTGACGGCCGTGCCTTTTGCTTCGGTTCAGCCCAAATAACCTCATGTAGCCTCATTAGGCAGTTTGAGGGTGCATGTTGTTGTTTTTTTACTTTAATGTGGAGCTGGAAAAAATCTGTTCATTAACTATTAATTACTTATTACTTATTTTGGTAACTGCTGAATCATTTAACCCATTTTTTAAAGTTATAAATTCCACCTTCTCTAAGGAAAATATCGGTTAATTTTTCAACACTGATATTAAATCACATAAATCATTAAAACAGTTAACTGGTTTTTAGCGATGTGCATATTTGGGCTTTGGAGTCGGACAAAACATTTGAATGTGTCGGCTTGAATTCTGAGAAATGTTGATGGGCAAATGTTGTATCAGTTTAATTAAGAAAATAATCTATAAATTCTGTGACGATTAAAAAAATACCTATTAGTTGCAGCCTTAATTATTTATGAATTTCACTATGTATGTTCGTATTTGTAAAATAAATGGAACAGAATTTGATGAAATGTGTTTTTTCTCCACAGTGTTTAAGGAATTTACGTGACAACTTTGTTTAAATTCAACATTTTAGCAGTGAGGGCTCGTTCCCTCCAACAAGGAGATGATGTTTTCATCTGTGTTTGTTAGTTAGTGAGCAAGATTACACATAAACTACTGGACTTTCTGTGACATTATGAGATTATGACTATGAGGCTTTTTTTTTTAAATTTGTGAATGTCTAAATAAATGATACAGATGTTTTGATGAAAGAAAATCTGGCATTTAGGGGATGTGTGTGGGAGTGTGCGCAGCTTGGTGCAGCTTGGTTGAATTGAAGACGACTGTAGAGCTGTGCACTCTTCCAGAGTCCTATCCGAGCCAAAAGCAAGCTTCTCTTACACAAGTAGCCCAAAGTGTTTTAATATTTCAATGAACTGGGTCGATGATATAAAAATAACCCTCGATAAACCCAATTTGGTAAATTTCAGGGGGTAAATGGTTTAATCGTGTTTCGCGGCTGAGGGAGTTTGTCTGCATGTCTGAGCTGAATGACCCTGCTTCATCAAGCAGCAGTTAGACGGAGGTTAATGTGCTTCCTGCTGACTCCTGCCTTGCAGCGCGCTCTGCCCTGTGGCCACAACGAGAGGTGGAGACTTGCAGTTTCATGAATTAGTCAGTAGAGGTCACAGCCAGGCAAACATTTCAACCGGAGCGAGGATGAGACACACCCTGGTTTCTCTGCCTTGCTGTGCTTTGGTGTGTATTACTCGCTGTAAGCCGCTCGGATGCAAAGAGGGCGAGGAGGTTTATTAGCTGGAGCAGGACGTGCAGGCGTCAGAGTGGGAAGTGCAAGTTTAATCAGCTGTGGGAATAGGGCTGAGGGATGAAGGACTTTGCTATCAACTCATTTCACCCGGGCTGTTTGTACCTGTGAAGCTGATGCTTTATCTCAGCACCTTTTAATTAAGATGTGATTATGTTCAGCCGGTGCAATGGGATCTCATTCTGGAGATAGAAATTTGTATCTGTCAAGGTCAGACGGTGTGTGTGTGTGTGTGTGTGCACGTGTGTGTGTGTGTCTCTGTGTGTGTGTGTCTCTGTGTGTATGCAGATGAATTACACATTTCTGAGTATTTCTATGTCCGGCCCGTCCAACGTCTCTGACTGTAATCCTCACTTATCTCCTGTCTGCGCCTCAACACGCAGGATGGAGGGCTCCAATTTCCAAACTGCCTCAGTCTTTAATCTCTCCTCATCAACTGCAGTCATCCTGCAGAGAACTTTAACTTCCACCAGAAGCAATTTGCTCAAATGTGCAAGAGGGAATACGACGTAACCCTTCACCACGTCCACCGGCCTCCTATCTTCACACCAGCATGCGTGTTGCTGCATTGCTCTTGGCACGCGCTCAATTTGGTCTGGATCTGCCACATGTCCTAGGCCTGCACTGATCCTGCCTTGTATGTTGATTGTCTGAGTCATTTTCTGTGATATTTGGTCCAAATCACCACGGGGGGGGTGTCTTAGTCACAGTTTGTAATCCCCAAACTCAAAGATTATACGAGGAGAAAGCATATGTGTGTGTGTGTGTGTGTGTGTGTGTGTGTGTGAGCCCATGCTGTCACCATATCCCAACTCCTGTCACTCTTTTTTCCTTGTGCTGACACCTCTCGAGTTCGCTCGCTCTGGCCCAGATCTACAATGCGGGCCGTGTCGAGCGAGCCCTGCGCCCTGTAGGCAGCCAAACGAGAAACATGCAGTGACAATTCAAATCAGTCCAGTTCACTGGCTCTGGCTGTGACTCAGGACATTTTGAGCGCCGGGGCGGAAAAAGATGCAAAGCTGGAACTGTGACGAGCAAAGAGAGAGAGATGGGGATGAAGCGTGAGAGAGAGGGAGAGAGAGAGAGAGAGAGAGAGAGAGAGAGCGGAGTGTGATGCGGTTTATGAGCTTCTCACCAGGTTTATGTCCCAGTTTGAGCTCAGCACTTTTGTTCAGAGACACTCGGCCTCGCTGGAATGGTCCATTTGCAAGTCAGAGAGAGAGAGAGAGCGAGCGCCTGCCGGCTAAGTAGACTGATCCACAGGCAGTAACTGCAGCAGAGGATCTGTGTTGGAGTATTGTTATGCAAGCAGGAAGGGAGCAGTCCCACTTGGAACCAGGCGCCGGACAGAGGGAGGGATGCTCCGGTCCTCGCTGCTGCACGAGCTGGAGGCTGCTGCTCACTGTCCCATCTCTGTGTTTGCATATGGCACAGTAGAAATACACGCGTCCCGGAGCCGCTGCAGAGTTGGGACGGACTGACGGACACTTGAAGATACTGCTCATCCTTCTGCTTGGCCTTTTCTCACTAAATGGTCCCGGCTTCCTTTGCACTTACTTAAGTTTTCTCAAGCTTCTTCTGGGTAAGTTTGAGTTTCTTTCTCAATACTGTGGGTGAATAATGTTCATGTTAGACGCCATCATTTAAAAATGTGGATTTTAAATTGTTTTTTATTGATCTTAACTTTCTGCTCCCCCCCCCCGAGGGATCTTGTTTTACAAACCCAGATAAACAGCTGAACCACTACAAGTGCATCACACTGTAGTATTTGTTGAGCATGTGAGCTGCAGGGCGACACAGTCCAAATCGGGTCTTGTGGTCGCCGGAGTATTTCTATCATGTGAATGGCTGCAGGCCTGAAGGGAGAAGGCCTGAAGGGAGCGGGGGGGGGACACGCTCGAGCTGCTGAACTAATTCCTGCAGAGACTTTTATTGTCCTGCCTGGGACGGGGAGTCATGTGCCTACTAATTGTCTGGGATATGCTGCTGACTCATACCAGAGGCTGCTGCTGCACCAGGCTCACACACTCACACACTGACACACTCACACACTCACACTTTCACACACTCACACAACATCAGACTGAGATACTGTGATCATTCCTGTGTTTGATGTTCTTATCAAAGCCCCGAATCAACACGAGTTGTTCACTCACTGCTGGAAGCAATTAATTCCTCTTGAAATATGCGGGTTTCAGTGATGCTTGTTTTTGGAAAAGATGATTCGGATGATCACAATCTTTCATCCCAAATCCGTGTTGTGGGTGGAATCATTTGAAATGTCTCAGTGGTAAAATGTTTTAATACACGTGAATGGGACGGATCAATATCTCCACCTGAGGAAATTCCCCTTTAAATTTGACATAAACGTTCAGTTGGACACCAGGAAGAACTTGTTCCACTTTGGAGGTCAAAGGTCAAACGGTGAAAGTCACAAATCACGTTTTGGGCCGTAACTCGATACAACGCGATTTAACACAAATGTCATTTTTATGTCCAAATTGTCAAAGGTCAATTATTTAAAACCGTTACCAGAACAGACGGGAGGAGATTAGCATCATATTTCCTGCTGCTTGACTTGTTGGCTGATGCCTGTAACTGCAAGGTGGTGATACTAACTTTCAACGATTTCCAGTGATACACTATCACTAACATATCGGTATCAGCGTTATTTACTGACATGACAACTTCAAAATTTACATTATAAACGATAAAGAAATGATGTACATTTAAGTTTACATTTGACATAAAATGTGTATATTTTCTTTTCCAGTTCTATATATTTGGCTGTATTTGTGTTTTCTTTTTATTAATGATAAAGTTTATGGGGAAACTGTAAAACACTGAAGCTCAATTACATTCCTTCGTCAAAAGTGTGTTTTTATTCCAATTATCATCAATATTTGATATCATCCAGCATGAATTTGTTTCCATCAGTAGGCAACATTTTACTTATTTAAAAAACTAAAACTGCATATACTGCGCTTGACTGGTTGACTGGTGGTGTGGTGCTGGTGTTCTCCCATCACGTGTGGGTTTTCTGGTTTTCTGTGTGTGCTCCAACTTCCTCCCACAGTCCAAAGACATGCAGACAGGGGTTAGGCTGGAGACTGTAAGTTGACAGCAGGATTGAACCGTTAGAGTGAATGGTTGTTTTTCTCTTCATGATTGATTAGCTCCACCCCCCCCCCCCCCCCCCCCCCCACAGCCTTTAAAAGACATGAGGTATAGATAATGGATGGATGGAAAGCTGCATTAATTGATTCCTCGGCCTCTTATAAACCAGAGTGCTGCATGAATGGAAGTTCTGAACTGATCGTTACAGTCGATAAAACGTTAGGGGATCACCAGAGTCGGTGTCGAGTCATAGATATTGATGATATTGATGATATTGATGATATTGATGAGGAAAGACACGTTTTCAACCAGGCGTTCACTGTCATTTCCTCGGAGGCTCGGCTCCTGATGCGTTCACTTCAGTTCCACATTATGCTACAGCTCAACCCTCACATGCACTAATGCACACAACACAGACCATCGAGTAATTCAATTCTACACAGGGAGACCATGCACGGCTCTGGGAATACCACTAATGGTGGGTGATGTCACTGCCAATAGAAACACACGTATCGTGCATCTGCGACTTGCTGCCCTTTTGACCTGAACTCACTTCAGTGTCGCTCTGGATTACGGTGCAACAACACGGATTCAGTGTCCTGTGGTGAGAACAAAACTGCCGAGGGCATCGTGTTGTCTTTTCCCACGACACTTTCACAGCTGCTTCGATTCTTTGTTTGCTTCTTTCTGAAAACCGAGCTCCCGCACTTTGAACACATAGCTGATTTCAAATTGGACCTATAATCAGAGTGATTACGATGATTGTGACATTACAGTGTGTGCGTGCACTGCGATGTTATGATAGGATGTTTCAAATAACTGGAGGGCATCATGTTCAAAGAGTGAGTTTGGTTTTCTCTCCACACAAATGCCACGTCTCAGTGTTCCCTGAATTCCACTGTGTGTGTCTGCGTGTGTGTGTGTGTGTGTGTGTGTGTGTGTGTGTGTGTGCGTGTGCGTGTGTGTGTGGTTTGGAAAGTCTCTTCCAAGTAGCAGACACGTTCCACCTTGGCCAACCCAAAATGACATGTGTGCCGTCCTTGGAAAACCTGATCCATATTTTATTCAATCCATTTAAAGCTGTTCTACATTATTGAACATTCAGATGAAAACTTTGTCAGAAATCAGATATGAGATGAGACACGAAGGGAGAATGTCCGGGGCCACTTAAGAAACATCTGAGATTTGAGAATAAAGTTGTGATATCAAGAGGATAAAGTGAAAATGTAATATTACGTGAATAAATTTGAAATAAAGTCATAATTTGATGGGAATAAAGTTGCAAATTTACATGATTAAATCCGCAATTGATGAGAAGAAAAGTCATAAGAGGCGTTAAGATGAGGAAAGTGGAGCATCTTCTTTATTCTGATTAAATTACGTTTTTCTAATATCATAACTCTCCTATCAATCACAGCTTAATTCTCCAAATATTACGACATTATTCTTTAAATGGTACAAAATACTCCGTCGTGTGGCAAACGATTTTGTGAGTGGCTCCTTTTAATAAATATATAACGCCCTTTACTTGTTTTGCTCGGAGTGCAGTCGGATAAAAATATATAAATCATTGGACTTGAACTCAGTCTTCAGGTTACAATTTGTGTCACAGTGAACATCTTGTCAGTTGTTGAGTGACATGTCGAAGTCGCTGCGTTTCCCCCGGAGATCTGACATTTCAGCTCAGCTTCTCCCCCAGTGAGCAGAAGCTGAGCTCAACCACATACCGGGAAAAAAAATGTATTTCAACGTCTGACAGCCGCAGTGGAGGCGCTCCGCTGCTGGAATGTGCCCGAAAACAGTCGACTGTGTGTTGAGTTAAACGGTGTCACCAGCTTCCACGGAGGAGGAAGACAAACTCTGAAAACCCGGATGGGGGACGTTGGTGCCGCGATGACAGACGACTCGAAAGCTACACCACAAAATATAAGAGATAATTGTCGATGTGACAAGAGCACAACTATTTAATTGTTGTTGTTTTCTGTGGAGTATTTGGTTGCAGATGAGAATGTGCAGTTCTCCAAGTCTTGATTTTTGTATTTTCATGCACGATGGCAACAACTTGTGTTTTGCTCTCTTCAGCATTTCACCTTGTTCCAAGTTCCCAAAGCACTTTGTAGATCTGATTTGAGCTCCACTGAATTTGATCCCACATTCTTCTGAAAACCAGATACGCTCACTCACTCACTCGGAGTCCTCGAGTCAGGGAAAATGCTGAGTAAGGGATTTTTTAAAGCTGATTCTTATCCACAATAACAGAACAGCTGTTTCCCACAGTGTAACCGAATTTGGCCACATTTTGATTTCCCAAAGCTCCAGTTCTTCCTATAGTTTTAACCATTTTCCTTCACCACACACATATTATTTTCTTTGTGCGCTGCTACTGGTGTTGGTCGCCCTCAAGGGTTAGTACTTGGTTGTCTTCATGCCTTCATGACCTCACTGACATTAATGATGGAAGAGAAATGATGATGGGAAAGAGGAAAAAGTGTCAATTAGTCAGATAACGTTGGTTGAGGCAAGGAAACAGTTCTGCTGTTGTAGTTATCAGCATTTGACAAGTAGGAGCCCAGTGAATTATTGAAGAGATCCTAGAAACACAAGTGGAATAATAATTTGTCTTTTTCACTTTCCTGAAGATGGCGGGATAAGAAGTTTTTCACTCTCCAAGCGCCCTCACATTTACATCTTTGAAAATCCCACCCAAACTTTGTGAAGGGAAAACACATTCATCAAACACACAGTGACAGTGTCACTATGATTACAGGCAGACGCAGTGTAGCTGTAAACATGGTGAGATTTGGAGAATGCTGAAGATGACAGATCGTGCAGGAGGTTTGTTCCAAGTGACTGAAGCTGGAATAAATGCTGATTCAACACGACTCCACTGGAGATAATGTGCTCCTTAAGAAGGATGTGTGTGTGTGTGTGTGTGCGTGCGTGCGTATGTGCGTGTGTGTGTGTGTGTGTGTGTGTGTGTGTGTGTGTGTGTGTGTGTGTGTGTGTGTGTGTGTGACAGATGGAAAAGGTCAACATTTCGTTGGTCACTTCTGATTCTGTGGTGTTAAATGAGCTCAGTGGTTTCACTGTGTGAACCATATGGAGCCACATGCATCCAGGTTCTCACTCCAACCATTTGAACTGCTTTCACTAATAGTTCCTGGCTAAAGGTGTGTGTGTGTAAATATCACTGTAGTCAGATGCTTCAGACTTTGATATGAAAGTTACATATATGTCATAGCACACTGTTTTCAAATTCTGCATCAGAGTGGCATACAATAGTGTTTTCCATATTTCTATGAGGAAAAAGCCTGTGTTTATTCTGTCAGTCACCTCAGTGTCGGCTCTGGAGATGAGCTGTCAGTGACGTCAGCAGCAGAGAGAAGAAGAACAGAAGAGGAGACACGTTCTCCATCTTTATTTAAAGTCTGTGATAAAGTTTATATTCACAATATAAACCTTTGTGAACCACACACGAGCAGAACTGATGTTGAACAGGTTTTGTTCTGTGGGACATCTTAAGGGTTAAATCATTATTTCCGTTATTTGACTTTCTCCCATTTGTCATTGTTCCTGTTTTTTGGTTTAGATCTAGACAAAGAACACACACACACACACACACACACACACACACACACACACACACACACACACACACACACACACACACACACACACACACTTGCTGCAGTCTTTCTTGAGAGCCAGAGAGTGAAAAGTCGTGTTTTATTTGCTGATGCATGAACTTCGTCACTTGAACTATTTTAGAAGTTGTTGCTGCTGTTTGGAGGCTTTTCAATTGTATTTCCATTTTCAAATGCCACTTCTCTTCTCCTACCTGTTCTAATGACCCAGTTCCACATGCAGACAGATGGCTGATCAGACAGCAGCCCACACTGACTCATCACAGCGCTGCAGCCTGCTGTGTAACATGTCTTCCTTTTCCCACACCAGCCTCGGCTCACGTCACAGAACTGTGTCAGTTGCATAAGAGCAGCAGAGCTGCAGCGGCAGGTTGTTTCAGTGGGCATGTGGGATTTCACAGTACAACATCCGCTGCACAGCTTCTCATCCTTTTTCTGATCCTTCAGGGAAATGTCTAATTTAGTTTCAGGTTGAAAGAAATTATTTATGTCAAAGCAGCAATGTAACCTGGGATATATATATATTTTTAATATGTGAAACGGCCTCGTTGACCCTGTTTGGGTGTAAACAAGACTCTGCAAGTTTTAAATGGTTCAGTTTGGGACAGTGAACAAACATTCAGAAGTAAATTGGTGATGGGAGCTTTTCAGAAACTTGCAAACCAGCACTTTGAGACTTATGTTTCTTTCAAGTGTCACAGCTTGAGGCAGTAAATAGCCATGTGCAGTTTATGTTTATGACTAAATGTTGCACCAACACAGAATGTGCCTCAAACGTGTAGTTCCCTGTATGTGTGTTATCTGTGTTGTTGTAAAACCCGATCTCCAGGCTGCACCTGGTTTATTGCACGTTATGTTTTGTCTCTGGTGATCAGATGTAAGGAAAGATATTAATTATTAAAACCAGCAGGGGTCCAGGTCCAGAGGGTTGGCATCGCTTCTAAAATGGTGAATCCACAAAAGAATGATGAGATGAAAATGCTGCAGTAATCTCCGTGAGGGCGGAACAGTGGTTAATGCAGCAAGGAGGCTTTGGGTATTTATTGATCGTTGCTGTGATCCATTATAAATCAATAAAATCTCTTTGCGATCACAATCCTGCTCCTCAGGTCTTCGATCGTTAGTGAACGGATTTTCTAACCTGAATCCAATTATCTTTCGTCACTGGGGGAAATGGGGAGAATGGACAACTGGCCACATGTTTAGCACAGATTTGATCTTTTTCAGTGTAGTGTTTTCAAACTGTATCACTCGGTCACAGGTGCCTGAATCGGCCTCTCCTCTCACGGCCTTACTGACCACAGTTAATCACACAAAGTGACTTATGAGGTTTAAGTCCCTGTAATGAGCCGACAGATTAACTCACTACACTAAACGCCCACTCTAATCTTGGGTGCTACACAAAGTACAATAGGCTTTAATTAAAACTACAATGTGTTAGTGTTTAATCGTTTTATATTAATCTCTCAAATAGTGTTGATCAGCAGAAATTAGAAAATGAATGATGGGACATGACGGAAGGCAGATAAATATGATTTACTTTAAGTGTCACACACACACACACACACACACACACACACACAGAGGAGTGGTGTGGCTGAGTGCTGTAATTACATTAGACTGTCTGATGGATTGAACAGGTTCCGTCTGACTATTATCGACGTTGGAGAGACGTTTAACGTGATTATGAAAAATCTTTCATTGTATAACTGGAATCCTCCGACATGTGGCTGGAAAAACACCTGACACACGTAACAGCTCCGGAATATCAATCATTAAAAAATCAGCTTTCAGTGTTTGTGTGTCAGGGAAAAACAGCAGCTCCTTGATTCACTTTAGTTTGGCTGTAATGTCATCTGTAGCCAGGTGGGGATTACAACAAAAATAGATGTGTATATACATGTTGGGTTCTATTAAGAACAGAAAAAGGAGGTTTCTTGTCAAAAAGTTTGTTAAAAATAGTGTAAAAGTGTTAAATAATGGTTGTAAATGTCTTAATGTATTCTCAGTTGAGTTCCCTAATGAAACGACACATTTTAATTCACCACATCTGGATTTTTATTTGCCTTTAATTATTTTTCCATTAATATTCTCTGCCACATCTCGAGATGGGAAAGAAATTGGGAAAGAAAATCCCGGATCTGCCTCCCGATGCTAAATTTCAATGGGTTGTTCCAAGTTTCATTGTAATCCTGACAGTAGCTTTTGAAATTATCTTGCTTAAAAAACATATAAACAAACCAATAAGCCAATAAACACGGGGGGGGGAAACATGTGTTGAATAATGTGTAGCTTTGAGTTTCCAGCTGTTGTGTGGTCCAAGTTAAACACACAGCTGAAACCCAGTGTTGCTGGAAGATCGGCTGAATCACAAAAGTGTAGGTTTTAGGCGTCAAAAAACAAAAGCAACACAAAACCCTGAACTGGTGTCACCTGACAGTAAGTGTGCCTTCAGCCAAATGTAAGAGGAGCCAAGCTTTACTTGTGTCCACTTGTGTGCTCATCTGTTGACATGAGTGTGTGTGTGTGTGTACACGTGTGTACGTTTAACACAGTGTGCGACGCCCTCAGTTAATATTCGTCCTCAACGAAAAAATCCTCTGCAGTGAAGCTGGGACACGGGAGGAAGGAGCGGAAATGAGGAATCTGGGACTCGGTGCTATATATAAAAATTAGATCAGGTCTCTTGTAAAACTAGAAAGTCCGACACGCTTGAGAAAATTGAGTTATGTAGACGACGATGCACTTGTTCACCTCCTTTTATCTTCGGCTAGGATGGCGAGGAAGTGGAGCACCGGGAGAGTCAGAATGAAGTTTTGTGTCTGCAAGTGAAATTCAGTTTTTTACCATCTTTTTTTACGTGACGCTTCAACAGACAAAACAATTACCGGAAGCATCAGGAAGCCTGAAAATCATCGACTTTATGACGATGCTTTCCAGATTCAGACCGTCTTGTTTTTTCTCTTTCAAAGTGGTTTCATAGCGTTTATGAAACTGTCTCTTCTGCTGTCGTACGAGTGCATTATCGGAGCATTGGTCTCGGCAGAGTGGAGACTTCTCCAGAGTGGAATTGATCCAGCGTTTACAGGCTGCTGGTCTGAACGAGCATCCTCAGTCAGGCCCTCATTATGGGATCTGGGGTCAGTTTGAGCTCCTAGTAAAACAAGGCCTTTGATGGTGGCGAGTTACAAAAGAGGCTCAAAGTCACATTCACACTGTGACGGAGGAATTAGCCTCCAGGGGGGGGGGGGGGGAACACATGATGTCACCAGAGAAACGCGGACACACCAGTCACTGATATGTCTCTGAATCACTTGTAAACTGCACCACGCTGTTCTAGCTCATTTCAGTGGAGAAGAAGTTAGTGTGCGGTGTTTCTCCTCGTGTCCTTGCTGTGCTGAAGATGACTAATGGAGGATGTTTGTTCATTCAGGTAAGACTAAACAACATCTGCGCTTATTTCAGCTTGTCACATTAGATCCACAGAAACAGGCTGGGGTTTTTATTTTACTTTTTTTGTGAGTAAAGGGCTTATCAGGTTGCTCAGAATCGTATATCGTGACATGATGATGGTCCTGTTGCTGTTTTTTTTTTTTATTAGCCAAAGTTCTGTCCTCTCCATTAAAAGTTTAAAAAAATATATATATATATTGTCTCTTATTGCACTGAATATTAATTTCATTACTTAATGTGCAATTGCATTCATTTTCCTCATAGAAATGCATACAGATAAATGTGGCAAATAATTGTATATGACATTTGAAATTGATAAATAGATGTTTGTGTGTAATATCTACGTGTGTGTGGTGTGTGTGTGTGTGTGTGTGTGTGTGTGTGTGTATACAGAATTACACATTTTTTGTATTGGCCTACTCTATTAAATTCAGGACTATATACAAAAACTATGTTTAGAGTGTAGATACATTTTAACAAATACTTTCAGGGTAAAATTGGATTTGTTGAAGAGCTTTACATTTTGAATTTATACCGTTTCAACAAGTCGTAACCTGGTTTCCTTTTAATCTAAATTCATCGCCCCCAAACTGCCTCTTAGAATAAGAATAGATCCTTTCGGTCATGGTCAGCTTGTAGTTTGCTGTGGGAGATGGGATCATGGAGGGATGGAGGTGTCGCCGGGGTGGTGGAGCTCTGTCCCACCATCGGTCTGGGGCGTGTGCTTGGCGGTGAGGTCCTGTGTGCAGGGCGGCGGTGGGGACAGCCGGTGTTGGCAGGGCCTGAAAGGAGCCATTCTCCTGCTGCCTGTGCCAAGTGGTGTCAGTCTGTCACTAGCTTTCACAGCACGTTTCACACTGGAGGTTGTGGCTAAAGGACCGGGGACAGATTAGACAAAGCTGTTGAAACATATGCTGTGTTTTAAGATGCTGCTGATGCTTTCATTGATTTCCTGCAACGCCGTTTGATTCCTAATCTCACTCTCAACATAAGATTTTAATGAATTTCTCTTTTTGACCTGTGATCTTGTTTCTTTCTTACTGGCTTAAATTCCTCAAGGTGACTTTTACAATGTTCGACAGTAAAGTTTCACTCACTTTTCTTACCTCAGCGTTTTTGTGCCATGTAGAGAAACTTGAACTGGTTCTCAGACTTTCAGGCTACTTTGATGTTGATGATGCAGAGTCAGTATAATGCTCCTTCCCCTCAAACCGTCTTCTCCTCTTTCCTCTTTCCCACTCACTCATACTCCCATTCAGTCAGCAGGTCGTGTGGTTAGAACCCTCTGTGCGTGAGGCAGACACCCTGGGGTCCACAGCTGTTTTACACTATTTTACACAATGGAAATCTGCAAATGAAAGCTTGTTATCCATAATGCAAAATACAACATGAATAGATGTCTGCAGCCTCCCTTAAGAAGGTGATTTATATACAGACAGGGTTTCTACAATTTCCGTTTAACCACCACACATATTTGCATTGTTTTTTATGATTTTTGGATTTAGCAGAAAATCCACAGTTTGAATTTTATTTTACAAATTAACTTATTTTTTCTTTCACTCTCATGCCAGTGTTGCTTAATATGAAGCTACCGCTAGCAAGCTAATTGGCCTAGCTTCAAACCAGTGGAGATGTTAATGGTCACGACCAAGACATTTTTTGTATTCAACTTCCTGTTTTTCCATTTTAACAAACTTTGCGTAAAGTTTTGTATGTTACAGTAAGTGCACACGTGTTTTAGACAAATAAACAATTACCTTAATTTATTGTACTAGTCAATCGGATAGCACCCCTGGTATACGGTGTATCTGCTGCTCCTCCTACACCTCTGAACAATTCTTATCCTCAATACTGTCCTTCTGTTGTCAGAAGGGTCAAATTAATCTTATGCAATTTAGTTTTATTAACAGAAAAAGTTTGTTAGAAGAGTTTTTCTAAATCGTTTAGCTTAGAGCATAGAGCTCACAGGGGGAAGAGATTTTGACCGCTCCTAACTTTTTTAAAGGGCTGTTTTAAGGTCAAGACTTGGTTTTAGTGTTAGGATTAGATTTAGATTAGATTAGCATAAGGTTAGGCATTTAGTTGTGATGGTTAGGTTGGGGTAGAGGCTGTAGGGAACGCAGTATGCCATTGAGTGTCCTCACTTTGATACAGTACGTGTGTGTGTACGAATGAGAACTGTGTATTTTAAACTGTTGCAGCATCCTCTTTGATTTTCCTGCTCTCTTTTCCAGACCTCAGTCCAGTGACGCTCACCAACCATGAGCGGTGGAGTGAACATCAAAGTCACATCCCAGAGCCAGAGTGACGCAGATGTCAGCTCGAGTCTCCGTTTACCCAGAAGCATGATGCCACTCTCCAAGATGGATCCCAAACGGCACAGCAGCGGCCTCCCCAATCCCACCCTGCACTATCAGCACGCCACCAAGAGACCACCTTCCTACTCGTCGTCCTCGGAATCTCCGGGTCCTGCAGAACTGCTGAGAGGTGCAGCTTTAAAGAACCATCTGCTGCAGCAGAAGAGCAGCATGTTTTCTCACAGAAGCCCAGCGTCTACAGAGCGGACTGACGGAACGTGCTCGGCATACAGCAGCCCCCAGATACCGAGGAGGGAGGTCCAACGCTCTAAGGACACACTGGACCTCCGCGCCAGCACGCTCACCCAGAAGGCAATGCGCGACCTCCAGTTAAGACGACATGGCAACAAGAATTGGACCTTCGGACATTGTCGTCTGAGGAATGTGGACAACACAGACGTGAATGATTCCTCCTCGTACCGGCTCTCGGCGAATGTCCAGCAGGGCCAGGGAAGAGGACGTCACCTTTCCCCTGAAGGTGCGAATGGGAATGAGATATCGGGAGTCTCTCCAGGTGGGATGGGATACTTCCACAAGGACCTGACAAACATTTCCAACCAGGCGGTGGAAGCTTGTGAGGGACACCTGTCAAGTGACAAATCAAAGTCTTATCATCAGACATTCAACATGCCACGCAGAGCGAGTGAGCCGGGGAAGGTCAACATGGCGGCTGTCGCTCCCTTTAGGTTCAGGTGAGGGCAGTGTTTCCCCTTTTACGACGGGAGGATAAGCTCGGCTGCACAGAGGGCAGTTTATTTTAGGACACACTGAATATGATGCAGCCTCAGGTCATCCCATGCTTTTTCTTTTTATGTCGCCATCTGTTTTATTTTTCCACTTTTACTGCCACTTGATCACAATCCGATCTGTTTTTTATTCCTCTATTACCATGAAAGCTTTGTTTGTGTCTGTGTCTGTTCCTGCAGGTTTCAGGTCCACGAGGACACAGACGCCTCCCTGGACAACCTGAGTGACTGCTCCTCTGACTCCATGGAGGTCTGCTGCGACGATCTTGGTAAGTTTGTCTGAATTTGATACCGTTGATCTTTTCATATTGGGACAACAGACACAATGGGAATGTGAACCAGTGGTTTTCCAACCTGCCCCATGGGTTTGCAAGATGTCTGAGAAAACCAACAACAACATGTTCATAGTTTCTTTGTAGTTTAGAGTCAGGCTATTGTTGTGTAGTCTTTGCCCATGTCTTGTGAAATACTGAAAATTATTATTTTTCAGCCTCTAGAAATTGTTCATATTAATAATTCTGTGAAGGAAAACTTTGGTTGAAATTCCTTACTAGACCTGTTTTGAGAGTCCGGAACAAGTCCAGACAACTGGGTCTGGACATTCTTCGGACTTTCACCTTTGAAGAACGCAGCAGGAGATTGTTCGGGTCACACAAGTTCACAAAAGGAAATTCTAGAGTGTTCAGGTGAGAGATGGCGTCTGGGTAGAGCAGCAGGAGCCAGGACATGACGTGTGAATAACACTGCTGGAATCACATGTTTGTGTTTACAGCACATCGACACCGGCGCCGGCCCTTATCTTAAAAAGCTCTCAAATCTCACGTTATCTTTCCAACTTGACATCCTCGTTGGCATCTTCTACATTTATGACACCTCTATTACATCCTGAGATATTTGTATTCTTTTGTTTGTTCGCTCGTGGTGAATATTCTTCAGACATCAACCAGCTGTGTTCTCACGTTAACTCACTTGGACATTCATCAGAGTTTTCACTGAGGGGTTGTCAGAAAAAATAGAGTAACCGACTTGGACATTTGCGTTTCTCACGTACACAGCCCCTCTGGATAAGTTCAGAACATTCTCCTGAGGTCTGAAAGCAGCTTAGGCGTTAAAGGCCCTGGAAACACATTTTTTGGAGACAACCTCTTCCTGTCAGTGACGGGAAAACTATGTGAGAAAGCCAAATATTTGACCTGACGGAGCCCAGTTAGTTCGAGAATAATAAATTCTTAAAGTGACGTTTTTTAAACGCCAACCATAAACCGCATGGTCCTTGATCCGTGTCCAGTCCGGGAGGTTCAACGTACGTCACTCCCTTACTTCCTGTCAGATATCCAGTAAAGACATAAAATTCACCCCCAAAAATAAAAAGAAGTGTTTACAGCTCAGACGGAAAAGATGAAGGGTCACTCACATGCACGGCTTCCTTCCTTCATTAAGGGTTCACAAGCCTGACCGGGTAGTGAAACCTAGAGGTGATCTTCTAGGATCTTAAATTTAAGCAGCGGGCAGCAGTTCATAATGTTTAATCACTCTGTCGACTTACAATTTTTTTTTTTTGCTCTAAAGTCCTTTCAAAAGTCCTCCCGCTGCAGTGTCGTTATATCCGAACAAACTTCTTCACACAGTTCACAGAGTTCAACCAGTTGTGCAAAACCCGTTTTTTTTCTTTCCAACTGTATTAAATTGCATCCTGTAACGGCCGAGCTGTGATACGGCTGAATGTTGACACTGGGCTCTGTTCAGCGTGACAGTTGTTCTCACCACAGCGGCTGCCGGCTCCCAACCAGGGCTGCGTGCTCTACCTACCACCTGTTATGTGCATCAGGACCTCCTGACGTACTTCACTTCTTTCTTTATGTGCATGTGGGAAAACACAAGATTCTTGGCACGGGGCACGTCTCTCACACATCCGCGCCGTTAACCCTGCGCTGCCTCCTCATTGTTTCTGTGTCTCGGCTGCAGCACCGCAATCAGAGTTTTATAAAACATTAAAAGTCGAAGGTTTGTTTCGATGGCTGCAACAATCCTGTGCCTCATACATCATGGTTCTTAGAAACTCATACAAACATGACATGTACAAACCACTGTATATAATAACAGCTATTCAAGGGTGTCTCTATCACCCCCTGGTGGCTGACTGCTGTATCTCCATGTTAGTGGATGGTACATGGTCAGTTCAAGTGCTCATCATTGGTTTTAATTAGTTGTATCATGCTATAAAATCGTGTTGAAGCATCATGATTGACAGCTGGGACTGACTCGTGATTGGTCGAGCTCGGGTATTGGCGGGACCTTGCCACCGCGGCTCCACCCCCTGATCGCTGCTGCACAGACTCTGGCTCCAAATTATGTCATGGCTGAGGTGGAGACGCGATGTCCATCTTATAAACAGTCTATGCTACACACACACACACACACACACACACACACACACACACACACACACACACACACACACACACACACACACACACACACTGTATTTTCCTTGTCAGTATGTCATTAGCTAAACTACTGCTACTTGTCCGTCAGCAGAAGATACAACCACAGGGTCCCAATCAATTAAGTCCAATTAGGGGGAGATTACATAATTAACGATCTATCGTAAATAAGTAGTATTGATTTAGGTAAGTAAGCACACACTGTTGCCTCAGTGGTAACAGCTGTGACCGCGAAACCAAGTTAATACTTAAACACGTTGTTGTGTGAGTTCACTTCAAGAGATTAGCAAATATTTACCCAAAGGCTTTGTCTTGATTAGATGTTTAAACTTCCTGTTGGAGAAAGAACAACTTAATGTCAGACCTCATAGTAAGTGATCTGATATCCACCAGTCAAACCCCAAATGCACTAGTGTTCGTCTTTCCCTTGTTAATGAGATCTTTCAGATGGACATCCCCCGAGCTGCTATCATACAAGGAAAACATGAAAAATCTAATTAAATTGTGGTTTGATGTAAATTCAGCAGCACTAAAACACTACATCTCAGAAATTAGTGCGCATTTATCGGCCCTAATTTTAAAAAATGAGCTCATATAAATGCACCAGGCTGTTATATAGCCCTCTAACTGGCTTCTTAATTATCTTAATGGCTGTGAGGGCCGAGCGCCTCCCGGCCAGCCTCCTCGGGGACAGAGAGAGACCAGAGACTGAGTGGTCCTTGGTGGAGGGTGGACAGACGCGGGCGCTGAGAGACTGAGTGGTTTGATGGGAGGATCGGCTTTCACCTCCTGTCTGGGAGTTCCCCTCGTTCCTGCCGGACGGCCCTCAGGGGCGCTTAAATTCAGGTTTTGACAACAGGGCGGAGAGATGTGTCTTCGTGAGCTGTCATCCTTCAACAACAAGTTAGCTGGGAAATTATAGGTTGTTCAAATGACAGTTCCACTCAGGAGGAACATCTGCACAAACAGCGGTTCAGTCCGGGGTCTCTGGGGAGAGATCTGGCTTTAAAACGACTACGGTTTCAGAAATACGGGAATTATTTGGCAGGATTAATGCAAGAGAGCAAACTAACCATTCAAGCATCAGAGAAGTTGGATTTACCTTGTAGTTTAAAAAAAAAAATCCAAAACAGACTATTGCTTTGCACACCAGAGGGATTTGAGTGAAATAAAAACACTGTCTTCATCCCTCGAGCTGCTCACATTCCAGCCAGCACATTGATCCCATTAGATCTCGATTCAGAGGCTTTCGATTAGCACATGAATCCACCAGCATGCGAAAAACTTCAAACGCGCTTTCGATACTTTGCTCGGCTCTCAGTACATGTGGCACGTTTACCTCGTGGTTCTCCCTGTGCGTCTGCTCTGAGCACACGTGGAGGTCGCCGTGATGTTTTCAAAACTATTGCATCATTTGCAGCTGAGCAGCTCCAAAGTAATTACATGTGCTGTCCAGGGAAAATTCGTAACACACAGCTGTGCAACACACACACACACACACACACACACACACACACACACACACACACACACACACACACACACACACACACACACACACAGTCTCCATGACTTCAGAGGACATTACGTTGATTGCATTGATTTCTTGGAGACTTGCTCTAACCTGAACCATAAATACTACTTGCCTTGCCCCCTAACCTTCACCCTTACCTAAACCTAACCTGAATATAATCTCAATCTCTTAGTTATCACCTTAAAATGTGATGACTAATGTTATAAAATAAAAAGTACACACACACACACACACACACACACACACACTCTCCAAAACCTTACCCCTAACCAAAGCCAAGTCTTGATCCTCAGGCCTTTTGAGTTTGTGAGAACTGTCTAAAATCTCTTCACAACAAAGCTTTTGAACCAGACATATAAGACATGTCACACACACACATACACACCACACACACCGCACACACACACACACACACACACACACACACACACACACACACACACACACACACACACACACACACACACACACAGACGTATAGGATTACTCAGATGACCAGTTGGAGAGTAAGGATCAGCCCCAGATGTGAAAGCAACCAAATGAAAGATGCAGCTCCACCCTCGTCTCTCCTGAGACCTGATGGTGGTTGAATGTTTCTACAGAATGGAAACACAGTCGATTCAGGAAAAAAACCCAATTTGGATTAAATTATGGACAAACTCTGAGGAAGCTAGAGGCACAACTGTGCAGATGTTTAGCAGGTATGTTTAGCATGTTCACTATCTTAGTTTGAGGGGTTTGTATGCCAAGACAGCAGTGGGTGATTGGAATTACATTAAACACTTCATTCTCTAGTTGATGTCTGAACAAATGTTTCCTCCATTCGGTGAAGTTTGAGGTGTTAGCATGCTAACACTTGCTTATACACGAAGTATGGTTATGTCTGCTTGGAATTAGTTTGGCAGGTATTTGGTCAAAAGAAAACGGATGATGGTGCTAGTTGAAAAGTCAAGTGATGCCAAAGTCTGTATCAATGTCTTTATAGAAGTGAATGTCAATCGAACTAATAGTAGTTGAGATAATTAAGACAAAAAAAGAAAAGAATCAGGCTTAAATAAGTATTTCAGTCTCTCATGATTAGAGAGATACAGATTATTGAGCATACAGAATTCCATCGCTCTAATATGAACCTAACTCGTGAGAAGAGATGATTGTTTCATTTATATATGATATTAACTTTATGTATAGATGCCATTTTGAAAGCATTTAAAGCACGCAGGAAATTTGGCATGTCCGGATTTGTTACCATGTGACTCTAACCCTAAGAAATGTTCCCTTCCCAAAACAAGTGAGCTATTCAGTGCCTCATGGGGCTAAGGTCAGCGATCTGGAGTCAGCAGGGGAGCCTAGGACCTCGTGATGAGGAGAAACAAGACATTGTTACCAGAAAACAAATTGCCACATAAAACAATCTCACTGGTCCATGAGCCACCCCAGGTGCTTTTAAACCCAAATAAAAAAGGCAGTGGAGTGTGATGCACAGCCCTCCTGCAGGAGTGTGGGAGTGTGGGAGTGCTCCCCTCCCCTGGCATTGTAGGTAACAGGTCAATCATATCCAGTGGATGTGCCCCCATTCACTCCGGCAACTTTTGCTTCGTAAAGATAACAGAGAAACGTATCCAGAAACACTGGCGTTGGCATATTTAACAAAAGAAATTCCTTTTCATGCATCCATGATAACATGTGGGCTGTATCGCCATAGTTTATGGAAAAGGTTAATGCGTCTGTGGCAGCTGTGTTTGTGCAGAGCAGTGAGGTCTGGTGCAGAAGAAGTGCAGGCGATGAGAGAGGGTGGTTTCCATGGAGCGGCGCTGCATGCGAGCGCTGCAGAGCCTCTTCCATCCTCCTGAGAGACGGCTGCGTGGAACTGGCTTAAAACGATGATTAGCCTCATATGTCCGCAGAAGACCCCGCACACACGGTCTGACTGGATTCTCAATTTAACACAGTCACATGTGTGTCTCTCTCCGTCTGTGTCTGTATGTGTCTCTGCCTGACTTGAAGATATTTCCAACGTGTGGTTTTGGGTGTGTTACGCTGGCACATCTTGTCGCTCGCTCAGTCTGCTGGAGTGAAGTCACCCATTTGGCCTCATCTCCTGCCAAGTTTTTTTCTCTCTCTCTCTCTTTTTCAAGCTGCAGTCAAAACTCAGTTCAGTATGCATCAGTTTTCATTAACGTCACATTATGTACGTGAATATTGATGTCATCATTGCTGGTATATACGAGGAGAATACAGTTATCCGTTTAAAACAGGGCGGCACGCTGCTAATGTTTTAGTGTATGATTTATCCAGCTGCAAATCTGGAATTGATACGGTAGAAAGCTCAGGGAGGATCACAAGATAATCTGGATGCTCCAGTGGCTGCAGTGACACTAACAATGCTGCATGCTATGCTCTGTCATTCCATGTCTTAATGTTGATCCATTCGCGCATTAATAACTCCTCCACAGCACAAATCATGCATCATGTTGAGCGTATTGAACAGCGAGCACTGGAGGTGAGGGAGGGGGAGGGGAAGAACAAAGGACTCGGAGGAGATGGTGGGAAAACATGGTGTGTCAGAGGAAGAATGGTGGCTGGTTTTAAAAGCCACAGATTGATCCATTTTCTGATCGCTCCCCCCCCCCCCCTGCACTTCATATATTCTGCTGAGATGCAGCAAAGCATCTCTAAATGAAGGACGGAAAAAAAAATGTGGGAAGGAGGAGGGAGGATGGGAGGGGAAGTAGGAGGCGAGGGAGAGGCAGCAGAGAGCACAGGGAGGAGGGAGCGTTGTTGCGTCTGCCGGCGCTGTCATTCTGCTGCTGCGCGGTTCGACGGCAGGAGGGTGTGCTGAGGGGAGGAGGAGTGTGGAAAAAACTGAGGAAAGGAGAACAGGAGAGAAGGAGAGAAAGGGAGCGCCTGGGCAGCACTGCAACAGCTGCAGCCGCAGCAGCCTGTCAGAGGACGGAGGGAAAGGAGGCAGAGGGAAGAAAGAGAAGGCTGCAGGATTGCCTTAAAGGAAACATTTTTTTTTTTTGCATTGGAAGAAGGGTTTGTGTAAGGCAGCCATATTTCTCCCCACTCATGCTTTTCTATATGGTCTCATGCAGGGGGCATGCTTGGAAATAGTGTGAGAGGCAGAGAAGGAGATTTGAAAATGGAAAGGACGGACAGCACAAAGGCATACGGCCAAGCAGATGGCAAAGGAGTTGGTATGGCAGCGAAGAGGGCAAAGTCTGGAGTGCCCCAGAGCACGCAGCGGGGTGAACTGAAGGTTTACCGGGTGGGTAGCTCCGAGGGCAGGATACCGGTGCCATCCAACCTCCGCAAGCAGAGGTCTATGACAAACCTGGCTGTGCTGACCGATGCTGAGAAGAAGTTGCATCTCTATGAGCCAAAGTGGTGCGATGACATGGCCAAACCTGGAGCAGGGCAGACGAAGATGGGCAAGCCAAAGTCAGCAGGAGGTGGCCCCGGTGCCGGAGGGGTTTCCCCTCTCTCTCGAAACCTATCCAAGTCGGAACATTCGCTGTTCCAGGGCAAACCCAAACCCTTCAGCCCTCTGGCTGCTCCCTCTGCCCTGAGCAAGCAGAGCCGCATACCTCGTGGTCCTTATGCCGAGGTGAAGCCCCTGAGCAAAGCACCTGAGGATGGAAAGTCAGATGACGAGATCCTCTCCAGCAAAGCAAAGGCCAACGCTAAGAAACAGGGAGCTGGAGCTGGAGGGGAGTCCGGTTCCAAAGGCCAGGGGGAGGAAGGGGGAGACAAACCCTTCCTGAAGGTGGACCCAGAGCTGGTGGTGACAGTGCTGGGCGACCTGGAACAGCTGCTCTTCAGTCAAATGTTAGGTGAGTACAGCACAGCAGTCTTGATACTACCACCGTTATAGTATGTTTGGCCGCCATGTGCTACAAAGCGAATGCCACTGCTTCCCGGTGCTTCTCAACGTCGGCATCACGCCCCCTTTAACACAGCCATCACACGGCACCTGCTTGCTGCTGCAGACCCACAATTCCCAAGGAACGGATTTTATGCAGCTGAACGACCGTGGGGGGAAAAAAACAGGAAGACGTCCTCATTGTGCTTGCAGAGCATGCTTTTCCTCTTATTATTTGATTGAATGCTGCCTCAGCTTGGCCTTTTCCATGAATGCTCAATGGCTAGTAGAATACCGAAGCTACAATAATGCTCCATTGTTCCTATTCCTGCAGGATGTCACTCAGGTGGCTGAGGCTGTGGTGGAATGGAAACGGTTAAATGTGCTTGCTCTCAAAACATCGCTGTCTGATCGCATGAAAGAAATCCTGAAGGGTCGTGAATAATCACCAGCGACTGATCTTTTCAAAGCTCTCGTTTGTTGCAACATGTGCCGATGCACTCAAGGGTCCATCCGCTGCTCCACGCATGATTCAGGAAGGAGATTTGAAACATAGCATGCCATATTGAATTCATTTCAGGCACACATACACATGTTTAACCTCCTCCTCCAGCTCCATTCATCTGTTGAGCTCGGTCATATGGTTTGCACCCTATATACTGCAATGGTGCAAAAGAAAATGGCTTTCTCTCTGATGAACCTGACCTGGACCCCAATAAGACTTTATGAATATGACATGATTTCATGACATTTTTTGTTTCGTTATTTCCTGTGCATATCAAAGCATTCTAGATGCTACTTTGTCTTTGGAAACCAAATGTCAATCAAAGGTCAATATTTTGATATCCGGGCCAATAGTCCGTCTTCTGTTCGCCGTACACTGTTTACAGACTGTTTTCTTTTATCATATGAGTCGAATGTTTCTCCACACAAAACACAAACAGTGTTTTAGGTTCAGACAACATTTTGGCTGATGTTTATTAACAGCTACCTTCTAATGAATGAAGATCATTTTCGTCAATATCTTCAACCCCTCTTGCTATTTACATGGATTGTTTACCGGCAGGCAACCAAAGTCTGCTCAAACGCGATTGGTCAGAAGCTTCTGGCCCCAAAATCTTGTCCCTACAGATTCAATATATTCACATGCAGTTTGTAGAGATTACCAGAATGATGCTTTGAGCTTCAAGCCCAGTTTTCTTCTCAGCTTTCCGTCAGTTATTGGTTATTTTACATCTCGGATTTTATTTCTATTTTCCAGACTATTTAAATAAGGAGGGCTGAATTATAAACTTCATGGCTCTGGTGTCTAAAGACACTATTGACAGACGCTTCTCAAACATAAAGAACTGGAATATTCGGGTGCAATATAAAATCTCATCCACTGACACTGTTCTTAACATTATTTTCAATTATGCTTCAAACATGTCATATAACAACAAGCAGCATTTCATGTACCATTCAAAAATGTGTCATTCCGTGGCTTCAGCATCATCAGGAGTGCATGTTCCCGGTTGCATTTTAATGAACACATCTGCGATCTAATCTGTTATCCACGCTTCGTTAGCCTATGTGGATGTCTATCACTCACTTTCGTCACAGTCAAAGCTAAGCGAGATGTTTAAACGCTACAAGACACCACGGGCAGCAGCATGCAAACATTGGTCGTGTTTCTTTGTGATTGAGTTTAAAACCACAAACCAAAAATTTCCAGGAGCCCTGCAGATTTCTGCGCCACACCCACCACGTCTGCTTTATTCACCTATAATTGCACAAAATTTGCAAAGCCTCGGGCCGTCACATCTATTCCGCTCAATGTATTGCATTGAGCTCCATGATGTCTCCCCCCCAAATCAATTGAAAGCCCTTATTTCTCAAAAAGGCGAGTTCATCATCCTACTGAATAATTTATCATCATTTACGATGATAATCCTGCCTTTGACACAAGTCAAGTGCTTTGTGCGCCTGAAAGGAAGACGACTATGGAAAGAGAACATTTTGAGAGAAGGACAATGGCAGAACCGATTATTGACAAGGGATGGAGACACGTATTTCTTTTATTTTCATAATAGCTATGTTATGTATTCAGTGAAGCATGTAGTACAGCGATGAAAGCTGTTATTATATTAGAGTCGACTTCCCCATGCATGTGCTGACTGTACTCGTACAGTGGGCATGCCTGTCACTGTAAATAGATCTTTTTATTCATACGCTGCTGTATATTTAAGGCCAAGTTAATGCTGAATGTCGACCTCTGCTCCTGCAGTACATCTCATTATGAGCTTACTGAAAGGATGCCTTTATAGCTATAAATAGAGGCTCTGTTGGTTTACCGACATCAAGAATGGTCAACGTTCCGAACAGGCTCCTTTATTAAACTTTGTTAGGTTTGTGCACCGTGGACGTCATACAACACCGGAACTCTGCCTCACTCTGCATACCGCTGCCTCAGCACAAGACTCGCCTGCAGATGCTTAATAAAAAACGAAACCACTTCTATAGAAGTCAAAGTTTATATACTTTATTGTGCAGCAACTTCTGTTAACTCCTCCCCTTCATGTGGAGCAGTCGAGTTTGCACTGGGAATAAATCAAATCTCTTTCCATATTTTTTCAATGATGAGCGTACTATGACAAATATACCTCAGGTTATTAGGACGGCAGAGTCATATCCACTGAGACAGCAGTGGATTAAAGTGGTGCAGGCAGCAGTACTCATGGAAACGCTCTTTTTAAAAAAAAATTCTCGAGACAATGAGGAAATGAGCAAACCTCATTTCAATGTAATTGTATGTGATCTGTCATGCAAGACGTCCACAAGCAAAGCACTGGCCCTCAGAGACTGTATATAGACTCACAGAGGAAAACACACTCCTCCTGCGGGACGAGGAATAATCATAGAGCTCTGCAGGCGCGCAAGGTCACAATGTCGACTCTCAAAAGTCAGAGCGAGATGTCATTGTTAAGTATTTTGGGATTATGTATTAATTGGATAACATGGAGGGAAACGACATGCAACCTCAGATCTAAATAGTTAATTCCTGTCTCTCTCTCTCTGCTTCTTATTACTTATACAAAAAAGGTTATGCAAGAAAGAGAAGTTGGGGTGAGATTGAACAGGAGCACGTAGACTACAGTCTTGTTTTCATGATCAGCGACAGAGATAAAGACACAAACTGATATGAAAACATTTGGATAAAGAGGATAAAAGCTGTCTGAAACCAAACTAAACCTGCAGCCACTGATCATGCAGCTTGCAAACATGTTTTATAATTTTTGTGTGTGTGTTGGGTTATGTTGTATTTTCTTTGTAACAATGTATTGTGGTGTCTTTTTAGATTAGAAAAGCCTGACTAGGGACAGGGATTGCAAATAAGCCTTGGCTACATGTCCTATCCTATCCTACACACGTGTAAAATCGTCTTTCAACTGCTTTTAAATGTTTCTCTCCATATTCCCTATCGAAATAACAAATGAATAAAAAAATCTGAAATGATTTGATGCTACTACTTTCAAGAAAACTTTAGCCAATGCTCCAACACAAGAGCACAACACAACATGGACCAGTGAGCCATTTTGTCTGCAGTCATTAAGCTGAAACTATTTATCTTAAATACTATTTTGAATATGAACTGTATGAGAGGTGAATTTAAAAAAAGCAACCTGCCCACTTTTTGCTCCTTTCTGAACCTCTGAATGTTTCCTCTTATCACAACCCACACACTCGTTTCCACTGTATCACCTGCTGTTGTGAAAAACTCTTAGCTACAAAAACTTCATCCTCCTCTGAAGCAGCCTCTCGTTTTTTTGTGTCTGTTCTGTTTCTGTTCCTCGGCGAAACGAGCTTTACAACAAACTGTGGATAAAGTCTATCTGTGTTTCACCGATCATCTTGTTTATTCATGCAAATTATGCTAATGCAAAGATTTAATTGGCCCAACATCAAGAACATATAATGCTTTTCTAAGGTTAATTATCGAGGGCCTCTGACAATATTCGAGACTAAACGCTGCTCGACTTCCTTCTGCCCCTGCTCTGTGTAAATATGGAGCACTTCCTGTGGTGTTGCATCATTCATGGGTCTTTCCCGCTTTAGATCTGCTTCAGTATTCTGTCCAGGTTTTTCCTGTCTCTGTATTTGAGGCATCACTGCAATGCAGGGTGCCAGAGGACTGTCATTCACTGCACAGGAAGCACATTGAATACAGGATATAATGCTAAATATATCCAATACAGATGTAGCTATTCTTCCCTGAATAGAATAAGCAGTATTACAGAATAGGAACGTGATTATGTGGATGTGATGTGATCGAGTCCAAGATTTGTATCCAATATTTGATTGCAGCAATTATACATTATTAAATTGTCCCTATAATGGTTGAGTAAAGGAAATACCATAGTTTTGGTGAGTTAAAGCACACGTCACAATGCTTGTAGAAAGAAAACTTGTGTGTGAACATAAGAAAGTCAGCAAACAAGAAATATAAACATCATAAACCTAATTTCTCGTAGGAGACACTAAATTAACTCTCAATAACAGTTAAGAATCTTACAATAAAACCAGATTAACCACCCTCGACGACTATTGAGCACATCTCACATATTTACTGTTCATCATTCATTCAATCGCATTGTGAAAAACAAGTGGGCAAAATGTTTTATTGATTTGATTGAAGGAAGTTGCTGAGAAATACTGTGGATGACGCTGATCATGGGAAAGACAGCAAAACCCTGTTAGTGTCCAAAATCACTCCTTATTTCTGCTAATAATCCCATAATGCAACATTTGTTAGTTATTCTGCGAAATTGTGATTTATTCGTTCATGTTTAACTTCATGCTTGTTACACCATAAACTGATCTTTCTGTTATGAGGAGTAGTGGAGGAGTAAAGTGGTTTGGGACACAGCCACTGATATAATTCGATTGGTGGATCTTTCACGTGATAGTTTCAAGATTTTTGAACCGGACCTGTTGTTCTTGTGCACTTGTGAATCAATTTGCAAAGATTTCTGTTCCGTAAAACCATTTAAACATGGGGGGGGGGGGGGGGGAAGAGCACGGGTTCAATAATCCCAGAGTCACAGTTTAATAGTGTTTGCTTCTGTCCGGCTCAGACTCATAAATTATAAATGACTGTGCTTGTCAATATTGTACATGTACAATACACAACTATATTGTATTCTACTTAGATCCACATGCTTCCAATAGACTTAATTGATAGTTTGAAACCATAAATATGAAGTCTTTGGAGTTTATACTATTAAAATCAGTTTATAAAAACTGCTGGAATGAACAAGCCCGGGTTTCTTTACACACTTGGGCTCTACATGCCTACTTCTAGTTTTGCATAAGGGGTCAGGCATGTGGTTTGAATCTGTTTATTGTGTGTGTGACACTCACAGTTCACACCCTCCAATTATTCCAGCAGCCTCTTATGATAACACCACATTATTTGACATACACTCCCCTGACATCCTCGCCTCTTCTGCAGCCTTTTTCAGTTTAATGCACCGAATGTAATGTCTCTGCCTGGAGGCGTTTTGTCTCCACACACTTCAGGGGGAAAACCCCACCTCCTCTCCGATTGTCTCACTATCTGCAGCTAACACAACAACACTTCTAATTGTTGTGTGTTATTGAGGTGATGTGGTCACGACCCCACTGACTGGACACTTTGCATTGCACACAGCTGAGGTGTGGTGAAATGGCTCTTATTGCTCTGACATCACACTCTACACATCAGAAAAATAAAGCACTGTATCGGAAATAAAAAAATACCTCAAAAGAGATCCTGGTGTGGCATGAATACATCCCCCTGGTGGTTCGAGTAAGTCGCAGTCCACCTTTCAATATTTCCTTTTCAGGATGTACCATGTCAGAGCAGAGGGGGGTAGAGCTGGAGTAAAGTGGCCCATGGAGTGGGATTAATCTGCCTAATGATGTGAATGTACTTTGGCTGAGCGTTTACAAGGAAGACACCTGTCACATCAATCCAGACACGAATAATACGAGCATGTGCCGCCAATAAACCTGTGTTTTCCGCATGACCTCTCCTAAAACACACACACACACACACACACACACACACACACACACACACACACACACACACACACACACACACACACACACACACACACACACAATAAAACAAAACAACGCTGAATCTTTAATAAACGTTTGCTGTGCATGACTGCCCCACAGACCCCGAGTCCCAGAGGAAACGGACGGTGCAGAATGTCCTCGACCTTCGCCAGAATTTGGAGGACACCATGTCGAGCCTGCGGGGGTCCCAGCTCAGCCACAGGTAACCGCACTACATCTGCCTTTTTAATGGTGTGTTCCACGTCCCTGGTTAATATCACGTTTTAAACCACAGCAGTGCACGTTCTGTTGATAAGATCTGAGGTTAAAACAATAGAAGCGAATGCTGTGTATGATTTAACCTGAAAGGAAACAAACTCAATGGTTGATCTGGCTCGTTGGATCGATACATAACGCAGTCATGTGTAAACAGACGCTTGGAGACTTGCCACCTGTTGCCATCTGGCTTCCATCCTTCTCAAACAGCCTCTTTTTCTTGGTCGTGACCTCATTCCAAGGCATTTATCTGTTTGGCTCTCGCAGGCGAAAGAGGCCCCCCCCGGCATCCATGTGTTGCAATGACCACAACATAATCAGACACTGGCAGAGAACAAGTCTTTGTTTCATTTGGACATTAACCTTGGAATGAAAAATTGCTTTGTTTAAAAAATACAAATGGGGAAAATGTATGTGCATATATCGATGTTATTTCACATTCCAGAGTATTTCTAGATTAACACCAAATCACTTATATCTGTGATTTGAAACAGGCTGTGTTCAAACAGCGTCGTCAGAATCTGAGATATGTTTTGAGTGTCACCGTTATATATCTGTCTCCCAGAGCACAGACTATGTCCTGCTAAACCGAGATTCTTATTCATCACTTCTTTAATGATTTTCCTCAATTCAGCATTTTTTTTAAATATTGGTTTTGACCTCTAAAATGTAGCTTTAATGCGTCATAGCTTCTACAAACAATAAATACAGAAAAATCTTTTTTAATTCATGTATAATATCGGTAACCATAGGATTGTCTCTTTACTGTACAATATTGGAACCTTACATTCCTGACATTGGCTCAACAATGTTAATAAATGCGTGAAGAGACAGTAATTATCAGTAGTCATCATCTTGATAAACGATATTTGATCATTCAGTCAACGATTCATGGACAAAAGTAAAATTCTCCCCCTGTCACTCTCAGTACTGGCACCACTTGGCCTCCATATGGATGAATTATCCATCAACAATGGATAAAAATACCCACATGGTCGTAGCTCGTGCAATATTTATTTGGGTGAGTTGGTACATTATGTAATCAGCAGACCCAGAAGACGCTTCCAGCCATTTGGAGGACATTTCTAACCCTGGCCCTGACCCACTTACTGGAGGGAATTGGGAAGACTGGGATGCACGTTAATGGCCAATGGTAATGGTGGTGTTGGTATTTGCAGCATCTATAAGGACTGCGGACACGTAAAGTGAAAGTCCTTGGTGTCTGCTATGACACAGATGCCATGTAAAGACAGATATCAGGTCGTCTTTGTCTTTGGGTTCTGAGATGTCACATTTCTAGCTTCGGGCTCTGAGGACAATATGGCAACTGCTGTGTCTGACTGAACAGCGACTCGATGCCACTAAAGTGTTTCCGACGGAGAAAGAGAAATGTTTTTTTTCCTCTGGTCTCATCCTGTTACATTTTTAATCCCGCCAAGAAGTTTTGGTCTGTGGTTTTTTGTTTGTCTGTTGGTTTGCAGACTTTTTTTGCTCTATTGGACGGATGAAACATGGGGGAAGGATGTGATGTAAGAACCCAAAAATGTTTGGGTTGACCTGAATTCAAGGGGTCGGATTGTGAGATGGAGGATTTGGCGACATTTTCTTTCATTTCTTAGAGAATAATTCATGGATATTCATGATGAAAATCAGACATGTTTAGGGGACTATATTTATTCATGTTGGACAATGTCGTCTAAATGCCTCAAACATGCAAAGGTAACACGGATCCTCCCCCCATGTGTCTCTCCAGCTGCCTGGAAAGCAGTAACGTGGGATATGACAGTGACGAGACCAACGCCCGCAGCATATCCAGCATGTCCAACCGCTCCTCCCCTATCTCCTGGCGCCACGGCCAGTCCAGCCCCCGTCTCCAGGCGGGCGACGCCCCGTCCGCCACAGGTGGAGGCTACCAGGGGAGTAAGTCCGCCTCCCAGTACACGGCCCACACGATGCCGGCTCGCACCCCGGGCCGCCTGAGCAGCGCGTCTCGCATCGAGCTCATCGAAGGCCTGGATGACGGCGACCTTAAGTCTGGTTATCTGAGCGACAGTGACCTTCTGGGAAAGAGCCTGCCGGATGACGATGACGACAACCTGGCTAACGGGTAAGACGGTGTGAGGATAAGCATGGGTTTGAGCCGTTTGTTACCATGACGACGTGAGCCCAGTAGGGACTGCAGGGCGGCTGGATGCCAGTTTGTCCTCTCAGCCTCTACCTTGTGACTTTGAAAAGGTCAGCTGGAAAGTTCCTGTCGAATTTCATTTCACTCTCGGGAGTCGAGCTGATTGACCTCCTGCTGTTACTGCTGGATATTGTGTCATGCCACATTTCTCAATCTCACTTTTATCATTCAACTGGTGCCAACAACTTTATCGAAGGGAATTATATTATTCTATCATGGCGGGTTTGTGCTTTGTCTTTGACATCTGACTTGTTGCACTTGGCAGACTCATCAAAGAGCTTTCATCTGCAGTCTGGCTCTTTAAGGATTTCTCAAAGTGCTCTTGACAGAGGCGGGTTTTTCTTTTTTTGCTGACTGACTGAATGCCACCCCGAAGTTTTTTTTACTGAGGAGAGAATTTATCAGGTTCATACAAAGGAGCATTAGGGCCAAATCAAGAAAAAGAAAATTGTAGATTCAAGAATATGGTCATAACATTGCGACAAGAAAGTTGCTAACAGTACAAAATTACAAAAATGAAATCAGAGAAGAAAGTCATAATATTACGAAATAAAGTTGTAATAAGTTTGTTCGCTCCTTCTTGCTTCTGGATCCAAAGTCTCATTGATTGATTCTTTTGAGAAACTTTGAAACACCCTTTGAATAAAACCGATGCAATCAAGCATTTACTCCTACACACAAAAGAGGCAAATTCCTCTGGGTGCGTGTGGCATCGGGCCATCAGGGGAAGCCTGGAACCGAAGGAACAACCTTCTGGTTGGAGGATGACCGGCTCTATCCCATGATCCACAGTTACCCACAGATATATAGCAAAGTATGCCTTAATAACACGTTACCCATGCCTCATACAGGCTGATCCTTGATATCCCCACTCTAACATGACTTTTTCTTGTAATGTTACAACTTTATACTTTTTCCTTCAAGTGCCCTGATACTCCTGTCGTAGGTTTTTGCACAATAACCGCCCTCTTGCCTCTGGACTGCGTCTGAATCTTGTGACGACTTTGTCAACAGGTACGGAAGCAACAAATAGTTTAGATCAGACCTTTGACAATATTTTGTATTTTTTCGTGCCACGTCTTGCAGTGGCTCCTTTTTTTGCGCCTCTCCTCCCCTGCTCTTTGCCTTCACCCTTTCAACCCTCCTCCTACAATCTTTTGTGCGTCTTTATCTAATTCCCTCTCTGAAGTTTACAACTGACAGCGAGCGTCAGAGAGAGAGAGGAGGGAGAGAGGGAGAGAAAGAATCCAGGACAGTTCTCTGGTGTGGTTTAGCAGCTTTATCTCTGTTGCACATGCAGTGGGATTTAGGCTCAGCCCCTAGAGCGCTCACCAGGGCGCTGCAAGCCTGGGTCACGTTCTTACTACAGAGCGCAGTAATTAGAAGAAAAAAAAAAAAGATGACACATTTTACACGAGAAGAAATTAGAGCAAAGAAGAAAAAGTGTTGAAATGAGACGGGTCAGTTTAAGTGAAGGGCCGTAACAACTGGGAGGATAAATCAAGGAAGGAGTGAGAAATAAGAGGAGTTCTACATATCTAATGATTTTTAGAAATGTCTGGATGAGTCTTAAAAACTCTTCATCTTATCAGCGTCACACTTGGTCATGTGTTTTGTTAAAAGCCCAAGGAAGTTGAATTTGGTGCAATTTGGACAATATCTTCTATATTGATCAACTTTGGATTAGCAGGTGACCACGCTCTGCAGGGGCGGCTTGGAGTCATCAACACAAGTGACGTTGTTGATAACGACAACTGATTCTCTACTTCAGGGTTCCGTGTACTGAGTCAAGCTTCGCTAACTTTGAATAAACAGACGAGCAGGTCTGTGTGCAGCAGGGATCTGTGAACTGAGTCCTGCTGCAGGTATTTTCTTGCCACAGCTCAATTCTTACTTTAATAGTTTGATAGAAAGCTGCAACCAACATCGCCACAGGCCAAACAAACTGCACTAGCTTCAAAGAATAGAGAAGATGTATCAAATAGAAATGGACGATTACCTCCGTGTGTACAGGTTTAGCTTTTTGGGAGCAGAGAAGTGAAAAGGATCAACTCTGATGGGGTCGGGATTAAATGAGGATTTTGTCATTATGCACAGTAACATCCACGCACCCGAAATCCACTTAAATCTGACCTGTATTTTGTCCTGTTCCTCGCCACCGCCGCTCTGCTCTGATTCAAATTCATGTGTGTGAGGTGAACATTCAACCCCCCCCCCCCCCCCCCCCCGCTTTACAACACCACAGGCACCAGAGATGCTAATCATCTTTACGTAACCAGTTTATTTATTTATTTTTAGAACTGCCTTGTCATGCTCAGAGTTTGCCGCCAATGCCGACAGACCCCAGACTCGCCGATTGTTACGGCTGATCCCGACAGGAGATTACCACCATTGCCAACAAGAGGATTATGGGTGTGTTCGGATGCATATGCCATAAAAATAACCAGGCCAGAACTGACAGAGATACAGAAATACAGCTATTTTCTCTTTGACTTGTGCAGGTTGCTTGCTTTTTCTTTCAAGATAAAACAGATTTTCTATGCTTTACTGTTTGAATTAGTTTCAGTGGAAGGTACTCCTTCCTCCTGGAATCCTCTATATCAAGAGTTAATCCCACATCATAAATCCTTTCGGTGTAGATGATGAGCTAATCTGTTTTTTCTTTTTTCTTTTTTATAAAGCAAAACCAACAGCTCCTGCAAAGTCTGGTGATACATTAGCATTCCTACTGTACATCCCCCTGTCACACATGCACAGCTCGGCTCATTGAGAACCATTAGTTACGAGCTCTCGGAAAATAGATCAGGCTCCTCCTGCGTAACCATGGAAACCAGCTGGAAATAGGCTGTTAGGGAGAGGTGCGAAATCGGCTCCCTGTTTTACTACAGCCCCACTTTTAAATTCTCATACATTGCATTGGATTTAATTATCTCTAATTAGCCCCTAGCATAATGAATATAAGTAGAGTGGGATTGTTTTCAGTGTATTATGCTCGGATAGTCAAACAGCTCAAACGGTCTGGAAAGCCACGGTGAAATGATAACATGTTGTTGATTGTCTCTTTTTATATGAGACGGTGGAGCAGAATGTTACGGCGCCGCATCACCCGTCGTCTAATGGATATTGATTAACCCCCAGCAGACGGCACTGGCTATAGCTAAGGCTAAATGTATTCACGCTGACAGTAATCACTGCTGCTGTGTGTCGGCCTCATCAATAACCTGAGGCCACATACATCCCGTCTTTCCATCGGAGAACAATGGTCACATCTCCACAGCGACACACAGATTATTGATGATCGGGTTCGTCCCAGTTAAAGGAGAAATTATTAACGAGGCCATATATATATATATATATATATATAGCCCTTCTGTTGCAATTGATCCGTTACCAGTTGTTATCATTGTAAATGTGTTGTAACATAATGAACCATAAATACCTGAGATAAATAAAGCCTTATTTAAATATTTGATAATCATATTGTTAGCATAGCAAACATTTCCCCCTTTACAGATATTGAACTCGAACACTATTACGTGATCTTTCACCAACAGGGGCCTGATTCACTCAGTGGCCACCGTATCAGATACAACTGTAAAATCGAATTTAATCCAGAACGGCTCAAATAGCCACAAATTGCTGCCTCTGTAGAGATTTCTCTTGATTAGTGCGGCTCATTCTGGCTTTGACTGAGTTGAAAGAGGCTTAAATCTAGTAGAGCTGCAGAGTTTATTTGTCAGTGATTCCTATTTGTCAGTGAACATCACAATCACATTGTGATGTTAAAAAATGTGTTTATCGTTATAGGCCGGTTGTTTTAAATTGCACTATGCAGTTTCCTGTCGTGGAGAACTCTTTACTATCTGTACCAACTGACATTTACAGTATATTATTACAATTATTCATCATTTCTGCATCTCCCTCATTAGCCTGTCTGCTTGAATCACTGGCTGGCATTTAATGAACTGGAGGTTTTTATCTAATGCCACTAATTTTGACCTCCACCTTCTCAGCGAGTGAGTTCCACGTGTCGGAGGGATGTCGAGATGGCTTCTCATCTAGCCCCCAACACGTCTGACCACGCCAAGAATCATTACCGTTTCCTTCGGCTACATTCCACACACCGTCCTGGCAAAGGTCAACCATCAGTCATATGATATCATCCGACTGCGAGCCGTACTTTAAGTGCTGGTTTCTGAGTGGACCAGTAATCACATTTTATTATTGGTGTATGGTTGACTTTTTCCATCTCTGGCATACAAATTATGACTCCTATTCAGAGTGCAGTGTCATTTCTGTGGTGCTCGGTCAATCGTGGTTGATGTTTTACCGGCACTCGGCTGTAGTTTAAGTAAGAAGTTTGGTTCCGGTTGATTTCTTATGTCTAATACAGATGTTCCCTGGCAACGTTACTTGTTTTTTTCCATAGTGTCATTTAGTTGGTGGGATGAACACAAGCCTTAATGTTTGTAACAGAACACAATCATTTCACGGGAGGACCAATATGCATCTGACAGATTTATGGTTTATCTTGGCAGGTGAGTAAGTGTGAGATATGAATGAACAACCGGCAGATACCTGTCAGTATTTGGTTTAGATCCAAACCCTTGACTGAGGATGGAAGCAGCGAACGGGGCTTTCCTGCATCAGAGAGCTACTGATGAGTGCAGAGCCTCTCAAACAGCTCAAGAGCTGCTGTACTTCAGCTTTTGTTCCACAAAACTGTTTTTATTTCATCAATCACTCTCGGTACCTGAAACACTAGAACACTAACACTTAGTATCGTTGTGTCAGAATAATCCATAACGGGGCAGCGCTCTTAAAGCAAAACAACTCACAGAAAGGAGCTAAAATGGGAGGAACTTCAGCCGATGATCACCGTTTAAAAAGATGGACGACATGACGGCGGCCCAAATGTGAAGCCAAAGCGTCGATACGCCCCCTTCTGGTTGGCTATATATAGGTCATAAACCCTGCCACCTCTATGTTAGTGACTGGTGGTATTCGATGGGACCTCGATACCACGGCTCCGTCCCCTGATCGCCTCGTATCTGAGGTATTTTAGCTTCATTACTGGACAGTGGGAGGAAGTGAAGAGGCATCCTCCATCTTTACATTCAGTCTCTACACATCTATTTAACAGAGCCAGGCCATCGTGTCTTTCTCTAATGCATATGTTGCTATTGTAAGGAGATATTTTGTCATAATATAACATATGAATATAGATTATTTGGCTCCAGCTCCCCTGCAACCCTCAACGGATAAGCAGTATGGATAACGGATGAATGAAATGGATGGATATTGAATATGCTATCGATATGATGGAGAATATCATTTTTCTTACGAGAACCGCATTAAATGGTTTTATTGTTATTGTGTTTTTAATCTGGCAAATCCTCTCGATCCCCATAACTGCAACCATATGCTGCTCGTAGCCTCACACATGACAGGGGACAAAGCCCAGTTTCATCACAGCCGCTGCATACAGATTAGACACTGTGGGAAAGAGAAATGGTGAAGGTGAAACAAAATGGCTCGTTTACTGTGCTGCTCTCCTCTGGCGAACCGCGGGGGTTTGAGGTAGAGGACTAACGCGTATCTGGGGAGATGTGGACTGTACCGGCTCGTGTTGCAGCACACAGGCAGCAGTGCAGTGCAGAGAGAGAGAGAGAGGAGCCTCGTTCAGCAGCATCACACCTCTGATCATGCGGCAACATGGCTCGGGATGTGCTGCCATGGCAACCGGCTTCCACTGACCCAGTGATGGGCTGCCTTGTGTGTCAGTGGGATAGCTTTTGAACCTGTGCATGTGTGGAGGATGTGTGTGTGTGTGTGTTCATCGCTCGCTCAGAAAAAATAGAATTAAAACAAATAGAGAACGAGAGGCAGACAGAGTGACACTGATGGATTGACGCAGAGAGAGACTGGTGTGAAGCCGGCATGCTAACCACCTAATTACATCGTTGTGTAATTGTCATTGTGGGGGTGAACCGTCTGCCTGACAAGCTATTGTTTTAATTTCCATTTGTGTCTTGTTATTTCCCGGATTAACAGTAGCTCTGCTTGTGGAAAATGATGATCAACCATTTCCTGAAAACTCTTATGAAATACACTGTCCTCACGAGCACTGCATTGCTCTCTTTCCCTACATTACTGTATATTGTGGATAAGCCTTGGCTTAGAGTTCTCTACGGGCAATGCCATTTCCGTGGTAACAACAACAAAGCTTTTTAGTGAGTGGATGTGTTAAAGTGCTCAGCGTGTGCAGTATGGACGTGTGCATGATTTAAAAATAATACAAATATTGGAATACTTTACAGCCTCGATCATGGAAACTGTGCTTATCGACAAACGTGCTCAGTAAAGCACAGAAACGGTTTGGTGCAGTCATCTGATCTTGGATCTGTGCCTCTGGCTGTCTGCGTTTAATTTCCTCTTCCTGCCTGTGTTAGACCTTCGTTCAGTCACTGGGAGCGACCATGACTGATGAAACCCCACACGTGTTCTGACCCACTTATACTCATCTGTACAGGAACCGGGCTGTGGCCGCCCTGGTCCACTTTCCTGAGACTTGGGCTCCGTCCTTTATGGGCTGTGGCTCAGTTAGAAGGGGATGTGGTTTTCTGGCCTCTGAATTCTATGCACACTCACAGGAGGGGACACACATTATTACCTCAGACGAGGAGATTATGTTTTTGTCTTTCTTTGTCTGTTTGTGAGATTTTTTAGCAGGTTTACACAAAAACCTCCCAAAAACACTTTGTGGAGAGGGGGATAGCTCCATGACCCAAAGAAGAATCAAATAAATTCTGATGCGGTCTCAGTTCAGAGGAAGGATCCAGGAATTATTTTTGTTTAGTATTGCGAGATTGTTCCACATTTTTGTTTATTACCCAGGGACTCATTCATAGATCTTGAATTTTAGGGAACTTGACAGAGGCATGCACTCTATGGAGGGACATTCTAGTTTGTTTGATTGTTAGCAGGGTTACGCAACAGTTGCTACACAGATAACCACAAAACTTGATGGAAATCCCCCCAAAAAATCGTGTCCAGTGAATTTAAATGTTGATTCATAACAGGATTCTTAGGTCTTGGCGGAGAGATATGTGCTCATATTAGTGCCATTCTCTATTTTTTTTTATGTTTCCTTGGAGCTGACGTTTCAACGCGGTCGAAAACTGAGCAATAAGTTCCTCCCCTACATCCAGCTGTGAGTTACTGTTACACACAGACCCCCAAGGTCATCAGCTGTAGCACATCTGGGGTCAACATGGAGCGGTCGTTCCATATACTAAAATACTAGATCCACACGTTACCTCACCGTCACCCACCCCCTCCACACCAAACCTGCCCCCACCTCCACTTGCATCCTCCGCCACGTGAATAATGGACCATTACAGCTGCACCCCAGGGTTTGTGAATCATGCCTGTATCATGTCTGCGTGTGGTCACCAGGTTGTGCAGTCTGGATTCCACCAGTGTATAATACTCAGCCCCGGGTGGAAAATATGACACAGCTGCAGTTTCCCCCCCCCCACAATGTTATGTTTTAAAACATAAATCATATGGAACCTGCTTAATCCAACATTACCCTTTCATATCTGTGTTTGTTGGAGTTGGTACAGGAATGTCAGATTATCTGCTTAAAGTGTGTCTGCGCGGGTCTGTGTGTTTTTCCGATTAGTTGTTGCTTTGAGTCGAACTTGGCTCTGCTTCAACTCTGCGTTATCTGAAACTGCTCGACTCAGACAGCGAAACGGTTCAAAATCCAATATTTAAGTCCAATATCAATCAAGTTATGAATCTGGCTGAGGGGAGCTGAGGTGAAAAAAAAAAGACGAAATAATACACCATTATGCAAGAACAGCACAATATTCCAGATTATCGGGCTGTAAATGTGTCCGACTGTTGGTCTCAGGAGGAATTTTTTGCATCAGCTGTTTTTTTGGGCTACATCTGTGTTGGGGGGGGATTTTTCTGTCTGAGGTCGAAAGGAGACTGCATGTGCATTTATTTTTTCCAGTTCGATAAACAGACGACGAGTCCATTTCCCGGGCCCTTGCGGAGATGGATGGGCCGGTCGGTTCCCAGACACGGCCCGCTGATGCATCTTAGAGCTGTTTACTAGAATGATTCAACTCCCCAGTCCTATTCACCTGGGTGTGTTCGTGCACGTAACAGTGACACTATGCACAGAGGAGATCAGAGACGTGCTCACACACACACAAAGCTTCTCTGGATTCTCTGGATCATTTTTTGAATGAATAATAATAAACAGACATAAATCATCGAACAGGGTTTTTTTTTTTCCCCTGTGATGCCGGTTTTCTGAAACACTTCCTGTTCCACTGAACTGAAGTAGAGGAATGTCTCCCTCTGAGTATCAATGGGGTTGAAAAGTGCCATTTTCTTCCAGAGCATGTAGAGGCCCAACTTTAACTCACAGAGCCTCCTGCTGGATATCTGATGTCATGACACCACATAGGAACAGCAGCACAGATCAAATCCAGATTCACCACCTGATTTTAACCTCCTGTAAGATTTACACTTTTATTATTTGGATACTGAATTCATGACTGATATTGGAAACTTTAGCATTAAAAGCTATTGTAGTTCCCCCCAACTTCTTCTTGTCCTTCTTCTGACCTCAGGCTGTTTTCACAGTGCAAACTAAGCCTCTCTGATCCAATCAAGATAAATGCTAATGCTGCAGTGACTCTCAGATAATACAGTAACATGCCCAAAACTTTGTGGCAACAGTTTGACGAAAGCTTTTATTTTATTTTTTTTTACACGACATTGCTCCCCGTACACGCACATCCCACTTTATGTTCATGTTTCATGTTAAGAGATTGTCAACAGTCAAACGTAAAACCTCATTGTTCACATAGCAACATGCTTTAGGCCTCACGATTTATAAAAAACATGTTTTCATCCTGCTCTCTGTTGAAAATTGACTCTTGTCTTGGGCTTTTGCACAAACAAATTCGAAAAACACATATTTTTAAAGGACCTTAAGAGAACTTGAGATTTCACGTCTACTTATTTCCTACAATATATATTTTAAATCAATTTTAGACAGCACTGATGGATCAAAAGCCACAACAGTAAAGGTCCGATCATGAAAATGATTTCCTGTCTGGTGCCCTCAGTAAACACGGTGAAGGTCCTCATGGTGCTTTAACTCCACTCTGATGGGCTCAAATCACTGTTTTTACACAGTGTAAATACTGAGACCTGGTGATGCATGGTCACACAAGTCAACGACCTGAGCAAACATACTTGGGATGTTTCTGACACAAGCCATGTGGTTATCAGCGTAGAGCAGCTGTGACTATACAGCACTAACAGGACCTCGAGCCGTTTTTAGATAAAAGTGTGTTTAGCAGCTCCGCGACTCGGCCGAGATAAACAGGACACGTGAAAAACAGGGTTCCTTTCCTTTTGTACTGTAAACTGTTTATTTCAGTCATCTCGATTGGCAAATGAATGAGCGTCCAAGTTTATGTTTTTGCTGTTAGAAAATACAGTTTGAAAGTAGCCAGGTGGTGTTTAAGCAGAAATGTCTGTGAGTTAAAAAAAAAAAGAAGCAAAGCTCCTTCTCGGATTTTGATCAGAAGAGAAAACTAGAGGCAGACACAACAAGCCTGTATCAAACCATCGTCTCAGTCTGTTTAAAGTTGTGTTGGAAGAATGTTTGTGTGCGAATTTCGTGCGCACACCAACTGCAAAACAGCTGTTTGATTTTTCACAAAAAGTAAAAAACCACACTCATCTAAAATTCCATTTAAGCTGACTCTGCGTTTGTATTACAAAATGTGGCTTGATGTGGAAAAGCCGGGAGAAAAAACTGTGAGGCCGAAAACACCACAGAGAAGAAAATAAGTTTGTACAGTTCAAAAGTGCTTTTGTTGTTGCCTCTGCCAAGGAGGTGGTTTTAACCCCTGTCCGTTTGTTTGTATGTTTGTAATTGCAAGGAAGAGTACACACACACACACACACACAAAAAAGAAAACCTCAACAGATTACCACTGAACTTAGTGGAAAGGATGCGGTTTGGGTCCTAATGAGCATTTTTCCACATTTCTGTTGATTTTCCAGTGAATAATTCATGGCTCCTGATGGGAAAAACATGTCTAGGAAACTGATTTCTCTGATTGTGTGAAAGTTGGTTCGGCTCGATTGAATTTCAGGGTTCTGTTGGGCCTCGGCCGAGCTTTCCACTCCGCTAAGTGCCACGCTATAGTTGGTTTGTTTGTAAACAAGAGTACGAAAGAACTACTGGACACATTTCCACGAAACTCGGAGGAGTGATCTGGTCAGTAAGGAGCCCGTTAGTTTTTAGTGCAGATCCGGATTAGAAGGTGGATCCAGGATTTTCTTTACCTTTGCATTGCGAGATAGGGATTTTTTTTCTTTGTTTGTTTTTGGACATTTTCACTGTTGCATGGATCTTGATGGAAAAAAATGAAGACCCATAAGGTAACTGATATCTATGAGTGTGTGAACTTTGGTGTAGGTTGGTCCTGAGCGGAGATATAGAATCTGATTTCTGGTTTGTTTGTTTGAAAGCAGAATTATGCAAAAACTACTTGACAGATAGTCACGAAACTTGTTGGAGGGAACAGGTTTCTTCTTTAACATTGCGATTTTCAACATTTCAGTTGATTTCACAGAGAATAATTCATGGATCTTGATTTAAAAACAAGTCCAATGTATTGAATTTAAATGTGGTTTCATAAGAAGTGGACTGTTGGGCCTTGGCAGAGGTGAGAGAACCCTTCTAGATTTCAGTATCTTTGACTTTTTAGGGAATGGCTCCTGTAAAATGAAACGAGGATTAGGTTATGTACGATCTTTTCTTCCTACGTTTTGAACCTTAAAAAATGATTCCAGCTCGACTCACCCTGAGCTGACTGTGATCGAAGACGTGTGCTGGGTGTGTGGGATCTCTTTTGGCCCACGGAGGCTTTTACCTCCTGGAGTGGTTAGTTTACAGAGCAGAGGCTCTGGTGAGATCATCACCGTGGGTCTGTTCCACTGCTAATGAGAAGGGGAGGGAGGTTTTCCAAGGCTACTCATGCCTCACTGGAGGTCCTCGTGTCATGCGTGGTTTCGTGTCTGCCCTTGCAATGATTCAGACTTCACCTTAAGCTGAGTTTTTCCAGCTCGGCCACAGAAGGCAATGTGTGAAGAAAGAGCAGGGTTTTTTTTTTTTTTTTAGGGACATCAATTACGGTCATCATCTCTTAAACATAAAAGGAAGTCTCATGTTTGAAAGGTCTTTTTATGAGCTTTTAAATGTGTCTTCTTAAAGTTTAAATCCTTGAAAATGACCCCAAAAAATCCTTACTTGACAAACGGCCAAGGCTATTTTAATCTCCAAGATTTATTTCATGGCGTCTGTTCAGCTGGAGATGGACCCAACACTGTTTACATTGGATTCGGTGAGCTTTAGTGACTCATACTTAAAAACAACAAGAAGAGAAAGAGACACTGCCAAACAACCTGGAAGAAAGTTGGTCGTAATATCCGTTAATATCTGCCCAGAGCTTATGGCTGAAGTGGAAAAGTTTACTACTTGAGGACCTGATTCGACCCTTCTGACAATCGCGGGGCCGTTCTCAATCATTTTCATCTTCCACTTCCTCTTCGTCTTCCTCTTCTTCTTATTCATCTTTATCTTCATCTTCATCTTCATCTTCATCTTCTTCCTCTTCCACTTCTTCTTCTTCTAAATCTTCTTCTTCTTCTTCTTCTTAATCTTCTTCTTCCTCTTCCTCTTCCTCATCTATTTTATTCATCTTCTTCTCCTTCTTCCTCTTCATCCTCTTCCCCCTTTCTTCCCCCTGCTGTCACGGGAGGGGCGTGTTGTCTGCCCAGTGGCCGGCTGCCTCTCCCTGCTCTCCGGGTGAAAGCACTGAGGGTCTCGGTCTCTGGCAGCGGAGGATGTGAATTTAAATGTCCGCTCACTGAGGATCCGGGGAAGTTAAGTTCTCTCTCTGATGAGCGGTCGTGTTTTCCCGGTGAAGGCGTCAGCAGCGAGGAGGACTTTGCTCTTCACGTCAAGGTAACGAGGATGTTTTACAGCTGCGGGTTGATGTGATTCAGCGGCTTTTTCCAACGGACCCGACGGTTCATGGCGGCGAGTGATAGATTTATCCGCTGTTTCTCAAACAACGCGTGGTTTTTAACGTTATATTAAAGGAACATAAGCCGATTAGATAAACGTAAGTAGAAGATTAATTCGGCTTGTTTTACAACATTTTGGGTGTTTTAATAAGGACGTTACACTTATTTAATTAGTTAATTATCTGATTTTACAATGGAGTTGTGACTTTTCACTTTTTACTAGTAAAGTAACACTAGCCTACTAATTAAATATAGATAGAAGATTAATTCGGCTTCATTTACTGTGTTTTTAGTGTTTGAATAACCACATTACACTGTAATTTTACAGTGGAGTTGTTTTAAGTATTTACTTTTAAGTCAAGTAACACTGGCAGATTAATTAAGCATAAATTGATTAATTGGGGTTATTTTAATGTGTTTGAATAATGACATGACGCTGATGAAGTTGAATGATATTTATATGTCGACACCCTGGTTGACACTGATTTGGAACTAAAGACAAGATAATATCTGTATATATAATCTATATATCTGTGCTGACACATTTTAAGGATCCGTATAATAGTGGTTGTCTCCACCATTCAATCAGCCATAGACATGAATGTGCAGGAGCCTTGTCCTCAGGGTCCTGATACACAGACAATAAACCCAGAGCCAGAAGTGAACATCATGCTGAATCCTTCCTGTGCACTCTGACATTATTTAATCTGCTTTTATAGATTAATACTGATCTGGTTTCAACTTGTCTTTATTCTTCCGCTTGCTCCATCTTTGCTTTGTCTCCCACTAATCACTCCCGACAGATTTGAGACAGACTTTCCATACAAATACTTAAATGATAAAGAGCTGTGGCTCAGGTGGTTCGATCCCCGGCTCCGAAGTGTCTTTGGGCTGGATACTGACCCTGATACTGACGGCTGTTCAGTGATAGAGAAAGTGCTCCACATTGATTTACTGTGTGAAAGGTAAAACTCTTTAAATGGTCATGAAGGCTTGTAAAGTAAAATAGTGAAATCCTAAAAGAGATGAGAAAAGGATAATGATAAAATGCCAAAGAAGATGTGAAAGGGATAAAGCTAAAATGAAGATAAAATAATGAAATGCAAGAGTAAGTAAAAAACAGAGATAAAAAGTTGCGTATTAAAGTGCAAACAATTCAACCAAAGTAAGTCGTTGATGATTCAATAAGTAAATCAAATAGAATACGAGGATTATATCTGTAAAAACAACAATGCAGTGATTATTGCCATAGTGGCAGCCAGCTTTTGTGTGTGTCTGTGTGTGTGTGTGTGTGCGTGCGTGGTGTGTTTTTCAGTGATGCTGATTGCAAATCTCCGACCTGCTCCACCCCACCAATCATCCCCAGATTCTTCTTAAATCACAACATTTTTTTACTGCAGCCCAACTCAAATAACAAATCAGAGAGACGTTGGAGTAATGCCACCGAAAACAAAATGTTTAATTGCCACCCTATGCATGAAGTATGCACTTTGCTGGTGCGCTCCCACCCTCTCGCTGTCTGGATTCCCCCCCCCCCGGGAGCTGACAGTTTGGCTCGTAACGCCGACAGCCCGCAGGCCCTCCTGCCTCCTCTCGCGCTGACATCCCCGTGGGGGTTTATTCATGGCCGCTCCGTGGCTCCTGACAGAGGTGGTATTGTTCAAACATACCACGAACATCTGCACTCAATGTAAATCAAACCTTATTCTCTCCTTATTGATGGTATGTGAAAATATTTTAAAAAAAACATTTCAAATCAAACATTTATTTTAGGTTTTTTTTTCTTTTTCCCCTCCTCATGTCAAACTTTCCCACTGAGCTCATGTATCTGTGGCCGCAAATCTTTAATATATCAGAGTTTTCAGAGCCAGCATGAAGTGTCAGCGTGTACAGCGACTACAACTCAAATCCAGCCGTGTGATTAAATCCAGTTCTGAATGTGGACGGGGCCATTTCTGTCTCCCTGTATTTTTCTGTGTAGCTCCGTGTTCCGTGCCTCTGCTAATTACAGCCTGCACAGCCACAAAGAGCATTTTCATTTCAGCGGGGGGAAAGTGAGGAAAAGGGGGAAAAAATAACCGATCCAGCTCAAGCAGCGACTTTGCATTTAAAGGGTCTTATTAATGTACCTTTTTCCACTGTGCCGCGTTTTTTGTGTGCCAACACAAATTTGATTACCACCCCTGGTTGCCAGAAGAAATGATGGGGGAGCATAGTTACACAAAACCCAAACTGGACGTGCATTTATCTCACAGGAGATATCATTTTTATACCCAACGAGGCATTATTGCTCTTCTAAAGCGTATAAAAAATGTTTTACTGTTTCATTTCAAACTCCCCCTTGGACTCCGAACTGTAACGTTTCGGTTGACTTAGAGGCTGCAGCTCCGAGTCTGCATTCTAATTATCTTCCAGTATGAGTGCAAGGAGATATCTGATGCCCCATTGACCAGTTTTGTTTCCACTGTGCCAGGACTATCCGTCCCTGCTTTCCTTCTGCAACAGGCCGCGCATTGCAGCATCTGTTTCAAGGCGATGTCGGGCGATTCAGGGTGGATGGAAGGGTCAGGGAGCGTACAGGAGCCTGTCACTCTGATTCCTCTGCGTCTTTAGAGACCAGCAGACTGCTTTCTAAACCCCCTGAACTGTCAGACCACATACTTGTTTTACTTGGTATGATTTATCTGCACATCCTGTAAAGATTCTCTTGAAGCTACAGTTGAAGGTTGCCGTCGTTTGACTTTGTTTAAACACTGCTACATTGAGGAAGAATTCTCGAAACAATCTTAGATGTAAATGTGAAAGAACTTGAATCATACTTATATAGATGTTTAGGGTGGATACTGATATATATAAGAGTTATTGGCAATGATTCCTTAGACATCCTTATCAAACCTTTATGACAAAGGCTTTATATTTTACAGTTTATTGGGCAAGAGGTGAGGTTTAATAGAACTTGAATGAAGAAAATAACCGTTTTATTAAATGATGCAAACATAAATGCATCTTTTCTGCATTGTTTATTCTGTGAAATAAAAGTTTTCATATATACCAATATATCTCTTATAGGCTCATATCGGCAATCTTATTGGCCAATCGATAAATGGTTAGGGCTCGAGACAAGACTCAAAGAAAATGAAATCTTCTTCCTCCCATAATGCATCTCATTAATGATTCAAACAGGATGTTCAGACAAATCATCTTAAATTCAAATAATTTTTTTACCTCATCAGCTGTTATGATGTAGACAGTTGGCTGATAAACGACAGACTTATGGTTCATCTCAGTCAAACTGAAGTGTCCCGTCCTGAAGGGTTTGTTCACCATATGTCCTGGAGCTCTGATGTATGAGTTGAACCAACTCAAAGCAGCTGCAGCCATGTTTGAATTACCTGCATGTTTGAGCACGTGGCCTCCTCCAGATGATCTCTGCTGCAACCAGCTTTATTTCATCCCTCCAAACACATTTCTGCAGCTTTACCTACAGCACATTCACCTGGTTGTCAATTATTTGAAGTTTCTTTGCTAACTTGTCATCCATGTATGGTTTCAGCTGGGACGAGAGCAGCTCCATAAGCAGCGGCCTGAGCGACGGCGATGGTTCGGACAACCTCAGTTCAGAGGAGTTCAACGCCAGCTCCTCTCTCAACTCCCTCCCGACCACGCCCCTGGGCTCCAGACGCAACTCTTCTGTCATGGTGAGCTGAAATACTGTCGCTCCAACGACCGTGTGGTTTCCTTTTCCTGCGCCTTGTTTTGTTTGGAGAAAGCGGTAGCTAAAGAAAGTCATCTGCATTGTACTGTGTGTTAAATGTGAGTTGACAAAGGGCCACAGGAAGAGGCCACAGACCTCACCTCTGTCATTACGCTGGAACGACAGACACACAATCTGTCACAGTGCAAAACATCCACTGCACAAACACTGAAAACGGAAGTAGGACACATTTTGGGTTCAGTAGATTTACTTTAAAAGAACAATAGTTTATTATTTATGGCTCCACGAGGGCGACACCCAGTGGCAGGAAGTATTTAGTTTTCGGGTTGTTTGTCCGATCCACTCTTGTGAACACAACATCTCAAGAACGCCTCAAGGGAATTTCTTCAAATTTGGTACAAATGTTCAGTTGGACTCGAGGATGAACTGATTAGAACTTGGTGGTTGAAGGTTGAAGGTCAAAGGTCAAGGTCACTGGGATCTTACAAATCACATTTTCGGTCTAATAAACACTTAGAGGGAATTTCAGATACACGGATTCGATTTGATTTTAAGGTCACGGTGTCCTCACAAAACATGTTTTTACTTCTTGAACATAATATCTCAAGGGCCTTTAGGGGATTTCTTAAAAAATCTGATCAGTTGTTATTTGGACTCAGATTTCAGAGGTCAAAGGTCACCGTGACCTCATGAGTTTGGGGGAAAAAACCATGTCGATTAAAACTGTACTGGCAGACGCTTACAACCGCAGGGTGGAGACTCTAGTTATAGATTGTTTTTTTAATGACGAAGAAAAAGTAGATGTAATTATAAAATTTTGACTTTTAACTTGGCGACTGAACTTGCTATGTGAAGAAACCACAAGAAACAGTAAAACATGTCTGGAGGAGATCTTAACATTTGTGTTAGATTCACTTCTGCAGCAGTGGTAGTTGCTCCTACCTTTCTCCCAGGTTATTACAGGAATAGTGCTTACTTGCAGTTTGCTCACTGGGAAGAAATGAACATTAGTGGGACTCAATGAGCCATCTGTCGCTCTGGATCACATTCATATTGTGCCAAGAAGCAGCATGTCCAGTTTTGTCCCCGATGCTACCTCTTCAATGCACCACAGGGTCTTTCTCTTACAGTGCAGCCTTCCTTTATTTTGTCTTCTCCACAGAAACACATAAAAAAAAATAAAGGCTTGACTTTTACTCCTATTTTAAAATTTTCAGTTTTATCTCCCAACAAGCTGATTTATCTCAAAAAGTTGTGAATCAATAAACTTTTCTTGTTATGTTTTCATTTTATTGCTTTCTTTCCTTTGTCTGTGTTTTTCTTGAATCCGCCCTGGGTATATCAATCTATCTTACTCCTTCCCACTGGAATGCAGCTCAGATGAAACAAAGATTACAGAGCACAGCCAATTCCACAGATAACACGGACCATAACTGAAGGTTACCCACACTCTCCCCCCCCCCCCCCTCCCTCTCCTCTCTGTGCAGCTCCGCACTGATGCAGAGAAGCGCTCCATGGTGGAAAGCGGTCTGTCTTGGTTCAGCGAGGATGGCAAAACCATCCACAAGCTGGAGAGCTGCAGCTATGAAACGGGGAGTCTCAAGACAGAGGCCCCGAGCAAGTGGAGGAAGAAGCCTCCAAGCCTCAGTGAAGATCCGGGGAGTAAAGGTGAACTGAAGAAGCCGCAGAGTCTGGGTCAACCAGGGAGTTTCAGGAAGGGTCGTAATCCTCCTGTGGGCGTCACCTCCCCCATCACCCACACGTCGCAGATCATGCTCAAAGTCGCAGGTGAGATCTCATGATGACGTGTTGTCACTGTTCATCTCCATGTTTATTTCTCTGTCTTTTTGTCTGATGTTCCTCTCATATTCAAATTCCTGGTGGATCCCTGCCACTGTTAACTTGTTTTATCTATGGAATCTATGTCATCCATTATGTCTTTGTGTAATGAATCCAAACGTAAAACAGAGTCTGTTTGTAGAGCAGCCAAACCGGATGTCTGCTTGGTGTCAAGATGAATAGAGAAGTGAACCCCTAAGCTCAAGCCAGGTTTTGATTTGTAACACGCTGCAGTATACTGATGAAAAAAATTCACCATGAAAAACCATTTTATTGTGGAAAAAAACCCAGCATGGCCCAAAGCCATGTTTCGTTCCGAGGCCTGCAAAAGCCAGTGACTGTACAGAGACACTGTGTCTGCTGTCTGCATCAACTACATTTATTTTTATGTCCTCTAATCCTCAAGAAAACAGTCCTTGATTAAATAAAGGGGTTTAAATTGAGATCCAATATCAACATTTTGCTTAATTTCAGCTTTAAAAACAAGTGATTATATAATTATTTCTGATTGTATGTGTTTTGGCAGAAGGATAAAGGGAAAAACGTACTTAGTGGATGGATTTTTTTTTTTAGGAAAATGCCAAGTTAACAAATTCACATAAGACGTCAGCTGTGTTGCTTTATTTTGCTTTATTTCTTAACTTTAATAAAACAATTTAAAAAACATAATTTACCCTCTTTCCCTCATCTTTTAATGTCTTATCCAGCTCGTTCCAACTTTTTGAGAGAAATGATGTATGACTGCTGATTAGCTATTTCAGTCTATGCATTCAATATAATTTATTGAGAAGCTAATGATGCATTCATGTGGCCTAAGAATAACCCGAAAAATTGTTGCTGATGTCATCACTTCAAAATCAATTTACATAATTTTACAGCTCTAAATATTAGCTTTTAAAGTGAAGTTAAACTTTTTTACTTGCAAGCACCTAGTACCAGACTTTTTAGCCACTACAGACGTTTTTATTATAACTTGTATACGTTTATTAATTGTTTACATGCTTGTCACAGCTGATACTTTTTGTTTGCTCTTTGTTAATATGCAAATAATAACAACAAAGGTGTCTTGGAGTTTTTTTTAAATGCTCTTAACACATGAAACCAGTTTGGTGAAACTTATCCTCATTGAAATTGTAAATAGATTTGCCGTAATGTTGTTACTTAACCAGGCAGCTTTGTTCTTTCTTTATGCAGCACCTAAAAGTGAGAGGCCACTCGACAAATCCAAGATGTCCATTAAAACTGCTGGTCTGCAACGGTCTCGCTCCGACGCTGGCCGGGATCATAACGGAGAGCACCGCAAGCCTCCATCAGGTTTAGTTAAACCCTCTGCTGGAGCGTCCTTTGGGTATAAGAAGCCCCCGATAGCCACTGGCACCGCCACTGTTATGACAGCAGGGGGCACCACCATCTCCAGTGGCTCTGCTACCGTGGGGAAAATCCCCAAGTCCTCTGGCATCCCCATGAAGCCCGTGGGAGGAGGGATACCAACAGGTCGGAAGAACAGTTTTGATGCCAGCAGCGAGCAGAACTTCCCGGGGCCAATTGCCCGAAACAGCATTCAATACCGCAGCCTGCCTCGACCGGCCAAATCGAGCACGTTTAGTGTGATTGGTCGCCCGTCAGGTCGGCCTGTCAGCGGCACCATTGACGCCGGCCTGTTGAGTCTGAAGCCTGTGCCCATGGCCTCCGCAGGCCCCAGGGTCAAAGAGCTGAGTAGCTGCGGCAGTAAGATGTCGACTCGAACCAGCACAGGCCCGGTGAACCAGACCGACCGAGAGAAGGAGAAGGAGAGGGCCAAGGCGAAGGCTGTGGGCGCTGACATGGACTGCGGCTCCCTGAAGGGAGACGACACTCGGTCTGGGACGGCAGGGGAGTCCACTGTCAAACTGCACGGCCTGAGACGGACCAGCAGCGGCAGATACCCTGAGCTGTCATCACCCACCACACCAAGGTCTCTCATTTACATTCTGCTTTAAAGGGCCATTTCACCGAATCACAAAAAAGCACATTTTCTCACTGACCTCTTCTAAAATATTCAACAGCGAATATTAATAATCCTAAATAATCCAGAGAACTCGCTGTCTATATTTTTTCTGGAACTACTTTCTACCAAAGAAAGTGTCCAAAATATTGTTAATGTTGCTGTTTAATTTACAGGCAGACATCTTGGATTCAGATGTCAAATACAAACACAACTAGCTGCCTCAGCATGTAGGAGTAGAATACGATTTGGGGATTTGGGTGAAAGAACAAAAAAGAAATGAATAATACACATCATACACATGCTTGAGTCAAGTGACGATTTTGTTTTGAACATCATTACCCAGGACATCACCCTAGTTTCTGTTTTTGACATCTTGTCTCTTCTGTCTGTTTCCTAGAATGCTGCACTCGAAAACTCTGGGTCGCCCCCCCAGCCTGGCTCACCTGGACAAGTTTAACTCGAACAGCCTTGACTCCTGCGTGACCATTCATGACCTCCCCCCCAAAGTCCCCCCGTACTCCAAGCTTCATGACCTGGCTGGTTCCCACACCGCCGGCCGCCTCACCCCGAGCCCAGCGCCCATCCTCCACATCGATTCCCCCAGCTCCTACACCAGTGACAGCCTGAGCCTGAGCCTGAGCAGTTCCCCTCTGCTCTATCCCAAGCTGATGCACCGCAGCATGGAGTCCCTGCCCCTGACGATGAGCGTCCCCTGCAGTGCGAGGTTTCTCACAGCTGAGAGGCACGATAAGCAGGAGAGGACCACGGGAACCTGGGGGGCCGGGAGCAGAACGTCCCTCAACCTCACTGATAGGCAAGTCTCGGAAGAAAGAAGATGTGATTCTGTCGTTTCTTGTTTTATTGTACATTTTATATGTGGGAAGATCACAAATAAGCATTTTGGGCCTAATACAAGAACACATTTGTATTGTTATCCTAAATTGTGTTTGTATGGTCAGTTTGGTTGAAGACTACACGTCAGAACGCTTCTATCTTCAGAAAAGTGTGTAAATGACGTGTAAACAGATTTGAGCGATAGCAAATGAGCACAATTAATGCCCCAATAATCCCATCAATTACAATACAATTACTCTTGGTTTACTGCATTACCACACAATATGTAGAGAGCACTTACGACTGCAATGACAGAGTCAGAACCACTTTGGAACATTTTGGAACGTAACAAGTTCTAAGTCACTCGACCTGCACAGGAGACATTTTCTTTTTTTGTAATTCAGAGATAATTTTATTTTTTTGTACAACCAAGCAACTCAAGAAGAAGAGTCCACTTTGTCCAGCAACTCTTAACCTTAATTAAAACTACATTAAAAACATAAATAAATTGGATCTGTCATCCTCACGTCAATGGACAACAGCCAGTGTTTCAGCATCGAGCTTTAAGCTTCTTGGCAGTTCGCAGACACCCACCCATATTTGATGTCCCTGTTCTGGGAACAGAAAGTCTGAGCTGTCGTTTAGAGGATGAAGGTTTGTAGCCACTGAAAGACTGAGTTTGTCAAGATGGCCCAAATGATTTCCTGCCAAAGAAGGGTACCCACGCAGTGTGTATGAAAGTGCCCAGTGCGCCACATGGACTAGATTTACAGAAAGGATTAAAAAGCCATGAGATTTGTGCAGGTCTTATCAACATGATTTTAACACTTTTTTTTCATTTTTCATTTTTACAGCTTGCAAGCGGACAGGAACACCTTGCCGAAGAAAGGCTTAGAGTACGTCCAAACAATTCACATTTCTAATATCTCCCACTGTGATGTGTCTTCGACGGTTTTAAGTTAAAGTCCCCTCTCTTCTCTCAGACGCTACGGCTCGAGCCTGTCGGACAGTGATGGAAGCAAACCCGGCAGGCGCCACTCCCACACCATAGCTGGCATGACGGAGAGCGACAGCCCCCCCCAGCTGCCCTCTCCCACCCGCTTGCTCCACCCCTCCTCCGGCAAGGCTCCTCTCACCAACGTGGGTGAGTCTGCCTGCTTCTTCACTTTGGCTGCCAAGTTCTAAAAACACTCGAGCTCTGAAACTAATGAGACCTGAGATCTCTGATAAGCCATCCGTCTTATCGTCGATAATTACCCAGCAGAGAGGTATTGAGTTCACACTCGGGGGTGGGGGGGGGGGGTGGTCCAGATGAGTTTTCTGAAGTTAATAAATGTTGACACAACAATCTGTCATAACAATCTGTCAAGTGGTGAAGTGGTGACCAAATAGTTTAATATCAGATATAAACCTGTGAAGATGATGATCCTGTAACTGGACTTAACTTAAAGTCTGAATTATGCAGGAGATCGAGGCAGTAGGGGGGGGCGGGGGGCCAGGGGGGGGGGGGTCAAGTCAGTCTATATTTAGCTCTTTGACTGTTGTGGAACCAAGGTGTTGCCTTTCTCAGAGTCATCAGAATGAGGGTGCCACACCTAGGTGTAAGACTTCTGTGTGTGTGTGTGTTTCTCTGCAGCGCTGCATCCTCCAGTTTGAATCATTTTCTCCATCTTACCAAATGTGTCTCTTTTTTGTTGGTAGTTGCCCCAATTTCCAGCGGCTCTCCGAGGATCTCGCGCTCCAACAGCATCGGCCCCCCCGGTGACTCGGCCGGTGATCTCTTCGGAACCTCCCCCCTGGGCAGCAGCCTGTCACTGGCTGACCGGCCAAAAAGCATGATGCGGTCGGGGTCTTTCCGTGAACCGGGGGATGATGGTGAGCCTTCCTCAAGTGGCCTCCCTGCAGGGGAGTCGCCTAACATGGCCTCACATGAAATACAGCTTGGCACACAAGCCAAACATCAGAATATCATTTAGGGAGAGGAGTCTGTGTGTCATAGTTTTAGTTTAAAAGGGAGTTACTCAATGACCTAATCTGTGATTCACATGTAACCATCACAACAAACCACCCACCAGCAACTTAAACCAGTGAAAGCAGGTTTAGAAGTAAATATTTATAACTTATTCTTCTAACACAAAGTTGATAATATACCAAATGTGTGTCTACATTGTGTATTGTTCTTAAAAAGGAACTTCTTTAAATCGTTATTAGAAATCATATCATGATATCAATGTTTATCTTAACTTTCTTACAGTACATGGCTCGGTACTGTCTTTGGCTTCCAATGCTTCATCCAACTATTCCTCGGTAAGAAGAAACTTTATTTAATCTTATTGTCTTTGTTCTTCTTACTGTTGTTGTTGTTGTCGTGTTCATTTCTCAGGCCCCAGAAGCATTAACTTCAGTGCAGTTTCACACTGCTCCCTTCACCAGTCGGCACCACAAATTCAAGTTAGTTAAGAGTGCAGACTAGTGAGGAAAGCAATATGTGTTTATTTGACGAACTGCAAAGATCCATAATCCTCGAATCCTCGAATTATTACTATTACTATACTTAGAGCTTCAGATATTCAATGTTCCCAAATTGCTCAAAGGTAAGTTGTCTATCCTTTGACTGAGGGTTCGAATCCCTGTGGATGTGACATCAACTACTTCAGATCTTCAAATTGACAAACGAATGTTTCCAATCTGCTCAGAGATTTCTTATTGCCACTTGCCGTTATGTTTTATGTCCTGTTACCTTCTATTTAATCATTTGTCCACTAAAGCCAATATGTTATTAAATTAATTTATCTTCAGTGTCCAGTTGGTTGCCAAATACGTTTATATTACCTATTTCAAGCTTGTATTTCATCTCTGTGAAACTTCAGTATTGTCCCTCTCACAGTGGGTAAGTAGTAAAAGTACTAAAATGAACTCTCTTCATTGTTTACCATGCCTTCATTAGAATGAGGAGAGGATACAAGGGGAGGTAAGGCCAACGTGCCACAGCTCTTTCACCCACACTGCTTTTCCCCTTGCTTCATCTGTCAGTCATTTCCTGTCGAACCAGGATCCATCCATCACATGATGTTATCAGCGCTGAGACCACCGATCTTTATCTCCGGAGCTCATAACTCAGTTCATTCTATTTTTACGTCTCATATTCTTTGTCCTTCAGCGCCAGCCGCTAACATTTAATGAAGTCATTTTCAGAAACTCGTAAAAATTCTCAGCGCATGAGGAAAAAATCCATCAACATCCCATGATCGTAACGTTTTGATTTGGTTTGGAATGTGTTTACCTTGTTTTTTGAATCATTCCATTTTTTTTAATAAGGAGCGATACCTTCCATAGTTTGTTGTTTGTATATTTGTGTGTTTTTGTTTTATTTTATTTGACCAAACAACACATGTAACACATTCCACTATCACATTATCACCGTTAAAACCCATGTTAACGTCTCCAGCACCTCATGCTCCTGTTTAATATGATTTGAATGCTCATACTGCTCAGACTCACTTTGGAAGTTTGTCTGCAGCAAATCCGGAAGCTGAGGCGCGAGCTGGAGTCCTCCCAGGAAAAGGTTGCCAACTTGACAATGCAGCTCTCTGCCAATGTAAGTAGGACTTTTTTTTTTAAGTGACTTGGACACACTTTTTATCAGAGTGGTATGAATCCAAAATGTAAATGAAATGTCCTTAGAGTCAGTATTTAACGTCAGAGGACATTTGGAAGGAAGGAGGGAAGACCAAGGTGTTCTTGGTAACTTCAGGAGTTGTGCACGTCCACAAAGGCAACTGGACTCGCTGGTGTTTCTGGAAGCTGTGAGAACTGGAGACGCCTTTTGAATGAGACACTAAACGTCTTCAAGAAACACGAGCAAGTCCAGCTGCTTATGTACAAGTGCTGAAGATTCCATGGCATCGCAAAAATATTGTAGGATCCATCATCTCGAGTGTCACAGCAGACATGCCGTGCTTCCTGTCGTCTCGCTGCCTGTCACATCCGGGCCACCTTTACTAAAATCCTTTATCCCTGATAATTTGATGGCTACTCATTTAACCTTAACTCTTAATTTCACTTTTAACCCTTTTATTTCTATCTTCTCCTCCTTTTTCTATTTCTCTCATCGTGCCGCACATTTTACTCATCGCCTTTGCACAACTTCCAACTAACCTGTGTGTGTTTTGAACACATTAATGAAGTCTATCTTCATGTGTGTGTGTGTGTATTTTTGAATGTTTTTCAATGAGAAGCTTTATCACACGCCTAACGCCCCTGTCCCTCTCTTTTACCCTCGTGGCCGTATTGACTACTGGACTCGCTGCTGTTCCCCCGCGCCCCCTCCCGCTGACCCGCACCTCTGGATGCTGGGTGACGCAGCTTGGCCAGGTTTGTTGGACTGCTGCCCTTCAGAGCGCTTTCTGTTGCTTCCCCCGCGTGATTCTGATTGGACGTCAGGCTGACGAGTTGCTGTCACACATCCCTGCTGAGGCTGACAGTGTGACACAGTCGACCCTCGACGCCTACCTTGAAGCATGTTGACGAGGGCTAGAGCGAGTGATTATTCTCATTAACCAGTAATCTGTCCTCTATTTTGTCTGTTATTTATTTGGCCTGTAAAATGTCATAACACAGTGAAAACACTTAACAGAACACAACTTCAGATTTCTTGTTGTCTACATGCCAAAGGTCTTACAATGGTTCTTGGGCATAAAACACCAAACAAAGTCAATCAAGGAAATGCAGATGAACAATTTTTGTTATATTTTTTAGATAAATATGATAGAGAACATTTAAATATATTAAAAAGAGGTGAATACACCCAGGTCAACCACGCAACAGGTTTTCATTAAATTACCAAAATAAAAGAAGACATAAAGAGATATGAAACCAAATTAAAAGGAGACTCAGGAGAGCACACACCTCTCCTAAGGCCCAACAGTCTCCTAATGAAACCACATTTACATTCTGTAGATGTGCACCAAATTGCACACACTCATAAATATGAGTCTCCAATCACACTTCAGTTGTGTGGGGGTGTAAACTTACTCACAAACAAACCAACACACAAACCGATAAGCATTCAAAGGTAAAAAAGAAGACACTGAACCAAAAACCTAAAAAAAAACCACGCCATCATCATGGTCAGCGATGGTCATAGCCATCTTAGTCTAAAGGTCAAACATGCTGCAGGAGGTTAAAGAGGATTGTCTGACTGTACCACGCTGCCCCTCCTTCACCACCATTACCCTAACCTCCTCTTTCATCTCTGACATCATCCACAGCTGTCCGCCACTCCATCCCCTCCCTCTCCTCCCCGCAGACGGAGACAAGCCATTTGTGCGATGTGCTCTTGAGTGCGAGACTGCAGAGTGATTTTTATTCAGCCGGTGACTCATACCTGTTTCCTCTCTCGAACACCCCTATCTGTCTCTTTCTCACCGCCTGTCTCTTTTCCCTTAAAGGCCAATCTGGTGGCAGCGTTCGAGCAGAGCCTTGCGCTGATGACGGCGCGCCTGGAGACCCTGTCGGTCTCCTCGGACCAAAAGGTATCTCTCCGATATCATGATGTTAATGGTTGATGTGCTGCCTGTTTCATCCATGACTGTTTCCTTTTATGTGTAAAATAAAAACATTAGAAAAAGAGTCCAGAACACTTGAAGTGAACATTTGGGGGGGGGACCAAAATCTCACAACATTATTAATTAACACACAAGATTCATTTTTATGTATTTTGTTATTTAAACGATGTTTAATACTGTATTGTAAGTCTAATGTCTGCTTGGTAATATAAACATGTTTATATGTATTTGATATAACTTTCTATATTAATTTTCTATATATTTTTTAATAAAATGTCATAAGTATATCAAATTATATAAAATAAACATAAATATCTGTATTTTTTTCTATATTTTATTGTATTAAAATACATGCATTGCTATAGATCTATTAAGACAAATACAGTTGCTTAAGCAGAAGATTTAGCAAATTGGTTTTGATTGATTCTACACGAGCCTTTTCTTCAGTTATCTCCTCTCCTCCTCTCCACTCCTCCTCTCCTCCCCTCTCCTCCTCTCCTCCTCTCCTCCTCTCCTCCTCTCCTCCTCCCCAGTCATCTCATCTCTCGTTTCTCCTCTCCTCCCCTCTCCAGTCATCTCTCCTCTATTTTCATCTGTCCTCTCTTTTCTCCTCTCCTCTCTTATTATTATTCGGCCAGTTTACAGTTCAGTTTATTGTTAAACCATATTTAACCATATTTAAACATTGTTTAAAGATCTATAGCAATTCGGTGTGTATTTGTTCATGTGAAAGTGATGTTACCAGTTCATATAGTTGATCTTTAAATAAGTGAGGTCAAGGTGTGATAACCTCCGTGTTGTCTCCAGCCTCTCAGCCCGACCAGCCAGCCCCATTCGAGCGACGGTGACAGTCCGACCACGAATCCCCACCTCCGAAGCATCTTGGTTCAGTTGCCCTTCTACGAGCTGACAGGAGGTCATATCGATGTTTCTGCTCTTCAGGACTCGGAGCTCACTGAGCTGAAGGAGACCATCGACATTCTGAAGACTCAAAACACAGAGGCCCAAGAAATCCTTCACGGGGCTCTCAGTGATGCAGACATCACGCCCAAAGGTGCGTGACATGCTGAGGATGAAGGGTGTGATTGGACATTTCAAAAACTTTCCTCCCAATATTCAATTTACTCTTATTTTGTTTTCAGAGCTGGTGATCAATCGGCAGAACTCGTCAGAGAGCATCTCCAGCCTGACCAGCACCACCAGCCACTCCAGCATGGGGAGCCTGAAAGAGCAGGAGGCCAAGAAGAAGAAGAAGAAGAGCTGGGTGAGGACTCACAGCCAAGTGGTGGTCACACTGATTAGAAACACTTATATATAAGAGTTTGGTTAGACTATTGGTTTGTTGTTTGGCGCCGCCAGAGGATTCGGGGTTTACCACAGCAGGAGTCAGCAAATTGTGTTCTGCAAAACGTCTCACAAATGCTAGAACACATACATCTGACCAACAATTTGCAGCGGTTGAGGAATCACATGTTTTTCTCTTCAGAGAATCACAGAGAAAGGGATGAAAGTGGTGGAACCGATTCTAGAGTTATTCTCCTTGTTGGGTTTTATATTAGGGCTGAACGATGAAACACATCAATAATAATGATCACATCATCAATAGCAATATAACATTTCAACTTATATAGATATATTTTGCTTATATATTGTGTGAACACAGTGAGGGGGATAACATTTGATCAGATTTGTTTATCATGTGTTCTCTGCTCATAAAACCACAACCTTCACTGAGGAGCAACAATCGGTCTTTAAACATTAAGGGAATAATCATCTGACTTCTATTGTGATAATTAATGACATCGTCTTCAAATGATCTTCATTATTGTCACCATATCACACACTTTAGCCTGTGTATCAATGTAAAAAGCACTTATCGCAAAGTACAACAAATGCCAGTGGGTATTTGTTTTGCAGGTTGGTTACAGAGTTTCTTCCTGTGGAGTTTGTTCATGTTTGATCCGATTTTCATGGCAATCCATTCATATTTGATCAAACGAATGAATCAACGATTAAACAAGATTTAATAAAATGTAGTAATAGTCTTGATTAGCGCTACGTTACCGAGGTTAAACTAGTCACATGATCGATATGTGCAGTAAAAATCCATCGTGACACACTTTTCTCTTCATAAAGGCTAAGGAGGAATAAAGAATAATTGAGTGAGAAAACAAATTTGAAAAAAAAGTTGTGAAATGTTTATACTGACGTAGCGTGTAGCTGAGATGCTTTCTGACCTTCTCTGTGAGCAGTGTAGCTCAGTGGAGGCATTAGATGTGAAACCTCCAGTCAGCTGCTGTCCTACTTTGTGCTCCTGCATGCGCACATGTGTGATTCTCCTCCTATCTGGTTCCCGAGCTGTTATTAAGTATGACTCTGGTCTTTCCCTCATGCTGCCCTGCTTTTTTTATTTTAGGTCTTTGAGGTGAGTGATGTTGCTCCAGCAAATAAAGCTGTTAGTCCCACCATCACCACCCCTCCCCCCCCCCCCCCCCCCATTCCCTCACCCCAGCTAGCACGCACTTTATGAGTCATACTTGTGAAACACTTTCTTTCATACGTGTCTTTTTAAAACGTGATTCATCAACTTACTTTGGGATGTGCTCCGAATTCATCAAACATGAACCGTGTATTGATTTAACCCGGCACGTCATTTAACCTTCGTGTAAGTGGTTCAATGAAGATGAGCATTTCTGTTGAAGTAACTTTTCATCGTTTTGTTTTGTGGCTCTCATTTCATTCACACATCTCGTGCACGTGTGCTTTAAAAGTTAAATATTAAACCAAGTTATGGCCTCAATAATACCTACTTTGAAAATGTTTCAAACTAAGTGGTTACATAAAGAAACAATAGAACAACGTGTCTGAAGAAGTTTAATAATACAAGGTGAACCAGAAAGTTAACAGGAAACAAATGTTGATGACTCGTCTCAGATGCAAAAAAAAACGTCTCATCTGACAGAAGCAGCTCAACGCCAATTCTCGTGTGTTCAAATCTTCAGCTATATTCCTCATTGCAACCTCACTCTTCTCTGAACAGTTGCGCAGCTCCTTCAACAAGGCCTTCAGTAAGAAGGGGGGTTCCAAGCCGTCGGGGCCGTATGCCGACATCGAGGAGATCGCCACCCCAGAGTCCTCTGCACCGTCCTCCCCCAAGGTCCACCATATCAGTGACGATCCCTCAGCCACAATAAGATCCTCCACCTCTGCATCATCATCCGGGTAAACCTTTAACTGCAGGGATTTGTTTTAAAACTTGATCGAGCAGGAGGTTACCATGTTTCATTTCAGTAAAAGACTTCTGTGTTCATTTTTTTTAACTGAAAACTCTTGAAATGTATTACGTTTCGTCTGTCAGTCTGCTGCTCCGCGCTGCCTCCGCAGATCTCTAATGTGTTCTGGTGTGAACTGAATGTGTGCAGACTGTGTGAAGGAGGTGACGAGGAGGCGGATGACAAGGTCGTGACAGGCCTGCGTACAGAGCTGTGGCAGAAGGAGCTCAAACTGACAGACATCCGCCTGGAAGCTCTGAGCTCTGCTCATCAGCTGGAGCAGCTGCAGGAGGCCATGAACGGCATGCAGGCAAGTGACATAGCTTCCTTTTGCAATATTTTTATTTTTAGATCATTTATTTTTCTCACAAAACGTGGTACTGTGCTGAAAAAGAAGCCAACATTTGAATACTCAACTGTGGGCAAGATTTATTGTTCCTGTAATGTATTTACAAATTTAGATTTCATGATGGATTATATGTAAAACTCTTTATTGCTGTAATTGCTTTTAATCATTTGATAGAGATGGTAAGGTGATGTATGAACACTGCTGTGACAGTCGTGATTTGGTCTGTAGAAGACAGTGGAGAACCTGAAGGCTGAGAACGACCACCTGAAGACGGGCACTGTGTCCCCCTGTCCGTCCCCCGGACCCTCCAGCTCCGTCTCCCAGTCCTCAGGTCTCGCCACGCTGGAAGGTTCCTCGCCGCGGCAGTCGGTGGCCTTGCAAATGCCCAAAAGCTTCAGCAGAGGGCTGAGTGAAGGGGGCAGCTCAGGTAAAGATACATCCCTGAAAATGTAGACTTGCGTTGTTTTGGTAAACATGAAGACACTGGTAAATTGTACTTACACACACAGGACAACTGTGAATGTTATGTTTGTAGATCTTTAAAGTTACTATCTTCTGGCCCCATTTTTCTAATACCAGTTATTAGTCTGTTCTAATTAGGACGTGACCATTACATAATTTATACTATTATTAATTAAGCTTTAATTCAAATGTTAGACGTCCTACAAATCCTCTTTGGTTGTCTCCTGTTTAGACGTCCACACTGCAGAGTCCCTCAGCCTGTCCTCGCAGAGGGACGATCACCGTGTCCGGGTGGTGGTTTGTGTTGCGGACCTGCACGTCTTCAAAGATGTAAGTCTTGTACTTCCTCACCCTCGTCAGACTTATAATAAACATGATTACAAAACATCTTTATCCCCGTTTCTGTATCAACAGGAGGTGAAACAACAGGATTTCTTCGTGGGCACCGTCCGGGTGAACGGCAGGATGGACTGGACCATGCTGGACTCGGCCGTCAGTCAGGCTTTCAAGGTGAGACACTGCCTCTGACCACTCGGTTCAGTGAGATCTGTCCAGGAACTGAATGTACAGTTTGCATCAAGCTTGATCACATTTGTGTTTCAGCTGTCACGTTAATTTTAGCATGTCCAACAACTAGGCAGTGGTGAGAGCTAAGATGCAGAAATAGCATTTCCCCCTAACTACTCTATAGAACCACTCAACGTCTGGTTGTAATAAAACGGACAAAGATAGTTAAAAAAAGTATTTAGATTTACCGTGACCGTAAAGAATCTTATTTACAAGGCTCTCCATGTCTTTCCAGTCAGTTGCTGATTCATTTCCCGGTGTATACGGGACCCAATAAACCCAAAGGGCTCAGGAGCAGGAGCTTGTAAACCAGACCATGTTTCTCCTGGGAGACCTATTAAATCTCTGAAACGTCACATTTGTCATGGTGTTGTGTTCTATTGTGAATTTATATTAATTCTTAATATTCTAAATAAATCTAAAACCACAAAACTCTGCTTATACAGTTTTACTCTGTTCTCTTTTCTTCCCTTTTTCCTTCCAGGTGTACATAGCCAAAGTGGATCCCACCTCCAGCCTGGGCCTCTCCACCGACTCCATTTACAGCTACAGTATGGGCCACATCAAGAGGGTGCTCGGAGGAGACGCCCCTGAAACGCAACCCTCCCGCTGCATGTCCCGGGGCCCCAGCAGCATCACCGTGTCGCTGAAAGGTTTGTGAAGACGTGTCACACATGTGCGATCTGACTGGGTTTAGGACTGAAGCTTTATCTCATGTAGTCATGATTCAAGATTCAAGAAAAAATACACAAACTCAAAATGAAATCCTTTTTTTTTTATTTATTAAAAAACCTACTTAGTGACCATCTATTCTAAATCTATGTATGGAGTGTATAATGGACACGTTTGACATGTTTACTATTCTGGAAGCTGGTTGTTCTTGTCTTCACACTTTTAAGTCTGTTATGAGAGGGGAGGTATTTGAGATAAGAGGCAGTTGAGGGGTCTCACCAGGTAACTGCCTGGAGCGAGTCCTGTGTCACCTCTCTAATAATGGTGCAACAAATATCTTCATTAAAAGCTGCATCCTCACAGATTCACTTCTCATCACATTGATGTTCAAGTGTTCAAATTCTCCATTGTGCGAGGCGTTGCTCCAAATGCATAAGATGTGGGATATTTTTGGCTTCATTTTTGGATAGTGGGAGGAATTAGACACCGGTCGGCCATCTTTATTTACAGTCTACACGGTCAGAACGTCTGCATCAGCTGTTTGGTGCAGTGTTTATGCAAATCCTCATGCAACTGCTGCCGTCTGTACGTCACGTTCGGTATTACTTTACAACTCCTTTCTTTTTATGTCGGTATGTGTTTACGTAATTTGAGCAATATAATCAAAAATGTGTAGCAGAAACTCGAATGACCCTGCGGCAGCTGATAAACTCATTAATTCAACAACATAAAAAATAGTTTTTTTCTGGAAATAGGCATATTAGGTAGGTGTATATAAATTTCGGTATATTATGTATTCTGTTGTAACGCTACCAGGAGAGATTAAATGTGGATTATTATTATTGACAATATCAGCCACAGTAACAGCGGTGTTTTGATTTGTGAGGCGCACATATGTGGAGCCCATCAGTGATTCTAAACTCGAGCTGTGGTCAGTGAGGAGAGCTGAGGTTGGGGCTTGGCAGTCGACCCCCCCCCCCCCCCCCCCCCCCCCCCCCCCCTCCGCACCTTCGCACGCAGGAATGCGAGAAGCGAAGTGCTAGGAGAGCTGGGAAAGCAGCGGCAGCCCAGACAGAGCTCCGGGTAACACGATCCCAGTGTAGCCAGTCCCAGCTGGCCGACCATCCCTCAGACACACGGGCCCCAAAGAGGTGAAGGCGGCGGCGGAGGCTGCGAAGACCCACTACACACACGCAAAGTTATTTTCAGAGCAAAAGTCTTGAGCTCCATGTTGCTTATGAAGGACATGGGAGGTGATATCGATCCGTTCTCACAACATCTTCCTGCCGCAGCTCTTCCTGTTTGTAGTGTATAATCTTTAACATGGATATTAAGATGATTCTGAACAAGCAGTTAAATATCAAGTGTCAAACTGGACTTCATCACCAACCTTAATATGTCCCGGGTAGTTAGCAGGTAGTCATCAGCTTCAATGCGTGTTACCGCGTAGGTCATTCTCACTCTTCCCCTCACTATGTCCAGGTTTAAAGGAGAAGTGTGTGGACAGCCTGGTATTTGAAACGCTCATTCCCAAACCAATGATGCAGCACTACATCAGTCTGCTGCTCAAACACCGCCGCCTCATCCTGTCCGGGCCCAGCGGGACGGGGAAGTCCTACCTCGCCTCCCGGCTGGCCGAGTACCTGGTGGACCGCAGCGCCCGCGAGGTCACCAGCGGCATCGTGGTCACTTTCAACATGCACCGCCAGTCGTGCAAGGTGAGGGGAAACTTGCATCTCCCCAAGCATCTGTACGCCCAGTGGTTCACGCTGTCTTGTGTCGTCTCACTTCCTGTTTGCCATCTCTTGCTTTCTCTCCTCTAGGATCTGCAGCTTCATCTTTCCAACCTGGCCAATCAGATCGATCGAGAAACCAGCACCTCAGACATCCCGCTGGTGATCATTCTGGATGATGTTCACAATCCGGCCTCCATCAGCGAACTTGTCAACGGTGCTCTCACCTGCAAATATCACAAATGGTAACCTCCGCATTCGAAAAAGACTTGAAAAATATTAATAAAGACATATTTATAAGACGATTATTGATTAATATAAATGTCTGTGCCTCTCTCCTTTCAGTCCTTACATTATTGGAACAAGCAACCAGCCAGTGAAGATGATTGCGAACCATGGACTTCACCTCAGCTTCAGGTTGGTGAAAGAAACAGCTGTGGAACTACTTTCTTCTCCTGTACTGTTTTATTGGTGTATTATGGTCTGTGGATAAATTCCACTTGATTAAACTGAGATTAGATTTGAAGCTGACGGTAGAATAAACCAGTCGATGCAATAAAAGCCTCTTTAATCTAGACGATAACAAAGTGGGCGTTAATGTGTTTATGTATATAAGTGAAGTTTGAATTCATATAATCAATATTGCAGGGACCTTTTTGTAGTTGTACCAGTAGAGCAAAGTCAGAGGAAGGAAAAGGGAACAATGTTGTGCTGAAGTGTGAAGTTTGACCGTTTTACAGCATTCCTTGGTGTTCATGATTCTGAAATGGCATCAGATTTGCTTGGGTGGTTGATAACTATTTGTTCTGTGGTGTGGCAAACTCAGAAAAGACATTTTTCTAATTGCTTCACACGGTCTTTAAAGTGTGAACTGTTGATGTGAGGGATAAAAGCGTAACTAATGCTGTAGGAGGCTAATGCACCCGCCCCCTCATGTTCACACTCACAGTATTTGTATGGTTTATATGACTTTTTGCCTGTTACCTCTCATTTTCTAAGGATGGTGACCTTCTCCAACAACGTGGAACCGGCCAACGGCTTCCTGGTGCGATACTTGCACAGGAAGATGATGGAGTCGGAGAACGAGAGGAACCTGACCAACGAGGACCTGATCAAGGTGTTGGACTGGGTCCCCAAACTCTGGTATCAGCTGCACGCCTTCCTGGAGAAGCACAGCACATCAGACTTCCTCATTGGTATGAAACACGACTTCAGGGCCGGACAGGGTCGCTTAAACTTTATATCTGTGACTGGTGAGTTTCCCTGTGTCCTCACTTCACCTTTGTCGTCCCCCCCCCTTGTGTCCTCAGGTCCGTGTTTTTTCCTGTCATGTCCGGTCACAGTGGATGAGTTTCGATCGTGGTTTATTGATCTTTGGAACCACTCTATTATCCCATACCTGCAGGAGGGGGCCAAGGACGGCATCAAGGTGAGTAACGGCCAGAAGACTGTCCCCAGGTTGCATTAGACTCTGTCCTCAGGGAGAGCTGCTGGCTTCCCTTTCACAGGAAATGTTGCGCTCTAATTTTACTGTTGTGGCATGTTGTGACATCTAAGGTGCACGGCCAGAAGGCGGTGTGGGAGGACCCAGTGGAGTGGGTGAGGGGCACTCTGCCTTGGCCGTCTGCCCAGCAGGACCAGGCCAAGCTGTTCCACCTCCCTCCCCCCAGCATCAGCTCCAGCAGCCCCGGTCAACCCCTCGAGGAGAGGCCTCACAAGGAGACTCCGCCCAGCTCCATGGAATCCGATCCGCTGGTAAGAATCTCGCGCCTTTTCGTGATAATCTTCTTAAGAGTCTCGTCAGAATTATTTTACTCAAAACTCAACTGGATCCTTGAGGGTTTCTGATTTCTCAACTCTTCTCTTCTCTGTTGTAGATGGCAATGCTTTTGAAACTTCAAGAGGCTGCCAATTACATTGAATCCCCAGACAAAGAAGATCCTAGTCTGCCTACACTTTGAACACAAAGCCCAAAATCAAACACTCAGCACTTTTCTGTACGCTGCACGGACACGGTGCACATTCAGGAACGTGTGAACCCTCAGAAAATGGTTGTCGGGGCGGGGGGGCGGGGGGGGGATTTAAACTCTCATTTCCACAGTAGGTTAACAGTGAAGCTGGGTTATTACAGATCCTTTTAATATGTGCAGTATTTTCAAAAACTGCGCAAGCGTTGAATGAAAACTTATATATTCTATTACTTCATTCCATATTTAACCCTTTATTAGCCCTCCGTCGTGTCAGATCGGTGCTAATAGATCACCATGAATCTCACCGGCTCAGCACTTAAACTTCAGGGTGATTTCTGCAGCAGCACACACACACACGATTCATCCTGCATTGTGACCAAGTGCATCATGGGATACGGTGTTCCTGTCAACGAGCGCTGTTTCTCACCCAACGGTAAAAGACAAAAAAAAAAAAGAGTATGACAGCATGCCAGAAGCTCCTGTTCGATGCAAAGTGCTCTGGTACATATCTGGTGTTAAAGTCTCTGAAGGCCAAACTTATATATGCAATCCTGAACTTCACAGCCCAAGCAGGTGAAACAGATAAAATGCCTTAAAAATAAAAGACATCAGCGTCGGCTCGACTTCAGCAGAGTTAAACTGGTGCTTTCATCGACATCATCCCGGCTGAAAAACAGTTATCTCCTCGACTCTATGCTTTATTTATTTCAAATTATCATTTTTACTTTACAGAAAGAAATAGATAAACAACAACGTGGGAATCTTTTTTTTTAAGTTGACACATATTTTAACATCTACTTGTCAGGTTTCTAAGTTTGGGAAATTCAACTTGCTGTCATACTCTTTTACATACAAACTATTATTTATTTGCGATGTGGGTTCGTCGGATTGTCGTACCATTCCAACTTCTTAATTTAGTTTCTATTTAATTGCTTTATGTTTAAACAAGTTGTCACCAATGTTGCCATATATATCAGGTATTAGATACTTATTACACAGGGATAATACATATACATAACATAACAAACGCCCGATTGAGAAAATGCTATTTGAATCCAATTCAGATTTCTTACAGAAAGAGTATGGTGTGTTTGATTCAAATCTTTCCCCTCCATGTATCAGAGTAGTAACTGTATATATATAATGTACATACAATCAGACATCACAGTTATTTTATCTACCATTAGTTGGTGCAAATATCTAATATACTGAACCAAATACTGTACTTTAATCATGCATATTGATTGTCGAGTAAAGGGTTTAAGTTTAACTATAAAAAAAACAGTATTCATCCTCCAGTAGGTGCTTTTTAAAGGACGCCTTAATACAAAGCTCCTCTGCAAAACAAGTGGCTGAGAAGAGTGACTTTCTTTATGCCCATTCCATGTGCAGCAGTTCACACACACACTCGTCACTCATGCTTTTCTCCTCATTTCGGTTCGTACGGTGCTCTTTAAACAACGTCCCAGACTGTTTCAATGTCGATTAAAGGTAATGTAGACTTTCAGGGTAGCTTAGCGAAGAGTTTTCGTGTCTTAGATCAGTGAAACGCTGGTGAAGTTGATCTGGATGATCGTTTTTTTCTAAGGTGACTAAGTGTTGAGGACATTACGTAGATGCAGTGAGCCGTCGTGTGACGCATTGTGTGGTGTGTATGCCCCCATGTTGATGTCGTGCATATTCTAGAGCATTCTGGGAGAGAGCGCAACACAGAAACACAGAAACAAAAAAAAGTTTAAAGAGTTAAAAGAGGAAGATTTAGACCCTTTGTAGATTTTTGTAAAGAAGCCGTTATCGGGTAAATGACAGATAAAGCTTATGGTTGTGGCGTCGAAAATGATTCATCTGTTCATCACAAACTACACATCCACCCTGTAAATGAATGTCAGACCACTTTTAAGACAGCTCGATGAGAAAGTTTCAAACTTTAAATTGTGTCTGAGCTGCAGATCGCTTTTTAAAAAAAATAATAAATGCACAGTTAGAATAAAGCCGGAAAAAAACGTCACGCTAATCTGCAGCTCTGATTGGCTGCCAAAAAAAAAAATGAATGAATGAATGAAATGCATTACAGAAAAAAAAAAGGATGCCAAATGATGCCGTTTTAGAATCATTTCCGTTATTGTAAATATTCCAGGTCGCAGACAGCGTTACCCTCCACGATCTGTTTCCCAGGTCCGCAAAAGCCACCGTCCGCCCGTGCTTCTCATCTCATTCACTGGTTGTTGTGCCTGTTGCTTTTGTAGCGGTGTAGCTGTGATTTGTGTTTGCTTACTAGTGCATCGGGACTATGCAGCAACTTCTACGCGGCGTGTTTCCATCCGGTCTGTCTTTGGGTTCTCGATTTGGACCAAAGTGCACCATGGGATAGAAGTGGGGAGCGTAATATACTGAGCCTTAAAAAAAATGGAGGAGGATCCGTTTTGGCATCAAAGAATCAGCTGTTTGGAAGCGTTAATGTGTTTCGTCTTTATGAATGACAACAAAGTTAATGCAACTGGTCAAGTGACGATAAAGAAATCGAAAAAATCAAACAATGAGCCTGAATCCAAGAATCTGCTCTTCACAGTGAGTTGATTTCAAGTAGAATCAAAACCCGATAATGAGGTAAATCTAATATCTTCAGGCCAATACAGGTTGCTGAATAGTCATATTTTTGCAAAGCTTGTTGTGGACTAAACTATGATTCCAAAAAAAAGCTGTTATGCGGTATCTAATGTCACTGACGTGCAAATGTTCGGGGTTTCTAAGTGTTGTAAATGCATGTAAACCTGCTGTGTGATGAGGAAAATAAAAATGTTAGAATTGACGTATTGTTTAGGAAAATCACTCGAGATGATGTTTTCCTTTTTAATACTCAGATATTTGATATTTCTTTTTTTTTTTTCTTTTTTTTTTTTCTTTTTTTCTAAAGAATCCTTTGTAAAACTTAATTTCTCTATTTTGTACAGGGCATCATTGTAAAGATTGTAAATAGGTCGGCGTTCTGGATGCGGCAACAATCATTGAGGAGGAGAAAAAGAATATCACTGACAGAAAGGTTTATTTCTTCAGAGTTGGGTCCGATACATGGATAAGGCTTTGTCTGAAGACTTTCATCCACCTATCACTGTTTGTTGGAATCAATAAAATTCATGTTATATTTATTCTGCGGCTTCTTGTGTGTCCATTTTGAAACTGTGGCGTATAAACATATATATATATATAAATGTATACATGACCAATTAAAGCAAATAAATGATTTTTTCACTTATTTTTAGAAATAGGCTATATATTTGTGTATATATATAACATTAGGCTATATAGATATGTCTATACTTCATAAAGATATATCTTTATAATCACAATATATATCATATAATACATATCTATATTGTAATGATGTATATTTTTGCTCATATAATTTAATTAGGACACAAGTCCTTTCATCCCTAGTGTATAAATATATATATAGAATTAATATTTAAAATATAAATATATTTGTGGGGCCTTTATAGGACAGGACAGAGCTTTATTGATTTTTTTAAAAACTTACTTAGTGCTTATTGCTAAATAACATGAAAAGGATCATGGGTGAAAAGTAATAACCATTAAAGGCCTGTAATAATATTATCAAATAATTTCTTTAAAAGTCCAGGAATGTTTGATCACCATTAACATAAAATCTGAATTGAAAAAAATGAAAAGTCTATATCTCAGGCTTGTATTATATATAGAAACATATGTTTCACATATATATTTAATAAAGCCGTGAAGTGAATGTAAAGCAGTAGTTAATGATGCACTGAGAGTTGATGAGTGGGACGAACAGAATGAGTCATACATGGTGTCCTGTGTTCAGAGGCCTATATCTATTACATGTGGTGCAGCAGGGGCGGAGCTTGAACCGGCTCAGCCCTATAAGAGTGTCCCCCCCTTGCACCCGCGGTGGAATTGGACTCACTTTTTCGGACTTACCTCAGTTGGGAATTATCTGCAACCTTCAACATGCCGTCCAAGCCTGCCCCCATGAAGAAGGCGGCCAAGAAAGAACCGGCCAAGAAGGAGGAGGTGAAGGCTCCAGAGCCGGCACCCGCACCGGAGCCCGTAGTGGAGCCCGTAGTGGAGCCCGTAGCGGAGCCCGCTCCCGCAGAGGCAGCTCCCGCAGAGGCAGCCCCCGCAGAGGCAGCCCCCGCAGAGGCAGCCCCAGCCCCCGTTGAGGGCGAGGCCGCACCTGCCGAGGAGGCCCCCGCGGCCCCGCCAGCTGAGGAGCCCAAACCCCCCACCCCTCCACCCGCTGATGGTAAATGAACCAGAGCGTATAAACCACATCCACCTTAATGTTCCTGGTTTAGTCTTTAATTAACGCTGGTTGCTAGTTGAACTCCTGAAGCCTCAGTCGTTGGCTCAGCTTACGGTAAGCTCGGTGCCAGGTTGTCCATTACGCACAAGCGCTCGTGCGTAAAGGTGGTAAGTGCCGTAGCTGCAGCCATCGTTATGAACCATAATACAAAGATACAGCTGCATGTTGCTGCATTGTCCTCCTGCCTGGACTCTTCAGGCTGCATCAGATGAGAAAGTCACTCAGTCACTGACGCGCCCTGTTCCCTCAGTGGTAAAAAGTCAATATTAACAAGCCTGGATTTACCAACGCGCAGTGAAACACTTGTTGTGCTCACGTTACAAACCGAAGTGTGACAACAACTGTTTCATGACAAAAACAACAACCTCCCCCACTGTTTAACACTGTTTCTAACATTTCAGGGCACATTGAATCTTTAATGTGTCAAACATCTAACATTTATATCAGCTGCTGCAACTGAAGAAGCTGCTGCTCCTGCTGCTGCAGATGAACCCGCCGCCGCTGGTATGTCAGGACCCTCTCTCTCTCTCTCTCTCTCTCTCTCTCTCTCTTCACTTCTCCTTCACTCACAGATTTCTAATTTTAAAATTAAGATTTTAAAACTTCCAAATTAATTCCTTTCTTTAGATTCAAATTCCCTTTCATAGCATCTTGAAATGTCATGTGAACATATTAAAAATGTTATATTTTTACTAACATCTCCTAACCTCTTGTATCAGCTGCTGCTCCTGCTGCTGCTGCAGATGAACCCGCCGCCGCTGGTATGTCAGGACCCTCTCTCTCTTCACCCCTCCCTGACTCACATATTTCCAATTTTTAATTTTTTTAATTTAATTGAAATGTTAAAATTGCCAATTTTACTTTATTAATTAAAAAAAGATTAAATCCCCTTTTTATAACATCTTGAAATATCTTTTAAACCCTTTCAACATGTTATGTGTGTGCTGACATCTCCTAACCTCTTGTATCAGCTGTCGCCCCAGTTGCTGCAGAAGAACCCCCCGCCCAAGGTATAACATGACCCTCCCTGGGTCTCTTAACCCCTGACTCACATTTCTGCCAATTTTAACTTCTTCTCTCCATTTTTAACATTTAATCCCTTTTATAACATTTTGCAATGACATTAAAACCCTTTCAAACATGTTATATACTGACGTCTAACTTCTAATATCAGCTGCTGCTCCTGTTGCTGCAGAGGAACCTGCTGCTGATGGTATGACGTGACTCTCTCTCTCCCTCTCTCCCTCTCTCTTCATCCCCTGACTCAATCATTATGATTATTTAAACAGATTTAATTCTACGTATAACGTTTTGAAATGACATTAAAATACTTTCAAAATGTATTATACATATACTGACATTCTCTAACTTCTAATATCACGCTGCTGCGGGCTGCTGCTGATGTATGACGTGAACTGCTGCTCGCTGGTATCGCTCGCCCCTCTCTCTCTCTCCCTCTCTCTCTCTCTCTTCATCCCCTGACTCAATCATTATGATTATTTAAACAGATTTAATTCTACGTATAACGTTTTGAAATGACATTAAAATACTTTCAAAATGTTATATATACATATACTGACATTCTCTAACTTCTAATATCAGCTGCTGCTCCTGCTGCTGCTGCTGCAGAGGAACCTGCTGCTGATGGTATGACGTGACTCGCTCGCTCGCTCGCTCGCTCTCTCTCTCTCTCTCCTCTCTCCTCTCTCTCATCCCCTGACTCAATCATTATGATTATTTGAACAGATTAATTCTACGTATAACGTTTTGAAATGACATTAAAATACTTTCAAAATGTTATATATACATATACTGACATTCTCTAACTTCTAATATCAGCTGCTTGCTGCCGCTGCAGAGGAACCCGCTGCCGATGGTATGATGTGACCCTCAGAGGGTCTCTCTCTTCACTCCTCCCTAACTTACCCCTATTTTACAATTGAAGTTTTGAAATTGCAAAAACGTGAACTTAATATATTATTTAACATATTTAATCGCTTTTTATAACGTTTTGAAATGTCAATACAACCCTTTCAAAATGTTATATATCTACTGAAATCTTCTAACCTCTAACGCCAGCTGCCGCACCTGCTGCTGCTGCCGCTGCAGAGGAACCCGCTGCCGATGGTATGATGTGACCCTCAGAGGGTCTCTCTCTTCACTCCTCCCTAACTTACCCCTATTTTACAATTGAAGTTTTGAAATTGCAAAAATGTTAACTTAATATATTTATTTTTAACATATTTAATTGCTTTTTATAACGTTTTGAAATGTCAATACAACCCTTTCAAAATGTTATATATCTACTGACATCTTCTAACCTCTAATGCCAGCTGCCGCACCTGCTGCCGCTGCCGCTGCAGAGGAACCCGCTGCCGATGGTATGATGTGACCCTCAGAGGGTCTCTCTCTTCACTCCTCCCTAACTTACCCCTATTTTACAATTGAAGTTTTGAAATTGCAAAAATGTGAACATAATATATTTATTTTTAACATATTTAATCGCTTTTTATAACGTTTTGAAATGTCAATACAACCCTTTCAAAATGTTATATATCTACTGACATCTTCTAACCTCTAACGCCAGCTGCTGCACCTGCTGCCGCTGCCGCTGCAGAGGAACCCGCTGCCACAGACGCCGCTGAGGCTCCTGCTGATGGTAAAAAAGATGAAGATCACATGAGCCACAACAGATCTGATACCATAGAGTATTACTAAAGTTTGACCCTTCAACTCTTAGAGTAAATCTAACGACACACGTACGGATTCCTTTCTCACACATCGAACGCAGTCACACGTACTATCACATTGTTCAACATGTCCTATCTGCTTAATGCACAGATGATTAATATCTAACATTTAATAACAGCAGCTGCTGCCGCTCCCGCCACAGACGAAGCTGCTCCCGCTGCTGAAGCACCTGCTGATGGTAAAACCAAACTTTCCACGTGTTCCTATTCTCTGTTCTCCAGATTCTGGTTCTGCCGTTTCACCTGAATTGGATAAAGAGTGATAAGATAAATCCATGAATCCATAAGACATGTATCCTGTTGCTTTGCTTTGCTCTTCACATGCTGCCAATCATAACAATAATGCAAATGCTTATTTAACATTAGCTGAAGCTGCTGAGGCGCCTGCACCAGAGGAGCCTAAAGCACCCAGCCCCCCACCACCTGCACCCGAAGGTAACGCTCCATTCAGAGGAAGAACTCCGTCGCAGTGTGATTTTTTTTTCCCTCCATCGTTTCTTCTCCCATTCTTTTATTTCAGTGTAAAGATAAAGAACTGCAGCATCCTCCTCTTCTCAGCTCCTGCCCCTGAATTGATTTCTGATTGTTCTGGGACTTTTCTGCCACTCGCAGGTATCAGTGGAATAATTCTGTGTTTCCACGGTTTCCTGCAGAGCCCACCAGCGTTCCAGTTGAGCTGTTTATCGAGGACAAGAATGACACGTCCGTGACCATCATCTGGAGCCAGCCGGAGATCGTCGGGCCGTCTGGCCTGGACGGATACACCGTGGAAGTCTGCCAGGATGGAAGTAAGTGGAACTGTGGACCAGGTGCACCGAGCACAGAAAGAATCAGATATTAGTACAAAATTTGCCAGCGGCCCTTTGAAGTGTTATTTCAAAGCTTTTATTTTGAAGCTGATTTAAACGTTTTTACATTATATCATTATACAGTGTGAATGCTTGGCACCTTGGACTGTACTCTGGAACATGTTAAATTGCTGGTTTAATGTGGGTCAGCGGTATATCGGTTGCAGCTGTCCCTGAAGTGTCACTGGCAGAGTTATATCCTGAGCTACCAACCTTCTCCCTACAAGGAGAGAGGCGTTTCAGGAGCTGCTGTGGTCTCACTGGAGGTCCTGCTTTTAGACCAGCCCTATGCTAATATCAGCAGCGGGTCAGTGAGAGCTGGATTTAGCAGACGGGGGGAATGTTACCACAAACACCACAGAACAGCAATTTTCACGTCTAGTGCGAGATAATAGTTTTATATCGTTACTATTACGATGCATAACAACTTTACTCTTTACAAATCCTGCAAAGCAAGCAGCACCGAGTGTCTTAATACGTTTTTTTTTTCTCGATCCCTGATCTGTATGAATCAGAATCTTTTCCCGCTCGTTCTGCACAATTACAATCAATAAAGAGACGAACCCGTCGTCTGACTTCACTGTGTCTGACGTTCCCATTCAGCCGAGGACTGGAAAGCTGTCAACGAGGACTTGCAGAAGTCCTGCCGTTACGTCATCAAGAACCAGACCACCGGTGACCGCCTGAAGATCCGCGTGGTGGCCGTGAACGCCGGTGGCCGCAGCCCCCCCTGCGCCCTGCCCGAGGCCGTCGTGGTGAAGGAGGTCGCTGGTGAGAAATGTTTTAGGGATGCATTTTAGCGTGTAGAGGAAATGTTATATTCAAAGTCATGTAACCAGTGACTTTCATTTTGTTGGTCCCACACGATGAAACTGAAGTGAGCAGCAGCAAAATGAGAGATACGAGCAGATGCATCACATACACATGTTATATATTTTATTAAATATGCTACACATGATGAGCATTAACAACATAAGATACAGGAAAGACAGGAAAAAGGCCTTTTTATATGAGTCAGTGATAATACGAATAGGAGTATCAAGTCTAGAAAAGAAATAAAAGTTTCCATGCTAAGTATTTACACAAATACAGGTGTTCAACACACCTTTCTCTATTCACATCATGAAGCACTGAAATACTAGTATAAGGTACTTATACTACCTAAAAGTGTGTACTGTGACACATAAGTGAGAAATGGGGCTGTAAGTCATTATTTGGCCATTTTCTCTGTTAAATCTTTCCAATTTCCTCTTCAAAATGTACAACATGGGTCGGGTTTAACTCCTACATGACTAAAACTATAATCAAACCCCAAACAGGTCTAACTGTAATGGAAAAATACATTTTTTTATTTAAAAAGCGACCACAGGTAGAGGAGAAAGACAAAACTCATAACAAACCGAGGTCAATGTGACGATGACCAGTTTAATCCAGCTATAAAACAACAGTCAAACAACAATACAAACAAATATGAGTCACACCATTCGACCGAGGCCCCTGGTTTAAACTTTATGGGGCCGTTTATCACTGGAGTCAAACGGGAACATCTCAGCTATGTGTTCCTCTCAGCTGTCCGTGTCCTGTTGGCACATACCTGCCACGTTAACGGCATAAAACCCTGGTCTTCTCTCTCGTTTCCACTTTGAACTGGAACCCTGATCCACCCGGGGGGGGGGGGGGGGGGGCAGTGCGATGATTGGGGGTTCGGCCTTGCGGTGTTAATCGTGGACAGTATATCTGAAGTGATTTGTGGTAAAAAATGATGATTGGACCCTTAGGACTTTAAAAGGAAGGAGCTGCGTTACTTTGGCACAAATCGTTGGTTGTGCGTAACGGAGAGTCGGGCGGGGGAACTCGATCCCTGCTAAGCTGGAAACATTTCAACATTCAGGTTCATGTTCATGTTCCAGCTGCTCCGTTCCACATCGTCCACATTTAGACCTGTGAATGGTTTCCAGCAAAATAACCATGAAGGTGCGGGAAAAATATCTGGGATGACCCTGATGTTTGCACCGATTTTTCTGCTTGGCTTCGTGACCCCTGCCTGGATCCATCTTGAGGGGGTGGGGGGTGTGTGAGGGGGTGGGGGTGTCAGAATCCAGTTCCACGAGATAGACGGTGGCGAGCAGGTGGGGGGAGTGGAAGGGGTGGATGGTAAATTCCAGAGCATCCTGTCCCTGAGGAGAGGGGGGTTTGGTGTTGGTGTTCGGGGGACTCGTTGGGGGTCGGTGGGTTTGGATCCAACTTCTCAGGTCACACTGGATCTAATGACACGTCCAGAGGTTTCATGTTTATTTTGAAACATGCAGGTGCAGTTTTCTTTGAGACTGAATCCACGTGAAGGAATAAGAACATGTGCTGGATGTGCTCTCATATGGAGTTGCACTTTACTTTAGTACATCTAGTACAGTCTTTTTCAGGTTTTATTTACAAATACAAGTTGCTGTGGTGTGTTAGCATTAAAAAGACAAATAGAAAAACAGTGTAAAATATCGATAAAACTAGAAACGAGATAAGTGCGATATCTACGGTGGATATTTACAATTTGACGTATGTGCAGTGTGACCTTTATTGATCAAGTTTTACATTCACAGGTGCAAGTTCTGATGTTGGTCATTTCTAGGGTATGAATGTGTTGTGATGTGAGTGGGGGGGGGGGGGGGGGGGGGGGGTCACTGGTTGTCTGAGGGGGGGGGGGGGGGGGGCTGGGATATACTGAAGCTGCTTTATTTAGAGTCCTAAAGTTCCTGAAGGCCTCAGTATCATTTCACACGTCTCAGTGGCTAATTTCCTTTTTTATGATTTATGGGCTATTTTTGGCTTTTTACAAGCTAATACACAGTGAGGGGGGGGGGGGGGGGGGGGGGTGTTGGCAGCTGAGGGTCTGGGTCATGCAACAGACATTTTGCAGGTACACAAGATAAATATATCGACCGACTGAGCCACCAGGAGCAGTTACTGACTTTGATATTCTAATAATTGTTAATGTCCATCAAGAGGTGATGTTCAGCACTTATGTGAAGGTTTAAATTTCACGTGTACTTAACTTAATTCATCAAGATGTTTGCACACAGGACAACACGGACTCGCAGTAAAGTCAGAAACAATGATTTTCAGGATTTTTAAAAGTTAGTTCACCAAAACCTGAAAAATCATTACATTTATTATACATATACATTATACATACATTTATTTACAGTCTTTCAGGATAAATTGGTAGTTTCCGCAGAATAGGAAACAACAAGTCAATTAGGATAGATGCAAACATTTCGACGAGCCTAATTGTTGATGTCTACAACATCAAATGTACAAAGACCGTTGAAACAACTCATCTCTGTGTGACCAGGACAGTAACGTTCATAGAACTCTGCGGTTGGACAATCTGGACAATATTCAAAAGGCCTGTTACACTGAGTGGGACTGTAAGACAAACTGTTGCTTTTAAAGCCAGTTAAACCACAGAAGCCCCGATGACACCAGTGAAAGTTCCCTGACTCAGATGGAATTAGTTCTGCTCACCATGTTCATCGAACAGATCTGAAATCCTTCACTTTCACTCCACAGATCTTTGAATAAAAATCCTTTCTGGCTTCGTTCACAGATGAGATGTGGAAGCAGAAGATAAAAGTGCTGATTAACTAACTAACAGATTGTCTCACCCTGTGTCTTTCTCTCCAGATCGCCCCAAGGTCCGTCTGCCTCGTTTCCTCAGGCAGAGATACGTCGCCAACGTCGGAGACAAGATCAACCTGACCGTCCCCTTCACAGTAAGCCGAAGACCACTGCATCTCCTTGTTCCTGCAGGATTAACCAAACTACCTTGCCTCCTTGAAACACGCATGTCTGCCCCCTCCCCTCAAGGGTAAACCCAAACCTGTGATCACCTGGTCAAAGAACGGACAGCCCCTGGACGGCCAGAGGGTGAACGTCCGCACCAGCGACAGAGACAGCATCCTGTTCATCCGCACGACCGAGAGAGACGACTCCGGCGTCTACGAGATGTGCGTGAAGGTGGACGACTTCGAGGACAAGGCGTCGCTCATCCTTCAGATTGTCGGTGAGGAAAATGTTTTCGCTTATCACGAGAGATGATAGTTTTAAACTGTAAGGTTGGATACAAGGATCAGTGCTTTGTCCACAGAGCTGCCAGGACCTCCCGCCACCTTGAAGATCGTTGATACCTGGGGCTTCAACGCGGCCCTGGAGTGGACTCCACCTAAAGACAGTGGAAACACCGATATTAAAGGCTACACGGTGCAGAAGGCCGACAAGAAGACTGGAGTAAGACCTGTTCTGCTGTAATGTGTTGATAAATCACACACTTTAAATCCTCTGCACCTTATTCATCACTGTGTGTGTCGGTGTGTGTGTGTGTGTGTGTGTGTGTGTGTGTGTCACAGGACTGGTTCACTGTGCTGGAACATTACCACAGACTGAATGCCACCATCTCTGACCTCATCATGGGCAACACCTACAAGTTCAGAGTGTTCACAGAAAACAAGTGTGGACTGAGCAATGACGCTGCCATTACAAAGGGGGAGGCCATCGTCCTGAAGACAGGTACGTCTCTCTCCGTCCCCGCTCCTCAGGCAACACGTCAGGACGCCATCCGGTCCTTCATTCAATCAGCTGTGATGTATGGACGTCCCCTCTGAAGCCATGGGCTCACCAGTCCTTCTTTTTAAAGGATTCTTATCTTAAACTAGACGGATGGAAATTCAAAGTTCAAATTTCATCCTTGTCCTTTCGAAACAGTTGATTTTTAAAACATAGTTCACTTTCAAAATACCACGAAATGCAGTAAAAAAAAAAGCTCCAAAAGTTTATTTTGTTTCAGTTTGAATTTGACAAACTTTATTTTAAAAGAATTGTATCATTTAGCTGTTTTCACTGACGGATAAAGGGGCAATAATATAGATGCAACAGACATTTATTTATAATTTTTTAATCAAGATCCATGAATTATTCCCTGAGAAAACAGTTCAAATGGGAAATAATCTCACAATGTTAAATACAGTGATAAAAAGCTGCTTCTGGATCAGTTCCTTTGTCCAGATCTGAATCAAAGTTGAATGTGTTTTGGCTCGTGTCCCGTCCTTTCACTTAATTTCATGGAAATCCTTTCGGTAGTTTTTGCAGAATCCTGCGGTCACACAAACAAACCAACCACACAAACTGACAGGGGGTGAAAACACAACCTCCTTTGTGGAGGAGATAAAAACGACAAACTGAAACCCAGCTGACACACACATCAGCCAAGCCTTTGCAGAAGCAGTTGTATACCGGGTTGTGTTTCTGCTCCGCTCTGCAGATATCGACTACAAACCTCCCAACTACCTGGAGCACGACTTCACCGAGGCTCCCAAGTTCACCACGGCCCTGACCGACAGAGCCACCACTGTGGGCTACAGCACCAAGCTGCTCTGCTCCGTCAGAGGAGAACCAAAGGTGCAGCCGCACTTCTGTTTTCATACCTGAACAATGTGACGCCGATTTAACGGTTCAGACTAAATATTAACTCCATTACCTGCGTAGTTAGGACCACTGAACTGTATTGTCTCTGATTGTTTTGCATGTTTTAACCCTGTTTCTTAAAGTCTGAGGTCCAGTTTTAGGACATTTTTTTAACTATCAAATCTCAAACTTTGCATGTAATTAACTGACACCAAAATAACTTTCACTTTTCAGAATTTTAATATTTGAATTACAGGTGTGCAATATAATGGTTTGACCAAGTCTTTTCAAATTGATGTGCATGCACTTTGCAAACCAATGGCTCCCTGACAAGTAGAAATAGAGGAGAATGGAATATAATAGAAAGCGTTAATCATCATTGTACATCATTGTACAAGTTCAATGAAATTAAAGGTGCAACTTCTGAAGAAAATAGTTTAAAATCCGACCAATGACACCAAACAATAAATACCAGACTAATAAATGCAGTTTTAAAAAGTAACTGAATCTTTTAAAGTACGTCTGGTAGTTTTGTAACTTATGAAATCTCCCAAACCAGCGGCCGTTGACATGTTAGAACTGTCGCCAGGATCAACAGTAACACCAGTGGTGCCGACAAGCCAATCCTCACTCTCACTTCTTGTCAGCAGCTTAGTGATGGTAATAAGGTTGAGCCTGGACTTATGAAGAGCTCTTAACAAACCCCTCTCCTCCATCACTGTCAGTGGGATCTTCATCTGACCCTGCAGGCCTCATGTCTGAGCCTCTCACCTCCTCTTCATCCTCCTAATCCCACCAGGTCCCCGGCAGGACAGTGGGATAGAGAGATGGTTGTGATTAGAAGGCCAGAGTTGGTATTCTGGTCTTTTGAAGCAGGGATGGGAGGAGAAGAGGCCGCGAGGGTCACATGTCTGACATTCCCTGCTGGGCCCCAGGGCGTCCTCGCCATGTCAGGCTCATTAAAACTCCCACAGTGTGGCGTGCGCTGCGTGTCCCCTCAGCGTTTGTCGCCAAGTGGCACAAACAAAAATAGAAACAACCCTCATTTATTGATGAAATGCCTTCAAATAATTGCTGGAATAAATGTTTTTCTACAGCCCAAGGTTCAGTGGATGAAGAACCAGATGATCATTGGAGACGACCCGAAGTTCAGGCAGATCTGCGTCCAGGGCATCTGCTCTCTGGAGATCCGCAAGCCCGGTAACTATGATGGTGGCGTGTACAGCTGCAAAGCCAAGAACGCACACGGAGAGGCAATTGTCGCCTGCAAGCTGGAGGTCAAACGTAAGTCAGGACCTTTTAATATCCGTTCCATTGTCGACAGTTTGTTTATGGCTGTAAACATTAGGTTTTGCTTGGTGTCTGATCACAAATCACTTTTCTGTTCAACAGAGGTAGCGGTTGTGGATGCAGAGAAGAAAGAGAAGAAATAGGTCAACGTTCTCATCATCACAGGTCAGAAATCATCAGGATCATATTTTATCACTGCATTTACAAAGTAAACCAATACAAACTGCATCGATGAATCTAAAAAAAACAATCATCTAGTTAAAGTATCCACCTTTTAAACCGTAATTAACCTCATAAACATACGGTTCTACGCTGAGAACGTGCGTCGTAAAGGTTTGCATCAGGTCGGCCGGTCTAAATGAGTCCCGAGGTGACATGTGCCTCCTGCGTGACTTGCTTTCCATACATGGACGGCACTAAACTGGGAAATGGTGGCCTCTGCCACTTAAAAGGTGCGGGAGGTAGCGCCCATAAATTACATCTCTGATGGCTCCTCGTGAACTTGGGCCGGAGACTTAATCACATTTCCTCGACTCAGCAGCAGCAGCAGCCTCCTTTAAGGGTTTCATCTGCAGGTTGCTCTCTGCACACGAGAAAACCTCCGAGGTTTAATCTGTTAAATGTTGCCGTTAAAAATCGAATAACTTATTGAAGATTTATTTCGAATGCATTTTTAAAAAATACAGGAAAGCATGTTTGCCCCTCGTGTGATTCTGAATTGCTGCCACTTAAGCGCCTGCACCTCTGACTGTGTGTAACACCTGTTGCTGTTATTTGTGCATCTGTTGCGATCCCAAATTAGGAGCAGAAGGAATGAGGCCTTTGCAGCATAAGGTGCGTGACACTTTTAGCGTTTCTAAAACCGTCTTCCCTCCACGGCGACGAATAAAAGAGCCAACGATTTTTCCTTTTTCTCTCACAGGACGGTGCCGGATTCCGGGCAGAACATGTATATATGGCTGGTGACCACGCTGCACGAGGGCTGTTGCCTGTGACCTCTTGACAAGTGTTGCCCGATGTTGTGATGGACGCTTGTTGTCGCTTTGTGCCTTTTCATTACGTTATCAAGTCCACATCCATGTCCACTATCAGCCTCCCCCCCCCCCCCCCCCTGGTTTCCCACCCCCGTCAGTGCAACTAGGCGAGAGTATCACAGCATGAATTCGCTGTTCCTCATTGGAGATCTACATGTAACATCGAAGTGTTTTTATCAATAAATAATTTAATTTCTGGTTTTGTTTTTTTTCAATACGGTGTCTTGAGTAAATTGAAATCTACCGCAGGATTATTTGAAAGCTTTAATCGTTATTATCAATAATTTAATCCTTAAAGAAGGGACAGTTAGTCAGCTTGAGTTTATTCAGGTTTTTTATTCCATAGTTTTGGTTTGATTTGACATATTTTAGGAGACATATTGAAGAAGGTGAAAGATAATAATTTTAGACTTTATTTAACACATTTGTAATTTATAATATATATTCCAAAAGTTTCTTATGGTTTTATAGAAAGATCTGTGTCATTAAGAAATATAGACTTCAACTAGTGGTCACTGTAGAACAGGTCAGTCAAAAATCTGTTAATACATCTACAGTACACAATATAACATATATTTATTTTTGATTAATTAATATTATAAATTTCAACCTGAAATCAAACAAGTTACATGTTGAAAACAAGTATCATGACATGGACGATATCAATTAACTAGAAGCAAAATACAGAGAAATATCAGCAGAAGACAAACATTAATTTTGATTCTTTTAAGGAAAACAACACAAACACATGAAAATAAGATCAATTTATGCAAATAGAGTATCTAATAATAAATTTGTGACAATGAAAATGAGCTTGGCCTAACAAAATTTAAAGAAATCCATTTTAAATCAGAGAGCACCATTTTTAAACACTTTTCAAGCTTAATAAAAGATTAAAGAATAGAACAAAAGAGTTCAAAGAAATAAAAAGGATAAATCTAATAATAAATAAATTGAAGGAGTAAAATAATACGTATAAAATAGTTAAAAATGTGTAAAATATTAAAATACAGTGATAGAAAAAACATTACATTCTATAAAATAGTTTAGTTGAAGGCTCCAGTGTGAACTTTACACAATAAAATGACCAAGAATTTAAAAAACTCTTCCTACAGGCCTGGAAGCTTCTGTATCTGCAGATTGATTTAAGTATTTCCCACCACAGTTGGACTCGGCGGCTGAATTCACGAAGCCCCGCTTGGCAGCGGCCCCCTGAGAACCCGGTTGACAGCGGCACAATTCATTTGGCTCGGACAGACCCAGGAGTATACAGCAGCATGCCAGCACTTCCATAATAATCATACCAGTCTATAAGACCGATCTTGTAGCTATCTGGTCCCGGAGTTCATGGCATAGTGATAAGGGGCCGGATGCCAGAGCCATCCAGGTTGCACAGACACATGGGTTCACATGGAGGCTGATAAAATTAGCTGCAGGGCTCCAACGTACCCGGGTTATTTTAGGAAGTGGCTCGTCTGGCAAAATGTGCTTTAGCGTTACCTTAAAACGGAATCGGTTAAATGAAATTCATAAATTAAGTGGAGACAAAATTAAACGAAAAGGGAGATAGTGCTGTTATTATAATTGAATTCAAAAGGATGAAAATCTACCTCCCATGACCCTGAAGTGTGTTTTGTACGAGAATAAAAGACACCAATAGTGTAACTGTGTGGAAACGTAAAGGTTTAAAATGACCCAACTCTGCATTTAACGCCATGAGGAAGAAAAACTCATTATCCGTCTCCTTCGGCGTGGCTCCCTCTACTGTCACAATCAAGCAGCAACACGTGCAACGCCTCTACAAAGGGGCGAGAATTAAGAGCCGTGTCGCACGTCAACAACATTCAGACGCCGCTGCTTTAAAAATGCAACACACGGGGATGTTAACTCCAGAGATCAACGGCAAAGCCGACTGTCCATTTGATTTACAGTGTTTGAAAATGGATCAACTGTTCCCTCCGTGTCACTTTGAGCCGCACGGTGCAGCGTTAACCCGCGGGCCCGGAGCCATACTGGGTCTCAGGCCTACTTCTGCTGGGTCCCTGGATGCTGACACGCTGCAACAAGGTCACAGAGCGAGAGACTTCCTGTCTAATTTAGGTCCTGCTCCCAAAAAAGGCTTCAAACCTCCAATGAAAACCATAACACCCCCCCCCCCCCCCCCGACACAGAATGTAACTGCTCATATTTGATATATTAAAGTATAGTATCATATATAATGTTTGAATCGTATAATTCAGTTTGGTGGTGTGTGTGTGCATGAGAGAGTTTGTGTTTATATGATTAGTTGTTCTTCTTTAGATGGTTGTTAATGGTCCAACATCACAAAGATGTCGATCCCCTGACTCTTCTGTCGGCGCCACCTGTAGGTCAAACCTTTTAAACCGTCAGCGCGTTCAGGTTTCCCAGAGGATGAAGCTGTAATGACTTTGGTGATCCCCTGACTTCTCCTCTACTGCCACCATCAGGCCGATATGTGTGCTTTTGAGTGAAATGTCTCAAAAGCTGGTGAGTTCGATTCCATAACAACATGTAAACACACTGTGGGGATCTCCTGGACCTCTGGGCCTTCACCACTGACGGAGCAGAACTTAGATTTCTTCAGACACTTTAGTTAATGAGAGAAAACCTGAAACCTGATGACGGTGTGTCTGTCGTGGAAGGACGCAGCACGGGGCCAAGAAAGAAGCCATTAAACTTTTGGCGCGGATCTGGACAAAGAGGCCGATCTAGGAAATTTGATCACTGTCTTTAACATTTAAAGAATCTTCTTTTTAAAGATTATTAAAAAGTATTTTTTATGGATTTGAGGCGTGTTTAAGAGACCTTTGATGGTTGCACAGTTTAATGCGGTTTGACTGAATTTAAGGGGGGTGGGCGCCGGTATTTAAGTTTCCATGCCAACACACTAAACTCAGACGGTGAACATTGATTGGTTAGATTGGTTCTTCTTCACGTTCAGCCTCACGGAGCTGCTGCAGCCTTGAGCTGTGTTCCCGGGGTTTGTCTCCTCCGTCTTCATTTTGAGGCTCATTAGACTCCGAGCTTCACCTTTATGAAACCATACAGCTGCTTCAGGCTCATACTCCGCCTCTCATCCCCATGAATGAATCACCTCGGCGTCTCCGTCCCGCCTGTTATGATTTATTGCTGCGAAGTCCACAACAGGGTGATCACCACAAAATATCCTCTGCAGGGGAACGGTCGCAGATGAAACAGAACCGGATGGAAAGTTCATTTATTAAAAAAAACCTCAACGTGTCTGTAGTGATGCAGCATCTCTGCCTCGTGCGCTGGTGTTGCTTTAATCGTTGGCAATGCACTGAGTGTGATGTGGAGGCTGCTCCGTCAAGGGTAACGCCAAAGGTAATGAAATGGTGGGTCCTTCTTCCAGGGAGCTGAGGGTTTGGCAACGTTCCCTGAGGGGTTTAATAAGTGTAATGGTGGAACTGGCACTGTTGATGCTTTTCATTAATGCAAATGTTGCACTGCTAAATCAGCTGGGCAGACGCCCCGAAGGCACTTTTTCATTCGCTGCAAGTTACCGGTGGAGATTCGGGCGTTTTTTCTTTTGTTTTGAAACCATTCAGATGCTTTAGATGTTGTTTAATCCCACATGTTTCAACACATTCACCTTCACACTGTGGTTCCGTGTGTGTTTCATGCTGCCTCACAGTGGCTGTATGTGATTCTCACAAACCAGCACAACCTGTGTGTGGATTTCCCAGGAGGAGCCTGCAGCAGCAGCAGTGTGATGCAGCTCTGCTCATCTGTCCACTGGAGGAAGTCAGCTCCTCTACTGATTCCACAATGAGATGCTGTGAAGTAAATTTAATTAAAATTGAGGCACTGGATCGTTGTGATGGTGGGGAATAAAAAAAACACAACAGACGTGTGTGTTTTAAACTCTGCTCAGATTACATCTTTGTTCTTCTCATGCATCATCGCACATGAAGAATCCTTAAAAGGAAACGTGAAGTATCAACTCGCTGAACTGAATCATTTCTCCGCTACATTAAACACATTGCACATCTTACTACTGCACACAGTGACTCTTTGACTTTTACACCTCGTGGTTAATTAGGTGACTTTATAATCTGCGTGTCCCCTGATGATGCAGGAGCAGTGATCTGTGTCGCTCCTGCAGCTCCTCTTCTAAATCGTTCACCACTCACACGTTTCATGCACGTTAATAGGAAAGAGAGGAACGGGTAGTAGTTTCTTGTTTTGGTGTGTTGCTACTGTTGAGTCGCCTGCTGGAGCTTGACATTTTACTGCTGCTGGAGAAAAGCACCGACAACTTCCCATCTGCTTCCTGCCTGCTCCTGTACTGCAGCAAAACCAGCCCGAGCAGACCAGAAACAACCCTCCTCTCCTCTCCTCTCCTCTCCTCTCCTCTCCTCTCCTCTCCTCTCCTCTCCTCTCCTCTCCTCTCCTCTGCTCGTCCTCTTCCTCTCCTCCTATCCTCCTATCTTTTCTGGTCCTTACACCTCATTGCACTCAGGTCCCTGCACAGCTCCCTGCAGCAGACGAGAGGCACGGGGACCTGAAATCTAAAAAATCTGTGAGAGCTGCTGCAGCCTGCTTGTTGCCATCTGTACCTCTCCTCTCACCACTCATCGATTCCCCCCCCCCCCTCCCCTTGCACTTCTCTCCATCCCCTCGCTCCCTCTCTCTTTTTGTCCTCCCTTTCCTTTCCTCCTGCGTCTCTTTCTCAAAGCTCAGCACTCCCTGCATGTGTGCCGGTGCTGGGGGTGAAAAACTGATGGAGCAAAGAAGAGGAGAGGAGGAGCAGCGTTGTTAGTGCGCCACAGAAAACCTAACCCCCCCTCCTCCTCTCTGCCCAATTGATGACAAGGAGGGTTTTTATTGAGCTGCTCCTCAGCCAATAAGGGAACAGTGCCGGGAAATACAGCAGTGGAAGTGCACTGGCTCTGATGCTTGTGCTGATTTCAGTGTCAGAACAATGTTAATCTGTGTGAGTGTGTCTTGATTTCTCGTCCGTGCCCGGTGTGAATGCACCTCAGCTGCAGCCTGAGCCCAGAGAAGTCCCGTGTGTGAGTGTCAGAGGAGGGGAGGGGGGGCTCACGGACAGACACAGACCCCACAGGAAGGAGTTTTGCAATGTCTTTTGAGAGTGGGATCAACCAAAGTGCAGCTTGTTGAGATTTTTCCTTCGCTCGTTCCTCCTGTCAAGAATCTCTCCGGGGGAGGCAGCACATCTCTGTTCAAGGTAAGATGCATCCTTTTTGTTTCTCCTCCTCTCTCCTCCTCCTCCTCTTTTCCAGAACAGCTCCGTCAGTAACTCAGGCGTTGCTGTGTGCCAGGTTGTCACAGAGGCACCTAGCCTCATTACACACATGCTGCTCTGCAGAAAGCTCTGCAGAGAGAGCAGAGAGAGAGAGAGAGAGAGAGAGAGGAGGGAGAGAGAGAGAGGGAGAGGGAGAGGGAGAGAATAAATGGCTCAGGGGTTAATTAGAGCAGACGGTGTGTGAGCGTTCTGACAGTCGCCTTCTCATTTTAATGCAGAGAGTGGAACTTTTACAGCATGCCGGTAAGTCCTCATGCTGCGTAGCATCATGTAGTGCTGCAGTATCATGTTACATAATAAAACAAACGTGTGTGTATGTGTGTGTGTGTGTGTTTGTGAGGGTAGAACTTAAGATGGCAATTTATTAGTAAAACTAATTTTCCTTGGTTTATTATGGGTGATTAAACATTCAGATCTTTTTTTTATTTTTTATTATTCTGACATAGAGCTAAATGTGTTCATGAACAAAAAAAGAGACACCCTCATGTTGGCACGTTATGATTTTTCTTTCACTCTTTCTTCACTGTTCTCTCTCCAGTGTGTCAGTGTGCAGATGGACGATGAGAGTGGGCTCACTCCTCCACAGTAACAGCTCTGAGGGAGTGTGTTGCAAAGTACAAATGTGCTGAGCCAGCAGGAGTGAAGGGCCCACGTTAAAGAGCCCGCTGTGCTCACATTGTTCTGTGTTGTCTCATCAGCAGTTAACCGCTAGATCAATTCAAGTCACGTCGGTTCCTTATCTCTAAATGCATTGTGGGCAAATACTCCTACAGTTCACCGCGATGGAAGATGTTTGCAGAAGGCTTTTAATAATGTGCATGGACATTTGGCGCATTACGGCCTCTGATGCACACTGATTACCTGCAGCTGAAGAATCTTGACTTTTTCTTGTCGTGTTTGAAAATGCACGCCCTCCTCGTCTCCTTCTGTTTTTCCAGTTGATGAAGAAATGTTATCACAGATACAGATGTGCATGTTGGTACTTGAGGTTAACGGGCTGATTATAATGCAGTGGGGAGAAGAGATCAGGTGATGCAGTGGTTTCCTGTCCCTGGGGACGTAATGAGTACATGGCTGGGATACTCCTGAGTGTGTGCGTGCGTGTGCGTGCGAGCGTAGGTGCGTGCGTGTGCGTGTGTGTGCGCGTGTGTGTGTGCGTATGCATGCACCAAATGAGGACTTCCTTCTGGCTTCAGCAGAGGTGAAACAAGGCATGTGTGTGTGTTGCTGCAATGTGTCTCACACACTCCTCTGTGCTGTAACGTGTGCAATTGCCTTGGTGCATTTTTTATGCTGCAGTAGATGTTTTTTTTTTTCAGGTTAAAAGTAAAACACCTTCAAAAAGCAGATAGTACAGTTAACATAAAGTGAATGTGTGACCTAATAATGTAATACGAGTGCAGGGTAAGGTGCATTAATCAATATGCTCTATAAATGTCAATTATTTAACCACTTACCTCTTTTACTAAGTGTTAAGTAAGTCTGCTACTGATATGGCCAATCAAAAACACAGTGCAAGATATTAATTGCAAGAGTTCGAAGCAAAAACCCCAAAGTGCAAAGAGTCAGATTTTTAGTAAGTATTTTTAAACTGTCTTGCTTATCGATATACGTCAACATAAAGGGTAAATGTCATTCTGCATATATCTTTGTGTTTTTCTGGATCTCTGTTTTACCGCCCGCGCCTAGAGTCACAAAAATATGCGAGCACACGTCTTTTAATCCTCGCTGACGCTCTGTCTGTGGAGATGTTGGTTTATTACTAGAGGCTGGTATTCCCATTGGCCTCGGTCTCACTTACTGATGAGCAAAATGGTGGCCAGCTTATCAGCTAAAATCTAAGTTCCTGGAATCATTACAGAAAGGTCACGAGTCTCACAGCTCTCCCTTTAGCCTAAATGCTAACATCAGCATGTAAGCATTTCCATTGTCGGCTAAGGATGTTGACGTCAGCATTTAGCTTGATGCACCACTGTAGCTTACCGTAGACTGTAAATAAAGATGGATGACGTCACTGGAGCAAGACGCCAGTGACGTCATTCAGAGCTTTTTCCTGTCACTTCCTGCCAATACGCATACACTCGACCAATCGTGAGTCAGTCTCAGCTGTCAATCATGACGTTTCACCCATGTCATTAAAACCAACCAAGAACGAAATTTACCAGAAAAACCTGAACATGCATCATTGTGATAAGAAATACCTAAAACTACAAAGATCATCCCTGAGAACATTTTATTCGACGTCTTCTACTTTGAGATTTAAATTTGGCCCGTGTCTCATTCATTAACATAGAGGAGGCTGGGTTTATAACCTGTACTGCAGCCAGCCACCAGGGGGCAATTGAGATGCTTTGGCTTCACTTTGGGGAGCTGTCATGTCGTCCATCTTTACATACAGTCTATAGAACTTTATCATGTATCATTTATATCTTTATTTATACTTTTTTGCCCACGAATCTACACTCAATAACCAGTAGTGACAAAGTGAAAACATGTTTTTAGATTCTTTATTTTTGTTGCTTATTTATTGAAATGAGTGTGTTCAGACCCTCTTTACACCTCAAAACGTGATCAGGTGCATTTGATCCATTTACAATGAAATCTACAACATGATAAAATGGAAAAGTGAAGGTCTGAACACTTTCTGACGCCAGTTTGGTTTCTCGTGTCAATTTATTATATCTGTCATTCAGTCATATGTGTTAGTTTCTTTATATCAGCACACAACTTCTCCATGTTGAATAAAACATGTGTTTGTTTGGTAACCTCCTCCCAAACCCTCCAGGGGTCCACATTGGTCCATACACTGTACACACTGTATCCCTGATCATCCCAGTCTGTTCACCGAATCTGCATCAACAATGTTTTCCTTGCGGTTGTCGGTTGTTGCCGTCGTCAGGACGCCCCGCTTCAGTCCCTTTGAGTTTCCACATTACAGCTGAAGAGAGGTGTGCCCCCCCCCCCCCCCCTCGAGCTCTTCTGATGCTCGACGGCTCATGAAATGGGATTCTGCTACTGCAGCCCATAATCCTGTCCTGACTAAACTGAGATCCTCATTCACAGGCTGTCAGGTGCATCATCAGACACGAAGCACGCTGAAGATGTTTTTCATTCAGACTGTACACACGACGTCTGGATCATTACTAGTAGTACTACAGTACTGCAGTAAAGCCAGGTCATGAAACGGGATTTGCTGATGTTTTTTTTTGATGAGAGACATTATCGATAGCTGTGATGTTATAGGAGAGTATCTGTTGACTTTGATAGGCCGTGCAAGTTGCTGAACCGATATATTGTGCTAATGCTGCAGTGCATTTTCTATCCGTTGAACGCCATTAGCACGTCACCTCTCCGCCCGAGGGTACGGTGGAATAGAGGCGATTTGAGGCTCGACCTTCCGTGAAAAGAGAAACGTATCCACCTCTGTCCTTCTCGGTGTAAAGTGCATTCAGACTTGTGAAGAACAAGGAGAACTGAGGTTTTTTAGGGGAGCCAGTGTTTCAAAAGGCTGATGAATGAGTGGAGAAGATGCAGCAGGACACATCCAACAACAGGGGGACAGAGGGTTGTAACAATGCACAAGACATACATGTTAAAAAAATAAAGTGTTGGAGCACAAGCTTTACTGGGACAGAATCTGTTTGACTTTTATAAACTGTCGAAGTAAAATATACGAGAGGCAGGGACATGGAGAAAAGCTTTTTGATCATGTGAGTGTTTTCCAATGTGCTGGTCCTCTCGTTTTAGCATCTTTCAGCTCACTGTTTTGGTTTTATAGCCCACGTATTTAAGTTTTTACACACTGTATTTAAAGATGGACAATGTGAAGCCAAAGCATCTCAAACGCCACCTGGTGGCTGCACATTTCATTATCCCTGCGTCGGCAAAATTAGTGGATGGGACGTGGACCAAAAGGTCAAAATAAACGTACGATACGTTCTTAGTAATTCTTATCGGACTGAAGTATGTTCAAGTGCTACTTTTTCAGGTTAGTGCGGTTTTAATTAATAGAAATGTGTTGAAACGTCATGATTGACAGCTGAGATTGCCTTGTGATTGGTGGAGCAGGTGTATTGGCGGGACTTTGCTACCTCGGCTCCACCCCCTGATCGCCACTGTACAGGCTCAAGATGGCAGCTTTGGTATCTAGAATATTTAGGCTTATTTCTGGATTGTTGTAGGAGGTGGAGACACGTCGTTCATCTTTATAAACAGTCTCTGCCAAACGTATTGTTAACAATCTAAAGTTTGCAACTAGCTGGTGAAGAATTTACTTTCCATCATATTGAGAAAAAGATAAATGATTATTTAAATTTCCACAAATACAAAATCCAATATTATAAGACATAGTGCCTTTGAACATTGATTTGTCTTGTGCTTTATTTACTTAATATGTTTCCAGTTGCCTCAGTGGAGACGATGCTTGTGTCTCTGGTGCCTGTTTCAGTCCAACCACTGCACAGGATGATCAATACTCCTCAGCAGATCAATGCTGAGTGCTTCAGGAGCAAATTAATATTTTTAAGTACTACTACCAGAGGGTGAGTCTGTATGTGTAAGGTTAAAGCTTAGGCAACAGTGTTTTAAGAAAAATATCAATATTATAACAATGTCAGAGTACTTTATGCTTATGGAGTGATAAAAGTACATTGTTATTGCCAACAAATCTACTTAAATGATCAAAAGTAATATTAATACAAGTAACTTCGCACATCTCTATTTCTGTGTCTCTGTAAATTAAAGAGTTTATGTACAGTGCTCCCTACTGGTCATTACGAGTCCTGCACTCTGAGCTGGCTGAATTCAGAGGCTTGTAGACCCGGAATTATAATAACATTAAAGTAACATTATCTCCATCTACTTGTGAAATAAACAAAATCTTACATGAAGTTTCTAATCATCTATAACAAGAACCCCAAACAAATATTATATCGACACATCCAGCTCTTGTATCCACGCAAAGTAATGAGAAAATGAAGATAAATACTTAATTAGCAAAAGTCTTGGAATAAACCTGATTGGAAATGCATCCAATTTCACAATAAAAGAGGAGGGGATGTAGGAAGTAGGGACAGAAGGATCGGATAATTACTGACTGAACTTACGGCCCCTCTGGCTTCTCTTCACCCAGAACCACTCTGTCATGTTGCCCTAGATCTGTGCCACTGGGCAACACATCGTCCATTAGTGGGGAGATGTATCTGCTCCCTCTTCTTTACCTCCTCCTCCGTCTCTCTCTCTCTCTCTCTCTCTCTCTCTCTCTCTCTCTCTCTCTCTCTCTCTCTCTCTCTCTCTCTCTCTCTCTCTCTCTCCATCCCTTCTGCTCCTCCGCCTAAATGCACCAAATATCCAGCGCTAGTGAGTCCGGCTATTTTCAGCACCAGCAGGAGGAAAAATGTGTGTGTAGACAAACATATCTTATGTACTTTGTTTATTTGTCTTTATACTATTACTATCTACTGTATTTAAAGATAGTCAAAGCGTCTCCTCCCACAATTAGGCCCAAATATCTTGCACTTGAACGCCGCCATCTTGTGCGTGTGGGGCTAGAATCTGCGTAGTGTCATCCGGAGATGGAAAACCCGCCGATGCACGTCCTTGACCAATCGCAAGTCAGTCTCAGCTGTCAATCATGAGGTTTTCACCCTGTTTTTATAGCATCAAATACGTAATTAAAACCAAACTTATAAAAACATAAATACCAGACGGAAACAAAATAATTGTGACTTGTACGTTGTCTTTTTATATTGGCCCTTGTCCCATCCACTAACATGGAGGAGGTGGGGTTTGTACTGCAGCCGGCCACCAGGGGGCATGTAATACGTTTTGGATTCACTTTTGGGAGCTGTCATGTCGTCCATCTTTATGTACAGTCAATGAAATGGCTATGGCGGCTAAATAACAAGGAACATTCATCGTGGGTTTTTGTAACATGACGAGCACGAAGACACTTTGTCAGATTGTGTAGTGAACTGTCCGACTCTCTGGTCAGTGAAACTAACTCTTTGATGTGATTGTCTCAGTTATAGTTTTTTCGTCATGCACCAAAGGGAAAATAGCCGTGGGCGTCATATTTTGCTTTTAAGCAAACGGATGTTGATGAACTTGCAGTGGAAATTAAGAGGAAAGACATTAATGCAGTTAATTACAGTTGTTAGTTTTACTCCTGTGATCAGAAATGTTTTCCTCTTCTCTTCTCATCATGAAAATCAGCGGTAATAAACCAAAGTGTTAAATGGTAACGTCCCGGTGAGGGACCCAGGAGAGTGTTCGGATTGAAGGTTCAACTGTTTAACACTTTTAGTTGTTTCTGGTCATTTTCTCACAGCCAGTTTGAAAAGCTGACATTAGGGTGACACGTCTCCTGCTGTGCTACACTTCGTCATCCTGGTTCAGCTCACACGTCTGACTCAGGCGACTCGCCCGCTGATGTAGCACCCGGTCAGCCTCGGCCCTGAGGATGGACCTTCTTCCGATGCTGATGCTGCTTATTCACACACCGAGTTGTTGAGCTGTGTTTAAAGATAAATGTGTGTGTGTGTGTGTGTGTGTGTCTCAGTCCCTCATTAACGAGTCCTGATCCCGTCGGTGGCGTTCAGAAAACAAACAAACTCGCTTTCACAAAACGTGTGTAAATAATTTTCAGTCGTGCATTTTTACATATTTTGTGTTCCAGTGTGTGTTTATCGCACCAGGATGAGTCAGAGCCGTGGTGTGGATCACTCATGTATTGTTAATCCTTGTTGAAGCAACAGTAAAGCTCCACATCACAAAGGGATAAACTCTGGATCACAAATCATAAGCTGATTGTGAATAAGAAGAATTTGTCGTAGGTTTTGGCCTTTTAATGAGATTTTTTTAGAATTTCATCAGCCTTCAAGTTCAGTTTGAATAAATCAACACAGTGGCTTTGATAGACCTTATCAATGGCAGACACTCGGTACAGCAGGTTAATTGCGGTGCGATCGATTCCATCAATGACGGCTGCATTTCAATGGATTTGTGGGATTTCAGGGACCTGGGAGAGTGTATGATTTCATTAGATTTATCCTCTATTTAACCAGGAAGTCCCCAGAGTTAGACCTGCATGGCCACATTTCAAGTTTACAAAATTATAGAAGTAAAGAATATAAAAAACAAGAATTAAGAGATATAGAGAATGTTTAAAACGGATAAGAGACAACAGGTACATGCGGCACAATGCGGTTCAGGAGTAGCAACTGCAAATCTTTATTTTGAAATCTCCCCAGAGAGATAAAATCCCTGTGAAACTTATCCAATGACCATTTTCTGAAGGTTACTACATTACCAGGGCGAAAAATAGGAGAAAGCTGTTCCACCAAGTTCCAAGCGAATCCTGGATCCCCCGGTAGAGAAGACAATGATGTGAGGAAGTTTGCTGCCTAATATGGTTTTATTAATAAAAGTACAAGATGCCGTCTCATTAGGTTTTAATGGAGGACAGGAAACCAGATCACGAAGTGGACAGTGATATAATGGGACAATGAGATGGAGGATGGTTCAGTTGATCACTTATTGATTCTATTTCCCCCGTCCTTCACTTACGAGACAGACGCTGTGGTATCGTCATGGCAGTAACTCGGTTACAGTGAAAAGCTGCTGTCAAAGCACAGCAGTTAGATCTGACAGCCATCTATCCTCTCACACACACACACACACACACACGCACGCACACACACAAACACACCCACACACTCATACTTCCTTAACACCCAGTCACTGCTGCAACAGAGCCAACTCTGACCATATGCTGCTCTCTGTTTACCACTGTTTATGCTGCAGTAATATCTGGCCAGTGTGTGTGTTTGTCTGTGTGTGTTTGTGCAGATATCTTTGTTGAGCATTTTGGGCCTACAACAAACAGAGCGAGGACATTTTGGGAAAGTGAGGACATTTTAGCCTGGTCCTCACTTTCTGACCCGCTTTGTATGCCTGTTTCAGGGTTAAGACTTGGTTTTAGGGTTAGAATTAGGTTCGAATAGGTTTGGGTAAGGGTTAGGCAGTTAGTTTGGATGGTTAAGGTTAGGCGGCTAAGGGGCTAAGAAATGAATTATGCCAATGAATGACCTCATGTACGGGTGTGTGTGCGTGTGTTTGGATCGAGGAACAGGATGAGAGTCCAGAGAGAATAGAATATTACAGAATAATAGGAAAGAAAAAGAAAAGATGAAAGCATGGCAGGAGAGGAAGGAGTGAGGCATGTCAGGAGATGGAGGAAGAGTGCGAGCGGCCGACTGTTGGACAAACTGCCTTCCAGCTTCGCATTTCTCTGTGACACCCCTGCATTGCAGCACTCCCTGCAGGAGCTCACAGGGTGCAGTCTTTTCCACATCCTCCGTGCTGCCTCACAGGAGACAAATCACTCTGACCAAGTCGTCCCGGCACAACTCGGCAGCGGCGCACGTCGGCACCAGCTGTCGTCTTCGTACGTGTCGGTAATCAGGGGCTTTGCTCTGATCGACGTCCCAGTGCAGCACTGTCCTGACTCATCCTCTGCGTGAAGAGAATGACTATTTGAGCGGAAGGGAACGGTTTAGTCATTCAAATGCACTGGAGTATCCCACAATGCACCGGGTGTGTAAGAGTTACCGCTTTGGTTGATGCTGAAACTGCGTTGTGACCTTGCACTAAACTCCTAAAGCTGCTGAGTCAGGAAGTCAGGTGGGGAATTATCAAACCAGGTCAGGGACATAAACTGATCTACTGAGCACATACAGGAGGATGAAATACCATTACTGAAGCAAACGTATTATCCGGCTGCTATTAAATATTGTTTCCATTGATAATGATACTTTTATCCTCATCTTGTTCATGACCAGTTTGGATCCAGTGTGGAGTTTGCATGTTGTCCCTGTGTCTGTGTGGGTTTTCCTCAGGTACTCCAGCTTCCTTCCACAGTCCAAAGACATACAGACTGGGGTTGGGATCATTGTAGACTCTAAATTGAGTTTAGGTGTGAATGGTTGTTTGTCTCTATATGTTGGTCCTGTGCTACACTGGCCATCGGTCCAGGGTGTATCTGTCCCACCTCTCGCCCAAAGGCCAGCGGAGATTGGCTCCAGCCCCGTCCCTCAGAGGAAAAGCGGTATGGATAATGTATGTGTGGATGGATATTGACGTCATCACCGAGCTAAATTGCGAACTCATCAGCAAATGGGAGCTTATTCACTCATTCAATAGTTCCCAAGCAACATCGTTCAGTCACAGTTTACCACCAGGTCAATGAAACTCCTACTTACTGTTTTTTTAGCTCACTATCAACTCCTGCGGTGAATATCTGGCTCTGGGTCTGTTTGGCATCTGGTTGTGATCAGGTCGTGCACAGTGGCTTTTCAGAGATTTCTCATCGACAACAGCTCATTTCTTTGGATGATAAATGGCAGCAATGAGTGAACAAAAACAAGTTAACGTGCGGGCAGAGAGTTAAATACTGTATTTTTCGCCGATTTTCCATGTTAAAGAAATATAAATTATAGCAGATTTAGAAAGAAAAAAAATAGTTGTTTTTAAGATACTAAGGTTTCACAGACACAGCCCAGTTTTATGAATCTTTATATTGTTAAGGTGTGACACCCTAGTGTAAAAAATCGCATCATTGCACCAGGTAATAACACAGATCAGTAGAATATTAAAATCTACTACACTGATGTGAAGGTTCTATGAAGAAAAGCAACTGACAGTTATTTCATTGGAACATTAAACATTTCAGGGTTTTTACACATTTGGTGACAGTTTATTTCCTGATTAAATATTGTATTTTTTTCTATTTGGTGAGGGTTCAGATTAATTAAAGTAATTACTTTAGATTAATTGAACTGAAACCTCCGAATTTAGATTATATTCATATTAGATTAAGATTTATTTTGGACCAAAAAACAAATATTCATTGTAAACCAGTAATTATGCAGCCTTGGTAAAACTTCATTTCACTTAGAATGACGTGGTTATTCGTCTCATATCTGATACGTATTGGATTTCTGTTGCCATTGACGAATGGGCTGCTCGGTTTGGCCGTCTGCCATCTACATTTTATCCATTTTCCCTGTTTGCAATTTATTTCACAATCCACCTTTGAGGGAATTAAGTTATTGCTGTTGCCAAGTAGATTTCTCTGACAATGCAGATTTAAAGTGAGTGCTGCTGTATACATTAGAATTAAATACCACTTTGTAATTACCGACTGTGAGTTTCCATTGAGGCAGCACAATGAATGGTGCAGCTCTGCCCGAGTTACAACCACTTCATCTCGTATTGTGTTATACTGTCTCTCTCTGTTAAATAATGTAAAACCAATTAAAATAAAAATGAGACGGGAAAGTAAAATTCTGCAAATTCATCGGGGAAATGGAGTTTCTTTTTAAAGCTGCTGTCAGACTTGCCCTGAACTCCGTGGATCCTCCGTGTTGTGTGAACATGTGTGAACGCAAAAAAGGCAGAGTGAGAGGCTCCGGGTTCATCTGCAGACTTTCTCTCCGCCCGGCTTACTGTAATAGGTTCGTAGAAAATCAGGAGAAATCTACGAGAGCACACAGGGGATCCCGGCTGGATTCACAGCGAGTGGGGGGGGGGGCGTTGATGCACAAAATGTTCTAACATGCACAAGATGTTTGCAGAGTTTGTTGTGATAAGAGCTGAGTGTCGGGGAGCTATAGAATGAATACGTCACTTCCTGCCTCCGCCTGCTGCACCCGGCGGCTCCACCTCTCGCCTGAATAACGCGGAGGATTTGTTGCTGTTGATAGATTTTGTAGTCGTTGGACAAACCAGGCTTTTGTTTCCCCCCTGTCAGAAATCTGTATATTAAGCAATGGTGACTGTTTTCAGCCTCATTTTCCAAAAAGTATAGACTGGATATGAGGATGGACGAAATGACAACTCCCAAAAGTGAAGCCAAATCATCTTGATGACCCCCTGGTGGCTGGCTGCAGTATAGGTCATAAACCCCGCCCCCTCCATGTTGGCAGACGTAACTTGGACCAAATTAAAAAAGTCAAAGTACATGTTTTACTTTTTTCCGTAGATGGTTTCTCCCTTTTTAGCTGTTTGTGTTTCTGATAAATGTCGGCAACCATACCACGGATATTTTTGCTTAATTTTTGTTCAAAGGGAGGAAGTGGAGATCTGTCATAAATCTGTGATACAAACAAACATAAGAGTTGCATCAATTTTCACCTCTGACTCACTATTTCATAAAATGTCAAACTGTTTTAAATTAAGTTTTCAATTCACTTTTACTGATATAAAAAATCCTAATTCCATCTCACCTTCATCTTTAACTTCAGGTATCTCTCTCCTGGGGCCATAAATTCTCCTCACCTCGCTACCGCAGCTCTTCCACACGACATCCTTTTCATTTTTATATGTTGTCTCCTCACTCCCACTTGTGCAATTTCGTTTTCATATATAGATGGCAAGGTCATTTACAGTCTGTCTGTCAGAAACGAGAATGTGATGAAAGGAAAAACCACTAAAGAGGAAAAATAAAGAGAAGCAGGTGAAAAGATCCAGTTCAATTAAAGCAGAAGACCTTGGTGATTATGTCTGTCGAATGCATGAGTCACTTTCACTGTTGGAAAATTCGTTTCAATGCATGAAGCCAGGTTTGGTGAAATTATTCAGTACAAATATCTCTGGGTAAATATCTCTGGGAAAGAGAGAGAGAGAGAGAGAGAGAGAGAGAGAGAGAAGAGAGAGAGAGAGAGAGAGAGAGAGAGAGAGGAGAGAGAGAGAGAGGAGAGAGAGAGAGAGAGAGGAAGAGGAGAGAGAGAGAGAGGAGGAGGAGAGAGAGAGAGAGAAGAGAGAGAGAGAGAGAGAGAGAAGGATGCTGCTCTGTGATGCAGCAGTTTTGTATGAGATTCCTGCCCCCCTCTGGCCGGAGCAGCTCATTGCAGGGTAAAGTGCAGGGAGAGGAGCCACCTCTCACAGCGGCTCCTGACAGCTGCTGGATGAAAATGAGCACACAGAAAGGTATTTCCCCAAGGAGAGTGCAGAGGAAAGGAGGGTTTCAGGAGAAGACCGGGGGGGAGAGAGTGAACGCTGGGATTGAAAACCGGTTTAAATATGTACACAAGCATCTACCTGAGGGGCATTTTAACGCATTTGCAGATTTTAGAGCAGTGTGTCATGCAGAGGTAAAGCAAGGCCGAGCTGCAAGGACTTCCATTCTAATACCCGGAGTTTCATTTGAAAGCCTTCACACACACACACACACACTGTGTTTGCATTGATTCTTTGTCCACACATCAGTTGTTTCCATGATGTAATGGTTTTAAGCTCAATGTTGTGGGGTCGCATTTGTTGCTTTGCAATCTGCTCAATTCCAATCATGCTTGACGAGCCTCCTGGGAGATCGGTGAATGGCAGACAAGTTGACCTAATCATCCTCGGGTTCACTTGTTCGTTTTTTGAAAAGGCTTTAACCAGCGAGGATCCCTCCGGAGCGTTACACCGCACTTCTGAGATCAATTGTTGCGATCCAATTAATTGCGCGAGCTCGGCGTGATGGCATCTGTGGAGCCAGCACACCCTGAGGAGTTCCTCAGCTGTCCTACAATATCTCTCCTACCTAATGCATCCCCCCCCCCACCCGCACAAACACTACCCCGATCCCGAGGATTGTGCATATTGATCTTTTACAACTGCCCTCCGATGCTCGACCAAAGAGTGGCATGCTGCAATCAGTTGTGTGAGCAGCATCATAAATGAGGTTTTGGGGGTGGGGTGTGTGTGTGTGTGTGTGTGTGTGTGTGTGTGTGTGTGGGGAGAAATGGGTTGAGAGGCTGCACGCATTACATTGAGGGAGAGACAGAGGGGGAGTAGGGAGGTGTGTGACGGGGGAGGGAGGGTGGGTGGGGGGGAGATGGTGTGCGTTGGAGGAGGAGGCGGAGGAGGAGGAGGGGTGTAGTGCTGCAGTGGAGAGAAGTGAGAGGAGACTGCAGTCTCTGTTTATGGGAGAGATCAGACTATGTTGCCACAGCTCTGAGGAGCCGGAGCCCGAGCAGTGACTGATATTGGATGGGCCGCCTGGTGAAGGGGAACACCTCATCTGACTGGTGAGCTTCTGGTTTTTGGGGGGATATTTTTAACATTTGATATTTGACATGTATCGGATTCAAAGCCGCCCAGCAGGTGTAGAACATGGCTGTGAGGGATGATCGGCTCTGCACGTCCAAAACTAAGTCAGTGATGATAAACTGTAGCACTGCGACCGCACAGCTCTGTATCTGAACATCATGTCTGAGCCTCTTTCTTGATGCTACAGGGATGAGCTGCAGAAATCAAAGACAGATAGGGACAGAGCGCTAATGGCACAGAGCTAAACACTCCGGCTTCAGTGTCTTTGCATTCAGCCTCTGTCCTCGTCACAGGGAGAACATGCTGAGCCATGGAAGTTAGGGACTTGAGTTATGTCTCTCTGTGTTTCTCACGGCTGCTGACATGTTTCATCAGTGCTGATTGTAGTTGATGATTCTCTGTGACGATACAGACACGACACAACGTCACATTTCTAGGAGGGACCCCTGCTGCAGCTCAAACTTTAATCATAATCATCACACATCACAGCAGGGCGGCGTTCACATCGTGAGCGTGTACCCAGCGCTCAGGCAATGACTTGACACTGGCCTTGAGCCAATTGGTTATTTGATTGGCTGGTCACCTCGGCTATAGGCAGGTTTATGCGGGCAGTTCTGTGTAGCTGATAGACACTATCAAGATTGCTTAGCAACAAAGATGTGCTGGCCCGCTGCACACAGGCCTCTACTGTACCGAGAGTGAACAGCAGGCGTCTGACCACAAAATCCAACCTGTTAGAATGAGAGAATCACTGAAATACACATGTTTGAATCAAATATTTATTGATCTGTGGCCTGTGAGTCGATGGAGATGATGTTACATTAAGACTGTTTGGCCACAAAGTCAGAACGCTGCCGGCTCACTGTCATGTTATGATACAGACATCCTCACACACACACACACACACACACACTGTGAGCGTATAAGTACACATGTTTTCTCTATTGCTAAAGATTCACTGTGTATTATTTTAATTTGAAACGTAAACTTTTGTGTTTGGATCTGGGAATTATTTATTGTCCTTGTTTGTACATCTATCTTAGTGAGGACACTCATCGACATAATGCGTTCCCTAGCCCCCCACCCTAACCTTAACCATCACAACTAAATGCCCAACCCTTACGTAAATCTTATTCTAACCTTAAAACCAAGTCTTAACTCTCAAACAGCCCATTGAAAGTGGTTCACAAAGTGAGGACCAAAATGTCCCCACTTTTCCAAAATGTCCTCTTGTAGGCTGTGGGCACAACATGGTCCTCACATAGATATCTGTACAAGGACACACACTTACACAACCTTGTCTTAGTGAGGACACTCATAATACATTCCCTTATCCCTTATCCCTTATCTTAATCTTAACCATGACTACTAAATGCCAAACCCTAACCCCAACCCTAACCTTAACCTAATTGTAACCCTAAAACCAAATCTTGACCCTCAAACAAGCCTTTGAAATTGTGAGGACCAACATAAATGTCCTCACAATGTCAAAATGTCCTCACAATGATGGTATTGAATCAAAGTCAATACCATCATAAGTCATAACTATAGATAGACATGTGCGCACACACCCACACAATGGGGGAGCATGACAGCATCACAATGACTAGAAGTTCCCAGAAAGGCATCACACTGCAATAAAAAATATTCTTGCTCATGGACTTTAAACAGATGAACTGTGCTTTAAATATCCCCATTACTGTCTATTTTCAGTAATTGAATAACTGAGCATTCGAAGAAATATAATTCTCTCTCTGTGCACCAAAATATAACGATTCCAATTTAATCCAAAGTAAATTGATTTAAAGTTGTCAAGAGCTTCCAGTTATCAGCAGCGTATGATTTTTTTTTAATGTTTTGAGGGTTCAGAAAAAAGAGAAGCAGGTCTTATTTGGACCAGTGTAATGACACCTTGGCGCTCGGCAGTAAATGCTAATAGTGTGATGGTGTCACTCGTCTTAATGCAAAGAGCAGACAGAGAATAAATTGTAATGCTCACTCGAGGCTGAGAGGTAAATTGATTTTGTCGGCTGTTTGTGGTGGATTAAATTTCCGGAGGCAAAAAATAAAAATAAATACAGAGCGTTGTGAGGAAACACTTGTTGTATTAGTCTCTGATTTGTGGTGAGAAGGATTCACGCTGCAGCTTTAATTGCTGCATGGATTTGAGTATTTCTATTATCGATTGACCTGCCATTCGTTTTCTCCACTAATGACTTAACCGTCTGGGCTATATAACGATAACATTTTACAGAGGTACATGAGCATTCCCAGTTTCCTATCAAACACACGGTAAAAACTTCAACTTGCTTACAACTGCTAAGATGGCAAAAACCACATAACAGACAAAAATGATTATTTAAAAAATAATAACATGTTCAGTCAGTCAACGGACACATTTTTCAGCTTCAGGTAGTCAAATATTTTTTGGTAAAAAGATTGAATTCTTTTCCCAACAGCTATTAAATATGTCTTGTATGTCCAAGTTACCCACAAGGGAGAACATGTTAACTCTTTTTTAATTTAATGGCGCTTAGCTATAGCTAGGCGCCATTAAATTTAGCTTTACGACCAAAAGTATCATCTGCCCACCAGAACCTCTGTAGCTCAATAATAAACATGTTAAATACGTTGTGCATTTTATTATCCTTTGGACAGGCTACCTAACTAGCTAGCTAGCTAAGCTAACAGCTAACTGTCTGCAAGAGAGGGGATTAGCATATTTCCCAAGATGTCAAACTTTACCTTTAACATTTGAATTACAATCAGCCTCTTTCAAGGGGAACATCCTTAACTCTCTCCAGGTCTCCACCGGTAAATCATCACATCATCTGCATAGTGGATGTGTTTAGTCTCGTGGGCTTTTATGTCTCGTAAGATTTTCTCAGTTGTGTTGATGTGTGTTCATTCACATGACTCATGACTTTGCTTGTGGCTGATTGTGACGGCTGAATGATTTAAAATCCACTCCTGTGTCTCACGGTAGCTTCTTTGCTGCTGTTGATCTCAACATCGCTCAAGAAAATGGGATCATTCTTATCCATTAGTGTCTTAGTGGAGGAGCTATGATGTATTAAGACTGAACGTGAAGAGCTGAGACAACAATTTCAACACAATAACCATTTAGTATCTGTTCTGGAGCTTCACACGATCTTCATTGTTAGTCTGAGTTTGCAGAGTTGTGGGTATTCAGATTTCCTTTTTTCTCAGCGAGGTTTTTTCATCCATAGAGGTTAAAAAGCTGCAGGTTCACATGAAAAGCATTCATGTTGGACTGGAACTGGAGTTTACATCTTTCCTTTCCTTATATCAGTTGATAAATTAGTGATTTAGTTTAAAATATAAGAAAAACTGCTGAAAAGTAAGAAGGATCTTAAAGTATCGAATTGCATCTAATCTTATCTAATGTAATGTAATTGTATTGTGTCGTTTCAGAATGTATCGTAACATATTGCAATGTATCGTTTTGTATTGCATCATATCGTATCTGCTCGAATTGTAGCGAATTGTATTGTAATTGACTCAAAATCTACAGATGTATTAAAATTATAATGATACAAATCAGAAAACATCAAACAAATCAGAATAATGGTCCAGTTTTCTTTGCGTCCACAAATATTTAGTCTTCCAAATGAATAATTGTTTCTGTGCTACACCATCCTGGTCTAGAATTAATTCAGTCTTCTAGATTCTAGCAAAATTCAGTAAATTTCTGTAACAATAATCTTCCGCTAAGACTTCATTCCAGTCTTCACCTTTGTTCTTATAAACTAAACCAAATCAAACTGTTGTTGAGATTGTGTGCTGACTTTCATTCTCCCTCCCTGTCTGTCTGATCTCTGTGTGTCTCAGGGACGCTGCACCTAGTCTTTGACAATGAAGTTTAACTTGTTCAGGCCACAGGCCGTGGCGGCCGCGGAGCCCACCGGTGCCACCGGTGCCACCACCACCATGACCATGGCGCCCAGCCCGGCGGTTATCTCCACCACCGCCCTGGACATGTCTGGCTCCAACAACACAGAGATCAGCAAGAATGACATGTTTGAGGAAATCAAGAGTAAATTCTTGAATGAAATTGATAAAATCCCATGTAAGCAATCTCGCCTTGACTTCACAATTCCTTCTCAGATGCAAAAGTTACAGTTTTTTTTGGAAGCGAAAAACACCATAGCTACCATTCAATTTAAACTGTCCCTCTGTTGTTCTGACACCGGCAGTGCCTCCGTGGGCCCTGATTGCCATCGCTGTGGTGGCCGCGTTGCTCATCCTCACCTGCTGCTTCTGCATAATCAAAAAATGCTGCTGCAAGAAGAAGAAGAACAAGAAAGGGAAGAAGGGCAAGGACGGCTTCAACATGAAGAACATGCAGGATGGCGAGGTATGTCGCCTCGTGCTGAAATGTCATCGTAACGGGAAGATGATTGGATGATGTTTTACCTCTTCTCTTCCACTGTGCTACATTCAATTATCTACTCAAATGTTTATCATCATTTATGACACTTATTGATGAGTTTTTTTATATTCATTAACCAAATTTGATCTTTCACCAGCAGCTCTTTTAGGCCAGGCTGTAGAGGACACAAGGAGAGCTCCCTTCCCCTACTTTCATTCGATGTTGTTGTGGTCGTTTAATTGTGTGATGTATTCCATTGTGGCCCGTGGTGAAAAATGACACGCTTTGTTACCAGGTGGCAAAGAATAATGAGAACCGTGAGGGGGGAAGTTTCATTTGACCAGTCGCCGAGCACAAAATGCTGCATTTCACAGCGGATGAAAGCACGAGACCTGCAGGACGACATTTTTTTAAATCAAAGTGCCGAAAATGTTGGGAAATGAAGAAACGATAGTGAATCCGATGATTAATTTATGGTCAAAGCGGCTGACATCACCACAGATTGCCTCGTGCTCCGGTGACAGTTAATTAAGACAATCAACAACTTGTGTCCCGAGGTTAAAACAAGTAAAAAAAATAAGACTCGGGTGTCATTTCTCATCATAGCTGTGTTGGTGGTGTTGTTGACTGCCTCTCTTTTTGTAGTGTGTTTGGTGTCTTGTGAGTTGAATCTCTTCCTTTCTCTGCTCTCCTCCTTTCTTTTTTCCGCTTTGTGTCTGTCTTGTGTGTGCCTCGTGTTTCTTGACTGTGGTGGACTCCCGCTCTACGGTAGGTGGATAGCTCACGTTGACGCTCTCTGGCCCCTCCCCCGGGGACGGAGGCGGGTTTCATGGAATGAAAGTCGTAGCTTCCTTTGCATTTTGTCATTTTATTTTGAGACTGATTTTCACTTTTTTTTGAATTGAGACAGCTTGAGAATGTAACAATGGAAAGCTATGATGTGCTCCATAAACCCCAAAGAGGAGAGTCTAACACATTGTTCCTGGGACAATGTAACTGTAACTCACGCCAATATGGAAAGTATTGGACTAAGAGATGATATGCAAGACACTTTTAACACTATTAATCTGTGCATGTGATAAAGGGCATGGTTGGTTGTTTGGGAGACATGGAAACGATGATAAAACTGCATGAAGAGCCCAAAAAAACGTTTATTGTAAAACTCAAGGAGGAGGAGGCAGAACGTGGAGACACTGGATGGCCTGAATAAAAAAGAGGAAAAACCCTTAAATGTCAAGGTCGCCTCGGCAGTGGCGCTTTTACTTAACTGCAGGAATAAGAGCGAAACAACAATAAGACTCTACATTATTCAAATAGCTGTCTGTGCCCTTTGATCCTGATGGGACATTTATTGTAATGATGTTGAGCTGAGAAGACATTTCTTGAGTGCCTCAAACATTTAGAGGTGAAACAGGCATGCAGATTAAAAAAGTTCAGGATTATATTCCTGAACTATGAAAATAGCGAAGGTAGGTTTAATAAAACAGCAAATTTCAATCCAGCTAAAAGTTTGAAAAGGATAAGGTTACTCCAAAGTCATCTCCTTTCACGGAATAATATATTTACCATTTAATATGCATTGGCATTTGCTGTTGTGAGCTAGTTCCTTAGGGGTTTTCAGCCAAACATTCATTGGCCTTGTTCATTTGAAGTTAAAGCCCTTGAAAATTTGCCGTTTGAAAAACAAGCGAGCGATGCTAATATTCGATATCACGGAAAAAACCCTCCTAGTGGAACTAGCATGCGATGCCTCCACTGCCTCTGGCTGTCACCGAACTGCACAAGCATGTCAAAGGAAATGCCCAGTGATCCCAAAAATGCTGAAGACAGAGGTGTGCACAATTATCCCCAAGTATAAACATGTATATATGTGTTACCAGTAGCGATTTCTCCCCTTGTAAATGTTATTATCATCAGGTGCTGTGCAGGTAAGCAGTGACCAAAACATGTATCTCCCATGTAAAACTAAAAACTCCTGGACATGTCTGTGGCATGCTGGCTGCTATAGGAAGCCCTGTATTGACCCCTAAGTCCCTGACCTTTAACATTGGGTCTTGTTTTGCTACCTTCAAACCACAGATACACCAGGACGATGACGATGACGAGGGAGAGACCGGATTGACGGAGGAGGAGAAAGAGGAAGAGGAGAAAGAAGCTGAGAAACTGGGGAAGCTGCAGTACTCTATAGATTATGACTTTGAGAACGCAAAGGTCTGTGGTTGTCACATGTAAACGCTTTCAAAGAAATATAGACATTGAAAGAGACGTAGTTGGTTGTTTCTTAAGTTTAAAATTAGGTATAACTACATATGTTATAGTATTGCATATATGTTATCGTATAGATTGTATTACATTTTTTTAAGTTCCATCTGCCTGAGATTCTCCTACAATTTCAGCAATAGTTTGACACTCTGAGAAATACACCGATTTGTTTTCTTGCCAGGAGTTAAATTAAAAGATTGCTGTCTATCATGTCTGTTGGATAAAATACCATGTGAGGGTAACCAGCAGTTAGCTTAGCTTAGCATAAAGACTGGCCTGTAGATTGTCAGTAAAAATGGATGACACAACAGAGCCTCTGTTTTAGCAATCCCAGCGTGGAGCTGCGGTATTGAAGTACAGCGATACGTGTGCTCGACCAATCACAGTTCAGTCTCAGCTGTCAATCATGACTTTTAACAAATAACTTTACCAAATTTACCGGAAAAGTTTGCGCATCAACATGCACCAGTGTGATAAGGACTAGCTAAAATGACAGAAACCATCTTTGAGAAAATTGTATTTAGCGTACACCATGACTTTTTAGTCCTTGTCCCATCCCCCAACATGGGGGAGGCGGGGGTCCACGACCTGTACTGCAGCCAACCACTAGGGGCCGATCAAGATGCTACAGTGTATGGTAAATCTGCGTATGAGCTATATCAGGCCAACTATAACTTTAGAAGGTGAACAGATCGTGTTTTCTTCGGACAGAGGTCAGGCTCTGTGTTTCCCCCTGTTTCCAGTCTGTATGCTAAGCTAAGCTAGCCGGCTGCTGGCTCTCGCTTTATATTGACCAGACAGACATTAGAGAAGTATTGATCCTGCCGTCTAACTCACAGCAAAAAAAAAATGCCAATCGGTGTGTTTCCCAAAATGTCGCCCTATTCCTGTAAGAGCTGATCCTGGCAACAGCTGCTTTGTAAAACCTCAGCAGAGCAAGTCAACGATCCTTTTCACAGAGAGACTGAATTATACTAAGAGGATTAGATATGCAATAAATCCAGGTACAGAAAAACAGAAAATACAACTGTAATGGTCTCAGCAGCATTAAGGCACAGAGGTAGAATATGACATTAGGAAATGAATAAATTCCTAAAAGGATTTTTTTTATTTGTCTGGTAAAATGTACGCCTTTGACGCTTCCCTACTCCACGTCCCGCTCTCTCCTCCGCATGCAGGTCACGGTCGGCATCCTCCAAGCAGCGGACCTCTTGTCCATGGACTCGGGAGGAACTCGGATCCTTACGTCCGAGTCCTGCTCTTCCCCGACAAGAAGAAGAAGTATGACACCAAAGTGCACAAGAAGACGCTGAACCCCGTCTTCAATGAGACGTTTGTATTCAAGGCGAGTTTCTCACGACACATTCAAACTACAAGACTCAGGGAGAAACATGGATGAAACATTTATGTGATTGCGAGCAGATATCTTAACCCCCTGACTCCTTGTCAGTGTAATAGCTGTGACACTGTGTCTTGTCAGCTTTATGTGGATGTGAGTACGTTCTCAGTGGCCTGTGCAGCCGACACGCTGCTCTCTCCTGTCCTGGCTAATAAGGTCCGCAGAGACCTTACTTGAGGCTCTGAGCCGCGCTGGAAGCTCTGCCTGTCTGCAGAAAGACAAATCCTCTCCCTCCTCTCAGGCACAGACACGTTCACAGTCACGGTTATTGTTTCACTGGGAGATTTATTTCCCTCAGCTTTATTTGAGAGAGTTTCAGTCAGCTGGAGCATGCCATCTTTTCTAATATCTTTAATATCTTTTTAAGATGATTGAATCTGAGCTAATATCATGTGATTTGATTTGTATTGTAAGAAATACTACTTGACTCTAAAATGCAGTGGGTTATAAACACCACAAACATATATTAATATCATGGTCAATTAACTTTCTGGTTTTTACCCATTTAAAAAAAAGAAAACTGGACCAACCAGAGCAAATCATGGCAACATGTGGTAAATATATAAAATGCATTTGAAATATTTTAAATTAACTTTATGAAACAAATATTTTGTAATTAACATTTTCCATGTACTCTTTCTACTGATTATATTTGAAAAATAGAATTCCCTGTTACACACAATACAGTTCTAACTAGGTAACTTTATATACTACCCATGGGTAAAACCCCACCTAAGACAAAGTGTAACTGTTCCACACAGTTAAAATCGACTTTACTTTTAGCAAGTTTCTCAACAGTAAAATAAATACACGAACTCTAGGTTTAAAAACCTGTTTTAATAACCTGCTGGCACTGAGTAAAGTTAACTTCATGCTATATTTACCCAAGCCAGGTGACTTTTAGCCTTTAGTCAAACTGTATAATCACTAATTGAGAAAATAAGGCATCAAGGTCTAAAACAGTCTGTACATTTTCCTTTCTGGATCAGGTGCCCTACGAGGATCTCGGTGGGAAGACACTGACGATGTCTGTTTTCGACTACGACCGATTCTCCAAACATGACGTCATTGGGGAGGTGAAGATTCCCATGAACACCATCGACCTCGGACGGCCGATCGAGGAGTGGAAGGATCTGGAGAGCGCCGACCAGGAGGAGGTGCTGACTGAAATGAGCGTTGATGTTCTTCCTGCTTTTCTCTGTTTGGATTTAGTCTTTTCATGGGATTGTTGCCAAGAAAAATATATGGAGCAAAACCATCTTTAATAGTTTTTGGGATAATTTACTTTCATTTCTCCCAATATCTCCGTTAACTTCATCACACTCATCGAAGTGAATGCTGGGATTTTCAGAACTATCTTACTAGTGCAATTTAAAGATTTTACTTGAAACATGTACTTGTCATGTCTGTCTCTTCTCTCGGCTCAGCCTGAGAAACTCGGAGACATCTGCATCTCCCTTCGTTACGTCCCCACCGCTGGAAAACTCACCGTCTGCATCCTGGAGGCAAAGAATCTGAAGAAGATGGACGCCTGCGGATTATCTGGTAGAGAAATGTCACATTCACTGCGGATGCTGTGAACAGAATTTACATGATGCTAGTGAGAGGAGTTTATTATCCAGTTTGTGTTTATCTAAAACAGTAGTGTTGAGCAAAATATTGACAAACACAAAACAAACAAGAAAAATCCAGCTTTGCACACTTAGATACAAATCAAGCGTCAAGTGAAACACGGCTTTCCTTTGTCACGGTCACGATCGTAATCTCCTCTGTCCAAACATACAGAAAATTTAATTAATACAAAAAGCAATCATGCTAAACATGTGTTACTGTGAATTTTAACATGAGTGAACGATAAACTGATCTGCAGAAGACCTGAAATTGCAGATGAAATATATCCCTTCAACATTTTAAGCTAAATGAGTGTAATAGGGTCTGGGATTTGAAATTTCTTCTTCTACCAAGATCTCGGGGATTATTTGGTTTCTTAGGGCCTACGACTTGTTCACGATCAATATTACAAAAGGCAGAGCGATGCATATTTTTTAACATTTATAAACTCCTTAGAACCTTAAAACAATACGCAGCCATGAGCTCAGCTGCCAAACACTGAAAAGATATTAAAATAAACTCAATAATCTCAATAAGAATTGATTCCCAGAAAGCAGGAGGAGGTTTTTCGGCGATAGCAGAGTGTTTCAGGTATCATAATAAAGAAGGTCAAGTTGAAGAGAGAACTACTTATGACGGCTCGGATTCAGCAGAAGATTCCCTGTTTCCACGGTGCGGTGACACCTCCACAAACAAAATGACCTTCATGGAGGAAAAACCTTTTACTGCAACCTCTCCACAAAATTCATCGCGGAGGTTTTAATGTCTTAACAAGCCTGATCGATTTTAGAAATAAGGCCAACAGACTGATTCAGTTAAAATTGAACTGTTCAGCCTCAATGAGCAAAGAAAAGTGAGTAAAAAAAAAGGTGTAGAATTACAATTGCTGATGTGGATCGATCGAGCTTTGGGTTTCTGTTCCAGCCGGTGGCCACGAGCACATTTCACTGTTAGAGTTTGTCTTGTACAGCAGGATAATGATCTGAGACACTGATCCACGACGGACGACCTCCAGAGACACGAGCTGAAGGTTTTTGCTTTGGCCCTCACAGCCCTTCAAACTTAACTTCATGGAGAATCTGTAGACACCACGACGGCCCGAGAATCTTACAGAATTTGAGGCTTTTTACAAGAAAGAATGAAAAGAATATCCCTCAAACAAGAATCAGGACTCTTCGTTGATAGCTTTAACTTAAACTTTGAACTTCAAATGATTGAATACTTGAAATATGTAAGAAATGTGTGATCTTTGTGTAACTTTATCCCTTTTAGAAGTCAGGTCATCTTTTACTCTGAACCCGCACCAATTTTGCCCTGGGAACCCCAGACACTCTCTTGCCGCCTTGCGTATCATTTTCCGTCTAATTATTCCAGAAGTCTGTCCGTCTGTATGTGGAACCATCCATCCTTGTTGTCTTCACACTGCACTGTATGTGTTAAAAGCCCAAGAAAGTGCAGTGTCGATTATGGTGCAATTTGGAAATGCAATACGTAAAATCCTGATAAAATTATGATAAACAGGCGTTTACGTACAACAGGCGGCTGGGACTCATCAACGTAAGTGACGTTGTTGATTTTAGAACGGGCACTGCACTAGTAAGTAATACAATCAAAGAACATGTGAAAATCTTGCCTTGATGGGTCTCTGTTGTTGATCATTGCGTTGCCCTTTGCAGATCCTTATGTGAAGATCCAGCTGCTGCAGGGGGGTAAGCGTCTGAAGAAGAAGAAGACCACGGTGAAGAAGAACACCTTGAACCCATATTACAATGAATCCTTCAGCTTTGAAATCCCTCTAGAACAGATGCAGGTACAGTACAAGTCAAATCTCATCTTTTGGACAGAACACAGCCGATCTGTGTCTCTCTCCTTCAGAAATATCTTTACAATCAATCCGCGCTCATATGTTAATAATGTGACGACTCAGTAACAGAGAAATCACAGAGTCTCTCTCATGTCCCCACTCAGAAAATCTTGGTGGCGGTCACGGTGTTTGATTATGACAAGATCGGCAAGAACGACGCCATCGGGAAGATCTTCGTGGGCAGCAAGGCGACCAGCTTGGGCCTGAAGCACTGGTCCGACATGCTGACCAACCCCCGCCGTCCCATCGCCCAGTGGCATCCATTGCAACCCGAGGAGGACATTGACGGTCAGCTGGCATCTCTGGCGGCCAAGAAGTAACGTGCTCCACCGACCAGCTCATGCACTAACTCAGAAATCCAACCCCCCTCCCCCCCCCGCCCCTATTTTGCATGAAACCCATGACTTTAACACACGGTCATGAAAACTGCTCAGCAAAAAAGAGGACCCCCCCCCCCCCCCCCCCCCTCCCCCCCCGCTCATTTATGGTTAAGTCGGAAAAATAAAACAGTTTTTAAAAATGAATCATCATCACATCTCACACATTTAGCTGTTACGGGGGTGACCGGCTCCTGAACGATCGAGGAAACATAGAAACTGATTCGTAGGGTGCTGTTCACTGATCGAAAAGTCTCGGTGGAGACAATACTGGAAATAAAGCTTTAGTTTAGTTGAGCATGCTTTACTTACCCCCCCCCCCCCCCCCCCGCCCTCCCCCTCCACTGCTCTGCATACACCACACCCAGTATTGTATCCTGCTAATAAGTGTGCTATAACTTGCAATAGAGAGTACTGTAGTATTGGGCTATTTTCCCGCACAGAGTGTGTTTAAGTATGCAGAAAAAAAGAGTTAATCGAGAACGGATGAGGTCATCGAATGCATTGACTGTGAATTCGATACACACGGTAGAGAAGTGCGCCGTGTGGCACCGGGGGACGCCGCAGCTATCGGATCTCTGTCGCTTGTTCCGTGCGTCGCCACTGGAGGCATCGTCTATGCAGTTAGCTTCGACACACGTCTCTGTGTCTTCAGACAGATGTAATGTAGGACAGGAGTACATGGGTGCCTTTCCCTGACATGTGACGCTTTGAGAAAGGCGGCGTTTAGTGGAGAAGGTGGGGGGTGGGGGGGGGGGGGGGACTTTTATTGTTCAAAAGTCGTCAGGGACACTGTGAATGTGCCATCGGGAAATGTGTCTTGAGCTGCGTCGACCACTTGGATGTAAAAAACACCGCACTTACCCGCAGGGAAGGTCAGGACACTGTGGGAGGATTACCAATGACGTTCGAAACAGTTGTGACTCTGCTTCTGCATTCTGCCGACGCTTCTGAAACACACCCATCGCTTTTTTTATTTTCACATCCATGCGCGCTCTGTGACGGATGTCGTAGTTTACACACAAACGCAAAATAATCGGTGATGAAACAAAGTGAGCATTTTCCAGATGTTTTTGTAGCGACCTGAGTGTGAAACGTAAAGATGTGACTGCACTTTTTAAGAGAACGGGAATTCAACCACAAAGCGAATGTCAACGCGGCTCAAAGTGCTGCATCGAAAAACACATTAAACAATAAACATGTCCAGGAGCATTTGCTTGAACCAAATAGAGCCGCAAGAATCGCGCATGTGTCTCACACACCTCACAGTCGGGGTTTAAATCCCATTGATCAGACACAGGCTTTGTAAACCTGGAGCCAAAGTGCTACACTCACTTCATCATAGATTTACTGTGTTAGTGTGATGTGCAGATGCATGGAGGCAAAAAGGCTTTAGAGCAACTGAACACCGGGTTTGAATAGAAAGAGAAAATACAAATCTCACTACCGCATTACAAATGAAATTGATGTTCTTTGGAGCCATCTGTTAAACTTATGTGGAAAATTTCCACTTGACAATTTCAATTGCACATTTCAGAGAAGTTGATTTTAAGTATTTAGTTTTTTTTTTGTTTCACGGAACCAAACAGAAAACTTCAGCTGTTCATTATGAAAGAGAACCTCCCAAAGCAAAACAACTACTGTATATTCAAGTTGATTAAATTGTCTCTTCTGGATAAAAACATAATGCTAATTTCGTTTAGAAACCAAAAGCACTACAAATACCACCCTGCAGTTGGATGCCTCCACTAACCAGTGCAGTCATATGATGTCACTGTGACCTTTGACCTTTGACCCACTGAAATCCAAGGATTTTATCTTTGAGTCCAAGTGACAACTCATCAAGATGTGAAGAAATCCCTAAAGGCAGACTGGAGACATCGGTTCAAGGAGCCAAAACATATTTGTGAGGGTAACCCACAGTGACCTTGACCTTTGACCTCTGTCTACCAAAATTGATGATCGTTGAGTCCCAGTGAATGTTTGCACCAAATTTAAAGAAATTCCCTCAAGGTGTTGACGTGTGGAGGCATAAAAAACACTAATTATTAGTGTAAATGAATGAGACATCGTACTGCACAGAACACGAGTCTGACAAACTGCTGCAACTGAGAGTTTAAAAAAAATGAAACATCCTGCATTTTTCCAATTGGTTGTAGATAAATGGAAATTTGACAAACCTACAGAGAAAAATGGAAAGAAAATATTTCAGCCATATCTAATTTTATATATTTAAGAGTGTTTTAAATTAAACAGCCATTTGACCATGAGATCAAACGTTGGGGATCCTCCGTCCAATAGATGATGTGTTTTATCATCATGTGATCCACGTGAGTGAAGATGTGAGATTAGAAGCTCAGCAAACTACACAATGTGTGTAAATGAAAATAAAAAACGAGGTGTTCAGCTGCTTTCTTTGCCTCCGTATTACCACCAGAGATGAAAAGTGAGTGTAAACGAAGGGAAACAGCAGCACACACTGACCGGTCCACCCACAGTACTTCTGCTATATTACTATCAGCCCCATGCATCGCTGCAGATTTGTGAATAGGCTACAGCATGAATTTACAAGATGATGTAAATAGCAGCATGTTTTAAAGAGGAACCATTATTATATTGTGTACGTGTGTTTGTGTTCTATGTCATTTTTGATAATAAAACAGAGTAAAAAAAACCTGTATGCACTGACTGCAAAGTGTATGTATTTTTGCTAAATGGGACCTGAATGTACATGTCTGGATACTTCATGTTATATATGGTTCACGGGCTCCTTTAAAGCCTGGAGTTATAGCAGGGTTGCTTTATGTGTCATGTGTGAAGATCTGTTTCATTTTTTGTCACAAAACTGCACGAGTGTCTAAATTCCCCTGTCATTGCTTGTATGTGTCCTCTGTGCTGAACCCAGTGTATCCGTGTGCTCGGGCTACAGGTCGTGTAACTACTGTTCATTCCTGCTTGCACTTGTTGTTCAGTCTGTCTCGGTCGCTGACCAGCAAACTGTATAGATTTAAAAAAAAAAAAAAAAAGAGGAGAATATTTGCTGGCTCCTTGATTTTCTATCTCAGTGTACCGTAAGTGTTTCCTTCATTTACTCCTGCCAGATGAGTGTCGAGTCCCAGTTAATCCAATGTAGATATACAGTCGACGACTTCACTGACTTGTGGCCCCGTTCTTTTCCTTTGATTCGCCCCTTTATTAAATTGTACCTTTTCATCTTGTCGCCACTCGAATAAACCTGCTCCCAGCTGTCGGATCACACATTAGAAGTGAGTGAAATCGGTAATTTGCATCTAAAATGAACCAAATCGTACTTTTTATTTTTTTATTTGTGTGAAATATCATTAGTGGATATTATTGATGTCGCCTCTCTGAAGTAGCTCCAGTCTGATAATTAAGCAATCAATAATCTTTTTTCATTACAAATGCCAGCTGTGTGAGTGAACACACACAGTTTAAACGTGCATGCTCTGTGAGATATGGATGCTCTATCAATCACGACGTCTCTGATGTGGGGGGGTCTGTTTTCTCCGTCCGTCCGTCCATGAAGATGAATAATCACAGTGACAGTCCATCTCTTAGAGTAGAAGGTAGGTGTGTCTTCAGAGTTTGGAGGAGGAATAAACCAGGCAGACACATTTACATTTGTAGTATCGAGAAGAAGATTCATTTTCCCATTTAAGTTCATGACATTACTTTTCTATAGTGTGTGTTAATGTCTTAAATCCTTTTCTCGGGATCGTCCAATATACTCACTCTCATCCCGTCTATCTACACATGATCTATAATCTCCATTTTGTGTAATTTGTGTATTTGCAATAAGAACCCACTTGACCCTGTGTTTGTTGGTTTGGTGTAATTGTTTGGGATTTAGTGAATGGACTGTATGAGTTTATCCATTTTCTGCAATGCAGGCAACAAAATCCCAGTCTTCCCGGTCTCACGCGCTCTCCGGAGCGCCGAGCCGACCCATTCAGTGCAGAACCACATTCGCAATGCAATACTGCCGACCTGCTGCTTCCTCTCTAGTCACTCTCCTCTGAACGCACAGTAGCCATGATGCAGAACATCCAAAGAGACGACTGTCATCACTCACTTACTGAGCAACACAGACTGCTTGAACTCGACTCTCCCTTTTTGTCTTGATGTAGACGTGTGTCAGTAGTTGTGCCCTTTTTGTGAACTGCATGATTTATTTCCTTATAAAATCCATGTTTTCCAGCAAAGGGGGAAACAAAAAAGACGACAAAAAAAATAAAAAAGAACTGTACTCATATATCACTCTGTAGAGCTGAAGGGAACCAAAACATGGGAAGTGGTCAGGGCTTATCTGTGTTGTAAAAAACTGTAATCATAGGAAATAAAGGCATTTTAAGTAGCCTTGTCCTGTGTGGTGTGTAAATGGAATGAGAGGCTGCTTTTCCACTTATGGCCAGTAGGTGGCATCATACACAGCAAATGTGATCACGAAAGGAGGAAGACAAAGTAAAACACAGCACGTCTGCAGGAGCTCAGATGTTTAACTGAAGTGTGTTTTATTGTGAGTTCAGGTGAAGAATATTTATTCAAATAGATGTATCTCTAAAAATGTCATAATGTTTGAGGGAGTTGAGGTAAATTATTCTTGTACATACAATATTTAGCTACCTATAAATAATCCAAATTAAATATAAACAGATAATGATGTATCTATCTGGCAGACATCCAATGATCATTTTCAGACAAGTTCACGCATAAATTGAATAAACAAAAATCAACCAGCAAGTTGCTCATTCAAATTGCTGAAGTCTATTCTTGACTTTTATTCTTGGATCCCCGTCAGCTGCTGTTTGCCCAGTTGTCATGGAAATATGGATCTGCAGATTTACTCCGGTTACATTTGAACTGATGTTGGTTTAACCTCAGAAGTTGAGCTTCGAACTCTTGAACTTGGAAAACAGCAGAACAATCTCACTTCCACCATCTAGATCATGTGATGTGTTTAAAAGCGATAGCCCTTAAAGGGATAGTTCACCCAAAAATGGAAACTCACTCATTATCTACTCACCACTGATGGAGGGGCGGGTGATGTGTTTTGTGGATTCGAACCCTTGACCCTCCTTCGACATAGTGGTGAGTAGATAATGAGTGCATTTCCATTTTTTGGTGAACTATCCCCTTTTATTATCTTTTTGTTTCAAAAAGTAAAAAAAACAACGATCATGACTTCATAACAGATTGATATTTTACATTTGAGTCTGATTTTGCCTTAGTGCTCCCAGTAGGTCAAACACAAGGCATATGTTTCCTGTGCTACCATTCTACATTGTGTTCAACTGATTGTTTTCACGTTGCCGGTTAAGGAAGAGAAAGTCTTTTCAGTTTCCACCACAGCTCATCCATCATTTGCTGCACCTGATAGCGCTGAGCCCGGCTTTAGGGTCTGCATATGGTAGCGGGGCGAATATTGCAGTTTCCATGGCAATACCTACGTGGCCATGCCTGCAGTATTTTGTCTTTTTTAAGTATGCAGGGATATTCTTGATAGGACTCTGGGGATTTATCACTTCTCCTGTGGGTAATTTGTTCCTTTAAACACAGAGGAATAAAAAAAAAAAACAGAAGACGTGGTCATGCTACTTTTGTCTTTATGTAGAAATATTTAAAGAATATACAGTATAAAATGCAATTTAATGTATTTTCCTTCAGGCAGTCTAACTTCTTTAAATACAGTACATTTGGATGGATGTGAAGAATGGACTGACATTTACAAAATGACTCAATCATTCTTTCCGGGGGATACTCCTTATTGATAAACATTTAAATATAGCTTCTGGTGTCGTGTTCTTCTCTTCCATCTTCTCCGTGTCTCACTTGGACAGTTTGGTGATGACACGGATTAAAGCTCCATTTTCATCCTTCAGCCTCTGGTTCTCCAGCTTAAGTTCTGCTTTAACCTGAAGAGAGATAATAATGATTATAACAAAATATCTCCTCTACTGGTACAGCCATCTTGTGCTGGTGACATCAATTGGATTCTGCAGATGAGTGATCGGCTACTAATTAAAAATAAACTGTTGAACATACATCAGTGTGATAAGAACTACTACAAAAGATAGAAACCGTATTTCAAAAACATGTATTTGACGTGAACTTTGACTTTTTTTAATTTGGCCAATGTCCCATCCGCTAACTGAGAGGAGGCAAGGTTAATGACCTGTTCTACGGCCAGCCAGCAGGGGGCGATCAGGATGTTTTGGCTTCACTTTTGGGGAGCTGTCATGTCGTCCATCTTTATGCACATTCATCAGAAGTCACTTTAAACACTAAATTACCAAAACACCAGTCCACGCTTATATGGAATGTGTTACATTTTTGCCTTATGATAACATTAAAAGTAATTTTATGGTTTGTCCTTGAATTTCTGCTTTGAATTGATAAAGATGTTGCTCAGTTCAACTTTAATGTTACACATAAATATTATTAGAGGAATTACATTTGGTTAACAGCCTTAAAAGTATTTCATAGACACATGATATAAAGGTTTATTTATTCAAAATGTAATAATTTCAACTTCTTAATGGTTTTGAGGCCTCATCCAAATCATCTGCTCCAGCTTCATCTGGGCGTTTTATTATAATAAAAGAAATAAACAACTCACACACACACACGCTCGCCTGCACAGACCCAATTGGACCACAGTCGCTCATTTGAATACACATCACAGTGCTTCTCTGTTGTGAACGTCAATTTCCCGACCATGTTTGTTTAAAGCTCTCATTCACAGATAACAAGAGGGTTTTGTTTGCGTCCTCTTGGGCATGACACAGCAGACATTTGTGAACGTTAGACTGCAGATGAATACTGATGGCTCGCTCGCCGCCGCGTCAAAGTGCTCAAACATTCCACAGCCAACGGGGCATAATGTTGACGAATGAAAACCGCTGTAGACAGAGCCGCTGACACCCTGGCACCAAGTCCCACAGACACTGATTTGATTGTTTGTTGTTTCTCTCTCGTTACAAACGAGCTTCACTTTCTCCCCGGGCGAAAGAATCGTAGGAAATTCTTAATTGCTACCGTTTCTAAATGAAAGTCATTTTTGAAAAACATTGCTTTACCTTCAACTGGTCTTCCATATCTGTTATTCTCTTTTTAAGACTCCAGCTTTCCTATGAAGAACAACATTCAATGTAAAAGACGATTCAGATGAATAAATGAAGATACGGAAAAACTGACAACACTTTGCTGCGACTACACTCGTGGAGTTTTGGTATAATGCTGAGTTCATACCTTCTTTTCTGCCTCGAGCACAGCGGAGCCACAATCTCCTGCTCTTCCCTTCTGCAGCAATGAAAGATGATTACAAGAAAAGATTATAGCACAGCGTGTTAAAGCTGATGTGTCATTTTAAATCTCACACGTGTCGGGTATAAAATATCCAATATACTTACAGTCACACACAGAGGAACTATTATGAGTGCGGTGATTATTCCCAAATTCAGTCCTGACAGTAATAACACTGCAGCTTCATTGTGAAACTGATTTATTTCACTCAGATTCCTTTATTATCTGATTTCTCATTAGAACATGTGGAAGATATTTCTTTAAACACTGATTCAGCAAACTTCCCCTTTAGCTCTTCCCAGACCCATGAATCTGAAAGGAGCAGATTAACTGTTGACAGCAGCAGATATGTGCAGTACCTGAACTCTCTGCAGCTGGTCCTGGATCAGGACCAGTTCCTGTTTACTGGTTTCCAGCTTGGATTTGAGCCTTTGATTTGTGGACAGGGCCTTTTCATACATCTACAAAAGACACACTTGTTAGGAGTTTGACTGTTTTAAGAGATAAGAAGAGAAGATAGGGTAAGATAAGAGGAGATGAGATGAGAGAAGAGAAGAGAAGAGAAGAGAAGAGAAGAGAAGAGAGAAGAGAAGAGAAAAGAGGAGAAGAGAGAAGAGGAGATCAACTTTATCGATCCCACAATATCAATACATTTCACAGAACATGTATAAAATACTATATCATATTTTCCTACAGCACACATATTAACAAGCATGAACATCAACACTGTGACGGTTCTCACTGTTTTAATGGTTATTTTCTTCATTCATCAAGAAGGTAACAGTTTTGGTTGCTAATACACAATCCTAACAACAATTTAACGGATTGCCATGATATTTGCTACACAGCTAGATTAATATCCACGGTGCCCTCGTGAATCATACTGGCTTTAGTTGTCTTTTTTTTTTTTTATCTATCACCAGTGTGAGGTTCATGTTTGTGTTTCTGAGTGTCCATCAACATTCCAGCTGCAGCACCTGCCTTTTTATAGTCATTGTTTTCTGTCTCTTCTACGGCCTTCTTCCTCGCGGACAGTCGGTTCTCTCTGCGCAGGAAGTAGGACTCGGCGTGGTTTGTTGTCGAGTCGTTGGAAACGTCCGAGGATCCAGACGAGCTCAATCTGAAAACACAGGACAGGTATAAAGCATTCGACACACACATGTAATACTTGTGTGAAGAATTAGATTAGAGGAAACTTACCTTGACGGTCTTTCATGCTGAAATAGAGGAGACACACATTAGAACTATAGGTTTTTCTGACCCAAAATGCAAATAAACAATGATAAAGTAAGTTTTGTAATGATATTCCTGATTATCTTAACCAAGGTATTTTAGACAACACCATCATGGCCCCATCCTGGATTCCAGCAGATGCCCATTAGTGCCTAAGTGTTTGTGTCTCACACAGTTTGACGTCATCATTTGTTTGACAGGCTGTTTGTTCCTGACGTGAGATTTATTAAGTAGGACGTGGAATCAAATCCACAAATTAGTATTTAGTTTTTTGTGTCCTGCTGAACAAACACACACCACAAGCGTACACTCACGTGCCCTCAGGATATATTTTTAATACATGAACAAAATCAGTATTAGGTGACAAACTGAGCGGTAGTGATACTAGGAACCGACGCATTTCAAGTTTTCCTAGAAAAGGTTTATGGAGCACACAGAGTCCAGTTATAGGGGAGAGGAAATGATTCCTTAAATAAACCGACAAGCACAGATAACCAAACACATCCAAAAAAGGTAAAAGCTCTGGCAGTGGCATTCGCAATTTGCTCATTATTGCCTTTTAAAGTTAAAGGTATGTGTGCTGACAGATTTTCAAACATCATTTCAGGTCTGTGAACTCAGCCGGCTGATACTTTGCTCCAAAGACTTTTGAAGTGCATTTAAATTCAATTAGAACGAAGTGCTGTCCTCAGAAGAACAACATGTTGTTTTGGCAGCTGCCCCCAAATGACATGTATTTTTTTTTTAAATACGATCATGTCTGTAATTTCCAAACATTAACCTACTTATTATAATCACCATAACAACTTAAAGTCTCCGACCTCCCCTTACCTGTTTGTCTGTTAGTTTGCGGGACAAGACAAAAAGAAGCTGACAGATTACTATGACGTGTTTTTGTGTTTTTTTAACGGAGAATCTTTTCTTGCTTCTGTTTTGGAGCTAATCAGATGATCAGATGTTGCTGAGTTCAATGTCCCACTGAGAAAAAGGTTGCAAAACACAGATTTAAAACCCATTGAAAGCTACAACACAAGCTTCTCGGTTCTCAGCCGTTCTAAACAGCCTATCAGTCGCTCCTGGTTAAAATTACTTAAATGAACTTAACACCAAGTTAAAGCTCGCGAGGCATGAACACATTCTTCAAAGCCGTCATCACCCTGTCGTCTGTTTTCACTAGATGCTCATTACTGCACAAATGTTGACTTCACACAGCTCGGCCTCCGTCGTTTGTTTGACAGGCCGTCTGGGGGCGTGATGGGAATAATTCTCTGCTACAATGCAAGTGTTTAGGTTTTCAGCCAGGCAAGCAAAGTGGTGCTGGAAAGGATTTGTCCTTCTGTCAGTTCATGTGTCCACCACTTTGGTCCAGATATGAATATATACAAATATTTGAACACAACATCTGCTGCCATTGTCAGCTATATACCTATCTCTCTATCTATCGATCTTTTCTTCCTTCCTTCCTTCCTGCCACGCTCATTACATACTAAGCCAGGATATAGAACATGCTCATTATTATCTGCTTTAACATCTGTATGCTAGTATTGTCATGATGATGTTAGCATTAACCACTGAGCACAGCCTCCCAGCACCACTAGCATAGCTGTGTACCCAGTATTCATTTCAATGCTTTATATAAAAGACACAAAACTGACGATGAGACCAGATTTAAAAAAACAAACACATCGCAAATTAGTGTGTTGGAATGTATTGTTTTTGAACCTGCTCAGCACATGTCTTTTACCTTGAATATAATGTATTAATGTACTAATCAAACTAATATGACTCACTCTTTCGTTTATGCATCCCTCACTACAAACAATCAACATATTAAACTATAGGAAGTATTTATCTTTCTGTAACATTAGTATCGCCAGATTATTACAAAGCAGACTGGTTGACCACTGCTGGAATATTTACATGCTGGACAAAATCTCAGAGACAAGTGGATTTCTGCAAAGAAGAAGCAGGGATTAAAGTTTCAGGCACACAGTGTAAACACGGTGATGTGCCTCTGCTCAGACATTTACAGATCTCGGGATCTTCCCCAGACTCTGATGTCAGCTCCTTTGCGTCTCTCTCACTTTGGACACTTGGATGTGCTGGGTAAACGGTCACTAATGATATACAGCACGCAGACTTTGAAGAAGCTCTGGTTTAGATTAAGGGACATCACATATAAACACATGCTAATGGAAAAGCAGGGCTTTTTTTTTTTTAAGCGTTGTCCAATGTATGTGAATGTGTCTCAGTCGCTAAGCTGTGCTCCAGCCTGTCTGTATCCCATGGGGAACTTCTGGTCCTCTGACCAGCCATTCCCGAGTGGAAAATTTGAGCTTCCCGTAGGACTAGCAGAGATAAACATCCATAAATACTGCGTCTGAGTTCCCAGCCAGTCCTGAGCACTCTATCCCTCCTTCCCTCTGTTCTATGTCATCCTGTCTTTCGCCCCTGCTTTCTTTCTCTCACTCTTTCTTCTCCCTCTCTTCCTGTTCGCCCCCTCTCTCACACGCTGACGTCGATGCTTCCCCATTTATCTTTCCCCAGTGGATTCTGTAGTTTACATAAACAGATATGGCTAACTGCAACTTTGTCTCGATTAAACTTTCAAAGTTTTGAACAACATCATGCAGTTTAATTTCAGTATGTGAGTATGAACAGGCCTTTAGCAGCACATGGGAACCTCTGGGATTTGTCTCCGTGAATACGTTTGTAAAGTTTAAAGTTGTTGAAAAACCCTGTTTCATCTGATCAGCATGAACAGTGAATGATTTGATAAATAATCCATAATCCATGAACAAAATCATCTGCAATTATTTCTATGTGATTGTCGAGTAACAAAGTAACTCCTGATGTTACGTTGCCTCTAGAACTGATAATATCATTAATAATGTAAAGTGGATTATAAGAGAACATTAGTCGATTAGTCTCTAGAGGTCATGACTTCACATTGTTTCCCATTGATCCTATAGGTCAAATAATCCGCCTACATGAAGACAAATACAAGTAAAATCAAGTGAGACATGTCCTAAGTCGCTCTGGCAGAGAACTACCACTGTGGCTTGTTACGTAGCCATTTGTCTGATAGTACTGAAGCTTTAATGCTGCTGTTTGCATTATGTCAGCTTTGGCATTTCCTCTCAATAAACAACAAGATGAAAGACGATCAGGCCTTACCCTCAGGATCCTGGTGGGGGCAGCGGAAGAAGTCGGGGCAGAGTCAGAGAGCGACTTTCGAATGTGCGGCCGATCTTTGTTGTGAGAAAGTAGAGATGACATCGCTCCCGAGCTGCTGAAGCCACATGCAGCTCTAATGTAACGTGGTCCAAACTAAAAAAAACTTTTAAAAAAAAAAGAAAAAGTTACACACTTCTTCTTAAACTAAAAAACAAAAACAAAAAACCTCTAAATAAGATGTTGATGAATTCATTTATCATCAACGGATATGAAAGTCAGATGTTTCCTGATAGTCAAAGTGAGCAGCTCGAGCGTGATCTTCATGTGATGGTGAGACATTGCATATCTGATGAGAGTAAAAGAGCAGCACAAGTGTGAGAGCTCTGGAGGAAGTGGTGGGACTGAGCAGGAGGCGGGCTGTGGTGCATGTGTGTGTGTGTGTGTGTTTGTGTGTGTTTGTGTGTGTGTGTTTGTGTGTGTGTGTGAACACAAGGATTTGACAGCAGCATTGTTCACATGGGCTCTCAAGGGATTTGGTAATTTCACCAAAAATAGAAAAAGAAAAGCATTGTTAAACACTTTCATCAAGATGTTAGGCTTCTATTCAAGTGAATATGAAGATCTTGATGTTGTTAGTGTGTGAACATGTCTCTAGGTAATGCAAAGGGAAGTAGATTAATTATTTCAATGCTAAGGAAGTGGTGTAACTTGTCATTAGGTAACAAAATGTTTCAACAAAAAGGAACTAAGACTGTTCGAAAAGTTCAAGCCAGTGGCTGAAACCGCACCTGAAAGTAGAAGTAAGATTAAGAATACAGGCAAATGTGGGTTCATGTTTTGGAAAGTGTACAAAACAATATGCCAATTCTAAACTTTGTACTGTTATTCTATTCAATTCTAAACTAAAGTTAGCTGCATCCTGGTAACTTGATATTTCTTAAAACTTACCATCATGAAATAATCATAAAACAGATCCCTCACCCCCTGTCACATTTGTTGCTTGTGTTTCATTATTGTGGCAGTAAACAGGCACCACCTGCTGGCAGAAACTAGCACTTTTACCTTTTCACAAAAAAAGGTTAATGACAAGAGAACAGTATGTACTCAAGCTATGAACTATAAATAACTATGCAGGTAATACTGTGTAATGTACTTTTTACTGCAAGCTTCAAGGACAGTTTCATTTATTCTCACAGCTGGTATTTGATACTGTAGCCTATTATTTATTATGTCGGTTGTAAATAACTCAACATAATGAAATACATCTTAAATCACGTATGCCTATAACTTATTTTTTACATGATCTAAATGCCATTTGCCGATTCAGGACCATACAGTAAGTTTGTTGAAATGGCTTTACGTAAAATAAAAAGTTATTTGTTGCATGAAATGGTTCCAATGATTCCATCTTGGACCTTAATATCACAGTCACATGAACAAATCCTGTTGGACTGCATCAATTTACAGGCATACTCTTCACCAACATTGGACTTTCCAAAATAAATCACTAGCCAAAATAAATGTATTTACAAAAGGACTTGTAGCAACAATAATTATTTTAGAATATAGGGCTATAGATAGTGAATATCACTTGTACATTTGAAGGTCTTCTGTACCAGGTGTTAATGGCCACCAGCGGATGTTAGGGACATAACTCCAGTTGTGCATCTTAGCGTCATCAAGTGTTTTGATATTGTCTTCAGTGATACAGGCCGAACTTGAGGCTACGCTGAGGCTAAAAGGTAAATCTGACTGGCTACTGGTTTCTATGGCAGCACTATGAAAGCCATGTGGCCGCCCAGTACATCAGACATCGTTACCTTTTTAAACTAAACCCTGTCCCGTTTTAAGAAGGTGAATATGCCTTGTATGGTCTTACCGTGATAATTAATGCCAGTTGATGTTCGTGACATATCTTCAGTTGTGTATAATAATAATATAAGACAATTAGTAGCATTATTAGATATTATAATCACCTTTTGGGCTCATTGATAGTGTAACATGACAATTAGATTGTGATTTGGTACACACAAAAAACAACAGGCTTCATTACTAGTGTTAAATTACATATAAGAGTAATATTTCACTACAAATATGAATAGGCTACAAACGGCTAGTGACATAAAGGATTTGAATCACTTCACTTTCTCTTATTTTGCCTAATCTTATTGTAAAACAAATAACAACGGCCGTGATCTTATTTTGAAAGGAAAGGACGCAACTTCCTTGATATTACCCTCTTCCTTCTAAAGAAGTCCCGCCCACTCTTAATTACGTGCGCAGAAGTCTCCTTTACGGAATCTTGTGTTTCGTTTAAACTCGTGTTTTCACAAGAAAGTAAGAAACAAAGTCAGTATTTACAAGTTTCTTATCGTTAAGAACACGAGTCTGGTGGAAAATAGGTGATTGCAAATGAGCTTATTTACCTGCGGAGTCACCTGCTGAGGTTTAATGGAGACTCTGCGGAACAGCACCGGAACCGAGGTGGAGAAACACCGGAGTTTCCATCCTTCTGGACTGTGGTACTGAAAACTCCCAACAAGGACACGGAGGTGTCATGGCGGCAGCGGAGGAGGAGGAGGAAGAGGACGCACCTGCTGATCTGAGTCTTCTTCACTGGATTAACTCAGGTGTCTACTTTTCTGAACCTTTGACCTCCAGTCATCAAGTGGATCTCTATCTGCTGGGTTGTGAGGGGCCATCAGAGCCATTCAGGTTATTTTCATTGTGTGTGTAAAATAGTTAAAGACACCAAAGGATCAGATTAGATTGGATCAAACTTTATTGTCAGAATCTCTTCTGAAATTTGTCTTGTACACAAACAGATAACATTGGACATTTAAAAACAAGTGGCTGAAGTGCAATTCCTCTAACATTCTACTGCCCAGCCCTAAATGTCACATAGTATATTGCAAATAAAAGCATAATTTATTAAGACTGGGTAAACTTGAACCATCACATTTTGGATATATTTCATTGATTTATTTTCCCCCTTGAAAGTTGACTTAAGTTTGTCGTTGTCATGTTGCAGACATTTTTATTCCAAGCAGGAACAGGCTCATAATTCACACCACAGTTCTCGTCTTCCTTATTTTATTTTTTTACCAATTTATTGTAAAGTAGCAGCAGAGACACACACTCTCTATGCATTCACAGGATCTTTCTCGAATAATGCTCCAGGACAAGTTCTGAATAAACAGGAGTAGGTAAATCTATGAGATGCAACAACTACTGCGACAACACAGAACACAGAACCTCAGCATCTATCCTACGTTCATGTCCCATTTCTTTGGAAAATGACACAAGCTTATGTTAAGTGTTAATTTCACAGTGTGATGTAATGGCATGCATACAATACAAAGAAAGCAGGGGCCCTCTCATGAAAGCATTACTCAATAGTGCCACTAGAGGTCATTAACTCCAAAGGATACCTTCAAGGATACATAATTGTAACTTTAAGTTTGTCTCTGCTAAAGAGTTGAGATGTTTTAAGTAGTTTTTTTATATACTTTGTATGCTTTTATAAAGATTAAGGAAAGCGGATCAGGAAACAACTAAAATATATAACATGCGTTTTCTTGTTTTTGTTCTACGCTATTAAAAATATAAGAGGAGACTATAACAGATGTAGTCTGATTAATTCAAAACACTGTCGGGAATCTTTCCGGTCAAGTCTCTGTTCAGCAGGTTCAGCTCTTCACTCTGTAAAGAAACATATTTTTTAGCTCGTTTCATCTACACCCTCTTAAAATTAATTGTAATATTAGTAATGTAAATATTACCTCTGACACTCAGGATCATTGAGCACTCGGCCGACCCCAGTTTGTTCTGAATAACGACTTTGTATTCGCTGTTGTCTTTGACTCCGACCCTCAATATGAGCAAGGAGCAGACGCCGCAGACGTTGGTGATGTGGTAGTTGGTGTTGGTGTTCAGGCTGATGTTGTGGCGGTACCATGTCACACGAGGAGCTGGGTCGCCCTTAACGGCACAACTCATGTGACACTCGTAGCCTTGTGGAGCCGTACGCATCTTCAGGGGCACGATGAATGCTGGAGCTGCCTGGAAGTCCAGGCTTCTTTTCTTTGGCATGTTCACTATGAACTTTTCTGAAATACAGAGAAATGCATAAAAGCTTCACAGAATTGTGTTAGTTGAATAACGAGTTTAAACATGTGTCCCTGAGACATTTTCCATAAATAGATGGATAGCTGTTTAGTTCTGGCAACATCCACTCGAGCCTCAGTTCTTCTAACTTCTATAACTCAATGAAATATCTGCTTAAATGTTTCTTACCTCCACCGAGGAGGTTATTCAACCCTGTGCGTTTGTTGGGTTTTTTGATTTGTCTGCAGGATTAAGCAAAAATTACTGAAAGCATTTCCATGAAAAGATATATGCTCTATTGAGTGCTATAGTACTTTTTCTCTTGTCTTTCTGGAAAAAAAGGTTTTTATCAGCCATCAGCCGTTCTTTTGAAATTAAAAGTCAGAATATTTTGGCCTGTGTTGCTTCGATTTTCGGTTTTTCGTACGTCTATATACACGATAACAGAACTACTGTTAGGACGCAAGCATAGGAAACATGATTTAGCGTCTCTCTGATTGAAGTGGTGACACAAACCTTTTTCCTTTCTGGTCTCAAACACAGGGGGTTCCGAAGGTGTTGAAAGGCCCATGTCGTTTTTAGCAAACACCCTGAAGTGGTACTCCCATCCGGGCAAAATGTTGACAACTGTGAACTTGTGGTTGAAGAGGTTGTCAGCCACGGTCCTCCAAGTGCGCTTGAAGGAGTCCCGTTGGGAAACCATGTAGTGTAGCCTGTCGTCCCTCTTCTCATCTGGAGAGGGAGACCAGGACAGAGTCACTGTCCCCGGGGTGTTTTGATCCAGCTCCACTGGTCCTGGAGGCCTGGGTTCATCTACAATCACATGTACAGACACAGTCATTCAGAGTCCTGACATTACAGTCTCAGTTCGTTTCAATGGGAATTCCACCCAACTGACAATACGGTTATGATGGTTACTTTTTATTATAATGTGGCAGTGTGATGTAACAAACACATTGTTGGGTAAGATAAGTATTTTGCTGTCTTTACTTTGTGTTGACATTGGCTTGGTTGGAGTGTTGAGTGCTAAAAAAGAGGTGGGAACTTTAAGCAGGGGATTTGAAACCGACTGTTCAGAAAAGAGTGTTGGGCATATTCAGAAATGTTAAAATATACACTATACTTTAGTATTTTCATATATTTGGTCTTCTTTGACAGATTAAACTGGCTCATCTGATTCTGATTTGAACACCGAACAATGATAACAGCAAAATTCTACTGTGGATAAACTGGTGCGATCATAGTCAAGTCACATTATTACTCTTGACTGGAGTCAGAATTGTAAAAGTGGCTCCATTTACCTGTAACTCTGATTTCAACATTGAAGCTCTCCTGGCCGACCAGGTTCTTGACAGTAATGGTGTAGACGCCGCTGTCGGAGCGCTCGGAGGTGGGGATCAACAGCTGAGAGCCTTTATCGGAGTTGGTAATTGTCACATGTTTAGCCACTGGAATACCATCTTTTAACCAAATGACCTCTGGCAGTGGGGAGGCCTGTAGACATTCAGATAATATCAGATTAATACATTGATAAAGATGAACATGATGTTGATTAAACATTCAAACAATACAATATATTCTCCACTGAACCTGTTCGGAGGGAAAGCTGAAGCAAAGTACCTCGAAGTTGATGTTCAGACGCACTGTGTTTCCAGATCCCACCACCACAAAGGTTTTCATGTTCCTGTCTTTAAATTTGGGCCGTACTGCAACGATAACATTTTATATTTAGATCCTTCTTGTGTTTATACAATTCAGCAGAAAGTATAAATGTACTTTTTCACTGCGCTTGAAATAATATTTAAGGCGAGGGAGGAAGAGGAAGTTACTACACATGACATTTACCACCTTTATACATTTAGACCAGTTTCCGATCATGTGCTTGTTGTGCATGTATTGTGCTCATGAGTATAACAGCTGTCAAAAATGTTCACATTGCTCTCTGGTACTGGAACCTGTGTGTTTTCCACAGTGATGCTGGTTTCCCTCCATTGTCGTGGTGTTTTGATGCTTTACAATGTGTTTAAATGACCACGCTTGTTGAAAGCTGCATTTGAACTTCATTGTTGTATCTGTGCTGAAATGTCCAAAGTCCTGCTCTTTCCTGTCTTTTCACAATCCCACTGTTCAACTCCATCATCCACAGATTAGTGTAAAAGTAAATATTGTATCTTGCTCAGAAATGAACATTATTGTTATACAAACAATTGTCCTTGTGCAGAGCTCTACTGCATTTTTGACAGTTTTAGTGTGTAGATGTATTTTGGAAGGAAAAACACATTTTTGGAAGAACTTCTGAATATTTCAAACAAAAAAACTAAACTCTGAGAAAGTGTCACGGTCTTGATTTGAACTTCACATCCTCTTACCGGGAGGGGGCATGGCAATGACGTGCTTGTCAAAGCCCTGAGGTTCTCCATCACCGCCATAATTGGTGGCAATTACTCTCACCCAGTATGTGGCCATCGCCTTCAAGCCAAGCACAGTGTAGGAAGTCAGAGTAATTGGGACGGCGTTACAGCGGCTCCATTCGAGGCATTCTATCAGTCTAATCTCCACATAGTATCCCTGGGCTTCATCCTCAACCCCTTTCACTTCTTTAGGTTTAGTCCAAGCCAGGGAAAACGTGCTGTAGTTGGAGGATGTTAATTTCAGGTCTGTGACTCTGCCTGGAGGTTCTGGAATGATAGTAAAGTCAGGTTTTATGGCACAAAGAGCTACAGACACTGTTGTATTGAGCAGCACATAGGTTCTCTTTCGATTTATTATATTTTCATTGTAGACGACCACAGTGAAATATAAGATTGACTTACTCATTGGATCTCTTGCAATTACTGTGTCACAGGGAAAACTAGGATCTCCAGCACCAGACAGGTTGATAGCAGACACTCTGAATTCATACGCTGCCCCTTCGAAGACGTCTTTCACGGCAAACTTTGTGTCTGGAGAGAAAGGAAGATGTGGTGATCCTGTCTCTAGAAATATCAATTCATTTGCGTTGATTCTCACACAGTGAAACCAGTGGAAAGAAATTTAAAAAGCATTTAAGAAATACTTTGAGCAGTATCCTCATGAATGCAGTATTCACTCTAGTCCTAGTTTGAGGAGGTTGATCTTCCCATAAGATCACGATTTAGTAACAATCTCTAGAATTGGGATTCTACATCTGTTCTTTGTTTATTCTGAATAATACAAGTTGCATGTGTGCATGTAAATCCTCCTGCACACGTACAGATTCAGGGCAGCCCCTCCCACTGATGATCTCACCTGTAATTGGCCCTCCTTGGTTTACCAGGCTCCAGTAATTGGTGCCTTTCTTGTTCCTTTCCAAATTGTATCCCACTATTTTGGTTCCTCCAGTGTCACACGGAGGACTCCATGCCAGGTTGATGCAGTCTTTAAAGGCACTGACTACTTTAGGTGCTGCTGGGGCTCCTGGATATCCTGTGGGGGGGGGGACATTAAATTCTGTCAGCTTTGATGATGTTATCCATAGCTCTATACATCTGATACAATTCCTGTACAGAAATCAATATTTAATGGCTAAAGCCAAATGTCAAGATGAATTTTAAACTTATTTATTATATTTATTTCCTCTACTCGCTTCCTAAGAAGTGTCGATGTTTTCATTTGAGAGCAGCTAAAATTGCTCTTTTGGAATTGCTAGCATTAGGCTCTGAACTAATCCTTACGCAGAACTCCAGCAGCTATGTCCTCTGTTTGCAGGTAATCACTGACGCCTTCTGCCGTCTTGGCTCGAATCCGGTAGCAGTATCTTCTTCCAGGGTCCACGCCTGAATCCCTGTAACTTGCATCGCTGCCACAGATCTCGCCGAGATTCGTCCATTTACTCCGGCCCACTTGTTGGCGCTCTATGATGTAGCTGGTGATTGGGCACCCACCACTGTCTTTTGGTGGTTTCCATTTGAACTCCACAGATGTCACAGCACTTTCCACAATGTCCGCAGGTCCCTGTGGGGGTGTGGGTCTGTCTATTGACAAAATGATAAGAAATCATATTGTGCTACAAGAAATTACCCCAATTGTATAATTACAAAGTCTCTTTGTCAACTCACCTAGCACAATAAGTCTGGACGTTGCTTCTGTTGTGCCGAATTCGTTTTTGATTTTGATTTTGACCTCTCCACTGTCTTTCCTTTGGCACTTAGTAAGGCGTAGTTGGCTTTGAGCAGCTGATGTCTCAGTCTTCACATTGAGGCCAGGCAACAGCTCGTCGTCATCCTTGTACCACTGTATATTCACCGGGTCTCCGCCTGAGAACGTCAGCTTCCACTCAGCGCTTTCACCTGCTTTTATAATAACTGGCTTTGTGAAATTAACCAGAGCATCGCTGTCTATTTTTGGTGGATCTGGTCGGAGAGTAAAAAACAGAAATTTGTCAAAACCCTGAACCCCTTTAAGCTATTGCAAATCATTAAATTATATCAAATCAAGTGACTCATTTAGATTCTGACCTTGAATATTAAGTGTCGCTTCTGATTTACGCCCTTCAGCCTCAAAGCGGTACACCGCTGTGTCGTCTTTTTACAGCAATCAATTATCAACCTGTGACAGGCCCCATCTTTGATGATTCGTACGCCGTCTCCATTGGTTAACTTGTCAGAAAAAAAAGACATTAATTTATTCAATGGATTATATGTATTTTTACTAAAGTGTATTATATGTATTTTTACTAAATCCATTGGTAGGCATTGACGTGGTTCTGTACAAACATAATCCCTCTGGAGCAGTTGACTCACCAGCTTTCCATTTTTGTACCAGCGTCCCTCTGAGGCGTCAGTGCTTAGTTTGCAAGTGAGCTCTGCCCGTTCACCAACATTAGCAACAGTATCTGACAGCCCACTCACAAACTGGACACCTCGATCTGCAACAGGAAGAGCAAAGTCAAATTCAAGTGTTCTGTTGTTGAACTTCAGGTCATTGTGAACATTTAATTGGAGAGAAAATCCAAAAATCATGAATAAAGATTGGAGCAGAGAGTCTTTCTATTATATCTGTGGAGGAATAAAGCCAGTGCTGCAGAAATCGGTCCAGAATGGTTTAGGCGTAGCAAACCTAGAATTTTTCTCTGACTCTTGATGGTAACAGGCCCTTAGAGCAAAGCTGAGAATATATGCAGTTGTCAGACACCTTAAGAACCCTGGAATTAAAACTACCACAATGCATTGGAGGCTCTTACCTGCAACAGTGTCGGGAACCAAAGGACCAGTTCGTGATCGCTTCTTTTTCTTATCATCCCCGTCGCCCATATTGTTTTCATCATCTCCATCTCCAAGGAGGTTCTCGTCTCCTTTACCTCCATCAGTCTTAACTCCAGATGCATCTTTCGATCCATCACTAGACCCGTCACCAGAACCCGCTCCTCCGTCCCCCAGAGCGGCTCCTCCGTCCCCCAGAGCGGCTCCTCCGTCCCCCAGAGCGGCTCCAGCTCCTGAATCAGCCGAATCTTTTTCATCCTGTGCTCGTTTGTCTTTTCCTTGTTCCAATGCTAGTTTAGTCAAATCACCCTGATCCCCAGTTTTAATGCCCTTACGACCTTTACCGCCGTCTGGATCAGCTGAAATACAGACAGCATGAATTATTTATTTCGTTGAAACTGTTTGGAAGCCTTGTAGAATTATGTTCTAAGTAGTAAAACCCACCTTCCACTCTGAGAGCGGCACTGCTGGAAGTTATCCCAGCGATGGCATAATACGCTCCATTATCTGCCATGGCACAGTCTTTGACTCTTAAAGTGTGAGTGAGTTTGTCCTCTGAGACGGTGATTTCATATTTGTCCCCATGTTCGAGTGACGCGTCCTGTTTTGCCCAAGTGATTCTGTTGAGCGGTGTGGACAAGACGCACTGAAAGATGGCGTCCTCACTCTCAACGGCCTTTGCGTCCTTGATCTTGGCTACGAACTTCACATCAGGCACTAAAAAGAGGAATAGAAAGTTCATATCACCGCCTGCTAATACAAATATCCTGTTTTATTTACAGTAGAACATTAAGTTTTACCTTGAAAGTCAGTTGTCAGGACATTTGAATCCTCAACATCAACCTGGTAAAATCCAGCATCTTCTGGTTGAGGGTCTTTGATGCTGAAAACATACTTTGTCCCAGTTTTCTTGAGGGTAGGGTTTGAATTTTCATCATCGCCATATGGCACCGATTTCCCATCCTTTGGAGAGACAGGAAGTCACACGTTTGTTTAGTTTTAGAGCTGTTATTAATCTTTAAACAGAATACTTTGGAATATCGTGGAATTTGAACCCACCTTGTATACATGAATTGCACTGTTGGGGTCCAAGAGTTTCATGTTGAAGCCGAATTCCGCTCTCCCATTAGGTTTCACTTCTATCTGTTTCACATCCTCCAGCTTCTCTACAACCTGCGACAAAATATGAAGTATGCATCCTTAGATCTGGCTCCATAAAATTAAAATGCAAGCAGCCTCGAACACAGCCTTGGATATTTACTTGTTAAGATCCACTCGGCTGTAGCCTCAGGGCAAAGCTAACGCCCATGAAAATCTAAATTTTCAAAGATTAACTCGTCGTTTCATGAAAATAAAGTTTTATTCCGAGTGCAGTAAAATACATCTTTACAGACTGGTCTTAAAAGACTCCAGATTCTCTATTCCAGCTCTTTTAGGTGAAAGTTATAAACCGTCACACCAAAATATGTGCATGTTTTTACTCATTGCTCAAAACCTCACTGAGAAGTATATGAATTAATGTGCAGTTGTTATAGTTCAATCAATCAATCAATCAAATTTTATTTGTATAGCCCATATTCACAAATCACAATTTGTCTCATAGGGCTTTAACAGGGTGTGACATCCTCTGCCCTTAACCCTCAACAAGAGTAAGGAAAAACTACTAAAAAACCCTTTTAACAGGGTAAAAAGAACGTAGAAACCTCAGAGAGAGCCACATGTGAGGGATCCCTCTCCCAGGATGGACAGAAGTGCAATAGATGTCAAGTGTAAACATGACCAAGATAAAGGTTTTAGCAGCATTGATAAGGGTAAACAGGTGAATTGGTGGATTAATGTCATTAACGGTCAAGTATCTGAGGAGAAGTACTCCTCTCTGTATCAGCAGTCCTGCTGCAATCATAGTCTTATGGACAGCAGCCAGCAAGATCATGATACACCATCAAGATCGGATGCCACTATAGTCCACAGTCATTGTCCACTGCCGCCATTTAGGATCCATCGTCAGCTGCCACCTCGGTCGTGGTCCACCACCATTATCGGATGCCAACACGATAAAGGATCCGCCTTTATTACCACGATCAGCCAGCACGATACAGAATCCGCCATACTGGATCCACCATTACGATCTCTGATACACGATCCACAGATCCTAATCCATGATGTGGCCACAGCTGCGGCCCCGGATCTGCGGACGATAGGGCAAAGGGACTCCGGGGAAGAAGTCAAGTCAGTAACATGTATTGATGGGATATGAATTACATTGATGTGATAACAGTTTGAGAAGTGGAAGGAGAAGCAGGAAAGAGAAGCTCCGAGTGTCATGTGTCCCCCGACCTTCTTGACCTATAGCAGCATAACTAAGAGCAGGTCCAGGATAAGCCTGGACCGGCTCTAACTATAAGCTTTATCAAAAAGGAAGGTTTTAAGCCTACTCTTAAACATACAGATGGTGTCTGCCTCCCGAATTGAAAGTGGGAGATGATTCCACAGGAGAGGTGCTTGGTAGCTGAAGGTTCTGGCTCCTACTCTACTTTTAGAGACTTTCGGGACGACAAGTAATCCTGAATTCTGGGAGCGCAGTGCTCTAGTGGGGTTATATGGTACTATCAGCTCTTTAAGATATAGTGGTGCCATATTATTAAGGGCCTTGAAGGTGAGGAGGAGAATTTAAATTCTATTCTAGATTTAACCGGAAGCCAGTGTAGTGAAGCTAATACTGGAGAAATGTGCTCTCTTTTATTGGTTCTTGTCAGGACACGTGCTGCGGCATTTTGGACAAGCTGCAGAGTCTTTAACGATTTACTGCTGGAGCCTGATAGTAATGAATTACAATAATCCAATCTGGATGTAACAAAAGCGTGGACTAGTTTTTCTGCATCCTTTTGCGAGAGGACATGTCTGATTTTTGCAATATTACGCAAGTGAAAAAAGGCTGTCCTAGAAATTAGTTTTAGGTGAGAATTAAAGGATAAATCAGGGTCGAAGATCACTCCCAAGTTCCTGACTGTTTCATTGGAAGCAAGGGCAATGTCGTCTAGCGCAGCTATATTATTAGATATTGTATCTCTAAGGTGTTTAGGGCCAAGTATTAGAACCTCTGTTTTATCTGAGTTTAATAAGAGAAAATTGCGGGTCATCCAGGTTTTTATGTCCTTGAGACATGCTTGGAGTTTAGTTATTTGATTACTTTGTTCAGGTTTTATTGACAAATATAACTGGGTGTCATCCGCATAGCAGTGGAAATTTACCGAGTGTGTCCTGATAATGTTTCCGAGTGGAAGCATATATAATGAGAATAAAATTGGGCCGAGCACAGAGCCCTGTGGAACACCATGGTTAACTTTGGTGCGCACAGATGACTCATCATTAATTTGCACGAATTGGGAGCGATCAGAAAAATAGGATTTAAACCAGTTTAGGGCGGTTCCTTTAATGCTAATTAACTGTTCCAGTCTCTGTAATAAAATGTTATGGTCAATTGTGTCGAAAGCTGCACTAAGATCTAACAGAACGAGGACCGACACAAACCCCTGATCTGAAGCTATTAGAAGGTCATTAGTGACTTTAACCAAGGCTGTCTCTGTGCTATGATTAGCTCTAAACCCCGACTGAAAGTCTTCATATATATTATTTTCCTGGAGAAACTCACCCAGCTGATTGGCTACAACTTTTTCTAGTATTTTAGACAGGAAGGGGAGATTAGATATAGGTCTGTAATTTGCTAAAACCTCTGGGTCTAAGGTGGGTTTTTTAAGAAGGGGTTTGATTACAGCTATTTTAAAAGACTGTGGTACATATCCTGATGATAATGACAGATTTATTGTGTTTAGTAACGAACTATCAATTAGGGGCAGAATTTCTTTAAGTAATTTTGTAGGAATGGGATCTAAGATACAAGTTGTTGGTTTAGAACCTGAGATTAGTTTGGTCAGCTGATCAAGGGTGATCAGAGAGAAGCTATCTAAATAATTGATAGGATTCTCAGCCGTTTCTGAGATTTCGGTTCTTGGTAGGGTATTAGTGCCAATTGAGGGCAGGAGATGGTTGATTTTATTTCTAATAGTTAGAATTTTATCATTAAAGAAATTCATAAAGATATTGCTATTTAGGGATCGAGGAATACTGGGTTCGGTGGAGGTGTGACTCTCTGTCAGCCTGGCTACAGTGCTGAAGAGAAACCTGGGGTTGTTTTTATTCTCTTCTATTAGTTTTGAGTAGTAGGCAGCTCTTGCTTTGTGGAGGGCCTTCTTATATGCTTTAACACTACTCTTCCAGTCTAGGAGATATTCAATACGGTTGCTGGAGCGCCACCTCCTTTCTAGTTTTCTTGATACTTGTTTTAACTCATGTGTCTTGGAATTATACCACGGAGCTAATTTACTATGTTTTACACATTTCTTTTTTAGAGGCGCTATTGAGTCTAATGTTAATCGTAATGAGTTTACAGAGCTATCGACGAGATGGTCAATCTCAGTGGAACTCGCGTTTTTAATGAATTTGTTATTCATATCGACGGATAATACGGGTTTAAAGTTTATAGTTGTTGTATTCTTCATGCTTTACCTTTGCCTGTTCGTCTTCCCTCTCTTTTTTCATCTGGTTCAGTCTCTTCAGCATGCAGCGGAAGTCAGTCACTCCAAAGTCCAAACAGATTTTCTCGTAGTCTTTTCTCTTTGCACTGAGAAGCAGCTCCCAGAGCTTCGGATCAATTTCTCCCTCTTTCTTTGGTGGCAGTTGTTTTTTTCTGGTGACAACACTGAGGAAGAAAAAACAAGAGTCGAATGTTTTACTGTGTTTACAGCATCGAACGTTTAACAGCCAAACTTTGACTTGAACTCACGTTTTCTTAAGCATTGATCTGAAATCCAGTGGCGCTTGGCCATTACCTGAAAAATAAAAAAATGCAACCACATATCTCTGTTCAGAAGAGTTTCTTTGAAACCTTAAAATGTAGGAAAGGCAAACAAACAATATATTTTTTTTATTACTTTTTTTAATAATTCTTTGAAACCATAAAGGTCTTTTCAACTAATGCAGAATCTTTAATTATTACACACTGAATTGCTCATCTGGTTTTTATTGTTACGCTCAAAACAAATTAATTTCTTGCCTGCAGGAATCAAAATAAGTAATAAGAAAGCAAGACATATTTTTTATTGGACTGGAAACCAGGCAGTTACAAACACAACATTCTGCATAGTTCTGTTATAAACGTCTTACCTGCCTGACCCTTCTTCTTTAAGCCAACTAGAAGAAAACAAAATAAAAGGGAATAGTCATACCCACAGTATATAATATTGTAGTTTAATTTAAATTACCATTCCTATTGATGGTAACTAGTAAATCGGTCTTGTACCTTCAGTGACACTGAGTGTTGTGGTGCAGACAGCGTTTCCATACTCATTGGTGGCGAAGCACCTGTAGGTGTCAGCTTGGTCTAGTTTGACATTCGGTATCTGATTAAACAGAAACAAATCATTTGAAGAAACATCTGTCCCACTGACGGGAATTAGATCACCTGATCTCATATAGCAATATATCTTGTATTTTGAAAGTGTGAAAGTAATTGCTAATATATAGTAAGTTGTGTATTTTATTTGAGTACTCTTTTCTCACCTCTAAATAGTGCTCTCGAGCTCTTTCATCATATCGGGTCTTGTACTTTTCTGGGTCATCAACTTCCCCGTTGTTTCGCCCCCAGGTGACCGCTGGTGCTGGCTCTCCGTTAACCATAGCTTTTAAAACTGCTTTCTTACCTAAAAGAATAAAACACAGTGAGCCACATGATCCTAATGCAGTTGTAAATAATAGCTGATAATGTTATTAGAATCTTTTTGTTACCCTCTTGTACAGTTGTGGCCAGTGGCTTCCGTGTGAAGTCCGGCGTGGACTTCCCCAGAGGCACTTGCTCAACACATTGAGTGATTACAACCCCAGGAATTCTGGACTGTTTCTTGATAGCCACTGTTAGGACCAGATATTGATAGTTTGATAATCATGTGATAAACAGAAAACATACATGCTTCATGTATTATACAGGTTATATACATTATTCACACTGTAAAACCATTGGATTGAATATAGTTCAAAATGTCTTAAAAGTCATCCAAGTCTCCATTTTCCAAATAATTAAAATACAATTTTAAAATATTTGATATAAATTATATCCAAGATTTGCAAGAATTTGATTTCTTGGTAACTTCAGATGGGGATGAGTAACATCTTCACTATTCAGCTGCAGTTACAACTGTGTCTCACCAGAGGGCAATATTTCCTTTCTCTTCATCTCAATCATCAGCCATGACATCATGAGACCTTTTAATTGTGTGAACTGCTCTGATTAGGTTGTTTTTAGGATTAAATTATGTATTTATCTCTATTGATGTGTGTTTTATAGGAAGACGCCACTCCAAAACATTTATGTGATTTATCCTATGAGTCAGTCCTCTGTACGTTAGTCAGAGACTTTGAGGCTGTTACAAAGTTAAGGAGCCACGTTGTCAAAAGCACCATCAGTCTTAAGGCCGCTGCACACTAGAGGGTAATCGGGCCGATTTTTGACCCGATAATCCCCCTTCAGAAAACTGCGGGGGCGTTCCCGACTGGAGGTCACTCTGTGCCGATTATCTGCCCAAATAATCCTGAAGTGCGAGGGGTTAACAATACTAATCTTAACGCTACCGATTGAGTTTGTTGTTGTTTGATAATCGGCTTCGACGGAAACTCACAATAGTGAGGGAGAGCGAGGGAGAGCTGAAGTGTCACCAGCCGGATGTTGCGTACTTGTGCAGCTGCGACAACAATACATCTCTGATTCACCTCCGGCCCGCGCTGCAAAATTGATATGCAATATGCAAAATTAAAGTCACGTGAGTGTTGCACACTTTTTAATGAGCCTAAAAGTTGTTTGCCAACCGCCATAAAGAAACTGAAAAATAAGAAGATATATGAGATTTCAGGTCTCTGGAATCGCCACTACAATTTGTATGTGTGTGGTGTGACGTTCTAGCCAAATGGTCCAGTGTGTGTGTGTCTGAAGATTATAAGATAAAAAAAAATGCGTCTCACATTTTTAAGATTGGTCAAAAGTTGTAAATCCTCTAGTGTGCAGCGGCACTCAGGCTCGAGCGTTTGTTTCTATTAACACTTCTTCTCTGTGGTTGTGGAGACGGCAAAACAGAGGCAGGTGTCACATTTGTCAGCCCTTTCTCCCCCTCTAACGTTTCAACTGTAGGATGAGTCACAGCTCAACACTAAGCTCATCCAACAGCTGTTAAAATCACAAATCTCCCGACTGACCATCTGTTACTTCTTTCTGCTCGAGCATCGTACCTCATTGTGACTCAGAGCCGCTGCTCGAGTCACCTCGGGGCCTGACGATTTCAGCACACCGCCGCCGCGGCTCATAAATAGGTCAAACAACTAATTACCAGGCAGCTATTTGCAGAATCGAATGCATCCTGTAATCATGATAGTTTACCGTTTTTAAACCATATGCATTATTCATTCAGAGGATTAGGATGTTTGTATTGCGGGCACTTGTTTTCCAAAGGCATGTTTCCCAATCTGGTGAATCAGGGCAGTGACACAACTCAACTGCTCAACAAGTTCGTCCACATCTGTGCACGTTTGAAATTTGAGTGATGCCCTGACACTTATGGGACTTTAAACTTTTAAAGGTTTCATAGCTCCAGGGTTAAAAAAAAAAGAAATAAAAGTGAATGTTCACAATCCTGTCAGGTTTTAAATGAGAACACAAAAAGGAAACGTGGATAAAAAACAAAACAAATGGAAATCAGATCCTCTCTGAAGTGAAAGATTTGCTGAGACAAATATTAAACTCCAGCGTTCGCTTCGTGTTTCACTTTCTGTGTGAGCAGAATTTAGATAAGTCTCCATCACTTCTTTTTCAGGAGGATTGAATATTCATCAAATTCCATGTGTCATTTCTCAAGGGGTCGATTTAACACTGCTATATCATCTGAATGCAGGCGGGATTATCGTAACCTTGTTCCTCGAGCATTGATTCCCGTGTAATCCAAGTGTGGCAGGACAGCAGTGGCGTGTTTGCTTCTGCATACCAATCGCTTGTGGAGGAAGTGGAGGCTGGAGCACACCTTCAGTGAAGATTGTGTGGGCTGCATAAAGCTGACACCTTTTTTCATAAACCACTCTGAGCACCAAACACGAGGCCTCTTGAACAAGTGTGAATGGTTTTCAGACACTGTGGTTTAGTGATTCTTAGAGGTAGAAATGGGAGGTGAACACTCCTTGTCCTTCAAATGTCTCCACAGGAAACTTCCCTCCAGTCAAGTGGGAACATTAAATTAAGTTCCAATGTTTTGGAGTTGGTGCGGTAATAGTTTCTTTCAATCTTTCGTTGTTGCATTCATAATTCACCCACTCTCACAAAAGCCTTTTCATGTATTAAAGGGTGTTTTCACCTACATGTGCTGCGTCTACCTTTCTTGACATTGATTGGTTTTGAGAAGGTTGTGCGTCAGACATTGGCTCGTTGCAATCAGGCTATTGTATTCACTAATGTTTTTTAATATTGGCATAAAAAAGTCGTCTTTCCTTTTTTTATTTAAGAATGAACCTGTGCAACCTGTCCTCATCCTTCAAACTTTGTACCATCAGAGGCGCAAACTGCAAGAAATCCTTGAGCGCTTCTTTTCTTCTTCTATCGTTTAATGCTTTCTCAACTTCCTGCAATCGGTCCGAAATCTCTGAACTCTCCAAATTTACTTACTTCCAATAATCCAAATGGTGTTTCCGTGATCCAGACCGATGAAATTGATCCAGACCAATAAACTTGGTTTGTTGATTCGGATGCTGGAACCTTTCACAGCTGTTTTTTTTTTACAATTGGACTAAACTGAAAAGTTTGAAGGTTCAGACCAAACAAGGTAGATGTGAGAGCCCCCTACGACTTTGTATTCACATGCGTAAAAAGTTTAACCTGTGTGTAAATGTACGTGTGTATATATGAGGGAAGGTCTTTGTTTGAACTGTTTATGTAATTAAAGATAACAGCACTAAACAGTAACACATAAACAGCCACTTACCTACGGCCTTTGGGTCCCGCTTTTTATCCAACATTGCAGCGTTGTCAGTTATTTGTCATATAAAAGCCGTTATCGCTCCCCGGCTGAAACACAAAGAAAAGCTGTCAGCGCTCTGTGACCGGTGGTTGATGGTTGTTTGCACTTCTCTGTGGCAGGCATTTGAACAATGAAAGGGTTCCCGTGAGACACACAAACTTTATCATCAACCCATAAAGTGCAACAATCAAAATGGCTTTCAAATAAATGTTAAAGTAGGAAAGACTTATATGCTTCACTGTCCTCGTATCCCTTTGTGGGCCCCGTGGCAGCGTTTCTCCAACCTTTTGGGTCACAGCCCTCAAGGCTCTCTTAATATTAGATGTTATTGTTATTGCCACAGTTTTCATTTATATAGCAGAAGAGTGCGTTACTGTAAAACAACTAAGTGATACAGGAGGAACAAGGTATAAGTATAATTATTAGTACCACTACTCTGCAAGTTCACATGTTACAGCAGCAAAGGGATAGAAATATAGACACGTCAGTAGAAAAGTAATTAACTAATAAATAAGTGAGAAAATATAAAGACATGGAAATAAAGGATTGCACATAAGACTGTTCAAATAGGCACAGTTCCCAAAAAGGCTTAAATTTGAATTTATTATTTATGTATTTGTTTATCACCCATAATTTTACACGACAATTAAAAAATGTACTTGGTTATGATGTTGTGGCTAATTGGTGTTCATTGTCTGAAGTGTTCTCCTTGGCCTCACAAGCCATTTGTATCCTAACATTTCGATATTGAACATTTACAAATTTCGATTCTAGACCATTGAAGTGTCCTGGAACTGTTTTCTTTCTGGTTTAGAGATGAACTGGTTTAAAAATTAGGCAACAGCTTCCCACCGACCTGCATAATGGGTTTATCGGGACACTAAGCTTGATGTATTGATCTTCTGATGGTACAGTATACTTTTGTTCGGCCTGCCCATGCTTTGCATACAACTGAGCCAGTTCCTGCAAAGTGTTTCAGGGTTTTAAATCCGCTGCCTCACGATCTGACTCTTGAGAGAAAGCCGCTCTTTGCTCAGAATAACAATTTGACTTCTGACACCTTCACTTAGTTCTGGGGGCAGTTTTCTTTCTCACTATCACAGCACTACTTAAAGCACAGGTGAACACTGGCTGCAGTTACTTGAACAAGCCTCTGATGAGTTAATACAATCCACATGAGTGTCATCTGGGTGCATGCTTCAATGGAGCGGACACAGCTCAAGGACACGTGACCTTGTTTATCGACCACTGACCAGTCCAGTCCAGTCCTACCACGACACAAACAGCAGAAAGTGTCCAGACCCCTTTTGTGCTTTTCACATTTTGTAATCCTTGCAGCCTTAAGCTAAAATATGTTTTTCTTCCTGCTCATTATGCAATAACCCCTTAATGACAAAGGGAAAGTAAATCGTCAGAAATGTAAGAAAAACTAAAATATCAGATTTACAGTTTTTTATCATTTAGACCCTTTACTCAGTACGTAGCTGAAGCTCCCTCTGCAGTGATTATCCTCTCAAGTCCTCTTGGATATGACACCACAGGCTTTGCGAACCTGGATTTGAGGATTATCTTCTGTCATTCAGATTCACTCACTTCAGATCAGCTTGAATAGGGCCCGTCAGCGTGCAGCCTTTTTCAGGTCCCTCCAGAGACGTGTGATTGGGTTCAAGTCAGCGCTGTGGAGCCACTCAAGGACATCCACAGGTTGTCCTGACTCCTAAACCACTCCTACATTATTTTGTAATGTGTGCAATATGTTCATAGCCTTCCCCAGATCAGTGTCTCGAGACAATTCTGCCTCTAAGTTCCTAAATCATCACAGCCTCTCAAGGTCATATTGAATCAAGTGGACTCCATTCAAGGTATAGAAACATCTCAAAGATGATCAAAACGAGGCACCTGAGCTACATTTCAAGCAGTGGATGTGAATACAAAGAGATATATGTACATGTCGGTGACATAAGGAAAAAACTGAATAGATGCAGAGATCTCCACAAAGAACATGAATGGTTTGATGAGTGTGGAAATGATGTGAATCGTATGCTCTGAGTTTCAGTCACTAGATCAGATAAAAGTCTTTTAGCTTTTAAAAAGGCTGCTCCATTCTTTCTGTAGCGTTTCCAGGGACTTGAGAAATCAAGGTCAAAGCAGATGAATTCTATTCTGATGGCAACCATTCTTGAATCTTTCTTTTTTATTTTTCTCACATGTCTGTGTTTATGTATATTTATGTATTATGTAGGATAGATATGACTACATTTGATATACTTTTGCTTCAAGATGACTCTTGAATAATGGATTATGCACAAATATACATTATGAGTCTGTAGACCCCCAGTTGCAAGTTTAGTCAAGGTTGCAGGACTCAACCTCTGTAATGGAAACTCGACCATTCTTTTGCTTCTTGGGTCACATGAACCTATAGGACACCCACAACGGGGTCATGGGCCAGAGATGGCCGGGCCGGATAACACTCGCCCTGGATCTTCTCCTCGTGTGTCATCCATGTCCCTGTATGACATCAGCCTGTCAAAGTGGGCATGACTCCCTGCGTGACCCGTGCAGACAGTTGGAGACGCGTTGGGAAGCTGTAAAAGGGGAATGTGAAATCCCACCTAGTGGCTGACTCTGCCGGACCGCCTGTGGAGTCAAGTGGCTGTGCCAGCAGTTTAACTGCTCATGATCCAAACATAGACGGGAGCAGAATGTCTTTGCATCAGTCTGTTAAGGCAATGCAAATATCTGTCAATTTTGTTTATGCCACAAATCTTTTCCATGGTCTTTTCCATCTAATTGACAAGCAAACGACTGCAACAATACACTTGAAACTCAAACTAATCCCCTGATAGAACGTGTAGCTTCCTCTTGTGTTTGAAAGTGACAAAAACATAGATTGTTCACTCTATTTAAGAAAGTGACAAAAACCATTCCAGGGAGTTGTAGATACATAATTTAATTTAACCAAGCCCTCAGCTATAGGCAGTAAACCAGAGATGACTTTGACCTGCTTTCGTGTGTCAGGACTTGTAGGTCAGGCGCCAGTGGATGGTAATTACCCAAAAAAGTGTCAGTGCAGAGTATTTTTAATCTCTCAGTTTGTTGGGTAATTATTTTAGTATCTGCAGAGCCGAGAGGTTAATTAGAGCAAAATGGGCTGAATATCAACATTATGGCCATAAGGCTTTTTATGCGGTTTAATTTTTAGAACCTCAAGAGGAAGAGAACATTTGGAAAAAATAATATTTGACCCTGAACATTTCCCAAAAAACTGGTTTTGATATATCACACTTTTGTACAAACTGATCTTAGGCTCCTGCTAAATCCTCTGCTAGTCACAGTAACCCTGGTTGAAACATGGCACCCAGTTGAGATCTTTGATGTCAGAATTACAGGATGATCTCTAAAGCTTCATTTATACTTTTCTTTTGTGTCAAATCAAATCCCAGTGGATTGAGATGATCTCGTCGGCGGCTTCTCTCTGCCTGTGACGGTTCATGTAGTCTACAGTATATTCTCACTCTTCTTATAATGATGGTTATAGCAATTAACATTTTGACCTAGGCATACAAAAAAGCACAATATCTGCTTATCATAAGAATTAAAATCGGGCAGAATTAAATACCGACAACATTTTATCCCTTTAACCCAACTATGCCAGAAAGTTCAGTAAATCAAGATTGATGAAACTGAAAAAATTAACTAAAACCTCCCTGTCCTGCTCCCTCGTTTGAATAATGCATTTGACTTGAACCATCCTGAATGAAGGTTCCCACCACATCATTAAAATGTTCTCCTTGATCTCTATTTGCCTCATTCCATGAAAATTATTCACACCGGTTGCTGAATATCAAAATCGGACTTACTTTCCGTTCTTCTACCTTCCGTTGTGCGTCTTCAGCTTGCACTCGCTCTCTCTCTATCCCGTATTTCAAAGTGGACACCCCCTTTTTGTCTGGTTCTTGGATGTGCATTGAAAACCCATACATGGCTGAAATGTACTTAGTAAAACCCATATTATGGCAACGGTCAAAGGTTCATCTTTCTTATCCCAATGAAAGGGATCACTTTGCAGCTGGCACTGGAAATGCACTATGACTGTTCATTCAATCTGTCACTGGACACATCCAGTCGAGGTTTTCCACTGTGACTGTTGACAATATAAAATCGCCCGCAGCATCATATATTAATAGTTGTATATATCAGTATCCCCACCTGTCAGAAAGGGATGGAATCTCGCAAAGTATCACTAATGTCAATCTCATTAGTGATGGATATATCTGCACTTGACCTTCACGGTCTAGACTTCGCGAATGGTGGATCCAAAACAACCGCAGAAATCTGCCTTATGCGAGGGGTAAAGCATCCCACCGAAAGCCTTTGACTGGCAGCTTAACAAGGTCTCGGGTAATATGATCGATTCCCCGTGGTCTTCATTGCCCAGTTCACATCAACACGAGACATTTTATTTGGTAAAATAATCTGCGGTTGATATGAATGATTTGGCCGATCCGATAAGCCTCTGAATGCATCGACGGACATTCTCGCAGCAGCCGTTTGGTATTTAGTGAGTCACATTGTGGTGGCATTATAAAAAGATGGTTACTCATGATGATGATGGTGTTGTTGTGTGGTACTCAATGTTCTGAGCAGTATTTCGGGTTCGTCATTGTCAAAGGACAACTCATGGACACGCGTTGAACAGTCACCTCGAACCTCCTAAACGGGAAGGAACTGCAAGAAAAGCTCGATGACACGAGAGGAGAATAAACACGGAGATCACCCCCGACCTGAACGAGGGAACGAGGCAAGTACAATAACATAAAGCAACAACTGTGGTAAATATCCTCAAGTTGGCTGCTTCACTCCACTCCTAGTTGTGAATATAATGTCCTTAGTAGGCATTGGATATATGTTTAGGGTTAAAGGTTATTTCTTACCAGACATTGTGACCCAACTCCCAACCGTATATATATGAGTATTTTATAGAAGCAGTTAAAGATGTTGTTTAGATCTTTTTTTAAGGGTTATTTGACTGTTGATATGAAAATAACTACTTTAACATTTGCAGTCAAGGATCCTCTTATAGATAAGTTCACTGGGCAGCTCAGGTGGATATAAATGGAAAAGCAATGAGAGTGTGAACCTGGTTGCTCAGGTCTCAATGCAGTTACAGCCATGTGCATGGTGTCATGGGCTCAGAGACGTGCTGCTTTAGCGATGGCTACTGAGATATCGTCTGTCGGTGAATTTAGTGAAAGATGTTTGCACAGTCGAGCCTCTTTAGAAAAAAAGCACAGGAACACCGATGTCAGTTTGTTTGATTTATTGTTGTTAGAAGCTCACATATTTGACAGATGTCTCAATTATTTACTAAACAATTAACTACAGTAACAATTATGATTCATTTGCATTTCAAAAAATAAATAAATTTAGCCTTTAAATCATTTGATCAGATTGACCTGCTCAATATGCATCAAAGGCCTTCAATGCAATCTTTGCAATAAAACATTCAATTTTCTTACTTTCCAGAATCTCAGTCGGAGGAAAAGTTGCATAAAACCTTTGTGCCATTTTAATCTGTGGAGAAAAGGCAGGAATAATAATTAGAACAATAATCATAGCATGAACTTCTGAATAAAGAACTGTGAAGAGTTAAACCTTACCTCTAACAACAAGTTTAGTGGAACACTCTGCCTTTCCAAAAGAGTTGACCGCAACCACCTTATATTCACCACTGTCCACTGGCCGCACTCGGAGGATATACATGGAGCACACCCCGAATGAGTTGGTGATGTAGTAGTTGTTGTCTGAGTTGATGCACACGTCGTTCAGGAACCAGGATACCGAGGGCGTCGGACTTCCCCGGACAGCGCATGTCATGTACAGCTGATAACCTTTAGGTGGAGAGTGGACTTTGAGAGGGACCAGGATGGATGGGGGCCTCTCAAAGGAAATGTCCGTAGAATTAACTCCTTTCGAACTTACAGGAACTTTAAGGGGGGGGGGGGGGAAACCAGAAAATGTAAATTTAGAAATTGATTGTTACTCAAAATGCAAGATGTTACTGTGGTTACATGATGAAAAATCCCTGAAGAGGGGAACATCCCACCTCTGTTGCTGTTGGCGCCCCATGTTGGTGACGGAGACGGATCCGAGAGGCCCACGTCGTTCTTGGCGTAGATCTGGAAGTGATACTCTATCCCGGGAAGGATGTTGTTGGCTGTGTATGTGTTAGCGCTGAGGCGGTCTGCCACAGTCCTCCACACTCTGCTGTTGGAGTCATGTTGAGATACCACATAGTACAGGCGGTCATCGAGCTCCTGGTCGGGAGAGGGCGCCCACGAGACCACCACTTTGCCGTAGACCGTCTGCTCCAACGCCACCGGCCCTGGAATCTTGGGTTCATCTAGCAACAAGTACAATAAGAAGCAGGTTATACTACTGAGAGAGGAAACCTTTTTCTTATTTGAGTTATTTTTCCCCGTGTTTTGGGGAAATGGTTTGATTTTCCAATTGACACCGGGTTGCCAATAAATTTGTGTTTTTGGCATTTAATCGACAAAATATTTCCCACCTAATACGAGACATTAACTAATGTCCCTGAACAGAGGAACACAATGAGGGTAATTGAAAAAAAAAACTCATTTCTAACAGATACAATCTTCCTTTTTAAAGACCTGAGGGTTGTGGAAGTTACATATCGTTAATTTCATCACAAAATAACTTCCACCAGTAGTTTCAGCACATAAATGCCACTTCTGCTTTCATAGTGCAACACTCTGTTACTTGTCCTTACCTGCGACTCTAACCTCAACGTCGAACGAAGCCTCGCCCACAGAGTTTTTGGCTGTGATAGTGTAGATGGCTGAATCTGACCGCTTCGACGAGGGAATGACGAGCTGAGACATCCCCTCGGTATTAATGATATTGATCCACGGGGATAATGGCTCATCCTCCTTCAGCCAAGTGATCTGAGGCGGAGGCTCAGCCTGGAGATATTAACGTCAGATAAATGAGATAGAGTGTGAGACATAAGCAGTCGCATCACAATGTGGTAAACTCATCACTCAAGACATGACATGGCTGGATTCGGGGCATAAAATCCAACAACTGGAACCGACTGATAGATTTTAGATTTACACCGAGCAGCAAGGACACTGTCTGCAAACCAGATTTTCGATTTATTCATACCTCATAGCAGATTTTGACCCGGGCAGAATTTCCGGCTCTGACGACAATGAAGTCCTCTGGATCTTTGAAACAAGGTTTCACTGAAAGGAAAGCGCCAGCTCACAGATTATTATTAACACAGACAAGGCAGCAGACAATATGTGGTGGGACAACAAGGTTAAATCATTGATATGCACTGTGAATGTGCTTTTGTACGTACTGTTGGGATTCTTCGCACACACCATTGCAGAAGGAGGGCTTGGATCTCCAGATCCCGACTCATTGATTGCCGCAACCCTGAACTCATACTCCGCTCCCTCCATAACATCTTTAACAGCAAACTTAGCATCTAGATATAAGATGAAAAGCACAGCAGGGACAAAAGTCAGGGGAAAAAGGAGCATTTTCGCTGTCATATGTGATATGTATGCTTCTGTTTCTGACCTTTGATGGGTTCGTTGAGTGCATTCAGGGCCATCCACTCGTTTGTGTCTTTCTTTCGCTTCTCTACTTGATAACCGATGATCGGTACTCCTCTGTCGTCCTCCGGAGGCGTCCACGTCAAATTGATGCACGTCTTAGAGGCACTCACCACGTTGGGAGCACCGGGTGGACCAGCGAGTACTAGGAAATGACGAGTAGCCTTATTAATCATGTAAGCGCATGTTAATGATTAAGAAGTAATTAAAGACATGGAATGAATTAAGAACTCCATGGTGTTGCACAAGTAATTCCTCTTTGAGATAAACCTCTTTTTATTGTGGGATTTCTACCACAGCTGAATTGTGTGACAGACAATCTGAAGCCATCACTCAACCTATCCAAAGACATTTTCATTTATTACAACCTGAGGGAGATTATCATGGGGTTTGCTGAGGAAAGCTAAATGAGACCTCTTCTTTCCTGCACTCACTCATTATGCCAGCCATGATGCTGTCAGCTGTCTCCAGGGCATCACTGAGGCCCTCTGGGTTCTCTGCGTAGATACGGTAGTTGTACTTCTTTCCATGAGTCACATTCCTGTCTCTGAAGGAGGTCCTGTCAGCCAAAACATCCCCAAGTTTCATCCACAGACTCTGTCCTGTCTGCTGTCGTTCTATGATATAGTTGGTGACGGCCGAGCCGCCGTCGTCCTTCGGAGGGTTCCATTTGATCTCGATCACAGATGAGGTGGTTTCGACGGTCTCCACTGGACCCTCTGGTGGGCCTGGGCGATCTGTCGGAAACACACAGTGTGACACTTTATATGCAGCTCACACACTGGTTCGGAGTAAGGTGGAAGTTTGGTATTAGATTCCTTGATTTTGTACCAATCACGATGAGCTGAGATGTGGCCTCCACAGCTCCAAATGGGTTTTGAGCTGTATTTTTATTTCGCCTGCATCTGTCCGCAGGCAGTCTCTGAGCAGCAGGCGGCTGTGATTGCGCTCCTTCACGATCTTTACTCCTCCTCCATCTTTGATCTCGGTGCCATCCTTAAACCAACTGACCATCAGAGATTCCTGAGGAGTGTAGGGCATCTTGAAAGCCGCATTCTGCCCCACTCTTACTATCACAGGTTTGGAGAACTTGTGAAGGTCGTCCGGGTCAAATTCCGGTACATCTGTAAAGCAGAGAGTGATTAAGTTTAATGCATTTTGCAGCAGCCATTTCCTACATGCTCTGCAATTAAGGGAAGGAAAGTAAATCATACCTCCTACAGTAACCTTTCCTTGTGTACTCTGCTCCCCTGACACAAAGCGATAAAGTCCGGAGTCGTCATCTGTGCAGCTTCTAATTGTCAGCGTGTGAGAGGTTCCTTCTTTGGTTATGGTGACCCCGGCACCTGAGTTTAACTGGCAAATTAAAAGGAAAAGGGAGACCTTGAAACTTTTTTGTAATGCATAACTTAAATTTAATGAAGTACTCGTGAACACCATTCGAGAGACCATTTGTTAATTTGCAGTTTATACTGTTGGATGTTGGTGATGGATTATATCGCGGTTTAAAGATCGTCTTAGTGTTACACTTACTCTGTACGAAAGTGTGAGATTGCAAATTGTAAGATAAGAATGACGTAATATGATGATAACAGATATTCATGGACTTGACCTGCTCTCCATCTTTGAACCAGGAACCATCACGCTCCAGGTTCATCTTCACAGGTAATTCCGCTGTCTTTCCACGAAAAGCGTAGTTATCCGAGAGTCCACAGATGATGACGGGCTCTGGACAACGTGAAACAAAGTTACCCTTGTCTTTCCGGGACCATCATACAGAAGCTACACAATTGGGTTATAGTAATCAACCTTTTATAGTGATCAATTTTGTCCCGGGACGAAAGTAATTACTATAAGTGGTTTCCACTGTATTGGCACAAAAGTCAATATCAGTCGGGGTCTAAATGTCATTGTTGTTTTGCAAAAAAGAAAAAGGTTAATGATATTGTATGCAGTGCTAATATAGTGCATAGTTTACACATTAGATCAGGCTGTTCTGTTCGTAAAGGTGATGTTAAATACAAATGACCGTAAGAGGCAAGTTAATGATTTTAAAATCAAGCATAATTATTACAAGTATAAAGTTTTTGCAAACCTTTACAGAAACCCAGTGGCCTAAAGCAAATCTTTTAGTCTTTGATTAGTCTTTTAATATCGGCGTTCTTGTTTGTTGTTCAGGGGTAAATATCTGGCCTACCACCTCCTGCAACTGCCTGTGGTGGATCACCACCAATGGCTTCCTCAGCTGAGTGGATAACAGCAACAACAAGAGTAAGTCACGTGAACCAGCTTTGTTAAAGCTACTTCCTCAGTTTTGTTTGCACCGCTGTCTCTTACCTTCTACCGCTGCTGTCGGTGCATCACCTGAAGGACAGACAGTTTGTAAACACATCTATTTATCTTGGCTGTAAGTATTCATTCACAATACCTTCTACAAATCCTTCGCACTTGACATTGTTATGACCATTTTCCAAAGTATGCCATTATGTCATATACGTTTTTCAAGGTTTTGGAAAGTCCTTGAATAGCTGAGTTGGTGAAATCAAGGTACAAACCGTAGTGTTACATCAGCACTGCTTAATATTTGGATAATGTGAGTCATCTCACTAAACTGCTAATGTTGGTCTGGCAGTGGGCTCTAACATTGCTTCCAGAATCACGTTTCATTGCCATGTCCAATAAATATCTATATCTATTAATATCTATTTTGAATGTACAGAGTTATTTTAAGACATCTTAACTTACAGTCTTAAGATACAGGATCCATGTTAAGGTCATGTATGTTTTACAAGTGTCCCGACCAGCCTGCACTTATGGCTCATGATAATGGCATCAACAACAAGACCACACATGATGTTAAATGAGAGGGATCACATCACTCGGGTATGTTGCAGATCTCAAAATAGTCTCATGTGCTTTGCATAAAATATTTAAACACATTTAAAAGCACTTGTAATCCTATGTTATCAGTCTGTTCGCAATTATTCATTCATACATCTCATCTAGTAACTGTGATATAAGCTTGAATTGATATTAAAATAATACATTGTGAAGAGGGATAATACGTCTGCATTTATCAATTCCCTTCCAATATTTTAATAACCTACAGCCTTACTCAGTTTGAGTGAAATTCAAATCAGCACAATTAAATCTAAATTAGGAAAAACTAAATTGCTTGTTTAAATCCTGTCATTCATCTTTAACTTCATGCAAAGCTTATTGAAACATTTCTTACCTGGGATCACTTCCTCCACGACCGGTGGAGCCGCTGCCACCACGGCCGGCTCGCTCACTGTTTCAATCAAACATTAAAACTGGTTAGTGGTCACCATAATCAGCAAATCATCATATTACATGCAAATTGATACAACAAAGATTAATTAATTCTTTATTTAATAATACATGTCTGTTATATTTTCTTATAGCCTAGGCTGACTTCTTTAAATTAGCTTATTTAGACACACTGAAATACAACAATCTTGATGTTTCCTATGGTTTGTAAAGTTAAGAAAATATATACAATAGTTTTAAAAATGTGCTTAAAGAGAAAGGCAGGAACTAAAATATATTAAATAGGATTAAACACAATAACCATCCTGTTCTTACCTGGTTCGGGATCTTTTTGTGCCTGAGGTACAGCTGCAGGAGCTGCGGGAGCTGGGGGGGCTGGGGGGCTGGAGGGGCTGGAGGGGCTTCAGGTGGAGGCGCAGCAGCCGCAGCTTCTTTAGCAACTTGAATCTGTTCCTTTCTTTCTTCTCTTTCTTTCACGAGTTTAACTTGTTGTTCTTGGGCCACTTTCTGCAGGTCCACCCCAGCTCCTCCAGCCCTCGTTGTTTTCCTTGCTGCTTTTTTCCCCTTTGGAGCGTCTTTGTCAGCTGATTTAGGAAAAACACATTATTTGCCATGGGTGTACGTTTAAAAATGCCATAATATGACAGGAATCAGCCACATCAATATTACTTCATTAAACAGTTGATTATTATCAGTCAGTCTTTTAATGGAGTGAATCTTACCTTCAACAACAAGCCATGCGTTACAGGATTTTATTCCTGCGCAGGCTGAGTAAATCCCTTTGTCCACCACCATGCAGTCTTTGACCACCAGTCTGTGAATGAGCTTGTCCTCCGAAACCTCGATATCGTGCTTGTCCCCTTGTTCCAGTGGCAAATTCTTACCAAACCACATAATCTTGGCGAAGGGATTTGACAGGACACACTCGAACACAGCATCTTCTCTCTCCTTTGCCTTCACCTCCTCAAGTTTCACCAGGAACTCCACCATGGGGACTTAAAAATAACAAGTCATTAGTTTTATATCAACTAAAAAACATTGTTTTCCTTTGCTTTAATTAAGGTTAATAATTAACTGTATGCAAGTATGAAACTTACTTTTAAATTCAGTAGAAAACATATTCACATCCTCTACATCCAACTGGTACAGTCCAGCATCATCTGGCATAAGGTCCCTCATACTGAAAACATACTTTCTCCCCACTTGCTTGAGGCCGTGCTTTATCTTGTCTCCCAGCTCCTTTGTATATGGAATCATTACACCATCCTACAGTGGAAATGTACAAGAAATATTCACTTCTGGGTTCATGGTTGAAATTGAGGGCGACTGCTCCTGATTTCTTTGGGGTGACTCCCCCCAACCTGTTATGCGGTGATATGTAGAAGGGCTGCTGGACGTGTGATTTAGTTTCCACACTAACCTTGTAAAGGAAGATGTGGCTGCTCGGGTCAATAAGATCCATGTCGACCTCAAAGGATGCGGAACCATCTGCATTGACCTGAATAGGCCTCAGGTTACACAGGTCCTTGACGAACTGGGACAGAAACGGAATAAGAAATAAGTATCAAGGGGAAAGAGAACTGACTTTACCTTCTGTTATCGCAGCGTGCGTGGTCAATATCACGTCTCGAAGAAAAAAAGCAAATCATCAAACAAGTGTCACAAACCTGAGCTTGTTCTTCCTCCCTCTCCTTCTTCATTGCGTTCAGTTTCTTGAGCATACATCGGAAGTCAGTGACTCCGAACTCTGCACAGATTCTCTCGTAATCTTTCTTATCAGCGCTGAGTAAGAGCTCCCAAAACTTCGGATCAGTCTCGCCGTCTTTTTTCTCATGTTGCTCAGACTTGGGACGGATCTTACTGGGAATTGAAAATAGGATGAATCGCTCAGACGGTCTTGTAAATCTGTAGAAGACACCGTTAATATAGAAGCTCAAACCCACCTTTTCCTTTTGAGCACATTCTTAAAGTTTTCTTCAGTAAGTTCAGCTGTTTGTTGCTGGTTCTTGTTCTTCTTGAAACCAACTAAAGGCAGAAAAGAGGAGAATTCACTTTATCATACAGTGTTTTTAAGCAGCCTGCTGAGTGTTGAGCATTGGAATGAGTGGCCTACACCAAATGGTTTTCAGTAGAGAAGTATCACATTGGGATAAAAGTGTAAATGACCTTCTATCATATTTCTTACATTGCTTTTTCTCTTGCATTGCCAGCAAGCAGCCCTTACCTTCAATAATATTCAGAACGACCGTGACCGTGGCTTGTCCATATTCATTTTTGGCAAAGCATTTGTAGGTGTCGGCTTGATCCGGCATGACATTTGGCATCTGAAAGAACCAAGACATGCTAAATATAGCAGATATAATAATAATAATAACTGTTAGTTGGTTTAATACAACAAATAACACTGCTTCCACATTTTCTGTTCATGTTCCTCCAAAGGCTTAATGGTCAAGCTGGTTCAGTTTTCATTGCTATTGGTCTGTGAGCAGTTAAATGTGCCCAGTGTGTGTTGATGGGACTGACTTCCTTCAGAATGTAAAAGAAATCAAAGTGATGGTCTGAAGACAGGATGACCTTGATGCTCTTTATTTCTCTATAATTTCCCCCATGCTGCTGTACAGTATCAATGCGATTTTGATAACCCCCATATCACTTGCCTCAAATGTATGCTCATTGGAGGTGGCATCGTATTTGGTCTGGAATCTTGAAGTATCAGACACATCTCCGTTGTTTCGGCCCCATGAGACCGTTGGCTCCGGGTCTCCGGTGACAATGGCTTTGAAAAAGGCAAATTTTCCTGTAAAGAAAGATAAAAAGGTGACCTCATGTTCTAAATCACCTGGACAAACAGTAGTATGATTCTTATTAATATACACACATACGTAATATAGCCTTAACTTTAATAACATCAAATTCATGGTATGATAACACAACAAATTGTTGTTGCTTGTTTTACTCCAAATGGTTTTCAATCAGGGTGAGTGTGTGTGTTAAACGTTATCCGACTCTTTTATTCATCTAGGTGAATGTTGCGAGGCTGTGCTGCTAATGGCCTTTCACACAAATTCATGGATTTTTTAAACCATTATGCAGATTCATGTAAATTCCACCTTGGAGTATTTTGTGTTAAGAATGATTCTGTAGCAGTCGGTCCCTACCCTCTTGGATGGTCAAAGCAATTGGCTTGCGGGTGAAGTCCGGATGGCTCTTTCCCTCCGGCAGGGTCTCGATAAACTGTGTAATCATCACGCCGGGGACTCTAGATTTTTTCTTGAACCCCACTGTGAGTGTGAAAATGAAGCGTCAGTGACACAATGCATTTGGCACTTAAAACATCGAAAAAAATAATCACCATGATTATATCCAGCCTTCAATCTGTTGTTGTTTTTGTAAATCGGATCATCACTCGCATAAACAATGTGGAGACCCATTCTAATACGTGACATATTAGAATGCTCCATGTTACTCAGTTAAACGGTACATACATGTGGCTCTGGTGTAGTAGATGAGTCTTGTGTCAGTCGACATTTACATTTACATTTCTATTACGTTTATCTGTTTAACCTTTTTTCTTGGGAATCCATGCCTGATATTCAACCCGGGAGCCGATATGTAGCGATGCATCCACATATCTATGCACGGAATATATGTGCACTTAATGTACAGCATACTGCAGATCAGCTTTTCATGCCTTCAGCAGCAGTATGGAGATAAAAAAATAAACTGCTGTTCATTACCATTGCAATTCTCTGTATCTGGACCTGATAAGGCACATGGGAAAGAGCATGTACAGCACACATGGTATTAGCATTAGATTATGGATTGAAGTGAAGTCATTCAACTGGGAAACGACTTTGTACCAAATGGCGACATAGTAAGATTGAGCAGTCAAAGCTAAATAAAGATTAAACAATGCAATTTCACATATTTCATGTTTGATAATGTTATGTTGAAGCCGTGTACAATGACGTCTGTACTGTCCCTTGTCAATACACACAACTACATATGCTTTTGGGTTCTCATGCTCATTTTGCTAAAGCGCTTTGCGTTCACATAATATGGCTTTATAACTGCAACTGCATCCTGAGATCCTCAATAATAAACATGTTGGAAGTTAGTGTAAACTGTTGTTATACTTATTATTAAAAATGTTTCCTTTTAGATTGAAGGTCGTTGGATCCATTATTTATTTCAAACGATTCTCTTGTTTTTCCCTTCAGGTTCAGATTACGGGCTTTATTTGGTTACTTGTCACTTTCGTGTTTGCTAATGGATAAAAGACCAAACATGTACTTCTCACAAGCTTGTTGTTCCTTAAAGACTCCTGCAGGAAATAAGATTAGCATTCAATGTTTACCTTGGCCAGATGCGGTCCCATCCACCAGCTTGGATTTTCGAAACATCCCGGCTCCTTTGATTTCAAGATTGATTTAGAGATTTCTTTCGGAGAGATTTCTCCAACTATAAAAATGGGATGGAGATATTAAAAGTACATTAGTTGCAGCTCAAACGGATCAATTCAAATAGCAGGAAAGATGTTTTTTTCTCCTGAGAGAAAGAAAATGTACAGTAGACTTCCAAGAGACACACAATTTATTCAGGAGGAGATTTTAACAGAGAACTCCACTTCACAACCATCTAAAACCAGTGATGAAATTTGAATAATTAGAAAAAAAATAAACTTTGGCTTCATCTATCTGCAGTAAATGACTTTACCGCAAGACTCAAGAATTTACTTCTCAATCACAGTGTGGGTTCAGATGTTATTCTGTGGTGGAGGTGAGTGTGAGAATCGCCCGGAGCTAGAATATATTTCCTGGCAGTTCCTTCCCTGTACTGTTTATTCTCCTCAAAACTAAATGATGCTGACGTTCTCTGATCTCCTTTGCTCTGAATGAATTCCTCCTCCTACAAGACCAGTTACAACTATAACTGAAAACCCCATGACAGGTGTTTGGGTTTGTGGTGGTAGTGAATCACTGGATTGTGCATTTTTACATGAGCGGCAGAGTTATGCATCTCTGATCTAATAGGAGAGGAGGGTGTAAAAGCAGTGCAGCACCCAGACTGTAATATAAAGCCTCAAGGTGAAGAAGCAAACAAACAGACACATGCTCTCACAGCCTAACTGACTGACTGACTGACCAACTGGCTGTATGTCAGTGCTGGAGTGTCTGTTGCTTCCCGCTGTAAGTTTCCAACATGAATTCAAGCTAGAGAACTCGCCTGTACTTCTTTCAAACGCAGATTCACCGGCACATTAACTAAACCAGATTGTTGGATCAATTTATAGTTTTGCAACAAAGTGTTACAGTGTTGACACCATTCACACGTCGAAATTTCGATTTTGTCAGCCGCTAAACACCTCTGACCTCTCGAGTGTTTGCACAAACGCAGCAGCTCCCAGTGCGGCCGCGTGACACTCTATAGAGTGTCGATGGCACACGGCTGTTGAAAGATGAGAAAAGTCGATTGTCACGTGATAGGTCACATGCCACATAAAACTGTTGAGCAGCTCATCTCGAACGTCTTAATAGGCTTGTAAATCACTGTGACACGAGTGGATCGTACAGAGCTGAATCCTGCTATATCTGTAATCTCAGGCAGAAAGAAAAAACATGTAATTGATATTAATTACACCCCCGACTCTTGATAAGTCAGCTTTAATTAACATCTTACTCGGTTTTGTCAATACAGAAAAAAAAAAAAAAATCTGTGTTTAAGTTTGTTTTATGATTTCCAGGGTACAATGTGATGAAAAAAGTTTTGTCCCAATTAGGCTGCAACTACACTTGGGGTAAATATGAGAAGCACGTTCCATGACTACATATTGCATGCCTTTTTAAAAAATGTTTTAACAGAGGTTGCACAAAGTTCAAATTCTAGTGCTCATTAAACATTGGAGTTGCACTTTCAAGGTTTAAAACTTGCTCCGTGTACTTGGCTCTCACACGGTCCCATGCTAGCGGCCTCCTTGCCGTGAGAGCTGATTTTTATGGGTTTCATGTGACCAGTGCTGAAATACAGTACAGGACGGTATGCGCAGTGACAGAGAGCATCATAAAAATGATTAAAAGGAAGGCACCGCTAAGGGCACGTTCCGAAAGCATGTGGCTATCTAGGGAGATGGCGCTGATGATGTGCAGAAGCTGACAGTGGCATTTTTTCTTGATTTGGGTTATGTTAAGGGCCCCTCTTGCCTTTTTTGGTTTGTAATCAATATTGCACGGTAGTAATACAGAATAATATAACACAGAAACAATTGTGTTGTGGTAAATATACAAATATACTGTAATACTTCAATACCTTAAATGTTCGTTAGATATATAATATAATCTGTTTCTAAATATTTTTTGAAATAATTTGAGTTGTCGATCTGGTGACCACACAAACCGCTATTGAAAATGACCTTTGTGTATTTTTACATTTTCTAAATTATAGGAAATTACCAGGACGACCTTGTGAATTCTAATTTACATCAACTCAAAACTTGTGAATTAAAAGAAAATACATTTGTACACAGCCACAAATTAGGATATATCATACACAATAGAAATACTGCACTGTACACATCAGATCACTTGACAGTCCAGGCAGTTTAATTGCGTTTACAGGCAGACAACTTTAAACACTTTGCCAAATTAGCTATTATAATGCTTGGACGAGATGTTAGAGTGCATCAGTCCCAGGATTAGTTCTTTGTGAAAGACTGAAGCCAACTTTCAATAGTAAAACACCTCCATCCAAGACTGGAGCTGATTGTGAGATGAATGATGAACTTACCTCAGCTCTCCTGTGACCCTCTTGAGTGGACAGCTTCCCGGTCTGATATTCGAGTGTTGCCTCCTATGCTCTACAAGCCTATTAAACCCTTACAGGAATGCCAATGACTCCGCGACAAGCAGCCACGTCGTCAGACTTGGTGCCTGCCAAGAAAGGGGATTGCTTTTTGGTTTTTGGCGTAAATCACAACCTCTAGCAACGTGTGGGGGGGGGGGAGAGCCAAAGCCTTTCTCTGGGATGACCATGACCTCTTATTGAAAAATGCTTGATCTTCAGGGAAAGTAAAAAAATAAATACAATGGGTTTTTTTTTTCGTTTGGAAAATTGAATTAATCAGTTTTAGATATGATTATAAACCATAGGTCCTCTGTTGTGAATTATACTGCTAGTAAAAAATACTTTTTATTTTACTGTTAGACTGTTTTGTAATATTCTCTCCTCATGGTTGGTATCCTGATCCTTTAAACTAATCATTTACATATTTTGATTATTGCTTTCACTACTTAAATCTTGGCAAGTCAAATATTAGCAGGATAAATGTTTATGTAGCTTTAAATTGACTTTTAACACAAACACCTTTTGGGTTTTTCGTCTTTGTTCTGATTTCTCAGTGTCCGTTATGTAAGTCAGTGTCGTCATAAGACGGAGCTGCTGAGTGTTGACAGCCAAGTATGCCCGCATTGACACTCAGTGTGAAATTACGAGAACAACAAAACTTCATATGAATGTTCAGACGCGCTAATGACTCCTATTGTCTAAAAATACTTTGTGTTTATTGCGGCCTTGAATAGCAACGGTGACAGAATGAGCAATAAGTGTGATCTCATGTAGTCATTTGGCTGCAGACGTGTCTTTGGAGCGGAGTTCTTTTAACGTTACGACATTTCTTAACCTGACACACAGCAGATGGTTTGTCACATCGAACCATCTGGGAAAGCTACACAGGAAACTGATTGGAGAAAATACAGACGTCGTTGAAGCTAATTGGGATAAAAGTTCATCTTGATCTTGGTATATTTACTTGTTACAGTGTGATACAATCATTAAAGCCAAAAAGAATAGAGAATTAGATATTTATTTTGACAGATTTAGTTATTTAACCATTTTTGTTCCCAAATCCTCCTCTACTTGCAGTGGAGGAATACAGGACCCTGGTGGAGAAGTTCATAGATTGGTATGATAGCAGCCACCTTCAGCTCAACAGCTTGAAAACCATAACCTATATTATATAAAGATGGATGACATATCGCACGTCTCCCACTATCAAAAAATCTGGAGTTATTCTGGATATGCACCAATGGATCAATGTCATTGATTCATTGTTAAAACAACATTATTAAAAAGTAAGTTTGATTAGGGTGGGAGTTTCTCCAAGGAGTCACAATTATCTCCTTCCAACATGTTGTTGCTTATTGCTTATTAGCAAACTTTACTTTCTTAGTTCGCAGGTTGGATTCACCTGTAACACAATGTACCACATTACCACACTAACAGTGACACAGACACTTTAACACCAGGCTTATGAGAGAATAAATAGCAGCTGGAAAAAACGAATACATTTTAAGTAAGGAGTTAAATAAACAAATCATTGTCTTATCTTTAAAAATTACTTTTTATTTTTCATGTCACAGAAAAACAATTTTCAAGAAGAAGAAATTTCTTACACACTTTGAGGGCATTTATTTGTGTGTTATTGGTCTTAGTAATAACAGAGCTGTGGTCAGTTTAGTCAAGATGTGTGTGTGTGCGTGTGTGGATATTTCAAGCAGTGTAATAAAAGTGAACGCGAGACACAGGAAATATGACTGTTCTCAGGCATGGGAAGCTGATATGAGGAGCTTGATGTTCTTGGAGGCTTTTATTGCGAAGGGTCAGGTCAACTAAAGTCAGGAGCCTTGAATTCTTCCATAGAAAACAATGACAAAACAAGGAACGTTATATAACCCAACGCTGCATGGACGACAGTAACCTCATCTGTGTCGGCGGACATACATTTTTCTATTTCTATTTATTCATTGCAGCAAATTGAAATGAACCAATTGAGGGATCTTAAATGAACTACACTTAAATGTTGTCAAGTGAAGAAAGTACTTATTTTACTTTGTATGCTAATGGCTTGTGGCCAAAGCCTAGTACAGTCAACTCCCAGTGAAGGGCTGTGTCCATAGTAACAAGATGCCAAGTGGCTACTGTATAATGGATAATTTTAGTCTGTCGCCGGACCTCGCACAGGAAGATGTGCAGTTGTTTGCAAGGTTGCGCTTGCAAGTCATGCACAGGAATTTTTTTTGATCATTTATGACTTTCTATAATAGACTCACTTATCCCCTGAAAGCGCGCCAACACATGTTCGCAGTAAACGAGAAATTTGAAGCCATGTGACAGTTGGCCGAGCGGAGGCGGCTCACGTGAAGTTATGAAATGAAAAGACACGATATATTTACCTCACAGTGGGCGGCAGTTATGTGCCAAACTGAATGTAACTGCAGCAGACACACCGCTTCATAGAGTCAAGTACTTGTAAGGTTTTGGGAAGGAAATGATATATTCTTAATTACTTGATAAATGTAAATATACAAATACGAAAGAAAAGTATATCTTGCTCCACATTGAGTGACACACTCATGACTGAGTTCAGGTTGAAGTAAGACACTGCAGTTCACTTTGAGCAGGTTTGATTTTATTTTATTTACATTTTGGAAAAAATCCTTAATGATGAAAACATTACACATGAACACACAAAACCACTACATTTGTATGATCATATTGTCAATTTACCAAGAGTTAGTAACTTCAGAAGAAACAGCAAAATATTATTGTTCAGAAAACAGCAGATTGAACCTCGTCACAGCTCAAGAAAAAAAGAAATAGGACCATAAATAAACATGCTTGGGTGCCGGATTAGCATTCCACTAATGTTGAATCCCAGATGTCATGTCTCAACAAATTCAATACATTTAGTAGATTTCCCACTTGTTATCGCTTCCAAACACAAAGAAATCTCTCTTTTAACCTTTATTTTTCTCATCAGAGTTATTTAAACACATTAATACAATAAATCACAAAAAACACTGATAACTGCAAGTTTCAAATTGGCAAATCCTTAATTTTCCGTTATTTTATTGGAGCACTCGTCTTCAGGATGTCAGGACCGCAGCTTCATTCTGATGTGGAACAGGGAAGAGAAGGGCGTTGTTACAACACGTTCAGCCAGAGGATCAGAATATAACAACTCCAATGTGATGTGTTGGATTTTCTTTACCTTGAACAACAAGTTTCGTTGTGCACTCCACTCTGCCCAGATTATTTTCCGCTGTGACCGTGTAATCTCCACTGTCCCTCGGCCCGACTTTGAGGATCACCATGGAGCAGACCCCGCAGGTATTGGTGATGTAGTAGTTGGTGTTGGTGTTGAGGCTGATGTTGTTCCTGTACCAGGTGATATAGGGTCTGGGATTTCCCGTCACCGCGCAACTCATGTAGCACTCGTACGTCTCTGGACTGTTGTGCGTTTTCAGCGGAACGGAGAACGACGGCGGCGTCTCGAAGCTGCAGTCCTTAGAGGCAGCGACGTTCACGGTAAATATTTCTGGGATTGTAAAAGAGAGAGAGAAGTTAAAAAGATGCAATTGATAATGATCAATGCAGTTTTCATTGCTATTGTCGTATTCACTGTTCTCGATTCAGTGTGTATATGTGAGGATGCATCATTTATATGAATAGCTGTTAGTGCTTTGAAATTTGTTGTTCAGTAAAAATGTAAAAAATTGAATTGCAACAAATTGCGAAGGCAGTTTTCTGATTAATCTTTGAAATGATCACTCTTACGTTATTATTTTTGGTATTGATTAATCTCCCAATTGTTTTTTTTCTCTTTGAATTGTTAATCCTCTGAAGTGTCCATCACAAACTCTCAAAAATAATGAGGTCAGACGCAGCAAATCATCACATTTTAGAGGTTGGAATCATTAATGCAAATGGGAAAGTTGACCATCACAGGTTTGAGATCCCAATGTGATATGGTTAAGTTTCGTTTAGTCTTACTGCCGGCACAAAACTTAAATACTTTACAATTTATAATTTAGTAAAAAGGCAGAAATTTAAGCAGATCCTCATAATTAAGAGGCTAAAGCTACAAAATGATTGTTGCCTTTAAAAAGCTTAAACGATGGGTCATTTTTGAAAATTGTCGTTTAATATTGTGTAATAGTTGAGTAATAGTTAAAATAATCGATAAACCTGCCTTTCGCTCTCTTCACTTCCCAGATTGCTGACTCGGAGGGTTCGGAAAGCCCCATGTCGTTCTTGGCGTAGACCCGGAACTGATACTCTCTCCCCGGCATGATGTTGATGGCAGTGAACTTGTTGTTGAAGAGATGGTCTGCCATGATTTGCCAGGTACGCTTCACGGAATCCCGCTTGGTGATCATGTAGTGCAGCCTGTCGTCTTTCTTCTCATCTGGAGACGGGGTCCAGGAGACTGTCACGGTTCCCGACACGTTCTCATCCAGCTCCACGGGGCCTGGAGGCTTGGGGTCATCTAGAAACGTGAAGGAATCCAATGTTTAGTATCTTTATGCATTATGTTTCTGATGGCCACAAGGGGAAGCCTGCACACACACAGTCGTTCTCTTTCTGAATTTCCCCCACATGTTGCAAAGTCAGACTATAGTGAAAAAGTAAACACCTTTTATTTCTTTATACACTGTTTATAGTCATTCTTTAGTTAAGATTTACTTTTTGTCGCATATAAATCTATAACTGAAGCTGAAGGCATTATCTATTTGACTTTGCTGGAAGTGGGACCAAGCATTTTGCCTCGTTCAGAAACGTGAATGATTATACATACCTCAAAAAATCAGCTCCACACAACCTTAGCTACAGATTTCACTTGTATCTGAAGGATATAGGTGTGTACCTGTAATTCTTATCTCCACACTGGAGGTTTCTTGACCAACAATGTTCTTCACAATTATGGTGTAGATTCCGGTGTCCTGGCGTTCTGATGAGGAGATCATTAGCTGCGATGATGTGTCCGTGCTGCTCACCGTCACATGCTTGGGCACAGGCAAGCCGTCCTTGAGCCAATTAATGATTGGTGTTGGAGAGGCCTGTCCACAAGAGGAGATACACAGCTTAAATTTGGATTTATACTTTTTCACATCCATAAAATGTCTAATCTGCATCTTTCGACGGGACATTGACTAAAACTACTTCTGTATGATTATTATACTGAACCTCAAAGTTAAAGTTGACTCGAGCAGAGTTCCCAGCTCTCATTACATGAAGTTCTTTAGTTTTTTGTCGGTGAATTTAGGTCTCACTGTAACAATGTAGGAGGAGAGAATATTAGAGAAAAGGCGATTTAACGATGGTAAAATGTGTCAACGTTTGACTGTAGATGGTTAATTGTCGCCTCAGTGTCCACTGACTCACCTGGAGGTGGCATTGCAATGATGTAGTTGTCCAACTCTTGAGGCTCACCGTCTCCACCCTCATTGGTGGCTACAACTCTTACCCAGTACATGCCCATAGACTTCAGACCCATAATAGTGTAAGAGTTCATAATGATGGCACTGGAGTTACAGCTACTCCACTCTGAGTTTTCTGCTGGTCTGAGCTCCACGAGGTATCCTTTGGCCTCATCCTGGACCCCTTCCTCCTCGGTGGGTTTCGACCAGCCCAGAGATAAGGTGCTGTATGTGGAGTCCGTCACCCTCAAGTCAATGACTTTACCAGGGGGCTCTGGAAGATTCAGTGACGTGTCAGAAAATGAAGGAATGTAGATTCAACAATAAAGCGGATTTCGGCCTGTTTACTCACTTTTTGGATCTCTTGCAAACACGAATTCGGAGGGTGCGCTTGGTTCTCCGGCTCCAGAAATGTTGATCGCTGACACACGGAACTCATACGCGAAGCCTTCAACAACATCCTTTACTGCGTACGTTTTCGCTGTTGACATGTAAAACAGTACGATTACAATATTTAAAATGTAAAAATAAAGTCCCACTAAAAAATCAAGCCTTTAACAACCATAACACTGGAGATGGAGTCAATGAATGTGAATTGTGACTCCAATGAACCTTTAATGGGCTCTTCAGGCGGGTTGACGAGGCCCCACAGATTACTGCCGTTTTTGCGTTTCTCCACGTTGTATCCGGAAATGTTGGTTCCTCCGGTGTTAGTAGGCTCAGGCCAAGCAAGAGTGATGCAGTCTTTGAAAGCACTAACAATCTTTGGTATAGGAGGAGGACCAGGGTAAGCTGAAAAAACGATGAAATGGGGAAAAACGGTCACTTTTCAATTAGTTTATTAAAAAAAAGCACATGCTTTATTTGAGACTTACCCTTTGTCCCGGCCTGAATGTCGTCTGTTTCCATCATTTCACTGATGCCATGATCGGTTTCAGCCCTGACATGGTAGCAGTACTTTCTGCCATGATCCACATCAGAGTCCCTGTATTTGGGCTCCGGGCCGATCTTGCCTAGTTTTTTCCAGCTGTTGCGGCCGATTTGCTGTCGTTCCATGATGTAGTCCGTGATGGGGCAGCCGCCGCTGTCTTTGGGAGGCCGCCATTTGAAGTCAATGCAAGATGATGAACTTTCAATTATATCTACAGGGCCCAGGGGTGGGGTCGGTTTCTCTATAGTAACACAAAAGAACAACTGTACTGATGTGCATGACTTTCATACAAATTAAGAACATGCAGTATCTAAGATTGCAGCTTACAAACCTAAGACGTTAAGCTGTGTAATGCCTCAGCTGTCCCACATTCGTTTTTAATCTTAATCTTAATTTCTCCTGTGGTCCTGCGTTGGCACTTGGTGAGAACCAGACGACTGTTTGAGGAAGATTTTTCAATCTTGATGTTGGTGTCCTCAAACAGCTCCTCGCCCTCGTTGTACCACTGGATCTTCATCGGCTCCCGGCCAACAAATGACACATTAAACACTGCCTCTTTCCCAGATTTGATCGTGACAGGTTTTATGAACACAGCGAGGTCATCTGTGTTTATTCTTGGAGGATCTAGTAGAAAAACATACGGTCTTTTAAAAATGAGAAGAGTATTGTGCACGTTTTCACAGTGGTTGCCCTTTTTCTTTTGCATCTGATCACAGTACCTTCAATAATTAGCACAGCTTCTGTTTTACGCCCATCGCTTCACATCGGTACTTCCCAGCATCCTCTTCTTTGCAGTTTTTGATAATTAGTTTGCGATAAGTCCCGTCTTTAACAATACAGACGTCGTCTGTAGCTGTTATCTGTAATGCACGGACATGCACATACGTTAACACAACTAAATCTAACAAGGTGGAAGGTGAAAGCTACAGCTCCATCCTCTCTTAAATCCCTCACCTCTATCCCTTCTTTGAACCAGACTCCATCACATTCCTCACTGCTCAGTCTGCAGACCAATTCTGCATCAGTGCCAATGATGGCGTTTACATCAGAAAGTCCACCGGTGAAGTAAACTCCAGGGTCTGAAAGAAAGGCAAAGTTTTAATTTGGAACAGAAAAAGTACTTAAGATTATGTAATGTACTATGTTCTGATGCCTCTCACCGATGACTGTATCAGGAACAAGTGGGCCTGCCCTCACTCTCTTTCTTTTCTCTTGACTAGGCTGCTCTTCTTCTTCTTCTTCAGCTTCTACCTTTTTCTCTGGTTTTGAGGGAGTAGATTCAGCTGCTTCGGACACTTCCTCATCCTCTTCTTCCTCCTCTTCCTCCCCTACAACTGTTTCTGCACCTTCTGCCTTTGCCTTTGCCTTTACTTTGCTTTGCCTTAACCTTTACCTCTGCTTTTGGCTTCTCTTTGGCTTCGGCTTCAGGTTCTGCTTTAGCTTTGGCTTCGGCTTCAGCTCTAGCTCTAGCTTCGGCCTCTGCCCTCTCAGCTGCAGCCGCAGCAGCAGCCGCAGCAGCGGCTTGTGCCTCCGCCTTTTATCTTTGCAATCATCTCATCCCTCTCTTTCTGTACCTTGGCATTTTGTTCTTGAGCTATCAACAACAGATCAGCACCACCACCACCACCTGCTCGGGTGGTTTTGCGAGCTTTCTTCTTTCCTTTCGTTTTTGGATCATTGTCCACTGATAAGAAAAAAAAAAGATAGACAGTAACAGAACCTTGTAAAGACGTATTGGGCATTTTTTTTTTCATTTTTGATTGACTAGTGTTGAACAATAGGAAAAGATACAATTTGAAAAATGTAAACAGTACCTTCCATTATAAGCCAGGCACTGCAGGATGCAAGTCCAACCACTGCTGCATAGATTCCTTTATCCAGCGGCTGGCAGTCCTTCACCACCAACGTGTGGATCAGCATGTCGTCGGACACAAGGATGTCATATTTGTCCCCTTGCTCCAGGGGGTTATTTTTACCCTTCCAACTGATCTTTTTCATCGGTTGCGAGATGAGGCACTCGAACAGCGTCCTCTCTCTCCGCTGCTTTCACGTCTTGCATTTTAACCAAGAATTCTAAAGGGGGAACTGTACGAAACACAAAATTACGGGGTTAACGTGAGATCTGCTAACATTTACGTACATTTTAATTCCGTAAATGATAAACTAGGATGCATTATCTTACGCTTCAAATCAGCTGTGAAGATCTTAATTCCATCAACCTCCATTTCGTACAATCCCGCATCCTCCATGTCGACACCGTTCATGCTAAACATAAACTTCTTTCCCACTTGCTTCAATCCGTGTTTTATCTCTGTTTCAGCATCAAAAGGGATCATAATTCCATCCTGTTCAAACATATGAGGTCATACAAATGATAATAATGTATATTGTGTTGTGTATATATATGTCACATTATATGCTTTCATCTATTAACTAGTAAGAACATATTTAAGAGAAACATCTCACCTTAAATAAGAAGATTTTGCAGATAGGCCGTTCAAGTTCATACTCTGCATCACCAGCGGGTTTCAATTCAACGGCCTTCAGGCGGCAAAGTCTTTCCACAACCTGTTGTCCAATAGAAAGTTATTTGAATGTTGGTGTTCTTGTATTTCATGTGTCGGTTTACATGAAGATGAAGTGGAAACACACATTACCTTTACCGCTTCTTGCTCCTTCTCTTCCTTCATCTCATTTAGTTTTTTCAGCATCCAGCGGAAGTCAGTGATACCGTACTGTGCACAGATGCCCTCATAGTCTTTCTTTTCTGAACCTAGCAACAACTCCCAAAACTTGTCATCGATTTCTGGTTTTTCCTCCTGTTTTGACTCCGTGTCAACCCTCCGAAAAGATGAAAGCATCATTTACTTTAAGGTAATAATTATACATAGCAAGAAAAACCACAGTATAGTTTGCCCTTGACCTTAAATCACAGCCGTACTTACATTGTTTTCAAGGACTTTTTGAAATCCTCCGGTATTTCTCGGACAGCTGCAACACAAAAAGCAACACGGTTACAGTTTGAATTCAGTGCACGGTTGACTGTGTTATTACAAAGTTATTACAGTGTGTACCTGTTCTGGATTGTTGCAAAGCTTTGCTCTTTTTGAAGCCAACTGAAATGGAAAGAAATACCTTGCATGTAATTTATCATCTGAATGATTTGTTTTGATTGAATATATATCCTGAAATAGAAGCGAGTGACGCACCTTCGATAACATTAAGGGTTGCCGTGACAATTGCTTTTCCAAATTCATTTTCCGCAAAGCACTTGTATGTGTCGGCTTGATCCACCGATACATCTGGCAGCTGTCATGAAATGCATGGATAGAACATTGTACTGAAGTTGTTTAGTTGTTTTTATATGAAAGAAGCGTTCTTAGCGACACATCGTCATGACCTCACCTGTAGCTGTTGTTCACCAGAAACTGCATCGAAGGAGATGTTGTACCCTTCATCAATTTCTCCGTTGTTTCTCAACCAGGTCACTGTTGGTGTTGGGTTTCCGGTAACCACTGCTCTGAAGATCGCCGGTTTTCCTACAGAATCGGCAACGATATTATCTTAGAAATCGGCACAGTCGAGTGAAATGAAGTTGAACACACCTGTTTTACTTGACTTTACCTTCTTGAACTGTCATAGCGATTGGTTTCCGAGTGAAATCTGGCGTGGTCATGTCTTCTGGTAGTTCCACCACATATTGGGTGATCATAACTCCTGGCACGCTCGACTTCTTCTTAATTCTCACTGTCATTAAATGAGACGAATGGCATTATTTACAATTGATGAAGAACTTAAAGAATCATTTGATTGAACTACATTGCTTTAATGACGTTTACAACAAATGTAATGATCTTGCAACTTGTTATTTGGCAATTAATTGACATGTGAAGTGAAGTTTTCATAAATCTTTGTTTACTCACCCTGCCCCGGAGCGGTTGGCTCCTCATCTTTAGATTTGCGTATCTTAAACATCTTGACAACAGCTTCTCTGTCAATGCACAGGTATTAAAAAAACACTGTTTAGTTTGCATATGCATCATTTAATCTTTATTTTTGAAAATTCTAGATTTATTTAACAATGAATTCGTTCCCATGTCAATATGATGGGATTTCAGGGTAATCTTCATCTGATGGAATGTCTTGGCCACTGTTAAACTCCATATGAATTCCCATCTGTCGGTCTGAATCTCCCACAGATGGTCTGAATCTGCGCTGGCTATCGCTCACCACTGTTTAACTTGTGGATTAAGGCAGCGTGCTTACTTTAACAACCTGATGTTAATGCACTTTTAAGCAAAGCCTGTCCTTGGAGGAGACAGCATAGATGTAATGAGACACGATGTATTAATTATTCCACGAACAGAAAGTGTGTTAAATAATATTTCAGTGTGAGTTTTATGACGAGACGTCGCTGCTTAAGAGAGTGAAACTTATTTCGGGCAAATCGTGTAAGGATGCATGAGTTAGTAATTCGATCTGTACTATAAATGTAAGAATTCCCCGCGATCACCGAATAGTTGACATTCCTGAGTGACTGGCCTAGTTTTGCAGTCCAGTAGGTCGAGGTGTGTGTGAACCATCTCTCATGACTCAATAAGTGGTGTAAACAGCTGACATTTGTCAAAACCCTCTCTGTGTTAGGTGCTGATCTCTTCCTCCTTCACCTTTCTGAAGGAAGTAGTTTATTAATCAGCAGATTTCCTTTGGTGGTGGAAAGTCAAAGTTTACAGTTGTCTCATTAAGTCAAAGTTGTAGAGATTCTAAAACATTTGAATGACCATCTTAATCGCGTTAAACGGCTTATTGTCATTATTGTTTATGCAGTGTACATGACAAATTATATGATCATAAATCAGCAAGCAGTAATTTAATTATTTGTACTACAAAATATCTTAAAAACCATAAAAATGCTAATATTATACTGAAACGTGACGTGATATAGAAAGAAAGCTGTGTTTGTTTATGCTTAAAGTATTTTTAAAGTATATTTATAACCATGATATAATTTGAGAGGTAGAATTTGACCTCGAAAAAAAATTCCATGTTTAAATATTACTACTTCATTCAGAATGTTGGATGCAAACGTCTTATTGTATCTTGAATATAAAGTAATGAGACCACTCGGTCTTGTCTGAGTAAATCTTACTTACTTTTGACGATGTCATTAGTCCACTGTGCAGGAGCCTTTTGTTTTGGGATTATATTTGATGGCCCCTTAAACTATTCGCATTAAATTTAATAACGATTAAAATAAGATCCAAGGTTCAATGGTTTATTGCCTTATCAGCGTGAATATTTTTTAATTTGTCTTCGTCAGCTTAGTTAAACAAACACATGAAAACAAAACTAGCAGAACCACCCACTCAAAAGCATGCGATGCATCAAACAAGTGTAAAACCGATACAATAAAAAGGGTGAGATTCAGCTGTTAACATAACAGTGCATTTATTAAACAATGAATCAAGTTATAATCAAATTAATAAAATATTCTGAGTTCTGTCAAGTACCCGCATAGTTAACATTGTACATGGCGCACTGCTGTGGACCTATATTTTTAGCTTTGCCGAAGGGTTTTATGAGTGAACTGATTTATGAATAACCTGTCAGGCCCATGTATTCAATTTCTGAGCTCCATTTATTAACGGCACAGTCTTGTGCTCTTTTTATTGTGCGGTAAAAATCTTAAATATAATACTAAGGAACAAAAGAAGGAGTGATTTTCAGTCAGAACACATTAAAGAGGCTCTGCTCTGTAGTTCAATCACCAGCTTCCACTGTTGCCTTACATCTGCACTGACTTTTTCTTTTTGTTCGCTTTAACGCATTAACTCAATAAGCTCTGACACTTTGTGAAAAGCAGGTCAAATAATCCACACTTATCACAGTTCAACTTCAGAGGAACTGAAAATGTATAAATTGGTGTCAATATGCCATTTGTATAAGAATTCTGACTTGCGTTAACTCTTCAGATGTCAATCTAAGATCTTATATATTTAAAACAAAGTTGATATTACATGTCGACTGTGTGTACGTCAAATAAGATCGTAGAATACACACCTATCTAACACACATTAGACGATGAAAAATGTTGAGGATTTTCTCATATCTTCATATCTTTAATCACATTGTTTGATAATGATGATGTGTACTTACTAGTTTGCCAAGTGAACTGCCGTGTCTGAGTTGGGTGTTGCCAGGTTCCGGCTGACTCCAGAGTGTGGGCTCTCTGTTTTAAGAGGCAATAAAACCTTTCGGAGACACGCAGAGCCCCTGCTTTTTTCACTGTGACTGGGGCGTATAGGTTTACTTATGTGCACTTTGGCCCTATGGTGCCATAGGCTCCTGAACATTGGGCACCAGAGGAAATGCAGCAGCGAGGCTCCCTAATCCCTCCCTCAAAACTGGAATTGAAGCTTTGCTCCTGCAGCAGGGTGCTTTCGGCTGCCGTGGGAACTGACATATAGAAGTGGCTCACCATTAGCTTAATTGCACATGTCGGCTGCCTGATCTTCATCCCAGCATTTAACAAGAGTAAGTTAGGTTAAGTGTCATTTAAATTTAGCTCTTTGCGTTAATGATTTGTGTTTGGTTTTGTGTGTTATACCAAGTGTCAGAGTTAATGAACCATTATTTTCATATGTTGGAAGCCTGTTCTCAAAAGTAGACACTTTGCATGAATGTTCCTTGTTCCCTGACATATGATATACTAATGAGCTACACTTATTTTGAGTGTCTGGTTAAACCCTAAACAGCACATACACAAGTTAGCATTTATTTTAGCATTGTAATAAGCACTTCTCTTTGTAACTGAGTGGCGTCACCCTATACTGGTCAGTCGTGGTTTAGCCCAGAGTGCAACTGTTGACCCTCTCTTCTTCAGTGACACTAAACTGGGACTAATGTCTGACCCCACAGAACTGCTCCGAGAGGTAACACAAGAAGACTGGACATGAATTACTCCCATAAACCTTCACGGAGGTGAACAAGTGAGATGAATTTTCTATGTAACACTTTATGTTTAACCTCGAACCATAGCCATCATATCTGCTAAAGCCACACATGTATACAATCATAGCAGTTCTAGTCATTTTACTTTTAACTGGTTAGTTGTGGTTTTTAAGTGAAATATAATTTAAAATTCCAAATCAAGATTGCAGTACAAAATATTTATTCAGACCAAACCCACACATTAACTTTCTGACATCACACTAAGTGCCGTAACAAACAATAAGCTTCATACAAGTTTTTCATGTCAGGGGAAGATCCACGCATATGGAAAAAAAATCTAAAATTGCAGCCAGTATCTAAAAGTGAATTCAAGGACCTGATAGTTCTATTAACTTTAGGCAAACAATTAAAATAGCACATTTAAAAATCTATAAATATCTGCTACACAGTTTATTCAAATGTGCAAGATTACACGTTAGCATTTCTTTCGTTCCATTTTATTGAGGTTGCACATTTGAAAATCAAAACAAACAACACATTTGTGGCTTTTACCTCAGCAACAATCGTTTGATTCAGACTTTCTTCTGACTTCTGATCTGCCCACATTGACCGATCAGGCTTCACTCATGTGAATCTCCCAAAAACCTGGTTCCTGTTTTGGGGTTTTACAGAAATCCTATCATCTTCAGTGTGTTGTTTTATTCTGAAAGAAAAATACAAGAGTTATTGGACTCCGATTCCAAACACCGTCACTGTAAAAACATGAGAAATTATTCATAACACAAGTAGACTTTGTGAAGATTTACCTCTGACTGTCAGTTTAGTGGAGCACTCTGCCCTCCCCAAGGAGCTTTCCGCAACAACCTTGTACTCGCCGGTGTCGCTGGATCCGACCCTCAGAATGAGCAGGGAACACACGCCACAGGTGTTGGAGATGAAGTAGTTAGTGTTGGTATTCAGACTGATGTTGTCGCGGAGCCATGTAACGTGAGGCGTGGGGTCTCCTTTCACAGCGCAGCTCATGTAGCACTCGTACCCTTGAGGCGCGGTGTGCAGTTTCAGTGGGACCAGGAACTTCGGAGGGCACTGCAGATTACAGGTCTTCGTCTCCGGTATGGTCAAAGTGAACTTATCTGTTAGGGAAAATAAAATGCATCAAATCAGAATTAATTTCCTGTTCAAGGCAAGAAGGTGGTGGTGCAAAGACATTTACTGTTGCAGTAGAAATAGAACTCACTCCTTGTTCCAGTGCTAACAGAAAATGTGATGGTCTCAAGATTAGTTTTGGAATTCTATGGGTAGCCCTCATCTCACTGGTTTAGTTCAATTGTATTTTATAATACTTAATTTGGTGTCAAATTCAAATCAAAATGATTGACCAGATTAAGTGAATTCAAATCAATAAACACTTTTAATTAAGAAGTTGACACCAGTGGAAATCTGTTTCTTGCAGTGGTACACTTATGGCTCAGTTAACATACATGGCCTTTATCTTTTCATCAAACATTGTTATGATACATGCATAAGGAAAGAAAAGACACAGACATCTCCACTTTATTTGTAGCCTTGGTGATTGGGCGGGGGGGGAGTTTAAAAATGAGTCTTACGTTTTTTGGCATGAATCAGCCACTTTGTGGATTCAGACGGTTTGGACAAGCCCATGTCGTTCTTCGCATAGACCCTGTACTGGTATTCCCGGCCTGGCATGATGTTGCAGGCCGTGTATTTATTGTTGAAGATGTGATCTGCGACGGTGTGCCAGGCTCTTTTGTTTGAATCCCGCTTCATCACCATGTAGTGCAGCCTGTCGTCACGTTTCTCATCCGGAGACGCGTCCCATGAAATCGTCACGGTGCCGGGCACGTTTTCATCCAGCTCCACAGGACCTGCCGGCTTAGGTTCATCTGGAGTAGAAACACAAAAGGTTTCCCCCTGTCTTTTTAGTCGCTGTGTGTGGAATAGGACTTATTTATCGAGGAAGAAGGGACAGTATTTTGCCAGTCTCACCTGTGACTCTAATTTCAATGCTGAATGTTTCTTGGCCAACGATGTTCTTGACGATGATTGTGTAGATTCCGGTGTCTGCGCGCTCGGAAGACGGAATCAGGAGCTGGGATGTGGCCTCTGCGTTGCTGATGGTCACTTTTTTAGACACGGGCATTCCGTCTTTCAGCCAGATGACCTCAGGCAAAGGGGAGGCCTACAAAACAAAGTAGATTTAGTCAAATTCATCAGAAGAGGAATTTAGTTCACTGTATATGCACACTCGTGGATATCAGTCGTTTTAACCACTGTCTGGATTACCTCAAAGTTGATGTTGATTCGAGTGGAATTTCCGGCTCTCACCACCATGAAACTTTTGATTTTTGCATCTGTGAATCGTGGCCTCACTGGGTGAACGGCAGGATGGAAGTAAGGTCAGTAGCTGGAATAGTTTTTTCGATATTGACAAATGCTTTTTGAATGATAAACAGCAAATCTGGAAAAAATCACAATCTCACTACAAAGCTACGAAAAAGAAATATAAAGTAGTTGTGTTATTTGAGCCTTAATAGATTTTTATTTCGAATCCAATTGTAGCCACAATATTATAATCAACAAAAGTGACAACAAACATATTGGTAGACGTTCAGGTGCACATGTTTGTTTTATCTCTTTGCGAACGTACGCATCATATCCAGGTTTAATAAACCATATCAGCATTTTAATCCATGTTTAATGATATTTAACGATAATTAAAATGCTCAAATGAAAGTAAAAGGAGCATTTTAAACTTAATTACTCTCTTTGCCTCAATTTCGGGTGACTACTAAGTGCAATAATACAATCCTTTGAAAGGACTCTTACCAGGAGGAGGCATAGCGAGGACGTAGTTGTCGAGTTCCATATACGGTCCGTCTCCTCCATCATTAGTAGCATGTACTCTTACCCAGTACATGGCCATTGACTTCATGCCTTTCACTGTGAAGGAAGTCATGGTGGTTGCGTTTGTGTTGCAGCGATCCCACTCTGTGTTTTCTGCAGGTCTGATCTCCACAAAATATCCCTTGGCTTCATCCTCAACCCCCTCAATTTCCTTGGGTTGGGTCCAAGACAGGCACAGGGTTGTGTAGGTGGAATCTGTCACTTTGAAGTCAATGACGTTACCAGGAGGCTCTGCAACACACGATTCACAGTGAGTGCTGAGATCTGTGGGTTGTATGCTGTCTGAGGAGGACTAAATTACAACTGTCATAATATTTTATCGATGTCCACCTACGTTTAGGGTCTCTGGCAAACACAAACTCAGATGGTGAACTGTATTCACCCGCTCCAGAGTCATTAATTGCTGCCACGCGGAATTCGTACTCCATGCCCTCAACCACGTCTTTGGCACCATAGAGCTTGGCTGTATAGACAAAAGAAAATAGTAAATCACACCCCATAGACATTCAATACAGGAATGACATCTGCAAGTCATCAGACATGCATTGGTTTGTTGTGACAGGCTGTATCTCAACATGAGCAAACTGAAATATTGTAGAGTCACCTCTGATCATTTCATCGGCTGGGTTGACTTGGCCCCACAGGTTGCTGCCCTTCTTGCGTTTCTCAACGTTGTATCCCAGGATATTAGTTCCTCCGGTGTCGGAGGGAGGAGTCCAGGAGAGGTTGACGCAGTCCTTGAAGGCGCTGACAACCTTTGGTGCCGATGGAGGAGCAGGGTACGCTGTGCACACAAAGAATTGGGATCTGTGATCGGGCCTATGTCTAAAATTGGTCACTTAGTAGGATTGTTTTCAAGCAATGTGGGGAAATGAATTGTGAAGTTGGATGAATATCGTGATGGATTAATTCTGTATATCAAATAGATGTTGAGACCTTTGTTTGTAACTTAATGGAATTTATAACTTTAATATTTAGACCCTCACGTCAAAATGCCAAATTCAACTAATAATTTTCGGGATGTAGGTGATGAAAAAACGTGGCGACTCATAGAACTAGTCGGTGAACAATTTGTTGTTGTTTCAATAGCTGCCAAAGCTTCTTTTGTGTTTCTTCTTGTGTTTAATGTTGGTTTAAACTTGTCCTTTATATTAAAATGATCATTTTACAGATGACACAACTTCAATTTACAAATTTGATGTTTTACCTTTTGTACCAGCTTGAATGTCTTCTGTTTCCATCAGCTCACTGGTGCCCATTTCAGTCTCCACTCTCAAGCGATAGCAGTACCTCCTGCCATGGTCTACATCAGTGTCCTTGTAATGGGCCTCCGCACCAATTGGCCCCACCTTCTTCCAGGTGTTGCGTCCGACTTGCTGCCGATCAAGGATGTAGTTTCCTATCTTGCAGCCACCACTGTCTTTTGGGGGTTTCCACTTGAATTCAATAGAGGAGGAGCAGGCCTCAACGATCTCCAGAGGTCCCATCGGAGGAGTAGGTTTATCTTTAAAAAAAACAAAAAAACATGCATAGCATACACAACATGAATCTTTGCCTGATGCATTACCCAGCGATGCAACTTTCTGTGTTGGTGCACGCAAAACAACGACAGAACAATGCCTGTAGGTCTTTTTTCTCTCGTATACGTACCCAGTATAAGAAGCTGGCTTAAGGCCTCAATAGTGCCGAACTCGTTTTTGAGTTTCATCTTGATTTCACCACTGTCTTTGCGCTGCAGCTTGGTGAGAAGCAGGCGGCTGCACCCCTCTGTGTGCTCAATCTTGATATGTGATTCATCCATTAGCTCTTCACCCTCGAGGTACCATTGCACTTTGATAGGATCCCGTCCAACATAAGGTAATTTGAAGGTTGCCTTTTGTCCCTTTTTCACTGTGACAGGAGTTTTAAACGCTTCCAGTTCCTCAGCATCAAACCTCGGTGGATCTAAAAAAAAATCAGAAAGACTCATATTTTAAGCAGTGTCATGTGTGCATATACGTAAATGCATTATATAAACATTAGATTGATATGCAGCACTCTTAAATGTCGATTTCCATCATGACATTGACCTGCATGGACACGCTAATGAATGATTCAAGTCCTGTGTGCAAGGAAGTAACACACATTTTTACCTTCAACAAGAATGAGGGCCTCTGTTTTACGTCCATCTGCTTCAAATTTATATTTTCCACCGAATTCCTCTGTTACTTTGTGAATTTTCAGCCTGTGGAAGGTTCCGTCTTTTGAAATGGTTATACCCTCCGATGATTGAATCTTAAAAAAAACAAAACAAATATGACACAACAGACTCTTCAAAATCTTATAAACAAATATATGATAATCATCAATACCTCTTTTGCCATATTTATGTGAGAACATGCAGATTATGACTTCTTTTGACTCTGGACTTACCTCATCTCCGTCCTTGTACCAGATTCCCTCACACTCCTCGCTGCTCACTTTGCACTCCAGCTCGGCTGCTTCTCCCATAATGGCTTTGCAGTCCGAGAGCCCAGCATGGAAGTGAACTCCGGGATCTGAGGATTGATCAACCAGGCAAGTTAGCCAATGCACATATCCCACAGCTGCAGCTTGCATCTGCATACAAGCTGTTGTTCCTCAGCTGTTTCAGGTTTATATTATATACTATATTCGTTCTTGTATGGGTAATGCAGAATATACACATTTGGATTTAATCCAAGTGTGTACACACTTACCTCACTTTTTAAACAATCATCAGTTTGTCACCTTGTAGCATGTATTTTACTATTTACCTTATAAAATACAATACAAATGTAGGTTTGATGTCAAAAAACACATTTGAAGAGATTATATATCATCCACGTTTTTTAGGAATATAAAAAGAAGAGTGCATTTTGCAATTTGAGGAAGATTTCTTCTTTGGTCTGTAGCTTGATTGTCTTGTTTTGTCCTTCTTCAACTTGAAAGTCTGCAGAGTTGTAATCCTTGCACAGCTCATAAGAATGTCCTCAGCGAGGCGTTCAGATGACTGTTACTCTTTAAAGAAACACGCACTCTGAGTATATAATACCTCATTCAGGACTGACCGATCCTTGGTCAGTGGAAGAGAACAATCATTTTGTCTATTTAATGTGAAGAAACTGCGTTAGAGCATGGCCATCCTCCGAGGTCGTGTGTGTGTGTGTCTACACACAGGTTGTGGTATCAAGAACCCGGTCGGTTCTGCAGATGTTAACTCAAGAACCTCAATGCACCGACTCATCCTGAATTGAATAAGGCAAGCGACATTGTTAACATAGAGGCGAACAGAGCACAGATGCAGTAAGAGGTTACTCATACACACACAGTACATAACAGACAGAAGTGGACACAATAAACTGCTGATATCCAACGGAAATAAAATAATATACCCAGTGCTGTACTAATCTCTGCAGAACATGAGACTAAAGCAGTTTTTATTTGACTATTATGACCATTAAATAGTCGTACAATGCGCTATAGACACAAATTATTCGTGCATACAATTTACAAGCAGTCTCACTGTTAAATCCACTCTTGCTGAGCTGTCGGATCATTGCAAGAGGCCATTTGATCAATTAGCATTAGCAATCCTGCTCAGTGGTCACACACTTTTGATCTCAGCCCCCGAAAGCACCGAAAAAGTCATCTGCTCGTCGATGGACTTTGTTCAGTGGTAGTGCTTCCCATGCAGCAGTTAACACAGAGCCCGTAGTCTTACCACTAACTTTCTGCTCAACCAACGCTGGCCAGCCGCAGATGGCTCACCACCGTCTGCACCCCTCACCATTTCCAGCAGATGCATCACTGCCTGCCGCTGGCCCAGTGCCATTATCACCACTGGCACCACTGGCACCACTCGCTTCTCAGTTTTGTTTTTTTTCGCTTTTCAGTTTTAAGGGATATCATCGTAATTACCATCAATCCACAGTGTCTCATTTGCTGTTGGATATGCCGTACAGATAATGAGAACAGTAACAGTAAGAATTTGAGTGTCAACATGGAGCATGAAAACAACAACAACAACAACAGCAGAACTGACATCAACAGAACGTTAATTTCAATGCAGAGAAAGGAGGCTGGTGGAAAAGGTGACATCCAACTGGCTTTTCAAAATCAGCTCTGTGATGGCAGAACTTTAATGTTACTGGATCAACTGAGGGGGTTTGTTTGATTTTGCTATTAATAGTCTCGTTGATAAATGGTATAATTTTTTTAAAGATATTTTTATAAAAGATACTTTATTGCCCCATGGATACCTTTTAATAAGTGCTGATTTTCAATTTTAGAAGTATTCAATAATCATTGGACAAGAGTTTACGATATATTTAATTGTGAAAACATTTCTTTTTCTCAAAAATACCAAACCTCAAAATCATTATCAACAGGCATCTTAAATATTCTCATCTTGAATTCATATGTAGGTAAATCACCTTTTCCACTTTTGTCCCCTTTATACAAACTACATCTATTGAAGGTTATACATACAAGACTTTAAACATTAATATAACAACAAATAACACTTCTCTGTTTAAAGATGCAATGGTTTCCTCTGTTTGTGTTGTTATCTGAACTTCTCTGTTCTTGGTTTTAGTAGCTGGTCATGTCCATGTTAGTGCATGTTAGTGCACGTGGGTCCCTCACTCTCTTACCCAGTTAACATTGGCATTGCTTTCAACACCTTTCTGAGAACACAATGGGGGGGGAGGGTGTTTGCAGATGCTAGTGCGACATTTAGCATCTTGTGTATGTAACCTTTAAACAAGGTACATTACTCGATGTGTTTGCAAACGGCAAAAACACACGTTTACACACAAATCACAAATATAGACAATTATCTATATTTATCTACTTCAAGGTTTAACAAAGGACACTTGAGCTTTGCATATGTAGTGAGCATATACTACTGTGTGTTTCCAATATATAGAGAAAGACTTGTTAAATTATGTTTTAATTTATGTTAATAGTTAGCATGTAGTTAATGAGTTAAAGATTTAAGCCCAGGGAGATAAAACCACTTGAGTAATTACACAATGGGTTAAATGAGAACCGGACTGCATTGCGCTTTTAAATGTGGGTTTTAGAATTACAAGGGTTTTGATTAATTATGAAACATAACTTTAACCCATGCTACAGACTTTACAGATCCTAGATAAAGCAACTTAAGCTACTGAGTCTCGATAAGACCTTTCTGGGATGAGTCTATAAATTCACCTGGAGCTTTAAGTGAATCGTACGATCGGCAAAGCGGAGAAGTGTGGAGCTTTGTAAAGTGTCAGTTGTTTAATAAGTTCAGCGTGAATGGGAAATGCAGCTACTTCTAAGTTCGGAAGATCTTAGAAGTTTACCAAAGCTGCGACTTTCCCCGATGACGTTAATGGTCAGTAAATCGTCTACAACATGCGACCTCTGACATCTCTTACCAACGACAGGTTCTGCAACTTCCACAATTCTCCTTTTTGAACGTGTTCCTTTCTTCCCAGAATTTTCACCTTCTTGATTTGTGGTTTCGTCGTCATTATTATCTCCTAATAATAAGTCATAATAAATAGCAACTTTATACAGTCTGTTATACAATGGTTACAAATGTAGTAATTTACTGTCATGATATACTCTTCTTCTCTTGAGGAAGTAATTTAAGATACAGATATAAGATTGATAGATGAGGAGGAATCTGACACGTTACAGAAAAGACAAACAACAATAAATGACACATACAATTATAAACATCAAGACAACATCGACAACAATGTAAGACATCAACAACAACAACCAAAACACATAGATACCTTCTACTCTTCCTATTAATCTTAATACCTTTAATAATGATATTTCTCTATAACACCTTATATTGCATTTCATCCAGGTAAGCATTTATCTCATACATCACAGTGTGTATTCATTCTTACCTATGACTGTTTCTGGAAGAAGTGGACCCTCTCTCACGCGTTTCCTGCGTTTTCCTTTTCCACCTCCTCTCCTCCTCTCCTCTCTCCTCCTTCTCCTCCCTCTCCTCCTGCTCCTCCTGCTCCTCCTTCTCCTCCTTCTCCTCCTGCTCCTCCTGCTCCTCCTTCTCCCTCGTCATCAAATTCATCATCAGAATCTTCAGATGAATCGTATTCGTCTTCATCCTCAAAATCTTCTCCTCCAGCCCCACCACCGGCTCCTGCTTCAGCCCCACCACCGCAGCCGCACCTCCGGCTCCTGCTTCAGCCCCACCACCGGCTCCTCCTCCACCAGCTCCAGCTTGTCCTCCAATTCCTCCGGCTCCTCCAGCCCCACCTCCGACTCCAACTCCTACACCACCTTCAGCGCTACCACCGGCACCAACGGCACCTCCAGCACCAACGGCACCTCCAGCACCATCTGTACCAGAGCCTCCACCACCAGGACCACTGGCCCCTCCGGCACCATCTGCAGTGGAGCCTGCACCACCCACCTCTTTTTCCTTAGTTTTCCCTTCAGCTCCATCCTTACCGGCTGCTGCCTTCTTCGCCCTCGCAGCAGCCTTGGCCGCAGCCTTGGCCTTTTTAGCTACTTTTGCCTCCGCTAGAGCGATGACTTCTGCAGCTTCTCTCTCTTCCTGAGCCTTTTTGGCCATTTCCAGTTTTTCTGCCATTTCTTTCTGGTATCTTTCCTGCTGCTCTTTAGCTATTTTGATCAGTTCTTCGTCGTCACAGGCTCCGGCCATAGTGGTTTTACGAACTGCCTTCGTCCCCTTGTTGGCAGGATCTTTGTCAGCTATGAAAGATAGTACATCAAATGATGTATTTAGATCATTGGCTAAATGTTGAAATCAGAGATTTATCCACAAAACATTTACAAATTTTCGCATCTGCCGTTCATTTTCCAAAGGTAGAAAAAGTTGCAGAAGTAGAATTTCCTCACCTTCAACTACAAGCCAGGTATTGCATGATTTGATCCCGGCCACAGCAGCATAGATCCCAGCATCCAGGGGCAGACAGTCCCGCACAATCAGCTTGTGGATGAGCTTATCTTCAGATACACTGATTTCATGTTTCTCGCCGTTTGACAGCGCGGCGCTTTTGCCGTACCATGTGAGCTCGTTCATGGGGGCGGTCAGGACACATTGGAACAGGGCGTCCTCTCGTTCCGCTGCCTTGACCTCTTGTATTTTCACTGCAAAGTCAACTTCAGGCACTGCGGTTTTCAAAAATGCACAAAAAGGAAGGACAATTTGATTTCTTTCATCTGTCCTGTTCTTCTTCCAGACAACATTTATCAGTGAATGCTTGAAAGTAAGAGAATGTATATCCAACCTGACCTTGACTCACCTTTAAAGTCTGTGGAAAATACATTGACGCCCCCGACATCCACCGAGTAGAGTCCAGCATCGCCTGCGCCTAACCCTTTGATTTTGAAGATGTATTTCTTGCCCACTTGTTTCAAGCTGTGCTTCGCTTCATCGATTTCTTCGATGGAGAACGGAATCATGACGCCATTCTGCAGGTTTCAGAGAGACGTGTCATTCTCGTCATACATAATTCAGAAAAATAAATACAAAATGGCAGCAGGTAGTTAATGTCTCACCTTATACAGGAACAGTTTGCTGGTAGGATCTTTGAGGTCCATGTCCAGCTCGATGGTTGCACAGTCGTCCGCCTTGACCTCGATGTGTTTGAGCGTACTGATTTGTGTCACAAACTAAAATAAATGTAACACAACAACAAGTTACACAAGGAGAAACGGGGGTCTGTCTGTCCGGTTCAAGATTGACATCAAACCCTAAGGAAACCGGTGGTGTGCCACATACCTCTGCTATCTCCACCTCCCTCTCTCGCTTCATCTGATTCAGTTTCGTCAACATTCCTCGGAAGTCGGTGACGCCGAAGTCAATGCAGATCTGCTCGTAGTCTTTCTTGTCTGCGCTCATCAGAATCTCCCAGATCTTCTCCTCCGGCTCCATTTGCTTCTCCTCACGCGTTCCGTCAGGTTTACTGCAGCGGGGGGGGGGGGGGGGGGATTTCATTTATTTAATTTTATTCCACTGGAACAATATTGATTCATAGAAAAGTCACTGGTGGAATGGACTGGTAAAAAATACACGGAGCTGTTTATTGTAACAGCTGAGTTAAAGGTCCAGTGTGTAAGATTTAGATGAAAGGGATCTTTTGGCGGAAAATGAATACGAAATAATCCTAGTGATGTTTTCACGAGTGTGTTTCATCTGTATTGTACAAATTGTTGTTTTCTTTACGCTAGAATGGGCCTTTTATATTAAAATACTTCATATTTACATCTCTACGGAGGCCGCCATGTTTTTTTTACAGTCGCCAAACCGGACAAACTGAACACTTTTGAAGGGCAGCCACAGGTTCATGTTTGGAAGGGGAGGGTGAGGTGAGGGGCGTTCAGCTGCAACATGAAACTTCACCACTAGATGTCACTAAATTCAACACACTGAACCACACTGAATTATTTGACTCACCGTTTTTTAAGGCTTTTCTCAAGTCGGTTATATCTGAGGAACCAGAAAAAAAAAAAAAACAGTCCATCAATGAATGACATCATGAGGCATTAACAACAATTTAAACCTAAATTCGTGGTGTGCAGGACTTTGTCTACGTCTTTTCAATGAACTTAACTTTTGAGTTTAAAGCACAAGTTACTCATAATCTACACGTCAGTATGTTAGGTGAGCAAATCCCAGGGGAGGATCCACAGGCTGTCTATGAAACTTAACTCAAAGGCCATTCATTTCTCTTAAAGATACAGTATAGAGCTGTAACATGGGTCACAAACTTATATTCTCTATTTCACAAAGGCTCAGTATTTTTCATTAACGTTTCCCCAATGCTGTGATCTAGCAGCAACAGGTAATGGTGCATTTAACTTACTGCTACTTGTGTTTCTTAAATACTGTTTTGACAACAACCGTGCTTTGAATACATAAACTGTACTTATTAGAAGGTCCGTTGTTGTGTTGGTTTGTGATTTGTTGACAAAAACACAGAATATCTACAGACTAATCCTTTAATAGAGGCGTAATTGAGAAAGGATTCCAGAACCCAGACACCTTAAGTGATCCACTTTACATCGAGCTGTTTCCTTGACTTGCTCACATCCAAGAACGCTGGACTAAGTGACACCCTGATATTTTGACAGAAACAAAGGTGATTGATTACACGCACTCTATATAGTTTCTAGTGATAGTCCAAATTTGCATTCGGTTTCTAAGAGAGCCATTCATTTTAGTCAGTGCACAGTGACAGTACTCTGATGTGACAGGTGAACAATGACAAGCAGGTTTTTCCCAATAAATCCAGTTAATGAATAACACGTCACATTGTTATGAGAATCGATGGGCTAGTTTGTAGCCCCACCCCAAGTATTGATATTTTAGATGAAAACGTGTATTTGTCTTTGTCCACACCTGGTTGCCCTGTTCCTTAAAGTGTCATATTTTTTAAAACGTGAGAAATTACAGTACTTTTAATTTCTTGTTTGTCTGCTGTTGGGTGTCTGAAGAGGGCAGGGGCAGCACAGCCAACAAACACAACCTGTACCCTTTGCTCGAACTCAAAACGCATTTGAAACCTCACCTTTTCCTTGTGCCATTTTAAGTTCCTTGGTCTTGGAGAATCCAACTGTGAACAAACGATAGTCTTGAATTCAATCATCTGTTATTTAATGCAAATATTACCAAACCCACTAGAGTGATCCTTGGAACAATAAGGAATGTACCTGAAATAATATTCAAGACAACAGTGCAAACAGCTCTTCCATGTTCATTAGTTGCAAAGCACTTGTAGGTGTCGGCATCCTCCGCGGTGACTTTTGGAAACTGTTAGAAGGCAAAGACAGAATTGATGGCATCATCAAAAGCAGGATGTTGAACAAATTGTCTTCCTTTTGTACGAACAGTGCTGCCAGCGGAGCTCACCTCCAGCGTGTGTTCCAGAGATACATCATCGTACTTCTGCAGGCACACATCAGGGAGAAGAGTGAGTTCTCCTGTCTTCCTGCCCCATGTCACGTCGGGAGTGGGAGTTCCCACTATTTTGGCTTTAAAGACTGCAAGTTTACCTGGAATAGGACAAAGTGAGGGTTTCCTTAATAGTGGCAAAGTATTCCTGGCTGTATTGTAAGACAGAAAATGTTTTTTTCACTAAAATGTTCATTGATGTAGGATTTGTTTCATGTAAATTTGTGACTTTTTTTGTACACTATAGTATTGAGGGAAGAGAGAAATAGGGGATCACATGCAATGTCCCTATCTGGGCATTAAATATTGTCTGTGCTTTAACCCACCAAGGGCCGCTTTTTATACTTTAACAGTATCTGCACAATTTAAGGAATTTAACCCAGTTTCTGTCAAATCTCAACAAGGTATTCTTAAGTTTTGATGGATTCTTTCTATCCAAAGAGACTTTTTATGTCTACAGGCATTGGGAGCAATTGGGGATTCAGTGTCTTGCTCAAGAACTTGGGAGTTAGCACTAAACTTTACAATGAATGACAATAATATGGAGTTTATACTAAAACCACCGAAGATTCCCCACCTGTATGTCTGTAGGGGTTTGTAAATTCCTACAGAATTTGTTCAGTCGTATGAATTGAGGAGTTTTTCCTCCTAAGATGAGTCACAGAAATAGTTCTCTACTCTTCCTCTCTTATCTCTAAATGTTGCTTGTTGACATGTGTGACTGAGGTCAAAGTGTTTGCCCTGTGTTCGGCTGTGGCTGAGCAGTAGAGCGGCTGTCCTCCAACCGAAGGTCGGCGGTTTGATCCCAGTCTTCCCATCTGCATGCCGAAGTGTCCTCGGGCAAGAGGCTGAACCCCCAATGGCCCATTATAGAAAAAAAGTGCTGCCCATTCACTGTATGAATGTGTGTGTGAATGGGTGAATGGCAAGCTGTAAAGTGCTGTACTGTGAAGCGCTTTGAGTGGTCATCAAGACGAGAAAAGTGCTATATAAATACACAATGTGCTGTGATAGGAGAGAGAAGCATAAACGTTTCCATTCCTCTCGGTGGCATAAATATTTACCCTCTTGAATAGTCAGAGCGATGGGTTTGCGGGTGAAGTCTGGAGTCGACATTCCCTCTGGAAGTTCCTCCTTAAACTGAGTTATCATGACGCCGGGCACTTTGGACTTCTTCTTGATGCCTATCGAATGAAAACACATTGAAAGTGAGAAAGAGAGAATAACGCGTGTGAGATAAATGGTCACAAAACATGATGCACAGGGAGCAATGCAAGAGAACAACACACACACGGATGTTTTTTTTTATTCAGAATATTCATTAAAACGGAAAAAGTAATAATCACTTCATTTCAGAATCCATTTTGATGAAGAAAAGAGGCTTAACAAAACTATATTCAGGTTTAGTTAAGACGATGAGTACACAATCTGCAACCCAGACAAGTGACGCAGGGAACATTTGTCAGTGTAAACGTCACACATAGTCACATTCATTTGTCAAGAGTTCAGTTTTGAAGACGGCGACATGTTTGTGAATAAATGCAGACAATAATTGGAACTTGTTGAAATGTCTACGGATAAGAAAAGACAAGATAACTGTATAAGGTCCAGTGGTTAATTTGATCGTATGCATGATCATAATCTCTATAAAATGACTGACATGTAAAGAGGAAAATCTGAAGCGAGTGCAAATGTTCTGAATATCATTAACATGACCTGCTGTTGCCTGGAATCTGACCTCACCAGAGGGGGGGGGGGTGTGCTTGCTCTTGTATTCTGCAAAAACTCTAAATCTATCCTCGCAAAAAAACACACAATACAAATGCGATTACATCCCCGCCCACACTGCTTCCTCTGTGTTTTGGCTTTTACTCTTGACACTACATCCTTACAACAAAGTTAGCACGGAGCTCTCCCACCGGATTAGCAGTGCTCGTAATGAGCGGCTCATACGGAAGTTTGGGGTCAGAAGTCTAACAGCTTCCCGTGGGTGACTTCCTCTCTCTTATTTATGCTTCGATATGATTTTCCAGATGTGCAAAACTATTTTTAAGCAAGTTTGAAAAAGGCACATTTTGCTAACTGTTATTTAACGATGTACTTTCGAGTCTAACACCTCGTGGGGCTTTTTTTTTTATTAGTCGTGAGTTTGATCCTGATATAAACATGCACGCAAGAGTTATACTTTATTCATGTAAGTAGCAGGCCTGAACAGTCAGTTTGATAATTAATTCATTACATTAATGTTTATGTTTTGTTTTGTTATTCAGGCTATGTGAATATTTTGTCTCTGTCTTGTGAGTCTTTGAAAAAAATAATTGGTTAATTTCCAGGAATCAGATTAAAATTTCAAGGTAATAAGCAAATTGTATCCATAAATTGTTACAATAGATTAAAAATAGTAGTTAAATTCAATTTTTGTTCTCATCCTTCAGTTTTCTTTGTCCCCACATGAATCCTAAAGTGCTTTGGAAAGATGAGCAGCAGCAGGGACATTTAAAATATGCACAGTGGTGATTTATTTTAATTTTTTTGCAAACTAGTTCAGCAAATATAGTTCAACCGACTCTGGATAATGGGGGTCGCATGTCTTATTCTTGCTTCTTCACATAGTTCAGTCAATTTTTTTGAGCACTCGAAACCTGAAACACCTGTTTAGTGTATAGTTGTATTTGTGAGAAGTATGAGTCTAATTTTACTCATACATTTGGGTATTTAAAATATGTGTCTGTGGAATTGGGCATTGTTGCAGAAAGTCCCCGAACCCCCGAAAGAACCAATATAAACTAACCCACAGAAATCTGGAGGCGGGCGTCACCGAGTGCTGATCACAGGGGTTCAGCTGGTCCGGGGATCCCTGGGCGTTAATTATTTTCACTTGGCCAGAAAGACCTGTAATAGGCAGAATATTAACTATAGTATGTGGACTTAATGGAATGAGGAGGATTCCCCAGCGTTTTGCAGTCCGAAGCGGATCGGGGGGGGGGGGTAAATTGCTTGCAGCAGTTGCTGAACAGGATGTTCTGATAACATCGCATGGATTCTGCCACTGTTAACAAGCTGAGAGGTAACACTCTGCAACTGCGAGGACGACACAAACATCGTTAAAACAATGTGTTTATGTGTATTGATCAGCCTATTAATGTAGAACAGCAATTAAGACTGCATAAGTAAGCCAGGCATTGATTTCATGGGTCAGTCAGCAGAAAGTGTTATCAGCATAAATTTGGGGATGAGAAGACTCACAGCTATCCTGTCATTCCTGAGTTAACAGGATTTATACTAGATCCCTTTTTGTGGTTTTATTTTACAAAAATAAAACCACACATTTTTTTTGGTTTTATTTTACAAAACCTTGCAGCTAACTCATAAAATGACTATTTTCAACGTCCCTGCTTTATTTTCTTGTGTTTTTACATCATGTTTATTCAACTAATTATTAGTAGCTGGTTTTCACAACTTAACTCTTACCAGAATAGGAAATCCTTCAAAGGAAATGATTAATTTTGCAGTTTGACAGGAATTATAGCAGATTATATAAACTCTTTTTCTCCTTCATATTCATGTATTTAATTTATTCTGTGCCGTACGACCTATTCTGAGGTAAGTGTAGCTAAACAAATACTGACTTGTACCCGAATTCCTGAATCAACCAAACGCGGTTTCTATCTGTGTCAGTCGTGTTTGTGTCAAGTGAAGCCATGGAGAGTTTCATTTTAGTTTGAAATCACAGGAGGAAGGAGACACATGACACTCAACTGCAGCGCCCTCTAGCAACAGCCTGCAGCTGGTGTTCACGTGGAGGTTGTTGTGAAGTGTCACAATGAAGTGCATCTGTTGTGACACTGAAAGCTGAACCATCCTTTCCGGATGACACCTTTCAAGGAGTGATGAAGACCACATCATACATGCAACTCAACCAACATGGAGGCATGCACTTACAGAAGGGAAATCTTTGGTGTGATTTCATTTCATTTTTTTTTTTTTTTTTTTTTTTGTTGCTCGCATACCTTTGTCGTCAGGGTGAACTCCCTCAGAACCGTCGACTTAACACGCAACGTGAGAGCAGGAGAGGGAACAGGACAGTTAAATATGAATCCTGACAGAAGCCCCACGGCAGGTTGGAACTTCGACAGGATTACGGACACATAATGAACACAAAACAACACAATATACAGTGTATAACCCAGGGATGGGAAGCACACACACACAAACAGACACACACACAGACACAGACACACACACAGACACAACTTAAGCCAGAACAAAGAGACATCACACGATCAAATGTTAGTCACAATATGTAATGTAGCAATACGGTTACCGCAGCCTCTGAATATCAGCTCGCTCAGGCATTTCTTCGCCTCAGGATGATTCCTGCGCAGTGCTTGAGAGAAATCATGTGCAGATTAAATTGGTAGGAAGTTAATTTGAAATGAGCCTCCATTGTGTCTTCTGCTCGGTAACGACAGCGTTTCATTTTCGAGTTCCTCTTCAGTCGCGCCGGCTGCTGGATTGATCCTCCGTGGTGATTTGTCTGGACACCATCAGCTCACGTGTCAGAGCCGTTCCTCACATCCACTAACAAGATTCTTCGTCTTGACATCAAGAGTTTTCTTTTCTCCCAGCGTGGTCCCGCTCGGTAATCACAGCGTCTTTGCATCTCATTCTGTGACATCACTGACGCCTGTGATCGTTTATCTGACTGACTTCTTCACAGCAGAAGTTGATCAATGATATGATCAGTGCTCCTGGATTTTCTTTTCTCAGGCAGGACACAAAAAAAAAAAAAAAAACGGCGTATGTGCCTTTGTTGGAAAAACATCTTTGCTGTTGAATTTTCTTCGCAGTAATTTGATTTTTCCGTTATTTGGACGGCTTCCACTTGACAAAAAGAAAATCGTTGCAGCAGAAATGGTCTTCAGTCAAATTTCTTGGGGATTGCATATCTTCAAAAAAAGATTTCCGGGGGTGATACACCGACCTCATGTTATCTTTGATGTCTTTGTTCTCTGATGTTTCCATCTTCTTCTGACTTGCAGGTGGGTTTTTATTTTATTTTTTTCTTGGCTGGTGCTTTTTCTCACAGAAAGATCAGTCACCAAATGAATTCTGTTCATCATCAAACCTCAGACAAAGAGGGAATGCAGCTGCAATACCAACCCTCCACTGACCTAACGAGACTCATTCTGCACTTACCTGCCTGCCCAGCGGCAGTCTGGTCGGTGACCTTTGACTTCTTCCACATCTTTGCGTCCTCTGGAGCTCTGTTGATTCACAAGGCTCTGCAACAACAACAACAACAAAAAGAACAGAAGATAAAAGAGTTAATCTTTTAGCAGAGCATATAAATGCCACGGCTCAAAAGCAAAACAGTGGAAGTGACATTCTCTCCAGATTTTGAGGTGTCAGTCTTTTTAAGGCGGCCGTGCTTTTATTTGCTCATTCTCTTTTTGAAACTTTAAGCGGAAGCCAACTAAAAGGGGCGAGGATTTAAAACCGTTGGAGGAAATTCAACATCTCTTTAACACCCAGATGAAAGTGCTCCTCTCCACCAGTGCAGTTCCTCGGACCAGTCAGCGAGCGGCAGCAGCCAGTGGCCTTTACAGTAACTCGTGGGCTTGATATCCACCTTAGGAATCCTTTTCAAGGATGTATTAACTAACAAGCAACACGTTGACGCCTTAAATAAACAGGCTCAAATACTGCAGCCACTGCCACAGCCCTGTCCTGACTAATATCAGCCAATTTATTTCTTTAATAGAAGCTGCCTCTACACAGGCTTCGGAAAACTAAACGCTAAAAGATGCAAATCCAGTTCTCCATTCACTTGATTTTAATATTTATGACGCACATTAATCTAAAAATACACATTCTCTCTCCAAATGGAGGCATATTTCAGCCCCTTGAATGTGAGGGGGAAGCGTTTGTTCAGCACCATCGTTATGTAATTTGCAAGAAATTACCAGAAGTGTTTTTACATAAACCCCATCGTGTGTAATGTGACACTGACGTGGATCTGAACTGACTCGTGTTGCACTTGTACGTGAGTCATCTCTCTGTAAAGAAAGGTCACATGCATCACTTTGTACCTTTTTCTATATTTTGTTTCTTGTAAAATTCGACCTAATGACTCAAGTTAAGAGGACTCGACTTCATTCTAATTGGACGAGGACCTGAAGTGGGAGTGGTTATGAATGATAAATTCATATTCTTGACACAATTACTTTGCGAGTTGAGCAGCTTTTCAGAAAATACTGTTGACATCCACGAGGTGAGTCCTGCTCGGGTTCTATGTCGATGGCTGAGTATGAATAATAAAATTCAATTCAGAAAAATAAATATATAACTAAATAGACAGTTTCCCTAATTACTTTTTTCCGCAGCTACTTTTAAAGACCTTGAAATCTTCAGTAAATCGTATTTGTACTAAATCTTTCATGGGATCAGGGGTGAGTTAAATGTTAAAATGTTGAATGAATCCTTAATCTTTGTCTTATCAGCTAATTAATATCAGATCATTGTACGGTGCAGCATCCTGCATTGTAATTTACAGGAAAAGCCTTTAAATATGTAGAAAATAGTAAAATATAACAATATCCAAATTAGTTTTACGGTGACGACTTCTCTTTCTAACTCTGGACTACAGTTCTCCTCAACACCCTCTGCTCAATATTTCACCTCGACTGTTTATTCTCGCCTGATGACCCGACTGAAAATAAAACCAGTCGTCTTGTAAAGTAAGGGTTTTATTTTTAGTTCGTACACATGCTCGGCATATGTTCAGAAAGGTTTCTGTGCTCGGGCGGCAGCGATCTTGGCTCTCGGCACTGAACCTCACAACACATATGGTAAAAGCAAAACAGCCTGCAACAGGAGACAGTTTGGCAGGAGGCCCTCTGCATTAGAGGAAGCCCGCCCACTGGATGGTTTGCCATTTTAGCCGATTACATTTATAGTTTGATGTTTTGGCCGAGGCTCTGAAGCGAACTTCTGCGGGGGAGGAGACATATCGGACGAAATATCATAGATGCTAAACATCTCTCCCGGTCGTTGTCCCTGAGATCTGAAACACTTCTTCTTGAAGGAAGGCTGTCACTGCAGAATGTGCATCAAATCACTAAGCTTACATAATAGACTGTCTGGAAACCACAGTAAAGTTAGATCTGCTTCCCCATCAATCTCCAGGGATTTGGTGTTTGATCACTTCTGTCTCGGTCCCTGCGGTGTTTGTGATTTCACCTGTTTAACGCGCCGGTGGAGTTCCCTGAAGTTTGTAAAGAAAGAAAGAGGCGGCCCGGAGACGCTGGCAGCCGACAAACAAATTGCACCAGATGTGTCAGTGGTACGTGACATGTCTCTGTGAACCCCCCCCCCCCCCCCCCCCCCAATGTGCCCATCCACCCACAGATGACTGCACGGCTGACCGCATACTCTTAAAACAGCATCTCCGTCTTGTCTCCTCGCCGCATTTCCCCCCACACGTCACAGACTGCAGTTGAGCGTTCGAGACAGAAAGTGGCTTCGACCGCGCAACGCACGAAACCAGGCGTGACCACGAGGCCCTTTGGTGTCGAATGAGCGCTAATGCTGCTATTTGAACCCCCCCCCCCCCCCCCGGTGGAACGGCACATGGGTTGAATTGCTGTATGAGAGCTGACAGGTTGATGCATTGACTCCTGTATTTTCCAGTGCATGAGAAATGCTTCAGCCTTAGCGTGTTGTGTTGTGTTGTGTTATGTTCGGCAGTGTGTTTTCACTGAGCCGTCTATTTGATCGATCGTGTCATTTCTGCACAATTGCATTGCAGATGATTGCTTTCCATGACAATATATGTTTGCACGTTTTTTTGCGATGTGAAGACGTTTGTTTTCGGGAGAACTGCTACGGTGCCAACCGCAACGCCGTGCGTTCCTCAAATGTTGAAAGAAAACCTTCTTTCTGCCAAAGCACATCCCCCCCCCCACCCCCACCCCCTTTGAAATATTCCGAATCTCCGGCTCCATATTGATTTGAAAGCTCCGTCTAAAGTTAGTCATCAGAACAGCCACCTCGCAGCTCTGACCTCACCGCCGCCTCATCCAGCTTCCCAGATTTAATACCATGAAATTCAAACTGAGAAGCCCGCCTGCATCGCTTAAGTGATTTCATGCAGAAAACCAAATCTTCGTCCTCCATGTAACAGAATCCTGCTGTGTTTGAATGTTTATCTCGATCATTAATACGCTAACACGCTGTAATTTGAGTAACTGAAACGAGATAGCACATAAAATTCCATTTACTGTAAGTCACTTTATTGCTCCTTTTAAATACAGCCCGTTCAGCCGGAGGAGGAAAACAGAAGCAGGTCTTCATTACACTTGAGAAAGTACAATTTAGTTTGTTTGTTTCCCTGCAGCCACATGTGCACCTGCTCACAAAGTGCTGTCGTCTTTCCGATGCTAATGGCGACGCTTACGCAGCGTATTTACCCTGACGTGCATTCGCCGGGGCCGACCTACAAGCAACAGGCTCTCTGTAATCCATTTCCTCTCTGATCAGTGCATCTCTCACCAGCCTTTCACTTCCAGGGCCACCTACCTGCTCCCAGTCCTCAGTGCTCTCAGCTCTGTTTCCCCTGTCAGGCTGCAGTCTGGTCACCCTTTCTTTTTTATTTTTTTTAATTTGCAATGTAATAGATCCTTCCAGCAGTGCGCTGGTGCAGTGCTTGATGCTCCTCTACTGCCTCGACCCAGTGACTGCCAAAGGCTTTTTTTGTATTTGCGGATACTCCAAAGACATTGGAGGGTGAGTGGGCGGTGAAGCAGGAGGGTGGGTGGGGGGGCAGAGGGAAGGCAAGGTCAATGAGCAGGTTAAATACCCGTTAAAGAATCATTTGTCTCCATGAAACCGATGTAATAAGTTACTTTCTTTACAAGCTTTTGAATCTAGGTACGAGCTCACAAGCCTAAAAACCTGTTTAAAATGTTTGACGTTAAAATGAAATGTCCTGATTTGCCCTGAAGGATTCTTCGTGAAAATAAAGAGGTTGAAGCTCTGAGTGCAACCACACCGATGTTGTTCTTGTTGTTGTTGTTTTTTGCACAGACACATTTTATAAGAACACTATACTGGACAGGAGACAAATGATCGATTGGCCACATCACAGTTGATCAACATCAAACCAGTACAAGCTCTCTGGTTTACATGTATACAAAGATCAACAGCTGTCAAAGGATTTTTGACATAAAGTGAAAGCAAACGTGTGCAGACCCCTTTGAAATATGAATTATCATCATGTCAATTAACAAAATAGATTTTATTCATGGTCAATTTTAATTTGACAATCTCAATATGAAGCAGTGATAATGTTTATTGATTGAAGATTGATATCCAGGTTTTCCTTTTTGAGGCGAGACGATGAAAGTAGTCCATGGCAGGTTGATGGTAAAAAAAAAAAACATACAAATAACATAGAGAAGATGTAAACAGAGAAAAATAGAAAATAAAATGAACAAGCATATACAGTACGTAGACATTTTATGACTTGCCTCTATGAAATATGTGAACATTGACAAACACCCATAGCACATGGAAGACGCAACTACCAACGATTAGTTAAACAGTGAAGACATCAGCGTTTCAAAACACAAATTATATACATTTTATTTATTATCATTAGTAAAACACCAACATAGCCTAACCACTACTCCAGACGATGACATGATGTGATTACTAGAATTTAATTAGTTATTTATAACGGAATATTTAAGGATAGATCTGCTCGAGAGTTTAATTCTGTATTTGGCTTTGAATAAACTCTAAAGATGGACAGCAACGTATATATCCGAGGTCAAGGCTCCCGTCTGTCACTCAGCGCTCTGGTGTCCCAGTTGCATATTATTTGGAGACACGTCAGGGGCCGTCAATAGAGGCTGAAATAAAGAGGTGAGGTGTAGGTGCATCACATTGTCCCCCCCCCATCGAGGACACGAACCAGCTGCTCCACGTTTATGTTCCTGTGAACACGTGAAACCCGATCAAGAGTTTAAACAAGAAATACATCCTCACCAGGAATACGTAAACAGTACAACATGATAGTCACAAACAGAGTGAACCCTACTTGATGCTGTAAGTATTTACAGTATATTTACAGCATTGCGTCACATTTTTCTCAGTATTTAAAAGTCCAGTTTCCAGAGTTATAGACGTGAATTACTGGATTGACATTTACTTAATTAAACACTGAGTGTTATGCCCTTTACCTTTTACACGGTTGTTTGGGTTTCTGCAAAAAAAAAAAAAAAAACGATATAATATGAAGATCAAATTTGTTTCCTAAAGACTCAAGTATGACGGACCCCCCTCAAATGTTTTTTTATCTCCCACATACCAGTCCCCTCCACTGCTCGAACCCATCACGCCCCGGCTGTAAAACCAGTGAACTTTGCCTCCAGCAAACAACAACAGCCATAATTCTGTCGGACTTGAAATAATAAAATAAATGTCTTCAGGTATTATTTTCTAGAGATGATTGTAAGTCTGGGACTATTTAAGTCACACAGAGTGCACTTCATGTGCAGCTGCGGCTCATTGCACGTATACGTTAATTGTGATTAACCTTTTTTTACTCAGCTTTATTCAGTACTCATTAATATACAGTGTGTTATTGCAGAACCCATACAGATATGGAAGCTACAGAGGCTTTCATGTGTCTGGAAGTGTTTGAAGCTTAATACATACATGTTCACTCCTGGTTCACTTACATGGGAACATGAGGACACAGGCATGTTCTGGTTTACTAGCGAGAGGTTTAACAGATGTCAGGTTGTCAGGTTGTCAGGTTGTGGTCTCAGGGGTTGGAGTCGGACTCCGGCGCTATATTTGGACGACTGTGATGACAAAAAAATGTTAATGACTCATAAGATTGACATATTGTCTCTCAGGGGAAAAACGTTGTTGTATTTTTATATGGTTACATTATGAATTTGATTATGTTTTATTTGTGCCAAATCAAAACATATCATACCTCAAGGCATTTTATACAGTAAAGTCAATACCTCACAATATAATAAACCAAACCCTTGGTGCCGGTTGAGAGAAAATAACTCTGGAAAGTAGAAACCTCGGCCAGAACCAGGCTCGGCGCTATATCTGCCATGATTGTTATCGTTGGGAGAAGAGGATGATTAATCATAACTGGCCATAACATCGATCCTTTCTTTTTAATATACAAACACGTCACTTGATATGAATCATTGTTCAGTTGAATGTCACGTTAGTATTTATTTTCAATGTAAAGACTTGAAATTTTGCTCCCGAGTGAAGTTTGTGGATTTAAAATGATGTGTTTTTACCTCCTCACTGTGCTCACACAATGCTTAAAAAATATACTTACATATATTTGGGCTTTTGTTAAATGGCAATCGACGAAAATATATATTTTGATTATTACTGATACTGTTTTATCGCCCAGCCTTAATATTGTGGATTTGTTTTATATGGATTTGTGGTTTTCCCAGACAATACTGGACATAGACACAATAATAAACAGCTATCTCCTTAGTTCAGAATGCAGAATAAACATTTTAATATTCCATGTTGATTTTGATAATTCCTTTATTTTCAATTGTATTATTTCATATCAATGCGGGAATTGCTCAAATCTAAGTCTACATTTATTTATTTTTTAAATGGTAAAATCATTCAATCAACTTTACATTTAGCTTTCATTTAAAGTAAATATAAACACAACTTTTGATCTCTTCATCTTTAAATCCCTTCATAAACTGATGTGAGTGAAATAAGTGGCGCTCAGACCTTGTGATCTCCCTCAGTTCTCCTGACCTCCTTGTGGAGTCAGCAAATCACATCATCACCCGTGATGGATGCTCTCATCCCACTCACACATTCTGCATCGCAGGGAAACATAGACAGAGTCTTTGCTGGTACTTGCTCCTGACAACTGTTTCACAGACTGGAGCTTCCAGGTATATTTGTACTGTGAAGTTCCCAACATGCCAATTGGCTCCTTACAACTGTCTGCATCTGTTTCCAACGGTCTGTCTCACAATTCACACTCCACCTCCTCTGGCTCCCCCGCTGCCCGTCTTTCACTTCATTACATATCCAGCCATTCTTTGATATTTGAGTCATTCCCCCCCGAAGTCGTCTTCTTCAAACATTGTCTCATCTCACTCTGTCCTTTTGATCCGTCCCGAGCTTTGGAGAATTTGACTGCTTCATTACTGCCAGATAGCTGTATTTGATATTTGCCAGTAAAGCATTCACTGGTTTGTAACTTTTCTTTTTCAGATGTTGTCAAAGTAATTTGCTGTGTTATTTACATTTTTGTAATGATGGTAAAGTAGGTTTTATTTTGTAGTGGGAGAACCTGGAACACCAAAATATCCCCAGGTTAAACGTACAGGACACCGACTCTCCTCCTCTGTGCCTGGACAATATCTTCTTATAAATTTCAATCATGTCAAAATCAGAGACACTTTTTTATCATCTGGGGATAATATGGTGGGGCTCGGGGGGGGGCACAATGCTATCGGGGAAAGGTAATGCCCCCAATCCTTGTGGGAGGCGAGGGGCTGATGAGGTCACACCATGTGTCTGATTTATTGCTCGGCTGGCTTCCTGTTGCTGAGGCTCTCTCGTCAGAACCCGGCACTCGGCTGATTATATCAATCAGGAGATATTTTATATATATATTTCTGATACCTTTGGTTGTAAAAGTGTGAATCTGTGCAGTTTCCATATCCTTCGATGTTGACTTTGTGTATAGTATTGCTTTATTTTGAATATTTCTGTCGAGCTTATAGTTCTTTATTTACTAACTTTTATAACCGATGCTCCTTCTTCATCTCAAAGCTAAAATGGAAAGTTTTTTCCGCTCTCTTTTCCACAGAGCACTTCCCTCACTTCAAACTGTCTGGAAGTTTGCTGTTTTTCTAAACATCTTTCTCTATTTCTGGCACTCGCACGCATTTGTATTCATATCGTGTTTTCAAGTTCAACAGTCACAAAAGAAGGGGAAACGATCTCGATCTCTGACTGCAGGTGTCTCGTGTTCCTGTTGACATCTGGCCTCTGTGTGACCTCTGAACCTGGATGTTCCGGTAAATAAAACCTTTTCACACGTTCCACCTCTTTAAAGTTACTTGCACAGAAGCGACCAGTGAGCTGGAGGACTCAGCTAAACTTCCTACTTTACCCCCCGTGATAATTGAATGCTTGCTTTTCACACTTCTCTGACTCTAAAGTGCCACTCATCATGTCCCCGTCATGGACTCAACAGTGTGGAAAACTCAATTTGGGCTGAATTACACTTTGAAAAAGGAATACTTTACTGGAAGTGTGGTAGCAGACGTGGACCAGGGTCGTCCTCGCGGCTCCTCGCGCTCTGCAGACCCGCGGACTGATGTGAATCAGGTGACACATCACCGCCACCTGTCCGTCAAACAGACGCACGCGCTCGCCAAGTTAGTGCGACATGTGTCGGTTGTCATTTCAATATCATGACTCCAAGAGCAGTCAGCCTTACGTTGTGTTATCAGTCTGAGCGGTGGTGCAGTGAGGAACATGCTGTTAAGTGTTAGATACATGAAGAATGACTGACTGGACCCAGTTCAGTGAAATATGATGTGACATCCAAACCAAGCTGGAGATGCTGTTGTTCTAGTGATGAAGGAAACACTTAAACTGTTGTTTAAGGTAAAGTAGGATCACCTCAATATAAAAAAAATGTCAAATTATACTCAAACTATCAAAAGTAAACATATACAAATATGTATAACACACATATTCACATCTCCACTTCCTCCCACTGTCCAGACATACCATGTTGTGCCGATGATGTCATTTGGTAAACGCGCTTGACCAATCACAAGTCAGTCTCAGCTGTCAATCATGACCTTTGGTTTTATATCACGTAGAACGAAAACTATCAGAACCCAAACATTATTTTTGTTGTGTTTCTTATGAACACGACGTTTTCCCTGTTGAAGTTTACCAGTATAAAGTTAATAAGCTACTTAAGAACAGATTTTTCAAAACCGTAGCACAGTACCTGAGTAAATATACTTAGCTGCCACTGAAAACTGAGATACTTTTAAATCTATAATCAACTTGACTATATTTTCAGTACATTTATAATAAGAAATTGCATTCCACTTTTTTTAATGCTGTGAATCTCTCTCCACTGAACGATATGAATCTTCTCTTCTAATGAGGAGACGAGCGTGAGCCGCATGAACTGAATCATCCTCGGCTGTGTGCGGCCCATACGCGGCTCTGGTGCGGCGCCGCTAACAGATGGCTGAACAGACGCAGGCAGTACTTTGAGAGACGATACTGTCGTCATACATGTTAATTGACAGTTTAGCAGGAATGCGACATGGTCACGTCCTGGCCGCCCGGCCGGGCCGCCATCACGGGACCGGGGAGCGAGCGACAACCTGTCAACGTGGCACATCGAGCTAAATTGGTTTTCCGCATGACTCTTGAGCTCAAGGATGAGGTTTAGCAATCGTCAGAACGAGGCATTAATTATGTGGGCGGGAGCAAGGTTATGGTAATTATGTAAAAAAAAGAGCAGTTGCCGTGTTGAGCAAACAGGCAGAACGCACACACACACACACACACACACACACACACACACACACACACACACACACACAACCTTCGGAGAGAGCCAAACTAACTGCTCTCTCTGCTTTTATGCGATGCCAGTGGGGGTTAATGTATTGTAGACGACAGCATTGATTAACCTGGCGACTGCTTTGAACTGGAGTGACTCGCTGACAGTGGGAATGGATATGAGCCTGGATCCGGGGTCAGCTCAGTCTGTCCGACCTTTGACCTCTTGCGTCCTAGATTTTGGGGAAAATATTGGAGTCGGTGTCCGTCACACAAATAGAAGCTGTTGAACTGCGGATGTGATAATTCACATTATTCATCTTCTTTGAACGACGTTCATCGATGCAACATTTTCGGTACTGTAGGATTTTAAAAATTGGTTGAGATTCTCCTGGGGTCTGATTTTGTGACACGATTAGACGCTGCTTGAGCTTGGAGAGAGTCGGGGGGGGGGGCGGCGGGGGGGGGCGAGGTTCGCGTGGCCTCACTGGAATTCTCTCTTCATCATGTGGTTCGGCCGCCGAGGGGGGGGGGGGGGGGGGGGGGCGCGATAACTGAGATGTCTCTATTTCCAGCCCGGGGAGGAATGATCTGCCTCCTTTTCCTCACACCACTTTGAAAAAAGAGAGAAATACTCTCAAACCCCGGGGATATTTTCCCCCTGATGTGACATTTCCCTCCCCCCCCCCCACCCCCTATCTCTCACACGTTGCTTGTTGGCACTGATCCGTTGACTTTCACCTTGCGTGTGTCTCTCCCCTTGACCGTGGTGATAAACCCATAGCTGTCGCTGTCATGTAACCCCCCCCCCGGGACACCCATAACGGCGCCACCTGTTGCTGGTGCATTCCGGGACGCTTAACTTGGAATACTGCAAACTTGGCACTACTCAGTGGTTTACTGCACCCCCACCTCCCCACGCCCTGGCCCACCCTGGTGTCAGTTTACTGGTGACGTGTTTACAATGAATGCTGTTCAGGCGGCTGCACAGAAGGTGGAAATAATGCAGGACAGAAGCAGGACGGTGCCTGGCTTCTAGGGAAGTTTAGGATTAGAGTGATTGATGCGACGGTTAATCCTGGTGCTGTAGAGATTGTATTCAAAGCTCAACAACATAATAACAGCAATAAACGCAGGGTTTTCTCGCTGTACCAACATCCCCCCAACAAAATAATTGTTATTCTGCTGCAATTTTAGCAGAAAATATAGAATATGTGTATATATTTACAACTATTACCTCAAAATGCACACGATAATATGTCTAAACAAGACTGTTCTCACAAAATAATGACATTTGTTCCCTGCGATGACTAATATGACCTATGTTTGTCTTTGTTCGACGAGGACCTCTGGCAGCGCGTGTGATTTGAGGCGGGCGGGAACAAAGGCAGAGGCAGCGTGACGTGGGGTGGCTCCTGGGGGGGGGTGTATGGATTGGGCATCAAACCATGTGGTCCACTCTTTGTTTCCTGTTTCATACCAACACAGTGACGTCAACCCTCCATTACCTCAACGTCTGGATTAACCGTAACCAAATAAGGATTCTCGCAGAAACCAAACATTTTTAGAATCTTCCAAAACATCAGTCAGAGCAGGAAATAATCACGTACGATGTTGTTGTGGTGATTTAGTGGTGTAATGTTTAAAATGACATCAACACTCAAGATTAAATCCTGCTAAATTAGCTCACGAAAAGCAAAGGAGAAACATGTTTTTTGGGAAAGTGACTGATTTTTTCTTTTTTTACTAAGCAGCTGTTGCAACGTAATTATAATTATCTCAAGTAATTTCCTGAGCAGAAAAAATATGTTTGTAAATTAAACGGAATTAAAAAAACCTCTCCCAGTTTGTCCCCATGTTCTGTTTCTGTCACGACTGTCGGGTTTGCAAAGTGTTAAATACTGTACTGAAGTGTAATTGCACGTCAATGCCTCACATCTTCCAACTGCTTTAATTGTTGGCTCTGTTTCGCAGCCCCCGTGATAATTGTAGTAGGTTTTTGTTTGTAATTATATACCTGGGATCCGCTGACACGTAAATGTTAGTCTCTCCAGTGATAAGTTAAACATCCAACTGTTTGTAAATGTGTTGTTTGGCTCTGGCAACTGCCGCGGCAGCGTCGAGGTACTCTTTGTGACTTATGGCCAATATATATCCCATAATGAACTTTATTTATGTGGCCCTCAAGTGCCTGAAACAGAAAGAAAGAATGGAAATCAAAAGAAAATGCAAATAAAGCTCGAGAGGCCACTTGGATTTTCAAACAGAATCATGTTGCATCCTGATCATTGCACAGAGAAATGAACACTGTCAACTGTAATCGTTCATCTGCATCTCGTATTCGTCCTCGGTGGATGGAATTAGCTGAGAACGATTCGTCCTCTCGTGAAAAACCATGAGATGCAGTTGAAAACACCAGAAAAAGCCAGCAAGTGGATTTTGGTTTAATTATTAAGTAACTTTTTAACATTGTTTACACGTGACAGTCACTATTTCGAAGGCAGTAATGAAATGATGTGGGGTTTTTCTACCGTGCTGCTCCCAGGCCTTCATCCTTCTTTGGTTGTATTTTTCTTAAGGGAAGAGTTGAGTTGTTTTCCGTAGACTTCAAGGCTCCGTTGGTTTCCTGGCAACCACCTCAGCTCCGGTAAGTATCAGTGCCCCACCAGGAAATAGTCTGATTCACAACCTCACATAGAACAACTATGTGTTGCTTTTATTTGACCCAACAATCTTTTTAACTAATTTGTCCACTAATGTCCAAATATTTTAATCTCATCAAACGATCTCAAAGTTCGTACGTTAACGTTTCCATCTTTTACCAGATCCCTGAAACAAACTTTGTTTATGAAGTTTCCCTGGCAAATAAAACTCTTCTACAAAACGGTCATTATAAAACTTCGTACACTCAAACTTGTGAAAAGTTGTTTTTGCTCTGATTGGAGCTGATTACCTCACATTTTCTGGGTATTGATCTGTTTTTTGCTCCAGTGACCCGCAATTTTTAAACAATCAATTATAGGGTAATTAATCTACTGCCATCTTGATGAATTTGTATCATCAGCTGGGAAAGCGTGAGTGTCTCCATTCCCCCAGTCCGACCCCGGCCAGCAGATGATGGATGATTCACTGGTCCAGAGCGTCTGACCCGTTTCAACCTGACTCTTCTGCAACAGTAAACTGACATTTGAGCTTCCAGCGAATTCTCGCATGAACGGCCTCCATTTTTTTCCGCAGCTCCAGGATTTCTTAAAGATGCTGTGGCAGAAATTCAAGGCTGCATCTGAGTTAAAGTGATAATCCTCAAAATGTTTCCATTGAACAAAATGGACATCGGACCAGTTTACGTCCACATGTGCTGCTCAAAACCGCTGAAGATGGAAGTTTATGCATAACTTTTTTAAGCCTGAAGCAAAAAGGAATCCCAAACTTCATCAACAGAAAGTCAAGTTATTATTCTCTCTGTAAAAGGCTGTTTAAAGCAAACTGTCCCCTTCAATTCAATCAAGCTGCACCAAATGCACACGATCATAAATATGCATTATTTTTTTCCATCAAGATGCTCAAGTTATTAAAATAAATGAAATTAGTCAGTTAATTTATGTTAAAAAAAGTGAGAATAAGTTTCGTGGGAAATCTATTCAGTCGCTTTAATGTTATCCTGCTGACAAACAAACAAATGTGCACAGGCGGAAATATAACCTTCTTGGTAGAAGTAATTAAAATCTCATTGGCTTATTTTTAGATAATATATACATTAATATTTCCACATTAATATTTCCTCTGCAAATGGCAGCTATAGACTGTTAAGCCTGTTTACAGCCAATTTAAAACAACCAATCACAGAACTGAGATGATCACAACCCCTGAATTAGTTCTATGCTACTTAAGTCAATTAGTGATTTAAAAATGTATATTTCACCTCAATGTCACGCTCTTTATTACTTGTGAAAATACTTCTATATTTTTCACTGTGAAAAAGAAAAGAGCGATTGTCAGTGACTTGACTTTTGTGAATGTGCAACTGTCGATCGAAAAAGCCGAGTGGCCTTGTGTTTTACTTTGAAAGGTCTCCAGGCAGGAAGTCGCTCTTCAAATAACATGATTTTAGGGTTAGGTTTTTTTTAATTCATTCCTCTCCACAGTGTTTCTTTCTTCTCACAGATTGAAATAGACAGAAACACAGACAGTAGTGTAAACGTATCTATAATGTAAAAAAGTCAACAGATACAGAAAAGAAAGGAAAAAACAAATCAGCATGGGTCTGCTGGATTTTATATGATTGGCTGGAAGTTTACTGCCTCATATTGATTAATGAAGCGGAGCTGCTGGTTGGGTTTTCATGGGTTTTACGAGACGTCGCCCATTAACTAGCAAAGTGCTTTTGAACTTGAACCCGTCATTACCAGTGGAGTGATGGGGATGTGTCTGTGACAGGGGGAACTGAAGATGACCTTTCTGTGACTTGTCAGGACCAACTTTGGGAAACATTGATCTCTGCGTGGCCTCATCCATCACGTGTGTGTGTGTGTGTGTGTGTGTGTGTGTGTGTGTGTGTGTGTGTGTGTGTGTGTGTGTGTGTGTGTGTGTGTGTGTGTGTGTGTGTGTGTGTGTGTGTGTGTGTGTGTGTGTGTGTGTGTGTGTCCGTGTGTCCGTGTGTCCAGCAAGGATAAAAATAGTTCCTGGGAAACTGATCGTTGGTGCTGACCAGCAGCGAAAACCACACAGATCCGATTTCTACTCGAGGACAAGAAATAAAGATCCTTTAAAAAAAAAACAAGAATGTGGAATAGCTCCTCAAACGGATTCATTCTTTTCTCTGAACATTCCAATCAAGATCTCAACAAACAGAGAAGCACTATATTGACTGGGTTCCTCGTCGTGTCCTCCACAGTGTTAGGCTGTGGGGGTGTTGCTGCCACTAGATGTCGTTGTTACACTTCATTGTGTGGCGCCACCCACTGAGGCCTCCCCCACAGCAGGGGGATGAGCTCAATACATTAGAAACATGAAGTCCTGGACTTATCTGGAGCACACTGGTCAGAATTTATAGACCCTGTGTTACAGTGCGGTTTGGAGAGCGTGCTCCCATCGTGTTGATGCATCTGGTGCGACCGTGAACTATTGATTGCCGCAAGAAATTCACTTAGATGATAAGTGGTGTCCTGGAATATGTATATTCATAAACAGAAAGACCTCCATTTCTTAATGGCCAGCCATTTCTTAGCAGCCAGACAGCAGTGGGCCGAGGCCAGAGAAGTAAAATTGGATTGCACTTCCGAAGGGAAAGCATTTTTTATGCCGTTCCAGACGTTCACTGTGGGAAACCGGCCCATTTGCTTTGCTCTTTTCTATAACCTTAACCATTTCTCATGTGCACGACTTTCTGGAGGTGGCTTTGAGAAGCAGTTTATAGAAATTGGGTTTGTTAAGAAAATGAAAATATGGTAATTACAAGCTGCCACACAGAGCTGTTTTCTATTCTTCACGATGTAAATTAATTAATGACCACGGGGCTTCTCAGCTGTACTCGAGTATAGACACAAACAAAACCTTTGATTGCAGTAATATATAAAAGAGTTGTTTACGCTTTGAATTATCTAGATACAATTCATCAGAACAGGTTGGAAGGAGGGTTTTAATCTTATTTTATTTATTTCAATTGTTTTTTTGTTAAGATTCTCGGGGCATTTCAATGCACGGGAACATTTTTGTAATTCATAACTTCATTGGTCAATAGAGAGAAACAAAAGCAACAACAGACAACATGAGCTATTCCTCTTTTTTATTAATTCAGCTGTAGAATTCATGTTGAAGCCTATTGGAGTTCATTAGTTGGGATCAAACCAGTCTTCGATGATTTGTATGTATGGTTTGCCGTCGACTAACAATAAGGCAAACAGTGATTATCATTTCACAAAAAACAGACAAACATTTTGAAAGTACTGAATTGTCATTTGCATTCACCTCAGTGTGAGATCAAACACTCCGAGGATTCCTGATCACATCGTGAATTACCCAACAGCGCACTTTTAAGAAGATTAGCATATCTTTATTTTCTAAGACAATGACGTTAAGGAATCAAACATCAGAACCATTCTTCTTTCCCGTGAATGTTGAAAAGAGACTGGAGATGTTTCTGCCAGGTGTAAATTAGTGGTGTTAAAACACTGAAAGTATTCCGAATCTCATGCGATGTGAATCCTGTTAAATACACCTGAGCACACTGTTAGAAATATCACTTGAATAACAAACAAGCACAAGAACATTCGGAAAAATGGAATTGTATTTAAAAAAGGCTTGAACATACTTCAAGTATTTCACATGATGTACGATAATTATCGCATTTGTAGGATACGTTTACCCTATGTACGATGTATGGTCAGTAATGTGTGTGTACGCATGTTACGGATGTTCAATGTGAATATGGACCATGTGTTTGTTTTTATGCCTCTATTCCCATGTGACGTCTTTCCAGCCAATAATTCTTGTTGTGACGATCACGACTCGTGAGCACGCACAAGCTCGTCGCACATTTCATTCAAAGAGTTGGACGACGACAACGTCCTTGTAGTTTTCACGAGAGAAACATAAATGAACGAATATTGAATATGAATATAATTATAAGGCTTTGACGGGCATGTTCTTGACTTCAATGAATGGTCAATCAGGCCCATTATCTCAATCCCACTGATTACCTGATGAAGACCAGAGTGAAAACATCGAGTCTTTCAAACGTTGTAAGAAGTGAAGCTGGCTCCAGTCCAGGCTGAGCCGAGAGAGGAAAGTGCCAACGGCCGTCCTCACCAGAGGTCAACGGCTCAAATGCTTCAAACAGCTAATGTTCATGTCTTCTTAAGCAGCAACGTCTTGTCATCGTGCCAACGTAAGAAAGGCAGCAGTAATGTGAAATCGTATTTAGGTCTGAAGGTGGAGGTCGAGATGGAGAGATGGCGAGGAGAGCAACTTGCATCCGGTCTCCCACCGATAGTCAATGGTTGTTTATTAAAATCTTGTTCAGATGTAGTGAATTTAGTCAATTGCGATACGTGAATCATAGATTGAAACAAACATAGTGAAAAACAGCGAAAGGCAACTTAAACATCCACTGAGCAGTAGTGGAAACAAAAATATAACACATTGGGAAACTGTGACCTTCCTCTAAACAAATGTCCATATTTTCATCATATTTTTCTACATGGTTTTCCACCGTTCAAGGTTTGACTGACACAATTTCAATCATATCTGGCTGCGTCCTCTTCTTCCAGTGGTTTAATGGTTCTGGTTGAACCCCCTCATCTCCGTGAAAGCTACAGGACGGACACATGCATTCATTTGGCAGATTTATCATTTTTATACATTTAGAGATTTGGATAAAGTTTGTGCTACATTTGGACGGAAACCTGACCAGTAATTGGTGTATTCTGTAACATACATTATTCAATTTGAGTCCTGATATTAGATGAAAAGCCATCCAGCTATTTCCCACTTTTATTCTGCCTCTTCTGTACAAGAAATTACATTGAAGGGAAAATATGTGATATTATATTTTTCAGAAGGACACCTTAATAGAATGGCCTCATTCACCAATCGCAGCTTAACGGGTTGTGCGTGTTCTTCATGTTCATAGAACCCCAAAAAAAGAATGTCAACATCATGTGGTTTTTCTCACCTCCCATATTCCAGTTTCTCTCAGCCTGTTGGCCTGTCTGACACCAACCGCCCTGACAGACGACCTCAAACCACCCCTGAATCATGCCACGGCCTTTTGGTATATATCACCCCCGACCCTAAGCACCAACAAATAAGCCCAGGCAAAGTAGTCATTCATCATGTGATGCTCGGCCGTTATTTATCTCTCCGTCCTGGTCACCATAACTCTTCCTTATAGTAGCCGCTTGAACACTGCAGTGTTACCGGGGACAGAAGTGATAACTCTGATGTAATAATGGACCCGTGTGGAGCCACCATGATAGACGAGCCCCCCCCCCCCCCTTGTTGGAATATATTCCTAACACGAGGCACTTCTTTAATAAAACTCCTTTCTGTTGGACGTGTCATGTGGGGGGGAAACTCAGGAGACTGGAACCTCTGGAACTGTGTAAGTCCGAGCTGCTCGTTGTCGGTATGCTGAATAATTCGTCGTCCGCTATCGCTGGAGAAAACTGTAAATGTATCTGGGAGATAAGCATATCTGGGCCTAACAGGGTCAGAGGTCACCGATATGAATCTCAGCTGCTGTTTTTTTGTGGTTCTAATGATGGCAGAGTCAACCCCCCCCCCCCCCCCCTGACAGAGAATGATCCCAATGGACTGAGGTGATCCCCTGACCTTGTGCCACCAGCAGGTCCCGTATCCTGCGTATTATCTCAACGTCCACCTTCTGCATTGAGTCTTTCTTGGTTCCCAGACGACGACTCTATCGGACTTTTCCTCTTGTGCCACCACGAGGTCGACATTTGCAGTTTGATTAAAAAATGTCTCAGCTTCAGATTCATGGATTATCCTGATATTAGTGTTCCCCTCAGGGAAAATGGCAACAACTCTAGTGGACTTTGACTTGACTTGTAATAACTTCATCAGGTTGTAACTCAGCCCAATACTAAATGACTGCAGATATAATAAAACTCCCATCAGCTTCGTTATTATTAATAAATGTCAACATGACAAACTAAGATAGTAAAATTAAGGTCGTAAACATTAAACGTGTTTTGTCATGAGCAGGTTGAATACTGACATTTGCATTTAGCTCAAATATAATGTTTAACTAGGGCTACGTTGTAGCATGACGGGCCCGAGCACACGCACGTTGAAGCCTGTTGCGGTCGGTGGAGAGAGCGATCAATGACCAAGCGCACGTCTCCGCGTTGGAAAAGCTTAACATTGAAATCAATTTGTTTTTGTGTCCAACGCTGCATTTTCAAGGGGAGTAGGGCATGAAAAGAAACAAAATCGAATATTTTGATCTGGGTGTTTCTGACGTGCTTGATCTGGTTCTTAAGTCGTCGTCAAATCCCCAAAGACGAGATGAAGCTGGACTCGTGCCCAAAGAAATCCCTGAAACTCTGTCAGTTTAATCAGCTTTTTGTTTGTCTTTTAAAAGTAGGAAGACAACTGTATTTAGACAAGTATAATAACACTACGGTTGTGGAGTTATTTCAGTGAGAGAGTGCTTATAAAAAGGTAGAGTTGTACTTTGCACGTAGCTTTTCAATTTCTTGCCCTGCTTCCCTCTGTTGTAACACAGATCTGCAAAAAAGACTTGAGGTTTGTCCAACTGATGTTTACACAGTAGAAATCCAAATGTAGTTTTTTTTTTTTTTATCTCGTAGGATGGATACTTTACAATAATCTGAAAGGATGATCCAGGTGAGCTGACTTCCTGTGTAGATTCTGTGTGGTGGAGCCACAGTACAGGATGAAGTTCTCCACATGTCACGTCTAATCATTTCTTTATGTTTTTCTATAGCTTAGCGTTTGTCGTTGCATGCCAAAAATGTACCCAAGGTTTACAAAAAAGCGAAATTAACCAAATGCTGTGTTTGGCAAACTTGCAAAAATAACACTTAGTGACCTTAAACCATGTTTTTCATAGTAAAATGCTACCAAAGTGCATGCAAAGCAATGACATTTTAAAACTGTACCTGTTTGTGACGTTAATAAAGCAACTCTCATAGTAACTTATCACTGCATTCACTTATTGTGTCTTTTTTTACCACTTGTTCTCCCTTGACATGGGACTTTTATTGTGAAGACACGGGAAAGGAGTGTTGTGTTCGTCTCTTAAATGAGTCCGGGTGGCAACTCGCCTCTTGCAGAAGGTAAATAAAGCGAACAACGGGAGAAGCCGCTGTTTTATTCATTTTCAAACTGATGTCGTCTTTGATAAATACGAAGAAAGTGGAGTTCGTTCATCTGGATGAGCTTTGAAAGGTTCAGCTCTGAGAACAGTCGGACTGGAAAACGGAAAACTCGAAGGGAGCTAACACGTTTGTTTTCCTAAATAACGGTATAAGGATTAGCCTTTTCACAGCTAACAGTTCTGTTCTTTATGTTTTTAGACATTCGCATTGTAAATTATGTTTAATCTCTAATATTCTGTGTTTCCACTACAGAAAATGCGGCCCAGGGAGCTTCCGCCTATTCCACAGGTATTTATAGGATCACTGTGCTGTGCCATCGTCATTAATGTTATTTATTATACTCGTGTAACGATGCACTGGGAACATTTGCATTTAACACAAATACACAAACAGAAATACAAAAGCAGTGAATGTAGCACGTGTGGGATTATAATCTCCGTTTTGTGGTTTTTAATTATGTTGATACTTGTCAGGACGCAACAACAATCAAGACAGGAAGCAAAAATACATTTAGCATGACATCAAAATCACAAACATTTAACATTATAAAAAAAAACACAAGAGGCCTTTATTTGATTTGGGATTAAGTTCCTACAAAGACACTTGTTCCATGCACTGCTACATTACGGTAAAACACTCATAATCACAGAAGTATAAAACAAATCAAGAATTCGTCTACTTGCCCCAAATGACCTCAGGCGGTGGAGGAAACAGATTATTTTTGCAGCCGAGTTCAATGTGATGTAATGATTTAAAAAGAGAATGAACTGATCCTGAACGAGAGAAAATGTCGATTGGTTTTTTTAACTCGTCATTTCAGCTTCAGCTTCAACAGATTCTACAGAGACTAAAAAATCCTTCACATTCCACTAGTTAAACGATTTGTATAGTGTATTAATTGATTAAGTTCTTTATCACGGGAATATAAAATTCAGCAGCTTTAATTTTCTTATATATGAGGATTCACTGAGTTTCTCTGTTTTGATATCTGAGTCAAAAATAAAAACTTTTACTCCTCGATTGTCACCAAACAAACCTAGAAGAAATAGACTAAGCTTTGTTGTCGCCGAGATTAAAACCAGATTCCACAGACGCGCACTTCCTCCAAAATAAACACACAGCCACTGCTTCAAGAGTTTGAAAAAAGAAAAGGTTTAGACCTCTTACCCGGAGTAATCCTCCGTCGTGGCAGATGTATGAACACAGATTTAGCCGAGGATTTAACAGCCAGGATGTTACTTGTGGCTTCACTCCGCTCTGACTCGATTCTCGGGTGAAATGGCCAGAAAGACAATGGTAAGATCTTTATTTCTGATGCCTTATCCTTAACATTTTAAATCATTTGTGTTTCCGCTGCGTTTGATGGGTCCGTAGCGTCTCACTAATCCAGAAGACCATGAAAAAGTATTCGAATGAATCTGAAAGCTTGTTAAATTACAGAGGTATGAATTAAAATAATTCCGAGTCATGGATACAAAAGGTTAAAGTCAGCGTTGGTAAATCTGATCAGAGTTTATTTTTATATAATATTATTTGACAAGAACCTTTAACAATGACATAAAGAAGAGAACTGACTTGTGTTTTTCTTTTCTTTTTTAAGCGAGGACAGCGGTCGCTCCCCCCAATGACGAGGTACGTGAATGTGTTCATTTCTGACTGTGACCATATAATCATCGTTTGGTTTTCACTTACAGTTTTTGTTCTGACCCATATTTTTGTCGTCTCTTTCTTTGTTGTGTGAAACGTGAAGTCAAGACACTGGTGAGTCAGAATCTATAGAATCTAATAATTATAACAGCAAAAATATTGAATAACTTGTATGTGCATCTTGTTGAGGCTGTGTATATTCTATTAACATTCTTATTTCATTTTATATAATCATGAATCCCTTTTTATTTTTGTACTGAAGCTTTTCTAATTTGGATTTTTTTGTTCTCACGCAGTGGAAGTGACGGCACCGAGACCAAAGAAGAAGAGGGTGAGGAAGGAGACGAATGGAGTGGATGATGTGGATGGTACGAAACACAAAGGGTCTCCCACTGTGTCCCACAAACTGGGAAATGCTGCTTTGTGATCAAGAAAACATGGAGAGGGAGAACTTGTTGGACCCATCAACACAACTTAACCTTTCAGAGTAAAATGTCAATACTCACGCACCGCTTCATTTCTTAGATCAGGGGCTGGAGATGGGAGGCCTGGGCAGTAGGAGGACATCGGAGGTGGGAGAGCAACTTTCCCTGGAACCCACAAATGGAGCGCCTCCCCCGAGGAGGAGGAAGAAAAAGAAAACTGCCACTATCGGTAAAAATCCGACTGCGTGCACAGACGGCACTCGTAGGCTTTTACAACATGACAAGAAAACTATTTAACGGTAGAAACAACAGAAACTGTGGCAGATCTGTGCCTTGTTGAGGAGTAACTACAGTATGGCCAGCTCAGTTTGGATAGAGGAGTATATTCACATATATTCCACGCTTGTGCCGCAGTTTCAGATGTTGAAGACGACCAGGCCGATCTGGTGAACGGAGATGCAGCTGATCAGTACACAGACGGAGAAGAAGTGGTCAGAAAGACCAAAAGGAAAAAGTAGGTTTTCAAAGCGCTACATGTTATAACTGCAAGGACTGACTGTAACGGCTATTTTCCATATCAGTTCATCTTTTCTCAGTTAATCAAGGACTTCATTCGTCGAAAAAAAAAGTTGTAAACATATTAAAAACAGCTGATTTAATTTGCCAAAGCCCAAAGTGACGTCTTCATATGTCAAAATCAGTGAAAACTTCTTTTTTACAATCATGTCTGATAAAGAATAGCAAAGTATCTGCAAAAAATGCATAATATGTGTCGTAAGACGAGATTTAATGAAGCAACAACATGATTATGAATTATGATGTAATGGATATAACCTTTATTGTTGTAATTTTAGGAAGTCAAAAGTCGTTGAGTCGCAGCTTCCCGATGAGTTGGACGTAGAAGAGGATGATATCATCACCGACACCCTCCCTCCTATCTCCCAGCATTCTCTGTTCTCGGCCCCACAGGGTCAGAGCCAGCCGGTCGGGAAGGTGTTTGTCGAGAGGAACAGTGAGTAACAAGGAAGAAGAAGAAGAAGAAGAAGAAGGTGTGATCGAGGCTGTTAAATGGTGAAATACTAACTTAAACGTGTGTGTGTTCACGTGCAGAGCGTTTCCAGGCGTCGGAGCGCTCCGACTGGAGGAAGACCAGCGATCAGATGGATAACATGACGGACTTCCAGCACATTCAGCCGCTCTGGACGACCAGAGACGTTTCTATCAGAGTGCACAAAGGCTACAGGTGAAGGAAACATGTCTCTGTAAGAAAAACGACACATGCACGCGTGGTCCTTTCCCCCTTTTCTAAAATCTCATCTCTTCTGCATCTGCTTTAGGAGGTTCGGCCTGTACTGTCACGGCTTCCTGGCGGGCTGCGCCGTGTGGAACGTTGTGGTGGTGTACATGTTGGCCGGGCAGCACCTCACCGCTCTGTCCAACCTGCTGGAGCAGTACCACAGCCTGGCGTACCCCTGCCAGTCTCTGCTCTACATGCTGCTGGCCATCAACACTGTGGCCGCCTTCGACAGGTGAGGATCAACGCTCCCCACTCATGCATGCATTCCTGTCAGCCCCCTTGTAAAAAAGTCCCAGTGAGCCCATGTGTGAACCGAGCAGGAAAATGTGGAATATTCACAGTGATAAAAAAGCATTAAATAAAGGAAAATCTCAGTTTTGGCTGCTGCTATTACCCAGATCGAGATACCACCTAATAAAAACACAGCGTGAAAGGACACAGAATACTTTGCTCATATGCTGACATTTTAATTTCAAGTAAAAAATAATCTGATTGCAGTGTTAATGGTTGTTTATTTAAAATCTTTCCAAATGTGCATGTTTTTATCTCCGAGTATGAAGCTGAGAAAGCTCGTGTCAGTATCGTAAAAACCTGCTCTGCTTCACAGAGTGAATCTGGCCAAAGGCTCCATGGCTCTGCGAGAGTTCATCACCCTGGATCCCGTCGCTCTCGCCTCATTCTGTGAGTCCACCCTGTATTTGTTTCTTCAAACTTCAATGGTTGAGTGTCAACAGGTTCCTTTTTTTTTTTACCTGAAGTAGCTGGTGTGTGTTTGATTTCAGTTTGATTTCTCCCTCTCGTGTAGTGGATTTCTCGGCGTTGGTCCTGTGCTTGAGCCAGCAGATGACCAGTGATCGAATCAACCTGTACCCGTCCTTCAACACAACGTTATGGTGAGATCACTGGAACCGGGCTATGTTAGGTTTTTACCTCTCAACACGAAGCCTGGATATGAAACCTGAGGCTCTCTCTTTTTCTTCTCCAGGCCACCAGGGTCCGAGCACGATATCCTCCACCCATGGGTGACAATCAACCTGGTGGTGGCGCTGTTTGTCGGCCTGGCCTGGATCTTAATAGCGTCCCAACCTGAGACAGACTACACTGAGGGTGAGAGAGAAGAATCTGTGTTTGTGTTTGGGGGTTTGCTTTAAAGGAAGATCCCTGTTTGATTTAAATGTCTTGACCTTCAGGTTACCTCATGGCCATGGAGCTGGAGCCGCCCAAACCGGAGGACAAATCAGAAATGATCGCCTGAGGAACATGTGTACAGCTTTGTTGTCATTTTGCACATATTTTTGCACTGTGTTTTGGCATTAAACTTGTGTTGTATTGTGTTTATTAAATGTCAATATGTTATTTTTAAATACAGGGTTTTACCCAACAAATTCAACAATGGGTTTTTTCATTTTCTTTTGCTGGATTTCCCACGGTGTGACCAAAAACTCAGTAATAATAGTATTATTAGCTTTATTTGTATGACAACTCTTGAGTTACAAAGGACTTCACAAGAGGATAAAACAACAATAAAAACTAGGGCTACGTTGTAGCACTGACGGGCCCGAGCACACGCACGTTGAAGCCTGTTGCGGTCGGTGGAGAGAGCGATCAATGACCAAGCGCACGTCTCCGCGTTGCATGCGTTTTGCGCACTGCGGCAAGGACAAACGCTTCACTTCCTGCGTCCGTCACGCGATGTGGATCCTTGCCTGCTAATTGCTCATTACGGTCCACGCTATCAATTGCACATCACACTGTGAACATTTTATGTAAATCGAATGATAGTTGTAAAACAAAGCTTACTTCCTGTTGCCAGTAGGTGGCGCCATCTTTATTATTACCTACAGACTAATAGATCTGTTCAAGTAGGGGCTCTGATGTAGCGTGAGCAATTTTGTGTTAATTGGACAATGTTACAACAACTTAATTTTCACACTGATCAGTAGGTGGCGCTATGACCCTGAACTAATACCTAATACTAATGTATGGATGTGTTCAGGTCAGGATTGTGATCATAGGTCAGCAGTTCGGAGCTGGTTGGATAATGCAGAGTGGATTTACAAAGTACTTCCTGTTTCATGGCGAATCAGTAGGTGGCGCTATGACACTGAGGAAATATTGACACATGGAGCTGTTCAGGCTTGGACTCTGATCATGAGACAGAAGTTTGGTAGTGATAGGACAATGCACACTGGAGTTATGACAACATCGTCTCCTTTGGCGAAGGATGAACCTTCGCCGCTCGTCAATGTTTACACGGTTTGAGGAAATGTCACAATTCTGACCATGGTCCAATGACTTGACTGAGCTCATTTGAGCTGTATATTGTAAAGCAGCCAGGAGCAGTGCATCAAAGTATAAAACATGTCACTTCCTGTAGCCACCAGGTGGCGCTGTGATTTTAAGTCATGATTTCTGTATAGATGTCATCAGGCCGGGACACTTGTCCTACATGTCTAGTTTGGACTCGATTGCACCATGTATGTCCGAGATACAGAACCTCGTGTTTTGATGGCGTGTAATCAAACTTTGACGCCACGCCACGGTCACACCGTGTGACGAAAAATCGATCTTTGAGTTAGTTTTTATCTCTGTCTAGTTGTGATGACACTCATCTGAATTTGAAGTTGATCAGATAAAAGCCCTGGGACAAGTACATCAAAGTAAAAATGTGGAATATGGCCAAAATGGCCACTAAATGCAAAATGGCGGGCTTCCTGTTGCGTTTTTCATAATGCCCCTTGAGACTTTTTTGTTTGTCTGGACACGATACACCTGGGCTACGATTTTTGTGAAGATCGGACAAAGGGAAACCTAGGGTCTGCGTTCCAGGGGGCGCTGTTGAGCCATTTTGCCACGCCTATTTGAAATTACTCCAGAATAGTCAAATATCCGTACGCCTTGAATTTCCTGCAAAGTTTGGTAAGAAGTTCAGCTTCATGTTAAAGCCCTGAAAAAGTCCCCCAAAGGGAAATAATAATAAAAACCCTTACAATTTCAATAGGGCCTCTCACCGTTCGGTGCTCGGGCCCTAATAGTCTCAGAATTTGCGAATATAAAAACTTCGCCCAGGCAAATTCTAAGACTAAATAAAAGCAATATTTCAAGCTGTTTCCATAGTAAGTTTACAGCCTCACTTAGCTGTTAGCATAACTGTTTACTCTGAGGGCCCGATCGTACAAAATGGTACCACACTTACCACACTTTTCCTGTTCAGCCCCCACGTGCTTGTGCTCATCTCATGGACGTGTCTGAAAACCAGGCCTGGTCATCTCTGGTGCTCGATATCTTGATGAAAAACAAGAACCTTACTCCATTGTATTTCACTCATCCAAGGGCACAGTTCCAATATAGAAATAGGCAGCTGCACAATCTGGGTACACTCAGCTTGTACAATGATGATCCACTCACAAGGTTTCCACTTGCAAGCACATTTCCTGAAGAGAAGCATTTTCTTCTACTTACTTAAAAGCCGCCTGCGTGGTGGATTCTCCAGGTTGTAAGTTATCACGTACATGATTAATTAAGAGACTAATTATAACCTTTTTGAACCGTGAGCCTGGTGCAACAATATTTTTTGCCCATCATTTATTTACAGCTATAATAGATTTCGACATCCATGAAATGCACCTGTGGACACAAAGCCTTTTAATCTTAAATCCTGCCGTCTACACCTTCTTCAATTCTCTTCTTCCTCCTATCGTATTAAATATAAAGGGGAAGTTTGCACAACAAGTCCACTATACTTGCAAGTCCAAGCCACTATATTGCACCAGTTCTACCAAACAACCTTATCCTCTGCGGGGGGAAATGGCAGTCATCATTTAGGCTAATATCTTAAGGTCCCCATCTCAGGCTTTGGTTAACGTCGAATACCATTCGTCTGCCGTGGGGCTGATGAGCTGTCTGATAGGCCTCATGGTAATGGCCCTGTGAGATACTTTCCCATATCCGCCTGTTGCTATGGATCAGGTGAAGAAAAGGGCAAATGGAATCTGAATGACAAATCAGTCGGCCTTTTGTCACTTGACCTGTGATCCCTATCCAGCATGTCAGGCACGTCATCTGTCGGGAACATGTACGAGGAGGCAGCTCGCCGTGAGCCTGGAACCATGCACAACAGCTCGGATGCTTCATTTACTCTTGAACAGAAAGCAAAGAAGAAGAGAAAGGTAAGAAGTGTAGCTGCCACATGTTCACAACTCAATCTCATCCATATTGGACTTTTGCAAAGGGAGCTATCTATTAAAAAGCAAAGCTAGGTAGTTTTATACCTTCAAATAACAGCATATGGCATGTCTGGCATTGCCACAGCGCCCCCTAGACACCTGGGACTGCACTATGTAACTCCGGTGTACCGTGAACATTAGGACCTGCTTTACGGCAGATGTCACACACACCGACAACCAGAGCCGAAGCTAACGGCTAAGAGAAACGACTAGCTTGGCATTGTCAGTGTGGACACCACGGCAGAGCCACCGAATAAACAAAAGAACACATTGTCAGAGGAGACGAAGAAGAGGAGAAGAGAAAGTGACAGAATACGAAAACAACAGTGTATATATCTGAGCAGTTTGTTAATATGTTGGCGAGAGCTGGAAGAGGCCAAAGGATTCAGGACAGATGTGGAGCTGGCGTTGTTGTTATTGGACAAGTAAGATAACTTTGCATGTTTCCTGTTTCTTTTGCGGCGTCGGCTTTCTCTACGATGGAAGTGAAGTGATCGACTCGCTAGCAGGTATTTCAGCTAAACTAAAACACTGTCATTCTACAGTGAATTACACCCCCCACCTTGCATTGCGTGGCTGTAAGTGTGATGGATTAAACACATAAATAGTGTTTGTGGAAAATTTGGAAAGTAAGAAATGGAATCGTGCACAAAGTGAGTATCACGTGTGGACTGGAATTGCTCATTTAAACCTTCCTGCTGTCTGGGCGGTTTCTGACCTTGGGAACAACCAATGAGGAAGAAATACAATAACTGTGTCTGCGCAGTCGTTCACTTTCCATCATAGCAGCCATTCATCCTGTGGTCCGGCCAATTCCACTCCAAACCTTCCCTCAGTGTTTCCAACAACAAATCACTGCAAAAGAAACACACGTGCAAAGTTAATGCAGCTAAGCCTTTGCTCATACAACTACTTTTAAACGTAAATATTCCACATCCACATCTCTTCAGCGCGAGTCGGTGTGAGTGACAAGCGTAGCCCCGAGGTCGGAGGGTAAGACGCTACGATATTACATTACTGTAGACAGCAGTGCAAAAGTAACCTCTCCAGGCTCCCCCGTGTGTCACACTGTGCAAACAGCGGGGCTTCGCTTATTTTAAACTCCTCGAGCTAAACAGCGAAAAAGGAAAAGTGGAAGTGAAACATTAATAAAGAAACTCCCTTAAATCCAGGGGATGATTCCCCCTTTTCAGAAAGTGACGTTGACTCAGCAGCACCGTGATATTGGCTGCACTGCTCAGAGGGAATCGTCGGTGTTAAAGCACGAGGAGCACGGCAGACTAACGACCTTCTTACCCGTCTGCGGTGCGTGCACTTATCATAAGTGTTTTTGTATTTTCTTCTTTATGCTCTCTCAGCCTTGATACTCAGCTCCGACACATTTATGGTGCCCAGATGTACAATGAGTGTGTCATCATTCTTCCCATTCATACGACCAATAAGAGATCACTTCCTGATGAGCTTCCGATGGGAGAGACGGGGACGGGATCTGCCGATTGAGTTAGAAAAACACTCACAGACCTTTCAGTGCAGAATGTCCTTTATGTGCTGTTGTGCACAGGCAGCTCAGCAAGGACGCCGTTAAAGGAGAGAGTCTAAGTTAACTTTGGAAAATATGGATTTTATTTGATTAACCTGGACCTTCAAAGCCTCCTATTGACTTCAGATAAACTTTGTTGTGCACAGAATCATAACTGTGAACGTTGTCCCTCATTTGTTCCCCTAGAGAAATGTGAGGGGATCTTTTAATAGCCAGAGTGAACAGGACAGGCTTGAAAGAATGAACCATATATATATTCATCTATATCTTTTCATGCTTGTTCCATATAAAAAGCTACACAACGATGTGTAATATCCAATCGTTATTAATATTATCATTATTATTAGACAGCCATGATTATAAGATGTGAAAGTACAACGTGATCAACTGTATTTCCATGAAAGCAGAATGTGAAGCCCTCATTTATTTATCTCCTGTCAAATTCTTTATATGATTTTCTCTGACACCATTTTTCACAATGTGCCTTCGAGCCTCTGCACCTCCCTTGTTTGTTTCCAGGATTTTGCAATAACTACGGATCATATTTCCACAAAACATGGTGGAAGGATGGAACATGGGCCATGAAAGAACCCATTAGACATGTGGTTAACAGGCCAGATCGAGGAGTTAACCCTTTTAAAGGAGTTTAAAAATAATTTATAGATCTTGAAAATAAAAAAAACATGTACACTATAGTAGATGTGTAGATTCAAAAACAAATCCAGAGCTTGGAGATTCAAATGTGTTTTCACAAAGAGATTGTTTGACCTAAGAAACACAGAAAACTTCTTATTTTATGGTATAGAATAAATCCAAAGAGCAGCTACTGTTACACTGTGTGCTCTGTTCTCTGCGAAATATCCAGGACAATTTGACAGTAACATCCAAGGGAAGGGGACGGCATTACTCATTTGCTTCACCTACTGTATGTCTGCAGATTATGAGTCATGAGTCCATCTGATGAGGCTCATTCATTCTCCTGTACGTGCACCTTCCTCTTGTGCTGTTTGTTTCCTCGTCAGTGTCTCCGGTCATTAGAGAAGCTTGAAAGCCGTTTGTCAGCTTCAAGGACTCGTGATTGTACTCAAACAAAAGCAGCGGGGAGGCTCTCTCCATCGAGTGCTGCAAAAATACTCAAGCACCTGCAGGCTGTTAAAGTGATATACTCCACCTGAAACCTGCAGTGACACACACACACACGAGCTCTGTGGACTTGATAGATGCTTGTGAAAGTTTATTCAGTTCTGCTTCTTCATGGAGAATGAAGGCTGCATGTGTCCAGCTCGAAAGCTTCCAACTTCTTAAAACACCACAACTGCATCATCGGCGCCCCCCCACCCTCCATCTAGACTCTAACTATCTACTCAAAATGAACATTCACAAACCCCAAAAAACATCCAAATCCTTCCACAGTGCTCATGAGCAGCACGAGTGTTTGGCTTGTGCATGGCTGCATTGACTCACTGCGTCGCCCAGGGACACAAATGAGCTGTGAGAACCCACTGACCTCAAATTTGCCTCCACTCTAAGTGCACTGTGTACATAACCCAGTCACCTTCAAGTGGTCATCAAGTTAAGTGCACACGGCTGACTACACATGGTAGCCGGATGATATTTTGCCCCCGAGTCTTCGCCTTGTGTCAAACTGGTTTGTAGTGATTTGGTTAAACGGAGGGGGGGGATGGATGGAAGGATGAATCAAATATTTTAAGAGCCCGGGTTACCTTAAAATAATGTTGTCCACATTAAATGATTCTAACAGAAAACAATAAATTCCCTTTATATCACTTTAAAAAGACAGGAAGGAGTTGGAATAGTTTCCATTTAAGACAAGAAAGAATGGACAAAATGCTCAATCCCTGGTTGAGCATTTTGTGTTGTGTATTGTGTATTGTGTTTATTGTGGTGAGAAAATGCCCGATTCTCATCTCCTCTATATTGAACTGCAACACAAAAGCACGGCAGGTGAAGATAGTGAAAAACAAACACCGCTGATGAACTAAGCTGTTTATGGACAGAGCTGCGTTACACGTGGATACTGACTTATTCCTAATCTATAGCCTCTAATTGGACAGCGACGAAAGCTTTCAGGCGAACCGCTGTTTCCCCCCCCCCCCCGCCTGTTTTTATCTGTTCACCTATCAGCACTATGCGTACACACCGTAGACGGAGCCCGACACACACTTTATCACCTGTCCTGCAATTACTGTATAAGTCGGAGGGTCGGACACGTCAGATCCCACCAGATAGAGAGTGTGTTGTGGAGGCAGACGGAGACGAGGAGGAGGAGGAGGAGGAGGAGGAGGAGGAGGAGGAGGAGGAGGAGGAGGAGGAGGAGGAGGAGGAGGAGGAAGATGAGAAGAGCTCCAGGAAAACCCGGAATGAAAAACATTTATTTTATTTGGCCTCTGAACACACGCGTCCGTGCCTTCTTGACACTTTCTCCTGGTAGTAGCTCTTAGGCAGGTCTATAGGACTTAATATCTATTGGCAGCACAATTTTCCAACCGAGACCAGACAGATAGAGGGGCCAGGAAAACACGTGTTGGTTGTCACACCGGATAAAAGTGAATGGAGAGAGCAGCAGTGATTTTCTATGCCGTCTAAACGCTCAGATGTAAGCAGAGCAGTTCCCTGGGCTCATTTCCTCGAGTGCTCTCCACAAGTTTGTCAGAATTTTTTTTTTTTTTTTAGAAAGCACGAGTTGAATTGCTTCAGAGTCCTCGTTGGGTTCAATACAAAATGCAGAAAAGATGTCCATCTGTTAAAATTTTCTATTTATTTGGCTGTATTTGTGTTTTCTATATTATTCATAGCAAAGTTTACTGTTTAAAAATATGAAGCCTCAGTTATATTTCTTAAAAACTGAAAACACATGTATCGGCTGATATATCAGTATCAGAAAATGTTCACTTCCTAATTTCAGTATCCACATTAGCCCCCCCAAAATCCATATTGGTCAGGCTGTATAGTTTTTACATTTCAGTTTGTTGCATATATTAAATAAATGTAATCGTGTTATTGACTGAGCTGTAGAGGTGTTGGTTTTTGTATTTGTTTAACACGGCAATGCTCTTCTCATCTAACTCTCAGAAAGCAGAAAGAAAGCGGATAAGCAGATTCCCAGAATGATGAACTATCCCCATTGAAGCTATTTTTAGACACAGTGCTATCGTGGCTCTGCGGACGTCAGTGCTGGTTAGTCCAGTATTGCCAACAAATTGTGTAAACACGCATTCTCCCAAGAAGAGGATTTCTCTGTTGTTAGCACCAGCAGCAGCGGGGTGTCACTTTTAGTTTTTTTCGGGAAACGTCTGGACGAGAGCGAGATGAATTTCCATGAAAGATGCACACAATAGAATGTATTCTTTGTTTTTCTCTGTGCCACTGTTTGTGTGCAAGGGGGGCTCGTTGTATAAGACTCCAAAACAAATCATCCTAATCCCTCAGACGCTATGCAGATGGTGGTTGATAATTAGGAGGCTGAGATATGTCAGTTTTATGAGCATCGCATTTCGGCTCTGCTGCACGAGGGCTCGGCACAGAAAGCAGACTGCCTCCTCTTATTCCTCACATGTAATTCCCACATCAGTGCGGACTGGTGTGGTTAAGATCGTGATGAAAGATGCAGTGTGGTTATTGCGAGTGTTCCCATTACCTCCACAGAGAACCTCTCATCGGGGGCTCAGCACCTCGGCTCACAGCCCAATCAGCTGTTTGTATTTGGCTTTTGATCCGAGCAGGATTTCCAGTTCCATTAGCTTTTACCTGTTACCTACAATTATTGTTCCTGAGTTCAGTTTTTCTTTTCCTGTGAAAAAAAGAAATACAAATATAACGTTTTTTATTTATTTGGTGTGGATCAAAGTGTGAAGCCCCGAGGCACGGAATGATGTGAGAGGAACTTTGTGCTCATCAAGAGTCAAAACTCCGAGAGATTAATTTTCACCTTCTTCACATTAGAGGGACTTGGTGACTCTCAGGTTGTTGAACATTCTTTTAAAATATATATATACGCCTCAAGGCAAAAAGCAAAAAGTGTTGTTTTTCTTGCTGCTGGGCAAAAAACTAAAAAATACAGTATAAGTAGTTATTCCCACATCTTTAAAGTGTCATTAGTGTGTTGTGATAGATCAACTGTGATTTGAAAAGTTGAAAGACTCGATCTGAAGCTCAAACCAATGTTCACAATAAGAGGATTTTCTATGTATTCATTTGTTTGAAGAAACGCTTTCATATGGAGGAGGTTTATGAACAGGTTCATTTATTTTTTTACAAGCAACACATTTAAATTCCACTACTTTTAGATATAGAAGTTAATAAAGGAACCAAATCATTCCTGGACACAGCTCTGAAATACTGAGACATCAACACTGAGAAACACACCTTACATTGGATATTGGGCTCAATCTGCAAACGTCCGTAAAACAGGACTCATGATTAATGCTTTTCTCTCTCTGTAGCTGAGTGATGTGTAAATAAGCAACTTGTGATCAATATCAATTAATCACATTTCAACATGTTTCAGCTCGATGTCTTATTGTGAAACTGTGTCATTTCCAGTGGAGCTTTAACTACGTCAACAACCACAGACGCTTTATAAAGATGGTCATCATCACATCACCAAAGTATCTCGATCGCCCCCTGGTGGATGGCTGCAGTAACCGTCACTAGCCCCGCCTCCTCCATGTTAGTGGATGGGATATCGATCGACTTTTCTCACAGATGGTTTCTGTCATTTGAGGTAAGCCTGACACTGACTCGCTATTGGTCGAGTGCGGGTATCGGTATATTGATACTAATCTCAACAGCTTGTTTTAAAAGCCCAATTCATCCAGTGGTTTATTGTTTATAGTTTGATTCTTTTTCCTGTTGAATAAAAGCGAGCCTCAAAGAGAAACACAAGTACAGTTTGTTTCCAGCCTCGCCTCGTCAGAAAAGCAGATATCTCAGAACAGCGACTTTGAGACGTGATGAAAACAAGTGTAGCTGACGTCGACCACATTTGCTGAAGGTGCGAGCGGTCTTATTCGCGGGGCCTTGCAACACTGTCTGCCTGTCCTGCATTCACAATGAGGAGCAATTTCCTCTTCTGCATCTCCTGCTCTCTGTGTACATATATTACTGCATCAGCTCCCATCCTCTCCGTGACCAGACAGCCTTCCCCGCTCATAAAAGTACACTGCAGTTTTTTTTTCTAGCCTATGCATCACATTTACTTACAGTGTCATCCGCAGTGTCACTGTGATGAGAGGGGGTGAGGGGGGGGGGGGGGACGGCTTGACTAGCTGGCAATAAATCATGATTTTTAACAGCTTCAGGGATTGGTCTTCACCTCCATCCAGACTTGACCCACTTCTTGGCAAAGTCCACACAAACCTAGTTATTGTGCAGTCCCCTGTGCAAGGAGGCAAATGTGATTTTTTTCCCCCTTCATATTATATATTATACACAATCACTGCTTCCAATCCAGAACGACCTCTTTGCCCTGCTTTCAGACTGAACTCCGGATCATCTCCTGAATTTACCCGGAGAGGCTGAATGTGAGAACGCAAATGTCCGATTCAGTTGCTGCCGACGTTCTTTCTTCCCACCGCCGCCCCCCCCCCCCCCCCCCCCCCCCCCCCGAGTAAAACCTGCAGAGGAGGTCCGGATGTGAGAAATGGTGCAAAATGTAGTCAAACAAAGAGAATGAGTGAAAATATTCCAGTATTAAAAAGAAATCCATACACATAGACGGTGAATATGTCATTATGAGACATTGAGATACGAGAGTTTCTGGAGATAAGGGCTCAGACTTGACTGTTTGGCCTTAGAGGACGTGTACGGTCGACTGAGCACCACTCGACTCTGTGTCTGACATTTTTTTAACTTCGAAAATGTCTGTGTCTATGACATTACTGCTACTGAGGAATAGGGCCTGGATATCTGCACTTATTTCATTTTAAGCCCAGAGTTCGATTCTTTTTGACTCAATTCTCAAGGATTCAGTTTCATCAGATGAGTCGCAGTGTTGCATGAAACCTCTCAGACTTTACCGAAGGACCTTAAACTCGTGGGGATTTAACAGGTGAACAACAATGTTATTGTTTCCTTGAATATAAGATGTGAAAGTACATATTTATAAATCGACTGCACTTAGCGACTCAAATTGCTTTACACTATGAGTCACATTCATGTAGCTCCATCACATCAGTCCATTCAAATACTGGCACCTTGACACACGGGCTGCAGAAGCCGGGGGAATTGAACCAGTGTCCCTCTGTTTTATGGACCACCCACTCTTGGCCCACATAGCCATTATTGGGTCAAATGTAAACTTCTTGGTTATTCAATTCAGATGTATTCGCAGAGCGCTAAATCACAACATGCATTACCTCAAAGCACTTGAGTGCAGTGAAGTCGAGACCCGACAATCTTATAATGAGAAACCTGACATTTCCTGCCATGAGCAAATACTTGGTGACAGCGGGGAGAGAGAGAAACTCTTATTATTAGAGAGCCAGAAACTCAGCAAGTGGGATGCAGCGCTGAGTAGTTTACTTCACTAAAGTGTATCTTTAAATGTGGGCATTTAAAACCTCCCGTACATTTACTCGAAGCAGAATCTATATGATCGTCGATGCCTGACAGCACGTAAAGCACCGGAAGGATTATGATTCAATCCCAATGCTTGAAACAAATGACTTCACCTGGATTTTGGGGGGGTTTTGGTTTGTAGATTGTGATTAACAGCTCCTCTCCTGCTGCCGCCAGCTGCCTGCAGCGCATGAAAGACAGGAGGTGCAAGAAAAGAATGAGATTTCAGCCACACAAGCAGAAATTTGACGTTTCCACGACAACGCTGCTTATTATTTCCTTTCTGCGATATGTTTTTCCGTTGATTCTTCTTCTTTCTGATCGTTTGAGTGTCACTTGCATGCAAAGGATCAGTTGTCATAATTGCACTACTGGTCAATGCAGTATGTCAAAATCTGTTATTTGCGACTAGGGTTGAGATTCACACTCAACGAGGCTTGTCTGCTTTCATGTTTATGTAACATTTTGCGTTTCGTGGTTTAATTTCTTGCCCTCGGTCAAACGGTGGAGTGCGGCGCCGTTTTTTTAAAATATCATCAGCGAGCAGGAAGATCATGTATGGATTTGTGGATGAGCGCATTTAGAAAAATCCGGGAGTGTGCTGTAGCTTGAGGTGAACGAGTATGAACCATAAAGCTTTAACAACATAACAACATCTGTCTTTTCATGGCCAGCGATGTGTAGCATTGGAACAACTTCATTTGTTTCTCACCGTGTTCCTCTCTTTGGCCGGCAGGTATGAGTCACACTGTAATGACCCAAGGAAGTTAAAAACAACCCTTGTAGTTTGGGTAATTGCTACACGTGTCTGCAAAGAAACTTATTTCAATATCCTGGTAGGTCACACTCTCCCGTTAGCATGTCTGTGCGGCTGTATTCAGGTATAATGGGGCTTTTAGACTAATGCTGAGGTCAGCATGCTAACATGCACACAGGCTGTGTCCCGATTTAGGGAACCTCAACTCCTCAGTGTACCGCGACAGCAAAATCAAAATGAGACGTCCAAAGTCTGATGTCTATGGACGACTTTCCATATTTGCATCATCAGCTCGTCCCGCCCTTACTATTCCATTGTTAGTTGCTTTGAGCCGCTACACGGGCATTTACATGTGTATACCCGCTGGATATTGCTCAAGAATGGAAGGAAACATTTCTCAGCCACATTTGAAGGAGCATTTGAAATGGGACCTCTTAGTTGGACCCTTGTGATGCAATCAGGCTTCAAATGCAGCCTCCGAATGATGCAGCCCCTGAATTGGGAGACAACTTAAGTTACAAAGCTATAATGTTCACAGTGTTTACCATCTTATTTTAATGTCTTGGAATGCTAAACTTTGTTAAGTCTATTAGCCCTTAACTGAGCCAGGCAGCTGAGAGGAATGTCGCTAGTTTTGGTCATAAACCAAATTTTAATCTCGTAATGGAGACTGCATGAAGAGATAATCAGTTTGTCCACTTCATCCTTTACGGGGACATGAATGTCTTTATCCAAATTTATTCGGAAACACCCAGTGTATGAGACTGGAGAGCACGGATGTCTTCAAAACGTCATAGCAAGCAGTTACGGCTCCTCTAACCCAAACCAGTTCTTTATTTAAGAAACCCCAAAGAAGACAACTCGGCAGTTCAACTGAGTGAAGAAATCACAACAGGAATATGTTAAAGAATTGAACAAAAAACTGTCTATGTATAACTATTAATTAAGGAATAACATGTTATAAGAAGAACATGTTGTTGTGGCATCAGCTTGAACATTAACATCCCGTTGTCATCATTTGATTCATCAGGATCCAGATTGGTGGAGTGAAGCAGCCTCCTGTCAGAATTACCACACAGCATCGGCGTGTATTAGAGGTCGGCGGAGCTAAAAGAGAAATGGTGCATAGCCAATGAAAGCAATATTGGCAAGTGAGTGTGAGAGACCCTGGCTGTGGTGCACGAGGCTCTGTACTCTACTGTCACAGTCCTTTCCAGTCCTTGTTAGGATGGCCTAGTTTCATTGTAAGGACTTTACCCACCTCCTCACACTTGATTTTCCCCCCCCCCCCTCCCCGAGGGAAACTTGCTCTCATCTGGTCCCCCTCCTTCCCTGGAGCTCAATTAGAAACCTCGTCCCACAGTGGACACCACAGACGTGTGTGTGTTACAGACGCGGGACAGTGTTGTCCTTGAAACCACAGACGTGGAGAAAGGATGAGTAACGACTTCCTGGTCGGCCGTGGACGACACTTACATGTTGTTTCGTGGTGACGGAAACAGAAAAACTAAGTCAGCAAAAGTTAATGAAACCAATTAAATCAGGATCAATTTAATCAGTGGAGTGAAGTTAATGATCGCACGGGAACGCATCATCTAAATGTAATTACTGTTTGTAGTAGAAAACACACAGATGAAATAAACAACCATCAAAAGTGACGCGTGTGATACTGTAGTACATTAATTATCGTGATGATTAGAATCAGTAAAGCACCAAAGAAAGTACTGAAGGAACTCTATAATGTGTTTGCAGCTGATTTCAAGCGTAACAAAGTAGTAAATTACAATGAAATTAACAATATGAAATCTACATACATGCACAACGCAACATATAAGTGGCTGATAAATTATAATAATTGTTATACCGATAAATGAGAAAATGCATTATAGTTTCATACAATACAATTTCAGCCAATAATTACAATCATGTACCTCGATGAATAAAATACATTTTTAATGAATTGTCGAGTAGTGATACTCAAACAACAAATCCTATGAAAAGATGGAAAATGGAATATATGAAGTACTCCGTGCCGCAGAGCCTCATTATAGTCCAACATTATTAAAATGCATCAAATATTCACACATGTTGCGTCACCAGGATGAACATGTGCTTTATTTTGAGTTTTTTTTATTCGTCCATTTCTGAAATAATTTCACAGAAAAAACATTTTACTCCTGTCGAAGGGAAGTTTGCCCGAAAGCTACAGTGCCCAGATGTTTGACGAAATTATTCATAGTTTTTTAAATAAATTACATCAATATCTCTGTAACTTGTTTTTGATGATTTATGTTGTCAGAAGTTCCACAGACACGTCGGGGGAGAGATTGTTTTGAAAGTCCTGAGAACGCTGCCTGATTCATTTTGGTCCTTTTATGGCATAACTTCACAATAAGACAAACATCGAGACACAATACAGACTCTGAAAGGAAACAATAAAGAACCACTTGTGTCTTTTTTTTTATCTTATTATCAACTGCGAACTGAAAATCCTTTACAAAGATTGTATTGACAAATAGGAAATACGTCTTTTATTGTCCTCTCCACTTGCAATAGCAACATTAATGATATTTGTTAGTCAGGATATGAATCGTCTAAATCAAGTCACTTAGACTAACCAGTCAAATAAATGGAAGTGTGGGAAATACAGCTCAATAGAAGGAGGTGCAAAGTTTGCATGAATGACTGAACTATCAAAACATTATTCCTTTTGATTGTGCATTAACTGCGAGATATTCATGAGCTTCTGTTTCCTAGCAACATAGTGTGTGAGCAGGACGAGCTCCAGCAGCCACGTCTCTGATCATTCGTCACTATCACAGACAATAGGTGAATGAAATTTTAACTGAATATTAGAAAAAAGAAAACGGGAGGCTTTGATTCCAAACACACACACACACACACACACACACACACACACGAGAGCCCTTTGTGTTTTTACGTAATTCCCATCCACAGGCAGTCCACACTCCTCCTTAGTTCTTTGCCTCATACATATATTCTGAGTCGGTTCTTTTCCCACCAGGATTCCTCCTCTTCCTCTGTCCACAGTGAATCGTTGATGCCTTTCGGTTTGGAAAAACCCCCTCGCCTCTGGAATCGTTTCTTTTCCTGTCAGTGTGTTGACTGTGTTTATGATTGTATAGAATCTCTGCACAGCTGAGAGAGCTCAGTCAAAGGGGCTGGGAGGGAAGCGTCGCTGCGTTGCCTCTCGCAAACCTGCCGGAGATGTAGGTGCATAGATGTGCTCATCCTGTCACCCGAGGGCAGTTGTGTCATCTGCAGCTGCACAGGGGAACTGTGGATAGGCATTTTATTTGCTCCGCTGTTCATACTTGAACGCAGGATCGTGTCGGCCCCCCCCCCCCCCCGACCACTGCAATCAGATACACTTTAAATGGTTAATGAAATGAAATGAGTTTCTGACGACTAAAAACCAAAGGAAATTACTTTCTGAGAGCTTTCTTCTGTGCACTTACACTTTCTAGGGACTCCGACTGTGGCTCGATTGTCTCTGGAAACGGCACCGAGACCATTTGGAGAGAACGTGTGAAAGGATTAATAATTACACTGCGATCCGCTGCCTGCGTGATGGCTTCTGCGTACACGCCCCCCCTTTCCCCCCCAACTGCTGTGTGAGCAGTATTTGAATTAATTTACTCTCTCTAATCTCGAGCAGCTGTCGATGTCTCTGCGATCTTGTAGCGATGAAGAGGGGGGTCGACGCTTTCTCTTTTCCTCTGGATTTTGTTGTCTGCGCTCGCATCAATACGCCGCTTCATCGAGGAACGTGGCGCGGTCGTACACGCGCAGTGTCATTAGTTCATATAAGTCATTAGTCTGGGTGGATAAACCTCTTAACCTCCATCGGAGCTTTTGTGTCTTTCTCTGATGCCAATTACACAGTTGAGTAGATTGCACTGAACCTCTCGATGGTCTTATCGTTACGAATGCACAGAGAAACTTGTCTCTGAATGTTCCTTTTTTGCCGATAGGCTCCTGAACAATATCTCAAATTGTCGTCAATATTCTTGGATTTATTGAAAAAAATGCTGCTTTCAGGCTCAGACGCATCGAAGCAAAGGGAGGACAGCTGCTGGAGGAATAACACAAACTGGGGTTTTCTTCCCCCAGTTGTGAGCTGAAGTCTCTGCTGACTGGAGCTGATGTGAACAATTAGAGTGGTGCCATCATGGTTGCTTGGTGCTATATGATTGATAGATAGATAGATATACACATTCAAATCTGCATTCCATAACCCTCCTACACAAAAGACATAAAAAACTAATGAAGGTATAAGGACATCTTCAGAGCCCATCCCCTGCGAAGGTTTAACAACTCCTCTACGGGCACATTTTAAATTCACTCGATTTTAATTTGTATCACACGCATAAATATCACTTGCCTGGTTTATTTCATCAAGATCCATGAATTATTCTCTGAGAAATCAAGTAAAATGTTGAAAAAAAGCCTCACGAGGTTAAAGAAAAGTGGGACAAAAACTGGATCCGGTTCCACTCCAAAATTGAAAGGGTTCTCCCTTGACTCGTATCATTTCATGTTAATCTGTCTCACAGTTTTGTCGACTAATAGAAAGACAAACAAAGAAAACACAGACAAAAACTTGGCTGAGGAACCAACGTGTTAATGTTGACATAATTCACATAATAACTCATGAGTTAGGAGCAAAGTTTATGTCATATACGCACAGATTATGAAAAACTCACCCTTCAATCACAGGAACAGAAACCCCCCTGTAAATGTTAGTCTGTGGTTATTTCCTCTCTTTATAGGTTTGTGTGTCTCTCCGGTCATTGTGCGTCTGTTTGTGTTGGTTTTGCGACTCTGTTGGGATTGTTTCGCCTCTTTTTGTTCTCTCCGACTGTCAAGAAAAGAAATATTGACTTGTCACTTCTTCAGGAGCCCCGTGATTTCTTGGGCTCTCTGCTGTTGATGAAAAATCTCCTCCTCCTGGCAGCTGCTTCCCAGTAAACACTCGCCACGCAGCTTTACTGCCTCGGCGGCAAACATATCCATCCCGAATTCCCAAAGCCCGAGGTGACGTCTTCAGATGTCTCGTCACGTCAAATAAATATTTCCAAAACTCACACGCATGGCATTTACTGACAAAAACCCAGAAACTATTTAAACTAAGACCAAAACACACAAAATCTTGTTAATTTGGTTCCTATTCAAATCTTAATTTACCATCTGATTAATTATGAGGTTCGACATGTGTCTTTCTGTCAACTCTGTGTGTGGTTGTGCTGTTTACTGAATGTTTTAGCCGCTCCGTCTGTGTTTCCTGTTGGTGATAGACTGTAAATAAAGATGGACGCGATGTCACCACTATCCAGAAATGACGCCAAGCCTGGAAGCGAACGCTTGCCATCTGGCGCCGATGACGCCATTTGGAACCAGAATCTGTGCAAGAAGTCTACATGGAGAGGAGCTGTGAGGTCCCGCCAATACACACACTTTAAGACATGTGAGTCAGTGTCAGCTGTCAATCATTAATGTTTCAGCCCGTTTTCATAACACATCCTTTCTTCCACGAGCTTCTGCATTGTCACGCTATGGTTCAGAATGTTTTTACCATCCACCTAGACAGTCAGAGCTCACAGTGGAAGCTACAGTTGTGGCATGGGGTTGGGTTCATGCGTTGCCACCATAGATTGACTTCATTCAGTGGGAAACACTTTTAATACTTTTAATGTAACTTTTAAAAGTCTAAATCCTATTGGCTGCTGCTGTTTGTACGAAATGTCAACCTGTCCCCGACACGTCTTGAGGATTTTGTTTGTGGACGTCTTCCAGCGAAGGGACTCGGTCAGATCCTGGTGGAGCTGATTAAGGCCGTTTGTAGGTCCCAGGAAACAAGCCTGAAGTCATTTGCAGCTCGTGTTGGTCCGAGGCAAGTTTTATTTATCGATTAATATATTGACCGACAGATTTATTTTCTTATCCACTCACATCACTGTCGTGTCCTTCAGCGTTTTTAACTTTTTCCTTTTCTACACGCAGTATGTCTTCCTCTCTAAAGTTCAGAAGTGCAGCTGACGATGAAGATGAAGCGAACAGTCGCGACGTGAAGTTGTGACTTTATTTAGAATTCTAAATATCTTTCGTCAAATAATTTCCCCGGGAGAGAAATGAGCTGTGAGACTATTTTAACAAGACGCTTTAAAAAGCTTTAGTCTGCATCATTTCACTTCAGTTGTAACATCATTTTGTTAAAAACAAAGTAAAGGAAATAAAAAAAAGTACCTACGTCATGAAAAAACCTCGCAGTCTCAGGCCGAACACCGGCGACACCTCATTCTGTCTCGGGCCGTGTGAAGATGATGTATCCTCTGCTCTGCATGTTGCAGTAATCTGGTGCTTGTGCGTGCATTCACCACCCTCTCTACACAATACCTGTTATTTCCGAGCCTTTTGTGTAGCGGCCTCGCTGTATCGGGGAGGCGTGGAGAAGATGATAGATCATGAGAGCCTGCAGAGGGGCCTCGGATTCAAGTAGCTGCTATACCCATTCATTTAAAATAATTTCATGTTTGCCTTCCACAATTCTCTGTCCTCTCTCAGTGCTATTGTCAGAGCGATCGTGGCAACATATTATTTAGGGGACGGCCGCCGCTGTCGTTTTCTTCTGCAAGGCCGTTAAACTATAGATTTTCTTTTCAGCTATGTTATTTTCTAGCAACAGGAATAAAACGCACACACACAGAAAACGCTGCCAATCATTTCTCCGAGGATAATGTAAGTTTGTAAGTATCATTGTGTTTTTTCCATTCAGGCAGCGGACTGTAGAATACATGAATAGTAATAACAGGTTTGAAGACGTCCGTTCCTCCGCTCGATTCTCCTGAAAATCAGACGACCGCTGAAGTTTTAAAACATTTTTAATAGAAATAAAATTTTTGTATCAAAAAAAAAACTAAACATGCTTCAGACACTTCATTAGTTTTCATGAGGTTTTACAAATACATAGTCAGATAGCCAGGCACTGTATCTTTTTGTACATTTTCCCCAGTTTTAGGATATGTCAGGACATAAAGCAGACATCATCAATCAATATTTAATAACACACATTAACTCGCCATTTAATTTGGTCAGCACTCACGTTTTATTCTGCAACACAAATGGTGTCGAAAGTAACACAGAGGGAGGCATGAAAAGCAGCATTGAATTCACAACACAAAATGACCCCCACGATATTTTCCCCCAAGACATTAGAGGGCTTTTATACTGCACAAAGCCAACTATTAATCTTTTCAGCGAGCTCAGGGTGATGGATAGAGATATTGTATACTTTTGCAATTAGATTTTCATTTGTTGAAAAGCCTTACAACTCCCTGACACCTCCTCCCTATCAGGAAAGTGCCCTGGAGAGGACATGTACAGTAATGAATTTCCTCAGTGGCCGGTCCATTATGGATATCACCTTCGGGGCATATTGCACCGTCCTCTCAGGGGCCCACTTCATCTTAATTCCCCTCCTAATACCCTTACACTACGTGTGGTGGAGAGAGTAGCTGGTGGCAGTGATGGGAGGGTCATCCAGGACGACTGCTCCCGGCTAAAACACCGTTTATTTTAACCAGGAGCCGCTTGTGTCAATGCACATACAGGTATGCTGAGTGGCAGTCTCGGGCTCGCTGGTAATACAAATCATGGCCTCACTTAAGCACAGAGAAACAATCACTCACTAGACCGTCACCATTTTTGAGAACAGTTTTTAAACGCACGACAGGCTCAGGCCCAAACAATTGTTAACAACGCTGCAACAGAGTTTTTTAAAAACGCATTCCAAAGATATTATTTTTTCATTTTTCTCGAGTTTGTTTTTTTATTCGGTAGTTTTTCCTCTTTTTTAATTTTCTTTTAAACAACACGACACAGGATGTTGAAACTGGCATGCTCAAAATCAGCAGAGATCGTCTTATACGTGGAGCCGTCCTCGGTAAGTCAGGGGAAACCTGGAAGAAGAAATCAAAACACATGGTCGGGTACAGCAGATTTGCTGCACTGTTGAGATGATCCCCTTCTCCAGTCCTTTGACTCGTGGGACCAGAATACATTTAGAGATTAAAAAAAATAAAATAAAATAAGAACAAAACACAAACCGCTCCTGGTAAATCCAAGCACCACGTTTTCATGCCTTTTCCGGTGATGATTAATCCCTTGTGACGCCTTGAGAATTTTTAAAGATTAATTGTAGTTCGCAAAACTGGCAGACACCACACCGAGAACACCGGAAAACATATTCTGCATTTCCAGTTCGGGTTCAGTCGGCGCCGCTCGGGACCGCGGGAGACGTCTCGGAACGAGGTCATCGCTGTAATGTAAACACTCGAAAGCAAACGCTCCCTCCTTCAGTCTCCGGATCTCTGCCATGCAAGTATTTGTCATTTTCATGTTTATTCTTCTGAGGCAGACAAAAGATGGAATCTAGGAAATGTAGTGTTATCAGTTCAGCTCCTGTGACTTGTCCGTCCCTGCACGTCTTTGTGGTCTCTCCTCACCGTGTCGTTTCTTAGGGCAACGCTTCTCTGGTCTCCACCCGTTCAATGACACATCCTCTCGTTTATTTATTTTTTTCATTTCCCCCCCCCCCCGGCTGTGTTAAGTTCCCCTCGCGTGTTCCCTCCTCCGTCCGTCAGGGTGGAAATCCTGAATTACGATAAGAACCTCTGTCCCTTCCATTAGATTCCGTGGTTGCTGTAGCTGATGTAGGTTTGCTTTGTTGGGAATGCTGAAAGAGAGAAGAGAGAAAAGGGAGTGAAAATTATGATATGTGGCCATTTTTGTTGAAGATGAGAAGCTGAAGATTTGTGTCCAGTCGCTGCACAGCTCTCGTGCCGCGGCGCTGCATTAAAGCCAATAATTCGTTAGGATCCCTTTGATCTCCGGCCACATTTGAGCCTAAACACATCCTAGCACAAGGGGGAGGTTCAGCGAGATCCCCCCCCCTCCCCCCCTCGCCTCCCTTTCCTTTAGCTATCAGGCCTCGACTCGCCCGCTTGTCTCCCCAGACCGTGTTAGCCGATTCGCTGAGGTGGAGCAGATAAATCCTGACATATCGCCACCAGGATCTCGGCAGTCGTGGGAGCTGGCCCGGACAGGAATTTTTCAATTTCATCAAGCCGTATATATCCGCGCCGTGCCAATGACAGTGACAAATGGTGCTTATTCAAATAGCCGTGCCCCTGTAAACGCTAACCCCATCAGGATAAATTGCTGCTGGCTATCAATTCTGTGTCTTTGCCTTCTCGCCACTTACTGTAACAAAAGGCCTTATTAACCCTCCGCACAAAAACTTCGAGCGAGATAGGAATTAGTGCCGCGCCGTGCGGCTGTGCTGCCGGTCCTCGCAGCACGGTGGCATTGTTACTATTGATGTCTGCCTTTGTGTTAACAGCACGTGCGATGTCAGCTCTTTTATTCTCCGGTGAAAGGAAAACATTCCTCTCTCCTGTTGGTACGAGAAGTAAATACAGTTTCAAAAAAATGTGCAACAAAAGGTTTGAGTCCTCGTTAGTAAAGTCCAGACAGAGGGAATGCATCTGTGCTGACAGACGGGACCGATTTCAACTCCCCCCCCCCCCCCCCCCCCCGCCCCCGCCTGAGGTGAAGCAGAGGAACAACGCTTTGAACGTTACATGAGTAATTTCTGCTGACTCACATGCTGGAGTCATTATTTACTTCACTGGTGTAAATCCAGAGTGTGTCACTGGTTCAGAGCAGCCCGGCTCTGTTGTTGGTAAACACTGAGACAGACAGGAGAACCAGACGCCCCCGGGGGTTATTTACAATGTGTCTGAAATTAAACGATTAGTCATCAATTTTATTCTAAATCGATTCGAATAAACTATAAACATGACGTAACTAAAACATAGTGAAATGTTTCTCTGAGCACCAACGGGAGGTTTTCAAATTCATGGTTTTGTCCCAAATTTTCAAATGAGAAATGATATTCTTCCACTTCAAGCTGCAGCCAGTGAATGTTTGGCTTCATTAAAAGAAAACAGATTGAGTTGTTAAGTCAATAATGAGCAACTGCACAGTTTGAAGTTAGATTGAAATGTCAATGATGATTCATACGACATTAAAATTTAAGTTGCTCATCTGGCTTCAAAATGAGTTCCTTCCTCAATTTTTCAGAAAACATTTGATTTTAGTTTAGCTTTTTGCTCTCAAATTAAATTAAAGCTACATTTTTTAAATACCAATTAGAATGTAATGCAAGCTGCATCATCATACTCATAGGTAGGTTTAAATTTAATAAACCCCATCGGGACGATAAGGCAAACAAATTACTCATCAATTATTCAGTAATTTAACAATCATTAAACGCAAACTCGATAAGCAGCGGAAATTAGATAAGTCAACCAATTAAAAACACTAGTGATTAATGGAAGTTCTACATTTTATATTAGGTCAAAGGTCAGGGGAGCATTTAAGTCGGTATTTGCGAAAAACAGCAAAACATTTTTTACGAGCTTTATACTTAACAAGTCTGCCTTTAAGTGAAATAACTGCAGATACAGAGACACATTCAATACGTCCCTGTTTCAATATGTGAACGTTTCACTGATGTAGAATAGATGCATTGTTGAGACACAGAACGCCCTCCTGCTCCCCCCCCCCCCCCCCCCCCCCCCCCCCCCCCCCCCCCCCTCCTCCTCCTCCAACAACAGTGGCACATTTACTGGATTCAGTCGAGTGTTAAATAACACGCTACACAGCTGTTTATGAGTAACACTGGGCTCCTCCTCATCAGTATTCATGCTCTTACTCTGTGTTTCCAGGCTTTCACACAGCTCGGTCTTTGCTTCTCCGTTGGGTCTGAGTCCAGCCTTGGGGTTAAATTTGTTGGACATGGTGGCAGCAGTAACCACGGCCTTGAGGCTGCGCGTGCGCTTGGGCACGTTCTGCTCGGGGTGGAAGAGAACCACGTAGACTTTGGGCATGTAGAGCAGCCCCAGGGACACCGAGGCGCTCAGGCTCACCGAGATGGTCAGCGTGGTTGTTTGGATGTACATCTGCGAAAAAAGGGGGGGAAACACCAAACAGTGCACAACACAATCAGTTTAGCCTTTTTAACACTGCATGTTACACATTTCTCTGTATGGGTATAGCCGCCGCGATGACATCTGCTATGTGTCATTCTAATTAGAGCGTCCAATGACCCGTTTGTTGGCCAAGCTGTTGTTGAAGTAGCTTCTACTGGGTCCAATAAAGGCTTCAGAACTATGCCGTGCAAGTGACGTGATTAAACTTGTTTTAAATCAGCATCTCATCTGCTTTTTTTACGGCTCCTGTGCCGGACCAGCCCCGGACACCTTGTTTGTTTCATTTTCTGCCATGCCAGTTTTAATATGACCATCCCGTCGGCGTGAACGCAGATTTGATAACGCCGGGCGGATTGGATCCTATTTCTGACTCATAACAAGCGGGCCCATAAAAAAAAGAAACAAGCTCATGAAAATTTTACACACGGCCAAACTCTCTGATTTGCGGGGGTAGGGTGGGGTGGGAGGGGGGGGGGGGGGGGGGGGGTGTATCGCTCTCATCCGTTCCATTTTAATTGTTTGCAAAGCTTCGGCAAATGAATGAGTCATCTTCGGGGGAAGCATTAAAGTAGGAGGAAAGCCTGTGTCATTTCTATACATCACACTATATTGCGACTGCTTGACTGGCCCGGCTGAGAGAAAATGAACTTGTGTTTTTGCGAAGTTCCGATGTAATGATACTGCAGAGTGGAGTTCGTCCAACCCCCTCCTGCGTCTCTCTGCAGCAGGAGTCCCGACCTTTTGGAGACTGGCACAGACACGTCGGTGCAAACACAAAATCAAAACGAAGTGTAAACATAGGAAACAGGGAACAGACGATCAAGCTCTTTCAGAGAATCCGGGTTCTCACTTTTAACTGTTTTTAATTTGTCACGTTCACGTCATATTGTTCACATCACAACTACACATCAGGAATCTGTAAAAAAAAACAAAAAACATCTACACAAATGACAGGCTGATACATTTAAATCGAGTCCAACATGAACACTGACAAAGTCAATTTGCCTAATTTAAGGACCAACTTGTTTACACGTGGTTATGTTTGTTTACAAACCGTGTGTACAGACTGTGCACCGCAAAACAGAAAAGGCTCAATTAGGTGGATTTTCCGGTGTGAACACAAGGGGCTTACCATCTGTGTGAAAGTGGGAATCGCAGGAATTCTTCCCGTTCATTCGTTTCTGCCGACATCGCGTGAAAACAGCTGGCTCGGCATTGTGCTTGAAACTTACAGATGGGACAGAAAGCCTCCACTTCCTGTTACGTGTTTTCATTGATGAATTCATTGTCAGTATCAGGATAAAACATATTTACTCCAATGTGAGCGGGAGCTGACACTTCATATGATGAGAGGTTGTTATCACTGGGTTTTACGATGTAGGGAAATGTATTGTTGTTATTCTCAGTCCATAGATTATTGAGCCATATGTTAGGAATAAAGGTTTCAGTGGAGTTTCTATGGTTAAAAAAAAGGAAAAACATTTGTGTTGTTCTCAAACTGCCTCAAGCAGAAGCTGTTTTTATTACTTTAAATAACATAATTGAGTTGTGCTTTAATTGTCCTGTCCTCTTAAGGCAGCTTAATAAGTAGTTGAGTTTAAATTAAAAAAGAAAAGAGCTACGTGTCTTTTTTTTTTCATTACTGACTGAAATTAAAAGTATAATATATGATTCCACCTTTAAAGATGGATCACGTCTCTCTGGTTTGACTGGGTGAGTCTGTATCAACTGCTGATTGACCCCCACTAGGTCCCTGCTGGTTTTTCATCAAAGCTGAGTAACATTTCGCTGATGTGCAGATGTGACCTCTGCTTGAATATCCTGTTTGTTTGTGTGACGCGTCGCTCTCCCTCCGGACTGCGTGCATCTCATCTCAGTGCGGCCTGGTGCCATGTGGGGCTGCTGGCCTCAGAGAACAGTGGAAGAATTGAGGCAGTATGATGGAGGGACAGCTGTGGTGGTCCTCTCCCAGCTGTAGGGAGCGTTAACCAGTGAACTGCTCGGGGCTCATTTCACTGCCGCCTCAGGGACCGACTGCTGAACCCAAGCTGTTACCACGAGAATGAAAAAACAATCTGTGTTGCCTTTCCTCCAAGAATAGCTTCCTTCTTGGACAAGCTGTTACCGGTTACTTATAGATACTGTAAGTATAAGTCGTAATATGACATGACAGAGCTGAAACAAGTATTAAGATTTATAGTATATATATATAAGTGTTATATCAATATCGTAAAAGTTCAACTATATTTTACATTCCAATTATGAAATTCTACACTATTTCATCATCATCATCATCAATACGTTTTCTCAATTTATTTGTCTATAAAACAAATGAAATGAAACCGTGATTAACAATCGTCACAATTTTCAAAGGTGACAAACTCAAATGTCTCAAATGAGCAACATCTAATTTCCAGAATTTTTTAAAGAAAATTGCAAGTTATCATATCAGTAAATTCAAATTCAAGTCAGAAAATGATATTAATAATATTTGCCAATTGATTGATTAAATTGATTTTGTAAATATTGTATGATGGAAAAAATAAACTATCGATGCAATTAAATACATGTCACTGTTTCACATTAAGGTCAAGTAAATGACAACTTGATTTCATTCTTATTTTATTAGATAGCGCGCTTAACTGACTTAAATAAAACATAAACAACACAACTCGTGCTTCACTAATACTGGCTCTTTAAGGTCAATGTGAGTATTGACATTTGTGTTTTATCATTTTAATAAACATGTCCCACTCTTCTGCCTCTGACCTGTGTCAGACCTGCTCCCGTGTTCAATCCATTCATTTGTTTGCTCCTGATTGCAGTGCACCTGATCGGGCACCGGGCGCAGCACATGAAAGAGAGTTTCTGTGTTTCCCACACCCCTGACAGGCCTTCAGCCGAACGTGCCTGGGGCAAGAGGTAACGCAGAAGAAGTACAGCCGCATAACATGGGAGCAGAACCACGGGGACCTGTGAGCCCATACCGTATCTGACACGAGGAGTTAAAACAAACCGCACATCACTGGCTTCAGAGAGAGCTCCGCTAAGTGAGAGCGTCTGTAATAACTGATAACATAAGATTAATCTGAGGGTTAATAAATGTAAACAGATAAAATGATTCTATTTCCTACCGGGGGACTCGGGAGAGCTTCTGCTCCAGGATGCAAACGATCAAATTCATTCAAACTGCATAATTCCCCTATTCTACACGGAGCTACTGGGTTATTTCTCAGCATGCAGCACAAATGTTGCGCAGAGAGACTTGCTGCGTGAGAATTCACTATAATTGCACACTAATTAAGCTTATAAACAAATAGGAGCCCTGGGGGGGGGGGGGGGACGCAATAATATACCTTCATGGGAGAATGTCATTTATTAAGATCACAATCCTTTGGCCTTGATTAGGTTCACTGCCTGTTCAGCCATTACTGGAGCACCCGGGGGTCAATAGCCGGGACCCAGAGGGGCCTCTGTGCTTTCGGGCCTAATGAACGCAGCGACCGCTCTCTGAAGAGGTGGCTCAGCTCTCTCTGTATAGCATCAGTCCTCATTATGTATCATTGAGCCTGTGGGACATTAGTGTGAGTAATGCTGTTAATCTGTGGACTGAGGAGAGACAAAGAAGGAAATGGAAAAGGACCGGGACGAACACCGAGGACGCTCCTGTCCAACATCTGGTCTCGCTGAACTCCCCCTCAACTCCCACTCTCCCAAACAGCAGTTTGGCTGACACTGCCAAAAGTGTGATGGAAACTTCATAGCGACATAAACAACACCGCTCAATCCGTCAGTCCATTCATGCACCGCGGTGGCAGCGCCTCTTTGTGTGGGCTGATTGAATTTGAATTGAGCCTATTGTTCTAAAGCCCATTTCTATGCAGGCCATTGTGCGACGCTCCTCCTCCGGCCCCGTCTTCGAGACAGCCCCCTGATTTAGACGGTTTCTCCAGGTAAGCAGGTGTCACATCTATTCCTGACGGCAGCGCACAGTTCAGTGATCGTGCTCGGGAGATAGAGCAGATGTCCCCGTGTGACTGATGGAGGGAGCCTCCCGCGCCGTTCGTTACCTTTATCCCTCCGCCAGATGACAAATAAATGGCTGTGCTTGTAATGCTGAGGCAGAGGCCTGTTGTAAACTGGTGATCAGAGCATAGGTGACGAGATAAGGTAAATCAAGACCCCCCCGGAGGAAGTGGAGCATTTAATTGCTCTGAAATACATGTCAGCGTGGGTTGTGAGGCTTTGTGGGGCCTGTCATTTTCAGTACGATGATTACGAGGTGCGTTTGCTTTGACATGTTCATTCTTTTAATAGGTACATTGTTTATGTGACCGCTCAGGAAAATCCGTCACAGGTTTTATTTTCTTACGTATGAACTGTTAAAGCCAAGAACTCCTAATAAAAGAACACGTGTTGTTAGTACCTGGTCTTCAGAACATACATATGTCACAGTACACGTGTATTTCTATTTGGGGATGGGGTAATTTGTCATTTCAATTATTAGAGGTTATGTTTTCACCCCTGTCCGTGTGTTTGTCGATTTGTTTGTTAGTTGCTTTGTTTGTTTGTCATCAGGATTATGCAAAACCTACGAACAGCTTTCACCGAACGTGGTGAAAGGATGGGAAATGGGCCAAGAAAGAAGTCATTCTATTTCGCTGTGAATCTGAAGCAAGCAGAAAATGCCAGGTCGGCATCGGCGAGCATGCAAATCTATACCGACACGATACCACATGTTTGAAGTATAATCCAGATAAAACTGCAGTTTTTCTTTTCACAGAAATCCGTTTTCATCACAACTATTGCTCTGCACTGCCACTAGCAAGTACTGTGTTTAGATAAGTGGAAAATAAGTGATTCCGGGTAGTGTAGCGTCAGCGGAGCTAGTCAAATGTCAACAATTTGACAATATTTCACGCAGGAAAGTCAGTTTCAAGGAGTGTTACCCGTGTTGACATTTACAACACGAGCAATCTCATTAAGAGTAAAACACTGAAACTTACACAGATTGGTCAAACCCCCACGAAAAGACTGTTTCCACCGACTTGATTGATTTATTTCTAGTCTCTGACAGTGTGGAAAGAGCATAAACAAAAACACACTGTACGACTGGTCGGTAAACAAGAGGAGTTGGCAACAGACAACACCACAAATGTCCAACTGTCATGTTTTCTTGGACCACAGCAAACATGGACAGCGTCCAGCAGCTTGCACTGTTTCTGTGCAGTGCAACGTGTGCTGAGAGGAGAGAAGCAGGAAGGATCTGTCTGTCTGACGAAATGCTAAACAAACTTTTCTAGTCTGAATGACTAAAGCACTTTACACTCGAAGGCGCATTCACCCATTCACACACATTCATACGGCGCTTCTACATTTCAATGTTTGTTCTATTACAAGTCATTCACCTGAGTGGCTAGTGAATAACCTGCACTTCCTTCTGTGCAACAGACTCTATCCATCTATATATACATCTGTACATGCATACATCCATATATACATATATATATATATCAATCTGTCCATCTATACATACATACATGCATAAACAGAATATATATGTTGGCTAGACATCTGAAGATGTGGCCTTCGACAATAGGAAACTGTAATTGTTTGTTTTAAATAAACCTAATATGTTATCTGCACCATTGCACTACTTCCCCCTTTGCTCCTGATGGATCAGAGTCATAAACTCTACCATCACCACAGAGCTTTGTCATTTGAGGATTGTTGAAAGGACCGATGCTGTATTTTATTTCTGGGAAGTCAGTCCGTTAAAAGCATTCCACCGTAACAAAGAAACGTGCACGGCCTTACTTCCCCTCTGCCGTATTAGAGTGTCAAGCTTTTTTTTCTGACTCGACACTCAAAGGCCCTTTTAATTTTATATTAAATGTGATTTTTCTCTCTTAAATGAATAAAAGGGGGAAAAAGTGGAACATTTCCCTGAAGCTAAATTTCCATGTTTGAGTTTCATTTTATGTTTTACCTTAACGCTTATGGCTCAGGGCAACGGTAGAAGTTCTCTAAAAGATAAAAATAGGCCTATCTCCCAGCCATTGTGTGTACAGTTTTTTCGACAGAATATAAAAATTAATGAGTGACTCATAAAATGTGGAGCCGAGGAAACCGAGGGTCTTTGATTCGTTTTTTTGAGTTTGTAAATCATCATCATTTAAATGCATCCGAGGTACAGAAGAAGAAGAGCAAACAAAGAGTAGGACTTCACTTACCCTTGAAAGATTTTTTTCTTTTCCCCCACTTGTATTTTACTATTCAGAGCCATGCCAGCTAATGGATTACCTCATCCTCCGAAAAAAGCTGCTCAATATCTCTGTGATTGTTTAATTCTCTTTCATCTTCAGAGAGGAGATGGGATGATTAAACAAAGAGCTCGCCGGTATCCATGGCTGCTGTTGACATGCAACTTAGGATGTGCAACACTCACATTAAAAAGTAATGTGGGCTTTGTACTTGGGCAGCTTTTGCTTTACTGTGTATGATAATCAAAATGTAAAGCCATGATACTTTTATTGGTGCACAGGCAATTTTTTATTGTCTACATCAGTGGATTTATGGGGCACGAGAAGACCAATACTCAGATTCACACAAGTTGAAGCTCCGTGGTGTTAACGCAACATGCAACAGATGAGAAGACTTCATTAAAGTGCGAGTCACACTCTTCTACTAATTATTATTAATGAAATGCAATTGGCTGCAGCGATGTGGGTGTTTTCTGGGGGTTAGGGCTGTCGACTGTAGAATCTGATTTTAGGATGCTGAGCATGATGCAATGCACACGCTCCATCTGTGTTTCCACACAGGTAACCATCGCAGCCAGTTGTCTGGGCCAGGATTTTGATGCATTGTTTCGTGTAAAGGAGGTAAGGATTAATTTGTTGCATCTGTCAGACCCATGCTGGCACCGCTGATAGTGTCCGTGCCAGAATGAGGCTTTTCCCTCTTGGCTTCCCTTGTAGCCACTGAGCCCCTTTTTCGTTTCACGGCCAAAGACCTCTTTCAACTGGATATACGCATTTCTACTGTGTCGTTGTTGTTCCCTTTTGGCTTCGACTCATCTGGATGTGCGTTCCAAGCCCCCCTCGGATCCCTCTTGACCTGTAGCCTCCCAGTGCTCCCACTGGAAGTGATCCAGGTCCACGGTTCACGAGGTCAGGAACATCGATTTGACATGGGAATATGAGTGTGCGCTTGTGTTTATGTAAACACCTCATGGGTTTCTAATGCACTGTGGCATACAGCCATCACATATAAGTGAGTCACAGGTTTGTGTGCTGCCCACAGAGTTATTAGAGAATGAACTCAGAAAACTGTGTCCACACTTGGAGAGTGTTTTCAAAGTCTGAGACTTCCGCATGACCTCCCCCTTTTTAGCTGCTGTTTTTCGCAGCTGAGTTCTATTCACTTCATTTCTGAAATTGCAGTTGTCCTAAAAAAGCATAGTTGAATATTTTTGATAGGAAAATAAGCATTTGTTCTCTATCATGCGTGTGGGATGGAAGCAAAAGTATTCAAATTGCTGAACTGTACTGTCAGTAATGGAAAACGTTTTGAGTAGTAAATGCACAATTTAAACATTAAAAGTCAAAGTACTTACGATACACAATAGTCCCAAGTATAAGTACCTTGAAATGACTAGGATTTCAAAGTAATAGTTTCAATCAGTTCTATCATTAGTAGGAGAAGAGAAATAAAGCAGAAGTGGTTGTAATCTTACCTTTTCCGTGGACTGTGAAGTGCCAAAGAAGATTGGGATGAACGCCAGCCAAATAATGCAGGTGGTGTACATGGTAAAACCGATGGGTTTTGCCTCATTGAAGGTCTCGGGCACCCCTCTGGTTTTAATGGCATACACTGTACAGGTGACCATGAGCAGCATGCTGTAGCCCAGCAGGCAGATGAGAGACAGGTCAGAGATGTCACACTTGAGCACACCACGAGCCAGCACGGGGTTAGACGTCCTCTGGTCCTCATAGTCAATAATGGCCTTGGAGGGATCAACGCCAAACCAGATGCACACCCCGAGCAGCTGCACCGACGCCAGGGTGAATGTGATGACTAGCTGGGAGGCTGGAGAAATTAACTTGGGTGCACTCACGGACATGCTACCCTGCTCAAAGATGCGGTAAATACGATTGGTCTTGGTGAGTAGGGCAGCGTAGCTGATGCTCATCCCCAGACCCAAGAAGATCCTCCGCAGGGAGCAGATTCCCACATCAGGGGTTGAAATCATCAGGAATGTTGTGGCATAGCAGAGAAAGATGCCAGTTAGCAGCACGTAGCTCAGCTCTCGGCCCGATGCTTTCACGATGGGGGTGTCGTTGTGGCGGATGAACGTGACCACCACAAACAAAGTGGCCATGATGCCAACTACAGCAATAAGCACGGGGATGACCGCCCACGGAGAGCTCCACTCCAGCTTAACAATGGGGATCGCAGCACAACCCGTGTGGTTTGCGTTTGGCCGCAAATCAAAGCGGCACATCTTACAGGTGTAGGTGTCCGCCTGATACTGATAACCATCACAGCGCTCGCAGTGCCAACAGCAAGGGATACCCTTCACGATTTTCTTGCGCTCACCAGCCTGACAGGGATGGCTGCAGATTGAGGAAGGGATCTGACGGACACCACCCGGCCACTGCATCGAACGAACCTGCGAGGGCGGAGAGACACAAAGATATGAAGGGACGTTAAGACAGATGAGAAGAGATTTGTGCTAAGCTGCCTGTATCTTTTACAATGGCGGTGACAGGTAGTGAGGCTTTACTGATCCCAGATGATCGCAGCCCTGGAGGTCAAGGAAAGTCTAGACAGTTTGGTACTTATTCTTTGGGTTGTTGAGCTTGTGCTAAAATATGATCTCATACTACTTGGTTATGAGCTGCGGCAGCGGGGCTGGTATCGTTTCCCCCCCTTTGAGTCTGTAGCAGGAGCTACCACTGTGGTGTTTAAAGGATTTGTCTGCCTGCCTGCATCTCTGTCTATGTGTGGACATATTTTGTCACCGCAAAAACATCGCAACATCCAATATACAGTCACTAAACTTTAAAGTTGTGAATTGTTGTGAAGTTGTAAATCGAAGGGTCGAGGTTGAAACAAGGGAGTCGTCTGACCCTTAATTCCCGAAAGCTACAGGGCCAGAATGCCAGCGTGATATTAGGCGCTGTGGAGATATATATATATTTTTATATAGATTCAGCAAAATGTCCCAGTGAGAGGTCAAATTATCTGAAGGGCAACACACAGGAGGAAACGGGGGACACATTGTTTGCTCTACAGGAAACCGACAGTGTTTCATTCTTCTTTCGGTTGTTTGTTTTCGAGAATCAATACACAAGAGAAATGAATGATGAATTCCATTTCAGCCGACTCCTCTCTTTGGTGGACCCCCCCTCCCTTTTTACAGGCATACTTGTAAAGATAAATGAAATTCCTCATTTAAAAAACGGTGCCGCTCTCTTTAATGTTATCAATTTTTTTATTCAATTGTGACTGTTCATCCAAAGCCGGTAAATGTGTCTCTAAATATGTATTTAATTAAGAACTCAAAGAACGCTAATTGAACGTAGCCGGCTTTAGAGTCGGAGCTGGCGCGCTACACAGTAGGTGCCCAACCACAGACCTCGCCTGATTCTCCGCACGGCGCACGTTGTCAGAGGGCTGCGGCAGACAAAGCTCCTCTCAAGCTGCTTCATGTGTTCGATTGTGCTCTCCTTCGCCCGCCCAAGGCCTCCTCTTCATTTTGTCACAACATAATTTGTTTGGTGCCTTTATGTAATTTGCAGTTATAATACCGTTACTCCATCACATCGCCTGCCCACAGTATTGTTCTTTGGGAGTCACTGATGCCGTCTGGAGAGATGATGTTTTTAATATGTCTGTCCTTAAGCTTTTCGTAGCTTTCTTTTCATCACTGCCTGCTCTGTTAATCATTCAAGCGCCCTCTGGATATTTACACCTTTGAAGACGGCACTAAGCGCCATCAAATGGTTCGGGATGAGGAAGTGAGCAAACACGCAGCTGCGGAGGAGTCAAGTTTTTACAGAGGGATTTTTTTCCGCTGCGGACGCCAACGTTAACACTTAACACTTACAAGCAGAAAGGAGAATATCTGCAGATTAATAGAAAATGAATAGAAAAAGAGAAATGCTTACGTTAAAGTGGAGCTGATCTGTCCAGTGGCCGATGATTTTGTATTCAGCCGTTTGGTTTTGTATCTGGTACTGGTAGATCTCGTAGCGTCCAGGGGCGTCTCCGTTTTCGTTGAAGAGCACAGGGTTGCCAGCTATGCCTAAACGAGAGATATATCATCATCACCCTCATCATCATCATCATCATCTTACTGCACATGCTATTATCTGTGTTGTGAGCATGAATCCGTGAAGGCAAACTAATGCGATGCCGTTATTATTGCAGCTATTACAGCGATCATTCCAGCACATTATAAACCAATCGGATGTTTCTGGATCTAATTCAATAAGAACATATTTTCAATTACTGTGGATGTTTCCCTATGAAAACATATAGTGAGACTCGTGGTCACACCGGATGATTTTTGAACATAAGGTTAAACATTCAATGCCAACATTGAAAAACCAGCGTAGGACTTTCTGTGCCTGTTGTGTTTCGAGATAAAATATAAGAAATATGTGGAAAGTGACATGGTGAATAGGAACGTGGCGCGTGTCTGACTTTCATGCTCTAACACATGAATCTGTTTCTCTCCAACCAAGTCCATGATCTTTCTAGACCTAAGATATATTGAAACCGACATTCATAACCTTAAAAGTGACTTAATCTTGCTCATGTTGGTTAATCCGGTTATTACTTTCCCCAATACATCAAACTGTCGGGTATCTACTACGTTTCATTTGTCAGTAGTTATTAGGACCTGAACAGGGGGGCATAAAATAATCGAGGTAAAAGTAAGAAATAATTGTGATATTGATTTGAAGTCATATCGCCCAGCCCTAATATTTAATATGTACTCGAAGTACAGAAGTAGTTGTATAGCTGCCTTAAAACAGTCTTCCTACAGTCGGCTAATAATACTTCTCTTCCTGCTCTCTTCTCTCTCCTCAACTCACTCGAGGGCTAATGGCCGCCCACCCTGCGTCCTGTTCTGCTTGAAGTTTCTGCCTGTTAAAAGGGTTTTTCCTTCTCCCCTGTCGCCGAGTGTGGCTCATTGTAGGAACTGTTGGGTGTCTCTTTATACTACTGTCAGGTCATGACTCCACTATGCCAGGTACTTGAGACTATGTATGTTGTGGGGCTATGCAAACTACGAGGGCACCAGGGGAGCATAAACCTCCTCAAAGGCTAATAACCCATCTCGCCATGTTAGGGAAAGTGAAAAAGAAATGACTGGATCTGCCTATTCATCCAAATCTGCTCAAAACGAATATAATGGGTTCTTCCTTGAGTCAGGCCTCAAGCCTTCACAAAATGGGTTCGGTAGTTTTGGAGTAAAGAGCGTGTCCGTGAGAAGTAAACCTACACTACTGGATATACGGCAAGTGGATCATATATTGTACAATCCCTGGTTCACTAGATAGATCTGGGATTAAGAGTCTCCGTCTTTATACGTAGCTAACAAGCTATAGATGCATGAAAAATACAGGCAGGAGAAAAAACTAAAGTGGCTAAAGTGAAAAGGAAAGGAAAGCAAATAACACACTTCCTGACATAAATCTGCATGAACGCGATGTCAGGCTCGGTGAATGATGTAAAACAAAATCGAATCAGATTATCAGGCTACATTTTAACTTCACGTTGTAGTTTATTGTGGTAGTCTGCTAAACTCAAGAATACTATTGTAGAAAGCCAAACTACAATAACAAAACATAACGTAATAGGGCCATCCAAATAAAGCTGCCGTTTGCAACCGGCGCAGCCTTGTGTCCCTACTGGGTAACGTCCAATAATCTGTTGGGAAAATATAAAATTAATTGATAAATTGATAAATTGAAAACCCACAAATGACCCTCACTTGAACTCAAACGCACTTTTATCCCCATCCATGGCATCTGTCCGAGGTGTCCTCTGCTGTGATAACTATGTTTAACAATGTGCTCCCGTGTGGCGTTTTTTTAAGATGGGCTGTAATGACGCGTCACGGAGAAAGCACACCAAAGATTTCTTTGTGAGCTCCCCGATGGAAAAGCAGATGAGCCTCATTCCAGCCCAGCAATCTGTTTAATCATGATGGAACGTGGAGTGGTTTCTCCTCAGAGGGAGCACGAGGGAAACTTCATGTCTAATTGCTTTTCTCATCAGCTCCCACAAACGTCTATACCTTCCAACAGATGAAAGCCGTAAGCCCTTGCATTTTTTCTTTTTCACCGGTTGGTTTATTATTAAATCTCCGAAAACACAATGAGCACCCCAGTTAAGAACAAGAGGGTAAACGTGGCCAATTGCCGCTGATGGATTTCTGCTGATGAGTATTTTTTTTCTCCCCCCCTCGCTCTTTGTTTCAACCCTGGAGGATGCGGCGCCCTAATCCACATCTCCATGAGTCAGGCCTGCTGGATTACGGCATTACCTTTCCACTCAGCCTCGCCTGCGTGACAATGCTGCCCACATCACAAAGCAGTCGGTGATCACGGGAGGATTACAGTGACTTTATGAAGCGGAGAAGCATTATGTTTATAGAAACATATTAAGCTCATCAATGGTGTTTGCTAAACTGTCGTATTTTCCGTCAAAGATTCGAATCGGGCTGTTTTCTTCCATTTCCTCCAATTTCCGGAGCTTTTAAAGAAAAGCCTTGAAAGCGTCTGCCTTTTACTGTCACGGCCGGGGTTATGTGCTCGAGCCTGTAAGTGCTTATGTGGACACCGCTGTCACTGAAAGAGGAAATTGGAACGCTGAATGCCACACTGGTGGTTTCCGAGAGAATAATACAGCAACACTACCTGCATAACGCCGCTGATATGATTATATTAAACTGCTTTATGGGTCTTTCGGTCATGCTTGCTTTTTCAAATGAAGACCTTTCGGAGATTGACACTCGTGGCCGTTGAGCTACTGTACATCGGTAAGTCTGTATGCACACGCTGCACCTGTTACCACTGCTCGTATATAACACGCATGTTTAATGCTGGGGTCGGTAATCCTGGAAAAGCTAGAAAGACACTTCCCACCCCCCCTCCCATCTACCCACCTTATCAAAGCTACGCCCCCGTTGCTCGCCAGCGTCTGGCTATTGTCTCTGCTTCAGTCGAGCACGGGCACGGTGCACGCAGGCAGGCAGGCAGGCAGGCGGCCGACAGACAGGTACACCAGCAAATCATTTCATTATGTTTGGATGAAATGATTGGTCGGGTTTATTACAATCCTGCGAGGGCAACGGAAACTGGCTTCCTATTGTTTTTTTTTCCAAACAACTTTATTTATTGGTGGCTGCCTGAACGTGAAGAGGATTTCAACAAATGTGTTTATCAACCCTCACTTACAGTCAAACAAAGGCAGAAAACCAATTGCAAGTAATTTCGAGATTTGAAGATAAAAGTTTTAGGTTTGGACAGTATGATTGTTGACCCTAATGATCACTACGGCGCAGACTCACCAACACAAGATGGCAGCACCCAGTATCCCGGTTGGTTTTGGATTAATTTTTGTACATCGGAGACCCGTCTTCCATTTTTTATTTATAAAGTCTACGTGTTTCTTAAGCCAGAGGTGCATCCTCTTCATTAAGGGGCATTTTGGGGCAGTATGCTCAACGCTGAATTGCAGATGAGGAATTACAACCTGTCATGTGGCACAAACTGCTTGTCTAAACAGTCGGCTCACTAGTCAGGTTAATAATGAGCCCCTCCGAGGCCTCTGCCACCGCTGCATTGTGCCGCGCTCCACCACAGGCCACTCGTTTGCTCCCTGCTTTGTATGCTCTCAAATAAACGCTGGGGTTAATGGAGTGCTTGTAATTACATGTAATATTTAATGATTGTGGTATTGCTCCACCTCCCTCCTCCGCTGCACACGCACACGCACACACACCACACACACACACACACCACACACACACACACACACACACACACACACACACACCTTAATAATTACCCAAGTGTGATCATTAATCCAACATGTGCTTGTTCTGCATGGATGCACAACCGGGACACCTTGGTGAGCAGCAGCACAGCTTGCTGCCCTCTACACGGGCCATTAACTCTTAATGACCATTGCCCAGGTGAATCATGCAGAATTTATCATGGATGCACTTTCTTTTTTGGGGAGTTGTTTGTGTTACTTTCCTCACCGTCCTGCCTCTGCCACGACATTTTTTATGACAAGATTACCCAGTCACAGCACATATGGTTCTGCTGTATTGTAATGATGCGAACATTAAATTAGCTTAAAAAAACTTAGTTCAGCATAATGTACATGCAAGTAATACGTCTCATTACTAGGCTGCATCATTTCTCCTCCTGAACAGATACACTGCTCAATGCTAATGTCCAACTGTCCTTGTCCTGCCCTTGCACTTCACGGTCAGGTGACTAATAGTACGACTTAACAGTTAGTGCAGATGCTAATGGACGGAGTCTTGCCCTCTGAGCCCCTGGAAGGTGTTTAATGTGAAGCAGCACAACATTGAGTGTATCGACGATGACTCAAGCCGTGCTGCAAAAAATCTGCAGACTGGAAGTGACTTGAGCTAATAACAGAGTGTTACAGGAGAGTAACTCAGAGCAGCTGCTTGGTGACCAACCTGCAGCTCTATGAGGATGAATATCACCTGAATTTGGCCTCATCACAGGATAAATAGGTTTTTTAAAAGTAATTAAATTCAACATGTGAAAATAGTGTAACAGCAGCAGCAACAGAGCTGTGTGGTGATGTCAGAAAACTGACTCGGTAATCGGGTGAAGCTGGTTTCAGACATGACCTGCGGGGTAATTGGCTGCGGAGTTTCCCCAGAGTTTGTCTTTCGCGCATGCACAACACAGCGGGAGGCTTTCTGTTCACAACAGCATCAAATCCTCCACGTTATTCAGGCGAGAGGTGGAGCAGCCGGGTGCAGCAGAAAGAGACAGGAAGTGATGCGTTAACTCCACTTCTGCAGAGATCACGTGATTCAGTTTACAGCACCGGACACCGGCGTCAGCTCTTATCACCACAAACTCTCTCAACATCTCCGTTGGCGTCTTCTACGTGTTTTACACCGAACGAGAAATTTGTTATCTTTTAGTTGTTTTTCTCCATCTGTTGCGTGTAACCCCCCCCCCCCCACTCACACATCTTCTTCTCCTGGATTTCTACTGACTTTATACTAGGAGGTAAGGTCAGACCAGAACAAATTGGGCTCAAGCGGCACTTGACTGAGTGTGAGAGAGCATTAGCAGCAGGTCAATAAATCTAACCTCAAATAAGGGCATCAGCAGATCCAACTATTTAAAAGTTCTTAACTTTTTATGTTTAAAATCAAAGGTCATAAAATGTCATGAAATAGTCTTTTTACATTTTTTGAGATCTTACATTTTGAGATGACGACTTATTGGAAATGATATTGGCCCTTGTGCGTTCACCTCTAGCTACACCAAGGAGGTTATGTCTTCATCAGCGTCTGTTAACAGCAAAATGCAAAAACTACCAGATTACCACGATAATATAATGCATCACACTAGAAATTATTGTCATATCATATTATCCATAAAATAAGATATCGGTTGATTCAGGACACATTGGCCGGCTCTAATGTTCAGCTTGACGTCCTGAAAAGCATTTTACTTGGTTCGTGCAGATACTGGGATAATGTGATAAGACACGCTCGTAAAACTGGGAAATGGCAAATCCTGTCTTTGATGTGAATAAGCCTGTTTCAAACAAAGTCATGGTTCTCTGCTGCAGCCGAGTCAAGTAAAAGCTCGATCTGAGGATGTACAGTACATTTCTTTGGTGTGGTCCTTTAAGGTGACAGAAAAAATATATATAAACGTAGCCTCTGGTACAATGAACGGGCTTCCATAGTCTTATGATGTTGGATTTTTTAGGAAGAACAGGCCTGGGTTTCATGTCAGTATTGAAGTGAAGACATTTTGCATTATGCGAAAAATGTGTCCGCTGGAATCATCCTTTTGAGCGGCACAACAATGAGGACGTAGCACATCTTTGACAGGAGAGGAATAGGTGTGGAAAGATGGGGAAATACCCGAGAACTCGCCTTTTATTCCTCACTCGACTGTCCCTGGTGAATGACGCCGGAAAGGCCACTGCTTTTCAGACGGCGGCGGAGCAAAAAAAACACTTTTCCCTGATGTGATAGCGAGAGACATGAAACACTGATGGGAAGCTTCATTCAGCTGAGGCCCACTGAAGTCTGAATGACTCTTAGCCACAGTGAATTAAGAGGTGGGAACAAGGAGGACGGCAGCTCTCTAAAGAGAGTCAAACAGTGCATAAAGATGGACTGACGCCGTTTGATTCTCCGGCTTTTATCGGCCACAGCTCTCTGCTGCTGAATGAACGAGAAGAAAAAAAAAAGCATTGAGCTTTCGAAAAGGAGATTTCTAATACAGGAACTTTCGGTTTATTCGTGGAGAATGGAGGAAACACACAAACACTCCGAGGCTACCGCGAAATATTCCCACCAACTACTTTTATCGGACTTTTTGTTGTCTTCTCTAAAAAGGTTATCAGCCGTCTGCTCCTCCCCGTGTCCCCTGTCGAGACCCTGACAGTCCACCGAGATATCGCCGATGAATGTTTTTTTTTCTCCGCGTCTCTGCTTCTTAAGAACATTTCGACATTTAACCTTTATAAAGTTCCAGTACATATGCAACCTGAGACACAATCCATGTGCAGTGGGTCTGGCTTTTACTGGACTCCTGCGAGCTCTGCAGGGAAAGACAATACGAATGAATTTGAGCAGATGTCCAGTAAAAAAAAAATGCTGACAACAGAAAACGTGCAATAATAGATTTTTTTGCTGGCTCTGCCCCACGAATGAATCATCACCATGGGAAAATATTACCTGTTTTCACAAACAATTTCTGACTGCTCCTTTTTGTTTACTGGTGCGTGACCTACTAACATCGCAGCACGGAGAAAAATATTGCCCTTGAAAATATAACACACAGGCCCGGCAAGTCCAGTCTCAGCACTTCCGTTGTTTTATGTATCTGGACAAGTTCAATATACCCGCTGTGTGCTGATGCAATTAGATGGAGTGTAGCATAACCTCAAGGCAGCTCCCTCTGGTCAGACGGTGGTGCAACGTTTATGTAGTTCGCCTGGTTCAGGAAATATTTAGTTCAATATGATCAATAGTGCCGCACTGGAGGCCACTTTGTGAGGAACAGCACTTAGTCCTCATTGTAAAACCAATTTTTGCGGATGCAGTTACAACGGGTCAGAGTTATCCATCATCCAATAGGGTTGTGTTCCGGAATCCAAGGCCAATCACGCAACGGTTCCTACACGGCTGGAACATACGGGACCCAATCACAACGCAGATTTTGGTGCCTCGTTTCGGTGCTAAGTAGTTATGGCAATATGAACATAATGACAGATGCCTTGTTGACATAACACTTAATTTTGGTGGCGACCCAGCACGTGACCTCACTCTACAGTTAGCTAGTAGCTTCCTCAAATTCAACACAACAACAAAATGCCAAAAGCTAAACGGTCAAAATTGTTGCAGTTTTTCACGCAAAAGGATTCCGACACCAGGACTTAAAAGATAGGAACACGACAAACTTAACGAAGCCTCGGCGACACACGCGATACATTTGAAAAAGCAAACTGCTTGATTGACTATTTGCGATCAGCCGGCAGTGTGAGCGCCCCTGGTGGTGAGGAGACAGTTGACAATGAGTTTGGAGCTGGAATATTTACCGTATGAAGCACTAAAACTCGTATTTAGATTACTGCAGTGGGTTTATATCGTCAAGGTTAAGGCACTGGAACCATTTCAATAGAGTCGATTTATAACCTGTATCGGAAAAAATATATATATATATAGCCACACTATCATTCCACCATTTTAGATAAAAATGTGTGTGACTTTTACAGAAAAACCTCAAAGAACACAAACATCGGTGCCAAAGGGAGGAAACAAGCTGCCTTGTCTTCCAGCTGCATCTGAAACTCCTACTCCTCACTGAGTGCCAGACTCAGTGAGGTCTCCAAGGTAAACCATTATATGCAGAGATGGAATAAAAACATGACATTGAGTATATGCAAGTAGGAGACAAGCACATTCCTTTGCAGACAGTTGTGTAAACTTCATGAATCCAGACAGACGATAAGAGATAAACATCTTTTTTTTCCCCGTCTGAGGACCAGTGAACACAACATGCATGATGCAAACACTGATCTGTCAGTTGTTTGTCTGCCACATGCTCTCGGATGCTCAGCCTGTGCAGTTGGGGTTTAAGGGTATTTTAATGGTTGTTTTATTTTTTTCCAGCAAATAATGTGGTTTCAAATCAGCGTCTTTACATTGATGAACTCGATTAAGTCCAAACTGAGCGAATATTGAACGTTGTGTTGAGGAAATGTTTTACGTTTATCCTACTCCAGATTTAAAAATGTACACGACCGAACCTAGACACACTTTTCCTGCTTGTTGCTATAACAACATTCATAGGGAAACACACTAGATGTAGGTGACTGATTCACACGGGTTTGTTGTGATAGTAAACACAAATAAATCATTAGCGTGTGACGCATCTGCCCCGAGGACGTCAGTGGATACAGACGCTGCAGTGGAGTTTGCTTTGAGTAGTTGTCCAACTAAATAATTCAGCTTGAGAGGTTTTCTTTTCTGCGAGACGACTTGTTACAACCGGGAAAAGCTGAATTGATCGCATCCGCACTTTTTGATCATTTGCCATTTTGGCTGGGCAGCTGGTGAGATCCGCTTTAAAGCAACACTGGGCAACTTTTTTAAAACCTTAAAAATAGCAGCTTCCAAATGTGTTGGAAGATTCACAAACGAATGGAGCCTCGATCGTTCCCATTCCCCCGCAGAATGAATCACCACGTGTGGCCGCAGGGGGCGCTGTTGCTCAGTAAAAAGTTACATAGTGTTGCATTAATGTCGCCTACAAAGGTCCTACTGTTCCTCAAACTCGTAAAAACAGCCGTCAATAAGCAGTTTAAATATTGTAAAATAGCGTCTTTAACAGTAATTACTCACTTTCATAATAAACAGCTTCCTGATTTTGAAGAATTGATATTCTACCAACGCAACATGTGGAATGACAAATGAACTTGACGGGCAGGAGTTAAATGAATAATTAATCTGTGCCATCACTGCATACTCCAGTCTCTATCAAAGAATTTGAATTGTCTTAAATTGCTTTGTGTTAAAGAGGCAGTGTCTATATAATGAAACCCACTGCTGGATCACTGCTCTTTGTGGGAGAGCAGTTCATATTAATATGTGACGTGATCCTGACTAATAGCTGGATATAATGTGGGGCTGCACGGAGGAAATTAAAAACATACAGAAGACTGGTGGAATTCATAGACTTCATCAGTTGCCAGGTTCCAAATAATGATTATAATTTAAGATTTGACATGGTATAGTCTCAGTCTACTGGTCGGCCATTTTGGTGCAGACTGTAAAATCTCAACGACTCTTTAAAAAGGAGTTCCATAACATTGTGTTCAAACAGTCATTCTTCTCAAAGGATGAAATCCTAATGACTTTGGTGATTCAATTCATTTTTCATTTAGCATCACCACCGCTCAATAGATAATATACACAGGATGAATCAAACTGACTGAGGGGACCCATCGTTCGTATAGTAAAATAATAAAATAATATTTCTACAAATCCCTGATTATTTATTGTACATTGACTGTATTAGACATTTATTACAGTGCTGACGATGACTATCGGCACTCACAGTCTCTTTTAAACTTTTTGTTTTATTGGGTTCAAATATCCGAGGTTTGCATGGCCTGTTCAAATTTCTTTAGTTTATGGCACAGAAATGCTATCGTACATCTGTCATGTGTTCGTTTTCATGGAAAAATAGATCATGTTTCCTGTAGCCTGTGCAAATGTTGAAGGAAAAAAGACTCCAACACTGCGACCTTCGAGGTACAGCCTCATATCACGAGGGGATGGGAAGGTGATTTGCTTCTGACATATCTGACAACCGATTGTTTTTAAAACCCCACGTTAGAATAAACCTCCAAATCTGGAACAAACATAGTTTCTCCGGGCATCAATGAACATAACTCACCTGCAAAGTTTAGTCGGCGGATGAGCTTCAGCAGATGAGTGCCGTTGATGGGATCCATCTTAGCGCACAGGCCCACTTTCCCTGGGCAGAGCTCCTGGTGCATGTTGTGCAGGGCATGTGCCATTGCATAGACAGCATCGATAACAAACTGCACCTTCCCTTCCTGCTCGTAGTTCGAATCCTTTCCTATCCGCTCCTGATCTGTAAGACACAGACATTTATACATATATATATATAAAGTTGACACATTACACACGTAAACTATGAGTGATTTTGTACAATCATGCAATTAAATGCATTTAAATCAGAGCCCAACAGATGCAGATCAGTGGGAGGCAATGCTGATATAAAAAAGATAAATGTTCTGATAAATGTTCTGATACCTATATATATATATGCTGATTTATATATTTAGTGGATGTTTTTCCAATTAAAATTAAATATACCACACTTGAATTAATACATTTAACACATTTTTATGTAAAATTCATACATAGATGTACATTTAAGTTTCCATATAAGTTCAAATGGACAAATTGTACGGATTTCTCTGTGAAAGGTTCATATGGTCCAATAAAAAAATCAGCCAACCGATAAATAGCTGAGGCTCTAATTTAAATGATGAAAACCGATCCTCCATGTGGTCACCCATTGGCTCATTGTTAACCCGGTCGAGTTCGAGGCTGAGTCACAGCTTCGGATCGGTGTAGTTAATTGATGGTGTGAATGAAAAAGTTTTTCACAAAAGGGTTTAAAATACTAAATCAGGAAAAAAGATCTGCACTTCTCTCTCAACACAATCACGCAATCAAGATACATTTATTCAGTTAAACACTCGAGTGGTTTCTGTGAGTGGCTCCATCTTAAAGAGTGAACTACTTGGGAGTTTGTGCCCGACTCTTGTTTGAAATGGGCAGCGCATGTAGTGCCTGTTCCAGACAACAAATATGAATAATGGTACCAGAAAGAAGCAAGTTGAGTAAGTTGAGGAGACTGCTTCTGTTTGCCAACAAGTCCCTACAGCCTTTCATTTTCAACACTTCTCTGCTGTGTCACCATCACTCAGGGGGAGCAGCTCGGGTCGGACCCAGCAGCTCGGTGCAAACCAGTTGGACTGAGCTGAACCGTCTGATGGGAGAGAGCGTGGCATCCGTCCAGAAAGGCACGACCGAAAATGCACCGCTCCTCGCCGAGGCTTATTCTCTCGGTGCCGAATGAGGCTTGCCTCTTGCAATTAGCTAGAAGGTAAATATCTGCATTGCTGCAGAGGAGCGAATCAATGCCAATATCTGAAGTGCAAGGTTTTCTCCCTCGGGGGGGGGGGGGGGGGGAATCTCATCACTTGAAAACAAAAAAAACTCTCTCTTGTCTCCCCTGCAGGAATACACAGACTTTGCCTCTGAGTGATTTTTTTTGCAAACATTAAGTCTTGGACCTACATGTCTATGTCATTAACTATTAACTCCGATGTGCAATTTTCTATTAGCAACTTCCAAAAAAGGGATAAATGGTCCACATTAATCGAATCCCTGAATCCCGACTTGTTTCGCCGAGCGTCCAAATGTGAATTCTGTCTTTAGGGCTACTGCCGGAACGTATTTAGAAGTCGATACGGGGAGAGAGGCAGGAAATGGAGACATCCATTCACAGGACAGGGATAATCTGCTCATGGGCTTAATGTAATAACTTGTGATAGGAGTTTATTAATCCTGGCCCAGGTTGTTTCTGGGCTTTCTGTGATTGTTAATTGCTGAGAGAATGTGGGTTCAGAGGCGGAGATACAACATGCCAATCCTAACTTCTGCTTTGTCCCCGCGAGCGTCGCGTCTTAAAGCTGCTCGGCCGTATGTGCACAGCAGGTAAGTTCAATTTGGATTAACAATGGGCTAATTACCAGGGCGAGCTAATGACAGAGCTGCACATATTTATATAGCTGCCAAATGGAAACCAGCACGTTAATAAGGGCACAGTGGGGAATCTGCAGGTGAGACTTTCAAAATAATAACTTAAAATCAAGCGTGGCTCAGTTTGAATTAATCATAAGCCACTGCATTGAGCAGAAATGTGAAATAACTCATTATTGTTATAAATATATGACATATTGTAAAACGTGCCCAACTGGTTCGGATAATGTAACGATTAAGAGTTTTCCTCTAAAATTACAAATGTCCTTAATAAACCTGAGACTCATTTTCCTTTATCGCAAAACATATTTACAAACAAAAATGGGTTTTGGACTATATCAAGAAACGCAGATGAATATAATATAATTATACAATATGTTTCAATAAATTATTATTATTTGTATTAATAGTAGTAGGTTAAAGACGGCTTTTCATAATAAGACACATAGTTGGGAAATTGGAATGATTAAACATTTATTTTACTTAATCAACGATATAGCTAACGTAGTTATTACTATTGTTGTTGTTGTTGTTGTTATAGGTTTTGAATGATTAAATGTAAGTAAACATAATTCATGTTGGGATCGTTAATAAACTAACATGCACTATTTACATGTGGTTTACTAACCCTCCATTCCTGGCTACAGTTTGGATAACCACACACGTCTCAGCAGATTAATGTGTCACTGATGTGCGGAATAATAAAATCAACAGTTTGCAAAATATAATTCAAACTGTCGACATACAGAAACTAAATACTGACTGGAACAAGGTGACAGCAGAACACATTTATATGTCAAGTGTGTTTTAAGGGAATGTCACACATTGATAAAAAAATAAAACTTGAAAATATGTAAACATTCAAATGAAACGCTTTCTTCCCACTTATGGTTACAGCACATTCTTTTTATATAGAAATCTCAAAGGACCATCATAATGATGATAAAGCCGTGTACTATGTGACTGTGATATATTTCATGCCTCGAACATTCTGGACATGTGGATCGCAGTGCTTCACATTTTGCAGCAGAAAAGTCATTTATCATGCAACATCTGTCCCCTTAAGGTTCAAGCAATTTCAAATCGCCACTTCAGTCTGAAAAAAAAAAAGCTCTAACCCCCCTCGAATCGGCAGAGGTCTCTCCGTCTGTCAGCCATCTTTCATCCGCCACATCTCCAGCTCCTCCGCGGACCAGGGGCGGTTTAATGTCCCTGATTATCTCATGAGCTTTTTTTGAAATGCATGAATTATCGTTGGAGGTTACGGCTCGGTAATTAAGGGCCACGGGGCCTTGATTGGCCAGAGATTGTCACAGTTCGGCCCGGCGTTGCTTGTGCCACGGGGGAATCCTGCGAGCCAGAGTGAGTGTGAGAGCGATATTTCTCTTGCGTGCTTGGCAGGCCACCCACTCCAACTTTCTATCGTCTCTCTCTTCTCTGTAAGAGCCCCCCCCCACCACCTCCCTCTGTCCCCATCTCTCTCTCTCTCTCTCTCTCTCTCCTCTCTCTCTCTCTCTCTCTCTCTCTCTCTCTCTCTCCTCATTGGCATTTTGGCTCCGTCACACACACATTTTTCCAGGCCGGCGTTTTGCTTTCAGAGAAATCCATTCAAATTAAGCAAAGCAGAAGCAAAGTGTTGGTGTCTCCCGCTCCGAGGTGTCACACAAGACGTTTTGTGACAGTGTGTGTGGGCTCGTGATCTTTGACCCCCCCCTTGTTTTTTTCAGCTCGTGATTGGCCGCAGGACATTTAGTCTTCTCCTGCCAAAGCAGTTGGACGGTCTGTTAAATGAATGCGACACCACTGCCACGCGTGCTTTTATTTCTTTGTCTTTGCGTGTCTGTGTAAACAGCATATGCTTAAACTATGATTACAGCTCAAGTGCCTTTTTACTTTGAAAAAATCCATGTTGTCTAACTATGTTTTGTTAAATATTGATTATATAAGACAATAAAGGCATAAAACAGAATAGCAGAAAACTGTCGTTTTTTAAAAGCTGGACAACGCAATTGACGAATCAACTCATTACAACATTATCTGTAATCTTTTGAAGAAGAAATGAAAAATTTGTTTACATTATGAATTTAAAAGCTAATTTCAAAAGCTACAATTTAAACTGTAATGACACGTGAGCCAAGGCCCATCAGTCCCTGTATGAAACCACATTTAAATCCACTAGATCCATTATTTTCCGAGGAATAAACATAATGTTGAAAAACTCTTATCTCCAGTGTTAAAGAAAGTGAAAAGTATTTCCTGGATCCGCCCCCTGAACAGATCCACACTGGGTTTCTCCTTGGTTCATGCTGCCGTATCCTTCCACAACATTTGAATCTCTCAGTTAAACTTCTTGCTGATTAACATTAACCATTGAAACAGCAAATTTTAGTTGGTTATCAGCTATTTTCTTTTTATCTTCATATGAATAAGCTCGATTAAACTCATCTTGCTTAGTACTCTATGATTTCCTTTGTAGAAAATAATCACAAGTCATTTTACAGTCATTTCCCTCAAATCCTTTTTTTACTTTTTAATTTTGGATTTAACTTCATCAAACAAAAGAATATCCCCCTGCAGCCGACTTGTAACCTGTCCAAAATACCCCCCCTCTCCTCTCACCCACTGCATGCTGGGAAAGGCTCCAGCCACATCCAACCCTGAGCAGGATAAGCAGTTTAGAGAGGTAGATGCTCGGATGAAGAAGCAGAGCACACGCCGGCTTTATCTGCATTGCTGCGTTTCCTGCTGCTCCCCCCACAATCATTAATACACAGGAGAAATAAAAAGCCTATATGAGACGGCTCCCGCTCCGCCGTACCTCTGCCTTCCACATTAATCAATATCAGTTTTACATCTCCTTCATTCACACATGAAAGACCAGTCTCTCTCTCTTCCCCCAGTCACTCATGCCCTCCTTATCCTCTGATCACGTCAAGCAGCCGAAACCCACTCAGGACACAGATGAATCCGCAGCAGGCCCCCATGTGGTTCTTTCTCTGCGGGGGTCTCCGGCAGCGGAGAGAGGCGCGGCCGGTGTCACATTTTAACCTGAAACAAACGCTGCGAGGCAAACTGGGCCCGCGAAGCCGAGCCCGCAGTGACGCTCAACACTTAGAGTGTCTGTAACGAGAAAGTGACAGAAGAGAGTCTTGTAATGCTGCTGTGAGTGCGTGTGTGTGTGTACATGACGTTAAACCCAGCTGCTCCCAGAGATTATAGAGTAAATAACATCAAGTACATAAACATTTAAAGTACAAATACTTAGTCAAAGAGACCAATCATTTATTTTTATTCTGACCTTGACTGGGTATTTGATATCTTACGGTGTAGTGATCACTTCAGACATTCATTATATCTGCTGGATCTCACATACTCACGTTATTCAACATCTCACGACAGATTACATCCTTTGTTCCTATTTTCTAGTTTTAGTCACTTCCACCAAAGAGTTGATGTTTTCATCAGCAGTTGTTTGTTGGTTTATTTGTTAGCATCATGACGCAAAAACTACACAACTGATTTCCATTACATTTGGCAGAAGGGTGTAACTATAGCAAAGGAAGAAACTATTACATAGTGATACATGGCGAGATCGGGTTTTCCTTTGTTTTCACTTTCTTATAAAAATGTGGTTTATATCCGACCTGCTTTAAAGATTTACATCTTCTCTTATTTGCATCATTATTTATTCTGCAGTACAGTCAGTGTTTTGCTAAATCGACCAATTGAATTGCTTCTGCGTTTCTTTCGTGACATCTCTCTGACTCCAGGGGCGGATGTATAAAAGTCTCTTCAGATTCAACACTACAGGCATTTGTATGAACAGCAGCAGAAATATGAAAATCGTCTTTGTGCCGAATGTAGATGCTGGTGATGCAGATTCTTCCATATTTGACATTTCAGTTATAGTGAAATGTAACATACATTTACTCAGGTGCGGTAGTTACGTACAAATTTGAGGTTTTTGTAATTTGAGTACTTCAGTCAGACGTACCTTCATACTTCTGCTCTATTACATCTCAGAGGTAAATATTGTGCCCTCCACTGTCCGACAACCAATATTTCGACCAAAACTTTCTAGTTTTGGTCGTTTTGAATGATTTTGATAAACTAAAGGTTTAAATGTTTCTCGATTGCTCCAGGCAAAAACTTCACCAGCTAAACAAACGATTTAAAACCCGAGTAGTTGAAATAAATGTTTGTAAACCCGACAGTAAAATAGGGGATATAATTCTCAACCTTAAACATTTCCAGCTGTAAATTGAAACACACATTAATAAAGCAACATGTGTGATAGTAAAACCTTAAAAAGTTGTATTTCTCCTGATAATGATTATATAATGTAAGCGAGGGTTTAAATGAAGGGCTTTTACCTAGAGTGGGGTATTTTCACAGTGGGGGTATCAGTGCTTTAACTACAGTAAGGTTTGGAACGCACGACTTTTCCTGGAGTAATTATGAGCACGTGCCACGAGCGTTATCCAGGCTGTTGATCAGTCGGCACACTCCTGAACCGTCACCGCCGCTCCCCGAGGAGCTCGCTGATGTTCTCGCCTCCATCCCCGCTGGCAGGTGCCCCAGGGTCACTCCTACCCATCTCAAGACTAACTCATGTATCAGTATTATCTTATCCACCTGAGGGTTGTTACCCCACACATAACCCTGTGTGTCATCTCCTCAGAGTGGCTCGGCGCTGGGATTTACTGCCTGTGAACACAACAGCAGCTGTTGGATTCGCAGACCACCTCTGGAGGAAAAAGTTGTGGTGTATCGCCGGCGTGTTTGGTGAGTCTGGGGTATTTCAGCAGTTCGACTTTATTTCTTCACTGTTTGGCCTTAAAATGTTCATGATGAATCATGAGGCTTTAATTAAATACACCTCGTAAACAAAGAGTCTCTTGATTTTTTTCAGTTTACCACATTGGGCTCTTTCTCTGATCCCTGAACATTGTCACAGCATACGTAGGTAAATGATGATCACATGATTACATGCAAATTGATCATCACACATCCATTTATAACAATCAGTATATTTCAGAATTATAATGTTCTTTGTGGCAGTAGCAAGTCTATGTTTTCCTATATGAAAACTTTTATTTTAACAATACAGATAAGATATGCAGTATGCACGTGTTTACAATAGAAACAAATATATATTTGTTTATTCAAGTTCTATATATTTGATTGTTTTGTATATAATGTCAATAAATCAATTCAATTTCTTTATCATGAAGATTTTGACAATGACATCTTAAGGAATCGTATATAATATCAACAATAACCCATATCGGTCAGGATCTAATATAGTTATACAATATGCAATTTTACTTTATTTAGCATTGGGAATATGGCGTATATATTTTGTGATGTACTAAAATCAAACTTAATTGAGAAACGTCATCGATAAAATAATCAGATGGGAATGTCTTCTTGTGGATTATTGAGTTAACTATCAGACAAACTGTCTGACAAAAAGATCCATACATATAAAAAGTGTTCATAAATATAAAGATGTATATTAATCATTTAATTATCTGCATTTCAATATGTCCATAAACCAGTTCTGCTCACTGATTGGTCTTTGGCATAAACATTAAAGAGACATATCAACAATATAGCAAAACCCCAGTTACATAACATCACCCAACCATAATGGACATTAGCCTTCACTATTGGAATACAGTACTTTGAAAGCAACGCACTCAGTTGCAAGTTTATTACGTTCATCTCTTTATAACTAATAAGAGTCTAATGCAACAGCTGTGCTATAAATCCTGAGCCATAAGCTCTGAAGGTTATGACGCTGGGTTTTTACTTTGACTGTTTTAGAGATGATATTCAATTAACTTTATTGTCACTCTGGAGGCTGCAGTCTGGGTGCTGTGGATCTGCGAAATGGGTTTCTGATATCTCATCCAGTCCTTTTTATGAGAATGATAAACTTTAAATTCTCATTTAAAAGTCAGTGTAGATAAACATTGTCCAGAGCAAACAAATAAAACCTGTTGGCTCTTGAAGGCACAGTAAGAAAGTATACAGGGGGGGGGGGGGGGGGGGGTGAACTGACCTGTAGCCTCGCCACAGATAACCGTTGTCATCTAAAGTACAGTTTCCACACACAAAGCCACTGCGTGTTTGTGTTTGCAAGTACCACTGTCTGTGTGGAAAGTACTGCGTGCAGATTGTGCGTACACACACATCTGGCTCCAGGGCAGCGTGGTGGCTCGGTGGTTAGCGCGGCCGTCTCCCAGAACGAGGATCATTACTCTGATGCACTTGGATTCCCCCCGGAGTTTGTGTTGTTTTCGCCCCGAAGACACGTAATTCAGTCCGAGACTTCGAGACGCTCGAAATGCAACTCTCGAGGAGGAACGTGAAAGTCCGGCATTATATCAGGTGTGCAGACAAAAAGAAAGGATCAAGTACGACGGTGTTCAATCAGGAAACGTGTTGACATGGACCTTCGTTAAATATTACCTGACGAAAAAATGGTGTAAGGTCAGAGATAGACTTGCTGCTATGCCTGAACGTATCCATCTTGGCTGCCTTTCCTATCCTGCAGCAACTCTGCAAAATGCAATACGCACAAGAACAGTAGAGAGAAGCCAGATGAAAACCCACTGGAGAAGCTGATGAAGCTCCAGAGGGAAAAACAGTGTAAAATATGTATGGACAGAGACATTTCTATCGTCTTCATCCCATGCGGTCACCTGGTCAGTTGTGCTGAGTGTTCAAAGTCACTCAGCAAGTGCCCAATCTGCTGTGGTGCCATTACACAGAAGCTGAAGACCTACATCTCTTAAGGGAATAAAAAAAACGCTTGCTGACTTCAATGCTGCTTTCCCCCTAACTTTATAATAATGTATTTTAAAATTAAATGTAGATAGCCTGTAATATATTTGAGGACTAATGTCGTCTGTATGAATATGAGAATGAAAGAACAAGGAAATGTTTTGGACAATCTGAAGTGGTACATAGCTGTTAATATTGAGGTGATATAATAAATAGTCATTGTTGATTTTCAATCATGAATACTGACATCTGTAAATACACTTAAATACATTTCCCATATTTTAACACTCATTCTTGCCAGAAAAAGTGCCTTTTGAGTACTTAAACTTTATGTACTCATTTCTAGATTTTAAAATGACATTAATCCACCAATTCACCTGTGTTCCCTTATCAATGCTGCTAAAACCTTTATCTTGGTCATGTTTACACTTGACATCTATTGCACTTCTGTCCGTCCTGGGAGAGGGATCCCTCACATGTGGCTCTCTGAGGTTTCTACATTCTTTACCCTGTTAAAAGGGTTTTTCAGTAGTTTTATTCTTGTTGAGGGTTAAGGGCAGAGGATGTCACACCCTGTTAAAGCCCTATGAGACAAATTGTGATTTGTGAATATGGGCTATACAAATAAAATTTGATTGATTGATTGATTGATAGAGGAGGCTACTCATCGTTTTCATGATGTTGTTGAGTTAAGGGCCTCACATACTGTGGCCATGGCGTGTAACGTCCTGTGGCCTCGAGTAATATGCATCGTACATCGTGCAAGGATCTGAACAATTATGCTCAGGACGAATCTGCGAGTACATCTTTGGTCAAATGATGCAAATGTTCAGTGTGTGTGCGGACACGCTTTATTTTTTATCTACATTACATCTATTATCACTAACGCCCTGAATGTCTCCCCCAGAATCCGTGTGTAATGATGCACACTGGATGTAATTACTCCACTCATGTAATAAGCATGTCTTCGATCATGACGTGCGCTCATCTGCGAGACAAAGCCCCCTCTGGTCCACACTGATCACTATTAGTGCAGCGAACAGTGACAGATTCCTTTCAAGTAAATAAACTGTGAAATGAAGACAATGGAGGATTCTTTGAGGAAACCCCCCCTGATAACACAACTCTAATCCTCCTCTTTTAAACAAATGTTGAGCTGCGTAAATTGGTGTTTAAATCTTAATAAAAATGTGCCAGGAGTTTTGTTTCTTTTTCACCTGAAACACACAGTAATGAGCCTGAAGCGTCAACCAGACCAGCCGGGACATTCACGTGTTTCAGCCACGTGGGGCCAAACGCACTAGACTCAGCAGAAAAAGAAAGTGCAGCGCCCGACAATGAGCTCAGAGATGAACTGCGATGCTTTTGAATATTGAACGTGCAGCTGACACACTTTTAATAGGCTGGCGGTGCTGTCAAAACACGTTCACCGTGAGCCAAATAAGTCAAGTTCCCTTAAGACATCAAAAGAGTGTGTTTCCAGGTTGGTTAGAAACCCGAACAAGGAGAACATTAAACAGGGAGAGTATCTTACTTGTGCACTTTTTGAGCCCGGACCCTTTCTTCACGGCGTGACGGCTGAGCTTGCAGCTGAAGTTGTTCTCCCAGAACTCCGCGAACCAGATATTCCGTCTGTTGTTCTCCAGCGTTCGGCTGATGAAGTAGCGATCGAACCCTAGACAGGGTTCATTGTCATTGATGCAGTCAGCGCTCGAGTGTGAGCAGCAGTGTTGCTTCAGCCTGTGAGTCAGAGCTCTGTTGTTTGTTTTCATACGCTGCTAATTAGGCGTAGACTGAATAGATCAATTGACTTTGTTGCTGCGTTTGATTGACATCTGATGATCAGACGATAACAGTTGAACACAGCACAGCTCTGTCTCACATGAACATCGTGTTTCACCGACGGACTGTAAACAAAGATGGACGACATGACAGCTCCCCAACAGTGAAGCCAAAGCGCCTCCACCTCTGCCCGGGGGTTGGCTGCAGTATGGCTCAGAAGCCCCGCCTCCTCCATGTTAGTGGATGGGAGATGGACCGAATTAAAAAGTCAAAGAACGCATAATTCTTTATCAATTTAGGTAGATCTTATCACACTGATGTTAGTGTTAATTATTATGTTGAATTTGGTTTTAATTAGTTATTTGAAGCTATAAAAATAGGGGTGAAACAGCGAAGACTAATTTGTGATTGGTGGAGATCATGTAGCACAGCACAGACTCAAGGTGTTGGAATTTGTATCCAGGATATTTTAGCTTCCTTTCTTGATAGCGGGAGGACGTGGAGATACATTGTCCATCTTTATAAACAGTGTGTACACAAGGTTTCATGACTCATGCAGCTCTCGTGTGTGTGCACAATGGCCGTCTCTGTACCTTTGATGGACTGGCGCTTGGGCAGGATGGTGACGGCTCCCTCTGCCATCTCCTCCTGGTGCACGACCGGAGAGATCTTTGAGCCCCAGCTGTCCGAGCCCACCCAGATGAAATGACCTGTCTGGTTCGCCTTTTTAGCCGCATGAAGTAGCCGCCTGCAAAGGTGAAGAAACAGATGTTGCAGTGGATAAGGTCAACAACCCCCGGCCAGCTCCACTTTGATTCTTTATTTATTTATATTTCGCTATTTCTTCCCACAGTGGTTTAGCAGAGCTGCACATGTTTGTGCGCCGTCTGCTGCAGCCATGATCTTCTCCTCTTCAAAGCAGTGTTGTGCAGCTGTTACCAGGGTGTTTTTACCTGATATCGTCTTCGTTGGCAAAGATTATGACGGCTCTTGCGTTTGGGTTTTCTCGGAGTCGCCGGATGACCTTGTCGAACTCTCCCTGCTTGGGCTCCCGGGGAATCTTGACGGACTGGGAGATGCAAACACCACCTGGACACACAGAGGTTTTACAGACATCAGTTTAGAATTAAGAAAAACTGTCCAACAATATCTTCACCGTGTCAGAGAAATCACAGAAACAAAACTGGTTTGAACTAAACGTCCAGAATGGCACTGTACATGTTTAGCTGTGGGAATTTAATTTGAATATATGACAGTGAAATGTTGAAAAGAGTGACTGAGCAGGAGAAGGATAATTGGCATAAAAAAAAAATGATATCCATGATATGGAAATGTGTTGTAGATGGTACATTGTTATATAAAGCCCAGTACAACCCCACGTGGATTTAGCAACTTTCATTTTGAAAGGTACATAACAACATCTCTAATGTTACATGTCCAGCTTTTCTAATAATTCCTCAAGTGATCTTTTTGATGATCATTTAATATCATGTAAATGGTGGTTCTCAGGTAGAGTTTTGCCCGTTTGCAGTGAACATCCTCCACATTTATGTCCTTATTTTTGTTCTCAACTTTCCTAAGAAAGGTGAACATTTTCTTTCTGTTTCCTTTGTCCTCTCATGCCTCTGCGCCGACGACAGCCAGTTGCCAGAGGCGTGATGTTTTCAGCTCGTCCGTCCGTCCCATTCTCGTGAACGCAAGAATTTGTATGTCAAAGGTCAAGATCGCTGTCACCTCTCAAAACAGACTCGTCTTGTGAACAGGATACTTTGGGAAACACCTCCGAGGACTCCTTCCAAATCTGGCACAAATGTTCTCTTAGACTCGTGAATGAACAGATACAAGTTTGGTTTTCATAGGTCAAAGGTCAAGGTCACTGGGAACTCACAAACCCTTTTTTTTTGCCTTGTAAATGTCTTATCGTAAGAACGTCTGGATAGAATCCTTTTCAAATTTAGTACAAACATTCGCTTAGAATTGTGGATGAACTAATTAGAATGTGGTGGTCAAAGGTTAAAATAGTTTTGGGCCTGTTGACCTTTAAATCTCACGTCTGCCTTTGAGGAATTGGACTCAAAGTCTCTCGCACTCAAAGATTAACTGATAAAATCTCAGTGGTCAAAAGTCACAGTGAACTCATGCGAGTCTGAAAGAAAATGTTAGCACACTGACACTCCGCTGGTTGGCGGAGATATACATCTACAGGGCAGTAATTATCTTTTGCTGCGTGTGTGACGTTATGTGGAAGTGAATTAATTACTATTTCATGGTTTGGACTTAACGTTCTATTCATTTTCTTTCCAACATCTGTTAGAATTGAAGTAGAGATGTGTGTAGTATTTTACTGTGAAGCTCCTACTGAGGTTTTTAACTCACAGGCACAGAGTTTTCATGTGAATGTCCTGCTCTACACAAATGCAGGGACGCTGTGCTGTTGACTGGCTCCTTTGCTGTAAAGCCCTGAAAAGTCAGTTCCCAGAAAAGTGTGGCTCTTTACCCGAAACACATCGCAGACACATGCACAAAATGACTAACCCCGTCTGAGTCCTCGCTAACACACACACCGAAATGTGTTCTGTGCAGAGTTTGCAGTGCTTCTCCGACAGGATTTTCTATGGAGAGGACTTACAGAGTCTCAGTGTGACGTGTTCGTCTGACGGATTGTTTCTGAGCTTCCTGCAGCTCTCAGGACATTTAGGACTCGGCGCCTAGAGATGTCTTAGTACACACTGTACACACCGTAGATCCCAAACTGCCACGTACTGTACCTGTCACTGTGCTGGATAGAGCCCATGGACTCAGAGAGGCTTAAATAACCCTTTTCCTACAGCGGGAGTGACTTTATTTATAGTGCCACATAAAAGTCTGACAAAGACGTATAACTCCTGCAACCAGCGGGAGATGGTTGAACAATAAAGCGAAAAAAATGTATTCAACTTAAACGATCGTCTCCATCAGGTGAGCCGTTGATTTAAATGCACCAATCTACACAGTGAGAGACAAAAACAGCAAACAGCAAAAATGCTTCTTCTGAATTATGCTGGGATGAGTATAAAGCAGATTACTGTCCCCAGTGTGTGTGTGATTTAAAAGAACAAACTCGGTTGTGGAGACTCCTGTCATTCTGTGGCCTTCCGCCCCGGTGCCCAGCGCAACGAGGGGGCAGCTGTCCCAATTTAGCTTTGTGAAAAAAGTTTGGAGGTCTGAGTCCTCGTGTCGGATGAAACTGTCGCGTGCCGGCACAGCTGTCACCAAATCCTCATTAAGTTTGACAAGGTCAGCGCCAGTCCTCAGGAATGCAAAGAAATACAAGTTTTTGTCAGGAACGGAAAAATCCGCACAATCCTGCCGACGGAGAGCTGTGGGAAGACCGGCTCTGAGAGAAGTGAGCAGCACGGGTTCTTCCAAAGAAAATCTTTTTCTTTTTATAGAGTAAATTGGTGGACGTGTGTAAGAGGTCATGCAAGCTTCTCTTCTCTGTAAAGGGCAGTTTGAAAAAATATCGTAGCAAACAAAATCAGCCCAGAGGCAGATTAGAGCTTGGTCAATATATCGGCCAATATGAGCTTCATATGTATCATATATATAGGTGTTTATGTTTGATTGTATGATTGTAGTACGACACAAAACATATGAGAATAACGCTCCAGTCTAACACTAACCCTGTCCCTTTAAATTCAATCAAGCTGTTATCAAGTTATCGATCCTTTAAATATGCCCCATTTTCTAGATCCATGAATTATTCCCTGGGAAGTCTCAATGTTAAAGAAAGTGATCATAACAAACCAAAATGTTATGAGCTCTTCTCTGACTCACATCACGTTCTTCTACCAATTCCTGGAAATCTGTTCATTTGTTTTTGTGTATTTTGTTTCAAATCAAACCAGCAAACAAAAAAGGGGGTGAAAACATAACCTCTCTGGTGGAGGTAACAATGCAGAAAGTACTTTTTACATTTTATGTAAAATGACTTTTTTCTTAATTCCAGTTCTTTATTTGGTTGTATTTGTATTTGGTTATTAACTATCTATTTAAGCCTATTTAAGGAAGGCTCTCTCTCTGTCCTTCAACCAGCTTCTTTGCTTTGTGTTCTTGGAGGTTCGGTGGTTTCCATTTCTCTTAGTTTTGAAGTGAGCTTAAGGGAAACTCTACAGCCCCTTGTGTGTGGTGTGTGTGTGTGTGTGTGTGTGTGGTGGTGTGTGTGTGTGGCCCAGACTCCCTCCATCTTTTTGTTCTTTTGGGCCAGTGTCCAGACGGCCAGAGTTTTGGGTTTGTTTGAATTCTGGTTCAGTTTTTTTATAAATCATGTTCCAGCTCCTCGGGGTATAACCTCCTCTTAATATGCTGCCGGTCACAAGGTTGAGCCAAATGTTTTATTGTGCGTGAAACACATCACCAACAAGAGCAGAAACGAGAAAACACTTTCACATTCTTTTTACTTTCCTTCTCCTCTTGAAGAGATGCAGAGTCCCAATAAAGACACTTTTACTTTCTCACATCCTGAAAATTAAACCATACATTTGCAGAACTATTGAATTATAATTTTTTGGACGTGCTAACCTGCTGCTCTTTGATTCTCATATACACTTTTGCTATTTATTTATTACAACGCTGCACACACAGCTTTCAGTATAGAAGAAATACTTTCAGCACAACTAGGAACAAATCTTCTGCCAGTTTTGGTTAAAAAAAAAAAACATATCTAAAGTTTTCTCTAAAAGAACAGAAGATCTATTTTGTTTCACCTCTCTATTTGGGCTGTTGTCAAGTTTAAGGTTCGTCAATTTCTATTTGGGAGGGAACTGCTTGTTTTCCTCTTGTTTGGCCTCATCTGAGCAGGAGCCAGTAATGGATGTGTCCCGCTCACATCATTTTCAGGAGGAACACAACAGACAGTGAAGCCATTGTCCAAAGAACAACACCATTTTGTCTAGTGTGTATTGAAAATGTGACCCATCTCAACACCAGTGAATAATTATGTGTTTAATCCAAGAAGTGATGTGTGGTTTTTGTCCTCTGGCTTCAAATCCTCTTCTGGTTTATGGTCGGCTGCCGCAGGGCGGTTGTGTCTCTGCTGCAGTCGACCCAGCCTTTCATCACTTCAGCCATTTGTGTGCGATGACCCACTTGTCCAGTTGACATCATTTCAGTCATTTTGTTGTCGTTTTTTTCTTATACTTAAATTGGTTTAGAAAAGTGAGAAGAGCGAAACCCGCCGCCATCGCTCTGCAGCTTCTCAGCGGACGCCTTTCCCCCGGTGGCATCTTAACTACGTCTTAACTAAGATTAATGGAAAGCAACGGTGACAAATAGCCGCTGTGGTGTCGGGACGGCCGCGGTCATGAAGTCCCTCTTTAAAACAACGGCTGAGCCGCTCTCACTCCCTCCTCTTCCTCTGCTTATTTATTAACAGTGCTATTCGTGATTGAGATATAAACAGTCAACGCAATCACATCGCATTTTAAAGTCAACACATGAACAGACAGTTTATTATTTCAATATTTGAATCATGTGAGTATTGGATTCCGCCACAGATCGGATCACGTCAAACTGGACGGGAGAATTTAAGGTTTGCCACATGAGCAAATAGGCTCATGGTCAGATTTGGACTGAAGAGGGACGATGGGTTTGTAGAGAAGTGGACACTTGAAATGTCCAAAATGTGAAATGACTGTTTGGTAAAGAAACTCCAGAGCATCCTCTACAGTATTACTTTTCATACATTGTACCTTGTGTTTAAGAAGCTCATCTTAGGTTCCTCCCGTATATTTCTATATTAAAATCGCGCTTACAATAAAACGTTTTCACACTGTATTTAAAATCATAATGATATATTCAAAGGTATAACAAAATCAATCTTAACGGCATGGTTGACTAGAAAAGTCTCCTTTAGTTAGAATTCATCTTCTTTTTCACTTAAGTTTCCGTCGCCATGAGCTCAACATGGTGTAACTTTAGAAAACTCATACAAACACGCAGGAAATAATTAAAGTTCGCCAAATTGTACGTAACGCTGTTTGAAAGAATAAAGAAACGTAGTCATGGCACAACAGCAGTTCGATAGCGGGTTTAAAAACCAATCAGCACACTTATTATTAGAAAAAGGTGACTGCAGTACAGCTCCTAAACCCCTCCTCCTCCTCCATGTTAGCAGGTGGGACATGGACCAAACTTAAAAGATTTTGTTCTTGAGTTGGTTTCTGTCAGTTATGTAATTCCTATCACATTCATCTTCATTAAAGTGTGACTTATAAATTCGGTTTAGTTATTAGATGCTATACAGGGTGAAACATCATGATTGACAGCTGAGACGGTCGAGCCTGCGCATTGATCAGACACACGGCCCCACACCGCGATTACTAATGTGCAGACTGTGGCTCCGGATGACATTAAATCAATCACAAGATGGCGGCGCACGTATCTGGATTGTTTTGGCTTTGTTTTTATGCAACAGGAGGAAGTGGAGACATCATCCATCTCTAACTCCAGTCCATGTTGTGAATAATATCTCAATCCTGCATCTAGACTTACTGGTTTGATGCATGCATACTGAACACACTCTATGTACAAGCGTGTGTATTCAGTTTCTGTTAATATCTCATATGCACGTTACAGTAAACTACATGCAGCTCCTTGTAAAGTGATTCTGTGAGTGGTGAAGAAAGATTGAGAAATCCAGGATTAAAATCTTAAAGCTCTCTCTGTCTATATTTCCCACTTCAAGAGCCAATTTCCTGTGTCATTGCTCTCGTGTGATAATCTCAGGTAGGATACAGTCATTTCAGCGCTTGTAAAAACAGCAGCGAGTTTGCTCACCTCGCAGCAGTCCTGTAAAACACCGCTTTCTAATTCCACCGCAAACTACGGCGTTCCTGCTCCGTGCTCTCATCTGAATACATTATGTAAAGACCTCTTTGTCAGCGAGTTAAGTTATTCCCTGGAAGAGAGAAAATAATTTTTTTTTTAAAAGCTAGAAGACGCAGACGTCCTCATGCTGAATACTGATGGCACTAAATCACCAATAATGCAGGAGTAATGAGGACCGTGTGTCAGTGGGTTAGTTGAAGGAGGTCAGCAAAGAGCGGGGATCACGCTGTATATGTCAATCTCACTCGAGCGGGAAATAACACTGAAACCGACACAAGTGAACTACTTTTTCTGTTTTTTTTTTTAACAAATGCAATGTGAACTTCAGAAAAGTCACAAAAGTTCACGGAAAGGAGCCGAAGTGCTGATTGTGTTCAAAGAGAGGAAACCGGATCCTGGGAGACTCAGTGTGATGCCAGCGAGTAAACTTTGCCTGCGATGGTTCTTACCTGGCTGCCGCATTTACAACACAAAGACGGATCTGCTAGCTTTGCTGCTGGCACGCTTTCTGTCGGGAGCTTGTTTCTGCGGATGTGTGAGGAGAATTGAAACGATCTCCTCTCGGGGGGGAAAACAAAAATTGACTCTCTTTTCTTGCCAAGTCTTAACTTTGACCGCCTGCGAGACTCTGACGCGCTTCGGCCCGGCGACGGCGTTTGTTTTTCACAATAAATCTGCCGAGACGTATTTTCCTCAAGCGCGGCTCGCCGTGTGCTTTAATCTGCCGTGTCGCGTTCATGCTCGGTTCATGTTCAATTAAACCCGAAGAAATACAATAGTATCAGGTCTGAAACACAATTTGTTGTTTCCCTGCTCCGCTGAGTTTCCTAATTGTACATCTTTCCGCCGTCATTCGTTCGCCACACGTGTCTTTTTGTGCGTTTGGTCTGCGGCGCCACTCAAGTAAATAATTCACACGTGAGACGCGCCATCTTGACTCGCGTGTGTTTTTTTCCTTTTTCCAGCTCTTGACTCTTTAAAGTGCCGTTTCCTGTTTGTGCATTCGAAACTCAGGCTAATCTTTAACCCACAAAGAAGGAAGAATTTGACTGGACCGACTCCAAATGTGATATTTCTGTCATCCTGTGGTTTTCAGATGAGCTTGAGAGCTAAATTGAATTATTTGACCGACTTGTCTGCAGGAGATGTCTGAGTTTGACACGGTTTGACGCTGTGATGCTGCTCAGCTTCACAAAGAACAAACCATAAGTAGCAATCATGAAACTGCCAAGATGCCATTTACCTGATAATGTGTGGTTTTTAACATCGGGCGGGCTTTTCTTTTCTTTACAGGTCAATGTCAGAACTCTTCATTCAAATGAAACATTTCCTCTATTGGTTAAAAGGGCAACGACTTCAGGCCTTTTTACATGTCGGTGTGAAAACTGTCTCAAGGCTTCGATGCTTTTCAGTTTTTCGTGCTTTGTCTGTTATCGTCATTTTCCTTTTATAAGAATAAACACAAAACACAAAAAACTCTTTCTCAGAAAGAGAAGTGCACAAGTCAGTGGGATTCGAGTTGGATGAGGATTTAAAGGTAAACTTTAAGGTTATTTACAAAGTTGTGTGATCTTTTTCAAAGTACACTGCTAAAATCTTTTCCCTCTATTACTTAATAGCTTTTTCAGTCAAAATCCCTTCACTATAATAATTCTTAACATTTCATCATCACAAAATGACAAATTGTCATCATTATACGACTTTGAAAAAGGTATTCAGTGAACGAGAAGTTATTTGCTGAAAGGTATTTTGAAAGTACTCTCTTTTCTAAAATAACAAAACATTTCTATTTGAGTATTTTTCTCTATAATCGTGTGAACATATCAAATTGAAACTTTTTTCTCGACAGAAATTCCCTGTGAACTAAATTTCTTTTGCACCTCACGTGCAGCGATGGAAACAGTCAGAACCCGTCAGTGTTTGACATTGTAACCTTTCGTTCGTATCGCCTTCATCAAGCTAATCACAGTGATTTCTTTAAACACCAGAACAAAGTGCCGCAATGAATCATCCCTCGAAGCAGCAGGGACATTGCGTGGAGGTGGGGCTCTGCCACATCCAATTAAGGTACAAAAAATAAAATAAGTGAATTTAATTACGGAGCCCTCCGCCAGGACGACTCTTCTGAGAGATCGGCAGAGATATCCCATTAACACACCGATTTGACAGAAACCCCCCTTTACTGCAATCTTCTTGGCTGTATCGTGTTTTTTTATTTTTCACCTCTCCTCTAGAGCAAGGGCAGCGCTTTCAATCAAACCAATTGACTTGTGCGTGACCTCAATCCGAAGACTTCAGTCCAGGAATGCCACACACAGACCAGGCTCTCCGCACACTAAGCCCTGAGAACAGGAGGGTTTTACACTGTGGGCTGCCTAATTGACTCTGTAATAGTGTCATAGTTCAGTGGCACCAAATTGAACTGAAATTTTCAAGCGGATACCATAAAAAATGACCAAAAAAAGGCCTCGCGGTCCAAGTCCTTCATGCACAAGAACAGTGTTGATAAAGCAGTTCATATTACACCCTGTATTATTTGCATCTTGTCACTTATCTTCTACGTTTAACCGTCACTGTGCGTTCACACTTATTTCTTGAAGTAGGACAGTTTCTTCAGTGCTCACCTTGAAAATCCGAGCTTAACTCGTGTGAGTAGAACGGTGTAGACTGCCCGAGCCCGCTGAGGGGAGAACGATCTTTGAGTTTGGATCCGGTTCAAGCCTACGAGATGTTCTTACACAGCAAAATGTCTGTAATCTGGCAACAAGCATGCGTGTCAGGGACAAGGAAACACAAACACGGTGCAGCCACAGCAATGGGCTCGACAACAGAAAGCCTGCCAGGTTGGGGGGTCAGCCGGGACGGTTCGGACGGGGGAACGTGCAGCGTACGCCGTGACTGTGACATCACAACTAGTCTTTGAGCCAGTCGTGATCCGCTATGCAAACTGTGCAAATTAGACCTGTTTAATTATTAGAAATTGGAGGATACTATGTACAGAGGGTGAATGGATCCAGTCTTCAACTTTTGAATCAAACACATTTTCAGTTGAATTCAACTACGTTCTTGTTCCAATTTGAAGCAGAGAGGACACATACATGACTCACCTGTACCCAAAACAAGATACAAGCATATATAACCATGGACACGCTGTGAAGACTGAGAAGCAGCAGAATTCTATGCAAAATCCACACTTTTTTGTACACTAGCTTCATAAGTCACTAAACTTCCTTACACGTCTACTTGTTTTATATGCAGGCAACTTAAAACAGTCTCCTGATGGAATTGGCTCAGCGTGTTTACAGAGGACATCTGAGGTTGTTGATAATCCTCTCAGCCCACACGAGGATCTGGTTCCTTTTTTAATTGTGCAGATCGTTGTGTTTGACCAAATCTGTTCGAACTGAGGTGAAGGAAACCTTGAAATTAAAAAAAAGTTAAAATGCTTTTGCTAGTAAAGGAATAAAGTGTCTATATTCGTCGAACTAAAGGAGTTCACTTTCTGCCGAGCCTTTTTTTTTTTTACATTAACAGACTTCACATAATACTGGAGAGACAGAGTGGGAGTAATTTGGAGGATTATTAACATGAATTATTGTTTTGCTCTTTTTTTGCTTTGCTCTCAACCTGGCGAAAAATGATTCAATCAAAGCTGTTTCAACTAATCATATAATTCTTCCCAAATAAAATCTGCACTTGTTGTATCGGTAGTAATCACACGTTTAGATCTCAATGACCTTTGTTTCACCTCTCGGACCGAACGCATCGATACTCCTTTCCCAGAGAGCGTTTCTCACAACTCTGACCCGTCCTGTGCGAAAAGGGCCGCCGCTCACCAAAAGGTGTTAATTAAAAAGAGGGGGGGGGGGGGATTAGTTGCCATATGGACGAGGCCACCGAGCAGCAGGCTCCCACTGTTTCAGAATTCCACTCCGCTGCTCCTCCGCTGCTCGTCTCGCTGTTTCTGTGGACGTGAGGTCATCTGCAGTGACAGGCTGACAGTGATTAGGTAATGGGTCTTCACAGGCCTCTGGTGCTCTGTCGGCTCACAACGCCCCCCCCCCCCCCCCCCCCGCTCGCAGATTTGGCTACAAACGGTTTTGTCTTTCCCCGGCTTCGCCAGAATGTGAAATTCAAAGCTTCTTTACAAGAGTGACCGCCCACTTTTAAAACAGCTCCAGAAAACATTTTAAAAAAAGTGTTTTAAGCCTTGAAACCAACCCGACCCGGCTTTGAGATGAATCCCGACCGTGAAACTTTTAATTTGGAAAATTCTATTGGAAGGAGAAAAAAAAAAAGACAAAGGCACAAGACTGTGTATATGATTATTTTAACCCTTTTAGACCGGATGCAACAAATACGTGTGTATGCCTTTAAGACCGGGTGCGACATCTGCGTGCTTCTTCTTTTAGAGTTGGATGAGACGCATATGAAATCAGACGAGAGTGATGAAATACATCTTGATGGGTTTTTTTTTTTGTTAGTTAGCGCTCAGAGCAAAAAGGAGTTAAAGTTGTGTTTCAGACAATGGCCGACAAGCGATATTGAAGCAGAGAACAGCAGAGTTTCACAACAATGATGGAAATAACAAGGACCCAGACGATGTTCTGCTGACCGATCCTCAGAGGCATTTGTGAGGAGGAGGAGGAGGAAGTGGGATCTCGGCGAGTTTGGGAAATTCAATGATTTCAAATGAAACCAGATGTTTAAGGCATCGAACGTTGTTGATTTTGTGTCTCTTCTGCTTCAGAGGCTGAGAACGTTGTTGAGAACGTAGGAGCTTTCCGTCAGCTCCTCAGAAAACCCTCAGGTTTCAGGTGGTTGTTTTCAAATGATGCTCAGGTGCTTAGGTTTAAGAGAGAGAGCTGTTATCCGGGCACCTTAGGTGGGTTAAGAGAGACTACACATCCATCACCATCAAACCCACTGCCTCACAAACTCCCACACGCTGGCTGCAACTTACCTTACCAGCACTTAAGAGAAACTCGTGTCGTTGCGAATATAAGTTTTACACCGACAATCAGAGAAGTCGGTTTTACACCCAAGGATTGTGGGTAATGTAGTACTTTTTTTTTTTGACATTGCAATAAAACAACAACTTGTTTTTCTTAACACGCAGTTGATATCATACAAACTTGTGGCTTCTACAGGAGAATAAGAATGATAAGATAAAACTTTATTGATCCGCACACCGGGGGAAATTCAGCGTTCAATACAACATCATTTCATAATCCGGTGGTAAATCTACCGCGGATGGTTACGACCTTCCGGCTGATTTTGACCACATGTTGAGCTCTGTCGGTCTAAATTGAGAACTTTATTTTGTGTGAGTGAATGCAGAGAAAATATTTGCAGTTGTATTGTGGATGGAAAACTGCAATAACAGTGAAGAGGGTGTTTTCTTTTTAATAAGAGAAGCATCAAGAAGCCATCCGCGGCGCTCAAGAGTATTTTCGCTCCATAATTGACGTTCCACGAGCATAATTTCCCCATCATTAGAGAGACCTGTTGCCGGGAGGACAGCCGCCTTCCCAACGAGGAACACCCGAGCCCTTAAGCTGCCGGGCCGGAGAGATAACAGAGAATAACAACTGCAGATATATGGATAAAATATGCAGACAACAAACAAGCCCTTTTTTCTCCCAATTATTATGCCGGGTTGTAGAAATCATATCAGGCATTCTGTTATACATTATGCAGAGCTGGGGGGGGGGGGACATTTTCATGAAAAACTTGGCCCAAGCAGTGGAGAATGAGTGCAACCTCAACTGATGTGTGGAGTAAACTGTTTTTTAAAAATGGCTGAATTACGTGCAAGAACTTTTCAATGTTTACCGACGACGCCTGCGAACGAGCGCGTCTTGAAGAACCCCTCGGCCGCGGGGGGGGGGAGGAACGACCTCTGCCCATTCGTCACCTCCTCACCAATTAAACGCCGACCAAACACGGCAGAGGGAGACGTCGCTTCCGTCTCCTAATTGGCCGATTGATTTGGCGGCGTTTCCGTCAGCCTATAAGATGCTTCTATGACGGCGCTGCGTTTGATTTACCGGACGCACCGATGTGGGAAGGTGATGTAAAGACCATGTGTGGCTTCATACTGTAAAAACAGTCTGCCGGGGATGTAAACCAAAAAGGGGGGAAAAAGTCAAGTGTTGTTTTTGTTCTGCTAATTTCTTGTCGCCGCTCAGTCTGCGGAACAGAAATAGACGTAGACAGAAATAATGTAAAGCCCGAGAACATTTTCAATAAGATTATAGATATCCCAAAAATCGGAGCGCCAAAGGACTTGTCTGCCGCGTGGGAGTTGTTGAAAAGAAGTTGCTGTTATTGTCGACGCCTGGTTGGTGTATTGAGAGCAACCCTGACGAGGGAACCATTGTTTAGCTATCCTCCATTCATGTAGGATCCCCCCCCCGCCCTTCAGGATAATTGATTTTCTCTTAGTCTTGGTTATGAACAAAAGTTGAAGAATGATTTCGTGAAAAGATTTTCCTCAGCACCGACACAAGGTTGATGACACGTGAAGCATTAAACTGTTTTATTTTCAGTTTCCCCTCTGAGCAAAACGGGGGGAGGAAAAAAAAAAAGATGAATCGCTCTAAAATTTTATAACAAATTTATTCCATTTATATTTACTGGTTACTCGTTTATTTCTGTCTGCGAGAATAAAGCTCCGGGAAATTACTTATGTGGCTGTTTAAAGACAAACCGTCGTTAATGAGCCAATAACCGGTGACAAATAAACACCACTGGAGGAAAATAACAGACGAGATGAGATGGAGATGAGCAGCAGCGTCTGAGTCATTTTGATCTGAACTCGTCTGAGTGTGCACACATTTGTTTGTTCAGTGTTTTTCCGTTAGTCTAATCCCACAAATATTACTGAAGGGGTCGGTGTTATATCACAAAGGTCACCGTGTACCTGCGGCATTAAACCTCCTGAGACCAGAATAATAATATTGGTGATGGTATCTCTGGTGCTTCCGGTTCCCTGTCTGAAACTGTATGTATGTATATATCACACATATATATATATATATATATTTAAAACTATGTAATTTAGGCATAATGACTATGAATCTATATATTCACGACTCCTCCACTGACATTAGCTATAGCTCCATGGGTATAACAAGTTTTGCAAAAGTGTGTGTTTTGCAGTGGATTTCAAAACGATGATGACAAGACGAGAAAATGTAATTATAAATGATAATATGATTAATGTGCAATTAGCTTAATCAGTCTGGGTCAGGTCACAACTCTCAGAGAAGCTGACTGAAGCAGCCTGAGCGAAGAGGATCCAGGTTTGATACAAAAGTCTTTTATTTCACTGGAACATTCAGATTTTTTTTAAATTATGTATTTTCACAGCACATTTGGAATTAATTCAGTTATTTTTTGGACACAGGTCTGTCTGGAAATGCTATGGAAATATATCCTGGTGACCAGAGGGACCACACACTCTCAGTCTTGTCCTTCTTCACGCAGACGGATCTCGGTGAAAAAAATGTTGGATGGCATTTTGGTTGTACTAAACTATTCTGACATTCGGTGATAATAAAGACAGAGTCGACTTATTCACATTCTCTAAATGTTTCCTGCACTAAGAGTCGCTCTGTCCTCAGATGATCAGTTTCAGAAGAATTCTGAATTTCCAGTAATATAAGGACACTCTATGTTGGGAAGTCCTCCTCAAATATCCTTGGCACAAAGACGTATGTGCTGTCGCTCACAAAGGCAGCATTCACAAACAGCATTCTGGTATTCAGTGTTTCGTGAGCAGAAAGGAAAAAAATATTCCTCTCACCCTGTGATGTTGTTAAGTGCTCGACTGCACCAAACCAATTTTGCATCAAAGAAGCGAGATGAAAAGAATTCAAAGCGACAGTGATATAATTTCCCCCCCGAAATCTTATGCAGCAACGTTTTTTCCTTTTCTTTCTGTGCATGCAGCAGTTTTGATTTAAACATGATTTTTTTCCATTCACCAGATGTCTATAAATATCCCAGTAAATAACACAAACAAGCTGTTTGTAAAGGCTATTTTTTCTTATTACTTTCCAAACTGCACCTTTACAAAACACTAGTCAAGAGTTAATGACCAGTTTCCTTTTAATTACCTGCAAGACCTGCTTGGCACACTTTAGATTACATTGTTGAAAGCTTTAAAAATCCAAAAAGCACAAACAGGACGTAAGAAGAAAACACTGCAGAAGGGGCTGAATATGTGTGTTTGCCTTTTTGTATGTGGATATTTGTGTAGTGATGACATATTTGTTCCATTGTAAAAGGAAATATACATATTTATGAATGATATACACAAATGTGTTAGTCCATGAGTGAATTTCCTGCACCTACAAAACCACCATACATGTAATTTAACCTATTTAACGTCAAATAATAATGATTGTTGTTACTTTCTCTGATATAGTTGTATAGTATAACACGAGAAAACGAGAATGGAGTTCATACGTCAACAGCCCAGGTTCTTCCTTGACCCATTCCACATCCTCCCAACAAGTGTCATGGGAATTAGTTCAGTTGCTTTTATGTAATCTCGCTCACAAACAAACAAACAAACAAACAAACAAACAAACACGCAAACCCCCAAACAAACGGACAGGGGTGAAAACATAACCTCCCGGGTGGAGGTAATTACCTAATATGCATATTGCCACTTTGCTAATTAACTAAGAGTACAATCTCATTTAGTTCCCTTTATAGATAGTGTTGTGTTTGCATCTTTGCCTCTTTAAAAATTCCCTTCTAGCTTTTAAAGAGAGAAACTCTCCATAAAAACAGAGGACATGAAGTGTATTCCTGCGAGCACACACTAATAATTAAAAACCCCAAAACAGATAAGAGCATCAACGTTGTTTTTTTATCACATCAGCGCTGCTGCTCTTATCTGGAAAGCATCTCCACGTTTTTGTCCAGTCTACTTTAATAAGGCGCGTTCTTATCAGCGGCTCCTGTAAATAACATGCAGGGTTAGTGTCAGGTACACACACGTTAGCACAGGCGCTCGTGGGAGCTGTCCACGCTGCCACGGTGCATCTCCACCGGGGTCAGCTACACGAGCGCTGGAACGGCCTTAGCGGTGCCACGACAGCATACATTTTCATGCATGCATATATTTCCGCCGTAGCGGTGTCGCTTGCCGGGCCCTCAGGGTTCACGGGTTCGGCTTCGGGGGGGCCTTGCTCATGCACGTGATGTCTGCAGATACACAGTCAGCCTCTCCCAGCTCAGAACGAGTCCTCTGACTTTCTCTGTCACGAGCCGGGTTCTTCTCCCTCCGGGCCGCCGCTGCAAACCCACGTTATTTATTTATCTCTTAATGCACACTGGCACATTAACTCGCGCCCTCAGCGAGAAAAAAACGTCTCGAACCCCTCCTCGCAGACACGGCTCCCGCTCGTTTCATACGGTATAAACAATATGAGTAAAGTCAGATAATGATGAGACTTTAATTTGCCGGGGTTTGGCCTCGGGGCTCGCTGAGATCCTCCTGAAGACATGGCACCCACTCTGCCAGCCCAGTTTATTTCCCGTGTGCTAATTTCTCTTTAGTCTGCATAATGAGGTAAATATCCCAATTTCGTGACTGAAGGCGAGCTGTGCACGAGCGTTGTATTTAAAGATAATTTGGATTAGCTAATGTGCAAAATAGATTTGCTGCAGCATTGTTTGGAATAGGGATTAAATGTGTGCAGCTTCTACTTTAATAAAACCGCCCGTCTACCTTAAGAAGCCGCCATTACTGTCTGCCCATAATAATTAATGTTGTTAAAATACACGGTACTTTTGTTGCACTCAACACAATCTTTACTTAACTTTTTTCGTGCAAATTGATTAATCTTTCCTGCAGATGGAGATTTATGGGCCTAACTCCAACTTTACAGTCAGAGACAAATAAGTGAAAGTACTTTTCAGGAAAAGCTAATTAGCCTGCAGGGACAGATATTCTGCTTCAATGAAACACACGAGACGTTCATTTAACGATCTTAAGTGCGTTGCGTAAAGCACACGGCACACGAGTGCATTTAGGACATGTTCACTTCCACTTTTCTTGTTTAACAGTGAAAAAAAAAAAAAAGTCCCTGCATCAGGAGCAGAGTTCAAACGAGGATGTACTTCGCCTCTTAATTATTCATGGCTGTGTTCTGGTCTTAACGTCCAATAAACCAATCAGAGTGCCGTCTCCCATTAGCTTTAAAAAGTGCTGTCACCCCAGTGGATTGCTGTGATAACGGCGGATGTGCCAGGTAGTGAGAAACAGATCTGCGCTGTGTACACGACTGTAACTGCGTTTGTGTTGTCGGAGTATTCTACCATCTTGATAATGTGCCCTCACAAAAAAAAAAACCTCAGTAAATAACAGCGACACTGACTTCAGGCCAGGTGTCTGTTGGTCGAGGCACAATCGCTTTTCCGCTGCTTCGAGATAATAACGGTGTCAACAGCGCGACTGACTGCACCTGCTTTTCAGACCGACACTTCCACCGGCACTCAGACGAGCACAAGTGCATTTGCTATTTAAACAACGTTGGAGCGCCGGATTGGGGAAATGACAACTGCCCTGAAACTCAGCAGAGACACTTGGGTCGAGCTCTCACGTCGAGTATAAGAGAGAGAGAGGAACAGTGGAGATGCTTTATCTTTCGAAGCCTTGTAAGTAATTAGATTAACACATTGCTCATCTACCAGTGAAGGACTTACAGGAGGAACACGGGCCCAAAACACTGAACTGATAACAGACGACTCAATGACGGGGAAAATCACTTTAAAGAAAAGAAGTTCTTGTGTAGTGACAGTGTTTTCGTATAATGAGTTTGTAAAAAATATGGCTACACCTTTAAATATTGTTTTTCGAACTGCAGAACAACATAATTATGCTCCCGCAGGTACGACAGATTTACTTTAGTCTTATAAAGGTGAAGAAGGCCTTAACGTTGGCGATCACAACAACAGCAGATTCATAACAACGGCAACAACAATTGATTCTGCCGGTCCGGCTTCTGCGCACACTGACTCGTCCTTAACTGAACTTTGAGCAAACAGGCTGTTTGTGCAGCAGCCGGGGGGGGGGGGGGGGGGGGGGGGGGCAGCTGCAGGTTTCTGAGTCTTTTTTCTTGAAGCAGCTTAATTACTGAAGGTCACTTTTACAGTTTCAGGAAGAAAAACGCCGCACCTGCAAACAAACAGACCAAACAAACAGCCCCTGCCACACAGGCGGGTTCACAGTGAGACGCCGCACTAGTTCCTTTCAAGGTTCATGTCGATACCTGGTGGATCGAACTCCACTCAGTCAAATGCATTTTTAATCACATCTCTCTCTCTCTCTTTCTGATTAATCATAAATCCTCTGTATTTTTCTTTTCCCGGGAGCTCGAAAAAAACGCGGCAGATCTTAATGTCTCTTTTTTTTTGTTCATCTATCACACTGCTGCTCAACGGTTTTATTTGACAGAAGGAAAACAGACTGTGCACATTTGCTTTACACTGAACAGAAATTCCCCCCCCCCCCCCCCTCTCTCCCCCCCATTCTTCAGTCAGAGCTGCCACGTCCCGAAGAAACAACTCGACTGCCGTAAGAGAAAGCACGGTGTGTCTTCTTCCTCTGCTTTGAGATGTAGCAGATGACACATTTTGTAAAGTCTCGGAGCTCTTTTCACCGATGGGACGTTTCCTGACTAGCACGAGGACGGGCGGCACCTGTTGGCGGGGAACCCTCGCCGGCTCACGGCTGTGTGACTGATGCTGTTGTCAGCCGCGAAACAGGTGGATAACACCTTTTAAAATTCATGAAAACTCCGGTCGAGCCGCGGCCACGGAGCAGAGTGAGAGGGAAAGTGAATTAAACAGAGCTTTTCTTTCTTCGCTCGCCTTTTTCGACTTTGACCCATTCTGAATCATTTGTATATGTTGGCAGCTCGGGCCCCATAATTGATGCCATTCATTACAGGATTGAAGGGGGGGGGGGGGGGGGGGGGGGGGGTTTCTGAGGTAGCCACACCATCGCTGAGAGCAACTTGGACTGAGATGATTGATAGGAGGCGAGCTGCATAAACGCTGAAGTGTCGGTTGCCTAAATGCAAGTGAGTGTTACTCTCCGTGCCGGCTCGGGGCGAAGCCATTAATAAACCCCTGCAAATGATGATAGCTGTTGCATTGATTGTACTTTGCCGGCCTCTATTCCACCGCCTCTGTTGCTCCAATACTTTGCCTCAGTAAACACAGGCATCGGGAAATTGTTGACCCGGCCTGTCTCCGCCATTGATCACCGCGGCGATGTTGGGGGACAGCACATTCGCTTTTTTGTTTGTGCAGCTGCTTAATTCGTTCGCGGAGCTCGCGGATGGTTCCGAGCGGATCGAAGCGGGAGGAAAAATGGAAGTATGAGATTAAAAAAAAATATCGATTCATCCTTGACAAATGTGGCAGTATCCCACCCTGCTCCCCCCCCCCCCGGAACCGACAGGCCGAGACACCAGGAAATGTCTGTGATGTTTCAGGACTAAAATCCTGCAGGGAAGCGCTGCCGTCGTTAGTGTGATCACGACACGGAGGTACGTGAACGTTGTCGGGATATTTGAAAAAAAAAAAAAGGTTTTCATTTTGAGCTCCGCTTCATCAGTCTGACAAAAGAACAGATTCACAGTAACTCCGGGGCTGATGGAACAGATGTTTTTCTCGGCGTTCGGCAAACATCTCCTTTCTCTTCCAGCCCTTCAAATCCCATCTTGCTTTGTCTCGCCCCCACACTCGCTCCCCCCCCCCCCCCCCCCCCCCCCCGTCTCCCCCTCTCTGTTCAACTGACTGTTAAGCTCCTTGTCGCTTGCAAAGAAAACGACATGCCCTGAGTCAAAGTGACACTATGTCAAACTTGTATCCAGTGATTCCTGCCAGACTAAATCACTCTGGCGCTGCACCTCATTCAGAATTCATTTAGAGACGCTCTTCCCGAGCCCCCGTAACTTCAGAAATACTCTCCAGTGTAATGTCTTCAATAACAATTGAAATCCTGAACGCGAGCCAATGTCTTTCACTCAAGTTTTACAAAGAAAGTTGCAAACTTCCGCAGCTCTTTAGTGGCTGCGGAATCTCCCCGGGAAAAAAAAAAAGAATTGGAGGGATTACGCTCAACTTTTTAAATGGCAACAAACAAATGAAAGGGCTGTTTGTTTTCCTCCTTCCCACTGAAAGGCCTGTCTCTTCTTATACTTGCACAAAGGATCGACTTTCACAGCATTTCCTCAGACTCCCGCTGTTTGTCTTGGAGATTGATGGGCGGTGTTACATTTTTATGAAGCTATGAAAGGTCTTTTTTTATTTCAGGGGGGGAAAAAATGGTTATTTTAGGTCTAAGAGGTGAAAAATGAATAAAACGAGGAAAGCGAAATGGGCCATATTTAATATGCCTGAATGCCCAGTTAGTCAGAAAATGCAAAACCATACATACAAAAACACATTAATCAGCGTTTTGCAGAGTATAAATCCCAATGGAGTGTGCTTATCTTTCTTTTTTTATTCCACCACCCGCTTTGAGGAAAACACCTCCACGCAATTTATTAATGCATGGCAGGAGCACTTCTCCTCCGCTGCCGTCGTAAAAGCTCAGGAATAATGCTTCTGACGTCCCTACAATCAATTTTTGATATTTAGCCCAGCCTACACATTCCCTGATTTCATCTGGGCTAATGGGACAATTGGAATCCTATTTGTGTCTCACTGTGCAGCCTATTACCATATGGAAATCTTGTTGGAAATACAGCATCACTAAATGAAATTTGTATCTCAGCACACGGCGAGCAGAAATTGCCTGGTTTCAGTCGTGTGTGCGTGCCAATGTTTTCCCATCACACAAGGCTCCAGAGCCCCCTGTTGAAACCCCCACCCCCCCACCCCCCTGCCTCGCTAGCACCTATCCCATCACTTCCAAATACTACCCTTCAAAGCTCCCTGTGCAGGAATGAAAGCGCATTTATCCCCCATCAGAGGAAGCACACACAATTTTAGGAAATCATTGCAACTCTGTGACGGCGGGGAACACTGCTGAGCGATAAAGTATTATGGAAACAAAGGCAAAAGGTTGGTTTTCATTGTTATGGGACACCGAGCGCCCTCCTCAAGCAGATGTGTGAATATTCTGCTTGGGACAATATTACTCATCGCTGCTGTTAAACTTTAAATACAGATACAGGGATGAATCAGTCACAGTTGGACAGTAAATCACTAAATTATTGAGTTTGGCTTCATCATAAGGTGCAATGATCCACATTTCAAAGGGTGCACGATAAGTCCAGGCCTACTGGTATATAATCCAAGCGAATAACCTATAATATGACTGTGATTGGTTAAGATAATCGTTAGTTATTTGACTCGGAATCTGTTCCAAAGCATTTTCACCGATTAGCTTTTTTAAAGATAAACTCCAACTGAAAGGAATAGAGAAGAATCCACTTGTTTTTCATAGTGTAAATAAAAAGGAACGATGACATTTGGATGAATCAACAGCATATTGGGGATTTACTTTGAAATTGAAGAACTTTATCAAGTGAACTTTATCCAGAACCAACTCACAGCCTGAGCGAACTAGCTTTTAATTGAGATAACAAGCACCACAGTGCTAACAAGCCAACCCGCTAACAGCTCACTAGCTCATAGGCCACAGCAGCAGCATCTTACGTTATATATTAGTTCATGAAGCAAGACATGACAAGACACTGAAAAGAAATTCAACCTTTACCTACTCCTGCTCTCTTTCAGTGAAGTTGTGGTGTTGGCTGGTTTGCAGCAGCAGCTCATGGATGTTATGAATAACACGTATCTAGTTAAAAATGAATAGAAACGTATGGCGAGCTAAAAACAGCAAAGCACATCAACTTTACCAGCTAGTTGTCTTGTCGCCATATTTTCTGTATTAATATGGGCGGACATTTGCTCTGGGGACTGCAATGGGAACCAAGGCCGGGTTCTGTCGTCATATTTCAGAAAACAAGCCGACGCAAACCTCGTGGAAATATTAAACCCCCCCCCCCCCCAACGTGTGCACTCGACTGTTTTCAAATTTCAATTTTCATCCAGACAACAGAAGAGTGCAATCACACCACTCTGCACACACAGTAAATCAAACCCGCTCTCGCTCCGTGATGAAGAACCCACTGGTTTATGCTAAAGATTAAACTCCTCCTGTTTCAATAGGAAACACAGAAGTGGATGGTGTTTTAGCCAAAGCCACTGTTTTTGAGAGGAAGAAGACGAGAAGCGGATGAAACAATATTATCCAACCAAACTCTGATGCCCTTTGATTATTTTAGATTTGTGTGAGTATATCCTCCTCTCTTCCTTTGTTGAATCCTATTATTGTCGCTGCTGGAATGACCTAATTTCCCCAAAGGGATCAATAACTCTAACTCAATAATCCAATCTCAAGACTGATGCGGCTCTGCTTCGCCTATGGGTGCATGGATTTTGGTAATCCAGAAGTGTGCAAATCAGAAACTGTGTGAAAACAGCAGCAGACATCACTTTTATCTGTCTTCGACAGTGTGGGCAGATAAAACCACGGAAGCGTATTGTTCCTGGAAGCCGTCCAGATAATAATTAACAGTGTCCAGACGTCCCTCTGTACATTTCAGGAACCCCAAACAGAATTCCTGGAAACATTATCAGCATGGGACAAATAAATTGAGTTTGTGGTCTGTTCCCAGAAGACAGGTTTGTCCGTCGCAGCGCTGGGGTCGGTCGTCTGGCCGACAGAAAGCGACGCACTTTATTTCCAAATGTTACAGATTATTTTCCGATTCAGCGGCATTGATTTGTGTGGATTAATCCAATTAAGAAAGTATATTAGTCTGAGCGGTGGCAGCCGCCCCAGCCAGCGAGGGAAAAGACTTCCTGTTGATGTAAAGCAACAAACTTGTGAATAAACGGATGTCGCGCTTCTATTCACACTGATTAATTTCCAAGTGACCTCTGGGAAGCACAATGCAAAGAAGCCCCACAGCCAAGGAAGAACAAACATCTCATGCAGTTTTTGTTTTACTTGTTTTTGGAAGCATCTTACGCAAATTGGCAAGGAATTCGATTTTGTACCTTCTCCTCTGAGAGAAACCTGCAGTGTTGCCAATAACCGTTCTAACCACAGAGAAAAGTGACTCATATAACGGAGCGACACATTTTAAACTTCTAAAATCCAGTAAAATAACTGTTTTTTCAGGGCTGACACGTAAAGTTGAACTGTTTTGCATAAATAGTTTTCAGAGGTTGTTGCGTCTCAGAGAAAAAGATGTGTTCCTTGGAAATCTTCAGTTCACAGCTCTACCCTATAGAAGAAAAATTTGTTTTAAGTATTTTTGTGAGAGGAAGCGGCCGCCACCACATTGTCTCATTGCCATGGTTTAGAGGCAGCTATATAGTGATAGCAAGTGGGGAAGAGGGAAAATAGTGGAATCAGTAAGAACCAAGAACAATAACAACATAAATAAATGAAAGAGTGCCAAAATATATGTGTCACTTTGTGGCCACTGTTTTGGGGTCTATTCATCTCTACACATACATATATTCATACATTCTCTATTCCACTTATCCTTTAAGAGTCGCGGTGAGGCTGGAGCTTCTCTCAGAGGTGTGGTACACAGTGGACCGCCCCCCCCCCCCCTCCATCACGGGGCTGACACATTAAGACCTGAAGACAAATCCACGCCCACATTCCCACCTCTGGGCGGTTCAGACTCAACACTTGACCTTCAGACTGTGGGAGGAAGCCCCCCCCCACACACGCACACACGCACACACACAGAAGACCTGGTCGATTTAACCACTGCACCACAGTGCCGCCCCGACATCTCTGCGATCTAAAGCAAATCCAGCACAACCGCTCCGCCTTGATTTATAAACGCCAGTGTTTCTTAAAACTTTCCAAAATGTGTTATATAATCGATACGTTAATTACTGAGGTACGACATTATATTAAAATGTGATTCTAATATTCTCATTTAAAATTCAGTCCTGCTCAGCAAACCCTGCGAAGGTTTAATACCTGAGAAGTGAGTCAAAACTTAATCTCTACGAAAAAAAAGACAGAATTCAATAACTGAGCTATACTTTGTTATTATGAACTTTCTCTCTTCTTTAATTCAAAAATCAATCAAGAGATTCTCTTTGAATTTTGACACTTGTCATTTCGCGGCAACGACTGACACTGACTGTCAAACGCCGTCAACTCCTGTATTTATCCAATTAGCGTTAAAATGATCGTCTGTAGCTTCAATACCACGACGACGCCTTCGAGGTTCAAGAGATCGTGTTCTCTCTCGTTTTCATCAAAACTCTGTAATATTGAATAGTACAATATGTAATCCCTAACAGAAAGATAATTCAATTCATTTTCATTTCATTTGTAAAGCACCAAACCACAACGTACATTATCGCCGCGGAGTCGTTCACAAAGTGCTTAATAGAAGCTGAGAACATCTTCTGACAGAAGTGATTCTGATTCGTTGTAATGGAGAGCAGCTGAATGAGAATAGGAAATTAGTTTGGAGAATTGTAATCCAGATTAGCTGCGTGAGCCGTCTAATTTACATTATTGTTTTTTACGTTGTCAAATTAAAATCTGTTCTCGCTCTAGTTGGATTAGATAATTGCAGAGTTGAGCATATTTGAAAATCGAATCCCACGGCCTTGAACCTCCATGCATACTTTAACAATTTTCTTTTTCCATTTTCTTTCCCAAAACATTACAGAGCCATTACACAGCCCAGTTTTCAATTTGTTGCTTCTTAACAATACTTGAAGTCTGTACTTCTGTAAGTGGATAAAATATTAAGCCCAATAAATGTCATTTGAGCTAAATTTTCTACGCACACGACACGGAAGCACGTTTGATGTCTTTTCGTCAGGATCCATTATCTGTTTTGTTTTTTTATGTAACTATTTATGTACCATATTAGCTTACCAGCCAGTAACCTTATCTGTACCGGTTCACATTGCTCTTTGTGGCCAATTTGTGCAGCCTCCTTCGGGTACTTCAGGATAAATTAAACTGCAGCATCGCCCCCCCGTAGCCTCCCCCACACCCTAATCCGCTGCTTTGCTTCTCTGTCTTTCTAATTTTCTCAGCCGTTTGAATATTTATTAACATGAACCTTTACATCACAAAGTAAATGCTCCCATATCTAAACAACGTGTGCTTAAATCCCCAATGCTGCACCTGCTGTATGTATAGAGGTCGTCTATCATTTCCCCGGGTCCAGTATCTGGTCCTAAAGATCAAGGTCGAAGTGGCAGTGCTTACTTAAGAAAATTGCCATTTACACTATCTCTGAATTAACGGAGATACATAACCGTTATGTCACTGACAGGAAGCCCCTGAGAGAGAGAGAGAGGAGAGAGAGAGAGAGAGAGAGAGAGAGAGAGAGAGAGAGAGAGAGAGAGAGAGAGAGGGAGAAGATGAGTGATGATTATTCAGCCATTCGCTTTGCCCAATTAAGCAATGACACGTAATTGTTTAAACAAATTGCAACAAGACATATCTGCGGCTCTCAGGGGTCATTTGCGTGATGTCAGATAATAAATAAAGAGATAACTGGCTGACACGCCACCCAGGGGTGTGAACCGGAGATTAAGAGGCCATATGGATGGAAGCAGGAACATCACTGACTGTGCTGTGATCTCTTCCCCGGTGACTGCGGCCACTCAGAATACAGATGTTCTCAGATGTGGTCCTCTTGCTCTGATTGGAGCCATGCTTTTCTCTAATCCAATCACCACAGGCGGCTGCGTTATCCATCGATTTACCTCGCAAGACAAAATGTGTCTCTAAGAGGTGTGAGCCACAGTTGGACCACCCTTCACCGAATCACACGATAAGAAATGTGAAAAGTAAATACAACCCCTGGGGCGAAAATAAATTGTCAATAAAATAAAATGCATTATTACTTTTAAATTCAGGAAGTGCAAGTGAAAAAAGTAGAAACATAATAATAACAGTATTCATGCGTCGTATAAAAGTCGGAGGCCCCCCGAGGTGTCTGAACTCTTGCATATGACTCATTAATCCACAGATGAAAATAGACACACAAATGTCACACTGTTCACCTCTGATCTGAGAAATATTTATGTAAAACGACAGTTCTCTGCTAAAAAGAAATCTGGCGTTCACATTTTAAAGTGGCAATCTCGAAGGTTCCACTCCTGGTTGATTTTGGTGACACCTGTGGTGACTGGTGGTACTACAGGTCATAGAATTCTGGTGTCAGCTCATGTTTTGCCTTTAACGCGAAGCGGCAGGAAAAGCTGAGTTTATATGAGCAGTGAGTAAAGACAAGATATTTTCCTGGAATGTCGCTGCATACACCCAATTTGGAATTTTACAAATACTATATAAATACTGCAATACTTTCATCAGTGGGCCAATTGCTCAATCACCAGTGTGTTACCTCATACAACAATATAATAGGTATTATTTAAATATCAAACATCATCATGGAAGATATTGTTTGAGCTGTTTTCTAAGAATGTACGTTTTGAGCTCAGGGCTGCGAGTTGGTAATGAGGGCTGGACTGACAAACTGTTGGCTTTGGTCTTTTCACTATTGGATTTGTTGACTTAAAGGAAACAGAAGAAGAAAATACATTGTCGTTAACTTTGTCCATTACTTAAATTATTTAAAGAAGGAAACTTGTGATGAACCAGCACAACTTAGACAAGAAGAAGTTAATACAGATTCCAGTATCTAGCTCATGATTTACTTTCTATTACCAGGAATAACCTCAACCCAGTTTGTTCCTCGCATCTACCAAATAAATCACCTAGGAGCAAAGCAGAGTTCTTTTTGCCCCCCCCCCCCCCCCCTTTCTTCCTCTTCATCTTCTTCATCTTCTTCTTCACTTTACATTCCTCCCATGTGCTCCTTCACCCCCGCTCTGTGGCTAATGCTTGTAATCCTCCTCATCAAACAGGGACGGCAGCTACTCCATTAGCAGGGATTCTCATGTTGATGTCAGCCAGGCCATTGGTTTGCGAGGGGGGAATCTTGTTAGGGCTCGTATTGACATTGTGTTTCATTAACTTGATTAATGACATCTATTGGGTCTTGGCTCCACAGTAATCAACATCTCTGCAGAGAGGGGCTGTCTGCAGCCACCGGCGAGACTCCCTGGGCCTCCGCTGCCCAGTGGTCGACACTTGACCGGCCCGTCCGTCTCCTGTTTGCTTCCTAAAGGCTGCACTCACAAAGAATCTTACATTCATAAATACCAAAGTAGTGCGAAGAGCGCGAAGTAGACCCTGGATGACCATTAAAACTTTCCATTTCCTGAGTGTGTTTCAGAGAACAAGGCCCTTTGAAATGGAAGAAATGTGTCCATATCGGCCAGGAACACATTAGTTAAGAGGCTCCTATAGTAACATATTTCTAAATTTCATTCCCTAATGTTTGCTTGAATAGAAATGCGATAGGTTCATTGCCAGGAGAACAGCAAGACTTCAAAGAACCCGAACAACCGTATAGATCATCTGTTCCATAGTAGTGACGCAACACAATAAACTAATTGTTGAGGGAACAATTGTGGCTTTGGCTAAAACAATTGTTTGGAATCAAATAAGTACTTCCGTATGATTACAGGACATCTGTTGTCATGGCGACCGGCATCGGCTCTCAGATTCACACAGGAAACAAGCAGCCCTCTCCTGTGCTTTGTTGAACAGTTCATCCACCACAACTTCGTAACAAACATTACGACAAATATTCGTTTTAAACTCCTTTTAACAGGAGACTCGAAGTTCTGGACAAACATCCGAAAGGACAAAAGAGCTGGTTCTTACACAGCAAAGTGATTTTTTTTATCCATCTCTCCGTGTTTCCTTCATCTGCTCTTACACTCGCTCCCTTGTGGGCAGGCGAGGTCACACGCTGGGGTCGGTGAATGTGAGATGAGAAGCCGCTCACCTCAAATACCCCACGCGGAGGAACAGTGAAGGTCACCGACTCCCAGCTCTAAGCACTGTTTGCCAGTGAGGTGAGATACAAAAAGGAGAGATCAGAAAAAAACCCACCTGGAATTCATATTTACGTTTTTACCGTCTTGCTTCTCACTCACATCATATTTGCAAGCTCTCTTAAGGGAGCTGGTGCAGCTTCGAGCAGGTGGCTGCCGGGCTGCCGGGCTGCCGGGGAGCCAACTCTCATAATTCGATTTTATTTTTTTGGGGACTATTTTCTTGCTGAATTCAGCACAAATCAGACAAGGCGATAGAAAAGTGCAGCTGTGAATTTACAGTATATATATGTAATACAATATGTCAACATTAAGTCAAAGGACTGGCTTACTGCAGTAATGACGGCGTTTTCTATTGAAACATCAAAACTAAATGATTATCACTTGGCAGGAAATATAACAGCTAATATCTGTTGATGTTTTCAGGGCCAATTATTTTCTTATTTGACTTGAACGTGTTGATTGGAGAGATATAAATATATTCACTGTGAGACGGAACAAACCTGGAATTAACTTCATCTTCAAAGGCCGATTCATTTATTTTATTTTTACGCAGACCAAAAGAAATTACCAAATGATTTAGAATTCACACTTGTAGAAGGTTACTGAGAAAACAAGCGAAATTAAAACACATGTCGAGTGATGAATATAGTATAATGCTCGAGAATCAACCGCTGATAAATGTCAGGGTGCAGCACATTAGAGCTGCAATCAAACAATCATTTCCTGCTAATTTAATAGATTCACTGTCTTTTTTTTGTTGTTATTACTCGACTCCTTGTGTTAGTTCCAAACGGTAAGAACATATTAAAATGTTTCCCACCACATTTCAGAGCCTCTTAAACCTGATGTTATTCACAAAAACAATAAATCCTCTCAGGTCAGAGGCTGCGAATTATTTAACAACAGAGACGTTGAGCTGAATAACAAAACGTGTGTTGTGTTTCTGAAAGGAAAGTTACAAACATTCGAAAAAAGTTTAGTATTTCTACAAATTCTGGGCCGAAATGATGTCGCTGTATTTGTTTGCTCTTCTTTCGGCTGCAGGTTACGTGAGTTTTGGTCGTAGAAAGATAACTAATTGGAATCTGCGGAGTCGTGGCTTTGATACGACATGTGTTGTTAGCATGTAGCAGCAGGATCGTCAGTACCAGCCGAGTGGACGTGTGTAGTTTGTGTAGTTTTTGATTTAGTTGTTTGCTGTTTGATTTGTGTTTTGGTGAATATGGTTATCGTGTTCTAACCAGTTTGTCCATAATTGAGAAATCTGCATTATACATTTCACCTTGTTGCTGTGTGTAATAAAAAATAACTTGACTCGGGGATTTCTCCTTAACTTGACTGAATAGTTAAAGCTGTGAGGTGTTCTTGGGTCGGGCTGTTTTCAAGCATTACGTTTTCATTAGTGATGAGCTCGTAACTCTGTTCTTCTTCTTTTTTTTCCAGACGGCAAAGGAGTTTCCGTGGTTTTGAAACGACACCGAGACTTATTTTAAGCGACACAAGTTCCTCATTTATTTATACGTCTCTCTCTTTGAGAGAAAGTTTGCAAGGAAACAATCCTCGGATAAGGAAGATCCTTTCTTTTTTATAGGTTGTATTTGATTCAACTGAAAAATGATCTCTAATAGAATGTAAGCTCCGTTTTTCATTGTTTTCTCACACTTGCACCTCAGCCCTCTTCTGTGGTACGACCACATCAGTCTTCATCCAGACTCATTCCCCAAACTTGGAAACAAGTCGCAGGGACATGCATTTCCTGATTTTTTCACTCTGATAAAATCCCTGGCATGTTTTTCACCCAGCATGACTTGCTCTCCCTCCCTCGGCTGTCCCCGACTCGTGCCCGGGCGATTAAGTGTTCAGGCAGCGACAGATATAATTGATGAACAACCACAGCCGAGTTGGCTTTATTCTGTGCCGGCACACAGCAAACTGGAGACATTACCGGGGAGACCTTAAAGACTCATCCTGCTAATTACACTTGAACATAGTCGACCACAACACACTCAAACTGCTCAGGGGACCTTTCAGCTGAGTGAACTTTGGGAGCAAATGTAAAAAGAGAAGAGGATTTCAAAGATGCATATTGTGAGCAAACTGTTCACTGCCGAACATTTTGACTGAACACATACATTTAACCTCAATCTCACTTTCTAAACAGATGGTTTATATTCACACTGACAAGAAAATAACTTTTGTTTGTCTGTTATTTAGCAGGACTATGCAAAAACAAGATTACAACAAAACTTTAACTGGAAGGAGGTTTTGGTCAGGGAATAACTCAATAAGTTTTGGTTTGGATCCAGATCAGGGGGGTGGATCCAGGAATTCGATTTTTCTCTTTGTCTCTAACGTTGTGAGGAAAAGATGCTTTTTTAACATTTTACTTGATTTCTGAGAGAAAATCGCTCACGGAACTGTATGAAAAAATAAATCAGGCAAGTGTAGTTTGATGGCAGATCCAAATAAAAGATACGATTTAGTGAATTTAGATGTGGTTTTATCTGAGTGCCGTCTTAGTTAAGACTATGAAATGGTCCTGGTCCCAACGCGAGTTCATTACAATACCAGAGATAAACAATAAATGGACCCTGGAACAATCTGGGTCACTGTCCAGTACAGACGATTAAACAAGGTGTATGTCTAACTACTGTTCTCTGAATCGTGTACGACCATCAGACGTTATCCTCAAGCCCTGAATACGACTGCAAACAGCTGAGATGCTCTGGCTTAGACAGCGAGGGAGACAGAGGAGCGTTGCGGTAATGGTCTGACAGAGGTGCGAGGGGGGGGGGGGGGGGCTGGAGTACCAAAGGTCGCAGGGGCCATGGGGTAGGGGTGTGGGGGGGGGTTTGAATCAATCTCTTTCTGCGCGATGAAAGGGCATGTTCAAGCTAAAACGGAGTGTTAGGCTTTGCACTTCAAAGTTGATCCTCCGAGGGTCCTGCAGCATTGGCAGCCCCTCCACATTACACATGAGTGTGTTAATTATGTAGCATGATTTTTTTTTTCTTTTTACGTAACTGAACGCAGCTTCAAAGCCCCCTCACATCATTCATAGCCGCGCGCTCCGCTGAGTTCACCCAAGGTTTAGGACCTCCGCATTGTGACTGAGGGGTTTGATAATTACCTGAAAACAACTCTCCTTCTCCCGGGCTGCAGAGACGCTGCTTAATGCCAAGAAGTCCCCAGTGTCACTCCTTGTGTGTGTGTGTGTGTGTGTGTGCGTGTGTGTGTGTGTGTGTGTGTGTGTGTGTGTGTGTGTGTGTGTGTGTGTGTGTGTGTGTGTGTGTGTGTGTGTGTGTGGGTGGTCGCTTTAAAATGACACTCAACATGGTGGATCTGCGAACGTGTCAAGCAGCTGAATCTATAGCAAAGTGTGATGCATGTAGCTGGAGGATTTTAACCAGCAGACAGTTTGCTCAGAAGTACAATTTATTGAAAAAAACTAAAGTTGAAATATGTTATCTTTCAATTCACTTTGAGTAAAGGGTTGAACGATCATTTGACCCTGTGTTTACATTGTTCTCCGACAAACCAGAATTAAAAGGCTGCATCGATCGAAGCTCGGCTTTGGCAAGACAAGGGTCGAGACGAGGAGACGAGAGGAAGAGAAAGAGACGAGGTGATGAAGATGAGAGAGGAAGAGCAGCTCCCACTCACTCGGCCCAGGATTAACTCTTGTTTTTTACCCCCACGATAAACTGACCTCGTCACATTCAAACAAAGTCGACCTTATTACTACAGAAGTTTTCGTAATGACTGTGAAACCGACTCAACAACATAATTAGCATTATTAGAGCATCATACTATAGCTTCTGTATATAGTGTTAATACATTCATGTATGTAAACATTTTCCTCAGGTTTATGTGCTGTTCCTAATGTCTTCTAATGCACATATGTAAATGCGTGTGAATCAGGGGAGTAACAAATTTGTTCCGCTGTGTTGAATATTCAAATTTCTCAATCATTCATCGCTGTTTCATATGTTCTGGGATCAAAACTAACATTTGACCCCGCTAATTGATTTCCGCTCCGGGCTTAACCGATTTTCCACAGTGCGGTACGCTGGCATGGATCGCATCTTCCCACGCTGCGGTGGAAATGATGTACGAGGCCGAGTGCACTCACCGTCCTCCCGGGACTTCTGAATGAAGGCATCGACGCCGCTCTCTCCGTAGTTTCCCTCAGAGGCCACGGTGGAGACGTAGTTCCAGCGCATGGCCTTGACGATGTCCACCATGGCCTGGGCCTGGTAGGTGTCCGGAGGCACCACTCGGGAGAAGAAGTCGTAGCGGGTGTTGTCGCTGAGCTCCGGAGCCGTGGAGGCGTAGCTCACCTGGGGTATCTGCGAAGGAAAGGAAATTGATAATATCATGAGCTTGGAGTAGTGAAAATAGTTTGGGAAAGAGAGTAAAGAACAGAGACGAGCGGTATTTGTGTAATACCCTCCAACAACAAGGCAATCCAGAGTGCTTTACATAAGACATAAAAAAACCATTGAGATATAAAAGAAACACGAGGCGAAATAATAACACACAAATAGGACTTAAAAAGGAAAATAGAGGATAAGCATGAATGAGATTAAATGGAAGAATACAAATTACAGTGAGGCTACAGTGCGGTGCAAGATGTGAATAAATAGTCCCAAATTTAATTTCATAAAAGGTTGTGGCGAGCGGAAGCATCTTAAGCGTTGATTTAAACAAACTGGAGCCCGAGCCGGCCTCAGGGTTCTCAGATATGTGGAGTGTAAAAAACTAAATGTGTAAACCATCCGGCGCTTTGTGGACCAACAGCGGCGTTTCGAATTCAAAGAAGAAGGTAATATAGCGATGCTGAGATGGGACGTGGAGGAATGGGATCTAATTTACTGGTTTTAGTGAAGATGTTTTGAATAAGCTGCTGCTGGGAGTTTTCAAAGGCCGGTAAAGAAACAACATTCGAGTTTGATGATGTTAACAAACATTGACAAGTTTTCTAAATCTGCTGTAATCAAATTTATTTTAGTCATATATAGTGTCAAGATGAACATTGACATCAACGGACAGATTTAACAAATAGTACATCACATACAAAACATCAAAACATACATGACAGGACATCTCCACGTTCGAAAACTGTTTAATGATCACATGACCATAGACGTCTGGAAAGATGGACGACGCATCTCTACTTCCTCCCATTCTATGAAATAGATCAGCGGCCATCTTGTGCCTTGGATGTCGCTTTGAACCTGAGTCTGTGCGTAAGCGATCAGGAGATGGAGCCGCGGCATCGAGGTCTCGTTGATAGACGTGCTCGACCAAGATCAGGCGTCAATCATGATGTTTCACCCTGTTTTTAAAGCATCAATTAAATAATTAAAAGCAAACTCCCAACATTCATCTGTGTGATACACCTAGAATGAAAGAAAGTACTTTCACGTGACCCGTCCACTAATATGGAGGAGGCCAGGTTTAGGACCTATGCTGCGTCCAGCCACTTGGGGTAGATCACCGTCATGTCGTCCATCTTTATGTACACGAGACAAGTAGAAATTATAACCAGATTTTTCTAGGAACAGCCTGCCTCCGTTTTCACACTCACAACAGAGCCGCTGATCCCGACACCCCACCGAATCTTTTAACGCCCCGGCCTCCGCGCGCTGCGAAGCTGCGGCACGCCGCCCCGCTCCACGAGCTGAGGCGATGAACATGTCAGACTCATGAGCAGACGGCGCTCGCAAACACAAACATGTTTCCTTTACACGCCACTAAAAGTTGCTCGCCGGGCTGCTGCTTCTTACCTTTCCCGCAGATAAACAAATAGTTTTTGACTTGTCTTTACACTTCCCAGCGCCGCAGGGCACACAGCGGCATTTGTATTTAGCAAAGCTGTATAAATGTGAAGAAGTTGCATCATGGCCAGTTTCTTGCTGCTCCCACGGCTCCAAAGATTTTTTACTGATGCGTGTGTGTTCAAGAAAGAAAGACATTACATAAGAAACTTAAATAGAGAAAATAAATAGGTCAGCTGCAGCGGGAAGCCGTTCTTGGTTGACCATCATTCTCTGGTGCTTGTTGTTGTTGTGTTTCCCGAAGCAGGAGACCATTTCCACTGACTGCACTGTGTCATTTTTTTTGCAATTGGGTAAACGGTGTTTGTGTAAATGGGAATTGTTAAAATCCCAACGGCACACGGTGATTCACCAAACAGACGGCAGGGGTGTTTCCAGGTAATAACCCACACTGTGCCTTTTTGATGAGGATCTGCCGTCGTGCCTTTTTTTTTGTGGGTCTCTCAACAAAATGAGGGGGAAGGTGCTTTCAGTGAAACACGATCCTAATGAAAAAAAACTGCCCGTTCTCCCTCCAGATGCCTCTTTGCCACATGCAGCATTTCATTATCACAGACAGCAGACCTGCAGGCTGGGACTCACACACTCACACTCACACACACACACACACACACACACACACACACACACACACACACACACACACACACACACACAAACACACAACCCTTGATATTAAATATCTGACTTCAAGGCAACCTCCTCCCAACAGAAAGAACAACGCTGTGGCTCTGCGAAGTTATTTGGTAAGAAATACAATCCGGACTGAGTTTTTCTTGAATGGCTCTTGGCGACAGAATCCAGGTTAAAAAAGATGGTGGAAAAGATAACAACATTTCGAAAGATATTGATATAGAAAGGGAGCTGATGAATTATACTGAAAACATCGAAGAGTCGGCATGAACCTTTTTGTGTTAGTGTGTTAGTTGTTAGCATGTGAAGACACCACTTAAATGGTTGAATGTTGCAAATGTGTATAAATGTCTAAATGGAGGAGCCAGACTATTCACAGGTGTTTGTGTAAATGTCAGATATGCACGCGTGTCATACACAAGTCTTTGATTTACAAATGTAAACAACAAAGACGTGAATCTTGGTTCAGATGTTCAAGTGCGAGAGCAATCCGAGAAACTCCTTGTTTGGCATATTAAAAAAAAAAATGTTTTAAATAATAATAAAAATTGGATCTACTCATTTATTCTGCTTAAATATATAAATTAAAACACTTCAAATAATGTCTATTGTCTTTCTTAGGATCGTAATGCTTATTATAAGTTATTACAATATTATAATGCTTTTTTTGCTTAATAAAATATGTTTTACTTCATAAACACTCACCAGTATTACTCATGTATTGTTCCTATAATACCTAATATTTTGTTCACTCACTCCTCCAGCGTCAGCTCACCTTCATCTTCCATCTCGTGTTTTACCTGTGGCCCTTATGTGTCTGTATATGTTTCATCTCATCTGTTTCTGTCCTGTTTCATTTCTGCAGGCTGAATCTAAGCAGTTTTTTCAAAATGCAATGTGTTCGTACTACTGACCAAATAATGTCTGTTCAGTAAAGTGGAGTTTGCACAAAGGAAATGGAGCAGCTACTCTCAGCTGAGTGTTCACACCGTTCCTAAATGATATGCTTTGCTAAATTATGTAATTATGAGTGTACATTTCTATGCCCGGCTCACATCTTATTGGTTTGTTTGAGTATCTGTGTCTTATGTGCAGGTTTTGTGAGTTTTTTTTTTTCTTCACTGGAGTTTGTTTCTGGCCTTTGTCAGTCTCGGCCGCCGCAGCCTTCTCCTTGCGCGTCCACGTTCAGTTTGAAATATATTCACAAAGACAGGTTGGAGGCCAGAGTCGCTGAGGTACTTCCCTTTAGAACCACGGTCCTTGAGATGATCCGCTGAGTGAGTCTCAGCTCAGGAAAACATGAAATAATGATATGGAATAGTGGAAATAATGGAACTGAGTGTATTCACGGAGGGGACTTTACAAAGAAAGTATAACATTCTTGTGATTGAGGTCGTTCAGAGGAGAAGGACAGAACTAGAATCCCGGCCTCGCGGTTATCCAAGTCTGACCAGACTCAAATAATATATGTTATGAAGATTTTATATAATAACTCCAGAAAGCTGTGTCTGTCTGTGGTTTGCATATCTGCTGCATATCGGCTTTGTTCAGGGCTCAAGGAAGTAATTTAAAATTTGATATGGACATGTGATATGTTCAATATTAATACACTTTGAATAAACAGGCGACCAGCAGCAGCAGCAGCAGCTCTTTGTTTGCAGCAGGTGAATTACTGCAGCTCACACACCAGCATCACCACAGGTCAAACAAACAGGCAGCTCTACAACAGGCACTGCACTAGTTATGATAAAAGTGTATTTTGTTATTGTAAGTTTGACATAAAGTCACATTAACTGTCGAACTCCCAGTGGCTGGGAACGCTGCTGGTCCCAGCCACTGGTTAAATACAGAATTGAATTAACTATTTTGCTATTTGTTTGAAATTCCCCCGAGAGACTCCTTTCAAATTAAGCAAAGATGTTCAATTAGACAAATGGACTAACGGATTCGATTTGGGTGATCAAAGGTCGAGATCACGGTGGCTTCGCAAACATGTTTTTGGCCTCATGCGATCTCAGGTCTGTCCTTAGTAAAGGGAAAGATCTTTTGAGTCTTGTTTAATTCAACCTGATATCATTTTATCTTATCTACTCTCTTGTACGTCTTTTACCGCATCTTTATCTTGTTTTTATTATTTTCTCTCTATCCATCCTCCTGTTGTTTTCCCTTTGCCTCGCTGGTTGTGAACTGTGGCTCCTCTCCTGCTGTTTTTTAATGTGCTACATTAATAAATCTGACTTGAATTCTCCAGTTCGGGGCCAAAATCACGTGGTTTTGACTTTGACTCAAGACATTTGTTCAAAGTCTAATCTGCGAAGTGAACCTTTGGACTAAATCGGAAGAAAATCCCTCACAGATGAAGTTGTTCCTTGAGAAATACGCAGCACTGCAATGGAGACATTTCTAATAAGGCCTCCGAGCCTCCCTGTAATGGTGTGTTCTGTGGAATTAACAGCACATTACAGGGTTTGCTGTACCCCCCCCCCCCCCCCCCGTGATGAGTCCTGCACTGCACCAACTAATCAAGTGTTTCTTTACATCATATTGACGCAACGCAGCTGAGGTGTCCTGCAGGAACTCTAATAACTCATGAGTATGCACAGCATGGTGCCCCGGATTACAGTGTCGAGCTTCCCTGTTGTGTCTCTTGCATCTAAAACGAGCGAAAAAGTGCAGGAGCGCGGGAAGAAAAAGTGAATCATCGCTAAAAAGTGCAAAAGAAAAGGTGCCTGGCATGTGACATTCTCAGCTGTGGCACCCAACGTGCCCCGCTTGCCAAGGAGCTCAGGCGAGTGAGGCACTGTGTCATCGTAGTGACGATTAGCAGGTACCGATCCGGACTGAAAATAGCACATCCCTGTAACGCCGTGTCAGTCTGACAACTTGTCACCTCCGCAGGAAGTGACAAGTTGCTGTTTACCGAGAGAGAGACGTGTAAATTCTGCCGTCGCGACCGTAATATTCCGAGTTCTTGCTCGTCGACCTGAGCCCGCGTGCTCTCGGCGTCGGGGGGGGGGCACCTGAGATTGTGAAATGCGTCGGGGGGGAAAAAACAACGCTTATTATACTAATTTTAGTAAGTGTTTTGCATGTGATTGAATGAAACGAGGCATCGGAGTGTGAATCATGCCCCGGTGCCATATTCCATTATGTCCATTTGACTGTTATAAAAAAGCTGTCGGAGCAGCACCTGTCTCCGCTCGTTATTCAGTCGCCTGGATTTCAACACTCGGCTTGAACTCAACACATTCTGGAAATAAATCATGTTGCAAGATCTCCTCCCTGAATCCATTTCATCTCTGGGTTTTATTTCACCCTGTAATTTACCTTTGTATCAGATTTATTCTGTTCACATCTCCTTTAGCATCTTATTATTAAACCGTTATTATTTCATCTTTATGTTTTTCTCATCTCTTTCAGGTTTTATCTTTGTTTACCTGCATTTTGTGTTTCCACATTTCAAATTGATGAGATTCCTGATGGTGTTTCCTCAGTTCCTCAGTTAATGGTGTTACGCTCTGTGCATGGTTTAAGTGGAGGTACTGGTTTTTATTACTATTATTGTGTAAAGATCTATGTGTAACATTGCTTGTATGTGTTATACAAATAGAATCTGATTGATTGATGCGGACATGGATTGATATTTACAGTAATTCTGCAGATTTACTGTATCAGTCACATCACCACAACCTGATATCTCACTCTGATAGCTCCGGTTTGATATCAAGTCATTTATTATTGACATTTTCAAATGTCTTCACATCGCCTAAGGTCATAATGTCTCACTCAGAATTACAGAAATATTGTGTTTCATCCCTTCACACGTTTCCCAGCATCATTTAAACCCTTTGAGTGACTCTGAACTGTTGTTTGTTTTCCCGAGCATCTGCTGAGACAAGAACCAAATGATGATAATGTTTGGACCCGAGGTGTAGGTGCAGTTTTTTTTTTCTTCTTCCTCTCGTGCAAATTGCTGCACGCTGGCATGCAAAACAGCTGACTACATTTGCATCTGTAATTCAGACACCTGACAGATCCTTGCAACCTGCAGTGCAGTCCGACTGCAGAGCATCTGCTCCAGTGACGTTGCATATGGAAAACACGGAGGGTTGAACTTAGTTTATCCTTAAGCACTTGGCAGCCTCGCTTCATCACAGAAGAGTTCTGACATCGGCACAAGCCGAGCCGAGCTGTTTCTTCAGGACGCGGCTACATGATTAAAGAAAATACAAAACCTTGAAACTAAGTCTTTATATTTCTAATTAATCGTTATCGTGATAATATAAATATAAAAGGAAATGAGACATTGTGTTAAAAGCTAAAGCTAGAAATGGATTAACCCTTTTGTCAGACAACAGAAGGTTCCCCGAGGACTTGTTTCTCATTTTTTTGTGCCAACATTTGAGGACAAATGTGCCCAAACATTGTAATTAACCACCGGCGCAGAGATGCATCAACAGAGGCACCGACGAATGAGAGACTATGAGCGAGTAACCATGGATCCAAACCATGCAGATTTTAATCTTTACAGAGAAATCGCTTGTTTTAAATGGAAGAAAAATGGATTTGTTTAGTCTGTATTTGTGCACGTTTTCTTAAAGCTTAGGTTTAAGGAAGAAACAGACAAAATGGATAAGTACCACTGGAAACCGTGGGGGGGGGGGGGGTGTTAGCCGAGTTCTGAGACGAAACCCTTGCTACCACTCCCACCCCGCATGTTGTCAGATTCTCTCGACTCAGCACTGCCCCCTATTGGATGTATTGCTGGGCAGTGATGGTTACGTGGCTTGAAATGGACGCATCTCTTCATTCAGAATAATGAGTCTGAACCATGAACACAAACATGACACTTGTTTGTTTACAAAGAAATTGGACATTTATCAAATATCATTTTCAAGTTCCCAAGGTCTGTGGGATCAGGTGATGGGTCAGCACTGACATTCGGACATTTTGAAGTCCAAACTATTCATTGAATCGAGAAAATAACCCCACATCTGCTTGGACCACTTCTCAATCGAGGGTCACTGAGGGGTGGAGCCAATCCCAGCTGACATTGAGCGAGCGGCGGGGTCCAGTCTGGACGGATCGCCATCATATCACAAACATCCAGAGACAAACAACCATTCACAGTCATATTCACATATTCAATCAATCAATCAATCAAATTTTATTTGTATAGCCCATATTCACAAATCACAATTTGTCTCATAGGGCTTTAACAGGGTGTGACATCCTCTGCCCTTAACCCTCAACAAGAGTAAGGAAAAACTACTAAAAACCATTTTAACAGGGTAAAAAGAACGTAGAAACCTCAGAGAGAGCCACATGTGAGGGATCCCTCTCCCAGGATGGACAGAAGTGCAATAGATGTCAAGTGTAAACATGACCAAGACAAAGGCCCTAACAGCATTGACAAGGGCAAACAGGTGAATTGGTGGACTAATGTCACCAACGGTCAAGTATCTGAGGAGAAGCACTCCTCTCCGCATCAGCAGTCCCGCTGCAACCATAGTCCATGGACAGCAGCCAGCAAGATCACGATACACCATCAAGATCGGATGCCACCATAGTCCACAGTCACTGTCCACCGCCGCCACCTAGGATCCATCGTCAGCTGCCACCTCGGTCGTGGTCCACCACCACCATCGGACGCCAACACGACAAAGGATCCGCCTCTACCACCACGATCAGCCAGCACGACACAGAATCCGCCACACTGGATCCACCACCACGATCCCTGATACACGATCCACAGATCCTAATCCATGATGTGGCCACAGCTGCGGCCCCGGATCTGCGGACGATAGGGCAAAGGGACTCCGGGGAAGAAGTCAAGTCAGTAACATGTATTGATGGGATATGAATTACATTGATGTAATAACAGTTTGAGAAGTGGAAGGAGAAGCAGGAAAGAGAAGCTCCGAGTGTCATGTGTCCCCCGACCTTCTTGACCTATAGCAGCATAACTAAGAGCAGGTCCAGGATAAGCCTGGACCGGCTCTAACTATAAGCTTTATAAAAAAGGAAGGTTTTAAGCCTACTCTTAAACGTACAGATGGTGTCTGCCTCCCGAATTGAAAGTGGGAGATGATTCCACAGGAGAGGTGCTTGGTAGCTGAAGGTTCTGGCTCCTACTCTACTTTTAGAGACTTTCGGGACGACAAGTAATCCTGAATTCTGGGAGCGCAGTGCTCTAGTGGGGTTATATGGTACTATCAGCTCTTTAAGATATAGTGGTGCCATATTATTAAGGGCCTTGAAGGTGAGGAGAAGAATTTTAAATTCTATTCTAGATTTAACCGGAAGCCAGTGTAGTGAAGCTAATACTGGAGAAATGTGCTCTCTTTTATTGGTTCTTGTCAGGACACGTGCTGCGGCATTTTGGACAAGCTGCAGAGTCTTTAACGATTTACTGCTGGAGCCTGATAGTAATGAATTACAATAATCCAATCTGGATGTAACAAAAGCGTGGACTAGTTTTTCTGCATCCTTTTGCGAGAGGACATGTCTGATTTTTGCAATATTACGCAAGTGAAAAAAGGCGGTCCTAGAAATTAGTTTTAGGTGAGAATTAAAGGATAAATCAGGGTCGAAGATCACTCCCAAGTTCCTGACTGTTTCATTGGAAGCAAGGGCAATGTCGTCTAGCGCAGCTATATTATTAGATATTGTATCTCTAAGGTGTTTAGGGCCAAGTATTAGAACCTCTGTTTTATCTGAGTTTAATAAGAGAAAATTGCGGGTCATCCAGGTTTTTATGTCCTTGAGACATGCTTGGAGTTTAGTTATTTGATTACTTTGTTCAGGTTTTATTGACAAATATAACTGGGTGTCATCCGCATAGCAGTGGAAATTTACCGAGTGTGTCCTGATAATGTTTCCGAGTGGAAGCATATATAATGAGAATAAAATTGGGCCGAGCACAGAGCCCTGTGGAACACCATGGTTAACTTTGGTGCGCACAGATGACTCATCATTAATTTGCACGAATTGGGAGCGATCAGAAAAATAGGATTTAAACCAGTTTAAGGCGGTTCCTTTAATGCTAATTAACTGTTCCAGTCTCTGTAATAAAATGTTATGGTCAATTGTGTCGAATGCTGCACTAAGATCTAACAGAACGAGGACTGACACAAACCCCTGATCTGAAGCTATTAGAAGGTCATTAGTGACTTTAACCAAGGCTGTCTCTGTGCTGTGATTGGCTCTAAACCCCGACTGAAAGTCTTCATATATATTATTTTCCTGGAGAAACTCACCCAGCTGATTGGCTACAACTTTTTCTAGTATTTTAGACAGGAAGGGGAGATTAGATATCGGTCTGTAATTTGCTAAAACCTCTGGGTCTAAGGTGGGTTTTTTAAGAAGGGGTTTGATTACAGCTATTTTAAAAGATATTCAGTCTTTGTACTGTGGGACGAGGCTGAAGCTGAACCGGTTTTGGAACTAACTACCTTCTTGCAATGAGGCAACAGTGCTAACCAAGGTCAAGTTTACCTGATGATGAAGATACCTCTTTAAATTTAATGTTGCCGTAGTAACACTGTTGAAATGATTACTTATAATATGAAGCCGTTTTTCATTCCAACGATTCCCTCTTTGTGGGCCAAGAAGTAATTTTGATTAAGTTCAAACTTTCCAGGGGATCCCGTTTGCTCATTATGTTCTTCACTCATGTCAGACGTCTCGTTTTAACCAAACTGTCCAATAATGAAAACTCACCTTAAATTGCTCTGAGTCAAGGCTGCCCCTCAGCGTCCTCATTAGATGAAGATATATTTTTAACACTCCGACATGAAAGCATTTGAGGACAAACATTAACCTAATCAAGTCCAACGCCCCGAGGCAGTTTTACCCACATCATCAGCACTTAGCAGCCTCGGCCCGCTCCCTTTGGACGTGTAGAAAAACAAAACCGTTATGATTATCGTACACCAAAACATCTGCCGGGCTCCGAGATCTGAGCGGCTCAACGTCTGCTCTGTGCCGGTGAACAGTGGGTGTTGACATTGTTTTGCACGGTGTCACAGAGCCACAGAGCAGCAAAGCTTGCGGTGCAAAAAAAATCAAAAAAAGCTCCTCCCTTTCTCCGAGCAGGAGCTTTGTGTTTTGGCTGCAGCACAGCAAAGGGCTGCATTATACCTCAGTGTCAGTGGGCAAACCAGCAGTGGACTCTCTTTATATATATATATATATATATATATATATAACGCCTGCAGTTTTCCTCTCCAGCTTCATGCATATTAAAAAAGGGGCAAACGTATAAGAACTGACCGACTGCCGAATTCATACTCCAAACAAATAGGTGGGCAGCGTATTACCACAGAGTGGAGACGACCACCTGTGTCGTAGGAAACAAAGGAATGCACTGTTTGGTGCCACCCCCCCCTGCACTCCTCCTGCGGTGGAATCAGACTGGGCATCGAGCAAACGGGGACAAATCCTGATGCCAGCAACAACGGGCCGTCCAGAAAAATCCATAAAGTCTCCACTGGCTGCTGTGAACACCCGAGGTTCTGATTGCATGTTTGGGGGGGTGTGGGTTCGCTGGCCGATCACAACTGAGTTTCAACCCTCATCCTCACGGCGAGCTAACGTTAGCTCGCATCTATCTTACTTGGGTATAGTTGACATGTTGCCTGGGGCAGTTGTTGTACATGCATGGGTCGCGTGTGTTGCTTTTCACACAGGACTAACTTGTGATCTGATGAAGGTTGGAGTTGTATTATTATTAATATTTATATTGATAACTCCACGAGGTAAATTATGAGTAAATATACCATATGTCTATGTATTCATAAAAAATGTGTCCTTGTGTAAATAAAGAAATCGCTCTGTATGGGAGTGTAAGTGAGCAAAGTATGTGGACTGTATTTAGATTTAGCGTCATCAACCACTCAAAGTGCTTTACAGTACAAGTTGCATTCAGCCATTCACACACACATTAGTGCATCTTTTATTACACACTATTCATACACCGTCGACACACTTCCGAATGCAGACTGGAGGAGCTGGGAATCGACCCGCCGACCTTAGAAGTGGACGACCCTCTATATTTTGAGCAACAGCTGTTCGTATATATGTGTGTTATATGGATACGTGTGTGTTTAGTACTACACGTGTAAGCAACATGTGCGTAACAATATTTGTATGGTTGTGATAATCTGCCCCTTTTTTTACATTTGTTATGTATCAATGAGTTTTTTCTTATACATTTTCCTATGAAATATAAAAAATATAAAAGAAATTATTACAAAACACAGTAACAACAAAGAACACAAAGACACCAATCACATAACAAAACCAGTAACCGTTTAGTTATAATGGGAACCGTGTTTTTCTCTCTCCTCTAGAAGCTTGTTTTGTGTTGGTGTACTTAGGCAAACTGTTTTTATCATTTTAACATTATGAAAAAAATAAATATATCTCGATATCTGCAACACAAAACAGACAAATCTCACACACAACATCAAAAGTCATTTCTTCGTCTTTTGTTGATAATCTTTGATCATTTTCCGAACGCTTTAGACTGTAATAATGAAAAATAAACCTGCTTTTCAAGAAAAAAAACTATTTAAAGATCATTAAGAAATATATTTAGATCGGAAATACAAGACACAAACATGTTGCCCCTAAATATTTCTTTTAAGCATCCTCCACATCTCTAATAGACAAACAATGACTTTGTTCCAGCAGCTTTTCAGTGTAATTCGGGGTCTGAGCAGAGATTCGGGGTCTGGACAGAGATTCGGGCTCTGAGCAGAGATTCGGGGTCTGAGCAGAGATTCGGGCTCTGAGCAGAGATTCGGGCTCTGAGCAGAGATTCGGGGTCTGAGCAGAGATTCGGGCTCTGAGCAGAGATTCGGGGTCTGAGCAGAGATTCGGGGTCTGGGCAGAGATTCGGGCTCTGAGCAGAGATTCGGGGTCTGGGCAGAGATTCGGGCTCTGAGCAGAGATTCGGGGTCTGAGCAGAGATTCGGGGTCTGGGCAGAGATTCGGGCTCTGAGCAGAGATTCGGGGTCTGAGCAGAGATTCGGGCTCTGAGCAGAGATTCGGGGTCTGGGCAGAGATTCGGGCTCTGAGCAGAGATTCGGGGTCTGAGCAGAGATTCGGGGTCTGGACAGAGATTCGGGGTCTGGACAGAGATTCGGGGTATGGACAGAGATTCGGGCTCTGGACAGAGATTCAGGGTCTGAGCAGAGATTCGGGCTCTGGACAGAGATTCGGGGTCTGGGCAGAGATTCGGGCTCTGGACAGAGATTCGGGCTCTGGACAGAGATTCGGGCTCTGAGCAGAGATTCGGGCTCTGGGCAGAGATTCGGGGTCTGGGCAGAGATTCGGGGTCTGAGCAGAGATTCGGGGTCTGGGCAGAGATTCGGGGTCTGGGCAGAGATTCGGGGTCTGGACAGAGATTCGGGGTCTGGACAGAGATTCGGGGTCTGGGCAGAGATTCGGGCTCTGGACAGAGATTCGGGCTCTGGACAGAGATTCGGGGTCTGGACAGAGATTCGGGGTCTGAGCAGAGATTCGGGGTCTGAGCAGAGATTCGGGCTCTGGACAGAGATGCGGGGCGTGAGCAGAGATTCAGGGTCTGAGCAGAGATTCGGGCTCTGAGCAGAGATTCGGGCTCTGGGCAGAGATTCGGGGTCTGGGCAGAGATTCGGGCTCTGGGCAGAGATTCGGGGTCTGAGCAGAAATTCGGGGTCTGGGCAGAGATTCGGGGTCTGGACAGAGATTCGGGGTCTGGGCAGAGATTCGGGCTCTGGACAGAGATTCGGGGTCTGAGCAGAGATTCGAGCTCTGGACAGAGATTCATGCTCTGGACAGAGATTCGGGTCTGGGCAGAGATTCGGGCTCTGGACAGAGATTCGGGCTCTGGACAGAGATTCGGGGTCTGGACAGAGATTCGGGCTCTGAGCAGAGATTCGGGCTCTGGGCAGAGATTCGGGGTCTGGGCAGAGATTCGGGCTCTGGGCAGAGATTCGGGGTCTGAGCAGAAATTCGGGGTCTGGGCAGAGATTCGGGGTCTGGACAGAGATTCGGGGTCTGGGCAGAGATTCGGGCTCTGGACAGAGATTCGGGGTCTGAGCAGAGATTCGAGCTCTGGACAGAGATTCATGCTCTGGACAGAGATTCGGGTCTGGGCAGAGATTCGGGCTCTGGACAGAGATTCGGGCTCTGGACAGAGATTCGGGGTCTGGACAGAGATTCGGGGTCTGAGCAGAGATTCGGGCTCTGGACAGAGATCCGGGCTCTGGACAGTGGCACAAACCCGACGGGAAGTCGCGTTCTGTGGTTGAACTCTTTGAGTGAAACACTCCAAATTCACTATCCAGGTTTTCTCCCTAATTGCTATCAGCTGCTGTTGACACTGAGGGGAGATTCAAGTTTCACTTTGTTACTGTCAGGGTAAGTGAAGCAGCAAATAGCCCGAGCCTCCTGAATAGAAAAGCAATTCCTGCATAATGATGAAAGAAAAACAGATTCTCACGGCTGAGGGAATGAACAACAACACGGCCCCGAACACAATGGGGACTTTTGGCTATGATTCAAACTTATGCGTTATTGCGGGAGAGGCCTGTATAGAGGTGGAGATTAATTCATTATCTCAGCTGTTTTCCATGACTTCCACGTTTGGCGGTGCCTCAACTCTTCTGCCCTCTGTTTATTTCGATACACAATAGTTATAATGAGTTTATGTCGACGGTTAATTGAGCTTTAATGGTAAACGAGGGGGGTTCAGATAATGGTGCAGAATTTCCAGCGGCTGCCTGATTCAGCCTGCGGTGGAACTATCCACTGTCAGAGTTCAGCCCCGAGAGACAGTGGATATCCCTGAGCATGCGTTAGACCTTTTCATAATATTTCCATCTCTCAGGTTTGACCTTCAATATTTTGACATTCGATTGAATCGAGAGGAGAAGGCCGAGTCCATAACACACAGCTTCTCCTGCTTTGTCTTCCACAGACACTGACCCCGCTTCGATCATGCAGATCACTCCAGGGAACCAGAGACTCTCCTCATGCCTACTCCAAGTAATAGTACCTCTTCAAAAAGGGGGGGATTGGCGAACTGGGCCGAACCTGCTGGTGATGAGACCATTAAAGATGAGGCAGGGTGAGGTGGTCGCCTCGAGATGTTTGTCCTCGAACCTGGCAAATCCTCGACTTACTCAGACTCCCCGACACACGGTGCAGCGGGGCTTCATTTATAAAATGTTCTCCGGCAGAAATGTTCGCCCGAACAAAACCGTTTCCTGCTGTGCTACAAAGAAGCAGAGACCATTCAAGTTTGAGATGCAACAAAAAGTGAATTAATTGATTGGTTTATCGATAGAGCCGACCGAGATCGATAAGAAGTGAAAAAAATCCCAAACCAATATGTGTGCTGATATGGATAAGATAATGGTGACTGACATTTTTCCATTTTCCAACATTTTTAAGGCAGAACAATTAATAGATGAATCCAGATAAATTGTGATATCTAACCACAGATGTCTTTATTGTTTGGTCAAATAAAACCATGTCCATAGTTACTGAAGCTCAGTGCAGTGTAATCAAACGCAAAAAAAGCTTTTAAAAGGAGCCAACCACACAGTTGCAGAGCTACCTTGCACACTGTGAGTGTGTGTGGGCGTTTGTGTGTGTGTGCACGTCTGTGAATGCATTGTCTGTTTTCTCCCTAAAGATTTTCCAGATATTGATTTTTTGAGCCTCACCTCTGCTCTGCATGCTCAGATTAGCTCCACGAGCTGTGATTCCTTTGATTTTGTCGGGAATTGATGAGACAAATGACCTTACAGTTACGGAACATAGCTTTTTATTTGACCTGCGAGTCTATGAAACATACCACAGACAGAATGAAAGAGGAGCTGCTCACATCAGCCCTGCGTGTTCCTTCATATCTTATTGTTTTAAACACTGATGTTTCAAAGGCAGAACGTAGTTTAGTTCACTAAAGATGCGATTTGGGGTTGTAATCAAAACACCCTTGACAAAAATGACGGAGGAGGCTGCAGTTATGTCTTTACAGTAAATAATCACAGCAGGAGACTTCACTCAAGTTCGCTTCAAGCCTGGTTTCCCTTTATGTCAATCTTTGAAAAAAGTTTAGTGATAGAAAATATGGTAATCACATGGGAGAGCTTTGAAACGGCCGGCCCTTTCATTGTGACCATATGTTAATAGTCTGTTTTTTTGAAGAGTTCTGCTTACGTTGAAATTCACTTAAGTTGAAGTATAAGCGAAAAGAGGAGAGTTTCAGATTACGTAATCAAAAAGACGGAAGTGGAGCGAAGTCAAAGTCAAAGCAGGGAGATTATGTCCCAGACGGAGCAGCACGCGGGAGAGGACACGCCCCTGACCATTCGATAACCCTGAGACACAGAGCACCTCTGGCTGTGCAGCTTCTAGAACAGCAGACGTGGTTCTTTTCACCCGGTACAGGGCTCGGCAGAACTAAGCACATTTCACCTATAAAAATTACCATAAAGTGTCGTGGTCTGTGACGCAAGTGTGTGTGTCCTCTGAAGCCAGAGGAACGTTAAGCGTGTGGAGGTCAGAGTGTGTAACGAATTCTCAGAAGAACAGAGTTTTTTTTTTTTAATCTGTATAACTATTATCTTTCCTTGTGCTTCCAAGTCTTTTATTTACCTAAACATTAACCACAATTTATCAATAGTTAAATTCACAGTATTTGAACCTTCAACCTGCCAAATCTGAGTTTTTCGGCCTCTTGGTAAAAAAGGCTGTGACCCCGATTGTGACATAAAATCACCTTTTAAGTTAACAAGATGAACTTTTACACATCCATTATACATTACATTACATTTCATTTAGCTGATGCTTTTATCCAAAGCGACTTACAATAAGTGCATTCAACCATAGGGTACAAACCCAGAACAACAAGAATAGAGAAAATACAACTTCTTCAAAAAAGCAAAACTACAAAGTGCTATAAGTAAGTGCCATTTTAAGTGCTACTAAATTGTTAGTTTTGAAAATGTTATTCAAGGTATAGTCGGAAGAGGTGTGTTTTTAGTTTGCGGCGGAAGACGTGTAAACTTTCTGTAGTCCTGTAGTTACCAAGGCAACATGGCATGAAGTCGTGTGTCTGTAAACACAACATTTACTCCCTTGAGTTTGTTCACTGCAAACTCTCAGTCTGCTGCTCAGATCAGAGCAGGCAGAGAACAACTTTCTTTTCTGAAAACAGATGAGAGGTCACAGGAAACCTTAACAGTAAATTTATGGTAAATCAATGAGCTGAAAGTCGCATAAAGCTCTTCAGAGAAAGCAGGAGCTGAGTGTTATCTGTAGGTTCATCGTTATGAACGACCTCTTTCATATCATCGAACTGAGACGGATTATTACCTCCGCACTGAAGGTTATGTTTTTAGCCATGTTAGTTGGTTTGTTTGTCGGCTGAATTACACAATAACTGCTGAACGGATTCCCACGAAACGTGGTTCCAATTATTCAATTATTTAAATTTTTTTGACATTTTAACCAATTTCCCAAGAGATAATTTATGGATCTTGATCATTTATAAAAAGGTCAATTTAGGGGATTGATATCTATTAGTGTGCAATTTGGTGCAGCTTGATTTAATGACTGTTGAACAATGGTTGAATAATGAGCTCTGCTGAATTATTCTAGTTTTCATTTAAGATTATTTTACCTTTTACAGATAAATAAAATATTTTAAACATACACATGTGGCACGCTCATATACTATGGATCTTTAATGCTATATTTGTCTTTAATGTTGATATTAACATATAGTTATGTAAAATAAGCTACAATGAATTTAATCGGAGGTTTTGGAGGTTGAGTTGTTAATAATATCACAACTAACTAAAACGTTAGTTGAGCTAATTCGATAATTTGAAGCTTCAAGCAAATATTTTTTTTGCGGGGAAAAACTGGTAATACATTTTTTAATAATGCCATAATCAAGACACGTGGCAGAATGTGGAGAAATGCCGAGTTCAAAAATACCTTCGGTGGCATCGCTCACACTTGACTTCCTCTCACAGACAGAAGCGTAGAGAACTATACACCCGTCTGGAGAACTAAAAAAGTAGCACAATGATGCAAAGTGAGGCTGCTACATCCTGAGAGAGCAAACTCTGTCACACGAGGCATTTTTTTTAGATTCTCCAAGGAAGCACTTTTCGTCTTCTAAACTTAGCTCCCCCCCCCATCTGTTAAAGACCTTATGACGAGCGTGTGAGGAATCGTCTCCCTGCAATCTGGGTCTGCATCTCCCTGCGCGCCTCTCCCTGCGTGCGCCGAGGACGACACCCCCCGCGACCCCTTTACTCCGGGGTGCTGACGTTTGTAGAAAACAACCAAACCAGAGTTTATCTGTGACACATTGGAAGAAAAGAAAGCCTGACTTCTATTTTACTGAGGCCGGAAACAACCCAACAAGCCCCCCCCCGATAGAAACGAGGACTGATCACCTCCACGAGTAGAATCTACAGCTCCATCTCCAACCGCGATTGAGTCGTTCAAATATCTCAAGGCTACAGGATGAGTGTATCTCCAAGTCTGATCACAGAGGACGTCACACCAGCTCCGGGTTTTGGCAGCTCGGTGTGTCTCAGTCATTCTGGTCCGGTCCTGCTGATCCATCACTGAAATCATCCTCACACCATCCATCACAGTCTCATATGGCTCCTGTCGCTGCAAGGGAAGCGTGTCATTCAAACCTCTGAGGGCTATCGAGTGCCGGCTACACTGCTTCGCACACAGAGACACACACACACACACACACACACACACAGAGAGACACACACCACACCTGCAGAATAACAGAGTGAGGAGGGAAAAGCTGGTGAAGAAGATTTCCGCTGACCCTGCCAACTGGGACAGCCACTCTTCTACTCAAACATTACTGACATGTCGGACTTTAATTATTGATTTCACAGCTCCAGCACTGTGGGTCAGATTGTGTTGAGATATGTTTTATTCATTATTATTTAAAGACTTTTGTTATAAGGATGTGTTCCCAATAAACTGGCAAAAAGTTACTTAAAAAGACATTTATTGTGATTCCTGTGTGAATAGCATAGCATATTTAATTTTTGCCATTTTCTGTCATGACAAATGAATTCAGATTAATTACTAATTGAAGTTTCAGCCGTATAACTGAGCATCTAATTGTACAATGTAACTACAACCAAAGAGTTAGTGTTAAATTACAAAATATCACACACTTTAAAGACCTTATATTCTTATTTAAAAAGAGATTAGATAGTTTTTCAAGTGGTGCAAATTCAAAAGTGTCAAAAAGTCTTAAAGATTGTGTTTGAGTTGCCCAAAATATGGAAAAATACCCTTTTTTTATTGGCAGGATTGTACTCGTCCTATTGAGGAAACTCAGTTCAAGCCTTGACTTGAATTTTTCACATTTGACATTGACCAAGGATTCGGACCACATAAATTTAGACACATGTTTTTGTCTAATAAATCTTCAGAATGTATTAATTTATTCAGGGGTATTCAGCCCGGGCAGTTACATTTTTAATGGCAACTGACTGGCTTGTCAAAACAGTGAAAGCAGAGGTGAAATAACATTAATGATGCACGGGTCCATTTAAATGTCCTCGGAGTCCGTCCCAGTGAGTCAGCGCGAGCATCAATATGTCATGAATCACACCTGTGCTCTTCCTGCTGTAACGTGTCGAAGATAAAAAGGTGAACGTCCCGCTGATTTACCACCGGGGTAAATGAAACCTATGATTAAAAGCTGATGTGAACACTTGTGCTGAGAGCAACAACAAATCAACCTTCGCCGGCCATTTTTTGTGTGTAATTGCCAGAGTTAAAGAGCAGAAACAGCCTCCGGACGGTGGGTTTGAATCCTTTCCAGCATTTGTGCCACAATCACAACAAATCCGAGCGGCCCGGGGGGAACAACGATCCGGCCACATCCCCGTGTGTCCTGCTCCGCAACGTACAGGACACAAGGGGGGGGGGGGGAACCCGACGCGATGCATGGCTGCTCATCCGCTACTAACACTGATGCAACCGGTAAGACATCAACGAGGTTCTCACATGATGAAAAACCCAAGCCCCAAGCACAAAGTACACCCCCCCCCCCCCCTCCCCACCCTACACATCAGCGGAGGATCACAACTGCAGTGAGACACGAGTGAGTCTTCTAAAGACCATCCTGCTTCCAACAAACTGGGGAATCATGCAGTGCCGTGACACCTAAGACGTATACAGTATATACAAAAGTGAGTGAGGCATTAAGACAATTGGCAGAAATTATTAATCATGGCTATAAAATAAATGGAAAGAGGGTGGAGAAAAAAAGCGATCCTCTGCCAGGTTTCTTTTTCTCTGCAGTGTTGCTTAAAAGGACCCAAGATAAAACCTCGCTTCCCAATAAAATGCCACTTAATGATACGGATACAGACTTGTCCTCATAAAGACCCGGAGACGTCACCAATACCCAGCCATCAGAGTTATTGCACTGCTGGGGGTGGACTGACGGGAAGAGATGAGGAACGTTTGCCTTGACCCTGAATTACCTTTTTTCTCAAACTGGAGGAGACCACGGAGCAGAGGGGTCACGTTCACTGACCCTTAACATGGGACGTTGCTCGTATGTCAACCTTTAATCCGACGGAGTTCAAACACACGATATTGAGTGAAGGGCGAGTCCAGTTGGTGCTGGGAGATTGTGATTGTAAACTTGCAGCTCGCCCACAGCACGAGAATCGGGCGTCTGCAAATGAGGATCATTTAAAAATCTGTGTTTTGCTGATACCTGAGGTCGACCAATTGCAAGTCAGTTCTCACCTGTCAATCATGATGTTTCATCACATTTTAAAGCATCAAATAACTAATTAAAACCCAACCTACCCAACAAATTAGCACATACATCAATTTCTAAAACGACACAAACTGTCTTTGATGTGTACTTTGACTTTGAGTTTGATCCATGTCCCGACTACTTACATGGAGGAGGCAGGATTTATGACCTATACTGCAACCAGCCACCAGGGGGTGATCGAGACACTTTTTGTAGCGCGCAGTCATATTGTCCATCTTTATATACAGTCTATGCTAGAGTCTATATAAGTGACTGTATATTCCGTATAAACTTTAAAGAACATGTACTGACACATCTTTACAAACTTGGGATATAAATAGATTCCATTGGGATCCAATTCAACTTCAGAACGTTTGTCACATTCATTTTTTCCGAAACTGAAAATGAAATACTGAGTTGTGGTGGAGTTGACAAGGAGAGTTTACAATTACAGATGCCCTCCCTGCAACATCTGTCTCACTTCACTCAGGGTCAATAACCCATTATGGTCCTCTCATAAAACCAATGGATATGCACAATTGCTCATGAGTCATTACTCCTGTTTCCCCTGCTTCCTGTCTGGTGCGTGACTTTTGAACATTTTGGACTTGTGTCTTTATTCTGAGGTTTACTGATCATCAGCAGGCAGGTTCGACTTTAATTTAAATCCACAAACGATGGAGTTTGTTATGCAAACACATTCAGTTAACGTTCGTTGGAGAATGTCAGAAGTAAAAGAGAATTTGTGACGTCCACAGTTTAGCAAAGTGTATTTCATAACAACTGAGCCGCAACACTATTTACATCAGTCGTGTAAAGAATATATAAACTATTACTCAACACACTTTCCAATCACTAACACGCAACTTTTAAAAGCTGGAAACGACAACCAAAACTACGAACGACAAACACAAAAACAAGAACTGATCATTTTAGTCGTGATCAAAACATTAATCTGAACATGCCAAACATGATCTTGTCCTGAGGCTCTTTTTTAAATTGAATATCATCACTGACAATAGGTATTTATCAAAATCATTATTATTATCACAATAAAAGTCACATTATTGCTGGTTTTAAGTTCAAAGACTGATTCTTTGCTCCTGAGGGACGGTCGTGGTTTTAAACTTTCTTTATGACAAACACTTTTTTTCCCATTTCCCATTTTACAAATCGAAATAAATCACAGTTCAGTCAGACAATCTCACGTTTAAACATTTATAGCAGCATTAGAACAGGTTCAGTGTTTGGCGTCCAGGCTCCAACTTAATCACTCCCCAACTTAATCACTCCCCCCCCCCATATGATTACACAGGAGTGATGGGAGTGATGAGCAAATACTTGTAACCCCCCCGTCGGAGCCTACAGGTGGATGCTGGGGTGGTGAGAGGGGCTGAAGCACTGGGAGCAATACTGCAGCAGCAGTGCGAGCAAATGGGATGATGGGAAATTTCTCTCTGCTTAAATAGAGCCTGATGAGGTGGGTGTGTATTATAGATGGTTGTGGAGAGTGAGGTGTGTCACATGACGTGTGTCACATGACGTGTGTCACATGATTGGAGCAGCGCAGCTCCAGTTGGCTGAACTAGCTCGAAGGCGTCGCTCCATTCATGTGTTATACCTCCTCACTGTGCTTAGCTACACAATGCATTAACTTTACATCAATATATATTGGACTTGTGTTGTTATTGCTATTGATAAAGCTATATCGCAATAACTATGTTTTACTGTTCGGCCTTTGAGTTTTATCATTTGAAGACGTCTACTTTGATTTGAGCAAATGTTAAGTGGAATTTTTCACCAAACACATTGTTAGTAGTATAAATAACAAATTCATCAATAATTTAAATAATTGCGAGCCTGAAAACTATAACAGGAAATGATTTTGTCATTCTAGGATCCACAACAAAGACGGTAAAAAGGAATTCATAAAGAATCAAACACTCAAACAAACCCACAAAGCTTGACTCTTTCAGACGAGGTCCTCAGAGACGTTCTTAAATAAATGGTTTTAAAAATGAATCTCATAAGAAGAGTCAGTGAGGGTGTAATGATTAATAGTGTGTGACTGAAGTCCCCAGTCATACTCGCTCTGTTTACGGCTCCTGTGATAAATAATAATCGCACGGCCTCCTTAGAAGCTCTGACCTGCTTTTTTCTTTTACTGTAGGTGACACAACAGAAAATAACCTATCATTTGCATGAAATTATGATTCATACTTTTTTTTTTCCCAGGAAAACAGCTTCAGTAAATTTATTCTTTTCAAATTCAATCAAAATCAATTTTTAATCAGAACCATGGCGGGCAGGCTGCTGCCACCTCTACGCCCCCCCCGTCTCCCAGTCCTTAGAAAAACTGTCCATTCATCACTGAATGCATCGCAAATTAATTAAATCAGCGACACAGCGTTGACCAGTGTCCTCCTCAAACCTACGGATCACTTTGTGCCGGCAGGTGCATCAGAGGCTTCAAGTAGAAAAACCCTATTTGTCATGTTTTTTAAATTTATTTTGTTCCTTTTAATGAAGTGGGAAGCTGCTCGCTGTTAATGGGGGATACATTTGAAATGCAATTATAAAAATTATTTTTTTCTATTAGCATACAAGGTGCAGATGGCAGCCGCTCTGTGTTTGTTAACAATATCCACTCAGTTTGCAAAGCCAAGGAAACTGAAGTAAAAAAGACTTGACTAATGGGATGGGCGAGCTGCGAGCCTCTATCTCCTCTTCTTCTGGAGTTCAGCTGTGAAATCAGGCTCGGGCTGCTTCCCTCTCGGTGGCGATCCGGGCAGGTGGGGGGGGGGGGAGGAATGTAGCTGGTATGAAATGAAACATACGTAGAAATGAACCCTTTACTTTGGACAATGTGGATGTATTGAAGACGACATTTCAATTCCAGCTTAAGATCTGATATGAAAGGTATGTGGACGGTGGAACTGAGCTGTCAAACTAAACGCTGATTATCTTCATTAAGTGCCCACATGACAGTTATCAGCGGCCCAATTATTCCCACCGCATATCTGTCATCCTCCAGCAGAACCTGTCTGCAAACCGCAAGAGACTCGACTCCCACGCTGCCATCCGCAAACTTGTTTAGTCCAATCACCTGAAAAGATCAGGCCTCCCTGTCGGCCGTCTTCACTGACTCTGCCCCTGTTGCTTTCCTTTTGTTGTTTAATGGATATATGGCTCAATTATTGATGATTGCCGAGTTCTTTAATTATTAAAATTGTGCCTGTACTTGAAAGCAGCGCTGGGGTTAATGTGGACGGGAGAGTGGCTAAGAGAGGGAAAGAAACCTTGAATCGTGATGATTAGTGCCGGCTGCACACCGATGGTGGAAACCTGAAGGGAAATAAAAATAGAATACAAAGAGCCACATTGAGTATTGTTGAGATATAGGTACGATATGTGACGTCAGCCACTAGGGCTCTTTAAAATCAGAACATTAACAAAACACCTAGTTTAATGACGTAATAATGGCAGCGTGGGATTATTGGAGTGGAAACTCTACCTGAAGGGACACAGGGCGCACAACACGTTCACGGATGAGGTCACGTATTAAAGTTTCGTTCATGTTACGCAGCAAACGTACATTAATAATCCCGATCCATTCAAAGTGACCGATACAAACAGTGCAACTGCCGACTGGCTAAATGTAGCAGTGTGTTTTCCAGTTGGATATGAAACGTCCCGTTATTTAGACTCTATCGTGGATTTCCTCGGGGGTTTGAACATCGTTGGAGACGTTTACGATCATGAAAATACACATTGTTTTAGTTGTTTTTAGACATTTCAATGAAGAATAGTTCACATATTAATGTATATCTTCATTTGCATTAAACGACTATTAGACAATGATATCGAAACCTGCAGTTACTGATTATTTCGCTCTCCTGGTGAGCACAGTAAACGTTACTAATTATCCCCCCATGAGGTTGATATAGTGAACATTTTAATTTCTTGCCTATACTTGCACATCCAACAGGCACAGAGCAATATTACACATTTATAATGGAAACAACTGTATACACTCATGCAGATTACCATCTAATTTACATTTATATATATATATATATACTACATGAACATAAAGCAATTAAACAGATAACTTGCACTTTATGTGAGAATCTCCCGCTCCCAGTTTGAAGGGACTGTGTGAAGTGACTGAAGAGCGATTATGTATCTGATGTAATGCTTCTGTCAACGTGACAAATCTAGGTCTGTAACACTGTTTACTATTTATAAGCTGTAAACAGGAATTTAATAAAAGTTTAACTCTATCGTAAGCAGACGTAAGAACATGTAAATAGTTTTTTTTTATCTACGAATGTGCCAGAAATCCTATTTTCTCCAGTGAGGACTTGTTTATTTATGTTATATTGCTATAACTGTGCTTCACCATATGATCATCCTGTTGATCCGTCGGGGGGGGGGGGGGGGGGTGCTGAAGGCAGTCAGCTGATCTGCTGCTCACGTCAGCTCAGCTGGCTTTTAGGTGAGGATTCCTTCAGAGTTCAGGATCGTTCAGGAGTTTTCTTTTTTACGAGGAACTGAATTATGCAGAGTTCTCCTTCTCTTCAAATAAATCTGAATAAAGCAGTTTTGCTATTTGGCGCAGGACGTCAGGAGCGGCTGTGAGAGGATCTGTTCGTTTCGAAGGTAACTTAAGGTCCAGTGTGTTAAGATCTAGGTGAAAGGGATCTATTGGCAGAAACTGAATATAAAATAGACCTACTGATGTTTTCACTAGTGTGTTTCATCCAAATGGAATGAATTGCTGTTTTCTTTACCCTAGAATGGAGCCTTTATATTGAAATACTTATTTACATCAAGAGCAGAGGCCGCAATGGTTTTTTCACAGTAGCCCAAACTGTTGTTCAGGTTTCATGTTTGGAAGGGAAGGGGCGAGTTGAGGGGTATTCAGCTGCAACATGCAGCTCACCACTAGATGTCACTAAATTCTACACACTGAACCTTTAAGATCCCGGTGTCCAATGACTCGAATCAGCAAACAGTTACAAAGGTTATAAAACGTGATTGTGATGTGACTTGAAGCAGCGATAGCAGTTGTTGTGAATACAGTTAGTCACGGTTATGATTGTCTTCTTAAAGCTACAGTGAAATGTATTATACAAAATGTAATAGAGTGCAGGTAGCCAATAGAGCTCATCAACATTAACCTTGGCTGAAAAACCTCCATAGAGATATTGATAAGAGCAGCTTTAACAATATGAAAGTCTGGCAGTGCACACAAAGCGTTATATCTGAGTGTTTCCAGCCAACGTGTCACAGCGTTTCCAGCCAGTGTTACTTGTTCCTGTGAAGCAGGCAGGTGCTGGGTACTTCTGCTAATTGGCATTTTGGCAGCGTTCTGAGCCAAAAGGCAGCTTCTCAATTACCGAGTAGTTTATCCAGCAAATCTGCCAGAGTGGCAACTCAGTGCGTCTGACAAAATACTACTAAGTATGACAAATATTATATTACAAATATTTGCAACTAGATAAACCGTCTCAGCACCGATGCACAGTCACATTCTTAGGGACTGCTGTTGCATATGAAGAGATGATATTTCAGAGCAGAACACCAGCGAGCAGCATCAACAATAAAAAAAAAAAACAGTTGCCTTTGAATGGGGGGGGGGGGGGGGGATCAGGATCTTGGATTTATCGAGCTCTTCGACACGACCTCTTTGGACTTGAAATACACAAGTCGTTTGATTGCTTCAGCCTCCCTGACATGAGCTTTCAATCAGGCCCTTTTGAGAGCAATTCCCCCGGCCGGGCTTTGTCATCTATATTTCAACAATTGTTTGGAGCCCCGATGTTGAGGAGCACTCAGCGACCAATCAGTTTTTACCTCCCCTCACCTCCTCTCTTCTCTCCGGTGACAAAAAAGATATCCAGTCACCGTCCAATACTGCAAAGGCACTCAATTATCCACACACACACACGTTTTTTATTTGCTCTAATGTTCAAATGGTGCTTCAACTGTTGACTAATAAAGTGTTCTTTAAATTTGGGCTGATGGGTCTGTTTTAAAAACTTCAGCTCCGATACATAATTTTCATTAATTTACTAATTTTCCCGTGTGCGGAGGGAGGATGAGGCAAGAAACAGAGCAAAACAACGCAAAGCGGCGGTGAGAAAGAAACGGGGAGAAGCATGAAGTCAGCAGAGGCATGTTTAAGGTAGATAAGGTGAAGCCAATTGACGGCTCCTGCTCTTCTCCCAGTGGCAAAAGACGTTTTATTGGCAAGTGAGTAAGGTAGTCTCCCCGGCCCCGAGAATAAACCAGAGAATTGCAACAGCTGGAGAAAATGCTATTGGTCACAGCCAGTCATAGAAAGTGGAAGTCCCCCGAGCTCCGAGCGGCGCCCCGTGAAATTCGGCTTCTCCTCTTTAGAAAAGGTGTGGCCCATTTCAAATGAGATCCCTCCATCGCACTCTGAGACAGATTTCACAAAGTAATTAACACGTTCGCTATGACGTACAGTGTCTTCTGTTCAGCCTGCGCCCGACTTGTCAAACGTGTGGGATCAGGATCCCTTCTGTTCTTCTTGGATTGTGAGAACACTGTCGATTTAAAAGTAGGCACACTTTCTCTAAGTAGAGGATTTTCTGGTTTTTTTCATATATTAAGGCTAAAAACTGTATATTTCTCACTATGGCTTGTTTCTTACTTCCTTAATATATATTTACTTGTATTTGTGTTTGCTTTTCATTTGGAACTGATCAGTTGTTAGTCAGAAGGAGAGGCACTGAATGCTTTTTTGCGTTATCATCGCACAGTAAAAACATTGTCTTACGAGTTAATGCTGAATCTGACTGAGTGGCTGAGATGAATCTCACACGTGTATGTCAACGGAAAATGCAAATGCAAGATCCACAACAACTGCAAAAAGCCACAATTGAACAACAAATGCCACACAATGGAGACAAGTTCAGCTAAAACATCTCCGTCGTCGCTCTTTTCCCTTGTGATTGTGTTTCCATTGTGTGACTTTTGTATTCCGTCAATGCACTTGTGTGAGACGTCTCAGCCACCGTGGGAGAGAGAGAGAGAGAGAGAGAGAGAGAGAGAGAGAGAGAGAGAGAGAGAGAGAGAGAGAGCGCTGTCCTCCAGTATTTACTCTCCTCTGATGCAAAACTCACAGACGCAGGCGATTTCAATTTTTTTAAATATTTAGTTAGCAGCACTGATGATAGGCTGTTCACCTGCACACACACAAATTCTCCATCTGCACACACAGCCCTCTCTCTCTCTTATAGGGGGTGGGGGGGGGGGGGCGGGTTAAAACGAGAGATGGATCTTTGGTCATTTCGGTTTAAACGGTATATAGCATCTCCCCCTCATCACCTATTGTTAAAATATCAAGCCTCAATTATCAATGTCTTCATAATAAGGGTTTGATGATCACATCTTAGGAATGAATGGTATTTTATTATATATATATATATTTACGATATATCTGCCAATGCGTCACCATTTTGGGTTTTAGTCCCTAAAACTCACAATAAAATTGTCATCGGCCCCCAGGAATCCATTTCGGTCGGGCTCTCCTTGCACGTCAGTGGATGTTGAAGACGCCGGCCTCATGCTGTGCAGGGAAACCTCCATCGTTCGTGCTACAACAGGGTTCAGTCAAGGGAGGTTGAGGAAATGTGCCTCACACAGTCCTGGGATGTTTTCCCTGAACACAACGGTTGCTGGCATGATCAGGGGGGCTCGGGCAGCCGGACACGTGAGCGGGATTGGCAGCTCACAGCTTCCTCTCTGGACGGGTTGGACGGATGATTAAAACGGCATGATGGGCAGCTTTATAACATAGACCGGGTCACTGTCAAGTCACAGCCTGTCAAGTCTGACAGGAAGAGGAAGGAAGTAAAAGATAAATAAAAAATACACTCACAGAGCCACCCGTGGCTAATTAAATCCGACGGGCTGTGGAAAGTGAGTTAAAATGTAATTTATTCATTATGACGTTAGGATGAATATTGAATTTGACATGTTGCAATGTATTCAACCGTGTCAATGAAGTAAGTCACGCAAGGTTACGTTAGATACCTGAGCGATGTTGTAGCTCCAGCTATTAACAACAGTTGTATATTGACTGTGGTGTTTTTTTAAAGATGCCACTGACTCTGCAGCTCAGCTCGGTGAAGCTTTATTGTGTCTTTCAGCTCTTTGTTGAGTTGTTGTTATGAATCATAACAATGTTGTGTTGGTTTATTGTCACATTCAGTGTCACTCTACGCAGCTGTTTGCGACAAACAAGGTGCACAATGTTTAAAATCTACACAAACAAACACGTCTACAAATTAATCAGAAGCATATTTATTGCCAAGTAGGTTTTTACATGCAAATTTTTTGCTTTGGGATTTTTTGGTGCATAACAAATACTGAGTACAAATATTAAGAATATAGACAAATATATATTTCAACTTTAAAAAGCAAGAAATGTAAGCACAAGGAGAAGGATACAGGTACTTAAGGTGCGAGAGCAATAGATTAAAGATGAAATATATAGACATTAATGTAAAATAGCATTCTATGGAAGACAACAACTTCTGAGTAATGATGTCAAACCGAAATTGGGCGTTAACGTGCTGCGATTTTGACAAACACGTTCATTATGATAACCTAAAAGGTCACATACACCGCAGCAGAGGTTTGTCACTTTTGATTAATCACATATAGCGGGTTGTCAATTAGTGTTCTGTAAATCCACTAATCACTAATCGTCATTTGAAATCATTAATAAAACTCCGTTACGGGTCTACTTCACCCTCCATAACTCAGGAGATGCTTCCAAGACTCGATTACTATGTTGTGTGACTGATTAGCACAACCTAATTACTGCAGCTAATTATGCAGGCTGCCTCTCAATCTTTCTGTAGTGGACCCCCCCCCCCCACGAACACCCCTCCCCCCCACGAACACTTTCTTTCCGCCTTTCTCTCCAGCCTGACTGACCCCGGCCCTCGTTCTCTCTTATTGTCTCTCCTCTCTCAGCGGAAAACAAAAAGGAACCAAATCTAAACCCCCCGAGATAGAGCCAAGTTTATCCTCATATTTAATTTCATATCCGAAATCAGCCCGGGATTTGTTCATTAACACCGAGCGCTGTTCCTGCCAGGAACTCGTGATTTTCATAAGCTCATTAGCGATGGCACCACAGATCATCGGGGTCAGGTTGAGCGATGATTATGCTACAAGTTGAGCAGCCAGCTTATGAAAAATATGTTAATCAATAATGGCTTTAAGTCCGAGCTCTCGCAGCATAATAACCTGTCAGATTTGGCTGTGTTTTACCAAATTAATTAAATCAGGGGGAGAGAATACAGATTCCCCGAGCCCACCCTCCACTTCCCATCGTTTAGCGTTAGTATAAGGAACCATTAGCAACACGAGCCTCGCAGCACAGAGTCGCCACAAAGTCCAAGTTACAGCCTGCGAGGGCCCGGTTCCTCGCTCATCCATTTAGATAACCTGACCCGGGGAAGGCTTTAAATGAGGCGCGGCAGCAACAAGGAGGACCATGGGAGGATTTCTCCTGGTCCGCCTGTCTGGGTGATTGTGGAGGTGGTCAGGGAAACGTTAAAGGTCCTCGTGGAACTTCAACCTGATTAGAGGGTAAACAATATCATTTGCGAGAAGTAAGCTTCCTCCACAGTGTCAGTAATGACCAGAAAATGAATCCGTGACAGTTTTTCCGCAGCCTCCCGTGTCTCCCGGGTTAAGCTGTTGCTTGAATAGTGTTTGTTATTTCGGTAAATCGTTCCTAATCCAATGAGCGTGTATTTACAATTGGGTTTTAATAAGATAAAAATGAGAAGATCGAGGGGAGCTGTGTTATTTTTGCTCCTGTTTTTCCGCCGGTTTTCAAAACGCAGACGCTCACGGGGGAGAACATGTTCCTGTTTTCCCCTCACTCATCTTTCCTTCGCTTGTATATCAGAGCGTGTTACATTTTCATGAGGACAAATTCAAGGGTAAAAAGCATGTACTGTGTGAACTATATATCTTTTTTTATTATCAAAGCCAAATGTCGGATCAAAATTGCATCAGTGAGGAGAGGGGGGGGGGGGGGGGGTGAGGGAAGGGTGAGAACTGGGGAGTTAGCAACATGCGTGTTTCTTCTTCTTCTTCTTCTGCCGGTGATGCAACCTCGACTTCACACCTTCGTTTCAGTGATTCTGTTTGTGTTCACGTTGAATTTACACAAACATATCAGCAGCTGTGCACATGTCACATTATGGTTTAACTTTAAGTCTGCCTCTATAATCAGAAATGTATTACAACATTGTTATGACATTGTTATATAACAGATATAAAGGGATATATAAGTGTTTTTCATGTATAGCTTCTCAAAAAATGATAATGTAATAAGCCATGAAGTACAATAGATTATAGAAAAAAGAAAAGCTATAAGAGCCATTAATAAAAGGATTGTATTCAATTAATAAAGATTAAATGAATAAAAGAAGAAAGTCAATGAAGAGGGCTAAAAAACATAATAATACTAATAATGATATTTTTCATGAAAGATGCAAGAAAATAAGTGGATAAAATACAGTAATCTCTATAAATCATATACTTCATAAACAGGCTGAAGAGATTCTAATATGTGTTATAATTACACTTTTGTTTTATTGTGTTGTAAACCGTGTTTCACTGTTTACTGTAGATGAATAATAAAGAGGGGAGCTTCAAGCTAAGTGTTGTTATTTCATGTACTTGTTATTATTGCTGAGATGTGGTGACTGTCATCCAGCATCATCTCCACAGCGCGTGTGGCGAATTCAGATTCTCACAACAGTGAGTCACGAATGCACCTTAATGTTCTTAATGACAGAAAGGTCCTCTCAGCAAACTCAAGGATTTTATTAGAGCAGATATGAGATCATAGCATGAATTTCAAAGGCCAGACTAACTAAGTGCACCTGACTAAACTTTTAAATAGTGTTCTTCTGTGTGAGGAAGGAAAAAAACTAACTGAGTGGTGTGAAGTCCAAGAACATGTGAAACTGGCTTCACAGTTACTGCCATACAGGAACTGATGTGCCACTGAGATGCAGCATTAGGGGCCGACGTATTTAGTTTTTACACCGATTTTACACAGTATTATCATTCTAACGTATTAGTACTCGTGACTTTGTCTTTACTGCTTGAGGTCAATTTGTAAGAGAGTTAATTGAAACATAACAAAGACCAGAACTCGAAGTGAAATGAACCTAAACTACATGTGCTGGTACTTGAGGTTTGAGCCAAGCTTCGATTCACTGTTCCCATAGACAATGTTACATCACAGTTAAGGGACTTCTTCAACTTGGATCAGATGAAACTCAATATTAATATCCAACATCATTCTTTGATAACAAGTTGAAGATATAGGTCTGTACACGTTCAAACTTTTGAGGAAGACATTCTCAAGGTATATTCCCGGAGAGAAACATCCACGTTGCAAACTGGTGGCATAATGGTGTTAGAAGAATTACTGCACTATCAATGGTGATTCACAGCTGTGGCACGTGTATGTTTCACTATAGACAAGCAAATTAATTCAGCAGTGGCACCTGAAGTATAAGGGTATTGAAGTATTTAGAACCAATCCGCCATTTCAAAATTACACACAGAACATGACTTTTTAACTGAAAGAATTAAAGCTGGTAATAGCGATGCTCTGATGTGGACACCAGCATCGGAAAACCCTCTGATTCTACCGTAAATACCAGGTCAGGTGTACTGAAATTCATGTACTGATCCAATACCACTTCTTTAAAGTATATTAGTTTCACCCAGATAAAACTGCAACCACTTCTTTGACGCTCAAAAAAGAGATGGCGCCGGGCTGCCACTGGCAAGTTCTGTTTTTAGAGCAGTGAAGAAGTGATTTGCAGGAGTGTAGCGTTAGCCAGAGCTAGTTAAATATATCAGCAATATGGCAATATTTCACACGAGCAAAACAGTGTTAAGTCGTAAGCAAGACTTCAGTTCGGAGGAGAACTTAGCAAGTTTATTTTAATAATCTGTGGCTGCACTTTCACAGCTATTTGAAGGAAGTAAATGTTGTGTGTTGCGAAGGTGTTTCTAGGGTTTTACCCTTACCCAGCTGATGTCTGACGCAAAAGAGTTTAATGTAGGCTTGAGGAATCAAGGAGACCAGAAGGTGGAACTATATATCAACGTTAACACCCTTAGCACCCTTAACTCCTTCCCTACCCCCCCCCCCCCGTATTGCACAGTAAATCCTAAAGTACGTATACCCTGAATCACGTTGTGCCCCTACGTCGTGTCCCTGAGCGTAGCCATGACGATCAGCCACTAGTCCGCCCTTCATCTATACGACCTGACCTTGGGTATTGCTTGGAGAGATGGTGAACAAATAGCAGATGTAATGTGTGAGGGTGGTTAAAGATTCCTTCACACTACCAGGATGATACTGGGTGGTACTGGATTCGGTCCCCAGGCAACAAATCGAATCAGAACGCCTCTGTTATTGGATCGAACATCATCCTGGAGAGTCCAGTGTTCCTAACAACCGGGATATTCTTTATAATTGTTTTTATTGTTAATACAAAATGGAGAAACACACTGCGGCAACCAGCGTTCTCCCTTTGTAACTCTGCCGTTTTGTGCTTTAACAACTGTCCTATATAAGCTGTGTGTTGCAGGATTGCCCAAACATCCAAATAACAAATTGTGACTTAACGGGGGAAAAAAAATCCTCAGACACCTAAGCTTTTAATCAAAAAGGTTAAAAACACATGTATACGTAGCTTCTTCTTTAAGGATTATATTTTCACACACTATGCAAACACCGAGCTCAGCGGCAGGCGCGGCTGAAGGAGGATATATAACACCAGCCATGCAGCCCCTGCAAAATGCTTGTTCCTGTGCACTGTAGTTACTAATCTCATTACAGCTCATTCAGCCCCTTGGTTCATATAGCTACACCCACCAGTTCCAGGAGCTATCTCAAGAGATTGTGCAGAGAGAGAGAATTAGAGAGGGGCACTTAGCTCTGCTTACTCACTCTCTACCCTTCCACTCTTAAATCCCAGCTCTGCAGAAACACACCGTGGAAAGATCAGATGTCACGGCGAGAAGCTCCTTTTCATTCACATCTGCCCCGACTGGGAAAGTGTCACGATTTCTCAAACCGACCAGAAAGACGGGAGTTAGGCAGGAGCAGCTTTCCTGCGAAGTAACGTTGATAATTTGTAAAAAAAAAAAATTAAAAAGGTGACTGGGGCGGCGGCGTGTCCTGTGTCACACCATCGCACAATTTGTCCTCGAATGTGGGTGTCGAGGAGCGACCGTGCGCCCGGCTCTTTCAGGCCGACGCTCCTGCTTTGACAGCTTGAAGCCGCAGGGCACAACCATTGATCCGGGGGCCTCAGTGTTTGAAATGGAAAAGATCAATCAAAAGCAAAAGGGTTATCAGATTGTCTGAAATCTAATAATATGACTCTCCCAAGGAGAGCTCGGTGCATCAGTGTAGCCATCGATCCCCTTTTTCTCAACTCGCTGTTTCAATTAGACAGCTCTTATCAATGGCCCGTCCATATGGAATAATACCAGCCTAAATAGATCAGTATCTTTTTATGTGCTGTCCGATATTACAAATACGTCCAATAGCACGAACACGGCCACCTGGGATGTAAACCTTTGTGCCATATTGTAGTCTGTGTGTCAAACACTGTCCACTTGACGCGGCGGAGCAAACGTGAATATCGGCAAGCGAGAACTTTTTCCAATTCTCTCGCGTCGTCCCCTGCTGCAACGCTAAAGATTTCTTGTGTTATCCTCAGAGTGATGGCGAGCGTTACACATTCTGACAGCCACGATGAAGGGCTCAGGTTGCAGGAGGATTTCTCTGTTTAAATGTGTTTAACTTGGGTCTTTTTTAGCAAAAGCGTCCATTTGTCACCGAGAAGACATTTTGAAAGTAACTGGTCCCTGAAGACGGAGCCATGACATCATCTCTTCTCCCACATAAGAAGATGGCACCGGAGAGACGAGTCGGGGGGGAAAGCCTCGCCGCAGATGCTTCACTCATTTTGTCTTCGTGAATTTTTTTTGAGGTCGTTCCAAAAAGCATTTATACGCCTTTTGAAATCTGCCACAATGGCGTGGGAATCCATAGTTGTGCAGATACCCTCGTGTAAAATCCCCTTTTAATGTGAACTTCTTTTCTTTTCACGGAAAACAGGGATGAGTCACAAATAGGGCGGCTCAAATTCCATTACCAGGGTCGCTCGGGGCATGAGCTAAAAGTGAAAACATGGCAACTCCCGGCCAGAACGAGTCCCAAAATAATTAGGTTGACTCGGATTACACAAATGTGAGAATGAGGTATTTCTGTGAGAGAAACAAAAAAAGGGAATTCATTATATATAAACTTTTTTTTTTTTTTTGCCCAGCATGATTAAAGAAACATGCCCAACAGCTTTTTCTTCCCATTGGTAAAATATGCATTTGCTGACACCTGACAGAAATCTAATGTTGCTTTTGACTTCACTCCAGAATGATAACTCTGCAGGTTAATTTTACTATTCACACCTCTCCAACGTGCCGTTGCTTCCCCCCCCCCCCCCCTCTCGATTCTCCCAAACACGGCGGAGAATTTCTGTCTTGTTTCATTTATTTCACTTTCTGGCGCGACAACTTCCCTGCGCCTCCCGGTCGGCTTTCCTCACCTCCTGTCGTTACCGCATGCGTCATTTCAGGGACCAAACATGCAGCAGCGAAGTTATCAGCTCAGCACGGTCTGGTTGAAATAGACCATGACTATCAGCGTCGGGGGGGGGTTAGACTTAACGTCGGCCTGTTAGCGTCTTTCATGTCACTCAGGCTTATCAGCCCCCCCACACACACACAAACACACAACCACACACTGTGTCAGCCCTGTGAAAACGTTGACCAAAAGACAGTTTTACAGGAAGTACGGTACGAGAATTAAGTTTTTTTTGCCTCGTGTCATATTTCGAAAGCTGAATTCGATTCAGGAGGAGCTTGTTTCGGAGAATCGAGTCAAATTGTGAAGATTGAAAGTCCACGTTGCGTAAAGGGGGAAAGTGGTGTAATTACAGATTTAATCGGCTGACGTAAACTGGGAGAATACAGGCAAACGTGTGTGGGTGATCGAGTTATGTGATGAATTATAGCAGAATCTGTCTCTTCATAGTCATCCACTAACACTTGATCAAACACATGTGGCTATTTGCTGATGTATCCTCCTACACCCATGAGATTAACTTAAGTCTACATGGGTATCCATGTTCAAAGAAAGGAATCACGGTTCACTCGTTTTTTCAGTCGTGCATTAAACTCCAGATAATCTCCTGAAATGATCTGGAGCAGCTGTATATGAGAACGAGTGAATATGAGTTTTTCCTGCCAGGAATGTCTCAGGATGAAAGAGAGGTGCCATACATGTTAAAAATAAAAAACAGAGATGTTTCCACAGCAGAATTCACAGCTCGTCTCCTGCCCTGTTTCCTCCTCCACCCGACGCCACTTCTCACCTGAGCGCTCTGGAAGTGTTCCTGTTGTTCTGAACACATCTGACCCAGACAATCTCCCGCTGTGTTCTTCACATCTAAAAAGGCCAAATTTGAAAAAAGCCTGGCCCCAATTGTGCAGACACTCTCCAGAGTTCCTTCCTGAAAACGGCTTCCGAGAGGTTATATTGTTTTTTTTTTGTTCTGAACTCACAATGTTTCGAAAACAAGGGGGGAAGATGCCGCCTCAACAATCCCTGATTTAACATGAAACTGGAACAAGAGGCAGCCTGAGTGTTTCTTCTTGTATGTTTCGGGGGGGGTTATTTACTGTACTTGGGAGTTGGAGTCGTACAGCGGAGGAAATACCTCTGAGGTCTGAGCATACAACATATAACAGTCTGGGCCTGAGGGACCGTGACCAGCCCCACTGACTCTCTAATATATGTATAAGCACACAACCCACCCCCACATTCATTCACATACTCCTCCTTGGTGTAGGAGCGATGACATATCAGACCGTTGTTTGTCACTGTCATATTTTCCGAGCCTCAGCTTTAAGGAGCGTCCACGGGCAGTCGGCACTCATGCATTTTTCATGAATACCCACTGGAGTTCTTTCATAGGACCGCGTTCTATAGTCGCCAGTATCACAGTTTGTTTTCTGAGTCTGTGATATGTGGCGGATGGAAGGAAATTGCATCGCCCCCTGATAAAGGCCACGGAAGATGAATACGCCTGACGGATGTGGAAACCTTTCACAGTGGAGCAGATTAATTAGAATAAGTAACACCAGGTCTCCCAACTTATCACAAATAGAGGCAAAAAAAAATCATTATATTATTAGTTCACAGCAGAAGTTATGGTTTAACTACGCATCATCTCCGTGATACTGGGTCGCGTCGACACCCGCTACTGGACGACGCAAACGAGTGAGGATCACAAGCGCAGGGACTCGATCAGCGCCGAGACACCGATCACTGCGCAGAAAAACACCGTGAAGGAGGGCACAACACATATCGGCAGATTAAGAAAACAGAGAGGTGCATATTTAAGCCACAGAAAATAGGGACGACTAAGATGGCAGTCATACCGCCACCAGTTCCCTTAAATTCTATAAATTTGCCCTAAATTTCACACACTCATTTATCTTTTACAGCCAAATCTGCAGGTAGGTTTTTTAAAACTTGGGTAAACCAGTTTTTTTTTTTAAAGGAAATTGACCTCGTTCCCATTGCCAGTAGAGGAGTTTGCTTCCCAGTTTGTTTGCCCCCAGTGCATCACGCTGGGACCTTGTTCCGTTGCCAAACTGGTGCGCTCACCTGGGTGTAATGTTTCCATCACTTCCCATTTGGAAACCTGAGTCTACTGCAGAGACATTTGACCCGGGAGTGAATGCTGATCGTTCCCATCGCCGGGCAAAAGAGCAGTGGAAATGGCAAATGGTCTGTGTGTATGTAGAGCTGCTCTCGTCTTGATGACCACTCGAAGCACTTTACTGTACAGTTTATATTCTCATTCACCCGTTCACACACACACATTCATTCAGCGCATCTACGGGCAGCGCTTTTTCTATGAAGGGGTAAAAGGATGACCGCTCTACCCCCTCGGCCACAGAAGGGGTTGTACATATTTGTCCTCTAAATATACCAGATTTTTTCCCTTCAATATCCAGGAATTAAAAACATTACCTCCTTGGTGGAGATCTTAAAAAGTGGAGAAAGTTTCTCAAAAGAAAGTCAGATTCCTCATCCAGTTACTCCCACAGGTCCCACAGAAACATGCTGTTCGGAGAAGAGGCCTAATCAACTGTGTCGTGTTCACCTCTGAGCTCGGTTTCTTAAAAAATAAAGCTCTCCCTGCAAAAACGTCAAAAACACAATTATATGCTACATTTATTACTGACAATTCAATTATCATCAAACACAAAGAGTGGTAATTCCTGCTCACAGAACGTTCTCGGCAGCCCCATCAGTTAAACGCCGCACGGCGTATTAAAAACTGCCAAATTAGGATCAGACGAGTTGTTACCCCGTCAGCAAAACATTTGAAATAAAGTTTTGCCGTGACTGACTTGCAGCATATAGGCTTTGAGGCCTGCGGGGCGACAGATAGCGCTCCCACCTCAGATCATTTCCACTGAATGTCAGAGATAGCCAGTGTTCGGAGGCGACGGACGGAAAAATCTCCTGCCTCGGCATCACATCACACCTCGGTTTGATTTGCTGTCGCGTGTGTATCTGCATGAAAGTGATAAACACGTCTCATTCCGGCTATTCAAGGGGTTTCCCCTCCTCTTGTCCTAATGCTGGGATACCGCGCAGGAACCTGGAGAATTAGAGAAACAGCTGACACGCTGCGGTACATATGTTCCAGGGCCGGGGTTCATAATCGATTAAAAACATTCGTGACAGCATTATTACATATTTATTTAGAGTAGACGGATACACAGTAGGCTGGAAATAAATTGCGTGCCGTGCGAGTGTAACTACAGCTGATTAAAATTACATAAGTTCAGGGAGGAAAATAAAACAATTTAATATTTAATAGCGCAAAAATTAAAGTTTTATGTTTCACCAGTGGAAAACACCATTCATTCCTCGATAAACATGTTATGTTATATTATAAACTATAGAGAATTACATTACAGGGACATAAAAGTGACGTGTATATAAAATCGAGTCATTATGTTTAGTCCAACAGTCGTGCATGAATGGAGATGGCCCAAGTATTTACAGATTTAAATATAAAAAATACCAATTCAATGTTTCCAATTGTTAACAAATCCCATGAAAAGCACAAACCCACAAAGAGACTCTCCCACTTCTTTCCAGTGTCCCCAGCCCATCTGTTCCAACAGTGTTTGTTATGAATGAAGGTGTAAATAGCCAAAGGACGGCACGATGTCCTGAAAACAGCTGCCCACTGTAGTTTCTACAGAACACGGGACTCAAACACAAACAAATTGTGTTTTTTTTTACCTGTGGATGAATACAAATTTGGTAAATATTTTAAAAAGGGACCAGCCAGGTGTGTGTGGGACTGACTCTAAATAAACTACACCATCCGTGTTCATTGTAACGAAGGAACAGTGTGAGGACTGTCGCCTCGCAGCAAGAAGGGTATTGGTTTGAATCCCAGGTTTGGCCGGGGTCTCTCTGTGTGGAGTTGGCATGTTCGCCCTGTGTCTGCGCAGGTCTTCTCTGGGTACGCAGGTCAGAAGACATGCAGATTGGAGTTGGGTCGATTGGAAACTGTAGTTTGACCAAAGGTGTGAATGCACCTTCCTCTCTGTGTGTTGACAAAGTGGTTTAGATGATGGATGGATGGATGGATGGACGGACGGTTTTGTGGAGAAAGCCTTCAGCTGAAAACTGCGAGTTTCACTCAGAAAGACAGATAGGAAGAAGTGCAGCTTCATAAACAGGCTAATTATTTTTGGATTGTTATTGTTTTCAAACTTCTTTCTTTATTTTGTCCCGATGGGTTTTCTCCTGTATTCTTCTGACAGAGTTTGAAGCTGATTTGACCCTTTAAATATTCAGTGGTTCCTCTTTTTGTGTAAGTGTGTGTGTGTGTGTGTGTGTGTGCGTGTGATGTTTATAATTTCATAATTGGTTAATCAGAGACTCCGTGTTATTACAGTGGGATGTTTTCAGTGGGACTCGTCTGATCCCATGATCCCGTGCTGTAGTTTAGACATAATGTGGTTATTCCTCTAAATGTCACTGCTAATGAATCCCACCGAACATAATATCTTCAGATTAAAGCATAATTTACATTTATTACAAGTGGGGATCTCATAACGACGTTATTCTCGCGGAGATAATAGATGAGATCTGGAGACTTTAATGAAAATACGTCAGGGGGCGAAAAAAGCACGAGCGGATCAGACGACTCATATGAAAACACAGGTCAGACCAACTCTTTGTGGAGGACAGAAAGAAGATGAACAGGATTTTTTTTTTTTAATTAACTGTCTGATGTAACTTTGAATCAGAGCTTCCTGGTTCAACTTTGACCTCCACCACATTTAGCCAAAGTTGTTCCGACAGAGGGAGGATGTAACGTATTCATTCCGCTGTGGAGATCATGTGATTTTTGTTTACAGCACATCCACACCGGCGTCGGTTCGGATCAGCACGAGCTCTCCTCACATCTTCGCCGGTGTCCTGTGAGCGTGACGCCGCTTTTTCTGTTAGAAAAGCTGAAAGTAAGAGCAGAACACAAACTTCCTATAGTTCCACCGTCCACAAATATTATGGGATTTTCTTGCCTCGTCGGACTTTGTTGTAACACGGCTCACAAAAAATGATCATCTATTTGTATGAATTTGCAGGTGAATACGGAAACTTCGTCAGGTGGATTCAGATAATGAATATTTCAACAAAATGTAAGAACTGTAAAAAAAAAAAAAGAAGCTGGAGAATGACTTTACATAAGACAGAAATATCGGTTTCAGGTGTTAAACAGAAAATGAATCACCAAGTTGAAAAGCTAATTTGATTTTCCATTGTTGTCAAAAATCTCACATCACCATCTGTCAGAGAGAGAACATTGTGTCGATGCCGAAGTCAAACACAGGATTTAACAAGCAGGGGGTTGTTTTTATAATGACTTTAACGAGAGATATATTAATTAAACTTATATTTAGTCTTGAAGGTGACGCTTACGAGATGGAGCGTCAAAAGGACAGATTTAGAGATTTTCCCTTTCTGCTCCACTTCTAGATCAGAAACGAATTGATACACAACTGTAACAACATGCGGATATCCAAGCATCTGTTTATAATCCCCGTGTATCGCCACAACCACAAACACAATTTTTCAAAGTCACACTAACACCTGTTCCTGTGTTGTGCCTCCGTTGCGTGAATCCTTTCATTCCTCACGCCGGCGAAGCCTCAGCCAAGCGGCTCGCAGACAAACAGACGCAGCGTGAATACAGGCGTGCATGTACTCCATCATCTCCTATATTTAGCTCTCTCACATTGTCTCTCTCTGTCTGTGTCGGGGACGTGAACAGTTTGCACCCCCTTGTTGCATCATGCCGCGGCTCTGCCAGAAGATCTTTCTTCTCCGACGTGCGGGTGGCCTGTGTGGGTTCGGCTGAGCGGGCAAACTGCAGAAACTCCGACACGTTTGATGCACAAGTGTTTGGCGGGATCGAGGCAAATGTCACTCGGTAGATAGTTTCATTATAACATCTACATTGGAGACGTCTCTCCTTCCAGCACGTAGACGGTTCCTGCTTCATATTTGTTGTTGTTGTTGTTGTGCGTTGCTGCGACTCTCGGGTTACAGAACATTAGCAAGCGAGTCATTTGTTCCTTGGGTTTGTCCTTCAGGCAGCGCTCGTCCCTCAGGGTCGGGGCAGATTTAACAGGATACTTGTGTTACCTGTGGCGTGGCGCTGCCCTCAAGGCTAAAATCAGGGAACAGAGATTATCGTACCCCGAAGATTTGTCCATAATTCTGTGCAAGACGTGCGCTGACATGTATGAAGCTATCTCTAGGTAGATATGAAGTAAATCCCTCAAGCACAGAAGTGGTTCACCCGCTAACATGCACCTCCACACCTCTGGAGCTGTGGGTGTTTAGAGCAACTTAATCACCTCCGTGATCTGCGTCTCCAACGTGGTGCTGCAGCTCCAGCGGTTGACTGGTGTGTTGACTGGTGTGTTGACTGGTGATGTCAACATGTCAAACTACAGGAGCTGTCTTACCGTCGTCTTTAAAACACCATACAGCTGCTGGAAACATCTGCTCAACTGGGACCAACATCCCACAGTACAAACATTTCTTCCTTGGATGGAAGGAAAGTACGTTCAATTTATAATTTGCGCGGAAAGCAAAGGTTATATCATTAGGAGGCACCATCCAGTGGTTCAACCAGGTACTACGCAAACTACGGTTACACCCCATAACCTCGTATTCTGCAGTGTCGGTCAATATTTTCTAATCAATTATATTATTGGCTGCAATTAACCAATGATAAATTTACCAAACCAGCACGAGCCTTACACCTTAGATCTCTGTCTCCCAACCTCGTTGCCTGTGTCTCAACAAACCAGGATCCATTAAGGACATGGTTTCGATGAAGAGCATCAATCCTGTCGAGTCTCTTTTTCGAGTGTGATGTTGGAAAAAAATCAAATCTTTCTTCAGTATTCACTTACATGCAGAGGGCCGCTGATTGCTCAGTGTCTGTTTGTATATTCGGAGCATTTTCATTTCTCTCTACAGCCTGACCACAGCTTTTGTCCCTGCTGAAGAGGAGCCCACAGCGTGATGCTCTGCTCATCTTCCCGCTCACCAGTCGCCACTATATTCGGTGGATTCGAAGGGTGTGAAGTTATGTGTTCTTTTGTGGAGGATTTGCGGGGAGTTATTAGTGCTCCTGCACCACGCTGGCTGCGGGCGAGACGTCGCCTTCGGAGAGAGAACGGCTCGTGGTTTCTGGAGACTGACAGCATCTGCTTGTGCAATTAAGATTGGACCAGGCTCCCTTTTTCCATCTCATACAGCTCAGTCCGGACCAGACGAAGCACTCACAAGGGGGGTTTAATACCACAGGGCGGCTGGACAATACCACACAGCACTGCCCTTATCTCAAGGATGCTGTGGCTTCTTAGCTTCAACCCTCCTCGGGCGCCATCATCCGTCTTGGAGGGACAGTCTGACCTAACTTGGTGGGAATCCATTTCCTTCACCTTTTGATTCATGGATTTTCTGTGGTCTTTGAAACATATTCACAAGATCTCGTGTTAGCTCAGTTGTCATCTACGTGCCGACACTGAGGAAAATGCTAATTAAGAATTTGTTTATGTGATAATTGCTGAAACGTGTCGCTTCCCTTTCACTTTGGAATATGATTATATACATATTATTAGGTGGGTGGATGTGAACATGACACTTCTTCAATTTATGTACAATTTTTTTAAATGAAACACGTATATTCATTATTACAGTTTCTTTATACGGAGATAAAACCATATCTCTGCATAATTCTAACCTGGACCTTGTTTTTGTTATGGTACAGATACATTCGGAGTGAATCCCTGTTTTCCATTTGCCCACTGAAGAGTCTTTTTCATCTGGGTTTGTAGCCTTCAGTTGAAAATGGACAAAAAAAACATCAACGGTACAATAGTTTGCTGTGTGAGAACACAAGTCTGTAAAAGCATCAGCGACTGGATGCCACCAGGACAGCCACTCTTTTTTGCCAGGCCCTTTTCATCTCTGTTTGTAGTGAGAGTTGTGTGATCATTGTACAAAGCAGAATAAATAGGGAATGCACATCTGGGGGTTTTTGGGACGTCCCTCTGGTCTCCGGGCCGCTGGAAAGCTGTGCTGCCACACTTTAGACGTATCTTTATTTCCATCATGTACATTCAGCATCCACACATAACTCAGAAACCACAGACTATATAAAGATGGATGACTCATCCCCTTGTCCTCCCAATATCCTGCCATCTTGTGCCGATGACGTCAATTGAGCCAGAGTCTGCACGGCAGTGATCAGATAAATAAACACATCACAGTGTGACAAGAACGACCTCACATGTTTATATAAAACCCATCTGACATGTACTTTGACTTTTTAATTTGGATAATGTCCCATCCACTAACATGGAGTAGGACCTTAACTGCAGCTGCCACCAGGGGGCAAACGAAACACTTACAATTATGTTATTTATATTTATTTACAGTCTGTGGTAGAAACATGGCTCACTGGTAAAGAACCAGTGGGATTATGAAGGGCTCATTCTAAGCTAAACATAACAATGCTTAGTTCCAGGTGTTTACACACTAATGAAAACATTATTATTATTATTAAGTACTACTAATAGATCCCTCTTAACTTTTCAAACTTGTCCCTCAAATGCTAGTTAACTAGTTATTTTACAGTTGGACCGAACCTGACCAGGGATGAGCTCTACTCCCTGACAGTTTGCCCCCCCCCTCTTGTTTCTCACACTCGGGTAACTTGATGTGTGAGTTTCATTAAAAGCTCAGTCGAGAGTCGAGAGTCTGCTGCTGTTCTATCAGCCCGAAAAAAAACCGAGCTGTCAACAGCCGGGCCCGGCCCGCAGTCGATCCGCTGCTCCGTCTTATCCAATCACGCACACGTATATATACATGATGTAGCGCAACACACCGTCTCCCGGAGTGACAGTTGAGCGGCGACAGTCGCTGTGGGTGAGACAGCGAGAGGAGAAGCCAGAGCGATGACGAGGAGGCGGCTCGTTGAGAAATAAGTGAATTCCGATCAGAGACGACAGCTGCACCGGCTTTGTTTATCCGAGGATCACAATATCTTCAGGACTAAAATACAGATTTCTCCCCGAATGGTGGTGTAAACACACGCCGAGTCAGGCTCGTGACATTTGGCGAAGTGTCGTGCTAATAATATGACGGTAAACACGATGGCGATGTTTAAACACATGCTTTTTCCGGCTGGAGGGACTGTAATCCAATTTGTTTACTCTGAGACTGAAAGCAATTGGCTGCATAAGTCCTCATTTGGTTGAGGTTAATCCATCTTTGTTCTAATCTCACATTTTATTAAATTGCTAAAAAACTATTTTAGACGTGGATTCAGCAAATTGCAGTTTTTAACATGTAGAAATTAACATAAACTAATATCTTTGAGTCCAGTCAACTATCAAATGTAGGAAAGAGTGAGATCACAAAGCTGAACTGTTGTTTCCTTAAGTTCTGAACTTTATTGTACGTCCAGGTCCAGGTCTTTTTTAGGTAAATATATACATGTACAATTGTTGTTTCAAGCAAATCAATATATCATCATTCTAATTGTCATCACGCTGCAAGAAGAAGCAGAACTCGAAATCAGAAACTGTGACGCGTCGAGATCTGAGCAGAATAGGAATGGCCCTCGCTATCAAAGCCGCCTGAATCAAACTCAAGTCGTGAGAAACTTGGAGATTCCCACCCTCAGCACTCGCAGCCGCAGCCGCACAGGAGAAACGCTGCCTCCAGTGAAGCAGCTGACAAGATATTGGACAGAATTGATCAGACAGACGTGCTGTGTGACTACTTAACATTCCCTGGCCGTCAGAATTCCTCTAATTGCTTCGCTGATGCTGTTCCCTCACACAGAACATGAGCCTGACATTTACCGCTACCACGAGTGGAACCCAGGAGATTGTTATAAGAGTAGCTCTTCCCTACCCTTCTGGACACTTTCAACATAAATATCATATATCCACACCTACGTATGTCTTTTTTAAAGATATATATATATATGTATACATATACCTTTGTCATTCTCAAATAGAAATAACTGATCAAGGGAAGATGACTACGTACTATATGTTCTATAAATACAAATATTCAAAGACTTACACCAAATATATAAATTGTCATGAGAATCAGATTTTGAGTTGATTCCATCTTTTTTAAAGCTCTTATCTTTGGTGAAACTGTCAATATTAAATACCAATATCAGTCGTAATCTCACTTGAACTACAATACGTTGGATATATCTTGTTTACATTGTATACATCATTAATATATTTTTTTTATTTTACTCATGTTAACTTGGGGCTGGACTATATGGCCAAAAAAATCCAAATAAACAATGTGATATTAGTCGATATCAATAAATATCATGATAAATGTCAAACTGTTATTGACGTTTAAAGACTAATTTATGGGCAAGAATGACAAACACTTGATAAACAGCTAAACGTGTTATAGATCCTCCTCTCTGCACAAAGCACGAGAAACACATCAATATATATTATATCTCGATAATTATTGATATTGTTTCATTGACTATAACCTGTTTACACCACGTAACTTATCTATCGCCTTTTTACTGATGTTTTGATCCCCTTTGCTGCTGTTTCCCTTTTCTACACAGCGTATGTTTGAAAGCTTTATAAAAAATAAAAAAACCCCACTGTATTCCCATGCTTCTCCAAAGGAGGGAACACATTATTCATTCCATCACATCACTGACACTTGAGCGCGACACAGGGCCGTCTCCTGGAGCCTCCCACCATGTGTGTGTTATGTCCCCAGACCCGGGCGAGCCTTGGCTGGGGCCTGTATCCGCGGCACGCAGCACGTCTCAGCCAGAGGCAGCTTCCATGGGAGGATGCGTTCCCGGATCTCTTCATCATCCGTGGCGTGTTAGACACGTGTGTAATGGTCTTTCTCATGCCTCAGTGCAGATTGTATTCACTCTGCAGAAACTACATGCAGAATTTTATGGCAGGGGGGTGGTGACAAACGGGTTTCCAGAATTCCCAATAGGTGTTCTGGCCTTTTCACGAATAGACGTCCAGACGACACACACACACACACACACACACACACACACACAAACAGGCTGGAGGCACAACACGAGCACCGGTATGCCCACGTTGACGATGTGCACACGCACGCACACGCCGGTGCATGTGTACAGAGGAGAAACACACCGGCACAGTTTGTTTGCACTCCCCCTGCACTGTTTGGCATTTGTCGACTTGCGTGTAATACTGACAATCACCATAGGTCAAACCAAATTGCCTGTTGTCCGAGGTGTCGTGAAAACAAGTTGGCCTGAATAATTACTCGCTCAGCCGCACTCCGGCTGCCTGCGGACCTCTTATGTTTACAGGGGCTGTGATGTCAGACTTTTTTAATCAGATGTCCCCCCGCGAGGAGGAGGAGGAGGAGGGAAAAAATAAATATATATATATATATATATATATATAAGCAGCATAACAGGATTTAATCTGACGTTATAGCATCTTGACAATTGATCTCCGCTGCCCGGCCGAGCTGCTTGATAAGAAAGTGCTTCCCGCAGACAGCTGATTATGTTTTGTGGCCACAACCTGTCCCTTTCCCTGTCTGACACCAGTCTATAACAGCAGGGATCAGTAAGCTGCTGTAATCACCAGTGTAGGACTTGTGGGAATGATAAGGATGAAAAGAGCAAAGCTAAGCCTCCACAGACCGGCCCCCCCCTCACCCCCTCACCCCCTCACCTCCACAGCTCAATACATCATCTTGTTCAATAATAAACCGCGTCAATCTTTTTGCCTGTCAGCGGATTTATTAGGTCACAGTGTGATACGGATGTTTCCTGATGAAGTGTAGGATCAGTGGCTTCATCAGCACACGCACCGAGCTTTAGATATCACATGATTCACAAGGCGATTGTATATTTTAAGCCTCAGAGACGTGATTGCATATGTTTCGCTGATCAGTAAATCCACCCGGGGGGAAAATGTTTAATCAACCTTGTGTAGCTCAATATCAAATCAATATCTTTCCATTTTTTTTCCCACAGCCAGATTAGCACAAGCTAAAGGCATTGACGCACTCTGAATGCTGCCATTTGTATTCAAACCACCGACCTTCCCACGCCTGTGCTTTCCCTTCGCTTCACTCCCACGAGCCTGATTGGTTATTAAAGACTCAATGAATGCATGCGATGAGCGAATTGGCCTTTTCATCAAGCTGCGACTAATGATTCCTGACCGTTACCTTCTGGATCGATCAAATAATTATTTTGTCCATTTGTTAGAAAATTCTGATCACACTGCAAAACCCCCCAAAAAGGTTTTCATGATACTACATCGTAAAAAAAACAACTCAGTTACCTACATGTGATTTTTGAATAAACTTAATAAAATAATATTTAATGACGCTATGAACTTGACTTTGCGTTATTAAGTTCCGTTAGTTCTCTAAGGTGGCAAAACACCACATTTTAGGTGAATGTTTTCGTTTTTTAAGGCAGAAGTTTACTTCAAATGTAATGAATCCTTTTCTAAGTCATTCTAACATGGTGGCTCAGGAAGTGGAGCGTGTCGTCCACTAGCCAGAGGGTCGTCGGTTCGATCCCCGGCTCCTCACGTCCACAGGCTGTGAGAATGATGTGCAAATGTGACTTGCAGTGCAACAGAGCTTTGAGCGCTCATTAAGACGAGAGAAGGTCACGTCAAATATCTGTTGGAAACCTGGTAACTGGGTCGGAAAGGACAAATACCTGAAGATGGTACAAAATATCCCTCTAATTTGGTATATTTTGTTATTGTGATATCCTTTTTTGAGCAAAAGATAATTAGTTGGCAAAACTTTTCTGGCAAAACTCAGGAGTTTGGGTCAAGCCTCAAATTAAAGCCTTATTTTATCTAAACTGCTAATTAGTTCGATATGAATAATGGAGGCTGTTCAGAGCACAATGTGATTTTGTGTTATCTTTGCCCGAACTCCTCTTCCCACAACCTACTTATCTTCTTTCATGTGTTTTCCCAGAACAACCTTTATTGTGAGTGCGGCTGTATTCACAAAGAGAACACGGAGAGGGATCCAAGGCTGCAACTACAAATAACTTTCCTTATGTAATAATTATAATCACTTGTATTTTCTGATGATTTCATTAATAATTTGCTCCACAACGTGTCAGTGATATGTCCTTCAGAACGTGAACTTGTTGTCCAACAAACAGAACAAACCCCACAGATTTAAAATGAACTATGTGCAAAGACAAAGAAATCAATTATTTATAAGAATTTTTGATAACTTTGAAACTTGGATGAATAATTGATCATAAGTAAATTAATAGCCATTATATTTCCCTGGCTACATGCTTGTTGACATAATCTATTCAAAATACTACAAATATATGAAAAATCACATAAAATAACCTTAAATACATTGAATGAAATAAACTGCGCCCCCTGATACATGACAAACATGACAAACCTCAATCACTGTTTCACTGCCTTAGCCCCTTATGAGCACAGCGGCTGACCATGTGCATCCCTCCGCGGCCACAGGCTACGTCCAGCGTGTTAACGCGACGTGTCACAGAGGAAAAGTCGCCTCAAACCGAATTCATGAGCATGACAGTGAGTTCAGTGAACTCCAGTGACCTCCACAGTCCACCAGATCTGAATCCAACACGTGCACCTTCGGGTCGTGGCAGAGCGGAAGATTGAAAAGGATGTGACGCCACTGTATCAGGACGGAGCAGGATCTCAAAGTGGATGTTGAGGAATCAGTGCCGCGAAGAAGTGAATGTGTTTTGTTGAGAGCAAACGGAAGAGGAGCTACACCCACTATCGGCGAGTGGGTCCTAATAAAGTGCTTATTTCATATGCCACCACAGGCAAATCAGCAGGCATGTGACTGATTGCTGCAGGGAATTGTCCATTGAAGCAAGAGTCAATGTAGAAATTAGTGCATCTATTTCCTCCTCAGTTCATTTCTCTATTAGATCTCCGCAACTGTCAAATAGAAAATGAGATTCGAAGGGCTGAGCGAACACCTGACATTTAACGCTCAGGTTCATTTCAGCGGGTGTAGTTTTTCCAGGCACACTTGTTTCTATTAAGTGCCATTTAGGGTGAAGGGGTGTATAGGCATCAGGTATAAAGGCAGAGACACATAAAACAGTCCCTCACACATCTAGTTTACAGTCTCCAATCTGACCTGACCTACATGGGATTGGACTGTGGGAGGAAACTGGAGCAGCGGGGGGGGGAAACTAACAACCAGCATGAGCTGAACACACAGAAAGAAACACAGGAGGAGACGTGAGAGATAAATCAGATCTGTTCCCTGCACAATAAAAACACTCTGCTTTTTAAAGATAATGTTTTCCCCTGGGTTAACGATGCAAAGTCGTTGTGTGTCTGTCACACCGCCAGCTGATAATAACTGGTCCAACTTAACAGAACTAGGATTGTGAAAAAGGATTGTGCTGCTTCCAGTGTCTGAATTAAAAGTTGGATTCAGAAGCCGCAGATTGGAAAAGAATCATGGATAAACATGAGGTTGTTTTCCTGTGCAGATTCATTTTCCGGCTGGAACAGCAAGAAGGTTCTGGGTTCAACCTTCCCCCTGTGCCCTGTGTGGGTTTTCCCCAGGTAGTCCGGCTTCCTCCCACAGTCCAAGGACACGCAGCTTAGGTTAAATAGGAGCCTCTGAATTACCCGTAGGTGTGAATGTGAGTTATTTGTCTCTGTGCGGTTGTTCCTCTCACAGACTGATACACTTTCTCCCACTATTAAGAAATGAAGCCCAAATATCCCGGATATGAACATCGATGACCCCATTTGACGCCAGACTCTGTGCAGGACAGCGTCACGGTAACAAGGTCCCGCCGATACATGGACTCGACCAAATCTGTCAGTAATTGGGATAAAAAACGACCTAAAATGACATAAACCATCTCGGAGATAAAGTTATGTCCATGTCTCATTGAATAACATGGAGGAGGCAGAGTTTTTACATATTTATACATCTATCTTCATATACAGTAAAAGGACCAGCCGCCAATGTAATGGACTGTGATGGACTGGCTTTCCATCCAGGATGTAGCCCGCCTCTCACCCAGTGCCGTCTGGGATTGTCTCCACCTCCTGACATGAAACTCAACGGATAAGTGCTACAGATAATGGATGGATGATTTAGGAGAACGAATTCCTGGTATGTAAAGGCCGTTATTCTCACACTAAACTAAAGATTTGGATCCAGAGGTCTGAAACCAGGCCAAGTTGTTATCTTGTCACTCAAAAGCATCACTGAGGATGAAATGAACCTTGATTCTTTGATACAGCTACAGATCGGCCCACACGGGTTAGATAGAGGCAGCGGGAGGTGTTGGTTCTCGTGTGTTTGTACTTTGTGTTTTCGCTGCCATATTCAATGTGACACAAACACACAACTGACACGGTCACGAATTCAAAGGGACAAACCAATTCAATGGATTCTACGCAGTGAAAAAAAAATTGGTATCTATTGAAAGTGCACTGAGTCAAGTGGGAATTCACAGGCAGATCCCACACTCTCTGTGTTTTCATGTTTTAAGGAAAATGTGTCTGTTAAAGACAGAATAATTTCCATATAAACAAGCAGCCTGTAAGACACACATGCACATATGTGCTTAAAGCCAGCCAGACACACACACACACACACACTTAGCCACACAAACACAAGAGTGTGTCTGGCGTGTGAAGAGAAACTGACAGATGGTAGAAGGTCTGGATCTGGATTCCGGTTTGTCAACTCTTGAAGATACAGAAATGTTGTTATGTCTGATTTGCACGGACACACGCAGTCACTCGTATTCGCCGGGATGAGATCACAACGAAGGCGAAAAATATAATTACAGAGCAAAACAATATAATTATACAGGAAAACACGGCGCACACACACAGATCCGACTGAAGAGGCCAGCACTCGCCTCCGGTAATTTGTCTCTTCTGTGCAAGCGACACAGAGTGAGAAGGAAAGGAAAACATGTATCACGGAGGATCACAAGCAATGCAATCAGGAATTACTCCTGATTTAAAACATTTATTTAAGTCACATCCGATCTTGGTGAAACCTCGGAGACGCAGCTCTTGTGTTCTTGCCGCGGATGTTATTAAGTGTCTGTCTCGTGGCCTTTCTTTCGTCAGAACTTTCAGACGGATGAGTCACTTGTTCATTCAGCAGCAGAACAACACAAGTGGAGAAGCAATAATAAGGATAGTTTTGCAGGGATAGTGCAAGAGAGCGAGCGTGTGTGTGTTTGTGTGTGTGTGTGTGTGTGTGTGTGTGTGTGTGTGTGTGTGTGTGTAGCCCTTGGATCGTATTGTATCACTTCCTCCATTACATCAAAGCACGGGGAGTTGGCCCAGCTGCTTTTTAAAAGGATCGAAAATGATGTCTACAACTTAGTTTTTGGAACCAGACGACTGTTTCACAACACGGTGAAGCTACTCTAACATCATGTTTTTCTGTGGTGGTGTGTTAAGATAGTCAAATCAATTTTTTTATGATTTTGAATGTTTTTCTAATTTCCAATTCATCAGAAGGTTTTGGGGCTGGACCACAGAACGAATCGTCCCACAGGAGAAGAAGCATTTCAGTGTCACTTCCTCTGTGTTTCCAGTTAAATACTTTCATATGTGATTTTTGACATTGGAAACAAAGATGGATGACAGCTCTGCAAAAGTGAAGCCAAATCATCTTGATCACCCCCTGGTGGTAGGCTATAGAACAGGTCATAAACCATGTCATGATCGACAGCTGAGACTCGTGAGAACTCGATTAACTCAGCTCCACATCACCATGACTACAATCCCAACAGGTGGAAGCGGAGAGGCGTCGGCCATCTTTACAAACAGTTTATGCATAAGCTAGATCAGCGTCTTCGTGGGGGACTTGACATCACAAAGAAAGCAAGTGTGCACGGCTGAAATTCCAGGAATCCACAGTACAAATAGTTGTCAAACAGAATTCACGTTCATATTTCTGTCTTTCTGCATGTGCACAGTGGTGAATCTTCAGAGTTTGAACCACGACTCTACAAATTATTCAAATCTAAATCTCCTCTGTTTTCAACTGGTCATGTAACTGGATTAGGAACCACTGACTTAAAACATTGACGTGAATCAACAGTCACAGCCAATAGTGGAATCAAGCTAACACTGTGCCCTTATTCGGATTTAGGATTTGGCCAAATCACCAAAACATCAGGACGGCAGACCAGCAGTGTGTGCATGAGCAGGAATGAAATTAACATGGACAAGGCTGAAGCTCCTCTCCTGGTCCAGGAACACCGGGTTGCCAAGTGTAATAATGTCTGACTGATCGGAATCAAAAAAAACCGAGGCAGATACATATTGTTACTGTATATTAAATATCAACAAAAGGAAGAAAGAAGGCGTGTTGTGCTTCATAGCTGCACAAACAAGTCAGCATTTTGTTAATGGAGCAGTTGGAGGGCAGAGCAGGGTGGAGGGGGGGGGGGGGGGGGGGGAGACACACACAACGCTACAGGAAAACACAGAAAATGGAAAAATATCACCTCCCTGAACCGAGCGGGATGATTATCTGCAGCTCCCACAATGACTTACAGTACTGCAGCCAAAATGGCTCATTTCTGAAATTACAGACCAACAATGTCCTGTAGCATCTTTTCATTCGTGCCTCGTTTTCCCTCCTGGACACAACAATGACACGCTCCAGTCTTCTATCACATAAAGAAGGTGATATCCTCTCAATGGAAATATGCTTATACCGAAACCTTTAAGTAACAGCAGTGACACAATAGGACTCGAATGTGCCTGTAAACGCCACGACTTCGTGAAAGCCTAATGTGTAACTGCATGAGCTACACACGTCATATAACAAATTGATTTCACAACAGTCGGGACTCAACTTTAAACACGTTGCGTGAAGTTAATCGACAGCGAAAGAGGACAACAACAAGTTAGAAAGGCTCGGGAGTGAATGAGTCGAGTGTGAACAATCACACCGTGGCTGACTGAGTGGGGTTCGGTCGGGGGGGCGCGATGCCTCGATGGGCTGATCCCAGTTTATCTTGATTTAGCTGTCATTCCCCCAAACGAGCTGCTAAATCAATTTTGACGCGGGGCCGTCATTCCGCCGTGTCACTCGAAGGTTTATGGGCGAATAAAAACCATCAGAACAAGATGAGATGACGCATGAAATTTCATGACATCAACCATTCCCCCCCCCCCGTTTCAAGAAGGCACCATAAGAGGGCCATAACGGGGGTTAGGAGAAATGTGTCAGAAAGTGGAGGATTGACGAGGATAAAAGAAGTCAGATTATCGCCCGCACTATTTATCAGGCTCCTCCAGAGTCTTTAAACTCGTGGGCAACCCACAGGCTGTAAATAAAGAGGAACAATGTGTCTGCTGCAACCTTCTACGCGTCTATACACGTGCTCGACCGATCGAGAGTCCGTCTCGGCTGTCACTCGTGACATTTCACCACGTTTCCATGGCATCAACTCAGTGATTTAAACCAAACGTACGGGAAATAAATTGAATTTGAACAAAGTGTGATAAGAACAACCCGAAAGGACAGATTTTTTCGAGATAATATTTTTGATAATTTTCTTTTTGACATGTTCATTTTAGTCCTGCTCCAAGTCCGTTAGTAAATAATCTACGGTGCGACCTGTGTTAAAAAGCAGTGGTGAATCTATGAGAAGAAAAAAAAGGTGTTGTATTAAATAGAGCCGTGTGTGCTATAGATTGAAAGGAGACTGTCAAATAAAATAAAAATGTTATATCTTCAGAAAAGTATGAAAGAAATGAGAAACAATTAGAAGCAAAGTGAACACGATAAACTCTTTTTTTTTTTACATCTGAGATTAAATTCAGAATTAACACAAAAAGAGTGGATTTCATTTTGATGAAAGATTTGATCAAATTTCCAAAGAAAGAAGAAGATGTGGTTTCATGGTTCGGGGGGGAACCACTGCAGATGTAATGGTTTTGATGTCAGCTGCTGGAGAGTTGGTGCTACCTGCTGTTTGTAATAACAGTAGTTGACGCAGTGAACAAGGTGACGTCAGAAACATTGACTACAAAGATAACCCAACTTATTGCAATGTCTTATAAGCTGTATATGAAATAATCAAACCTACACAAAACACCTAAAGTGTCTGGAATCCCTTTGGGCGTGTGATGTCACTGCTCATTTAGCTCGACAGGCGTTGATTATTTCATATGAAAATGTACTTTTGTGTTTCATTCTGAGAACAAAGAAATGTTAAAAGTGATGGATCGCCCCGTGTCCGACATTAACCGCCGACAATTCCATCAATGCTGCGGAAGAGCAGCAACTCACAGTTTCTGGATCGCACCGATCAAACAGGAATTGATTTTTTTTTAACCAAACTGGTCCGAAGCCAAAAAGCGTCTGCAGGAGTCGAAGATCAACTTGGGGGAAATAACCGTTAACTTTGCTAAAAAAGAGGTTGCAACAAAGCAGATGGCTGAGCGACCTCTGGGAGGGAGGGACGGGACGTGATGGAGCTGTGACCACAAAACAGCTGCGGAATGGATCAGCTCGCTCATTCAAGGAATCATGAGAGAGGCTGTCAGCTGCTAATGATATCTGCCATCCTCCCTCGCAGGGCGCCGTGCGGCCGAGCTTCCGCTGGATGCATATATTTTGAATGAGATCGACAATGATAGCTTTTACCTTGCGAGCTCCGGTGTAATGGCAGCTTTTGTGTTGTTTCAAAGCGTGCACACACTCAGAAATGAGTCACGGCTGTAGCAAATACACCGTGAAGGAAAACGTCAACAGCTTTAGAATGTGAATTTTTTAAAAGGGCTTGGGCCGAACTAAAGAAGTACACGTCAAATATATTATTCTAAAAGTGAGTTTCTGTCATTTTAGGTTGTTGATGTTGTAAAAATGGGGGGAAAAGTCGAAACTTGCGATTTGTCAAGCAGAAGTATCGGTGGGACCTCGATACCGTGAGATATGTCCCTTTAAAAGCAAAATGATGTACATTTGCAAATAAATGACAAGTAAAATCACGATCTTGGATCATTGCATTGCGCTGCAGTAATTTAAATACCTGTAAACACGTAATTTCTAATAAAATAATAATATAAATAAAACCTATGAATGTATTAATGCAAATCTTTTCTGCATTGTTTGTGCTGTAAAATAAAAGTTTTCGTATCAGAGAACAACGTATTAGGTTAAAGTAATAACAGACGGTGCCTAATTTGTAATCTGCCTTAAAAATGTATTTCTCAACACATTCACATTTGTTTAACCAGGCAAAGCTATCGTGTAAAAAAAAAAAATCCAACAAGAATTCATTGGAAAATAACGCTCGACAGCTCAGGGTCTCGCTCGCAATCAACAATTCATATTGCGTGGTGTTTACCCAGCAGTAAACATTATTGGCTGTGCTTTTTGTTGACAGTTTGAGAGTTCAAACCACTTAAACTGCTTAACCATAATTCGGCGATGCCGTGCGAGGGCAGTAACAGCCCAGGTCAGAATCAGATGTGAAAACCTTTATGAAAATCCCCGGCAGAGGATATTTGCCGGTGCAAGATGTTCGTTAAGAGTCAGACACAATGTGCAGACGCATATCCAATAAGCTCAATGCGTCGGCTTGTGTGCGTCTCTGGTGTGAAACAAGATCATTAACTCGGGGGTAAGAGAACATGTCAGAATGAGTGGGATGCTGAAGGCCTGCGTGCTTTTGCATGAAAAGTCAGCCTCTTGTATTTTTCTTCCTCCTCTAAAGTCATTGTTGTTTTTGTTTGTGTTTGTTTCCCCTGGTCTGTGGTCCCTGCACTGCTGAAACTAACCAGTCCAGTGGACGTGCGATGGTGTTGTCCAGTCAGCAGTAAGCTTGTAATGTCAGAACAAGGAGCCGGCAAAATGCTTCCCAGTGAGCATTGAGGGCCGGAGCGCGCCGAGCCTCTTGTTGCTGGGTCACTGCCTCTCCACTGTGCTACTCATGTGCACCACAGAGTGAAACTAATAAAAATGTATGAAAATCTTTCTCTTTCAGCCGAACGAGGCCAAACTTTTGCTACAGCGAGGTGAGAAGAATTATTATAGAGTTTTTATATAGATGGACGAGAAAAGGGAAGCCCCCAGTAGCTGACTGCATCATAGGACCCTGTCTCTTCCATGTTAGCGGACAGGACATGAACCAAACTAAAAAGTACATGTTGAATACATTTTTTCTTTAAGATGATTTCTGTCATTTTAGGCACTTTTTTAATCACGCTGCCAAATGTCCGTGCTCATTTTTACCCCAACAGTGATGCGAGTTGCTAAGTAAATAAATCATCGTCATATATCGTATATAAGTCTTGCAAAGCTATAAGAGTATAATAAATACAGCAATATCTACTTATTTAAGTTACTGTGTTCACCATAACTGAATAAAGATGGACGACATGACTGTACCCCATAAGTAAAGACAACCTCTCCATCGCCTCCCAGTCGCTGGCAGCAGTATAGCCCAGTAAAGCCCTGCCTTTTCCATGTTAGTGGATGGGACATGGGCCAAACTTAAAAAGTAAACTCTGGCTCCAAATTGTGTAATCGTCCCAAAATGGCAGCGTTCTTATCATTCTTATCATTCTCCTTGTTTCTGGAGAGAGCAAGAGGAAGTGGAGCCGCGTCGCCCATCTTGTTTCCCAGCCTGGAGCTCAGCAGAGAGGGTGGCAGGTAGCGGAGAGGGGCAGGCCTGTGTTGTCGGTGTCTGTCAACTCTGTGATCTGAATAATGTTGTCATCTGACACGATTTATCTGTGATCTTGGATTACCCCCCCCCCCCCCCCCCCCCCCCCAGCACACACAATTTCCCACTGAGACGTTCTCGAGCTGCAGCTCCCGGTCCGTGTGTGCTACAGTTACATAAGGTTGAAGTAAAATATTCATCAAGCTGCTCTGGACCACATCTGTATGCAGCGGAGTGCTGAGGAAACACTTTTCCGTAAACCTGATAACTACGCCGGGGCGGGCGCTGCTGCCGCCGCTGCTCGCTTTAAAGTGGTTTGTGTGTAAATGTGCTTGATTGCTTTTGTGTACGCTTGTATCAAGTGTTTATATACATGTTGTTGCGTTTGAGAGGTGCAGTCATGCACATGGTTTGTGTGTGTGTGTGTGTGTGTGTGAGCCTGCTTGTGTGTCTGAGTGTGTGGGTGAACAAGCATACAGCAGTGCACGTGTCTAAATGCCTCACAGTCTGCCTGTCTTCATCAGTATGCTGAGCTGGTATCCGTGTGCATGCATTGCCTCAATTTAAAGCAAACATTTATGTTTGGCTGCAGCGTTAGTCGACCTGCTGGTTCCTTTTCTCGCCGACGCTAGATCGTGCGTGCAATGTGTCGCAGGTTGCAGGGCGTGTTACGAGGCGGCAGTAAGGTTCAATCCTTCCGGGGTCATCAGCGGGTCCTCTAGGACCAGGAGGAGCAGCTGGCATCTGCCTGAGCGGTGGATCCCTGGGAAGCCATAACTCAGGACCCCACCTTGATGACCACACACCACTCTCTATTACAGTTTTACAGTTTAATCTATATAACTGACCAGACTGCTTTACATCATGTCAGGAGCGTACTCGCTTTTTGGATTGTTGTAATGACTGTTATTCAATTAGAGTGGCTGTTGATTGATTGGCCCTCGGAAGGCGTTTGATTTTTCAAGTCGCGCGACTCGCAGGCCCGAGTGATGGTAACTGAAGATGAACTGGTGAGATCTCGCTGTGTTGATCTTCTCAACCTGCCCGTCTGACTGGAGCAGCTTTCTGAAACCTCCAGCTGCTGCACACGAGGAGGCAGGAGAGGGGGGGCGCTTACACACTGTCCACATTGAGGATGAAGATAAAGGAGATCAGAGAGTCCGAATTAAATATGCAAGGACACCGCTTACGTGCTTTAATGAAGAGAGGGTGAGCGCTGTGCTAATGACCAAAGATTTGAGGCTTCCATGGGAGAGTGGGATCAAGAGCGCACTGCTGGAGACGCTCATTACCGTGTCCCGCACAGACCCTCACCTACGTGAGCGCGCACATTGGCATATTTATTGTGTGGGAGAAATGTAGAGATCATGCACAGGGCTCTGCAGGTATGATTCGATGCACACATACACCGGCTTCCCTCAGATTAATGTCGACAAGCAGCATAACTCTGATGTGGTTTGTAAAAGGGGGGGAATCTGAGAGATTAACAACTCATCCTGTATAAACCCGTAGAGCAGGGTGGAGTTTGTGGAGCATCATATTACCTAACACACAAAGAAAGCATTAAAAATGGATAAATGTTGAAACCTACCGAAACTCAAAGGCCAAATCATTGATTTTCAAATTAACTCACATATTTATGATGATTTAATGCGACTTTTGTTACCGAACAGTAAATACCGATTTCTCTGTTGCCCAATAAATATCAGGGAATATCAGCTTCTCACAGACAAATCAGTATTGGTGGTTCTGTTTTATGATTGAGTTGTGTTGTTTATGTTTAAAGTTTGTGGAAAGGAATATGTAAAGTTTCTTAATGTAATTTGTAAAATATCAGACATAATAATATGTGTTTGTCCTAATTGGTATGATAACAGCATCTTAGGAAACGTGCAAATACATGTATGTTTCACTGCCCCCAGAAATCCTTACTGGTCAATTACCTAAAAGTATGAGTATTGCTATAGTATTCATGCAGCAGACATATACACGAATCACCAGATTTACACAATAAAATAATAAGTGCTTCCTGATCATGGCTCAGTAATAACATCCAATCACACTGCAGAGCCTCATTCCTGCAGAGCGCCGGCATAATGGTGTTGATCACACTCGAGGGCGGGAGAGGGAGCAGAGCCAGAGTCCGGTCCGGTTCGGTCCAACACGAGAGAGGACGAGCAGAGAGAAAAACATATTTCTAATTTCCACCACCTGTGGCTGTAACTACCAACTACTTTCATTTAATATTCAATCAGCCAATCATTTCTTCAATGTATTTACTGATCTATGAAATACCCCAAATTCATCAAAGTGTCCATCTCATTGTCTTTGTCTTGTATGTTTTTGTCCAAAGACAAATCCGAACAATAGTAAGTTAATTCACGACATTGGAGAAGATGAAATTAGGACATTTGTGCTTGAAATGTTTTTTATTGATAAATTAATCAACTAGAAGTAGAGTGAGTACCTCTGCCGAGCTCCAGCAGTCCCCTCATGAAACCACATTCAAATTCACTAGATCCATAAAATCCATAAATCATCAAGATCCATAAATTATTCTCTGAGAAATTGGTGAAAATGTTAAAAACAAGAAAACGCCCAATCACACAATGTTAAAGAAATTGAAATATAAATCCTGGATCCACACCAAAATGTAATGGGTTCGTTCTCACCCTTCCACCAAGTTACGTGAAAATCCATATGCTAGTTTTTGCTTAATCCTGCTGACGTACAAACCAACCAACCAACAAATCCTCGTCCTCAGTAATTTCCTCTGCATCATCATCCTTCTCTATTTCCATTTACAGATTTCTGAGGTCTCTGTCGCCGGCTGCACTCTGATCCTGTTTTTCTCCGTGTACAATGACACCGTGACAACAAAAAAAAACACTAATAAGACAGATGCTTTGACAAGATGAGGTTCAGACGTGCGGCTCCTCCGCTGAGGATTCAAATCATCAACATTTATTGAGCAGCGCCATCAAAATCCAGTCGGTCGTCGGGGAGGTTAAAACCCGATGTGATGACGGGAAACCCGGAGCCGCAGAGGACAGACAGTGAATCAGCCGCGGGGGGGGGGGGCCGTTCTGTGACCCAGACACACACGTCTCACCTCGAGGTGTTTATAAGCAAGACGGAGGGAATAAAGTTTGATTTAGACATGAATTTTAATGCAACATCAAGGTGAAGGAGGGAACTCTCCGGATTATTATCAGTGCTTTAACAAGGAGGATCTGAGATTGCATTTTTTTTTGAAGTGTGAGCATTATCTGAGGAAGAATCCCTCGCTCTAATTACACAGAATTTCAATAAGCCACTAACTCGCCCCGGTCCCACTGAAAGTAATTTGAGTTATATCTATGCTAAAATGTTTAACTGTCCGTGAAACTGTTTTAAACACGCGACGGTACTCTGTGAAACGTAATTCCCTCTAAAAGGAGAGCAAGGTGTTATTCTGCTCTGAGCCGAGCCGTAAATACCAATCAAACCTTCGATAATGTGGAAATGGCTATTGCGCACACCATGGCTACAGCTGGACGGGAAATAAAATGTGTTAAATAATTCATTAAATGTCCATGTGCAATGTACATACTTGTTTTTTTTCTCCATAGCATATAATCAGATGTAAACAGCAAACCTATTTGGAGAAAGGCTATAGGGTGCAAATGAAATCAAGAAGTATCCTATTAATCACGTCTGTGACAGGCAATAGCTCTCACTGCTTAGCAACCAGCTCCTCCGGGGCAACAGTCAGAGAGCTGAGATTCACCAGGGGGGGGTTTCCTATCTAAAGTTATGAAAGTGCCCAACACGTATCGTTCTGCTCAGCGGCTCATGTTCTATCAGCCGGCGTTATTAATTATTCACACAGATATATATGAGGATCGATGAAGCAAAAATAATAGTTTTCAGTATCCAAGCACAGCTGCTGCATGTTCTGTGCATGTTGTGACAGTCTGTCCCCGCGTCTTACCTTAAACAGGCGGAGTATGTTGGCCACCATGATGGACACCGAGCTGGAGGACGCTCCGATGACCCCCACCACCCTCTCAGGTTTGGTGATGATGGGCGCGCCGCCGCCCAGGCACTTGACGTCGGTGCCGTCCTTCTCGATGAGCGCCTGCACGAAGGTGAGCGACTGCTCCAGGGCGTGAGTGTCCCGGGAGCAGGTGTCCAGGATACGGGCTCCCAGTGTGATGTTGGGCAGCAGATTATTGTCATTATTGATGCGGTCAAGGGCGAAGAGCATGGCCTCCAGCCTGTGTATGCCCTTCTCCTTCTTCAGCTCGCCGCACGGCTTGCCGTCGTGCCCTCGGGCGTGCACCGGGAAGAGGCCACCCAAGGAGATGTCCCCGTCTATGCGGATGGAGTTCAAATGTGTGTGTCCTGGCCCTTTGGGTTTGGCAGCCTGGGCGGCCTTCAGAGAGCCGTTGAGTAGCAGCAGCAGCAGCAGCGACAGAAGCAGGCCATTCCTCCGACAGCCGGTCCAATCCGGTCGACGCGCCGGGGGTTGAGACATGATCACGGCGTGAGCGCACGTCCACCCTGTGCGACCGAGCCCAGCAATCAGAAAAGAGCAGAAGCCAGGTATTACTTTATGATGGCCAGAGGGTTAATTGCAATACCAGTTGGCACAGAAAAGGCTTCCTCTCATGTCTCCCCTCTCTCGCAGGCATTCAATTAACAGAGAATATGAGCTCGGGTTTCTTTCACTGCTTGTAATCCAGTTCTCTTCTCCTCTTCCACACCGTCACTCCATCCTCTGATCACGGCGGTGGGCAGCTGCTCTGGCGTCGGCTGTTATTCACACACTCTTCCTGGGCAGATCCTTCACTCGGGGCATCAGGAAGAACAAAGGTGAGCGACAGGCGTTTTTCTCTGCGTCCCTCTCTCCCGCTCCTCTTTCCTCTCCACGTCAATCAGAAGTTTTTAATCTCCCCCCCCACCGTTCCCGTGGGCAGGGATTTGGTATATGTCAGCGCCCTCAGGCCTGCTCAGGTCCACAGGCTTCACTGCAAATTCCTGAAAGATGAAAAGGAGAAGGGTGGTGAGACAGTGGAGAGAGGAAACAGGGAAGAAAGGCAAATGGATTCATATTGGTACGAGCATTTCAATACCGCTTTTTTTTTTTGTTCCTGTTCTTTAACCTTTTTACTGCAGCATTATGTGGAATGAAGAGACTGTTCCGCCTCCGAACTCATTTCTCTTCCCGTGTGTACAGTCTTCCTACGTCTACCACTTTGAATTCAAAAGGTTGCCACGGGCTCTCGGGGTTGACGTGGCAGAGAGAGTCACATCCCCCTGTGCTTCATTCTCACCCATCACCATGTCAGCGGATGAACTTAACCTCCGTCCAATAATTCTGACGTTCTGTGACTGTTGCACGTGTGTAGCACTTGTCTGGGGCTAGTATTAGAAAAAGCAGTAAATATCGACCTAGACTCGAAAGGAGAGGTTAGGCCTAAGACAAAGAACAAGTTGAACAAATGACCAGTTCATTGCTTCACAATCGGTCATGCAACAACCACAATATAAAACAACTTAGTGCCACAACATCCTATAACAATTCCAGATCGCAAACCCTGACCGGCTGCGCCCGTCAGTCAAGACGTTAACTGTTAGTCTCCACGTTACCTCCACGATACAGTGAGCACCAGTATGGGGAGGTTAACATTTACTTGTTTCCATCTATAACATTAAACATGGTGTTAACTATGATAACAAGCTGCGAAAGTTCGTTGGGAACATGGATGATTATTATGTTATTACTCTGATTGGTTTTTAAAGAGGTAATCTTTCAAATAGCAACTTAAAAGCAGTATTAGTTCTCTCCCAAGTTCGCCAGCATGATTCTAGCGGCGACTAACTAAACGTGTTCACTCACCGGAGTTCCCAGTATCGGATTATTGGAAAATAACCTTATTAGTATAATTACAGGTAGATTATGGTAATATTTCGAGTGTTTTATGTTATTTCATACCGAAATCCGGGAGCTCTTTCTCTACAAGTGTCTTGGGGAAATCTTGGGAGGAGAAAAAAGGGGCTTTCTTATTAATGGGGCGTTCCCTTGAATGGAGCCCATAGTGCGCCCCCTTTTGGCAATAACTTGTACTACTCCTGAGGTTAGTAGCCTTAATTTCACGAGGGTTACACACGTCACTTTTTTTTAAAGTCAGACTGTTTAATGGCTCCACGCTGCGCTGCTTCCGTTGGAGGGGAATAATACGTTCCTGTTCTGTGTTTAGGACTTTGCAGTGGAATTGTTATTTTCCAGAAGATGCATCACCGTCACATATATGTCTTCAAAGGCTGCAAATCATTGGAAACATTAAGGTTTAAAAGAACTGATAAAGCTGATGCTACGCATTTCTTCTGACTACAGGCAAAATCAGTTACATGTATTATAATGGAATTTATTGGGTCTCAGATTGGGAACCAGATTGTAGCAGCAGCCGTTAACACAGCAGAGGGTAACGTACATTTTAAAAACCTGACCAGAGTATTATCCAGATCACTGACTACGTTTATAAAGACAGAAATATTAAGACTACTATTCATTTATATTTTGTATTACTTGTATTAAGTGCTAAAAGAATATCCCATGCCTATTCCCGTTCACAGAGCACAGTGTGATCATGATCAGCATTTGGGAACTGCCGCACATGTCGATGTCGTACAATGATTTGAAAACACAGATAGGAATTTATAATGTGATTAGGACGTGTATATCTCTACATAATATGACGAAGGTCGTTTAATACTTATTCCGAGCATAGACTCTACATAAAGATGGACGACACGTCTCTTCCTCCTCCCGCTGTCCAGAAATGAAGCTGAGATATGCTGATGGGAAATCTGACATCTTGTGTAGTAGGAGTCTGCACGGTAGCGATGGAGCCGTGGTAACGAGGTCCTGCCTCAACGCGTAATCCTGTTTTTATAGCATTAAATAACTACATAAAACCAAAATGATAGGAAAAATATACACTTGGGTGAGATGAGAGCTGTGGCTGGGGGGTGAGAGCGGCCGTCTTCTACCCGGAGGCGGTTCGATCCCAGTCCTAGGCGGTTCAGAATGGCAATAAACTGAACCGTGAAGCGCTTTGAGTGGTCGTCAAGACGTGAAAAGTACCATCTGACATGCACTTTGACTTTAACTTTGGTCCATGGCCCGTCCAATAACATGGAGGAAGTGTGGCCAAAGACCTGTACTGCTGCCAGCCACCAGGGAGCAGGGGAGCTGTTGTCAAATCTTCATAAACAGTCCATGATTACGAGTATTACTTTATTCAGGTTTGAGATAATCAGAAAATGCCAGCGTCTCATTATTAACTCACTTTAATATCAGATCACTGCTGCCTGCTGTGTTACTCATGAAGGGATAGACATATTTCACACATGCTGAAACAGAGCAGCAGGACGTCGATAAGCCGAAGCATAAAACCTTTCTCTCGGCTCCATGATAGAAGCTGAATCAGAGGTGGTTCTGTCTGTTGCTTTGCAGCAGTGGGGGGGGGGGGGGGGGGGGGGGGGGCATTAAATGCAGATTCTGTACAGATTCAAGTGTCAGGTAAATAATACAGATTCAAAGCTGGATGTTAAGATTCCTATCTCCGTACTGTCATGCATCTACGCACTCTGACAGTATCACTCCCACCTTTCCTCGCTTTTTTTTCCTCCTTCCGACACACACACACACACGCACACACGCACAACACATGCCTGCTGGATAGACACACACAGAATATGCCACTACAAGCTATCTCGCATGTACATATCTACACCCTGTTCGTTCCTGAAGCGGTAATAGGCTCTGAAGGAACAATCTAGCGGCACACAGTCACCGAGCCGGGCTGTAGACATTGGTTTTCCAGGAGAGTGGGTTGAAGCCTTGAAACTGCAACAGCCGAGATTCATTGAGAGCATATTGGAAGTGACAAGGTCCTTTGAATACACCCAACTATCTCCCACTGAGTGAGAAGTAATTTTTCAGAGTTGATTCACTGCGGGTCCACTTTAACTGCTGCAGAGCGGATGGCAACTGGAAAGTCTGCCAGCTCACCTGAGCCCCTGTGACCGAATGAGCACCATGCCCGAGCATATCTGACTTTAGAGCAAACGCTGCTGCTGCTGCTGCTGCTGCCAGCGTATCACAGTAGAGAGGTAAGATAAGAATAAAAAATACAGCTGTGAACACTGCAGAGTTCAAATAAGAAAATGTTCTACAAGGCTTTTGATTTCAAGACACACGTCATCAGACTTTGTAGCAGCTGACAGAGCGTCACACGTGCATTTGAAAGAAAAAAAAGATCTTCCACATCACAAAGATCACATGAAGCATTATCCAGTTAGTCGCTGTGTTCTGTCTCGTTCCAGATGAATATCTGACAGTGTTTCCTCTCTCCGACCAGGATGTAGACAATTCATAATCGGAGACATCTCGTTCAGGGTGGGCTGCCTATATGCTTTGAATTAATCACTTCATTTCATCACTCGGCGGAAATCTATGGATCCCATTTTAATCAAGCGCGGGGGGGGGTTAGGCCAGACCCCCCCCTCAGAGTTCCATTCAACGTGACACGTGGTGATGTGGTAACCGAGTCGAAAAGTGCAGTATTAGCATACTCAATTACCAATGCATTCAGTGTGTGGCGTGTTTCCAGAGCCCTGCTGTAGCACACTCTGTGTAACCCACATTCAATGCTGTGGCTCATTTCATATTTTTTTTAAAAAGCTGGACGATTCAGTTCCGGTTTTGTTTCTGAATCGCTGTGCTCACGGAGAGAACCAGTCTCCAGATGAGAAGACCAAAATGTGTGTTTGTTTACAAATGGCTCACCTCAACAAACATGTGCGACAGAGACGCGAGGAAAATCATTTCCAGAGACAAAATGTCAAAGACAGCTGCAGGAATTATTGGAGATTCTGTCGGGAGAGAGCAACCTTTCCGCAGGTGCGCGAGCGTATTTCAGGATGCAGACTTATGCATTCATTTTTAAAAAGGCCGTGCAATAACCTTCGGGCAAATAAGTCTGTTGTGACTTGGCCTCGCAAGGAGCAGCGGCGGCGGCTGAGTCAAACAGCAACGCCTTAATTCTGACAACACCAGAACTCGCCATGTTTAAAATCATGTATATTTAAAGGGAGACATATGGTTTTTATATACGTTTTTTTATGGTTTCTGCACGTTTCAGAAAGTTAAATGAAAGACTTTTAAAGATCTTTTTAAGGCAATTGTGTCAATTTCAACAGATATGAAGGAATATTGCAGTCTCAGAATTACTTACACCTCCCTTACACCTAAAAATAATTATTTTCAAAGAGCAACCAAAGTGCCTTAACATAATGAAGACCGACTCTAATGTCATTAAGACCTAATACCAAATCTTTTTACTGTGCTTTTTAAGCTTTTGTTTACTTCTTAAAGACCTTTGTTCCTTTGGTAGTGTGTTTAAAGTGTATTAATTAATTTATCTTTGTTTGAGTTACCTGCCTGGATTTTGCTTCCTGGTCTAGCAAAAAAAAAACTGAGCTGTGGGCGGAGCCTGGTTCTATGCAGAGGCCCAAGCAGAGGCCCAAACCAAGAGCTCTGAATTTGTGTTTAGTCCTTGACTGCTTGGTCCACGAGAAAGAGGCCAAAAAAAGAGTGTTTCAGACAGAGGCTGAAAAGAGGAGCTGCAGTGATGGACAGGATGAGGTCAGTGATGTGTTTTCTGAAGAATAAAGCATGAAAACCTCTTCAAGTAATAACAACAAAAATGAAAGTTATGAACCTGAATATGAGCGAAATAACAACATCTCCTTGAAACAATTGAAAGATTTCAGTGTGTGTTTGAACAACGTTATCACAGAAGATTCAACTTAGCGAGAAATGCAATAAACGAATGAATAAGATATGAATCCGACGGCGAACAGAAAGACACAGCGTGGGAGCTGCTTTACATCGGACCCAGTCAATGAGAAACATTCCTTCCTTCCACTTTCCTCGTTCAACTTTCCGTCCTTAAAAAAATACACTTCACCCGAATGTGACCAGCCACTTCACCTTTAGACTCCCTCGTATTTTTTTATTGCTCCAATTTAGAAATTTCACGGCTCTTGCCCGAGCGTTTTTATAGTCCAATCAGAGCTGCATGAGAAATACAGCTGATATATGTGTACATTCATTCTCAGCGGATTATTCCCCTATTCGTTGTCCGAGATTCGAGGCGCTGCCGGGAAATGAAGACACAAAATGGTCACAAATGCGTATATCGATATCTACAAATGAAAAATAAAATTTAACAATGTGTAAAACTGTTTAAGGCACAATTTTACAAACTCACAAATGTGTTCCAATCCACACTATTAGCAAAGCAATGTAAATACATGTAAAACAAACGCACACAAATTGAAAGAGTATTTTGGTTATAGATCTTTTACTTCGCCTTTTCAAATTGAAAAAATGTTGGCGTTCAAAAAGCTTCCTTTGTTAACTAATGCCTAAACATGCTTGACATTCATAAATGTTTGTGTGTGGATTCTTCTACATACGCTGACATGGCTTGTGGTTGTGGTTTGGTGTTGTGTTAATACCCACACACAGGTTTATACATGTTGTTTTTTCAATTATAGATCAGGTCATGCACATTTGTCAACATCCTGGGTCTAATTCCTCTCCGTAGATGACCAAAGCCGGGCCGGGGGAAACTTCTGGAGACGCTGTAGCTCGCCCCTCACAGATGGGAAAGGTGGAGCTCTCTCTAATTGACACTCCAGCGTGGTGGAGCTGCACAGACGATCAATAGGAAGGTAGAGCAGGGAGCCGCTCCGAGGAAAATGAATGGAGAGAAGAGGAGGAGGAGGGTCGAGATGCAAACGTGGACTGGAGAGCTGACAAGATGCTGCCCTGAGAGGATGCGTCAGTAAAGTGGATCAGAGCTCTGTGTTCATGTTAGTGGGACAGAGTAATAAGAGCAGTGAAAGAAAAGACATTTGCAAAGAGGTATGTGGTCATTGTAGAATAGAATAAAATCAAAATATTGCGAGAATAAAGTCGTATAAGGTCATATTTCATTTTAGGAATAAGCAGCGGGGAGAACTCATGTTAGCCAGAGTCCTGCTGGATCCGAGCTCGTGATCACCGACCTCATCGCTCTTTTGAGAAACTCCTCAACCACGACCGAGCATTTCCTCCTCCAGCCCGTGAGGTTCTTTCTGCAGAACAGACTCAGTTTCTTGCACAGTTTCTTTTCAAACTCCCGATATTCATGATAATGTGGTGCTGATGAGCCAAAATATAAATATATATTATATAATAAGACAGGCTGATCCTCGGATACTCCCCCTCTAAAATCACACGCAGCCTAGAATCATGACTTCATTCTCATTAAGTTACCGCTACACTCTCAAAATCCCTAACGCTCTTCGTACATTATAGGTTAATGTTGGTTATTATTATAATTAACTTGTTAACTTGACTTTTGTTAAGCAGGAAGCTGAAGAACTGCAATAAACTAAACTACTCCCATCGGTGCTCTTCTTCTTCTGTGCCCTCTAGAACAGCTGCTCCGGTCCCGAACAATTCTGTCACATGTTAGTTTCATGCCATTGTTGCTGCTTTGCCATTTTTAGTATCCTATTGTGCAGCAGTATAATGCTTCCCTGCGCCAATCTGTCATCTACAGCTACATCAAGACTAAATAGTTCATTATCTCCGGCTGCAATTAACTTTAATTTAAACTTTAGATTAACCGGCTGAAAAATTACTCTTATTAATGCTCCTGTGTAATAAAATAGGAACAAGGTGAAATTGTGTTTGCCTCAGATATTCAGTAATAATAAAAAAAAACGGAGAAAAGCAGCAGATGGGAAAGGATGATTGATGTTTTTCTTGGTAAAATGGCTGAAATGAATGATGGGATTTTAAGAACAGCTGCTACAGATCGACTGAGATGATACCGTACATCATCAGCGCACGGATCATTATGGTCATATTAAACATAAACGTTATAGAAATCTATACATTGTCTTAAGAGGCAGCGATTTATCACGATGCATCAACACTTTCCCACCCCAGCACAGTTACTTGCTTAAGTACGTGCACAGTGAATCTTCAGGCCTTCCTACGCCTCCATGCATCACCACAGAGAACGTCTTCATGTACGCTGATGCTCTACCAGCTGTCACGCTATGCATTTGAGACAAAGAGCAAATCTCGATACCAGCCCGTGTTATACTTCACAATAGAGAGAAGCCTCCTCCGCTCAGATCCGTGCAGTCGATGCAGAAACGTGGGGTTTCTGCTCTATTATGCTTCAACGTCCTCTTTTTTTTTTTTGTTAAAGTGCAGCTCCTCGGCCGAGCCTTGCAGCAGGTGAGCAGGGGGTTTACAACTTCTCACAGTATTAAGTGACCAGAGTTGCAAACAGTTGGCAAAGAGGAAAGTGCCTCTCCGAGCACAGCGGGCGGAGGTGCACACTGTGAGTCAAGTGAAGCAAATTATAGGAAATAACAGTTTAAGCTTCCGACAATTATCTTATTAGTTCAACACGTATTTTATTTTATTCCAGCTGCGACACATATTTGGGCTATTGTGCTCATATTATATATATATATATTTCATACAAGCTTGTTTTATTTCAACTGGGCAGGATATAAATGCAACTGAACAACTGAAGAGCCGGGTTCAACTAATCACAGTGAACTTCCACTGGAACTTCTCATCCATCTTTTATATGATTGTCTTTAGAATCCCGAGGGAAACCTGCAGGAAAAAGCACTTCCCCTCTAAAATAATGATCAGTATGAACTTTAGCAAATTTCTACAGCACACTGTGAAGCCACTTTTAGGATCATTTCATGAGCTATTACATCTATATAATAATTCCTAGAATCGGATTCTCTCTCATTCTTAGCCGCATGAGTCTGAGCTCTCTGTAGAGCGCATTTAGAGGTGGAGGGCTGCGATTAATGATGTTTTTTTCATTATCGACTCAATCAGCTGATTATAAATCAATTATTAGTTTGTAAAATACCAGAAAACTGTGACAAATACCTATCACAATTTCTGGAAACTCCTCAGATTTCTCTCCAAAAGCTGAAAGGTCTTTTAAATGACCGCCACCAAAGAGGTTATGTTTTCATCAGCGTTTTTCTTGTTTACTATTTATCAGGATGATGCAAAACCTACAGAACTGGAGCCAAGGAAGAACCCATTAAATTTTTGCGCAGGCAGATCAAGACATGTTTTTTTTTTATGGCAGTCTCTAACATGGAAGATAGAGCGTTAGCCTTGGCAGAGGTATGGGCTCTCCAAGTGTCCTTCAAGTTTACAATGGTATAAAAATGATTTTCACCAGAAGCCACGATGACAACAGCATTGTAAAAATTTGCGGATGACGCCGCAGTGTTTGGATCAATCAGCAACGGTTTCTGTGAGAAAAATCTCCCTTTAAATGTCAGTAAGATCAAATAAAACCTGTTTCTATCTTTGGGTCATTTGTTGAAATTGTTGTTGTGCACATTTCACAAAAACCTCACACACCAACTGCCTCCTCGAGAACCCACAGCACCAACTGCACTCTCTGAGTCGCCTCGTGATGTTTCGGCATCAGCGCCATAGCTCCTGTGAACTTTTATCGCTGCACCATCGAGATCGTTCCCGCAGTCTGCAGCACAGTGTGGTTTTTGGCATCCTCGCTGCTCAGAACAGCAAACCGCTCCAAAGGGCTGTAAAAAAAACACAACAGCACAAACCACCGGCACAGAACTACCACTGCTTCATAACATCTATAGCGCCACTGGCTGCAAGAGGGAAAGGGCCCAAAACATCATTAAGGACGAAAACCTCCCCGCTCGTGTTCTGTAGCTCGTCGCTTTCATCTGAGACACGTTACCGGAGCATCAAATCACACAACCGCCCGTCTCGGTGACAATTTATTTCCTCAGGCGGTCCGGTAGCTGAACAGCTGACGCGACCACATTCACAGCACATTGTTGTGTAGATAGATAGATAGATAGATAGATAGATACTTTATTAATCCCGAAGGAAATTCAAGCATCCAGTAGCAATAACATACATACATTGGAATTGACTTTACACATACAACTATAAACTATATTCAAAATATAAAGTGACTGTAGAAATAAAGATGTTTTATACAACTATAAACTATATTCAAAATTAAAAATATAAGGTGACCATGGAAGTAAAAAAGTGTTTTATACGAACATGAGACAGGAACTACAGGTTGGGATAGATGGGGATAAAGGACAGTGTACAATTAAATGAAATTAAAATGAAGTTAGACTGTAGAACAGATGAATGAATGGATGAATGAAAGTCACAGCATGTAGCAGAGGTAATCAGGCTGATGGCCAGGGGGACAAAAGAGTTTTTGAGTCTATTGGTGGAACAGGATAGAGACAGCAGTATATGTGATGTCACCATGTATATTAGATGTGTGTGTGTGCATCTTGTGCACCATCTATGCAGGTCTGCTGTGTCCCTGTGAGGGTGTCGTCTTTATGTGGAGGAAGAGAGAATAAGGGCACAAGCAGGGGCGTCGCAGCAGGGTGGAAACGCAGGCAAGTGCATGGGGCACCAAGCTGAGACGCCCCCCCCCCCTCCTTTGACCTACTGCTAAGCCAGAAATATGATGCTGTTCTGTTTGAAAATGGACGACGCTAGCAAGCATCTCAGAAGCGGAGTGTGGAAGTGTTTTGTACATCTGTTTTATATCGATCAACTCATTTTCTTAATAGAAATAAAGTCAAGTACTAAAGGTTTTTTTCCGATACCAGCCTTAGATTAGCCTCTGATGCTACCAACAGGTGCTGGGTTGGGCATCGGCGAATACAAAAATAAAGTACCAATCCAATCCCACATCTTTAAAGTACATTCATTTCACCCAGATATGAAAAGTACTGTTTTTGGAGCAGCACAGAAGAAGTGATTTACGATAGTGTAGCGTTAGCCAGAGCTAGCTAAAACGTCAGTAATTTGGTTAAATTCCACGCGGGAAGTGCCTCATAACGGTAATTTAAAGGAAGTAATTGTTGTGTGTTCCTGGAATGTCCATCTAGATAATCAAATATGTTATATGGAATTCCTATAGAGAGTTTAACATGAGCCCAGACATACAACAAGGATAGTTAGTAGCATAAAGCTGTTAAAGTGCGTTATATGAGTTGCCTTTGTTAAATGCACTGGTACCGGATACTGGAAACATCTCTAGTGAATTGAAATGTTTAACCAGGTTAATAACCATGTCCATTCACATTGATGGTCTCATGTCCAGCATGATGTACGATGTCTCCACCACCGGAGGAGACTGATGGGAAAAGCAATCTCACAAACGATCCCATTCTCATTCCCTTGACATCTGATGCGTTTTGTCACCGTTAGATTTAAACACAGACGGGGGGGGGAGCGAGGAGCTTGAATATTTTAAACCGTGGGGCGCATTAATTACAGAAACCGTAAAAATGCAGTTGACAGTTGTGATTTATTTAGAACCCTGAGATATGTGCTAAATCTTGCTAAGACACGACATTATGCAATAGCTGACTGTGGCTGTTTGATTTCCCTTCCCTGAGAACCCTGAGAAAAACACGGGTGCAATTTATCTCTCGAAATATCAACTCTGTGACAACCGCACCGCAGAGCTGCTCCATTATTGTGCCAGCGACAGAAATTTTAAGGACATGCAAACAAGGCTTATTAGCACGAGGCCAGAGTTGTGCTTTTCGGCGAGCGTAATGTGTTGTTTTGACGCTACCGTAAGTCGTTTGGAAGACAAGGTGGGGAAAGGGGGGGTGGAAGAAATTGGCCATCCCCTAAATTTTTTGTTTACTTGCTCTCGATGCTTTTCTTCGCCGCCTAATGGAGGGCTAAGATCACTGAGCTGCATCCAGCCGTGGAGAGATAAATGGACTGAAATGTGAGAACAAGCCCCGGTTCTCCTGCGCTGGAGGAGCGGAGGGAGAAAATCTCACGCGGCTTATGAAGGATGAAGATGCTATGAGGGGAAACCATCGGGGAGCCAGAAGAGCATATTAAAAAATTGTTGACTTCCCGTTCGCTGACTGACTGAGTCGATGACGATCATCTCGCTGCAACAATGAAACACACGCCCACACATTCCTCAGCTCCCATTCTTTGTCTTTGCACAGTCTATTCACTCAGCCTCCTTCCTGTACGCTCGTTTAGCTGCTTCTGGGGGGAAAAGGCAGCAACTTTATATTCATCACCACCACCAGGTTTCCCTCCTCTTTAAGCTTTTCAATTCCGAACCCTAACCCTAACCCTAACCTCGGGGATTAAGTACGATTCAAGCGCAGACTTGAATCTTGAACCTACAGGTTGAAACACAAGCAGACGTCCTGGTCTCTCCGAGCCTCTGGCACAGAAGGCTGCTCTCACTCACTCTGTGAGCCTGGGTAATGGTCCAGGAAAAAAGATGGCATGAGGTGAACCATCTCCAGCCTCCTGTGGACTCTAAGCGCTGCTCGGTAATGATGCCTAACCTACTTCATCATCTGGCTCAAATGCGCTTATTTTTTAACAGGTTTTATGAAAATGATACACACAAAACCACTGGTGCTGCAAAACACAAGAAAGGATTTAGTGTAACCGTCGTCCTTATTGCAGCGACAATACAACTGTATGAAACATCAATATATTAAAACTATTAAAAACGTGTAAATATCCATAGGGATGAAATGTTATTGGATTTACGATTAACCACGGTAAAATTCCCGAAGGTTAGTATTACCGCGCTAAATTTGATTATCATTATAACCGCGGTTGATTACCACAGTGTGAGGCTCGTGGTAAAAAACTGTTTGTGTCCCACACACAGACGGGCATGCAGCGGTTTGTTGTGTGAGCTTTGTTTGATTCACCCGAGTTTATGAGACACATAGTGAAGAAAAAAAAGTCCAACATCTTGCACTGCACGCAGTTCACCTGCTACACAACACGAGACGAGACGTGAGGAGCAAGGACATCAGAGTTAAAGTGACTGGAACAATCAGGATTCATTATCCGACACCTTCGATCAATAACTGACGAGATGTGATCGTCAGTCACACACACACACACACACACACACACACACACACACACACACACACACACACACACACACACCACAGACAGGTAGAGAGTAATTAGTAATGCATTGATTAATAAAATGGGAGGGGGCTGTTTAACAATACACCGATAATACCTATAGTCACAATATATATATTTATGTTGGTTTAGGAAAGTGTGTCGAGAGAGAGAGAGAGAGAGAGAGAGAGAGAGAGAGAGAGAGAGAGAGAGAGAGAGAGAGAGAGAGAGAGAGAGAAATTGTGTTGCCGCTCAACGCACTAAGAATAAAAGGGACAGTTTGGTAGGAATCGGGGGATTTAGTGTTTCACGGACAGCCCTGACGCAGACGGGGACATTATTTGTACCCGTATGACAGACCACATCCACAAAGTAGGATAACAACGCATCTTCATTTCCCCCCACGCACGAGCAATTACACAAACCCCTCACAATTGTCGCACTGCACGGAACCTGATACGACTTAAACAGCCTAACATGTTAGAGAGCTGTAGCATGAAGAGAGAAGACGTCACGAGCCTCCTCTGCTCAGCGCGTCCTAGAAAGTGTGTAAAGAAGGAGGTCACAGTCGATACCGAAGGCTGCTTCTCTCCTCAGGCGGATTGATTGATTTACTGTATCTGTTGAGCTCGACCTGCCTGCCTGTCAGGATTAAGGAATTTATGTCTCATCAAACCGGCGCTCCTGAGACAACCGCTTCCAAAAGAAGCTCTTGAAGCCGCAACATATGGGAAACTAGGGCATATCAGCAAGAACAAGTGGTTTGGTGCTGTAGTCTGTGTTTGGTGGATTTCTCCCAGATAAAAAGGGAACGACACAATGTACAGCCGCACGAGCATCAAGCGTCTGAGTGAGAGTCTCAATCTGGCCTCAGATCTGCTTATTGAATCCCATCAGCTGTCTTATCAAAAACATTGTATATAAATTGCAGGGGAAAGAGAAAACTCCTCTAAGATTAGAGACATCACGTTCAACTGCTGGTAAACAAAAACACGGGAGGAGCTGCGAACTCTGGGGAGGAACCCCAGCCCCAGAACACCTCACTTTTTGTGTATAGCATCAAAAATCTTCATCCAGACGAGGAACATTTATATTCTCGTGTTTCTGGGAAGATGCAGAATGGCCTGATTAGGTGAAAACGCAAGTGTCTGCACCTAAAGGTTTGTGAGACAACAGGAGACAACAGCTCCTCCGTGTTCATCGCACTCTTCTCCTTGAACAAAAGTAAATAAAGGAAAAGACCGAGACGACGAGACATCAGACGTTCACTCGACTAACTTCTTTCTGTGCCACGGCCAAAAAAAGGCGGTATGTTGGGAAAAGATAAAAGAAAACTAAAATATGTTAAAATCCTGCTTTATTCCAACTTCCAAAGCTTCAGGCCATTTATTTTAATACAGTCACCTGCTGTGTAATCCCACAGCGGTCCAGTACATCAAGAGACGGGTACAATCCTCCCTCTTCTATTAAAACTGTGAATGTTACTCGTCTGTACTGTAACTTAACCCGGGACCAACACACAAAAAATAACATTTCATTTCTATTTCAACTCAGGATGACGTTTAATTTACATTTAGATTCGTGTTGACTATTCATATGCTACTATTTTATCTTTATTTTCTTTGATTATGTAATTATTCAAATTATTCTGTTGATATTTTTCCCGAATTCTCCACGACGTGAGACCACAGCAGTTTGAACGTGTCAACTTCTGAGAAACTATAATGTGATGTTTGGACCAAAGAATTTGATCAACTGATTTAGAAAACACTTAACTGTATAGATTAATACATAGATAGAATAATAGTTTCATGACTTATCCACTGGAAAACTTAGTCAAAATTGAATTGATCAACAGAAAATACAACTGAACTGCAACTTAGGGCTGAATGGCAATAAACAATATTAATAACTAATGTAATATAATTGTCATTGATAGCAATATGACAAAAGCCCAATATATATCAATACAATTGTTATGCATTGAGTGAGGAGATATAACTTTATCATTCTCTGCTCATAAAAAAAAGTTTCAAACCACAACCTTCACTCAGGAGAATAAATAAGTCTTAAAGTTTATTGTGATAAGTATCTATATCATGTCTAACATTTTATAAGATAATGAATCGATTGACTGAGAGGATAAATCAGCAGATAATTATTGTTGGTTGCACATCATTAGTTGTTTTTAAATGTTCTTTAGAATCTTTAATAATAATATAATAATATGTATAATTGCCCCAAAAAGACAACTCGGAGAAACTTGGACAAACTTAAAAAAAAAAAAAAAAGATTTAAATCGAACCAGGACAAAAAGGAAAATGAGGTATTATTACACGGTCAGATTAGAATTCATCATTACAATTATATTCATGCAAAGCAGCAGCATCATCTGTGTCGGACCATCCATTGACCAATGCTTTGTTCTTCTGCTTCGCTGTAATTTCCATTCACAGGATGGTTTTCTGGCAACACCAGGTGCTGGATCTATAGTTTGTTCGACAGAGAATCTTCATTTCATCATGCACGTGGAGAATCCTATTTATGCATAATTGATTCAATTACGCTGCCAGCTCAGGAGTGTGAACACCTGTTCCACGAATTACGCTTCAGACACGTTCAGGGTGAATCCTCCCTGCGGGTAAAAAAAAAACACCTTTCCATTGATAATATAAGTATTGATTTCATTTTTGTGTATTTAAAGAGCTTATTTGTTATTATCCGTCCAAACACTCATGTGGACCAAAGGCAAACACTTCTATATCCAAGCTGTTGGTCTGTAGCAGCAGATGTTGGCAGCACAGGGACATTTCTTTCTCCAAGCTGGAGGTGGGCAGGGACACACACCATGTTAAGCATGGTCACTGTGTGTCGGCTGCATGTCCTTCTGTTTATTTATTTATTTATCCACACGTGCAGCCAAATGGCAGCGGCCACTCGTGGGGTCTTGGTTACAGAGGAACAGCGATGGGAATCTTTAACAGGGTTTATTGGTGAGGACAATTAAATCTTCTGGGGAAATGTGACGTGAACTCACCAGGGTCTGAGTTTCATTCAACACGAGTAAAGATGGAGACGAAGTTGGGGGTTGAAGATGTTTAGTGGAGACAACTGATGTCAGACTAGGATAAGAATGGCTCTATAGGGACAGGTGACTGGATGAGAGGGTTCATAATTACTCTTCTGTTGCTTTGCATCTTTTTCGCTGTGGATTCTTTTGTTATATTCCTGGAAAACGCAAGTCAGGAAAGTGAGTGCAACATCATCAAGGGAAGGACGGGTTACACTAAGCTATCTCTATGTCTCGACACGACAAGACGTGATTGGTTTAAATCTATGTTTTTAGCACTTATTTTCAGCTTTAATACCCAGTTTTAACAGTTGTCTGAAAATCTTCTTTATTGCCCCCTGGTGGTGGGCTGCAGCATAGGTAATAAACCCCACCTCCTCCATGTTAGCAGACTGGACATTGACCAATCTAAAAAGTCAAAGTAATATATCATTTCTGTCATTTAAGGTCGTTCTTGTCACACGGATGTTTGTTCGTGATTGATAAAGTGCATGCATTTGACACAGCGGCTCCACAATCACTACTGTGCAGACTCTGACCCAAATTACGTCAATAGAGCAAGATGGTGGCCCCCGTATATGGGATGTTTTGGCTTCATTTTTTCTACAGCAGGAGGAAGTGGAGACGCGTCGTGCATATTCTTTTAGAGTCTATGGTTGTTAGAGCTCAGCCCTATTGAAATCTGCCGTTATAGATTCAGACGGAGTAAAACTGTCGCGACTGCAGATGGAGATTATCCCGACACACAAGTATAACACATCAGCATATGAGTGAGAATAACTCACACGTCTTAACTCCACGGCCTCTCCCGACTCCGAGGTCTGAACCGCTGCGTAATTGCCATACGCCACTTTTGAAGACAGCAGGACCACGCGGTGTCAAAACGAGAGTACGCCAATGAAAATGAAAAGGGACATTGTTGGAGGAGAGAGACGACTCCTCCGGAAAAATAAAGCTGCCTCTCAATCTGCATTCATGCTTCACTTCAAACATCAGTTTCCAGAGCCGCGCCTTCACAAGTCGCCCCTGAACACAGTGGCAAGTCTTCAGGGGCCAGAGGAGAGGATGTCATCGACAAGTTTATAGAGAGCAAACCTTGAATGCTGATGAGATTTTTTTTTTTTTTCTCGCGGCAGCGGCAAAAGTAATAAGTCATTTCCTGTGTAAAAAAAAGCCAAACAATAATTCTGATTAAGACTTTCCTCGTGCTCTTATTGTGCACGGCTAAATGGACTGTTAATTCTCTCCTCAGTGATTTATATATTTTTTGTTTGCCACATTATTGTAAAAACTTGGCTCATTCGGCGACATTGTTATGTTTTACATTGTGCAGCCCTTTGCACTGCCTGCGTGAAACATTTCTAATAATTTTTCTCTTTTTCACTTCACTTCTGGTTGATGGAGACAGTTCTTCCCCCCCCCCCCCCCCCACACAGCAGCACACAGACATCTCCGCTGACCGCTTAATCAGGTACTAATTAACTGACACAACCTTGGAAAACTAATTCGTGATTACTTTTCTGTCCACAGTCATAACCCATTACGTCTGACGAACAAAGATATTTCAGAAAATCCATTTGGAAGATAGCGCCGCTCTGTCGCTAGGTGCCGACTAAAAGGGACTGCGTCCAGAAATCAATTTAATTTTTAAAAGTTCGCATCTCTTATTGAAGTGCCCGTCCAATCTGCTGTGATGAGTGTGAGCGTTTTACCTGCGAGCACAACAACTCCGACCTCGCGTCCACAAGCAGCGACGTGGCAACACAGCTGATACTGCGACTGTTAAAGATGTTTCCTCGTGCAACAACGTGTGACCGAGATATGAGATATGCATAATATTCATGAACAGGTGGAACAGCTTCCACAAACTTGAAATGACACAAAGTAACGGTGAGTGCAAATTATTGATGGGAATTTTTAAATACATGCAAACACTGTGTCCCTCAGAGTAACACCTGTAGATAACATTATGTGTAATATAACTCCTAATGAGGGCGGTGCAGTGGATTTGCAGTGATGCCTGACAGCTTGGCCGGGGTCTATCTGTGTGGAGTTGACATGTCCCCCCCCCCCCCCCCTCCCCCCTGTGTCTGCGTTAGTTTTCTCCAGCTTCCTCTTGCAGGCAGAGACATGCAGATCGGGGTTAGGCTATTCCCCAGATAGCACAAGCATGTGGGACACTTCAGGCAATAATGCAGCACTTCTGGTCTTTTTTTGTGGCCGGGACAGAATGAATGTGAGTCTAAAGTTGCTGACTTGTAAAATAGCAAATGTGGCCCAAATATCCCTAAACAAGTGTGAGCCTTCTTTGGCTAACATATGGTGCTCTACAAGGTGGTATCCAGATGTGGACCTGAAGTGGTCCATGTGATAAATGGTGACTATGGCCCAGATGTGGCAAACAGGAGAGGATCACCCAAGCTAACCTAAATTGACAATGAATCTGAATGTGAATAGTCTCTATATCTTGGCCCTGTGATACACTGGCCCCCAGTCCAGGGTGTACCCAGCTGGGTTTGACTCCATGACCCTTACAGGATAAACAGTATAGATACCGGATGGATATATAATGTGCAATATTATCAGCCAAAGCAGCACAAACGCTACAGCTCTCTGGTTATAGATCATTGGTTATAGATCATTACAGCATCATAATAGGAAGTTCTACTTCCCCAGAGCCACAGCTCACTTAATGACTGTGCAGCTGATGCATGCTGTAGAATGATGTGTAATATGTGGTATAATTTATCGCATGCGATGCAACGTAAATCAAAAAGCACTAAGAGTCTGCAGCCAGGCTTCTGGCTCTGCGAGGTTGTACTTATGCAAAGTGATGCTACACTACAGTCTGACACATGCTCATGAAGACCGTGCTGAGGTGCTGATGTTTAACCGGTAGCACCATGTGTGTCGAGTTTTAGTACATTTGCTAACGTGCACTAAACATAAAGGGGTGAGACTGATGGTTGACATCGGCTGACAAACAAACAAGTAAACAAACCATCCACCTAAAAATCAAACCAGTGAACAGGAGGGAAACAAAAATCCCTGGAAGAGGTAATAACAACAAATCTCACTTCTTCAGTAAAACAAGCGAATCCAGCTGTTCATCATTTTGATGCCACGTGTGTATTGTGCATATAAACAGTATATCAACGAGGCTTTCTTCACAGCTGTAAGAGTCTCATCACACCTCACTCACATTACTGTCCACATCACATTATAGACTGCACTTTCCGATGCATGGAAACGTGATCTATGGCCGTGGAACTGCTGTGCCATCATAACAGCCAAATGGGAAAAACTGTGCAGCCGATAATAAATGTAGTCACACGCACATGAAAACCTTACAAAACATCTCTCCTGGATTTTTACCTTTTTTTGGTTTGTTTAAACTCAGGAAAAAAGAAGAATCTGTCCACTTAGGTTGTAACATTAACATTCGGGATTTCAAGAATAAGACAATAAGACAACATTACCCATAAAATGTATTAAGCCTCTAATTAGAGGCGATATATATATGTTTGTATACGTTGTAAATATGTTTTGTCACTCCTTTTTTCCTAGATTGTTATTTTATGCATAAAGAAACATTGGATTTCAAGGTTGTCACTGTAAAAAAAACATTTTCCTATCTTAGTTATTCAATTACTTCCATTGTGTTTTCGTTATATTCTGAAACGATATTAAAAAAAACACCCAGGTTGTTTTCTTTTACACAGTGTATCTTCCAAATACCCAGCAGGACAACAGAGAAATAAGAAAAAGAAAAATCAATACAAACGAACAGTGTGGTCAGAGCGATAGAGAGCGGAGGTGCAGTCCTCTAACGTGTGAAAAAAACAAACAACCGCTGCTTCACTCATCACCTCGCTCAAGATGCTGCCGCAGCCGAAACTGAACAGATCTCAGGAGAGGATCCGATGATACAGAGCTTCGGCGAACGAAACCGAAGACAAGAGGAAGTGCCGGTGACAGATCGCCATTCTCTCCCTGCAATCACAGTTGTCATGGCGATTGTAGTAACTTGTCGTAATGTCAGGGGTTTGATGTCACTCAGTCGGCCGGTAATGATTTGTGGATGGATTGTAGGTGTGGGAGCTGTGTCCCGTTCGAAGCCGTGCGCCAGCAGCACTTCAGACACTTGTGTTTGCCGAGAGATTCCAGCTATTTTATTGCTCCTAATGTGATAATTTACATTCTGCTAGTGGACCCTAATGGATCCAGTGCGTTCGCATTTTCCCTTTCTGCTCAGCTGAATAATCAATGGAAATGCAGGTTTCAATCCTTTCTGATCTACGGAAACTGTAAATGTGTTACAGTAAATGTGTGGAATTACAGTATTAGTATTAGCGTCATTATTGCTGTTATTTTTCGGACTCTTTACAGCAGGTGACTCCTCTTTTCTTGCCTGTGATGCGCCATTGTGCAAAACTCGGGGGATTTGTGTTGCTTTTATGCAACACAGGCTGACAGTTTGACTCCTTCAGTCACTAACAGGTACTGAACATCTGTCAAAACAAGCACATGTGTGACAGTGTGACGGCAACAACAGACAGTGCATCAGAAACAAAATCAAACGGAGGCTCTATATCACATTTAGAAGCTATAACGTACAAAGATGATATAAAAACACCTCCAGGCTTTGGTAAATGCAACTCAACCCATTTTAAATATGCTGTTGCTTTCCCTCGGAAGTGACAAATCAAACTTTGCAATAAACCAGAGAGCACCAGCTGCAACACCCGTCAACATGTTGACATTCCAACACATTGCTACTCGACTTCCAATTGGCCGTCACTCAACTACCCGCCTGCTGCATGACCGTATCTCACATGGTGGCGATGCTGAAGCGTCGACAGCATCTGTCAGACAGACACCTGCCAGAGTCGTCAAAATGGCCTCTGCGGTCGTTCCCGCTGCAGAAGGTGTCTCCGGTACTACATGCTGTTCACGATTACGCACAAACACGAGGTGAAAACAACAACCGGCCCACACTGTCACAGCTGGTGGAAAGGGCCTCCTAGTCAGCAGCAAATGAGCGCTCCTCTCCCACTATAGAAAACCAAACTCAGCAATGTTTCTTTTGCCAGCTACGAGCTTTCTGCCTCTGCTGTCTCTTTAAAGCAGTCACACAGTGGCCAGTATTGCCGTGTGCAGTTTAATGACTTCTCGAACCGGGATTTCTCAGGTGCTGAATTTGAAAATTGTCAAAATACTCACCTGTCACTGCCATTTGGAGCCGTCACCGCTGGCGGTTATGAGCAATGTGAATCCACATTGCTTTACTGCAGCATCGGCGATGCCGGCAGCTTGTGACAGGACTCAAACAGTTTCCACGAGAGGTCCGATCCAGGCAGGGGTTCGCCTCCCACCGCCCCTGATTGTGGCTCCTATGATTTTTTGAGAGTGCATCATGGTGACATATAAAATCCTGTTCCACGCCCAGTCCATTCCCAGACCGGAGCATGCTTCCTCAGAGGAACAACCCGGCTTCTGCCTTTTAATGAAAGGTGTTCGTCATCACCTTGTCAGCAACAGTGTGCGACTATGACAGGTTGATGCCACTTAGTCTCCCTAAGGGGAGCTTCCGCTGTCAGGCAGAATTTGCAGTGCTGCCAATTCACCATGACAGACGAACCAACCTGGACAGGACAAGAGAGCGCGGCCACGTAATGGGCCCTCCAGTTGTCTTCCCCTTATAAAAGTACATTGGGTGACATTTGTGTCTTATTTGAGTCTTATAGCTGCATCTTGTTGTACTGTGCCTGTCATCCTGTGTTTACACCAACAGATGAATCAAAGCATTAATTTCCCCATCAGCCATCAGCCATCGCCCACGCCGTCACATCACAGTCCTCAGAAGGCCCCCGAAAGGTCAGTGTGGCAGAGATGGCCGGCCGTTTCCGTGGCTGCTACGAGCGAGTGGCTTCGTTTCCCCCATAATGCTCGCTGACATCCTGAGAAGCTGTGATTGCTTGGAGGGCTTTGTGGGCGGGCTGGCCGGAGTGGTGTGGGTGGGATACAGGCCGTGTCTCGCGAGGACCTTTAACAACCTTTTAAAAGCTCTGAGAGGGCCGGCCTGACGCCAGCCACTCGCACAGGAGAGAAATCGCTGACAGAGCTGAAAGGTGGACGAGGCGGGCGGGTGCACGGAGCAGCTTCCTGGAATGCCTTCTGGGTTCGTCACGAAGCCCTGTGATTCCGGGGGAAGATCCGGACATGCCACAACCTACTCGCCTTGTGTAGTTGCTGTGTAATTACAACCATTTGCACTAAATAATTCACCAGAGGCAACTGCTGTAATAACATCCAGCACTCATGGAATGCTCCTCTCTGAGCTTTTCCACTGGAGCCTATTACACCACTCTAGCCTCTGTCGGGTCAGCCTGGCTGCTGAGATAGCAACATCCTGTATTATAATCATATGACCTGGTCCCACTCACAGCGCGCTCACAGGGAGCCGTGTTTCACCTGGAAACATTGGACTGAATTGTCTCATTCCTGTTTCTGTGGGACAATCATCCATCAGCGCACAGAAGAGAGAATAACAGACATTACCCCAAAAGAACACTAAAGTCACGGGAAGCTTTATTACTCTAATTTCTTCAATAAATCCCTCAGACTTCCTGCCGCGCGCCATTTTTCATCTCGGCGCTGAAGAATGAGTTCTCATGACAGCGAACATGAGAAATGCAAGAGACTCAATGGGCACTCCTGGGGGGGGGGCAGCCTACCCACGGAAGATCACAGCAGTGGCAATGAATGCATCAGAAAACACTGCTGTAGGCGAGCATAAGTCAACGGTGCCTAATGTGAGCCTTTGGTATGCATGATGTTAAATAGATTGTGAAAATGCTCTTTTCATGACTAAGATGGAGCTTTTCATTAATCCTCGAGCTGAACCTGCCTCCGCAGAAGCAACGAGCGTCCCCCGCGGGAAAGACTAAACACCCACGACGGGCTCCAGGGATCTCAGAAGAGCTCTCATACAGCTCGTGGACTCACTCCCGCTGCAGCCGCCCCCTTAGCTGCACAGGCTTTTTGTGATTCGCATGTTTGCCTGTCACACACGTCATGTGTGTGTAGCGTGCTGTACTACGTGTGTCTGTGTCCCTGAGCATGTATCGTTTTTTCCGTGTTTGTGTCAGTGGCTTTCAACACCGTGCACGTATATGCTTTTGTGCTTTTGTGCAGAGCAAAGTGTGGGCGGATGTGGTTGAGGCAGATATCCGCACAACTTATTTCATTTTCTGCCTCTCGTGTGTGCATGTGCAGCATTTGGTCAGAGGAGATATAGGTTTTGATTTTGATTTTAGCAAAGCCCCTGTTAATGATGCCCACATGTAGGGGATTAAATCAATAGCACGGGGATTCAATAAATATTCACGTGTGTGAATGCTGATAAGTCGATGCAAGCTACTTTCTTATTTGCTGTCATGTGAAAAATACAACAGGAATAACTCACACACCTCAATTTAGCACAAATCCCTCTCTGCTTGTTCCTCCACCTTCCTTCCTTCCTTCCTAGGTTGTGTCTTCCATAAATTAAAAATAATGTTTGTGCAAACACACACACACACACACACATATATTTATTTGTAGCCGCAATTTGAAACCGTGTTGGAGCTGCAATTAAGACGGAATATGAAATAAATTTAGTTAACGCCCTCATGTGCATCTACACCAGTGATTGCAAATTTTTATTACATTTTTAATATGTCAACGCCGCTAGTAGCAGTAAATGATGCACAACTGATTAAAAATGAACCAGGTTTCACTGTCAAACTGTTTTGCTTTCTTAAAAATGAGACAGAGGGTTTTGACGTCCAGACCTACAAGTACTGAAGAGTCATTACTACATGATCGCATGAGTACTCAGAGGTCGTGGGTAGGAACACGCCCTTCTTCCAAACTCGACCTTCATTTCGATCTCGGCTACACACACTTGTAAAGTTTCATTACCGCGTCTCGCCCGGTCGTGACGCTGTCAAGGTGACAAAATGTGTTCACAGACACACAAACACCTGCCAACGTAATCAAACCCACCTCTGTGAAGTTCCCTGAAACCGTCGGTGTCTCCGCGACCACACTCTGCCACGCACGTGTGACACGCACATAAACTCACAAGGTGAGCACAATACGGGCATCGCTGTTGTGGCTGATAATGAATCACCGCAGGACATGAGAGGGTTCAGACTTCACCTCGGTGCCCGCTCATGCTAATTCTGGGGCACGTCGGGCCGTGTAGCAGCCACAGCGCTCTCTTCATGTTCTGTCGATTCTCCAGAACCTGCACCACGCTGATCTCATCACACTAAGCACAGCGATCTATTTCTGAGCAAAGCCATTTTTGGGGGGGGGATCAAACACCTTCGTGCCAGCCGGCGGAGTGTGAGTGCAGAACCGGAGCAGTCCCCAGATGAAGCCCCGGCAACTCTGAAGTCTGGGCTCGTGTTTCAGGAGAACCTTCATCTACATGTGAGGTGAAATCAGCATCTACTCCCATCAAATCTGCATCTTTTTTTGCATTTATCCTCACGCTGGCCCAGTCGGGAGCGAGCAGCTGAAAGAAGTGCATCTGCAGAGCTTCTTCTTTACTGTAAGCACCTCACCTGAAATCCACTCAACAAACCTGTCACATTAAGGGTGTTTATGGACAGGATGGAGTCGAGTTCAGACAGTGGAATGTATAATTCAGACTTGGCTCATTATGCAGGAAAACATTTAGGGGTATACAATATTTTATTGCATCCTGACATCTGTGTGTGCACTGGAGCCCTTTGCCACAAACCTTCGGGGAGTTATTCTCACTAGAATGTTAGAGTAAAAAGAAGTATCAAAACCATATGGAATTGCCCAAAACAAAAAGCTAATCTGCAAGCCTAGTTTGATTTATTAATGGAAAAATAATTGAGTCTGAAAGTCACACGATGAATATTCACACATGATGTTTCAATTATGAAAACAGCGCCTCACCTCTGAAATCTCTCACATCCCCGTGTGGTAGGAACGTGCGTTTCTGTTCACAACTGTAATTTGCACATATATTTAGAGAGAGACACAGATAGTGTTCTGTCAACATAACAAGGACACGTTGATGATTAACAGATCTGCCAAATTACAAAAGGTTCCTACTGAACTTTGCGGCAAAACATAATTCATTTTTGTTTTCTCAACTGTCTCAGCGAGCAGAGCATTAAACTGATAACAGCACAGACAGCGAGCAGCCACACGCAAGACTTAAAAGAGCGACTGATGAAGTGAACGGTGAGGAACAGGCTCCCAGGCAGATGGGATGACAGGCAGGGAGGCAGGTACACACACAGGTACACACACAAATACACAGCAGATATACAGGCAGGTACACACACACACACACACACATATATATATATATACACAAGATCTGGTGACTAAGGCAGGTTTAACTACTGACTCGGGTGATAAGAAACTGGAGAAGTTGCCCATAAGGATTATTCATTTGAATTAGCAGAAAATATCCACAAATCACTCTTATCTTAATCCTCAAAATATTTACCATTAACTAACAATTACAAAATCCCAGTGCCAACGCAGGGTCCTGTATTTCCCTGCGTTTCCTGGCTCATCATCTCGACTAGAATCAAAGCACAGGGCAGATCTGTGATGTGCTCCGAGGCCGATGGCATCAAGCAGCCGGAACTTGTCCTGGGCCTCGAGGAGCTGTTGCAGGTATTTACTGACAAACAGCCTAAACTGCACATTCACTGTGTTCCCAGCTCAACTGCACACTTCTCTCTCTGCGCTCCAGTCTCCAGCCTCGCACACCTGCTCTCTCGTTCTCCCACTTGCTGCCAACACAGCCCACACTGACTGAACTATCCCTGAAAAGAGGCTGCACTTCTTGTGTAACAAGATGAAGTCTCAAACTACTTTTCAAACTTTCTGCAGATTCGTGCCCAGAGAAGATCACAGTGTAATTTGTTTACTACCTTTCAGTGCTTAGGAAGAAAAACTGTTTGTGATATATGAACGCAAAAAATGCAGTTTCCACACACACCTCTGCATGTGTATGACAATGTGTGTGATATAATAACTAGCGCATTGAAACCTAGTGAGTCAATCTACAAAGAAGGATGACGCATCCCGACAACTGCCCGACAGGCAGTGTTCATGGCCTATACCACAGCCAGCCACCAGGGGGCATGAGGATATATTGGCTTCACTTTTAACAAACTATGAAATCATCCATCTTATACAGTCATTGCTAGTCATCCATCAAAGATCGGACGAATATCTGCAATGTGCAAGAGACAACGTCAAAAACAAAATGCTGCTCTCTCCACTTCTCGACACAATTGTCTGCTACCACCACCAGAGGGCAGTAAATTGTAACATAGATGCAAAAAGTCCATTGCAGACCCTTGTGGGAGAGAGAATGCTGTTATGCAGATATAAGGACATATATCTCTATTTTTAGCTTAAATTGGTTACGTACTGCTTGCCTTGCTTGTCCTGACTGCATCAGCCATATTCCAGGAGTAGGAGCCATGCGTTCCCTTTACAGGCTGCGCTGACTGATCTCGACAGGAGAACAACTCATTTGCAGTTTTCACTTTAGTGTATCGCGGGTGAAGCCTTGATTCCCGGCCAATTTTTAGGTGAATGCATAAGAACCTTCACTTCGTATACAAAGGAGACCAGGATTTGAGTCTATCGTCCATGTGATTGCCATCTGCTGAGGTTATCCTTGATCTCACCATTGTACGTGTTGTGCTTCGTGTGTCAAGGTCTCGAGTCCTCAGTCGCACCGTCAGAGTTGAGGCCTTCTGCATTTCTTAAGCCTTTTATATATTCCTCCTCGCTCTTATTCAGGTTGCTTTCTTTGATTTGTCCTTCAAACTGCAGCGTTCAGTATTTTCCTGTTGACAATGGATCAAAGTTTCTGAAACCTGAAATGGGTCGCTCACAGTGACAGAACCACAGGAATTAGCATCCACCTCTGCACAGTGCGTTTTTGGCGTCTTTCAGCCCTGCGACAAAAATCAGGCACACAACAATGAGCATTTAGCAACTAAAGAGCAAATGGGGATGATGCTCTATATGTGCTGGTGCTTAATTTGTTATGATGTGCAGCAGAAAATCTCATTTTTGTAGACCTCACATTATTTTAACTTCTCCCCCTGCTGTTGTGATTTAGAAGTGGGGTGTCTCACTGTATGTAAAGACGGAGGATGCGTCTCCCCTTCCTCCCACTGTCCAGAAATCAAGCTATACTATCCCGGATACAAACACTGCCATCTTCTGCATTTGGAGCCAGAGTCTGCTCAGAAGCGATCGGGGGGTGGAGCCATGGCAGGGAAAACCTGTCGATACGCATGCTCGACCAATCAGGTGTCAATAATCAATTGGACATGAGTATAACTAAATGACTGGTCCATCTCCCATCCACTAACATGGAGGAGGCAGGATTTACATCTTGATCAAGGCACTTTGGCCTCACTTTTGGGAGCAGTCATGTCGTCCATCTTTACACACATTCTATGCTCTCTTCTAACTAAGAGAAATATCAGGTCCTTCAGCTGCTGAATGCTTCACTGTGAGTCCGTCTGCCGTTTGGTGCTGAACACGTCTGATCAGGTAAAGCTGCCGACACAGGGGATAATTCTCTGCCGGGTTCATGACGACGAACGTCCCCCTTTCACGTTGTTTGCATACTGTCAGCTGAGCAGAGCTGTTCCAGGCGAAGTGAGCACAAATTGAATATACAGAGATCACAGCAGATTCTTGCCTCTGTCCAGCTACGCCCACATTCAGAGGTGGACAGCACATCCAGGCAGGAGCATCGCTGCGCTGTTAGATTTGACTCCGGCCACACTCGAGCTCAATAAACAGGGAGAGGTGGTGGTTGGGAGGTCGGCGTGGAGGGAGCTTGAAGGAAGCTGAGGACTTTGGGACGTTGGAAAGAAACAGGGATTTCACCTTGTTTGCCGTGTACTGACGAGCTCACTCCTGACATTTGTTCTCTAATTAAGTCTTAACTCGATCTCTCGCACAGGAACAACAGCAGGCGGACATAATAAGTAATGAGCTGATTAATAGAGGCGCTAAAAAAGGTCCCTCGGGAGGTGGTAGAGACCAAAAACAGAGCTACAAGAGGATGAATAATGAACTTGTGTTCGCCAGGTTGCCGGAAACATGGCTCCAAATCAATGCTATTGATGCTTAGTATCTAAAATACAGAAAACCTATTATCTTAGACAACTGTAGCTGTTACATCTCATTGTTGGAAGCTGACTGAGAAATTGTTTACAGAATCTTTAAGGATCGATTTCATTAACAACGGGTGCTATTTACTTTAGAGCACACACACACACACACACTCTCCGTCCACCTGCCTCCTTCACCTCCACTGCAGCTAATGTTTGTTTGGGGTTGTGGTTTCCCAGAATGCCTTTTTGACAAGAGGAAGTGTCTCTGTTACACTCATTTCCAGCAATTACGGCGCTGCGGGCGCATGAATACATCTCGCAAAACCAAATACTCGTACACGTCCCTTTTCACTCAGAGTGCAGTATTTTTCCTCCCACTGCATCTTGGTCTGTTGAGGCCACTTATGGTGAAGTCAGTCAAAGTGAACGGGGAGGAGTGATACATCTTTTGTTCTCTGATGTAGGCCCAGCGCTCCCTGGACAGTTGTTGAACAGTGTTACACTAAGAACTGCTCATCGCTTATATATCGAAACGAGATACAGAAACAAGGGATTTTTCTATACCTGTGTGTCACAACTATATAAAATGTATTTTCCTCCTTTAACTAGTTATATTTATATATGATATATTTACCTATTTTAAATAAATACACTTATAATTGATTGTTCTTCTCACAAAAAAATTCACAATCAAGTATAATTACATTGTGCAGAAGGTTCGGCAAATTTGAGGCACTCAGGGGGGTTAGGTCACATTTAAATGATGTAAATAATACAATATATATATAGTATACTTTCAATAGTCAAAAAAGACTATAACTAGAGGTATTTTTCAGGGTAATTTAAGATAGTTGCCTTTGGGCTCTTTCTTTTCCAGATGTTTTCAAGTGATCACGTGATCAGTGTGGACACGGTCACATGATTAGGGTGGAGTCTCGTGACAGAGGCTGAAGCTGCTCACATACACAATCTACGCAACACAACAATACAACAAACCAGCAAAATAATATATGTAGAATAACGTATATATGTAAATAATTCAGTGATTATATTGTTGTGTAGCAGTGACTCCTGGGTCAAATTGGCACAGAACAATTTGTGTCAACATCAATACTGATGTTCAATCATAACTGAAGCAGGCCGCAGATCAGTGTCACCATGACTGCTGGAGCTCAGTTAGTACAAAATAATGGAAATTATGTGATTTGCCAATATAAATAAAATCCGGAGACATGTTTATAAATCAGTTAATTAAAAGATTTGTTTATTTTCTCCTATAAAAGCTGCCCCACCTCTGAATAAGGCTGGAAAAAAGACTGGCCCATGGCTGAGGCTAATCACTGGTCCCTGTTGTACAGTTAAATGTTTTGTTGCAGTGATGATTAAACAACCAAGTAATGAAAACAAAGGCGTTAATTGTGCTGCAAAGATCGTGATTGTCAACATGTCTCCGGATCAGTTACACAAATTAATTAGAAAAATACACAACACAGACAAAATGGACCCAAAAATTTAACAAAACATCGGCAACAGCTCCTTTCATAAGTGCTTACACGTGTGATATGTATATCAAAGTATGTTTCTCTTCCATCAACATGACCAACATACTATTTATTACAATTAACCTCCATCAAGGCTCAACAGTCACTTTATGAAACCACATTTAAATTCCCAGGATCTGTATTTTATTTGGATCCGCACCAAATTGCACAAATTGCATTTTTTCCATCTGAGAAATCAATTAAAAGGTGAAAAAATATAATACTGAACCTGCCCCGTGATCTGGATCCACTTAAAAATGTCATGCCCCAACCCTCCACAACATTTCATGGAAATTGGCTGTGTGTAGTTTTTGCCTAATCCTGCTAATCTACAAGCAAACGCAGATGAAAACTTCACCTCACGGGCAGAAGTGAATGAGCATAGTTTGTAATAAAGGGCAAAATGCAGAGCATGTAGCACTAATGACGCAAACTCCGTGTGGCGTTCCCAGTCAGTCGAGGTGAACCTTCTGAGTTACGTGATGATATTGTTTCATGCAGGTCTGGAACAACAAGCGCGGGACTGTTTGAAGAGATGGTCTTGGGGCCTGTGGGGAACATTCAATGGACTGGAGTAAAGGTGAATTTAACTTGATGACAGATTCGCAGGCGAGAGGCAAGATGCTCTCAAACCCTGGTGTAAGATAATGTGTATAATCTACTGCAGGGATGTTAAGTGCACTCATTTCACACTCCATTTCACACAACGCTGCCCCAGGAAGAATCTGTGTGTATGATGAGTCAGGAAATGCACAGCATCCCTCTTCTGGATCTTTCTGTTGTTTTTCTCCATTGTTAATAATTTGAAATCCTGTTGTTTTTCCACATTACTTCACAGTTATAAATTTACAAGCTAATGTGCAAAATTTGAATAGTATAACCTCAGAGCACCGCACCATCTGTTTTAATGCGATATCCTGTTACAAGGACAAACATTTAATTTCCATCTATAATGGAAAATCTCCGTGAGCGTTGATGGTCTATTACAGGCTGATTCGGAATATTATGAAATATTTATGAAACTCCTAATGATGTAAGTTACACAACACGTGTCCATTAGCTTAAATATCGTCAATTGAAAAAACGATTAAACGACTTAAACGCTCACCATAACAAGAGTAGCTGGGATGTTTTCCAGAAAACCTCAGATTATTAATGTAGGAGAGTAATTACTGTTTCTGAAAGGGACAATTTGTCAATGTATGGATTTTTTTCCTATCTTTATTCAAGAATGAGGTCTTTCAGTTTAAGACCAGGAATTATTGATTTCAGGTTCAGATTCTGTCATTCAAATAGCCCTAGCGTGTGCTCAAATATCAATCAAACTGTACACTTGCACTCAGATATTTTGTTGCTTGGGCAGATTTCCTCGAGCTAGTAACTATAAAAACTAAATAGACGCAACCCTGTTTGTTTTTGCTCTACTCTATTTTATGGTAACAGCACCAACAGCGCAAGTAAACACAACGAGGGCTGGAAAAGTAAATGTATAGACACGACACTGGAACTCTATTTTGACAAACTTCGACAAAAAATCCAAGAGCAGAAGAAAATATATATTCAAAAGCAGAGGAGAAATCCCAAAATGCACATAGGTGGTCTGAAAGCAAGGAGAAGAAGTGAAGCTGGAGTGCAAGCGCAGTTTGAAAACAAGCAGAGCAAATCGAAGCACAAGCAGGGGCTGTTTGAGCGTTAGTGCAAGGTTAAAACCAGATAGGTGCTGATTGGTTTATGTGTGTGTGTGTGTATATATATATACTTAAATACATAAATACAACATTTTATTTAGCCGTGTGTTTACTTAGGTATTTTCCCTTCCTTTCCCAAATTAAGTGACCTGTTTTTTATTTTATACAGAGGGGAAAAAACGTGAGGATGCTGCGTTTGTAGTGTTGCCATGTTTCTCACGTCCGCTGCCTTTAATATGGAATTGTTTGGAAAACCTCCCCAGTGAGCAGATGGCGTCTGCCAGGAGGAGAATGTGGCTGAAACCTGGGCTCTGTACACCAGCACGAGGCTTTGTAAAAGGGGAACAACGGAGGTCTGTCGGGAATTAAACCACGGGTCTGTTCTGGGAAGCAGAGCACAACACGTGTGTTTCTTGCAGTCTTGTTCTTGGATCCATGCGGCAGCTACAGTAAAAGATGGTGTGGGGGGGAGTCTCTCTGCAGACTGGAGAAAAGGATCGAGCCCCCCCACCCTGAAATGATTTCAATCGCTTTGATCATCCATCAAGTGAATGTGATGTGTTCATTAAATGATCCCGTTGCCAAGCGTTTGTATCCTCTGGCCAAGCTACAACACGCTGCCAGGTCCTCGTGTATTATAAAGCAAGAGAATGAGGCATTGCTACAGTATCTCCTCATAGCTGCTTATACACTCTGGCCCATGACATATGAGAACTTAGCAGCGGGCGAACCCGGGGTCTAACGCTGAGTCTGCACTTGCTAAACTAACTTGCAGGACAAGATAAGCCAGGCAAAGCTCAGAAAAGTAAATCTAAGGCTTTCTGAATAAGCCCTGCACCTCTCGCCCGGCTACGATCTACACATATGGAGTATTCCTCCCAATCTCTCTCTGGGGGAGATTTCTTAAGCGCGCTTTGTAGCTAGATCCAGGTAAGGCTATCAGTCACTGCAGTTGTGAGGAACATGCCAACAAGAATAACCCGACGTAAGACATAAAATGTATCCCATGAGAGCTCGGAGGCTGGTGAAACTGAATTAAAAAACCTCCCTTCTGCTGAGTCAGACTCTTTAGATAATTACCCACTGATATGAGGAACATTTCCCCTCTTGGCTGGAAGTTCAGAGGGAATGCAGACAATGGCACATTTGGCTGTAATCACACAGAGCACCCCCTCCACACTTTGAATTGAAGCTATGAGAGTAAGATAGCACAAAGCTAATCTCTGGTACCACAAAAAAAGGCCTGAGGGAGAGTAGCCTGAAATGGAAGCGATATTAATAATTACAATCTTTTACGAGTCAGGGTGTAGTTGTTTTGTCTTATATGAATCTTGACGAGCATCTCCAGCATCGCTTTGTGTGCCAACAGACAAACTGCGTATACATGCAAGTTAAAGCACAATGTACATCCCTGTGAACTAAACTAATGGCCTTGGAGTAACAGCCGTGCATGCTTAAGTAACCTATTAAAGTTTGCTCTGGGGGGGGGGGGGGGAGGAGACACGGAGAGAAGAAGGGAGGTGGGGATGAGATGAAAGCAGCAGCCTCACATCAGCACTTCCATACGCCCGTCTCCAAATCACGCCTCCAGTGCCAGGAGGGTGCACATCTGCACAGCACAGTGACTGACAATCGATAGTTCTCACATCGTTTACCCCCCCCCACCCCCAAATACCAACCAGCCATCCCCCAGGCCAACCCCTGCCCCGACAGACACTCACAGAGCACCACCCAGCCAGGGAGCCCCCCTCCCCCTGTACGTGACTCAACTTGTTCCAGGGCTGAGGGGGGGGGGGGGGGGACACAGAGAGAAGAAGGGAGGTGGGGATGAGATGAATGTGGGGGAGCTGCGACTGTTTGCATCCCGTTGTTGGACAAACTGGCTGGTATTGATGCACAGATCCCCCCCCCCCCCCTCCCCAATTCTATCCAATATGTGCTTTTAGAGATGCAACCACAATTGCATCTAAACCCTGAAGCTGCAGCAGTTGGGATATTGACTCATGCTTTTTTTTTGGGTGGGGGGGGGGGTAATCTTATATTCTGCGACTTGAGGCGTCTGTGTGCGGCGCAGCGACGTCCAAGAAGCTCCACGGACAACGCGTAAAAACAACAATCAATGCGTGCACAGTTCTGGGCGTTGCACTCCTGAAAGGCAACGCGCATACACACGCATCTACTTTTCAAAAGCTGCCACGAATCAATCATCAATTTCGAGCATTGAAACAGTTTTTTTTTCTGTTTGATTTGCATGCGCCCTCCTTCAGATTCGCATCCTTTCCTTGTTGACACCACTCCGTCTTGAGGATGGAAGTAAATTGATGTCACGACGTTTTCTATTCGAAACACTTGATTCGCGGTAGATGACCCATTTTTTTTGGCAGGTTGGGCGGCTGCACTTACCCCTTCGTCCTGCCCGTGCACGAAACGAGGAATCCCTTCTTTTGCATTATAAGAAGTGACCCATATCCAAAAGGGAAAAAAATCGTATCTTGTCGGCTGCTTCGCTCGGGCTGAGGAGGGGGGGGGGGGTTTCCTCGGCAATTGAGGGGGGGGGAAATAAATAAATAAGAAAGCTGGTGGGTTTGTTCTTTCTCTTCTTTCCTCAGATCAACATGTGAACAATGTTTCTCAGTAGTAAATCCAGAGGGAATCCACGCGCAATTCCGAGGCTGCGTCGATGCGCCGGAACCGTTGCGAGCGCTGTCCACGGAGAAAGTGGTGCTGAAAGTCTCAAGTCCCCCCCCCCCCCCACCACCACCACCACCACCCACCCCCCCAACTTCTTTAGTGTGTGTGAATGGGGGGAGAGAATAAATAGATGGCACGTCCAGGTTCCAGAGCACAGAGCCACTCAAACGATACCGCCCCGCCGCGGAGAGGATCGGATTCTTACGGGATAATGGAGCGGAGAGACGCGTATCCCGTACCCGGGGCGAGAGCACTTCCCCCGGCTGATGGACTGGAGAGGGGACGCGCGCTGGAAGTGATTGATGCTGAATGCATCGCAGCACACCGCCTTTATCAGGGAGAGAATGCACCATCAATGGGTGTGTGTGTGTGTGTGTGTGTGTGTGTGTGTGTGTGTGTGTGTGTGTGTGTGTGTGTGTGGTGTGTGTGTGTGTGTGTGTGGTGTGTGAAGGGGGAGTGAATGCCAGATTACAGCATGTAATACCAGCAGCTCTACGGCAGTGGCTGCACACACACACACACACACACACACACACGCAGCCTCCTTTGCGTTTGTGAAAGTCTTCAGTCAATCACACACATTTCAACTCTTAATAAACTCCAGCGCCATCAACACTTATGGAAGTTAACGGACTCACATGTGATCTCCTCCACATCGTTTACACACGCAGCAATTTTTTCTCTTTCAGCCCCGATGTTTAAAACGGCGATGTCTTAACGTGATGATATTCTGTGACTATTAAATTATCTGCAGTGTGACGGCAGGCAATCGCTTCAATTTCCACGGTGACGACGACAGGAGGGTCCCGGTGTCATTATTTCAAATGTGATGCTTCTGGGTGGACGCGCACGTTACAGGTGCTGCAGTGTGTTGAGTCTCTGCGCGTGGACCGTGACGAATATATCAAGTCCAATCACACGAGTGCGAAAACTCAATCTAGATGCTCGGGTGTGTGTGTGTGTGTTTGTGTGTGTGTGTGTGTGTGGTATCGCTGGTGTTGTGGGGACCTACCCACAATCACATTATGGGGACTTGTCTGCCTTATGGGGACAAAAAGCAAAAATGCAAATCGTTCATTTTTAAGGTGTAAAAATGTTATGGCTAGGTTAAGATTTAAGTTCAGTGACTATGGCTAGGGTCTCCAGGAAATCAATGAAAGCCAATGCAATGTCCTGTGAAGCCATGGAGACGACTGTGGGTGTGTGTGTGGTCCAGGTATTACTCATGTTGTGGGGACCTAGATCCGTTTATCAGTCATATTATGGGGACTTGTCTTCCTTATGGGGACAAAAAGCTAGTCCACATAATGTTAATCATTACATTTTTAAATGCATGTTTAAAGGTTCAGGTTAAGGTTACGCTAAGTCTCCAGGATATCAATTTAAGTCAATAAAATGTTATCTGAAGTCATGGAGTGTGTGTGTGTGTGTGTGGTCCAGGTATTACTCATGTTGTCAAGACCTAAATCTTTTTACACTTAACGCAAATCATTTAATTTGAAGTCCTAATAAGGATAGCTGCACAAATCTCTGTGTGTGTGTTTCCACTCTGACTGACAGCCACCACATTCTGCGGCAGAGTATCGTGTCCAAGGGCATTTCTATGTATGTCCAACATTATCCAGCAAGAAAGCGAGAAATTAGTTTTAAACCGAGCATGGAATGTTATTATTTGAGACCTCAATGTGAACGATGGAGGCTTATTTAGGCCATTAACTTTCAGAAGTCTGGAAAGTGTGTCGCAGGAACACAAAGAACTTCCTCATATGTCTTCTTTTTTTTTTGCAACCTGCAGAAGGTGGCGATTCATTCTCCCTGATGTCCAATGGAAGCCCCATGGTGATAATTCTGCCTTTTGCTTCCCTGTCGGCGCAGCTGCTCTTTCTGCCTCCTTGATCTCGGGGTGGAGGAGGCCTTCACGGGTCTGAGTGGGTCACACCTGTGGAGTGTTGGACGGGCTCCACCGCATCAAGAGAGGTGTGTGGAGAGGAAGGGGTTGGGGGGGTCCTTTGAGGGGAGTGTGTCAGATCTCTGTGGGGCTCCCGAAGCAGCTGATGTCCTGAATATTCATCCCTAACCTTTGCTGGAGCAAATTCCAGCTAAATGACTCCACTGAGTGACGGCCCTGTGAGCTGCCAGGGGACCATATAAGTCAAGGAAGAAAAAAAAAAAATCACAGAGCTAACTTGCACACATTATTGAACAGTGTTTTACAACTTTTTTATTACCCCACATAGCATCAGTGCTCCATCTGTCAGCTCCTCAAACCGCCGCTCTCTATTTCTGTTTAGCGTAGTTAGCATAATAAGTAAATTATTTAGTTGTGGAGGATGGGAAACAAAAGTTATTTCCACCAGGAAACCCATTCCTGCTCTGCTTTCAGATGCAGTGCACCAGTACCTTGAGTCTGCTGGAAGGATAACACAGGACGCTGCCGGGCCCACTGTGCAAGGCAAACTCTGGAGATTACTTGTTTCAATTAGCCATGAGCCGGAGAGAATTTAAGCCATGTTAATTCCAGTCACTTGTGAAAATCCCAGTGAGGAAGAAGAACCACTGAGGCATAATCACCTGCCCCCAGACGTCTCTCATTTCATGGATACATTATAGGAATTACTCCACATGTAAATTCCGAAGTTGGGAGATTTTGTGTTTAGTGACGGGATAATCTTTTCAAACTACTTAGTTTAGAATGACCTCTGCTCACGACAACTGGTTTCTGTTTTACCTTCTCGGTTATTATGAGGATTGTTTTTGCCTCTTTATCCAAGACTTTGAAGAGAATTCAAAGCTGCTTCACTAAACGTTGAATTAATCTGCCGAAGGAGGAGCTGCAGTAAAAGTTTTCCCATAAAGAATAACGACGTTGACGAAAAGAAGAGGAGGAGGAGGAGGAGGAGGAGGAGGAGGAGGAGGAGGAGGAGGAGGAGGAGGAGGAGGAGGAGTGGAAGTTCCTCTGCATCACATAAATAACAATCTAGTATGATGTTTGTGTCTTGCATCTTTTTTCATCAACATCTGTGACATCTAATATTGAACTCTGCGTGCCCGCTCATCTGTTGACATTTGATTATATCAAATTGAGTTTCGGACTCTCTGACACACCCACGAGTTGGAAGACAAGTCGTCTGTTTGAAGCTATATTCTACAAAGATGAAAGAGGCCGGCCAGGGCAGAGAGATCGGCCATATGTGTGAGTGATAAATATTTAACTGTGATTGGCTGACAGTTGTCACGTTTAACTTTTGAACCTTTCAAGCCTTTTTTTTTTTATATATAAAGAGACTGGCGGCTGTGTAAATTCTGTCTGTGGTGCAGAGTGTGCACAAGGAAAAACAGTCAGTTATAATTCATCTGAAGAATACCTAAATGTTTTAAATCTAAATCCCCACTACTGCAGGATCATGTGACTAACAGAGGTTCAGGGTAATAATGTATTAATATACAAATCATTCATAAAAACCATGAACTGCTTACAGATGTTTTCTGACGTTATTACCCTCCTCGTGTGAAAATGGTTGCTTGTTCATTGTTTTTATCGAACACGCTGATTATACTTTTGTATTTAGCAAAGTTCATCTACTCCTGCAACAGCTGACAGGGTTTTTTAAGACATTTTACAAAACACAAACAGATAAATAATCAAAGTAAAACACAGATAAGAGCGAAATAAACAAACAAACTGACATTTTTTAGAAAACAATGCCCCTCACACGTAAAAAAAAATCATATATTTTCGCTTCTCAAATGTTGAAATTTGCTGCTTGTCTTGATCCGAAATGATAGTAACGACTATTTTTTGTTCTTTGAGCACTGGTCAGACAAAGTAAGACGTTACTGAAGTCAATTTGCACTTCAGGATATAGCAGTATGCATATTTTGCTGCTTTACTCAAGCATAGGAATTAAATGTGCTGCTGAAATTATTTATGGCACCCCCACAAGTCTTTGTAAATAACTGTGTACAGATGATAGTGTTGTATTGCAGCTGGCAGTCAGATGTATGTTTCCACTCCGATGCCAACAATTACAAAAATGAACCATGATGTACAGTATGTAGATGTTTCATGTAGCTCTGATCTAAAAATATAATTTTTCTGTGGGTGTGTAGAGTGGAAGCAGACTCATTGCACTTTTCCCCACTGAAACCTCTAAGCCTTTTGAGTTTCTGCTCATTTCTGGAGCATGTATCTGCCATAATAGTTTGAAATGAACCTGAAATAAATGCAGAAAAATGTATTACTTTCCAAGGTGCAGTTATTTACTTTACACATGTGCATTTATGAGCCTGTAAGCTTCACCCAAGGAGCACGCAGACTGCAAGGTCTTCTAAAGCTTGTAACCTCTTATCACCCTACTTCTCTAATTATGACATATTTAGTTGTGATATTTCACTGATTTCATAATCTATAAACATATGTGCACATAGTTTCTGGGTATTTTAGTTAAACGTCAGTAGAAATGAGTTTGGACAAGTTGTAACTGGCATGAGAGCAGCCCCTGGTGGTTAGGTTATGACATTTAATTATTTATTATTCTGTCATGTTAAAACTGAAACTGAAACTAAACACTGTAATAGTTTTTTTGAAGGCAAATTTGCCATAATCAAAGCTAATTAACAAATATCTAGCAGATAAAAGTGGTGAGTGACACATTTATGATAAATAATGATGAGTTAAAGTCCAATAAGAGCGATGTGTGTTTGATTTAAAGTAGATTTTCTGAATGGAGAATGGTTGATGTGCTTGTTCAGTCTTTAAATCCCTTCATTTCCAAAAACATCCAATATATTTTTATTGAGCATTATGTCTGAAACTAATGATTTGAGATTAAGCCTTTCAGAAGAAGGCACCGTACAGAGTGAGGCCAAAGTCACTTTAAACCCAGAAAATCAAAACACAGTAAATTGCTTCTCGTGTGTGTGAAGCCGAGAACAATCTATTCTGGCCTTGGGCGGAACAACACAATCTCCTGCTTATTTAGTCATTAACGTGCATATTTACTTGGAGAGAGAAAAGGTGCTCGAAAGGGTAACGTTGCCAATATCTTTGCAGTCTTCGATTAAACAAACCTCAGGGCCACCGCACAGCCTTTAGTTGTGTGTCATACGTCTGGGCAGGGATTGAAGAGATAAAGCACTCCAGCTGAAATCCCCTGGTCTTTACTTGTGCCACAATCAAACTCTGGTTGTGTCTGCTCTGTCTATGTGCCGACATATACGCTGCTGTACGTGCAAGTAGTCTCATATAGTTGAGTTTAACTACAAAACAAATGGGTTTATTCTACATTAAACTGTATATATACTTTAAAGTCTGAACGTTTGTAGAGACGTCTAGCTAATTTCAAACTTGTGACTTGGCTTAAAACCTCTAAAAAAGTGCTAATCAAGACTTTTTTGGTGCAAACATTGGTTGCAAGAACAACTAGCTTTGCTTTGCAAGATGAAATCACAATAGTTGTAATGTCATTTCCAAACTTTTCAGTGTAAGATGGGCCAACAATACATTAAGGTCTTATCTCTAAGGCTTTAGTTTGAATAGTTTTAATAGACGTCTTCTTTAGGCGGATATTAGTCGCATATTTACACTCGGTAAGCAGCAGGTGTAACTGGAAAAACTAACCTCAGCTAAAAAAAAAGCAAACCTGTTTCAATGTTTGAGCTGTGCAACTTGCTCATGCTCAACAAACCCTGCATTTATCTGCAGTAAATAATATACAGAATATATAGAGATAACAAAAATTCAACTTTAATTCAACATTACTCTTGTTTAGACCCTTGTGGTCTGTGCCGTTTCTGTCTCAGGACTATAAAGCAGATGTGTCAGATTAAGAGAAGCTTAAACATCAACAGTCTATGATCATTTCATTTATTTTATCAGTCCCAGGGGACCTTTTTCTGCTGCTTCCTTTACGTTAACTGACAAAACCTCTGTTCTTTTACTTGAGTATGACTTTGAAGGAGCACTTGCATGTAAATGTGTATTTTTATTGATACTTTAAATTAATTAACGCATCTGAGTTCTTCTTCCAACTCTGCCACTAACTGGCAACATATTTGGTTTCAAAAAACGTTTCCCTGCATGTATAACATCCTTTACACATAGTTTCAGTACAGTAGAGTGCCAATAAGCCTTACCTGTATCCACACCCACAACATCTACCTGAAAGGAGTAAATACTGTTAGTACGTGGGACACATTGACCAACATCACTGGCTAATGTGAGGCAGTAATCAGGTTTCATATGGACATAAGTTAAAAAAAAAAAAAATAACTTCACAATTTTCCCTTTATTAGTATTTTCCTGACAAACCTGTACAATGTACACAAAAAGGACAATCTCAGTAAAACAACTCCTTCCCAGATGGAGAGACATGCATTAAGTGTTCTAATTCAAACAGGGAGTTCCTAGTGACCAAATAATTACTTTGTAAATATATTTTTTCGTAATTCACAACAATTGTAGAATAGAGTGGCACTCTTTTTTTAAATATGACGTATGTGTTTATTGAAAGGAGTGAGCGCCCTCTTTTGGAAAAGACAGGGACTTTAGTTCTGCTCCCGAGTGTGTGGATGGTTCACCAGAGACTTGCAAAGAGAGAAATGGTTGCCATAGCAACTGCAGAGAGTACAAGTGCAAACCTCTTGAGTGTGACCCTATACACTGTACAGCTAGTTTGATTGTATGAAGCCTGTTCTCGTCCCCCTGCAATAAGACACAGGCATGAAGCTCGGGATGAAACAGATTATAGGATTTGTTTTTCTTACAGTTTTTACATGTGAATAATTAATGTGACAGTTATACCAGTTTGCAAGATAAACTCGAGATGGGCGACTTAGCCTAAACTGCCTGGCCAACAAACATTTGAAAAAAGTACAATCATTAGAGCATAAACAACTTGTTTCATTATTGATTTGTTGATTGACAAATATTTTAGTTGTAATTGATTGTTCGTTATTTTGAACAAAAATTCTGTTTAGTGAGGTTTCGTTTTTTTTACTATTCTGTAATATTTATATTTAATAACATTATATAGACCAAATAAACAATACTTTAATTAAACAATCAGCAAATTATGAGGTTAATAAATATTAAAAACAATACTTGCTAATAGCTCAAGAAATGTATTGCTTTCACAACCTTGCTTTTTGAAAGCAACATTAGGAGTTGGGGTTGGATGTGTAGTGGGAATATCAGGTTTTTACCACGTAGACGTGTTTGGGTTTTTTGTAATTTTTCATTTCCATATTATCTTTTTATTAATAACCCTCCGTCAATATCAATATGTGTTAGTGCTGAATGTGAATGCTTACAGTAAATTAAACAACTTATCTTCCTTAAGCTGAGAATATTTAGATTTGCCTTCCGGCTAAAGAATATTTAATTTTGCTTAATCATATGTTACTGTTGTGTGTTTACTGTGTGCGGGCGGCCGGAGGCAATACATCCAATTAATCATATTTTTCTTTTCTTCATTTTGTGAGGTTTTTAATGAATAATCAATTGACTAAGCAACAAACATGAGGTGGTGGACGCCAGTATCATGAGCAACCGGTGATTCTGTCCAACACAACAACCGTGCAATTAGGTCCTAAACTTTTCTTTGGACCAAAAATGCTAAATCTAAACCACAACTGCCCTTTAGAGTAAGTTTGTTGTACACACAAGTTTGTGTATGTAAGAATATATCACTAAATTTTGTTATGTTATAAATATCAAAATAATTAAAGTAAAAGAGGACTCTATTTATTTACAGTATGTATATCTAGAAATATATGGATGTATTGTGACCTTTGTGGTATAAAACTGGTGTTTTTTGGGGCACAAAACTGTTTTTTGATAGAAGATGAGATTTGTTTTAATAGACTCGTGAAGAGGGGGGTAAGGATTTCTGTTTCTATGGGAAGAAACTGGAGAGGGATCATGAGTAAATAAGATAAGAATAAATACTATTGATGTCTGGTGGGAGATGGAAATGTTGCAGCACTGAGAGCAATTAGACTCCAGCAGAAAAACTCCAACAGTATATAAAGATAAAAATAGGGTATGACGGATAAAACATGAATCAGAACCGAACAAACAGTTGTAGCATCATATAAGAAAACATGCTGATAGCAAAAGTAAAATGACATGTAGGCTTGTGAAATAAGTGAATAGACAACTGTAAATAATGAAATTGTATTTTTAATTTGTTAAATTTGATTTAATTACCAGTTTGTGGCTATAATTTTGCCTATTATCAAGTTCAAGTTATCTGAACTTCCGTCTGAGATTTTCAAAGCAAAGTAAATATATATATTTATAATTTATATCCTAAAACTGTGTTTGTACTTGGCAGCAGTTCCTGTCTCACCCTTCTATCCCTCTGCTGTTACTTCTTTTACTAAAGCTAAATGTCATTAGTTCCAAAGACTTGTATGATGTTCCCTCTCTCTCTGGAGAACAAGACAAAGGCTGAGAAATGTCCCCTAAAGCGAGGAGACGACTGAAGTGAGTCGAGAGGATTAACGTCACGAGCACATGGAAACTCTGCACTATTTGCTTCCCCGCTGCGTTTGTGTTCACGCATGCATTCAGCATATACAGAAGCTCATTACTTCAGCGAAATCATGCCATAAACATTTGTTATTTCCCAATAAAAGATGTATATTGTTTTAAGATGCAAATGAGAAATTAATGACAGAGAATTGTACAAAGACATAATTAGTTAGAATTACACTGTTAATGACGCATTCACGTGGCTCAAACAGACAAGACAGGACATTGGCAACCTTAAACAATAAAAGGTATCAACTGGCAGTAGAGCACATACCTCCGCCAAGGCAAAGCGTCCTCTGATCCAGATCCACAACAAAATATAATGGGTTCCTCCTTGGATCATGCCCCACCCCTCCACACAATTTCATGGGGAATAAATTTGTGTAATCCTGCACACTATGAAACAAAAAAAAACTAAAATACAAAAACATAACATCCTTAATGGTGGAGCTAATGAGGGTGATATTGTTTGATATTATCATGGTGGTGGGCATTAATTAGTGCTGTATAGAAGGGATATTCTCCATCTTGTCCTATGTTGTAAAAGGGGGATAGTGTTTAGTTTCAAAAGGCATAGAGGTAATGATGTTTGATCTACTCAGCGGCCACATGGCTTTCATAGTGCTGCCATACAAGCCAGTAGCCAGTCAGATTCACCTTTAGCCTCAGCGTACCCTCAAGTTCGGCCTGCGTCGTTGATTACAAGGACAAAACACTTGATGACGCCTGCTAACATCTACTGGTAGTTGCTAACCTAAATGAATGGGATAAGGGATATTCACCATCTTGTCCTATATTCTAAAAGAGTACTGGAGATATGAAACTATTAAATCATATGATATTGGCTAAGTGACGCTTATCTGACAATGATAATCTTATAATCAAATAATGATTTGATGACCATTATTAAAATCAATCTAATGGCTATTTTCTAAATAATCTGATAAATTGTTTTGTTGCTATAATGCCAGAAAATAGTGAAAATGGCAAATGTTCAAATGGCAAGTTCCCATTAACTTGAATGGGGAAATGGTGTGAGGTCTTTGAACCATATGTCAATTAAAACGATAAAATTCTCACTTTTCAGAAAATTAATCTTGTTCTTTAAGGTGCCCAATTCTCCACTGTGTCAAACAGTCAATATCGGGTTATAGAATCAATGCATGATTGATAATTCTCTTTGCATTCATCAATGCAAACAACCCATACAAGTAGTGTATGTAAAATTCTCTATTTTCAGAAAATTACACATCAAATAATTGATATTAATTCATGCATGAAAAGAATAAAACTGTGAAAATTGTTTTTTGATAATCAAACATTTGGTCTAATTGATTAATCGACCAGTCGTTTCAGTTGTAACCTGTTGAAAAGCTTAAACGTATAAAAACGAGGATCACTCTGTCGCTGTCCATTACCTGCGGTGCTGAAAACCACAAACCAAACCCTGCGCACAATTCTGCTCTTTCTGACCGCACACTACGTGGATAACGTAACATTTGAATTCCTCACTGTGAGCCGGAACGCGCTTATATTCATAAAAACAGTCTCTAACAAGTGGTCGCGGGGAGCATCAAAGTGCGGGTTTCCCTCCAGACACAGCGTGGCGTTGCGTGGTTTCACCCCCCCACCCACCCACCCAGCACCAGATCCGCGCTCCGAATTCTCCAACGCCCGATGAGTGATTTCCTTACGCTCCCCGAGCTGTTAGAGGTTAAAATACGTCGTGGGCGTAGCGGCTCCTTGTAATGGCGACCGTGCCGGAGCTGTGCCCAGGTTTGTGAAAATGAAGCGAAGAAGAAGTTATTTCTTTTAAGTGAAACGCCGAGGTTCCCCGGAGGAGGACTGCGCGTCTGCGGCCGTCGTCTCTTAACGTGGTTAACTCAGCCGTGCTTCTGAACTCCGCTGCCCCCGAGATGATGAAGCTCAAGTCGAACCAGACCCGGACGTACGACGGGGACGGCTACAAGAAGCGGGCCGCCTGTCTGTGCTTCAGGAGCGAGAGCGAGGAGGAGGTGAGGCCGGGGATGCTGCCGTCCGGGAGGGCCGCGCTAACCTTAGCCGCCTCGGTGTCTCCTCCTGTCTTGTTACATCGATCGTCCCCGCGGCTTGTGCGTGTGTTTCGGCTCGGAAACGAACCAGCTCGCCGCCGCCTCCGCCTCCCGGTGTTGTGAATTGAAATGTGTAGTTTTCGGCGGGTACTCGCGGTTATGTAAGCCCCGTTAGCTGTGCGGGGCAGCAGCCTCCGCTTCTCACGCCGAGCCAGCCCGCTAGCTGCATGCTAACGCTAGCATTAGCTTGCTAACTAGCCGCCGTGGGCAGCCGGCTCTCGGCCAGCGACCACAGCCCCTGGTCCGGGCTGTCCTGAGCGCTTACCGTAGCTCCAGGAGCGGTTTAATGGATGGTAATACTTACTTAGATTTACAGAGTGACAGGGGAAGACATTTATCTGCCGGTGTCCAGAGGTTATTTGGCGCGTTTCGGTGACTTGCTGCTAACTGTGATGGTGTTAATGCAACTGGTCCTGCTAGCCAAACACTGACATGTAGCCATTAGCCGTGTTAGCTTTAGCCTAGAAGACCAACCCCTGGTAGTGATACCCGGCTACTTTGCAACACCGTCACTGATCCTTTATAACTCTATATTCACAACACGGATATTTCTGGGCTTTGTAATATTCGCGCAGTGTCAACATCTACACGTTTTGTTGACATTTCCCCACCTGACATCTGTGCTAATGAGCTAATGTGGCTACCTCCGTGCTCTCCCCCTCTCAAAGCCGCTGCAGCTACCCATGCAAAGGGTTATTTGAGATCAGGAGTGATTTGGGAAGCGGAGGTCCGGTCAACAACAACAAGCACAAAGATGGCTTTGTAGTGGAAGCATTTGTTTTTTTCCTTTTGACCCGAGGAGGAGATGAAATGAGACTAAACTAATTCCTCATTCTGGTGAAAGACTTGTGAACCACATGGGCTGATTTCAGGAAACATCAGTATGACCTGCACGTAGCTCCAAACTTCTTCTCCTTTTTTTTTTTTTTTTTTACCAGACATTGTAATCCAGCAGATCGACAGTCAGCCAAGTTTCAGATTTACCACAGCAGACTGACACCGTGAACTGGAAAAGGAGCAAACCCAGTGATTCATAGCCCGAGCCACTGAAAACAAGCATGACACAGCGAGTTAATTGCGTTCACACAGTATCCAGCGACACACAACCTCACAGATAGACCCAGTGTAGCACTTCAAGTGTCGGGGGGGTAGTTGACAGGTTGCTGTTGTGTCATCCGTTGGGCTGTTTCTTACATTTGTTACCAACACGGGTTGCTAAATGTATCGCGCTCGCGCAACAGTACTTGTGTAATGTGAACACACTATCAACAAACAGCGTTGAGTTAGATATTAGATGTCTCTGAACTGTCTCGCATTGGATGCCTTTCAGGTGCTGCTGGTGAGCAGTAGTCGACATCCAGACAAGTGGATAGTTCCCGGAGGGGGGATGGAGCCGGAGGAAGAGCCCAATGTTGCGGCAGCTCGAGAAGTGTGTGAAGAGGTCAGTTGTTTATCATTTTTCATTATTACATCTAGTTTGAGTTTTTATTTCGGGCCCTATTTTCTTTTTTTTTACCAAGGCTACCTGTATAAACTTTACTTGACCCTTGTATTTTAATCCTGAATGTGAAACATCCCTTTCTAGACTCGGTTTATTGTTCTGAGAATGGATTTCCATTCACGGCGTGGCAAAATGGTTTGAGCATAGGCTCATGCAATGTTTTGTATTTCATTTCCATTAAATCATATCTGTATTTAACGCTGGGCGCTAATACCTTGCTCTCAAAGCCCATTTTGTCAGTGCAGTCATCCTGTTTGTGCGGACAGAGAGAAAGCCTAGCAACGCGTAAGCTGTATCATAGCATCATGTTTCAAAGCAGTGTTAAGGTGTCAAATAAGGTTACGCTGAGATTGTACACTGGCTACCCAGAGGTGCCACTGCGGCGCTGTCCAATCGTCAAATGAGGGAAAACAATCGACTTTCATTGTTCATACGTTTTTATATATTTCTATTTTTACAAGAGCAGCCTTGTTGCGTCATCTTGAAGGACAAACTGGACATTTGTATCTGTGCAGGAGATGTGTAGCAATTAGTCAACAGCTCTGAAGTTCATTGGAAATCAATATCCTGCTGATGCTACCTATGTTTTTTTTCCTTAAATCAGGAGGCCCTTGAGGGGCCATGCTGTTTATCGCCTCAGCATTTTCATCAAAATGGCGAGAGGGCACTGAAGACAGTTAATTTTGCCCGGCTGTCGGCCCTTGGCGGGTCACTGACCATATAAAGCTTCTTCTCTTGTGTGCGATCCATCACAATGATGGACGCTGATATCATTTCTTATCCTGGCTCTTGTAGTGTGGTTCCTTTTGGCGGTCCCAGGATGCTGTACCTTGCCAACACATTTCCACAGGGTCAAAAGCAATGTCACATCACGACTGAAGTTTGTGGAAAGTGCTGAAAGACCACAATCAGGAACTTTGTGGCGACTTTGAGTGGTTCTCGATGCATCACCGCGTCCTGTGGCTTTCTAAGCCTCTTATTGGACGGTGGTGTAACAGGACATATCCTAATCCTTACAAGCTCATTCTAATGACCATATGAGTGGTGAGTGATTGCTGGTGCTTATTGGTTTGGAGTCTTTCCAGGGATGACAGTGAAAACACAGCAACCTGGAGCAGGCCCGAAGTTACAGAGCTTCCTTGTTAGTCACAGCCTTTGCTTATCCTTGGTAGTCATACACCCCCGGCCTTGCATCGTGAAGACACAGGACAGCGTTGCATAACTTGTAATTCAGCCTCAATGCTCTACATCTTTTTCCAAGTCGATGACAAGTGGTTTCAAGTTGCACGAATGCTTGAGCTGGGAGACCTTTTCCATCTCATAAAAACATACAGGTTGACTTTTGGCCTATTACTTAATCCTTGGCACATCTTTGGGCTTTCTAGAAGTGAGCCTGGTCATATTTAATATGATCTTAGCTGGAGGACATAAGAGTACAGCACTGAGGTACAGTGCATGGAGTCAACATATATTTATAGACTGAAACTGGAACCTGAAGAAGAACCTTCAAAGATGTCAGCAAGTGGCCTGGCTCTGTGTCTAAATCTAACCTGCTGTTCTTCTCTGGGAGTGAAGATCCCACTTTCTTGTTATTAGTATGTGTTTAAAGGGAACAGAAGAGTTCATGGTGGCCGCTCTGAAGGAAAGCTGATGACATGGGGCTTACGTTTTATGATCACGGAAATTGTATCCGCGACTGACGTGTTCTGGAAGCATCTCTTAGAGAAGTGGTCAGTGTGTGACAATAAGCGAGAAACGAACAACCGTGTTGACAGTTGTTTTACAGCTCTATAAACTCGAACGGCAAAGAATTTAAACGATTATTTGACACAACTTTCTCCTGCAAGTGTGTTTTGGATTCTTGCCTTTGGCTAAATGAAACGTCACTGCACTGAAATGTGACATGAATAAAGTGAATGAAGAATCAGTAAATGCAGCACACAGCTTCCATTTTTGGTCGAGTACAAGAGTTTTTGTTTTGTTCTTTTTTTTGTCCTTGTGCATTATTATGTGGATTCAGTTTTCCCAGAAACTGGATGGAGTGAATTTGCAGGGGATAAAAACGGTCTTATGATGTAATGTAATCCACTGCAACACAAACAACAAACAACAAGCACCAGAAATACCTTGAATAAAAATAAATCAACAACTCCGCCCCTGTCTCTACAGGGCTTTTATTGTATGAGCCACATTGGATTAAACCCCATAACTTCATATTTAGAACAATCCAGTGTTTAATCTCTTTTAACATTTCCTTTTTTTTACCTCTCAGGCCGGTGTGAAGGGGACTTTAGGTCGCTTAGTTGGAGTATTTGAGGTGAGCTGTTTGCTGTTAACTTATTTTTGGTCTTCACATGTAAACACACACTGTTTGTGAATGAGAAGTGAAAATATTATGATTTTTTTCCCCCCCCCACAGAACCAAGAGAGGAAACACAGAACCTACGTCTACGTTCTTGTTGTAACAGAGGTGCTGGAGGACTGGGAGGACTCTGTCAACATTGGTAAATCACCTTATTTGTTTTTGACAAAGTTCTCAGGCCGTCACATGATGTCAGTGGATTTATTTCTCTCGCCTCAGTAATATCACAGTGGAGGGATTTTATTGCATGTTTGTTCGGAGCCGGTCATAACACCAGCTTTGTTCCTGCCCTTGTGATTTTCACTTCTCTGCTGCGTATAGTGCCGATAATTATGATGATTTTTATTTTTTTTTTTCTCCTCATGTCCTAACTTGCTCCACAATGATGTGTTGTTTTGTCAACAGGGAGAAAAAGGGAATGGTTTAAAATAGACGAAGCCATGCGAGTGTTGCTGTGTCACAAGCCCGTGCAGGCCACCTACTTTGAGGCGCTCCAGGAGAGCTGCCTCACCAGTAACGGAACCCCTTTGGTGACCACGATAGGTGGGGACCTCTCCCCGACCTACAGCATCAATCAGAGCTCCGTCTCTGGCATCAGATAACTAAAACCATAACTCTGACACCCCCTGGAGCTTTTGAGCTTTCGCCACCACTTGCGCTCTTATTTGTGTCTCTTCTTCTTCTTCTTCTTCTTCTTTCTTCTTCTTCTTCTTCTTCTTCTTCTTCTTCTTCTTCTTCTTCTTCCTCTACCCTTCTTCTTTTCTCTTTGTCTCAATAACATGGTTTGCCTTGCCAACTCCTTTGTGCCAGAACTGTGGCACAGACTTGATGACAAGTGTTGGGTGAAAAGTCTGAAACACTTTGTAAATGTAATTTTGGACCCCCCCTCCCCCGCCACCTGTTTTTGTTTTTGTTTTTACTGACAACTGCATGAAATGTCCTCTTGCTCCCTTCATTCTCTTTCCTTAAAGCGCCCTTAGTGTGGTGTTTTTTGAATGCAAGAACTACTTTTTACTGTTGTAATGTAAAAGTGTATACTTAGTGCTTAAGCTGAAGGCTTTTGGTGGTCTTTTTAATGTCTCCTCCATTTTTCTTTGGTTATTTCTCTGTGAATGAATGGGCCCATTAGTGTAGTCCCCCCCCCCCCCCCCGTCCCCCCGCTGTAAGGATCAGAAGTGCTGTCTGTGTCTGAATGAACAGAATTGTGGGAAGTGACTTGTCTTGCATGAGCACCGTTGTGTTGCGTCACGCTCAGTCGAGTGACCTGATGCTGACCGCGACAGATTTGTGGTGAAGTTTTTTTTGGATTATTTGGAAAAGGTCTCTTCATTTTGCTACTTATCGTGGTTGTTGATGTCTCTTTTATCAGAAGGATACGGCCCCTCAGTAGTATTTCAATTTCAAGTGCGCTCGCTCTTATTTGGGGAAACAACCCAAGCACTACAGGTTTCGTTCTCCAACAGAGCGAATAGACTGTGGAGAGAGAGAGAGTGAAAGAATTTCAACATATAATGTAAATGAACCACCGTTTTCCTCAGTGTCTTTACCTCCTTTTTAAATCCCATTTTGTTTTCTTTCCTTTTTTGTTTTTTGTTTAATGCTTTTCCTGTGACTGACTACAAAGTCTTCCTCCACATACTTAGAAGGTAGAAGCGGTAGATTTCAATTATCATGGACTTGTAATTTCAAAATGCAGCACATATCACTTAAGTTATTAAACCCATTTCCGCATTTTACTCCTCACATTCAGTTTGGTTAAAAGCATTTGTTTACATTGTGTTCGTAGCACAGGTGACGTTAGTGGGCACTTTTTTTTTTTTTTTTTTTACCCTTCTGTCCTTAGTATTTAATCTGCATCCCCAGAAACACTCAAAACACCTGCTTGACATTGAAAGTAATGGAATCTAAAATGCTGTCTTGGGCAAGATGCAGAACAACAAGCCTTGTACAGTTTGAGACCTCGTTTTTAACATGTAAAATGCTTTTGGATACCTTTTTTTTTTTTTCTCCTCTCTAACGTCTGGCAAAAGTCTCTTTAACTGAGCTGCGTCACTTGGCCTCTGTGGCACGAGGCAGCTGGCTCAATACTGTGAAACTGGAGGCGCTGTAGATAGCATGTAAGAGGTTTTTATTGTAAATTGTTTATTTCTGTATAGATCAAAGGTGAGAGTACAAATGACTAAACACATCTTACACATCAGTGAGTGCTACGTGTCATCGAGGCTGGGAGAAATTGATTGAACCTCTCGCTGTTGGTTCTGAAGCGGTTTGGACTTTTCTCTTGAGATAGCGAAAGAGAACATCCGAGGATAGACGGACGGGGAATGTGGCTGAGATCGTACGTGCGAGAAAAGAGCCTATAATCAAAAACTCTCAAATATTCTTCAGACCAAATCTAATTAACGTCAAGAGATTAGGGTTTTTTTGCATTTACTTTGGCCAAGCTACGGAAAATTGTGTTTCTAAACCTCCTATATAGTTTAGCACCTGCTGTCTTTTTAAGCTAACAGCTGTTCCACTGGTTTTCAGTATATTTCCCTCAGAGTGATTCTTTCAGTAGTTTCTTTCCCCCAAAGATCATTCTGTTATTTTCTGTCTTATGTTTAAACCTGCAACAACTTATTTTCTGGCCACAACGAGCTTTAAACGCACATCCAACATTTACAGGGAAACATTAATTGAGACATGTTTGTGTCCACCTGTTAAATGCAATGGTAATATACTGTTCTTTAAGCTGCCCAATTCTCCACTGTGTTAATCAGTGTCTGCCGTATAACTGTAGGCAGGTAACGTACAGTTGAGTTGTAGCTTTTTCATTGAAAACAAGCAAACGCTATGAGAATTGTAGTGACTCAAACTAGTCAATATCAGGCTATAGAATCAATACACGAGTGATAATTCTCTTTGCATTCATCAATATGTGTATGTGAGCCACGGTTGATATAAAAGAAACAATTTGGCTTTGCAGGTTGGGGAAAGAAACTACAATTCCTGTGTTTTACCATCTGTTCATGTCTAAAAATCATGGGAATTGCAGTTTTGGTTGCAACATACGAGAGCTGCCCGTTTACCTTTGAATATGACATAGAAAACCCCCCTGTTGGGATTCAGGAACTGCCTTTGTGGGGAAATAACATGGAGAACTGAAAGCTAGTGGACTAAATGCTAAACTAGATAAGAGACTGATAAGACGTGGCGAGGGCCGCGCTGACTTCACCTCCTCAGCGAATTAGGCTTCACACAAACTCCTCAGACCGGCTTGTGATAATCCAGGAATGAAACAGCTTTTTTTCCCCCTAAATGACAGCGAAGGTGAAAGAGGTCTAAAGTCTCCTTCACAACAATGAGAGACTTTGAGCTGGTTTTACTGCTGTGTATCAGAAAGGTGCGGTGGCCAAAGTCCTGCTTTACGATGCCCTGCCTGGCACTTCCTTTGAGATTTTTGTGTTGATTAGCGCTTTTAGTCTTCATCTCAATGTGCTGTTAGACTTTCAAGGGGACAAACCAGTTTGTGGCATGAAAAACCAAACTTAACCCTCGGTAATTGGCTTAATGGTTGAATTCACTCTCGGTGGTTTGATGTGGGCGATAGATACTTGGCAAAATGAATGTGAGGAGGATTTCCACAAGTAACAGCCAGTGACTTGATTATTAATGACCACTTGTTCTTTATCCATATTTTTTTTTTTGTTCTGCTTTTTCTTTAATCCGTTGTGTTGTTGACAAGCTAATGTCTTGTATATAGCTAACACAGCCTCCTTACAGCCGGAGGACGCACTCCGGCTTTTGGTCAATAAGGATTAATTAATTAATAATTGATTTTCTTTATTTTTTTTTTAAACTCCCCTTCAACTCAAAACTCATGCTCCGTCACAAATGGAGTAATTCAGGCTGAAGTTCAGGAGGGCATTTGTGAAATTAACGTCTCCATATAATTAACGTTAATATGGAGCAAACAATTCTACCCTTTTCTATGATATTGAAGCTTGTGAGCTTGGTTAAAACAGAGGATCTGTTAGTTAAAGACCAATGGGATCCACTGATGAAGTATACGTATCGTCATGTCCATTAACTGGCCCCATCTTGTGGCCAAAGCAAAAACGAAAAGCACATCACTAATCTGCTGAGGATTGTAAAAATCAGCTAAATTACGAATATAAATTTATTTAAACAAAACATTGCCCCCAAGATACTTTGCAATTGAATAAGTAAATGAACACGTGCACTTGTAGCTGTCAACCTCAGCCTCGAAGTTACTCGCAATTGTTTTCTCTGAAGTGTGTCACTGGAATATTCTTTTCCTCTCTTGTCATTTGGGACTGTGGAATTAAACCAGTGCGAGAAGACTGAAGATTGTAATATAAATGTGCCAACAAATAAACACCAGTATTTCACATTCAGGCCTGTGTCTCTGAGAATTTGTACTGCTTGTCACACACAAATACATGAAATGCTCTAATATAGAGATTTTTAGATTACAAGGAGACCTATGGGGTTGTAACTATTAATCTGAAGTTTATAGAAAAATGGTTAACGGTGCCTGCTGCAATTTACATAACCCAGAGTTGATGCATTCAAATTCCTGCTTAAACATTCAAATTAAAATATTCACTTCACAATTAAATATCAGAAGAAGCACCATATTGTATGAGATGAATGGACCAGCAAGTTTAAGTTTTGCTTAAATGTGATTCAACTGATCAGTGCCACAGATCATTTCCTGTTGATTAATCACTGCAGCTCTGATCTACTTTAGATTACAATAAACTGGTTTTGAACTTTGAAGCAGGAATTAACATGAAATCATAATAAAAAACGATTCAATTTCAATAGGGCCTCCCACCGTTCGGTGCTCGGGCCCTAATGAATGTGCATGAACAAATTAAGCTGCAATGCTAATTTATGCTGCAAATAATCACTGATTTTTAAAAGATGGATTTGATATATTTTCTCTGTTAAAGTTAGCGGGTCACCAAGTAATCTACCTTTAAAAAGGTTTGATATGAGCAAACCAGGCAGGTGCAATAAAGTTTAAGAGCAAAGTGAGAGATGGTCAGAGGACTGTCAATGCAACCACACAGTCCTGGTGTGATTGAAAATGGAACATCGAGAGACTCCAGGACTGTCGGGTTGATCCACTACCTGATCCAACACTGACCACAGCCTGAAGCCAGATACATGAAGCCACAGGCCCTTTCAGCACTTGGCCTTTTGACAATTCACAGCACGAGTTGTGAATCGTAACTTTATTGCGATTAACACTTTCATCCGGGGACATCAAATCCTGCGCTTTCCCCACAAAGTCAAAATACCTTTTGTGATAATGGCTACAGAGTTTTGTTAGATTACAGAACAGGCAGCCAGTTTCTTATGATTTCCTGAACGCTGTTCAGAATACATATGGTTATACAAGCCAAAATATTAAAGTGATGAAAAATCAGCAAGGACGATATGGCCTAAAAATATCAACATTTCTTTCTACAGTACAATAATGCCCCCTGGACCCAGTGTTGTGTATTAGATGCATTAACACACTTAAGAACAATTATACAAGTAAATGTTCAAATTTACTTCCTTGCTACTGTGCCAGCAGCAGAGTCTTTGCTACAGGTCCGATGAGTACAATTCAGTTGAAAACTTTATTAGGCATCTTTTGACAGATCTTACAGCAGAGAGATACATTTGATAATTAAATGCAATTTAAATTCAAACACCTTCTAAAGGTCCTTGGTGGTTCGGAAACTGAACTTAATCATGTTGAATATATTTTAGTTTAAACCTGGTCACTGTCATCCCCATATACCTGTGCTCACTCTTTTAATTCTTATATCTGCTGAACTTCAATCTGCTCAGCATCAAAACAAGATCATAGAACAAAGCAACAGTAACCACGATCACCAATAATTAAATACAGACGCAAAGGTTGTATTTTGATTTTTCTTTATTGTACAAAGAAACAGTGAAATTTACTGAGGCTGCTGTCCTCTGCCACGTCCAAAGCCACCCCTCTGCAACAGAGAGCTTCTGTCAGTACATCACTCAAACCAGGTTTATTAGCAAACATCAAGTTTGATAACTGCAATAAAATAAATGTAGCTTCCTAACGTTCCTTAATTTAAACAGTTTAAAACTACAACTGTAAAAAAAAATATTATTTGACGTATAACTAAATTTCTCCTAACAGAACAATGTACACAAGTTTCTTGTAGCCCAAACACTTTGCAAAAATACCCCCTTAAACCAGATTAAGAAAAGTACTTACAAACTGGAACTCTGTTGCAGCTCCTGCACCGGCCTCTGCTTTCTTGTCAGAACCAGCTGATGGAGGAATCATGAACAAGTCAGCCAATGACATTCATCAATTCACACTTCTAACACATAAAGCACAGAGTTTAAACTGTTTGTATTAAAACCAGGCCTGCAACTGAAGTTTCCATCTATTGGTTTATAAAATTCAATATATCTGACAGACTAAACGAAAGTCATTTTGAGATTTCAGTTCAATTTATACACTCCAAGCACATAAGCTGAAGAGGATAAGTATTATGGGATAGTATACGTACGAGGTGCTGCAGATCGCCTGTATGTGTCTCTGTCAGCCTCCCCACGGTTAAGGCGGGCTGGCCTCTCTCCCTCCATTCCTGAAACAAGAAAAGAAAAACACATTCAAGTTACACATTGATTAGAGTTTCTTTCACTTCACAAATGGTGAAAGAGAACATTTTGTAGAATTATGAGTGAAAATTCATTTGAATTATTTGAATACCAAGGGTCCTAGCTAAACAAAGATTACTAAAACACCTGGCCTCAAGAATGTGCAGATTATTTATGACCAATTTAAGAAATTGGTGTGAGAATTAACCTTTTCAGGATGTCTGTTAAACCCTATGATTTTTTGTTATCACTCAAATAAAGACGACACTTCTTCATTAGTAACCAGATTCCAGAACTAAAGAGGGAAGATCATTGATCAAACAACTGCAGCGTAAACAATCTGCTTCCTGTTCACAGCAGCGTGCACATGACCAGTGTGACACGTGTTTTCAGGCATGTTAGTACAGACACACATTATTTCTGATAGTTAGCATCTTTTCTCACACATTGATCATTGGTTTTACAATGTTTCTAATTAAAATTTTAATTGTGGATGCATCCAGAGATTTAACTGGTGGATGAACCATCTCCATGAAACAACTGGACAGAATCAGAGTTGCTGAAGTCAACATGAACCTCGGCTGCAGCCTGTTCTGTGCAGTTAAGCTCTTTGGTATGTTTCCACTCAGCAGGTTTACATCAGCAGATAATGATCTGTCCTGTAGTTTGTCTGATTCCAACATTTACCATCAGTGTACAATGAATTCAATGTCTTCTGAACAGAGAAGCATTAATATAACAGTGTGTGAAGTTATCACTGCCTGTGTTCTGTACATTGAGATATTGGCTTTTCAGAAACAACACAACTGGCCAAAGCCACACAGAGTGTACACAGGGGCACTTACCCTTGGGCCTGGGCCTTGCGGCCTCAGGGCGGGTCTGGCGGCGCAGAGTGGCGGGCACGATCTCTGGGGGAAGGTGAAGGAAGTCTCTCAGGTACTGGATGCCCTCATTGGTGAGGTACCAGTAGAAGTGACGCCAGGCAAACTGCTCCTTGACGTACCCACAGGACTTCAAGGACTGAGGGAAAACAGACAGCACAGTATTAAAACACTGTAGATGCTACCACAACAAATCAAAGTCTGTTGATACAGAGGATCTTTACAGTCTTGAGTTTTCTCCCTGACGTGTAAATAAAACGAATCTACCTGTATTTGTGGCCTTACTACATCAAGGTGGCCCCACATGCCCCCCCCCCAGCAGCACCACTGCACTGAAGTGACTCTGCTCCTCTGCTTTTTTCTAGTGACTCACACTTAGAACTGATCTTGATTTAAAAAACCTGCTGAATTCAAATTTATGTTCCTGGATAAACGGGGAATCGCTTCTTCTGCAACGATCAAGTTAAAACACTGCGTTGTGTCATAATCTGCAGGAGGAACTTCTCTGTCTGCAGGAGTGAGTGTGTGCGTCTCTTTTACTCTTCACACACAAACTTATAATTTCATGTATTAAGTTATCGAGGATGTCGGACCCTGACTCCGGATCGTTCTGTCACTTTAACCCTGATGTCCTGATTGTGCGCGTCTCGTGTTGTGTAGCAGGTTTAAACATATGTCCCATAAACTCTAAAGTGAATCAAGCAAACACAAAGTAAACCGTCAGCCCTGTACATGTCCTAATAAACTTGCTGATGGGCGAAGGTGTTTATGGTTAAAGTGTAAACTGAGCGCAGGAAGCAGACTCCGGACAGAGACGCAGGGCGACCGGAACTTTGAATGTGCATCTGTCCTGATCCTGAAGCAGCGCTGTTATAACTACTCAGTGAAGGAACATCGCTAAAAAGAATATGATTTGATTACGTTCTTGTCTCTGCATCATCGTCCCTGTCTGCATCGTGGTGCATCTAAGAATCAAGATCTAGAATCGACATGGCTACAATCCATTTCCCATCTTATGTTCCGTTGGCTTGAACTCGAAAATGTGAGGAACAGTTTTCTTACAGTTATATTAACCCTCCAGGTGAATGAAAAGTGAATTGATATTACAAATAGTAGCTTACCCGCCAAAGAACACCCCACATTAAAATATACACTAGAACATAAACATGTTTTCCTGTCGCAGCCAAACTCAGCAGCCTTCTGTCAAATACACACATCCACAGAGTTGAACCTTCACCTCATCTCATCCCCTCACCTGCATCGCTTTCATCACATGAAGGTTGGGCACGTTCTTGTCCGTGAGCTCGGGGTGGTTGGGCAGGTGGACGTCTTTCTTGGCCACCATGACGCCCTCCTTGAAGAGCAGCTCATAGATAGCAATGCGATTCTTCTTGGGCATCAGCATCTGCGACAGAGGAAACAGGCTCAGCGTCATGAGTTCCACACGCAGCATGCTAACGGGCTAGCTCACCTAGCATTGATCAAGCTAGTCCTGAAAGGGAGACGGCGCAGAGAAGCTACGGTCTCGTGCGTGATTTGATTGAAAATGTTTATGAACGTTTACATAATCACGTCCTTGAAAGAATATTTAAATAAACGGGCACGCAGCTGGAGGAGGCCTGTGTTTTAAAGAAAAAAAAATGGTGGCCGGTTGGTGAACCATCACTCAGGGCGACTGCTCCACTTCTAAGTTTAATATCCGCCATTTAACAAACATTGGAGTCGAAATACTTGAACGTGTCCCCGCGCGACACAAACACCAGTCGAACATTTAACGTTAAAGTTTCGCAGAGACGCAGATGAAGCAGATTTATTCAGATTTAAATCGCCGGGTCTTTCTTTACCTTTCCACTTGTGAGGGGACCGGAGCCGGAAGGAACGACTGTCGTTGGTGGGAAAGGGTTATTCCCTGCGCTCGGGCTCGGAGGGGAGTTGCTGCCCCCTGCCGGTGTGGAGGAACACGCCGTCTGAATGATGTAATATCTCCAAAAAATTGTATCTTTGTTTGATTTTATCAATTTATGAATATAAACAAAAACACACGTATCATTCTGCATTTTCATCCGTATTTCACGGAAGGAGAGCAATTTATCAACAATATCAAAACACACCTTAAGGTAATTCTTTAGCAGAGGTGTTTCGTTCCCTTAGTTTGGAGGGTTTAAGGAACGTTATGTACATCATTAGTATTTTATTAATTGATTTATTTATACATTTGTGTTGGATTTTTTTTTTTGGGCTTTATCTGTCAGGGAAAAATATTTTGCAGCGTCATGTCCAGGTTTTAAATCCCTTGAGTTACAAATAGAAACAGATGTAGGTCAGCATCCCATTATATTTTTTTTGGCAGAAAAACAAATTGTTGAGGTGGTGCATTTTTTTTTTTATTTGACAAAGTCTTATTTTGAGGAGTTGAAATTGTGTCCAGTGCAAAATTGTTCATGGTCTAATAAGTCCGATATTGACCATACATTTCCTGAAACTACTCTTTACAAAATAAAGACTTACTCCTGTGTAGTATATGGCTCTTGGGTGTAATGATTATAACATACATAAAGTACACGTAGTATATCATGTCACTTTTTGCCTTTTTCTTTACTCGGCCTATCTGAGGTCTTTTGTAAGATACATTATTACCTTTATTTTTATTTATTTAATGTTATTGTATAGTTTTGTACTACAGGCTACTTGCTTCTTAATGTTCTCTATAGGCCTATTTCCCCCAATGTTTTACACTAATACATATTTTTATATAAGCAATCTCCTTGTATGTTAAAATTTTTACAATATTTAATACGTTTAATTAATATATATATACATTTTTTCAACTTTGTGCTGTGTCATTTCATTAACAATTAAATTAAATAAAAAAATTGTAAGTTGGCCAATACCCTACAGCGTTTGTTTTGAAAGAGCTTCCGGGAAGTCATCCACTCGTCATGGTTGCCTTGACGCGAGCAGCCCGGACCATCCCCCATCTGGAGGCTCCTTTCAGAGACATTCACCGGCGGGGAGAGGACGGAGGCTGAGGCTGCGGATGAAGACAATGATACCATTTTAAACAACGCACGCAGGAGCTGGATTACATCTTCATCCCGGTATGTGTCTCTTTCTATTCCGTGTCCACTGCTGGTTTGATGTTGGTCCAAAATAGGTTTATTCAAAGCTTCTTATATTGCTGAACGGTTTTACGAACCCTGTCGATGAGAGGAGGCATCTGTTAACCACTGATGCTGCAGAGGAGACCCGATTAAAGTCCATGATGTTAACAAATGAATCGACTTGAGAATGAAACTCTGATTATTAAGTTTCATTTTGGATTCATGTTTGCACAATAACAACCAGCAGTTTAGGGTGAGATGCAGGAGATGCAACTCAAACCACAACCAGACTGTAAACTCCTGCTTTGTGACACCTCTGGTACAAAATAATGCAGTGCAATGTCAGTTTGACTTGTGCAAATTTGCATTTAGCAGCATTTGCAGTGTGGAATAAAGCTGTGATGCAGAGAGGAGCCGGCTCAGGCTGCAGCAGAGCACAGGGAGGGATGATGTCCATGAAGTCCCACAGCTCGTCTGTGCAGGGGAAATCCTGTGTTTCCTCCACACCAGCACATTTCTCTGATTTATGGCCGGAGTAGAGCAGCTGGTGGTGGATCAGGTCAGAGCTGCCGGGAAGTGTCGACCTCCATCTCTCACTGCGAGCGAGCTCTGTCCACGGTTCTGAACTCTGATGGACCGATGCAGCTTAAAACCTCAAAGACCAAATGACTTCAAAATGTATGAAATAGCTACAAAGAGACAAAAGATGACCACAAATTTACTCAAAACTAGAAAAATGATATTAAACAGGTGCAAGGACACTCAAAATACCCACAAGAAGACACAACAAACACCTGAAAGACAATAAACAACATTAGAAAGACATAAAATAACTAGGCTAAGACACACATTTTGATACTAAATGACAACAAAATACACAAACAATTTCAAAATCGAAAAAACAGCTGTAAACTGACACAAAATGATCACAGGAAGAAACAAAACAACAAAGAAAAGACACATAATTAACAACACAAAGACACAAAACAACAATGTAAAGACACAAACAAACCAAACAGAGATAAAGTGACTTAATACAGCTACGAAATGACACACAATAACCACAACAACACACAAAACTACGAAGAGATACAGAAGAGCTACAAAGAGACACAAAATAACAACAAATAGACACAGAAGGAACAAAAAGTTTGGTGATACTTTGATACAAAATGACCAGGAAACAGTGACAAAATATGCAAAACAGCAACAAAGAGACACAGAATGACCACAGCTACACAAATCCTCTCGCTCAGTGTGTTTGCAGGCTGAATATAAATCCACCGGCCTCCGGTAAATGTTTGTTTGGATGAAATCGTCTCGTTTCTGTGCATCGAACTCATCAACCTGCAATAACCTGCGACTAGAACAAACACTCTGCTGCTTTCAGGACCATTTAGAAACGTTGTGAGTCAGCGAAGTGTTTTTTCTCATGAAACACAAACACAGTCATCTCAGTGCTGGACAAACTTCTGCTTTTATTTCCTGGAAATCTCATCGCTGAGTGGATCCGTGTGTGTGTCCCTGCTTTTATTTGAGCGAGTGTCTAATTGGTTTAATTCATGTGACACATTAGGAACACTCATTTCATTTGCTGCCCTCCTGTCTGTTTATGGAGGAGCAGTGACAGATGAGGTGTCATTGGTAATGTAATTAATTAGACTAAACCCTAAATCTCCTTTCTCTGTATAAATAAATTTGACCACGTTATTCCCAGCGGGGCAGAGACAGAAACAGTTTGCATTCAATTTCCATTTGTTCCTACAAGGCTGGCACGTGACATCTGGTGCTCGCCAGCCCCTCCTGACATTAGATAATTGAAAGACAGTGATTATTCGTCTCCACACGTCCCTTTAGCCTTGTAATGGCCTCAGACGTCCACCGCTTCACGTCTGGGTTGGGGTCAATGCAAATGAAAAAAAATCTTTTTTTATCTCAGCTCCTTTGAGAATTACTATAATATTTTACGAAACTCACGCTGGAACGTATATAACTTGAAAATATGTGTATAAGCACTGGCTCCAAATCTAGAAAAAAGTGAGTGAAATATGCTTTCTATATAACTAATATTGTATTGATTAAAACGTTATATTATTTGAATGAATGATGCATGTCATTTGGTTTAAGTGGTGCACTTACTTGCGTCATGTGGTTGGGGAAACCCCCGATGGAGACGTCATGTGACTCTGCTCACACTGACTTCAGGCTCCGGCTCCAATGAGCCTCGTCACGGTTCACACATTATTACACTGTCGGCATTATTATAAACAGAAACAGTTTTATCTTCCAGTGTCATCGGGTTTCCATCAAGTCTGTGCTCGACTGGTTATGCTTCTTTCAAAACTTTCAGAAGTTCATTTAATTTCATGCATCGTTTCAAATCAAAAGACTTATATTATGTTATAATTAATGTTAAATGAGCCAAAGTTTTGTATTTATATTAAAGTAATGAGACAAACGTAATTCCACCATTTCTCTGTGTGATCCTCGTATTGTATGTAAAATCAAACACGGAAGCTGATGATTGACACGGATGAAAGGATCCAGGATCAGAGGCTCGTACTTATCAGCCGAGTGGTGAGAGAACTGGGCTTTTGGCTTTGGCTCGAACTGGAAGGTAACTGGAGCCTGAGATAGGATCCTCTCAAGGCATCAGGGGGAAAAAGGCAGGGCTGCATTTCCTGAAAGGCCTCGGGGGGTCTGCATCCCAGGGTCGTGTCCGTCCAGCTGATACCACACATGAATAGACTCTGGGCTTTTTTCAGCGTGTGATGGTGCGATTCTGTAGGAAAACTGGCAGAGGTGTCGTTATGTGGCGGTTCAGGATCAGATAATACTTAAGAAAGCAATCGTTTGTTTGCAAATAGACATTAAACAAACAAGTCCAAATTACTACACTAGAAGAAAACTGATTATCATCAAGTTTTCTTCTAGTATAGTCATTTGGACTTGTCATTATCATACAAACACTCATGTCTTTGGATCTATAAATAATACTATACACACATTAATGATGCAGTCAGCTGTATTCACCACAAAGAGACACAAAGGGACCACAAAGACAAAAACCTAAGCAACCAACTGCAGAGTGACAACCTGCTTCATAATTAGATCTGCATGCACATGACCAGCGCATGTGAACGCTCATGTGATATGCATGTCCAGGTGTGTCTGTTTAGACGGAGAGATTTCCTCTGATTGATATGGACGGAGATCATTTCCATTTTAACAACAAAAACATGCACCAGTGTGGACGTAACCTTAGAAACACCCGTCCAGACACTGATTACAAATCCCTGCTCGTGTGTCTGACTCTGCACCGAGCCGACAGATCCTGAATCAGCAGAATTTAACCAGCAGGCCCTATGTATTCAGCTCTTATATTCTGAGCTTTAGCTGCATCCAGGTCTCTAGAGAAGCTATAGTCGCCTTCAGGTTATGAAAAAACACGAAAGAGCCTCTCTAGAGTCAGTTTGGTTTGTCTGCTCTGGGCTACTGTAGAAACATGTCGGTGCAACATGGCCGACATCGTTAAAGATGCTACTGTAGATATAAAGGTTTCAATCTCAGGGAAGAAAAACCCAACATATCTTAGTTTCAGTTGATTATACACTAATGAAAATGTAATTATGAATATTATATACATTTTTCTGCCAATGATCCCCTCAAATAACAAACTACACAATAAACCTGTAAGGCCTCTTCTAATATTCATACACTGTCTTCATTTTTAATTACCTGGTTGCTGCCAATTCTTCAAAAGCACAGATGGTTCTGCTGCCAAACAAACTGAAGTCTTACCCTTCAACCGCGCTGGTCGTTAAAAGTTAAAAACCTGTTTTTATTATTGTCATTACAGACTAAGTTTCCAACGTGCCTCTGCCTCGTGTGTGTCTGCTGGCGAGCGCTTCAGTCAACAAAGTTTCGACAAGTCGTTGTGGGTCCGCGTCACGTGTCGTGCGTGTTTCCACTTTGCCGAGCGTAATAAATCAGTGCGTATCTCCGGGGCATCTCTGCGGTAGAGAGGGTGCATCGCAGAAGCCATCTCGCAGGAACAAGGGAGGCTATTAGAAGTTGTTGGCGGCAGGTTTGCTTTGGTCCTCCGAGGCGCCGGCGTGTCAGATTTATGGTGTCGGTGAAGTGCTTCCCAAACAAATGAGGCGGAAGGAAAGGGAGCTTGATGCTGCCGGTTGTTTGAGGTGGCTGTGTGCAGGTCTTTGAGTGACTGTTAATGTGATTTGGATGTTGATGATTATTTCTTTTCTCGAGTAATAGATCGGTAATTTGACAGATTCAAATGTCCGATAACAGTGAAAACACAGTCTCTTGAAGTTGATGGGCCTGAAGATGTTGTGTTTTAATGGCCTGTGTTGTTCCATGAGTCTAAAACCTTAAAATAATTAGTTTATTTTCTCACAAAGGACAAAGCAAAGCAGCAAATCCCACAGAAACCCGAAACTTCCGGGAAACATTCTAGTTTTGTTTGCAAAAACGCTTAAAACGACACATTTTCAATCAATCGACTGATTGATTGACCCTTTAGGTTGAAGATGCATTTGTGTATTGATCACAGCTGCCCCCATTCCAGCCTGTCGTTTGTTTTAGGATTTCAAGTTACCCAACGTGGATTAAAGAGTGAGGAAAACAAGCAAAATACCAATTAAACACATCAAGAAAAGAAGTTAAAGTTTGTCAACTGTTTCAGTTCAGATTGTGTCAGGATTGATGCCTTTTTGTGTGTTTGCCTCTGCAATAAAATACGATATTTAATTTATACCTCGTACCTGCATCCGGTTTCCTGTGAGTGGATCTCATTTCCAACAGCAAGAGGAGTTTTCATTCATCAGAACAACAACTGAGGCTTTTTGTGTAGTGTGTGTAGTGTGTGTGTGTGTGTGTGTGTGTGTGTGTGTGTGTGTGTGTGTGTGTGTGTGTGTGTGTGTGTGTGTGTGTGTGTGTGTGTGTGTGTGTGTGTGTGTGTGTGTGTGTGTGTGTGTGTGTGTGTGTGTGGTGTACCTCTCATAGCTTTTAGCAGCTGCAGTGAATGAGTCGCTGCATCTCACCCTCAGAGATTCCTGTCTTGTATCAGCTTCCCTCTGTCCGGTCAGAGTGTGTGTCAGTGTGTTGTGTGTTTGTGTGTGCACTGTGTCTCGAGCAGCTGAAACCAGGGGCTTCAATAAATGCCCTGTCTAGTCCGCTGCTCTGCACTGGGCATCAGAGAAAAAAGAGGTTAGCGATTCCAAAACAAAATGGGATGGAGCGCAGTGAGCACGGAGGTTCCTCCACACTCGTCCTGGAATATCGATTGAATTCTTTTAACCCTGGAGAACAAGAAATTGGTTCTTTGTTTCACACAATCGTTCACGTGCAACAAATGTCCCGGCCAAGTCTATAGATGTGAGAGACAAGAGGAGGTGGTCATATAAAGCCAATGATTGCTTGATTGGTTCGTATTGATTGAAGTAGTCTATCCATTTGAATGGAGATGTTGATTTTGTTGCCACTGGATATTACTTTGGTTTTACCACCAGCAAAATTAACGTCCTGAACATTCAAACATTATATCATTTGAGGCGAAGACTACAAATAATCCCGTGACTCATTTCAGCTTCTTTTCCTTGCGGAATCTTTCACACCCGTTAGTTTGGTTCGGACTAAACTGAAAAATTCCAAAGATCCAGACCAAACAAGCAGATAGAAATTACATAAATAGAATATAAAGTTAGAAAAGAGATACAAGAGTAAGCTACTGTGCAGTGTGTCAAATATTTTCTAGATTATCTATAAATCTTTCTGATGTGTATATATAACGTAAGAAATCATGAGGAAAAAGGCCCTTTTAACTCCCGACAGTCGAATGTGACATCTTCAGTTCTTTTGTTTATCTGTTGAGCAACAGTCAAAAGACCATTATAAATCATCGGTAGAAACAAAGCCCCAAATCCTCCCTCTCTGGAGTTAAAGAATGATTATTTATTTATATATCAAATAGTAGCTGATTAGTTTTCTGTTAATTGAATAATCAATTAACTAAGTTACTGATGCAGCTTCAGTCGTCTAATATTTGTGTCTAGGGTCGATGTCCACCCTGTTCAAATGTGCGGTAAAACAAAAACAAGATTGTGTATATAAGTAAAACAGTCACTGAACGTTATAATATTTTAATTTAATTTCCATGGAAACCCCATATTTCCATCACGCAGAATCCATGATCATCTCCTTTATAGGACGAGGAGCAACACCAGTCCTGCAGCGTGCGTCGTAAATTACTTCCTGCGATAATAGGACCAAACACCGGGGTCAAATGAAGTTAGGCCTGTAGGGAGGAACATGATTAGATGACACACAGATGGCCCGTACTGAGGAGACGAGCATCTGTCCCCGCGGAGAGACAAGTGGCTTCATTTCTTTCATGACTTTTCAAAGATTCCAGGCGACAGGAGCGAGTCGTGGCAGCGGGTTGTGTCCTCCTGTGTGCGGCTCGTGTCGTACGATGAATGGAGAAGAGATCGGCTGCTTCAGCTCGAAGCTTGTGGCAATATAAGAGGACACACACACACACACCACACACTTGTCTGCTCTGACTCCTTTTATTTTCAGCACTGCACCTAATTACAAAAGAGCTTTGTGGATTTGTGTGTTGTTGGGATTCATTTTCATTTCTGGGAAAAACTTAAATCCTCCTGACTTAACTGTGGTTTTCTTTTTTTATTTGAATCCACGGGTGGAGCAAATCTGTATTGATCGAGTGAATCAGTCTGTTTCCTAAGAAAGTAGGATTAGGTAAAGACCACAGGGACCACTTGTTGGAACGATGTTGTTTGGGTCAGGGAGGGACACATTCATTTTGGTGCCGATCCGGTGAGACGAGTCGGATCCAGGAATCCTGTTCCCGGGTGAGATCAAGGATTTCCCAGCAAAATCAACGAGGCAGCTGTTGTCAGCTCTAGGACCGGATAGAAAGACTAAGTCTACATCCATGCGACCATGTTGTGGTGCTGCTCAAACTGAAACTGTCCACATGAATGTTTTGGCTCTGTAATCCCTGTCCAAACCAAACACGCCAGAACACGGGACCACTCATGCACTCTGGGCCGCTGTAACAACAACGTGTCCTGCACATGTAAACAATCGTTTTATTGTAAAATGCAGAATTTAACTACACAGCAGCTGTCGGCAAAGACAACAAGGTCAGGAACTCTTGTTATAGATTATCCATGTTGCATTCTACACTGGTAGCTGTGGCTAATGCTGGTTGTTTTCTTGGGGAGGAGGCGGAACAAGCTCCTTGTGGAAGCAGGAAAGAGGACGGGAGATGGAAGCCATGAGTGATTTGGCCACCGAAGGGACGCCTACCGGACCGTGGTGTGGTTAAGCGTTGCAGCAGCTGAGTAAAGGTTGGGCACCACCTGATGACATCAGCTCTTGGCTGGTTACACAGTTACCTCATCAGGTAATCGGAGATTGCACTCCAGCAGGTGTGCGGCGCAAGCACGGATATTAATGAAACAATCGGGCATGTTTAGGGGAAGGATATCGGTGGATATGTGCAATTTGGTGCTAATCCAAATAAAAATCTAGTGATTTTAAATGTGACCCCTTAAGGGCGGAGGTATTCTACGTGGCTTACAAGGAATGTGTGTGACAAGGGAGAGCCCTCAGTCTCCACCCTTCCTTGCAGCTAGCTAATTATTGATGGACTAATACGCCTTCTCAGGGATCTGTCAAAGTTCAGTCTCACAGTGTGTGTGTGTGTGTGTGTGTGCGTCGCGGTTGCAGGTGAGCAGAGACGCTCTTTAACTCTCGGTCTCAGGTGTCGTTCTCCTCGAAGCTGTCGGACAATTACTGGGAGTGACGCTGTCGAGGACCGAGCGGCCGAGCACCAGGTGACAGACCAGGTTCCGTAAAAAAAAACTGTTCCTCTGATCTGTCCTGACACGTCTGGATGTTTGCTTCTTACAGCCGCTACAGTTAACAGTTAGCAGCCCGCGAGCTTCCTTCAACTGTCTTCTCTTGTTTCCCAAGTTCTCTGACACTTGACAGACGATGCAGCTCTGAGTTGAAAGTTACCACAGTGGAGAAAATCATCTCAGATTCCGTTCACGCCGACGTCGATCTTTGTCTCATCTGACCGAGGGTATGGATTTGTTCTCGGTGTCTTTTCTGTGGCGTAACCTTGAACATCCCTCGAGCATTTACACAAATAAGAAGCATCCAGCTCCCGGTTTTATTTGTCTTCTCGCTCTGTCATTGTTCATCTGAGTTTCTGTTTCCTCCGCAGTCACCATTTGCACTCGCTGATCAATTAGGCATTGATTGCGCTGTAAACGTCTCTAGCTGATAAAAACAGGATTCGTACACATGGGTTAGTCAGCGTGTGCTCAGCAGTTGTGTTCTTGATGCTACAGGAGTAGCAGTGTCAGCTTCCCCACCGTCGGGCTGCGGTGGATTTGACAAATAGTTTTTCAGCTGCTTGATTTATATATATTTTTTGCAGTGCATTCTCTCGTTGTCTCTCTCTTCTTCATTTATACAGTTACACACGTTTGTGTCAGGGAAATGCACAACAGCAGCACTTCTTCCACTGGCGGTTATTGAGCAACACCCCCCGAGCAGCAGAGGGATGTGTCAGCATCGCTTCGTCAACGATGATATCACATCTGTTGATCTGTGCAGATTCTCACCGTTCCTCCTTCACATTTTTTTATTGTCCTGCAATATTTGTTATTCGCGGCCGAGATGACAGATGAGGATGCGGGATATGTTTTTTCAGAGCTGGAATTGTTTATCCTTTGTTTTATCGCAGCAGTATCAGTGGTGATATTATTCTCTGTGGAAAACTGGGGATAAGCGTATTGATTTATAAAATAAATACACAATCACACCACCTTTGAAATGAACTCCCCCCACTGCTGTGAAGGTCAGATCGCTGTGTAGATTACAGCCCGAACAATTTATCAGTGGTGCTGATACAAATCAGCCGATACGAACCTTTCACAGACATATTGGGTTCTGCTTTTATTTGAGCAGATATGAAAATCATTGGAAAAATGCAGAAAAGATGTATCTATTATATTTACGTTAAAAAATGTACGTTTAGTTACTTAATTCGAGTTCTATTTATTTGGTTGTATTTGTGTTTTCTCTATATTTATAGTTATTTATAATATTGTTTGGTTAAACTGTGAAATATCGTGACGTACGGGCGTAAAACACACAAACCCCACGCAGTCAGCGGTGCGGCTCCCTGACGTCACCCTCTTTGTTTCAGGATCTAATTGTGTTGAAAAGGACCCGAGATTACCTCAAACCTTAAAGAGTTTGTCCGTGTGAGTCGGCTCGGGCGTCTCACCTATCTGTTTACACAGCAGTGTGAATTATTGATGAATGTGCCTCTATATATAGGAGCTGAATGTGATGAGGGCAGCAGCAGCAGCAGCATCGCACCTCGTCCGGAGGGAAGGAAAGTGCTGCATTTTGAATAATGTGCCCGAGATGTCTGTTTGTGCCCCGGGGGGTAAATCCACGGACACTTGGAGAGGAATGTGCGTCTTGGTCGTGGATATTTGAGGATAAAAAGCTTCTGTGTGACTGTCAGGACCGTAGATAAAAAGACGGACGACATGACAACTGTCGCCAAAAGTGAAGCCAAAGCCGCCACGATTGCCCCCTGGTGGCTGGCGGCAGTATAAAACCCTGTCTGCTCCAGGTTAGCGGATGGGACAAAACCAAAAGAGTTTAGCTTCACGAGATGGTTTTCTATTACTTTAGGTCGTTCTCATGATACTGATGTTTGTTCAAATGTTCATGTTTCTGATAAGTTTGGTTTTAATTTGATATTTGATGCTATAAAAAAACGTCATGATTGACAGCTGAGACTGACTGATGATTGGTTGAGTGCATGTATTTGCGTTACCTCGCTACCTTGACTCCACCCCCTCAACACCACAGTGCAGATTCCAAATGTGTAAGATGGCAGCTTTTGTATCTGGGATATTCTGGCTTCATTTATGGACATTGGGAGGAAGCGGAGATTCGTCATCCATCTTTATTTACAGTTTAGGCTATTAGGCTAATTGCCACTGGAATATTACTCATCTATTAGGCTGTCCGCCACTTATATTGTTATATCTACTTAAGAGGACTCTGTCAAAATATAGATATACTGGTGCAAATATGATATTTTAAATATTGGCGTTAAATATTTAATGTTGGCGTTAAACAATACTTACAAGAAAATAGTTCTTTCAGAGATATGATTAAAAAATAGAAACTGTAATCGAAGAAGCCAAGAAATCCTGACTTAAAAAAAAAAAAAATCCCAAAACACTGGATCCTACATTTCCCACAATGCAACCAAATGCCCTCTCGCTGATCATAACGTCACCTTCATCCTCCTCCACCTCACCTGCAGCAAACTGCCCGGAGAGACGATCAGTGAAAAGAGACAATCTGTCGTCCCCTGTGGTCTCACGGTGGACAGTGGGGTTGTCAGGGAGGTCACAGTGACCCACGTCTCCCTCTGTGGTTCTATAGCAGTTTTTACAAAAGCACAGGATGTGTGTTCGATAAGGGCCGAGCTTTAAAATGAGGAGAATACAACCTGGTGAAACGTCTCAGTAACTTCCTTCTTTCTTCTAACAATGGATTTGTTCATGAATCGCATTGATTTATACGTTCATTTGTCTCGGTGTTTTACTTCTACGTGCCATAAAGTTGTGTATCTTCACTTTTGATCTGAACTTTATGACGAGTTGTGTAATTATTAATCACTTTACGGCTCCGTGTCAACAGCACATACCTGCTCTCTGACCTTTCATGCTCAATCGGAACCGTTCAAGCTTTATCTGTCCCAGAGTTCCCTCCGCCCTTCGAATGCTCCACTTGATATGTCGTAACCTTCCATTACTTTAGTCTCCACCTGGCTGGAGCCTGCCGGAGGAAAGTGGTGTATAGACATGGAGGAAGTTGAAGTCTTTAAGCTTTCTTGAGCACAGCCGCCCACTAATAACACTAGTAGTAGGTAACCAGTCTTCAGAGTTGGAACTTTTGATGGAGCTGCAACTCTCTCGCTCTGCTCATTGAACCCCCCCCGCACGTCCACGCTACAGCATCTCACCCACCCGCCCTACTCCCCCTTTAGCTTCCTCCCTCTGGCCTGCTGCTCCGTCTGAGCCTGTCAGCCAAAGCACCACAGGATTATCCCTCTCTCATTGAGAGAAAACACACACACACACACACACACACACACACACACACACACACACACACACACACACACACACACCACACACACACCACACACACACACACAACTCAGTCTTTTCCTGCAGAGTGCTCTCTGGGCCAGCAGTTCTCAGATCTGAGATCAGGGTGACCGGCTCCTCCGCTGCTGCTGTGCTCGCTGATGCTCCAGCCAGTCAGAGAGGACGGCGGTGAGCAAAACCAAAAACGTATACAGGAGAGGAGGCGAGGAGGAGGAGGAGGAGGAGGAGGAGGAGGAGGAGGAGGAGAGGGGCTGTCTGCCAGAGGAGCCCACGTGTCTCTTTTCTCCTAGCTGTAGCCTTAGCCGCTGTTCATGGAGGACCAGGGGTAAGCTTTTGTTGCTTTCTGCAGAGGGGCTGCGTTCTCCCTCCTTCTCCTCCTCTCTCTCTCTCTCTCTCTCTCTGGGTGCGTTGACGGCCTTTTGTCTCCGGGGTTGTGACTCTCTTGATGCTGCGAGGTTGTGGTGATGTTTTTGTTGTTGTTTTTTTTATGTCTGTGCACTTGTTTCAGAGGGATGGGGGATTCCTGGTGCTCTTGTTTGTGAGGATGTTGAGGCTGCAGAAGAGGAGATGGGTCTAAACCTTGGATGGTGCGGCCAATGGTTAGGGGGTTTTGTGTGTGGACGTGGATGTGGGCGTTGTTTGTCTACATTGAATAACTCTGGACACTCTCCTCTAAATCAATCAGAAATACAGTCAGGTTCCCGTGTCTGTCTCACTTGTTGGTTGTGATGAAAAGTGGAAGAAGCCAGTCAGCGGTTGTTTCCCTTTATCTGAAGCTCGCCCTGAACAAAAGCCCCCTCTCTGCGTGCTGCTAATGGATTAACCAAGCATGATGAACACCCACTTCTCCACCCCGCGCTCCACGCCACGGTTGGTTTTGCCCAAAGCTCTCGGGTGAGATTTCCTCCGATTGACTGGATTTTTAAAAATATTTTCTCATCGCTTCATTGTGAAAAGTGTTGATCCATCCGTCGGTTCACGTTTGACCCAAATACCCACACAGCGCCGGCCCCTCCCCCTGACCTCCTATCACAACACAGCCCTGCTCCTTCTCGCTCTCTCTATTGTTTTGTTGTGGTGTCTCTTCTGGATCAAACTCTCTTCATCTGCAGCTTTGTCCGTGTCAAGGTTTTTGTCGATAAGGAGATAATAACAGTCCGTTACTAATCAAATAACGGTTTAAGGTTCGAATTTGCCGTAAAAAAATAAACAAATCAAACAAAGTCAAACCACCAGCACCACAAAACCTCACCAATTAACATGTTACATATATTTCTAATCAGGACCAAAATCCCTTTCAAGATTTTCTTTTACTTCAGATTAAACTAAATGATCTTTTGAGGATATTAAATGAAGCATTGAAATTAGAATGAGTTCCAGCCACTAACAACAGATCCTGATCAAATTCTCGAATAACCGTGTTGTTACCTCGGGCCAAGGAGGAAATGTTTACATCTGCGTTTGTTAATTTGTTCATTTTAGTTTTTTTAGCAGGATTACACAAGAACTACTCAACAGATTTCCATGGAACTTGGTGTAAAGGGTGAAACAGGAGCCAAGAAAGAACCCATTACATTTTGGCACTTTCTTTAACAGTGCATGACAGGGTGTTTTATTTCATTCTCAATAATTCATGAATCTTCAGATTTCGGTCAAAATATCATTTCATATCGTATTGGAAGAACGATAAAAAGATAAAAACAGAGACTGGTCATCTCCTACCCATTATGATTTGAACACACTTTGTGAATCTGTGACAGTTAAATGGTTTAGTACCTCGTGAAAATTGCGGTCGGGCTCTTATTATAGTCTGTCTGTGTTTTTTATGTCATTTTACACAGAGTCTTTGAAATCATATACTTCACTGCCGTCTTGATCGTCTTTGTGACTTTGAAAATCAATCAATCAACCTCTCTGGTTGTTTGGCATCTATTTGTGATCGTACTTAAGTACCTAAAGTTTATCTACCTTCCCCAGAGCAAGTGACAAAGTGTATAAACAAATATGAAACGGTTTTCTAACACTACAAAGCACGAGGTGAGATAAAGGCAGATTTCCAGCTCTTTTGTTTCTTTGTTAACTCTTTTTCTGAAGTAATTTTCTTTTTCGGAAAGCAGTTATGCGTCTCTTTGTGGTTTTGCATCTCTTTGTAGTCACAGTGGTTTGTTTGGCACCTTTTAGCGGATCGGTTTCTACATTTCTTTCTGGTCATTTTGTGTCTTTGTAGTCGTTTTCCAAAACAAAGTGTCTCTTCAAAGATGACCTCTTGACCTCTTGACCTCCTGGGCCCGTGCACAGCAGCCTGCTCAGTCAAACCTAGATGGATAGGTAGGTAAGTAGATGCTCTCACTTTAATAGGAGTAACTTTGTCGTGCCACACTTCTGCAGCAGCATGAGGGGTCCCTGTGACAGAGGGATACATCTGGTTGAAGATTATTCTGCAGAGGCAGTTGTATTGACAGCAGAGAGCGAGAGAAAGAGGCTGAAACTTTCTGACTATGAGGGGGATGTGTGGAAAGTACAAACCTTTACCAGTGAACTGTTGGTTTCCTCAGACGGTATCAACGGAACATCTCACCTTCAGTTTGACAGAGGTATAAGTTGAAGGTGTCGTCTTGGGCTCTGGACTGTTACGAGGAGCATTTCTCTCCATCGCAGTAAATTGACTAATTGAAAATAAATGTTCAACTTTTCTGATAATTGATCGATCAATGAAACTCATCAGTTCTAACTTCTCAATCGCTAAGTTTTTCTGCTTTTCTGTGTTTTATCAGATTGTGAACTAAATGTTTTAGGAATTTAGACTGTTGGACAAACAACAAGGAGAAACTTGAAGACATCATATTAGACTTTAGGGAATGGTAACAGGCATTTCTTAGTATTTTGGGCATTTTGATGATCAAAGAGATGAATAGATCTTGAAAACAATGGATGGTTGCAGCCCTAGATACATAATGTACATTCAAATAAAGATAAGAAATGTCTAAAAACAGAGAAATCCAATTTAAGGTAACTGGATGTTTAGTTTTGGCTTTTAACTGCATCATATCCTCTTTACCTGCGACTTTGTCTATCTCTGCTATAACTTCAGAGGCAAATTATTATGATGAAGGAAAAACACAGTTAGCCGGTCGGATGTCTGTGTAACGTGAATAAACTTTAATACATCACCTCTTCTGATCATCATCATTTGCATAGTTGCATCAGGTCTATTTTCATCTGCAGTGGTTTTGTTTTTTGATGATTGAGAGACCTGTTGCAGCCAAAGTTACAAATATGTTCAGTCACAAAGAATCTGGGCCACGAACAGGGTTAAATTATCGAATAATCATCGCTTGCATTTAGCCGGCGTGGTTAATTGTTTCTAAGCATTTAGCATTTCATATTTCACGTGCTGCTTCCTTTTTCCCAGTTACATAAATACTTCCCCTCCTCTAATTAGGATTAAAACTGTGACGATGTGATCACATGAGCTGCAGGAATAATTACTCAGTCTGGAAGTGATGCGACGAAAAACCAAAAGATGTATAAGCACGTTTTGTTTTTTACAGCGACACGGACCCAGACACCTGGTCTTAACATGTGGTCTTCGCGAGACCCGATCCCGAGACGCATGCGGGGGCCACATGTTAACGCCAGGTTGTTCTTACAACCAGATTCATCAGCTCAGGAGGAGTTTTAATGCGTCTCACGTCTCCCTCTGTGTTCACACTCCTGCGTGCTCATCCTTCTCTTCTTCTCTTCATAGTGCATGAGGAGCGTCACTCTGCTGCAGACCCGCCACAGCCTGAAGCCTTCCTGCCAAATCTGGGACCATGTCTGGGGTGTTCGAGGAGCCCGGCAGCCAGGAGGAGACCACAGACAGCTTCTGGGAGGTGAGGCAGCAGGCAGATTAGACCTGACTGGGAGATGACGCTGCCAAGTGATGAACTCCCTCTGAACCTGGTCTATCTGGGGGGGGGACACATAGATGTCATTCATCAGCTGCGTGGGGGCACAGATTTGAATGTAAAACAACTGTATGCAGCCACAGCTTCATGGTTGGTGTGTAATCACAAACACAGACCTCGGAGTCGGATCTATTAACATGTTTATCAAAGTCAGAAAACGAGGGAAATGGCTGACACGCGTCGCTTGGTCCTCGGACGTTGTGTCTGCGGGTCTCGATGAGTCTGAACTAAGTTTCCTCAGGTCTTATTTGTCACGTCTCTGCCCTGATAGTTTGACGAGGTTTTGATTTGTCGTTGTGTCCTTGTTGTTCGAGTTTGTTATTTGCTGCAAATATTTTTTGGGAATATCCAGCATTTTCCCCTAGTGTTTACTACTCCTCGTGTTTATATGACCAGGTTTTTGACCGTGCCTTTGCTTCTGTGGGTTTGGATACCTCTGCACGATTTGACTGAGCCCATAACTCTAAATAGAACTGTGTGTTTGACCTGTCCCCGTGTGCGCTCTGTCTCTGGGTTGTCTGCCTTGACATTAGAAGGAATAAAAGACATTTCTTTAATTAAGTTCTTGAAATGTTTCCCTTGCCTGACAATAACATTAATTAAATAAAAAATGTTCCGATATTGTTGTGGGCAGATATTAAACATCTGTAACTACAAGTGAGACTGTGTCAGTCACATAAGGAAAGAAAGACGTAGATGTGTGTGAGAAGCTGAGCGAAGGGAAAACTTGCTTGAAAAATGATTTAATCATCCATCAAAGCCGAGGCGGAGTTTGGTCGATTGAATAATTGATTATTTGTTTGAGCTTGTGTGTTGTACGGGGGTTTCTCCCACAGGATTACATAACCAACAACCTTTTTCAAACACATATCATTTTGCTGTAACTTGAGTTCCCAGAAGTCTTTTCATTATATATGAGAGCTGGAGACTGTTCACAGTGTAAACACCAACTGGAGAGACACTGTAGCTGCATGTTGGGACGCACTACACGTGTGATGGATTTACTCCCGCACACGTTTTCTCCTCAGACTCGACTGTGTGTGTGTGTTTTATCCTCATCATGTCCCTTTTAGCCGAGGTGTCCGCTCTCAGCACACGCTCACTACATCACAGCCGAGCTGCTGCAGTGCCGCCTCGGCTAATCGCTGACTCGGCTCTGCTGGAGCCCAGAGCCGCTGTGGAACACGTTTAGTACCACGTCTGTTGAGGAGCAGGTAAACATGTAGTTTTCTTCCAGTGAAGACGCAGCAAAGATTTCCCCCTGTGTCATAAGGGTGTGAGATGGATGCAGTGAGCTGCGGTTCGCTCTGTATCCGGGCAGAGCCGGCAGCTCTCTGAGAGGCTGCCGCTCCTGCGTCCATGGAGTTATAAATGATATGAACTTAAAGGGGTAGGTCACCGAAAAATGGAAATTTACTCATCATATACTGGGTGAAGTGTTGAGTCCACAAAACACAATCCAATCCAAAACTATCCTTTGATCCCACACACCCCACTGACATTTATGGCATTGCAACTCCACACACACACACACACACACACTCACACACACACACACACACACACACACACACACACACACACACACACACACACACACACACACAATCTCCATAACATTATACAAAAATCCACCTTCTAATTTCCAAAGCAGCAAAATGATTTTAAGAGAGAGCTGAATAACAATTTAGGAATTCAGATTTTCTCAAATCGACCCCGACAGATTATCTTTATCTTCAAGCACAGTTGATTAGAAGATTAAATTGGCAATTAATATATATATATAGCGATTGATGGCTCTTTCTTGTGCTCTTGGACTTTGTTATGGACTTTGTTATGCTTTACATCGATGACACTAATCTAATCTTCAAGCAGGAAGTGGAAATAATTCTACATTTTGGAAAGTACTCTAATTCGCTGACACAACTCTCATGCTGCTCCAGTTTATATGATGCAGCAGCCTGTCGACGTATCTCAGATCAGCTGCTCTTCCACTTTCTTAAGTTTAAAAACTCACACAGCACCTCTCACGCTCTTTAATTAACAAACGGGTTTTTGTTCCCGTTGGTCACAGCCAAGATAGACTTCATGCTAAGCTACTTAACACACAGTGAGTGATATTGATCCTCTCATCCGACTCTCAGAAAGACGTCGATCTTTTCCTTCATCATATTTGAGGAGCGTCGAACAGTAAATCAATACCTGACCTCAGATCAAATACCAGGGCAGAGCCAGAGCCAGAGGCCGAAACACTGCAGCGACCAAAGATAACAAAATAAATGAAACATGTGAAACTAAAAAGAAACAACAGCTAACGGTCAAATAAAGTTACAGAAAGAAACTTGAGATATTGTTTTTTATTTCTGTCAGGTTGGAAACTACAAACGTTCAGTGAAGCGGATCGACGATGGTCACCGGCTCTGCAACGACGTGATGAACTGCATCCAGGAGCGGGCCAAGATCGAGAAGGCCTACGCGCAGCAGCTGACCGAGTGGTCCAAGAGATGGAGACAGCTGGTGGACAAAGGTGAGACGATTGCGACGCCTGGAGGTCGTTCGCCTTGATATCAAAATCGTCAGTGTTTTGCTCATCCCTTCGTTCCCCCCGCCGTGCAGGACCTCAGTACGGCACGGTCGAGCGCGCCTGGATGGCGGTGATGACGGAGGCGGAGAAGGTGAGCGAGCTCCACCAGGACGTGAAGAACCATCTGATCAACGAGGACTTCGAGAAGGTGAAGAACTGGCAGAAAGACTCGTACCACAAACAGATGATGGGAGGATTCAAGGAAACCAAAGAGGCCGACGAGGGCTTCAAGAAGGCTCAGAAGCCGTGGGCCAAGAAGCTCAAAGAGGTGAGGGAGTGAGGTTCCACTGATCCGGCCATTTTTAATCCTAATGGAAAGCAGGTTCCTGAGTTCGTTTTGAATGTTTGAGGTTTTTTCTGCCACGAGTGATGAATGAGATTTGTTGGTGGTGTTGACAGTTTTGAGAAATTACCCACAGCATTGTTTCTGAGATGATGTGCTGCTGTTGACTTTCCCAGATATAATTTTTTGGAGCGACAAATTACATTTCTTTACAGTTGCTGAGTCGCAATTCTCAAAAGTGAGTTTTCACAAGAGCAGCACAGCAGCCGTCGATGCGACTGAACTCACTTTTTACTTTGAGACAAAACCCATTAAAAATGAATAAACTGTTTTCTCGACAAAGTAAGCCTCCAACCAACACTACAATTATACGCAATACAAAATTACTATAAGTTAGACTGTGATTCACTCATCTAAAAATTATTTTAAAAATAACTCAACAGTCCCTTTAAATTCAATCAAGCTGCACCGATATCGGTTCTGCAAATATGACGGATTGTTTTCATCAAGATCCATGAATTATTCTCTGAGAGATCGATACATATGTAGAAAAACACCATATCTCTCAATGTTGAAGAAAGAAGATGTAAGAAGAAATCCAGATCCGCTCCAAAATTGAATGGCTCATACATCCTCCTTTAAGGTTCATGGAAATCCCTGCAGTAGTTTTTGCAAAATCTGTTTTCAAACAAACAAACCAACCAACATATGAATAGGGGGTGAACATTTAACTTCCGATCTATAAAACAATAATCGGAAGCAAAAGTACAAATAATCCTCGTTTCAGCGTCTGAACCGTGAGGATTTTCTGCTTTTCTTTGTCATGTGTTAGTAAATTTAATCTTTGAGTTGTGCACTGTTGGTCAGACAGACCAAACAGTCGATTTAATATTTCACACTTTTCATACATTTTAAAACCAAATGATACTCTTGAGATTAATATTTAGCCACATATATCTTTCATACAAAAAGTTTCATCTATGCTGTGTCTCCCGCTGCAGCTGGAGGCTTCCAAGAAGTCGTACCACATGGCCTGTAAAGAGGAGAAGCTGGCGTCCACCCGAGAGGCCAACAGCAAGGGCGAGGCCTCGGTCGCAGCCGACCAGCAGAAGAAACTCCAAGAGAAATTGGACAAGTGCAAACAGGATTCACAGAAGGTGAGAACTGCAGCTCCGAAGATCGGTGGGATCCACTTCACGCAACAGCTATTTTCAAAAGAACAAGTCAAAGCTCAGTGGTTTTTAGTTATAAAGGCAGCAGGGGTGAGTCAGCGTAAGATTGTTATCTCCCCCCCCCCCTCACTGCTTCCACACGAGCTGTTCTGTGGTGAGGTGGACTCTGATCCTCAGTGACGGCCTTCGCCTTCACACTCATGACTTAATCTCGTGCTTAAAGACACATTCAAGGTCAACACGCTTCACTTTTGACCCCAGAGATGGAAAAAAAGGAAGACGTGGTAAAGTACGGCGGCGGAGACGTCTCACACAACAGAAAACATGAAGGCAAAAGCCACTGAACAACTACAAAAGACACACAACAACTACAAAAGACACACAACAGGAACACGACTGTAACGTCAGTCGGCGACAACAGATGTTGACAATGAAACGAGCAGAGTTATCTACTGTGGTCAGGTCATGGATGTCTGAGTCAAGGAAAGGAAAGAAAATGTAAATCTGTTCCTTTTCCCTCCTGCTGTGATTGTGTGTTTCCGTGTTGTGGCTTTTACTTTCTCGTTTTCTGTTAATGCGCTTGTATGACAAGTCCTCACAGCCGTTAAAGGTTTCGACATTAGCACAAATAAATGACAAATAACTTGTGAAACATTCGCGGCCGCGCTGTTGAGCGTTTGTTTTTTGTTTCTGTCGTACAACAAGGCGAAGGAGAAGTACGAGAAGTCTCTGGACGAGCTGAGTAAGAGCACCCCCCAGTACATGGAGAACATGGAGCAGGTGTTCAACCAGTGTCAGCAGTTTGAAGAGAAGAGGCTGAGCTTCCTCCGAGAGGTGCTGCTGGACGTCAAACGCCACCTCAACCTCACGGAGAACCAAAGGTCCGAGACGTTCAAAACCCCCCGAGACGACGAAACCCGCCCAACCAGCCGATCATCAACTCACTCTGAATTCTTTTTTTTCCCCCCACAGTTATGCTACAGTATACAGAGATCTTGAACGCACCATCACGTCAGCCAGCGCGGAGGAAGATCTGAAGCTGTTCAGCAACATCCACGGCCCCGACATGCACATGAACTGGCCCCAGTTTGAGGTACAGAAATGTCTTCGCAGGCTCATGAAATACAATGTGAGGACGTGATATCGTCCCCGGACGCCTGCAGCATCCCGTCTCATGTGCTGCCGATCACACGTGTCACATTTGACACGTTTGACAGGAGCAATAAAGATGAAGATGAGAAAAACACTCAGCTTTAACAAACCAGTAAATATATAAAATTACCTTCATGTGCATTATAATGTTATTTTTGTTCAGAGAGTTCAGGTTAACGGCCATAACCAATTTCTGGTGCTATTGAATTATACTTACACGTGTTTGTTAGTTTGTTATTATGATTCATGGGCGGCTGTGGCTGAGGGGTAGAGCGGTCGTCCTCCCACCATAAGGTCGGCGGTCCGTTCTAGTTTTTCCCATCTGCACGCCGTAGTGCCCCTAATAGTTATTGGAAGTCCCTTTGGATAAAAGTAATTTTATTTATAAAATAATACGAGTGAGGGTATTTTAAATAAAAGAAACAACACAACAACACAACAAATTACTAGTTTTAGTGTTTTTACTTTTTCCTAATAAACAATCCCCTGAATAAATGGCCCTGTTCACACCTGGTATTAGAATTTGTCCTGAATGTGTGATCGGATCTCACCTCCCATGCTCCATATGCAAATAATCACATATTTCATTTCTGCTTGCAGAGACCAAATCATGTCGCTAATTATAAAAAAACAAATATATGCACACAACCTGCTGAATGATGCACGGTTTCACTGATTCATTGAGAAATAGTTATCGCGCAGGGCAGAAAAAAACTAATCTCAACCCAACGGTGTTTGGCAGGAATACAACCCCGAGCTTTCCCACAGCATCACGAAGAAGGAGAAGTCAAAGAAAAGCATCGACGGCGTCACGCTGACCAACGTCACAACAGCAGTGGACCAAGTTCAGGCTGAAGACCGCGGAAGGTGAAACATATTCACTTTTATAACTTTGTGTGTGTTGTAATATTTCAGATTCTCCAAACGTGAGCTTCACTGTCCGATACAGATTTCATATTTGTAAGCTTCTCGACAAAAATGTATTAGATTGTGTGATTTTCTTTTTATTTAAAAGTATTTTATAAATTATCTTATAGAAATAGAAAATACTTTGTCTACTTTTGTCAAGGCAGAAATTGGTCTATGCTCACATGTGCAAAAAGTGCTATAAAAGGTACTTTAAAAACACAACATGTCACATCCAGACATATTTTAAAGAAAAGTTTACATATATCACTATCAATGATGAAAGCAATACCTGTGAAAATCTTTGGCTATTAAAAAGAAAAACAAACACAAACTACACACTGGAAAGTTTCAATAAAACCTATAAACCGGCAGTAATGAAATATATAAATGGTTAATTTTCTGCTGAACTGTGTTGTGCTCAGTGTCAGCAGCTACGAGAAGAACCAGGCGTTCACGGCCTCCACAGAGTGGTCGGACGAGGACCAGACGGCACCGGACTCGGGCAACGACACCAACGGAGCCGTGAACCCCTTCGACGAGGAGGCGGGGACGGGCGTGAGAGTGAAAGCGCTGTACGACTACGACGGACAGGAGCAGGACGAGCTCAGCTTCCGAGCAGGTGAGCGTCGTGCCCCGGGGACTCCTGACGTACGCTGACGGTCACAGGGTTGATCCCGTCGCGCGCGTTGAATCGCTGCCACAACAGTTTCCACTCAAGCCATCGTTTAGTTTCCAAGCAAGGTTCCTATACTATATACTGTATATACACTATACTTCGATTCTGACACTGATCCAGCTGAATTGCAAAAGCAAAACAAAAGCTATAAGCAACGTAAGCAAAATGCAGTTACATGAAATCAGGAGAAATATCCAGATCCACTAGAGATGAACAGAATCTCAGTGTTTTCTCATATTTGACCCAAACATGGCACAAAAATAAGGTTTTAAGGATACGGAGCTTGAACAATGAAACAATAAGAAGCAATAAGAACCGGTCAATTTAAATTTAAAATATTTATAGAACTCAGTAGAGCAAATTCCACTGCTGAGGCCCAACAGTCCCCTTCCTTTCAATCAAGCTGCACCAAATGACACACACTCATAAATATCAGTTCCCTAAATGTGCCTTGTTATTTTCATCAAGATCACTAAATTATTTTCATGAGAAATTCCCAAAAATATTCAAAAGAAAGTGAAGATGAGAGTATTTCATCAATAAGACCAGTTTACAGTCTGAGGGAAAGACACGAATCCAAAACCCGTGGAACCAGAAGCGAGAGAAAACATCAGGGAACAGAGCAGGAACAAAACTGAAGAGAGGAACTGGGAGGACTGGGAGCACGAGACTAAATACACAGAGGATGATTGAACACAGGTGAAACACATCAGGAGTGGACCGACAGACACAGAGGAAGGAAATGGGACAAAGACAGGAAGTAAAAAGCAAGAGACAAAAACTTGACAAAGTAAAACAGGAAATAATAAGTTCAACGTCCAAACAACTGGAGTATAAATCCCAAAAGTCCTGTAAAGGGGCCGATCCTAACAACTTCAGCAGCTGCTTTTCAAATTAGGTAAAAACATAAGTCGAATTAATACCCTCCCCTTCCGTAGATTTATTTGAGGATAAACTGAAGTCCCACATGTTTTTTGAATTTTATTTTGTTACAAATAAACTTGACCAGAATTGCGTCATGTGATTTCACCCTGCCGCACATCTCTGTCTCCTCTCCTCGATGAAGGCGACGAGCTGATGAAGCTGGAGGAGGAGGACGAGCAGGGCTGGTGTAAAGGTCGTCTGGACACCGGCCAGCTGGGTCTGTACCCGGCCAATTACGTGGAGCCGATCTAACCTGCTCCGGCTGAGGACGCTTGTCTCGTCGGAGGGGACAAACCCAGACTGAACCGTCCGGTCATGACCGCACATTGCCAGAGACTTTTCAAAGCAAAGCTTCCTCGTGCTCCCGGGGCTCGGTCGCCATCGCAGCGCTCATCACAGACGAGACTGAAACCGAATCCGCAACCCAAGCAAAAACATCCGAGTTTCTTTGTGTGTGTGTCGCTGTGTTTGATTTCAGCTGTGATGCTAACATGCCATACAGTGTGTCCTCTCATCTTATCGGTATGGTATCGTCACTGGTGCCTGGACAGCGGGGACGAGCCATGCATTGTGCATTTCATGTATATATTCTAATCTCTTTTTTTTTTTTTTTTTTTACAGTCTGGATACTTGTACAGTTTTCTTCCTTTGTGAAATATTTACATGTTTAGCTTCATGGGAATAGTTTGACAATTTGGGGGGGGGGGGGGGGGAATGTGCTCATGTGCTGTTTTAGATGAGAAGATTGACACCACTCTCGTGTCTGTGCGATAAATATACATCAAATCAGTTTCCATACAACAGTCTCCTTACTTTTAACATGTGCTTTTTACTTTCCATAATTTATTTTTGCCACCGATCTGTGCTAGAGTCTGATATTGTATGCGGTGTCTGTCCCTGCTTTTATTTATACATGAAATATATATATGAATTTTATTTGCTGCCCATCTTGACCAGGTTTCCCCGGTAGAAGATGTACATATCTCTCAATTAGACCTTCCTGATTAAATAACGGCATCACGGTGGTGCACAGTACGGAGGTTCTTGGTTTGGCTGGAGTCTTGCTGCGTGGAGTTTGGAGGTTCCTCTGTCTGGACCTCATCTCAAACTGGTTAGTTGGAGAATCTAGATTGACATATCTGTTTGTCTTTGTTGGCCCTGTGACGGCCTGACACCCCCCGTCCCTTAAAGGATAAAGCCTCGTAGATGATGGACTTACAAAAACTTCTGAAATTGGTCCAGTAGATCGTCTCCGCTGGCAGCTTCAACACGGTGGGACGGGCTCCAATGTAATCCAATGGGGCAACTACGACAGCCCACAACATTTCCACAGAAACTCATCAATAAAATGCTCAAAAGGTTATTCTGGATCTTTGCTAAGGGTCTGACAACCTTACACATGTAACTTAGATTAGCTTAGCATAAAGATTGGGAACAGGGGAAAAGAAGCGATCAAACCTTCTCATCGAGTTCAACTGTCGGCAGATGAGCGTAAATAAGCATAATTCTCAAAAATGTCGCACTATAAGTTTAGTAGAAATTTGAAAAACGAGATAAAACACAGTTCGCCCTCAGTAAAAAAAATACGAAACAACCTCTCTGCAGTTTCTCTTTCTCAGCAGAACTTCTCTTTGAAATGGAAACGGGTTCTCCGCCACACTTCTGCGAGGATTGTTTACATTGGCCTCCGCTCCCACTCGTCTACGACAACGTGGCTGTTCAGACTTTTTCTCTCTTTCATCGACTCGCTCCTCCTGTTTTGTTTCCTACGTGTGTTTAATGATTTAGACGACCACGAAACCTGCCCGGAAAAAGTCACACTCGCTCACGGCTGTATTTGTCCGAAGATTAGCTCTCATCTCACAACAAAAGTTTTCATTTGTCTTTACTTTCTACTTCCTGCTGAGACTTGTTTGCTATGAGTGAATGCTACTGACTGTGTATTATCGGCTTCCAGCTCGTGTCTCTGTGATTATGTGCATGCTGACGCTCCCCAACACTGTTAACCACTCTGATCTGAACTGATCCAGTGCATGGCCTCCTCATTTGTTTCCACTAAGTTATTCACAGATTATGGATTTAATTAAAATTCTCATCGGGATAATAATGACGATGATTATTACAATGCCATTGATTTGAATTGTAATCAGTTTCACTGTGTTCTAAAATACTGGCTGTATTACACTGGAAAGAGAAAATTGTTGAATCAATAAAAAAAAAACACTGTCAATTGATACCACACAAATTAATTAAGTATGTTAAAATTAAGTTTATATTGACACAATTATTAACTTTGGAAAAAATCTAAATTCATTTGTTTTTATCTATTTTTTTTACTATTTCATTTTTTTCAATGTACAAACCGTTGTTTTTTGTATTTTTTATTGAACAACAATCTACATTTTAATCAGGAAAACTAAATCAAATCTTTATTTTTTTGTTGTCTTTTTTAAGTTGGTAAACAATTTTAGTTTTCTAGTGTACGTCTTTATATTTCAATATTTGGGTTTTGGTCAGAAAACCTAAATCAAACCTTAAAGGTTCGGTGTGTAGAATTTAGTGACATCTAGTGGTTCAGTTTCGTGTTGCAGCCCACCTCACCTCACCCTCCCCCTCCCCTTCCAAACATGAAAGAGAACCTGTGGCAGCCTTCAGTTGTCATAAAAACTCAAAAGGTGTTTAGTTTGTCCAGTCTGGGCTACTGTATAAAGTATTTATATATAAAAGGCCCATTCTAGGGTAAAGAAAACCACAATTTGTACAATTTAGATGAAACACACTTGTGAAAAGTAGTTATTTTATATTCAATTTCTGCCAATAGATAATTTCCACCTGAATCTTACACACTGGACCTTTGCATGAACAAAGACTAGAAATGGATGTGTCGGCGCTCTACGTGTCACATGAGACCGGTTCCGTTCCTCTTGGTAACCACGAGCGTTGGCGAATACGACACCAACGGTTGTTCTCTACTGATGCAGACGGAGAGAAAGCTGCAGCGAGAAAAACGCAGACAGAGGATCCGTCTCTGAAATATTGATGAGACGGTTCCTGCAGGGACGTGGGTCTGGTTGAGGTGTTTGTGCTTCTGTGTGCTTTAAAAAAAAAAAAAAAAGAGCTGCTTCCTGTGAACACTGGCTTCGGAGTCTGGTGAAACGAAAAAATTGCCTTACGCCAAATTCTGCCACCCTGCCTCTCCACAGACTCTCTAAACCATCACGTTCAACTGAGTGAGGAGAGCTCGCCACTGAATCCGACGCCAGGTCGTCCAGCTCAGTTTACACCGACGCTGCACCCGGGCCCTTTTTCAACTGATTTGGAAAGGACCTCCGCATCGTACCTGTCTTAGCGTTCATTGTCTTTAACTGTATTTGAAACAGAATGGGACTTTTTTTACAAGGGTTCTGTTAAAGTAAAGCTACGGCTGCAGTTGAGTCGTATTTTTTAAAGAAAATGCTCCGTTTTTCTTTTCTGCTCACGCTGAACATCGAGCTGCAACGTGGAAGGAAAAAACGATTGAGGGATTTCTCTTCCGTCAGTCATTTCCAAACTGTCGTGCCTGTTCATGTGCATACGCAACAATAAACGATGTCATCAGAAAACTGCCAGGCCCCAAACGAGCATCTGTGATGACAGCGTGGAGAATTCAAAAGATGTGTCGCGTCACACAACAGCAAAACTCACCGGTGAAACACACACAGCTCATTATGTCATATTATATATTACAACAGTTACAAGTCGGAAAAAAGTTTGGGAACAACTGCTTTAATCTCAGATGATGCTCTTTCTTGACATTTAAAATTTGTATAATTTTGTTTTAAAACCTCTATATTGGGACTGTGTAATATGACCAATAATATGTAAAAATTATCATGATATATGTCACATTCTTATTTCCTTTAAAGTTGAATGATTTTTGCTCCTGAGTGACGGTTGTTTTGTTAAACTTGTTCTTTTACGAGCAGAGAATGACGAACACTGAAAGTAGAACAATGAATTAGTACCTGCAACTGTCAGTTGAAAGTAGCGAAGTAAACTTAAAACACTTAAATCAAGTACACGTAAGTACACGTACACTTAAGTGCAGTACTTATACTCCCTCTCTTTTAATCGGGTCTGAGAAAGAGTTCAATCCAGGTTGCTGCTGTGTCCTCCGGGGTTTAATAACTTTTATGAACACTTTCTGGCACTAGAGGTCAGCAGTAACCACACTCAGAGGCATGGAGTCACCGCATTCCCACAAACAAACACAATCATTCCTGTAAATTCAACACACACACACACACACAACTGCTTCCAGTTTTCAGACGTCATCCAGGGACCAGCACAGTTCCCACACGGCAACAGGACCTTTTACCCCACGAGACCTCAGGCCTGTCAATATTACGTCAAAGATAATGAGCCTCCTCTTTGTGCCGTGATAACTGAATCAACATTAGTCTTGAACTTGTGAAATTTGTGGTTGTTATTTGTTTATACGTATAAAAAAAAAGCAGCTGTATTTACTTTGTTTAATATATTTTGTGGTCGAGGGATTTTTCTTTTAATTCCCACTGACACATCTTGGTGTCAGTTTGACAAACAGGCAACGCACTACAATTACTTTTATTTTTGCTATTTATTTACTTTTTTAAGTTGTTGTCTATTTAAAAAACGAATTGTGTGGCTTGAAGTCAGTGTACAGGTCGAACCTTTTTTAACAATACATGTATTTAAATAGCCCAACTTGATGCTTATGTAATCAAAACCACTTCAGGGTTGGTTTTCTTACTGTCTAATTCATTGAATTTAAGTCTGTCAGATTTCATTCCCCCTTAATATGCCTGATTGATTTCCACGGGACAAGTACCATAGCCCACCCTTCCACCGAATTCCAATAAAATCTCTTCAGTAGTTTTTACATAATCTTACATAATATTTTTTTGGTATTTTGGGAGAAGATTCCCTGTTGATGAAGCAGAAATAAAAGATTTCCCATCCAAAGTTTTGTTGCATTTTGTTGCAAACTTAAAAAAATATAGAATTAACTTTGACATCAACAAAAGAAATGATTTGAAGACATTTCTAAAACTTGATGTTTGCAGGGTGGCTGCAGAATTAAAAATGATTGTTGTTGATGGCACAACGATGGATGAGGCCCGTTAATAAACGATTAGTCCTCACTAGGTGCCAAAGTCACGTTGTAATTTGTGTAATCCCTGTTTTTTTAACACTCCCAACATCCACCTGTCGACTGACACGTCAACTCTACCTGATCCTTCTTGTGATTGATGTTTCTGTAATTCAAACCTGTGCAGTTTATGCAGAAGTAATTTAACACCCCCCCCCCCCCCCCCCCCCCGACTGAAAACCAAGAACAAAGGTTTTTCTGTTCCCCCCCCCCCCCCTTTTTTTTATAACCTGCACGATTGAACAGCTCGAGGCCACGTTTTCTTGGCAGGAATTCAGCCTCTGACTCACTGCATGCGAGGAGCAGTTATGATTAAAGCATCAAAAAACCTGTTGGATTATTTTATTTTTTTTCCAAACCGGGATCAGTTGGTGAAGATAAAAGATGTCAACAAACACACAAAGCGAGTAATTACATCATGATTGCTGAGCTTTGCAGAATGAATAGAGATGTGGGTTTGGTTGGTTTGCAGAGATGGAGCGGAGTCGCCGCCACACAGGTGCACGTGTGGTTAGGAAATAACGGTTATCGAGGCTCAGACATCGTGTCCCTGCTCAGACACCGGGGATCTGCGTTTGTTTGGAATTTGTTTTATAACAGCAAGAGTGTAAAGTGTGAACACCCAAGGCATTTGAAAATAAAACTGAAAGAACACACAATATGTTTAGAAAATAAAGTCGTTCCACATCTTTTCAAAATAGAAAACATATTCAATATACTTTTTATTATTTGTTTTTGTCCAGTATTTTAACATTCAGGGTTTTTCTTTTATGCACAGTAGCATTTTCACGATGAGCAATTTCATTCCAAGACATCCAGACAAAACTTACAAAGACAACACAGCCGCAGCCGACTGTGTCCTGTTTGGCATGACAGATGTTTGTCATGACATTATCTGGAAGGACTGGGGAATGAAAATAGACTTTGTAAAAAATAAAAAAAAACCTGCTGGACTCAAATAACAAGACTCCGAGCCAGCAGCTGTTTCAGAGCTAAATCCTAACATCGGCAACATGATCAGTATGACGACACCAGCGTGTTCTTGTTAAGCAGATGACATGTATCATGTTTATAATCCTAGACTGTTAGCATTTATTAGAAATTGCTAATTAGCACTAAAACACAAGGTACAGCTGATAAAGTGATTTACAGATATTGACTAAAAGGCCCATGGAGAAAAGTTGGACAATCCCCAAAGTGAATTACTGCTCACGCTGAGGAAGATATGAATATTTGTATTATTTATTCATTTAATCTATCAAATTATTACTTTGATATCAGTATTGTGCCAACATTGTCGTTCATGGATCCACCTCAACGTATATAGATTCATTTGTAATTTCGTGGTCTGTTTAGTGTGTTTGTATGTGTTTTATTATTCATTCTTTGTTCTACATATTTTATTTAAAGCAGTTGGATTCTCCATGATAAATGTTACATAACGTAAAATGCAGCACACAGCAGAATAAACCATACGATATATAAAGGCTCCTCAGTAAAACGGTTTTCAGGTAATAGATCCCTCTCCAGCAAGTTACGGCTCAGAAAAAGAAGAAGGAAGTGAAGTGGCATTATGAAAACAGTCATGACAGTTATTTTAAGCATCCTACAAAAGATGTCACACTTCAGATCAGATAAGGAAGTGACTGTTCTGTGGTTGGTGAGTTACGGGAGCTGACTGTTTAACAACCGGGACCAAGCCCAGAATAAAAGTAAAACAATCCCAACCACACGTTCAAACTGTGGCAGAGAAACTGGCTCCAACTCAAACATGGTCAAGATGAGTCAAATGAAAAAAACACAAAGCAAACGAGCGACGGGGCGTTTTCTTCTTCCTGAAGCTGGTAACGCAGGAGCCATCAATTCTGACTGTTTGCTGAGTGAAGGATAACTGATAATCACATTGAATCAACAGGCAGATCATGCAAATGAAAAAGCAGTGCATTAAAGTTGGTCTCTGGTTTTTTTAATCAGCGGGGTGTTTCATAAAGATGGAGGAAGATTAAAAAAAAAAAAGAGAAAAAGCCTCAGCGTCCACATGGTTTCGCCTCCTGCTCTCGGCCCCGTGCACAGAGAAGCAGCAGCAGTTCTCCGGCGCTGCAAGTGGAAGTGTGAAGGGGTTTGGTCAGTGCACGTGTTCCCTGTCACCTCAAGTGTTCAAGTGCATGACGGGACATCGTGTGTCCTTTTGATTTTTTTTTTCGTAGGTTGCCGTCCGCTGCCACTCTGCCCGCGGCCTCACACCTGGTGAACAAACTGGTACACCAGTCTCTGGGAGACGTCGGGCTTGCGGATGATGCCCTTCTTGTAGTACTGACGTATGGAGCGGCTCAGTTTGTCATAGTTCATGGCCGGGCGATTCTTCCGGAGTCCCCACAGCCGCGCGACGTGAGCCGAGTCTTCGATCTTAAAAATACCTGGGGGGGAACCGCAAGAGATTCGTTACTCGTGGCGGCGACAGGGCAGAAAACACATCAAAGAGTCAGTGCTGAGATTTTATATTTACTCATAACTTGTTGTAAACCAGCAGTCGCATTGTGGTTTGACACCGTAAAGGCCGAGAAGGAGCTTTCGTTAACAAAATGCTTTCGGAGACTTAATTAGTCTTGATTTTATTTTAGTGCTATCAAACTAGAAATATGCTATGAAATCGTGTTCTTCATCTCAATTCATTGTACTGATGTGCCAGAATCACGTTTGTGCCTAAATCCATCAAACTCATTAATAGCTGATCAATTGTTTTAACACTATTTATTGTTTATTTATACATTTTACAGTTATAAGCTGTGTTTTGATGGCTCTTTTGATATTGTATGTTGTAAGCTATGTTGTATTTAGTATTTAGTATTTAGTATGTAATATGCTGTATGTTGTATGTTGTATGTTGTATGTTTGTGCATCATTAAGTTTTGGAGGAATTTGCTGATATTTAGAAATTATTTAATTGTCATATTTAAATGTTTTACTTGTTGAGTCTTTAGTTAAAAAAAAGAGTACTTTAGTGGTGAGTTAAGGAGTTGAACTAGACACATTGGAAGTTGCTGGACTGGAGAAATCGGTGAAAAGAAAGTTCAAGTTAAAATGTAGTCACTTCAGGAGCTGAAGTGTGAGCTGAAGCACTAAGCGGAGTCTGTGCGTGTGACAAAAAAAAACATGGAGGGAACCTTTTTCTTTATTGAGCCAGCGGATGCAGCGTCCGTAGCTGTGAGGTTTGAGCAGCAGCTCCCTGAGGAACTGCCACAGATGAATGGGCTGACCGGAACAGGACGAATCTGCCTCAGACCAAAGCTCCTCGACGCCTGCAACAAAACAGCAGGTGGTGGTTGAGGCTCATTGTGCGGTGACCCACAGAGAAAAGATGCATCCTCTGGGGGACAAGTGTGTGATTTGTGCATATGTGCAAAATGTCTGTGCACCTCGGTTTCATTGCAGAAGAGAAACTGACATACCTGTAGTTTTGGTTTCTCCAGCTGAACATCTCTCTTTCATCCAGGCGGCTATAAATAAACGAGAAAGATGATTACTTTGAGAAATTAGGATTAAATGATGCTTATACCTCCTATACATCCACCCAAATATACACACTAATATACACACACAATCCACAGCATTAGATTAGATAAATATCACACCCACTACCTGACTTCCATATGTCCAGGTGTGCGTGCAGCGTGTCCCCGCACTGCGGCGAACGCTGGCGAAACTCCTCCTCGCTCATGGCACAGAGGTCCTTTCCCGTCAGCTCCTGGAAGGACTTCCCCGCGTGGGGCAGCCGGTACAGATGTTCGGTCCACAGCAGCCACTTCTGCACGTTCCCCGTGTTCCACTCTATGGGGTCTGAGGAAACAAAGGGACGTGAGTACGGCGAGAAAACCACCAGCTGCCACGACAGTAAACGACCGGGCTTTGAGATTACCATCACATTCAGGTCAAATTCCCGCTTTGTGTGTTATGTTCAGGTACTTTTTTGCGTGTAATAAAATCTACTGTAAACACAAGGTGCTTTTATGGCGCCTCGTTTCTAATCAGCAGAGCAGATGACTGGGGATCACATTTGGTTTATGACAGCAAGAACTCTTACAATACATAACGCTCCGTCTTGTTTGCTTTGCATGAGCGACCTCGCCCTAAACACTGTGTACACGTCGACTGGCAGGAAAAGAGCCATCGCTGTCACAGCCCAAGAAAGCTCCAGCGAAAGGTCAGGATTACACAGATCCTGGAGCAGACAAACACGGCTCTGCGTCAGTGGGGATAAGATTCAACAGATCCGCCGCCTTTCCTGGACGCTCCACACAACTGCGTGTTGATTTTGGGAGTGCGAACCAGTGGCTTAAGCATCTCTGAATAAATAATAACGGACACAATATTGGGGATGAAAAATGCCTTGTTTGCTTTACAGATCTGTGTCTTTTGTCAGTTATGTGTGTTTGTACTGTAACGCCCCGCTCGAGGATTACAGGCACCAGGAGCAGGTGTGGGGGAAGGCGCCTCCTGACGTACCTGGGGTGATGTTGAGCAGCTTGCAGGCCGTTTCGATGTCCTTCAGCACTTCTCCCACCACCATGCTCTGCACCTGCTCCAGAGAGCGCTCCTCCTCCTGGCCCTCCAGCCCGGGAGAGAGGCCCTGTTCCTGGCTGTCGATGACGGGGCACTGCTCCGGTTCCTCCTGTGGCTCCAGATGGGTCAGTGGTGCGGGCGCCTCTGAAACCTTCACCAGCCACGTTGCATCTTCGGTGAGAAGCATGTCGAAGCACGAGGGATAGATGCCCTGCAGGCCACGCTCCAGGGCCTCCACGTTCGGTTTGGTCTCCCCCAGGTCCCAGGGGTCCCCGGAGCCCCTGTTTCTCTCCAGAATGGCGAGGGAGTCCTCCGTCATTCCAATCCGGGGCCCGTACACTGTCCCATCTGATAAACTTCCCACCGAGTTTGACATAGCTGGTAAATGAAGATAAAAGAAACAGAAGAATCCACATTAAACCTTTTCTAAACCCGTTACCTGCACAGGTTTCCTCTCAGCGCTGCAAAATGTTGGTTAGAAAAAAGAGTCAAATTATTCTAAAGTTTGCGATTAGAAAAACAAAAAACAAATCTGCCTGTAATAGAGGCACTTTTAAAGATGTATGAAGATGTTTTGATGATCTCATGATCCCGGCTATAATGATCCTGATAATCCTTGCAAATTTGCAAGCGGCAGACTTAAGACAAAAAGACCAATACCTTCCCCAACACTCGCTGTCTCAACGGTTATTTAGCTGCTAAACCATCATTTGTTTAAGCTTCGTAAGAATCTCCATGAGAGCAGCTGCAGGCGAGACTTCCTTCTGGCAATGTGCTCTGAGCAGAAGTGAGGCGCCGATGGCCGTCGCTCTGTAAAGACCCCGAGTCCAATGGAGACACCAGGAGAACGACCCTCAGGAGAGTGAAGACACAAACACAGGGCTGACAGGCATGGGGCCAACTGGATTTGGCTGAGTCTCTTATTTGTGGGTCAGTGGCCCAGAATGGCCGACGTCTTGGGGGCAGGTGACTCGCATTGAGAGCAGAAGCCGCTCCGGCTTTCAAGGTGCCGTCTCTGCAGCCCTCCGTCTCCACTGTCAGCTGGAGATTTTAATCAAACGCAGGTCAGATGATGTGGAGAGGAGAGGGAGCGGGCGCCCAAAACCACGCGTGCAACAAAAAGGGTTTTGTTTGGTGAAGACTAAACTCAAAAGGTGCGGCAGCTTCTTTTTTTTTTTCCCTCGCAGGAAATTGCCATCATAAGTGTGTGCGTTTTATGGACGTCAGCTGTTGTAATCGCAGGGTGAATTCGCATATGGCACAGCTGGCATATGGGAAGGCGCAGGGCTGTCACCAGGTTATCAGAGGAGGCCACCCGTAAAGGAAGTGTGCTCCCACCGTGCACATGTTCAAGGAGAGTCACGGCTTTATTTGTCAAGACGCAAAGAAAGGAAGAGCCTCGTAAAAAGAATTGTGCAAAAATGTTAAAGTAGGCCCAGAGTTTCAAATTCCTCTAAGTTACAGTGAACTTTTATTATAGGAGGAAAAAGTGCCTGCAGATTGACAAAAAGAGACAAAAACGGCTTATTCCATATCCAAAAGGTGACATGATAAAAAAATGTTTAGGTTGTATTTTGTTGTGTTGTGGGGTAGGGTTACACATCTCAGATTTATTTTTCCTTTAGGTCACATTAATTAGATTGTCTTCTCTTTTAAACCGGAGCTATGGGAGTGATAGTCTTCCTTCTATGGACGTTGAATGAGTTTAAAGTTTTGGTAAAAGTCCGGGTTTGATCCGTGTGTTTGTCTGTTAATTACTGTTATTGCTCAAACTGCGTTGCTGCTGTTCTTGACCAGGTCGTCCTTGTAAAAGAGATTTTGAATGTCAATGGGACGACCCTGGTTCAATAAAGGCTAGGATCAAACAATTGAGTTTTCTTTTCCCCTGCTTCTTTCCCTTCCTGCCTCTTCTTCTCCGCTCGGTTGGCCCTAACCAATGTCAAGGTGCACCCCCGCTATATTCTGCATTCTTCTTCTTCTTCTTCTTCTTCTGTTAGGTTTATTGGTGCGTGGCAACCAACGTCAACGTGCACCACCGCCATTTCTACACATTCTATGTTCCACTCTGCTATTCCTTGGCGTTTCATTACTCTAAGGTTAAAGAAAAACCTTCTTCTCTGTTCTTGTTTATTGTCGCGTCTCTCTCTCTCTCTGTATCATTTACCGACATTTGTTTTGAATGCTGTTGTGTTATTTTGCTTGTTGTCTTTGATGTGACTTTGATTTTTCCTCTTTGTGAAGCACAAAGTAAATAAAAGGTCTTTCTTCTTGTTCTTCCACTTTTTATAAGCTGTTAACAACTGATGAAAAAAGTTTATATACTTTCCAGACTTCCCCCAAAGATAAATGAAGTTATCTTCCCTCCCCTCCTTCTAGGTCTTCTCTTTAGTCCTCCACCCCCCCCCCCACTGTAAGACCTCCACCCCCTGTCTTCTTTTTATCCCTGAATGTCTCTTAAACTATCAGCCACTCTCCCTCTCACTCCATCAGAAGTCAGATTAAAAGCCACTGGTATGCCAGCCAGGCCGCTGGGTGTTAACTCTGCTCTGTAACAGCTTGCGCTAAGCCCATTAGCAAAGCAAATTTAGCCATATTACCTTCTTCCAAAAAGGAAGAGGGGGCACAAGAAAAAGACACAACACACCCCCCCCCCCCCCCGAGGAGAAGGATTAAGATCCTGACTGATCTCTAAATGAGTTTGGTCAAGACGCTGATATTCATTTCAGGAGCATTAGAGCTTGCTCCATTTACTCAGCAAAGTCAGCCTTTGACACCGAGAGGGAAAGGACTCAGGACTTCAGGCCTCCACGCTGGGAACCATATTTCTTCGACATGCTTGGATCTCATTTAACATGAGGATGGTGAGGTTCCTGTTATCGCCTTGGTTTTTTTCTTCTTTCAATCCATTGTTACTACATCATTTTATGTTTTCCAGCAGAAATTCCTGCAAAACGAAATCCGACTTCTAAGAAAAAAGCCAAAGGTTTTGGAGCTTTTGATGTTTGAAGGGTTGAAATCGGTGGAAGTATGCCGGAGTAGTCAGTGATCGAAAAAAAGAAGAAGAACCAAAAAGTAAAGAAGATTTTAAAAACTTTGATCATGAGCTATTCGTGAATTTTGGTTTTTATTTTCACAGGAAAATTCGGGATAATAAAGTTAAAGAGCTTGAAATCTTCACTTCCAGACAAGTTGTAGTACAATTCTCATTCATCCTTTTTTGTCTCATGGGAAACTGAAGAAGTCACCGTTCCAAAGAAAATGTTTCATGGTTGTGCCAAGCTGCTTATCAACTTTGACAACTCCGTGTTAACCCCCACTCAGACTGCTGGGAACCTGGGTGTGACACTCGACAGACAACTCTCCCTTACTGCCAACACTACTGCAACAACCTGCTCATGTAGATACATGCTGCACAACATCAGGAGAACGCATGCCCTTCTCGCTGAGAAGGCGGTGCAGGTTCTGGTCCAGGCCCTGGTCATCTCACACTTAGACTACTGTAACTCCCTCCTGGCAGGTCTACCTGCTCGTGCCATCCGACCTCTGCAGCTCATCCAGAATGCAGCAGCTCAACTGGTCTTTAACCTAAATTCACTCACACTTACTCCGCTCCCTTTTACTTTCTTGATTCTGGTTGTTCTGGGTTCGTACCCTCATGGTTGAATGCACTTATTGTCGCTTAAGTCGCTTTGGATAAAAGCGTCAGCTAAATGAAAATGGAATGGATTCTGCTGTTGGTCCAATTACATTTTGACAGTGGTGTCATATATTTATCTTGAATGACGCAGATGATAGATTTCGTGCCACTTGTATTGGAGCCTGAGGCAAAGTGCTGATGCTGCTGGATTTAAACTACTGATAATCGGGAAAAAAACGGAAAACAAGACTAAGATTTAACAGTGATATAGAAATCTTAGGATGGAGACTTGCCTTCATTTGTATTCCCTTCTGCTAATTTGATCATAGCTCATTAAAAATGTACACTCTCAGTGGAAACATGGCGACAGACTAAAGCTGGATTTATATCTCTGCATTGGTAAATAAGTCGTAGAATAAATATCCTGTCTGAACCTGGACATTCGTGACAAAACTATTTGGGTTATTTTGCCCTATCATTGTGGTTTTTAATCACGAAACCGCCGACAACCTCTGAGACGCTTTTTATCTCACCACATTCTTTTGTATCTCGCTAAGTGAAAGCTAATATGTAATCGTATGTGCACCAGAAACAAGATAAATGTTCAAACAAACAAGGAAAACAAAACAAAAATGATGCATTAATAAGATACGACAGCTTTTATTCAACTCTCCCTGAATGATTATCTGTCAATAAATCAACTTCACTTTCCCAGCTTTTGTTTTCAAATCATGGTCGTCACCTGATGAGATTAAATCAAGATTTCGTGTCTATTGTAACCACACAGAAAAACATGTATAACAGCTTATAACTTATTATACAATATTTGATCATGATTATTTGATGATGTCTCTTCTAAAATTCGTTTTTAACCCTAAAACCAAAGTTTGTTCACACTGTGAACAATGAAGTTTCTAACCTAACCCGACCTCTAACCAAAAACCTGATCATTTATGTTATTTAAATGTGTGCGAGTTGTGTGTGTGCAATATAGTTAATATATAATATGTGGAGAAATAGTTAATCGTGCACAAAATGAGTTGCAAAGAAGATGCTTTTTATTTTCTCCGACAGATGAGATAGTGTTGATATTACGAACACCGAAAAATAGAACTTTTGATTGAGTTAATTGCAAACCACACACAAAACTAAAATGTCCTCCCTGAGATAAAAATTAAATTCAAATTAATAAATTCAAGACTCTGTGTGAGGAATGCGTCTTCTTACCGTGGTGAAGATGCTCTGATGACCAGAGGCAAAGACTTGACTGGTGGATGGTGGACGTGGCTCAGCTCTGGTTTCTGCTCCGGATGAGCGATGAGCCTTTGTCCCGGGCGCTACCCAGAAGACGGAGGTGCAGCAGGAGGAGCGGAGGGCACCCCTGAAATCTGCTTCTCCTTCTGAGGACAGTCACAGAGCCCCCAGCCCAGACGACCCTCCCAGGCCTTTTAACAATTAACCTGAAAGTCACAGCCTAAAGCGCAACTGCAAACTTTTAACTTCCAGAGATAGCACCTGCTGGGGGTGTGTACAAAGTGAGAGGGAGCCAGAGCAATTGACTGGGCGAGAGAGTGCAAAGGAATCCCAGCTACATTGACTGCAATTTATATTTATAGGCCAGTTGTGTTTACTTAACCACACATCAACTGTGTGAGGGTGTGTGTGGGTGTGCATTGTAGGGACCTAAATCTGTTTGCACAGTCACATTATGGGGACTTGTCTTCCTTCTGGGGATAGAGTATCAGGAAACTAATGAACGAATGCAATGTGTGTTTGTGTTTGTTTTTGTGTGTGTGTGTCTGAAGTATTGGCTCAGATGTCCCTTAAACTAGCTGACGTCAGTGCTGAGGTGACGGACAATTCAAAGTGATTACACCAAAGGATTGTATCACGTGGTAAAGAATAAAAGCTTCTCTTGCTTTGCAGGCGAATGATTTCAGGTGAAGTGACCGCTGTGTTTCTGCTCCTCTGCTTCGGTGAAAATATTGCACAACACATTTATTTCACAGCTATAATCAGGGGTTTCGATTTCATAGTCAGATTTTATACAAAGAAAGCATTTGATAAGCTCTTAAAAATATTGAATATTTTAGTAGTAGTTCTAGACCTTTTTCTCCTTATTTCACAACTTTTCTTTCTGTGTCACGAATCGTGTATCTCCACCTCTCAACTACTGTGACTCATCAGTATTAACAAACTAACAATGTTACACACAACACATCCGTAACCAGGTGTTTTCTTTCTGCAGGGTGATTTGATTATGAATAATAACAAAAAGAGGACGTTCGCTGTTAAAAAGATTTGAACTCACCTCCAAACCGCTGAAGCCTCAGATTTACTTGGGCTGAAATGAATATTTTCACAGAGGAGCATTTGAAGAACGACGTGGACCAGAGAGACAATTCAAATAATGTTTCAGCTTTCATGTGGATTGCTTTAAGATTTAAAGTCTTAAAAGTAGCAATACTACAATGCAACATACTGCATTATAAGTAACAGGTAAGTTAAAGTGCTTTTATATCATCTTCAAAGTGGATTTAAAGTGTCTTAAACATACTTATAACGCAGAATGTTTTGTTTTGGATGATATTACTGGCATTTTTTTAATAAATGCTATGAAAAGTATTTAAAGTATATGTATGTCTTTTCATTAATCTCCACCCTCCCTCCCATGATTTAGTTTAGTGACATTGTGCATTGTGAGTTCTCGGCACAATATTTACAAAGCCTCATCTAAAGTAAATAGTACTATTGCCGTTAAATAGCTAATTATAAAACCTCCTTTCAAATGTGGTTTGAATTTACATACAATTAAACACTTTTTTAAAAAACTTTTTAACAATATGTCCATGAAACTCCAGGTCCACTGCCACACTTGTTCCAGAGCTTTTGACCCTGTCACACAGTCTGTATCAGCAGATTGAGTGAACACTTTTAGGACCTCTTTTAGTTTTATCATCCTTATTATTGATTCAGTGTTATCACGAGGCCTTTCTGTTACATTATAAAATTGACATCACACCACATGAGGTTTTGGGTCGATAAGGTTTTTGTCTCATTAAGTGACTTTACATTAACCTTTAGAATAAGACTTGAAATTGAGTTGCATTATGTGATATCGTACCCAACAATAAAGCGAACAAGCACAGAGTGAGATCTCTATCGCTTGCACAACACAATTTTAAATATTGACCTTAATACGGACGGAGAAACGTCGCCACCGCAGCTCCACTCTGAAAATATTTCCATATATTTAGAGTGAATGAATCCTAACCACAAAAGTTGTAAAAAAAAAAGTCTGTGGTGAAAGTCTGTTTGCAAAGTTAATCGTAATTATGAAAGTGTTTCCTTCCGAATTGCCCTCTGCGTAGTTAGAGTGTTTAAACAATGAGGCTCTGTGAAAAGCATGGAAATAACAGGTGTTGGTGAAAAGGCTTTGAAAGGAAATGAACAAAACAGTGGTCACCCACAACAATAAAAGGTTCTCACTGCATATCTAATCTTTCCCCTCTAATCGGGCTCTTAATTCACCCTGTAAATCGCTAAATGGCTGCTCTTCTGATAGCACCTAGTAAAGCTTCAAGTTTCTCTTTTTCCTTTTGTCGTGTCTTCTACTCTTTCCAATGAAGGAGCTAGGAGTTAGATTTGGTCGGCCACAGTTCTCAATGGACTGATTGTGAGCGCGGCAGAGAGGGCGTGCACAAACTGCGTCAGGACATCTCAGCAGCACCGTGTTTAAAGACACGCCAAATCAAACTGGGAGCCACGGCTGCCTCGTTTCATTGGACAATTTGGCCATGATTGTTTGTACTTGTGTGTGACTAATGCACGTGTGTTTCATATTAATTATACTTATGTATGGACCCGTGAGTGCATTCACATTTTTACGACATTTAACTGTCTCGTAATTAAAGCTGGATGCTGCCTTGCTCTTGCTAAATCAAATAATTACAGCTACCTACAGTGTGTAGGAGCTGCATGTGTGTGTTTGCTTTCACCCTCATGCAGCCCAACAACAACATTTGCATGGCAGTTCCTTTAACTAGTGTTTGACCTTTTCTTTGGCTCCAGAACAGCGTTGTCACGGTTCAGTGTGACAATGTGCTCAAGGAAACTAACTGGAAGTCAAATACGGAGCCACAATTGGCGGAGTGTGATGTCGGCGAGTCTTGATTGTGCAGGTGTCACCGCCGTGCACAGGTGTCAGCGATCCATCGGAGCTGTTTGCGCAAAGTCAATAAACAGGAGTCATTTTCCTCCGTTGAGTTACTGATGTCACATGCGAGTCAGAATATGATAAATTGCTTTATCTCAACACTTTGAACTGTTTTTGAAAGATGTTCAAATCGGGAAAAAAAAATCGACCTTTGTTGATCCTCTGTCGAGAAAATTCAGAAATGACACGGCAGTGCAAGGGGAAGATGTAGTAAGAAATAAAAATGTGAATAAAAGAAATAGATAGAAAAAATACTATCTATACAAGGCTGTTTTTTCGAAAATGGAAATATCAGATGGGGATCAGGCCCAACACGTGCAGCAGTTCTTTCTTTCAATATAGATTTGAATATTTGAATGTGAGCCCACTTTTTTTACGACCACACGTGGCATCATGTCGGCACGTTCCACGACTACATGCCAACTGCAAATATGTAAATTGAATCCAGTGCATTGTGAGCAGTGGAGCTGCATTATATTGCTTAATCGTGAAAACAGTGGTGTTAGTTATTAGGTCATGATTCATAACATCCTTTTTCTGAAGAGCCACTCCGACATCCGGGCAGCGTGCCAAGGCCTTGTTCTGCTTGTGCAACAGTGAGCGCTGCGGATATATGCCGGATCCTGCAGTGATGGGTCAACCACTTTAAGACACCTGGAAATCAGAATTATAATGCAGCGTTAGGCCAAGGTACAGTAGCATAGCTGTAGGGACGACAATGGGGGCAATGCTGTTAGTCCACAAATGGATTTCCCTGAATTCTAAACCATAACGACAAGACAAGGCTAAAGATCTTAACCGCACATTTGCATTTGTTGCTTGTCTCCATTACAACCCACGTGACGACCTGAACTGTCAGTGTTCTCTGCGTCTGAGATGTCGTTGATACCATCCAAACAAACAGTGTCAGGTATAGTGCTGGTGGGAACCCAGTGGGTGAAGAACCATTTTCACACAGGTGTAAGTATTACAACTGCAAGACCAAACAAATAAGGCTTAACGCCAGTTTTCCAAGGAAAACGCGTAATAAATCAAATCTTCAACATTAAAATAGAAGTTTATGCATTTCAAGTCCCAACAGGCAGAAAAAGTTGCTTCACACCACAACAGACTTTACTCTGTATTGGATTCAAATGATATCAAGACCAGTTCTGAAATCTTTGGCAGACAGGTGTGAATGCTGTTTTCTGCCAGTTTCAGTTCAAGCTTTGAAACATGATAATGATCTGCATTTTATTCCAGTGAAGAATAATCTCCTGCATGGGTTTGATTCACCTGCCGAGACAGACTTTAATATACCACCAAACAAATAAGATTTAAACACCAAAACACGTAATTTCCTTGCCAGCTCAATGCTGTAAATCCCTGAGAAGCACTGATCCATGCCCATGTGCATGCAGGTGGGACGCACTGAGGAAATCATTGGAATGGGCCTTGTGCAGACATCGTGCGACAGGGTAACAGAACAAATATTGACTCAGTGTGGATTCTGCAGAGCTCCTATCACATCAGTGATCACTTAGAAATTGAGTAGGTTTGTTTTAACTGCGCATCATCTCTGCCAAAGTCCAACAGACATTTGTGGTTCGAGTGTAAAAGTGAAGGAATGAAAAAGAAAGGTGTCACAGACGGGACAGTGTGGCAAAGTACGATCGACATTGACGAGGAGAAGCACTGTGGCGCTTTTAGAACTGCTTTACTTCCATGACTTAATGTGTGGAGAACATTAATGCATGTCTGGGCAAAGAAGTCACATGCTACAGGTTTTTCATCCATTGGATTTCTCTTTAAGAACTGGTTGCAGTGGGACTGGAGGGAAAAGGCTCGAGGCAAACTGAAATGTTTAATTAAAAAATCTCTTCCTCCGATGCTTATCTGACGACATTCAAATGAGCCTCTCCATTCTGTTTTGCCCCCAGCAACGCACACACCGTGAACACCACTCGCCAAATAGATGCAGCACGGCACAGAGGAGACGGTTTTATTGATCAAAATCACCACTCAAGTTCAAATATTCATTTCCTTATTCGGTATAATGCAAAAACAGTGCAGTGTGTCGGAGAGGCCATAATAACCTTCTTGACCCTCACCAGTCTGGTTTCAAGGCAGGCCACTCAACTGAGACGGCCCTCCTTGCTGTCTCTGAGCGACTTCACACTGCTAGAGCAGCCTCTCTCTCCTCTGTCCTTATCCTTCTGGACCTCTCTGCTGCATTTGACACAGTGAACCACCAGATCCTTACTTCCTCCCTTCAGGACCTGGGTGTCTCAGGCTCTGCTCTCTCCCTGCTCTCATCCTACCTCAACGACCGCACTTAACGGGTAACTTGGAGAGGATCTGTGTCTGAACCTTGTCCTCTCACTACTGGGGTCCCTCAAGGTTCCGTCCTGGGTCCCCTCCTCTTTTCTCTTTACACCAGCTCTCTCGGCTCTGTCATTCACTCACATGGCTTTTCCTACCATAGCTATGCTGATGACACCCAACTAATCCTCTCTTTTCCCCAATCTGAAACACAGGTAGCAGCACGAATCTCTGCCTGTCTGACTGACATCTCTCAGTGGATGTCTAGACAACCACCTGAAAATTAACGTTGACAAGACTGAACTACTTTTCCTTCCAGGGAAAGACTCTCCCACCCGCAACCTGACTATTACCTTTGACAACTCCGTGTTAGCTCCCACCAAGACTGCTAGGATCCTGGTTGTGACACTCGACACTCATCTCTCTCTTACTGCCAACATTACTGTAACAACCTGCTCATGTAGATACATGCTGCACAACATCAGGAGAATGCATGCCCTTCTCACTCTGAAGGCGGCGCAGGTTCTGGTCCAGGCCCTGGTCATCTCACGCTTAGACTATTGTAACTCCCTCCTGGCAGGTCTACCTATTAGTGCCATCGGACCTCTGCCGCTCATCCAGAATGCAGCAGCTCAACTGGTCTTTAACCTAAATTCACTCACACTACTCCGCTCCCTTCACTGGTTACCAGTGGCTGCCCGCATACGTTTCAAAATATTAGTACTTGCGTACCGTGCTGCGAATGGATCGGGTCACAGTCCTTACACCCCAGCCTGTCCACTCCGCTCTGCATCTGCCAATCGGCTTGTTGCTCCCTCACTGCTAAACACTCAACAAAATCACGACTGTTTGCTGTCCTGGCTCGTAATGGTGGAATGAGCTCCCCAGTGACATCAGGACAGCAGAAAGTCTATACATCTTCTGCCGCAAACTAAAAACACACCTCTTCCCACTATACATTGAATAAAAGTTTGAACTAACAATTTAGTAGCACTTAAAATCGCACTTACTTATAGCACTTTGTAGTTTGTCTTTCTTGAAGAAATTGTACTTTCTTGATTCTTGTTGTTCTGGGCTTGTACCCTCATGGTTGATGCACTTATTGTAAGTCGCTTTGGATGAAAGCGTCAGCTAAATGAAATGTAATGTAATGAATCCCTTTACCTTGAGTATCACAATGAGGTTCACGTTTGTGTGTTTGCAAACTTTCTTTCGTCTTTGGAAAGACAAATGGATTTCCCTGAATTCTAAACCATAACGACAAGGCTAAAGATCTTAACCGCACATTTGTTATTGTTGCTTGTCTCCATTACAACCCATGTGACGACCTGAACTGTCAGTGTTCTCTGCGTCTGAGATGTCGTTGATACCATCCAAACAAACCGTGTCAGGTATAGTGCTGGTGGGAACCCAGTGGCTGAAGAACCATTTTCACACAGGCGTAAGTATTACAACTGCAACACCAAACAAATAAGATTTAAACACCTATGTGCAGACATCGTGCGACAGGGTAACAGAACAAATATTGACTCAGTGGGAAAAGGCTCGAGGCAAACTGAAATGTTTAATTAAAAAATCTCTTCCTCCGATGCTTGTGACGAAATTCAAATGATCCTCTCCATTCTGTTTTGCCCCCAGCAACGCACACCGCGAACACCACTCGCCAAATAGATGCAGCACGGCACAGAGGAGACGGTTTTGTTGATCAAAATCACCACTCAAGTTCAAATATTCATTTCCTTATTCGGTATAATGCAAAAACAGTGCAGTGTGTCGGAGAGGTCACGAGGCACAGACAGGAAGCAGATGTGTGTTTTCATACACCATCTGGTTCATCGAGTTCCTGCTGCCTTGGAGCATTCGAATTGATTAGATTAAGGATTTTATTTGTCGGGGTTGGGAAATGCTGCAGGCGTTGTAAATGACAAGCAACACGTGGGAAACACTTTTGACAGGGATGTGTCAGAGGATCATTTATGTTACATGGCAAACGCAACTGCATTATAAGCACATTTCTCTGATGAATCAACTTAGGGACAAATTCAGACTCACTGTTGAGACACAGTGTTAAACTCAATATTTGTTACTGCTCTTTCAAACTACTGTTTCCTTTATTATAGATTTGGGAATTCCACTATGTATTTGTGAAGTCATGAACGTGTTTTGCCATTATACACTAATTGACTCTTTCATGTTCTTTTTTGTAGACAAACTAATGCAAATTTTTACTTTTTCTTTTATTCGTAAATCCTATTATTTCTCATTGAGCTATTAAATAATACATTTATTTGTATCATTTATTGATCATTTTTATTGGACAATCATTTATCACTTGAACAAATCTTTTATTACCATTTCCAGGACACACCTGAAGAGGAGGGAGGGACGTCTGCGCTTCAGGGCAAAAAGTGGTATATTAAAGTCTGTCTCGGCAGGTGAATCAAACCCATGCAGGAGATTATTCTTCACTGGAATAAAATGCAGATCATTATCATGTTTCAAAGCTTGAACTGAAACTGGCAGAAAACAGCATCCACACCTGTCTGCCAAAGATTTCAGAACTGGTCTTGATATCATTTGAATCCAATCCAGAGTAAAGTCTGTTGTGGTGTGAAGCAACTTTTTCTGCCTGTTGGGATTTGAAATGCATCGGCTTCTATTTTAATGTTGAAGATTTGATTTATTACGCGTTTTCCTTGGAAAACTGGCGTTAAGCCTTATTTGTTAGGAAATTACGTGTTTTGGTGTTTAAATCTTATTTGTTTGGTCTTGCAGTTGTAATACTTACACCTGTGTGAAAATGGTTCTTCACCCACTGGGTTCCCACCAGCACTATACCTGTCACTGTTTGTTTGGATGGTATCAACGACATCTCAGACGCAGAGAACACCGACAGTTCAGGTCGTCACATGGGTTGTCATGGAGACAAGCAACAATAACAAATGTGCTGTTAAGATCTTTAGCCTTGTCTTGTCGTTATGGTTTAGAATTCAGGGAAATCCATTTGTCTTTCCAAAGACGAAAGAAAGTTCACAAACGTGAACATTATTGTGATACTCAAGGTAAATTTAGGGTATCACCTATGTCAGGGATTCGTCATCTGTGCTCTGAATATCCACATGTGTCAGATAACCGACCAGGTGTCTTAGAGTGGCACAATCGGTTACTTTTCATCCCTGCAGATGGGCAGAGGGCCAAAGAACCGGTTGCACAGGTTTTATTGAAACTGAAGCTTTTCAATTCGATGGCGTTTCGAAGAGTCTGGTGTAAACACAGCTCGTATTACAGAAAACACAACTTGGTCATTGTTTCAGTGTTAATTTAATCATACAAATGCGTAATTATAGATACAGGGTGGGGTGGGGGGGGAAGCTTTATTTTGACATTTTCTCTTCAGATAAAATGTGCTATTTCAGGACTATGTAAACTTTTCATCTTATCCACTCGCCATGCCACCCTTCCCAAGTCCATACATCGTCACGAACTAAAACTAGAGAATGAATCCAGCAATATTCAAATTTCCTCACCATCCGTCACTCTCTCTCTCTTTCACACCCACACGCACACAGAAATGCACACAAGCAAGATCACAAGAGGGAGGAAAGCCCACACACACATAAAAAAAATTAAAAAAAAGTGACATGACTCAACGAAGCAATCCAGAACAGTGTATACTGTTTGGGAGGAGGACTCTCCGCCAACTCAACACAGTCACAGACAGATGCAACACAGAATGCTGGTGAATTATACAAACACGTGTACACGATCAGAAAGGCAATGAACTCTCAATATAGAGAATTACAATTAGATGTTCATAATTACAACTGGGAGAAAATTTGATAACTTTTAAATGCATAAAAAAAAAAAAAATTTCAAGTGATTCTGAAATATCCCTTCAGGAAATAAAAAAGTTATTAAGTCTATCAACAACTTTTTCAATTTTATTTTCAAGCCAAAATACATGATGAGATTAATTGTCTAACATAAGCAACATACAGCAAAGCTGAAGTAAAAATTCTGGTGGGACAGTCAAACCTAAATAAAGAAGCCAATGGATGGGAAATAATGAAGAATTATGTTTGAACTCACCTAATCAAACTTTCCGGAAAGGTCCCAACAATAAGCCAAAAAAAACCCCACTTTCTCCCTCATTAGCATTAGTGGTGGAGAGCTTTGTGCAAATAGCAATAAGAAAACATCAGTGCTTATAATGCTGATGCAAACCCTTAATTTTCATATTAAAATTGTCTTACTACAGTCCAACTACAGCTTTTCTTCTCAATGTTCTCAGCATGTCAAGTAAATGGTGGTCACCCGGGAAAAGTTGAATCGAAGGGCAACTGGACCTGGTTGTAGAAGCTTAAAGACCTTTGAGCTCTCGGGCTTCTTCAGTTCTGACTGACTGATGGAAAAAAAAACAAGTATTTAACCTCCAGGGAGTCGATATCAAAGCTGCTGGTGTCTCGGAGTTAAAGTTCCTCGTCAGCTGAGGCCAAATGTAAATGACCATCATTTTTGAATGCACCAGTTTTTGTGCACGTGTGTTTACACATGAAAACAAACAACTGGTGCCTATAAAAGATGGCACACTCAGATAACCAATATCCAGTATGTAGTGAGGAGGGCACAGGCCTAATACTCAGAGAAACGCATGGAGGGTCAACTCCTCAGGTCAAGAAGCTGCAGTTATAATGGCTGCTATGGGATGCTCCTCCGATGGCAACAACGTGCAGACGGGGAGGACAGGTAGTTTGAACATGGAAGGAAGGAGGCCGTCGACATCAAAGTAGAGAGGAGTTGGTGAACATCACTTAATCCCGGACCTGCAGTAGTGTCCTTTCATCCCTTCCCGGGGAGATTTAACAGCCATTCCCACTTGGCTCAGGGGGGGGGGACTTCAATTGCTCTAATGACTGTTGTTAAAGTCAGAAATGAAAGAGCATCTTTGTTGAGCGGTGAAACGTCTGTACAACCGGTTCCAGTTGCCTTTGATTCAATACGTCTCGGACCCTGTTCAGACCTGTTGTCAACATCCATCCTCAGTGATCAGATCACAAGTAAGGGCACCGAAATGCCCCTGAATCCAACTCAAGATCCGATCACTATGACCAGCATCTTTCCTCCTACTCAGCTGACGTCCTCTGACCTGTTTCACAATGAGCACTAAGTACAGGTCTGACTGCACCCACATGCATCCTGAACACACTCAATCCACATTCAGAGGGGGTGTGGGGGGCGCGTGAGGACACATCGCAATGCCCGGTGTGAGCAGAGGAATTTAGAGCCGACCACTTGTGATCAGATCTCTGACGGTGGGAACAGGGCTTTCGGATGCCCACGCCCTGGATGAATGAGAATCCTCACAGACAAGTTGGTCGTTTGATTTTTAGCACCACCTGCTGGCTGTAAATGGGACTTGTTTTCTTTTTTTGCACCTACAATGCACAACGTGACAGCAAATAAATAACATCAGCAATAAGTGAGTCGGTTCATCCAAACGATGCAGAACGATTCAAATACTTCAGAGGTACACACCTAGTAAAGCTCTCTCAGTTTCCATGTATGTGTGAATAGACACGTCTTCCTTTGCCCAAGTAGTATACACCATTTAATGTCAGTTAAATCCAAAGAGAAACCATTAACATACATGCACACACACGCACATATCTAGTACACATACCGTAGACATCAGGAAACACAGTCACTCACCAGGCAAAATGGACTTAGATGGCTTTTTCAGCTTTCTCACATCTCACAGGCTCAAACTCGCTTGCATCCTTTTGCGCTTCAGCATCTATTTAAAGCAAAAAACCCACCCTTAAAAAAACAAAACAAACACACAAACAAACAAACAAACAAAAACACACTGTCCCATGCAGTCTGAATGGAGCAGCAGACTGAGTTGTTGTATGACAGCACAGATTAGTGTCTTGGTTGTCTGGACTTTATCTTTGGAAGAGATTGGGTTCCTACACAGGGATCGTCCATATATTTCTTTGCAATGATTTTAGGAGTTTGCCCTCGTCTTTACATGCTTCAAATGTCATGTATGGAATAAGCGGCTGAGCGCTGTGACATTTTGACATTGATGAGTATGGATTTCTTTTTTTACTTCTTATAACCACACAGAGATGAGCTGCTCGGTGTTGTAGAAGTCACAGGAAAGACTGGCACTGCTGTGTTGGTTTTGGATTTGACAGCAAGTTTAAAAAAAAAAAAAAAAAAAGGGCAAATGGTGAAATGTTTGGGTGATAAATGCTTCAGAATAATGTAAAAGATTATTCTTACAGAATGAAGCAACCAGGGTTCAAGGAGCTACTTGTTTAAGGATGAACACCAGTTACAACCGTAGCTTCTGAGCCATAAATAAAATACATAGTCGGATATTGGTGGTGACATCCATTAAACTACAAAAATACTTGAAACATGACATCCAGAACATCCAACCTCAACGTTTGACAATGTGCTAATTTATCACTCATTCTGGACTAGATCACAACGTATTTGAACCTTTGAGACACTGATTAAAGAAAATAAACCCCTGTAAACGTATATATCAGATTATTGGACCCGAAAGGTGTCAAATTCCAGCGGCAACTCGTTCACAACACAACAGATGTCGAGGCCCGTCATGTCACGGTCACCATTGCCATGGCGATCAAGTCAGCATCTAAGTTGTTCTTCCATGAAGTCAGCTACTCGCTCAAGGTGATTAAACCCACATTTTATAGATATACTGGCACATTATCTACCTTCAGCCAAATCATCCATTTTTAGTCCAATGATGTGACAGCTTGTAAGACATGTATATACTGTAAGGAGATGCTTCAAAAGCACATGGATTTATCTAGAGCTTTTCTGTTGTGGTCTTTCTTGAACTCAGGCATTTCCATGCGGCTGTTTAACGTCCCACATTAATCCCCGGGTTTGTGTGTGAAACTTGTGTAAGGCTGTCGTCGAGAGAAGACCGGCAATACTCCACACACACACACACACCCACACACACACTTCTATTAAAAACCACTCGTGTGGTGAGTAAAAGATCACACTTCTCCCACAAAGGCCTCAAAATCAAGTTTTGTACCGTGCGCCAACAACTTCCCAAACATGTTCAGATCTGTGTAGGAACCCTGAAGGGAGATGGGGAAACCAGAACTGTACGTAGGTTGTTTAAGGTTGATTTTCCCTTTAATTAGCTGTGTTTTACAGTGTAAATAAAAATAGTTGTGTGTATCTATCTTTAAGGGTTTTTTTAAGCATAAAATGAAGCATTCACACATGCGAATCCAGGCGTTGATGTCAGGTGGGGATGTTTCACTGTCGCAGATGCAAATCCATCACCTCACTGTAATTTGTGTTCCTGTGGAAAAGGGCAATGGACAGGGGAGAGGGTTGTCATGAGTCAATATAAAACAACTGTCCACTCCCCCCCCCTCCAACTCCTTTAAATTAAGGACTCCCAAGGTGTTCAGCTCATCATCCATCATAGAGGGGGGGTCTTTCTGTTATTCTAGCTCTGTCCAAAGGGAAAGGGTCCGTGAATACCCTGGAAAAAAATTAGAAAAACAGGTATTAGCTTATAAATTAAAAAGCTTTTTAATTACAGTACTTCTATTTTCAGACGTGAACTCCAGACTCTAGACGTTTTTCCGAATGTGCCTTTCAAATGAAGAACGTGGCAGGAGATTCTCAGGGTCAGACGCGTTCAGAACAGGAAAATGTCCGAAACATTCAGGAGAGGGGTTGTTCTAGAGCCATCAACACCTACATCGGCCCTTATCGCCCAAAACTCTAAAATATCAATGTCTTTCCAAGTTAAAATCTTCGTCCATGTCTTCTACGTGTATGACAACTCTTTTGCATATTTTCCCCAGACACTTTACTTGGGAGCTGGCCGGCCATGTCTGAAGGCAGCTCCTCAGTTTCTGGGCAGTGTCAATCCTTTGTTACTTTAAGGCGGCAGCTCTGTCAACTGGCTGGACTGGCTGGACTGGCTGGACTGGCTGGACTGGCTGACGGAGGTTAAGTGGTTCTCAACAGACCAGTTTATCCACCATGGAGAGTATAACAATAATGTGGCCACACCTGACTGATTCGGGTGATTTAATCGAGTTGACAAGTTGTTACACGGACAAGTCGGTGCAGTGACGGACGACTTTACCTTGACAGAGGACTGATGCATATCCCATTAAAGAAGCAATGCCGAGAACAGTGGCAACTTTTCTGTTGGTCACAGTGCACGATTTTAACAAGAGTTTAAGTCCATGACCACACGAGCAGCATCATTTGACTAAAAACGATAATTACACGTCAGAAAACAAAACTGGGGAAAGCGATAAAGAGATGGTAATGGAAAATATACAAAGCTAATATGAGGCTTCAGCCCTCTGAGGTAAAATGAGATTGCTGTGTTTTTAGTATATTCCCCTTTTTTGTTCCCCAGGTCGTCTCTCCTTCCTTATTTCAATGCGGAGGGACGTTGAAATATGATATTTATACTAAAAACACGCAAACTTTGATTCAAGACTCCAACTTGATTAGTAAACACACTTAGGACAAACAGAGCCTATATTATACATTAGCAACAATCATAACATGGAGCTGAAGTTAACAGGGATTCTATCTGTTCTAGAGCCATAATTTATGAAACAGAATAGTTAGATGCGTGGAAATTGTCCCTGGATGAAGTTAGGCATCAACAAAGTTTGGTAGCTTCATCCTCTGGGGGACCATGACTGTCTGGACCAAATTTCATAGCATCCCATCACCTGCATGTCCAAGTGCTTTTCATTGTTGGTGACAGGAGCAACGTCAAACAGTCTGTTTTTTAACGCTTCAACTGGTCCAGAAATGAAAATGAAACAGATGGAACCAAACAAACTAAGACATTTCAGTCATTTATGTTTGAAAACATTACTAAACATGTTTGATTTTTTAAATTTCGGACTCAGTGTTAAAGTGTGTCGCCTCTTGATGTAAACGTGCGGATCCAGACGACCGCTGGTTCTAACACATCGACGTACACTGGGCATGTGCATGTGAGTGCCCTCTGGTTTTGCTCATTCTGCTCCAAGCCAAACAGATAATGTTTTTAAAATGCCAAAGTCAATTGTACGGGGTCCGCCCTGAAGGAAGCACACAATGTATCACAGCAGCCAGGGGAGACACATACTGGGAATGGATGCTTGTATTTTAGTTTGCAAGCTGCCATAGGAACGTGCCATGTCCCACTGTCATAGGACAGTGAAGTGGAGAGTAGTTTTATGGAGTATGAAATCTAAAATGTGTTGCATACATACCTGACCATAAGTCACAACAGAAAGATTGGTTTGGAGTCCATTTGAGGTCCTATTTACAGCATTATGAGACAGTCCGTTTTGATCTTGCTGGATTGGCTCCTGTGTGCGTTCCCACACCCCACCGGGTTCTCTGAAGCTGTTGTCGGTGGCGTCGTGCTTGTTCTTCTGCGGCGAGGCGAAGGGGTTGAAGTCTCCCTGCACGTTCCGTTGGGGTTGGGTGTTGAACTCTGTCTCAAAGGAGGACAGCTGCTGGGTGACGCCGAGGAGACCTCCAACTTCTACGCTAAGGATCACCCAGATTACATCTGTGAAGACAAGCAGCACGGGCTTACTACATGATGGACACAAGGCGATATATTGTATATTTGGGGTTTAGTTAGTTACACAAAAGAATACATTTTGGGACTTCACATTGGGCTCAGAGGAATTTTGATGAAATTATAAATAAAATGTATTCACAGATGAATAGAAGAAGGAAAATAAAAGGGAATCACCATACTTATAAAGTAGCTGATTAGAAATTAAACAAATCATTGCTGATTTCTTACCTCCATAGAATAACCCAGTGGCTGTACACATCCTCCACTGACCCTGGTACATGCCAGGAGTTGTGGGACTTCGCATCTGCACACTAACATCTGATATTTCCTGGGGGTCTAGAGACTTCACCATAACTGTGTTTACGTGCCCAAACTGATCCCCACCAATGTACTTGAGACAAACCCCAGGCGGCCACGCCTCTGCACCTGTCACACACACAGAGATAGGTGCAATTAAAACACAGCTCGACAACAACGCCCCGACATGGTTGATACGACACTACAGTGCACAGAGCTAGAGAGTGTGCATGTACTATAATCCATACCTGTGTTCTGTATCCTCCAGGTCTTTGTGAACGGTGTATCTGGAGGAACGGACTCTCCTTCTCCAATTGTCACATCTTCGACAAAGGACATGGATGGTGTGTTGACATTGGGACTTTCAAAGTCATAATATGCACCGATAGCCGCCTGAAGGTTCCTGTGTTAACAGAAAGGGAAGACGTGTTATCAAGAGTTGACCTTACCAAAGTGATCCCAGTCACTTTGACCGGATACTTGCTGAGTCAGGGGAATGAACTCTGCTCTGTACAGCTGATGACGTCTTTCTGATCTGTTTCCTCACAAACTACTGAACAGCATAATCAAATATGACAGTCCACTCGTCTGACACTGACAGTTAAAGAGAAAACACACCCACGAATATAATTATAATATTCAATAAATGTATTATATGGCCATGTAGTATTTTGTGAGCACGAAAAGACCAATCAGACAACGGCTCAACAGATACTGAACAATAGAGCAACTCCTCAGACAATATACTGTAAATACTTCTTATCTCTTTCATTGACACATTTTTAGGGAAAAATATTTGTTCCAGCATCTAAAATATAATTATTTATCATTATTTTTTTATATGATTGTTAACAGAATACTGTTCATTTTGGGTCAGTTTGTTGGATAAAACAAAAAATTCAAATTCGTCCTCTTGGGCTGTGGGACACTGGTATGACCATTTAAAAACATTCCCCTCAGGGATCAAGAGCAGCGATACTGTTTCATAAAGCAAATGTCAGATATTTACAAGGGAGCTTCACGAAGTTGGTGGACACGCAAGAGCCGGACAAAACAGAGATGCATCTAAAGCCAGAATGTCTTGACCTTTCAGCAGCGAAACTAGTTTGAGCTCAGTGTTGTCCAATCACATCTGAAAACCAACGGGTGCATGGTTCTGCTAAAGTCCAAGGACCGCACACTTTAGGTCAGGCTCTCCCCGAAGGCATTTACAGAGCTGCACTCGGTGTACACACCAAAGTGATGGAAGTGGCTGCGTGAAAAAGGATTCGATTAAAAATGTATTTGGTTTATGAATGACACTCAAGTCGATCATTTTTAGCTCCATTAAAAGATGCATCAAAAGGTCAAACTGAAGTCAATTTAAGACATTAACTCCTAGAAGTTTCCAGAAAGTTGGGTCCGGACATTGCTACATATGTAGAAAGCAGTAGGAGAGTGTCTGGGTCAGATGAATTCACAAAAACAGGAAAATATCCTGAAAAACCAAAAGCGCTTTAACGTCATCATCTTCCCAATGTGTACGGCAACTCTTTTTCATCCTGAGATAATGGTATTCTTGTTTTTATATTGAGCGTCACATCTGACGCATGTTTGAAACACCATCAACACGCCCACTTAGTCGCTGTGAATACTCCAGACACTTTCCTACTGTATTGTCATGTGGGGCTCAATCTGACATTTTCCCAGGGAGGAAAAATCCTGTCAGGAGCAACTGAGTCGGACGTTTTTTGTTCTCACATACGGAAAATCGCAGAAGAATGGCCGGACTTCAGTTCAGCCAAGGTCGATCGGAAAGCTAGTAGTTGCAGTTAGTTTATATTAACAAAATAAGAATGCTTGACATGATGATGGTGCTAGGTCAAATCTCTGGGTTTCACATTTGATTTCTCACATACAACCTTTCTGGAAATTTACAGAAATTTTCATTTAAAAAACGACCACGAGACAAACTTTTTCTTGAGGAAAACCCCAATTCAAAAAAAAACAAGACCATACCTTTGCTTAATTTTCTTTTCTCTTAGACATTAATGACTTCACGCTGTTTGAAGAGTTTAGATTGTGATGCTGTTGAACTGTACCGGATTATACAGACAGGTGGTTCTGCTTTAAACCCTCACTGATGTGAACGGAGAGCGTCAGTAAACCACAAACTACATCTTGTCAATAACCATAAGGTTGAATGTACACCTCTAATTTATTGCAGAGAAGTTGTACTAGACTGTAATACTTTTACATGTGTACCTACTTAATAAACTGTAAACGGAGCCTGGATGTTGAGGTAAAGGCTGAAACTATTATTTCAGATGTAATGTCTGTACACGATTATGGAAATACTCCCAATTCTCCATCATTACTTCAGCAAATACATTGAGTTAATCACGAACGTGCATTACATCACACCTCTCTGCAACAGTTTCATCAAAGGCTAAACATCAAGGCCATTGGTAATGTTGATTAATTGATTGATTGATTTGTTTGACTGTGATTTCCGGAATCAAACCAAAACTGATACCAGGTGATGTCATCTTTACCTCATCGCGTTCCAAAAGAAAAAAAAACTGAACTATGGTGAAATTGGTGTTTGAGTGGATTTTGAATCGGATGCGATCAGCGGTATCGATCATCCATCCGCTGGGTATCGGCTGATCGGGGACCACAGTGACCACCGGGACCACTTGTTGTCAAGCAGCCGATAGCCGCCGATCACGACTGGTTACGTCAGCGGAGCAACGCGAGGGAGTCGAGTCTCCCACGGAGGTTTAAACTGGCTCCGAACACGATTATGTAACATGGCTGATAATCTACGCGGAGGGTTCCCTGCGCCCGCATTAGCCCGCGAGGTGGTTAGCTAGCTCCCCCTTTTGTGTTTTTGTTAAACATTCAGTCCATTTCAGTGCAAAACAAACTTCCACTTCCGTGTAGCCACGAAGCGACGGGCGAGGAGCTACCTGCCATTCCTCCTCCCTGGCTCCTCAACTCGCGTGTCCGCCTCCATTGTTATTTTTTCCTTTTAGCATTTACACGCATGCTAACAAGCTAATTAACGCGTCGCGCTGCCGCCGCCGCTTCTGCCCGGCAACTCGGGGCCCTCGCATCCCCGCACTCACCAGTTCGTCATGTCCAGGAAGAAGGCGCAGCCGGCGGGGTTGAGCTGGAAGCCCAGCAGCCTCTGGAACTCCGAGATGAGGACGTCCTTGTCCGTGGTGCCCATGCAGCTGAACTTCTGCATGAGCTCCGCGTCCACGTCCATGTCGGTGCCCTCCATGGGTGAGGGGTGTCCCGCGGCGGAGACCCGCGGTGCGTGGGGCCGGGGAGGTAGCACTGGGACGGGGAGGGAAGATGAGGACGAGAGGCGGGGGATGCCTCTCTCAGTTCGGTCCGAGGCCTCGTCCGGCCATAACAGCCAGCTCCACAACAACAAGCGGCAGTGCGCATGGCACCAGCGGGGGGACGGTGTCTGACGCCGCCGCAGCCCGCGCGTCACCCTTCGCCAATCACACGGTGGGCGTCCACGTCATCTGTTGCTATTTGAAGCCCGCTTCTCATTGGGTCGTCAATTAGAGCCGAGCCGAGCAGCCGCGCTCCGTTCCAGCCCAGCGCCTCAGTCGGTGCAGGTTTCATGTGGGATGATTGTATTCGTGCATGAAACATAGTAGATGAGGTCACCGACGTGTAGAACAGACCCGAGTGACGACGATGACGAGTCTGTGCGCAGTTCGGGCCCAGCTCCGTGGGCTGGGCCAGAACTGCAGCTGGGCTTCAGGCTGCTCAAGACGTGTTTGTGGCCGTGCTGCATCTTTTTTTTTTTTACCGTCACCCTTCATGTCTCTGAGGTCATTTTGTGTCTTCATTTTTCATCTCATTGCTCATATTGCATCTTGTGTAGCCATGTAGTGTCTCTCTGTGGACATTTTGCATCTTTGAATCCTCATTTATTATCTTTTTGTTGTAGTCATCTGGATCTCTGTGTTCTCATTGTGGGTCCCGCAGGTCCTCTTGCCTCTTCCTTGGTTATTTTGCATGTTCAACATCTCTCTATGGTAATTCAGTCAAGGTTTTGTATTCATTTTTCATCTCTTTGTGGTCATCTTGTGTCTTCTTGTAGTCTTTTGCGTTCATGTTGTGTATTTTGTAGTCATTTTGTATCATTTTGCATTTATTTTTCATCTCTTGGCATTTTGTATCTTTTGACATCCTTTTACATCCCTGTTGGTTCTTTTGTGTCTTTGTCTTCAATGTCATGTCTTTAGATAGATTGATAATAAATATTGTAACAATCTTTACTATTATATACTATCTATAGCCTATATTCACATTTTAATTCAGTGTTTATAAGATATTGTTTGTAACTAATTGGTTTTAATTGTACATAAATAATTGGACTTGTTGAATCCACTTTAATTGGCCCATTTAAAACAAACTGTATGAATGAGAGAGTACAGAAGGCAAAGAGTGTCAATAGACTTTAAAATATATTTCTAATGAATAAAGTTTGGATATGTTTTATGTACATTTGTGTGTAAGAGTATTTGTGCTACTTCACGGGGATGAAAACGACTGGAGAGCAACTTCCGCTGCTCGTGCCCTTCATGATAAACTTTCAAACACTATCTTTAATTGAACAATTATTGTTTTTTACTGTTAAAATCTAAATTAATTTATTTTTGGTCCAAAACAAACATAAACCTTTTGGTTCCACGCTGTAATCAAGCTTACAAGACCTCCAGGCGGAACGGAGTGTCTGTAGAGCTCATATCCGGCCGGAACATTTATCCGTGACACACCGGCGCCGCGCTCTCGACGGAGCTTATTCTGAAACATGCCGAAGTAAGTACAGACCTTGTTTTATCTCTGTGTCGTCAACCTCTGGTTTACACACTCTGCTCACTTCAACACGTGTTCGTACTTGTGTTAAATACAGAATGTGGATGAAAGAGATTTTCATAAACTAACCAAACCAGACCCGTTTGTTTCTTGCTTTGTTCGGGCTGCGGCTATGTGCTGGAGCGAACCTCCATTTACCAGCGAACCAACAAACCCCAAGCACCGCGATGTTCCACTCTCGATTGCTCCTCAAACACGAACTTTACGGCGCCTGTTATTTACTAGACTCGCTGTAAGAACCGACACTCGTGGAGATGAGAAAACAACCGACGATTAACGTCGATTTAGTCGCATGTTCGGGAGTTGTCCGACCCCATCACACGGTCTTCATTCATATTCCAGCAACTACACCCGGTCAGTCGGTAGTTTCATTAGGTAAACTTGGTTAAAGACACAACACAGCGTAGTACCACAGCTCTACAGTTAATCTATATATATATATTTATTAGGTTATACTGTTCACTCTGGGTTCAAACAGTTTAAGAGGCGTTGATTCAACCATGTGATGCTGTTGAACTGATAAATGAATGGAGAGAACAAAATAGTAGAATCACACGTCAGTAAACTACAAACTACAACTTCTGCAATGACCATAAAGTTGAATCAACACCTCCACAACAGTGTCAACCAAAAACTATACATTAGAAAGGTAAAACATTTTTTGCAGGAAAGTTGTACTATAGGCTGCATTAGTTTTTCGCTGTGTGTTCTTATTAAACTGCAAACAGACTTTTTTACGATTATGGAAACACTTCATATCTCCATCATTACTTAAGCAAATACATCAGTTGATCATAATATACTTTAAGCTTCATAATAGGCACATTCATGTTGTTCTGTGTCACGGTTGATGGTTCTAGTATCTGTTTTATCATAGTTCATCCTTCCTCATTCCTTATATCCACAGTACACGAGACACTAACTCCCAAACCTTAGATATCCGACATGCATTAAATATAACCATACTTAATCTAGTCAGAACCGAAACATCATTTTTAGTGTGACGCTAGTTTTACATTATTTGGACTAGAGCTGCAACAATTAGTCCATAAACACAAAATTAATCAACATCTCACATCGGATTTTATGTCTTTGATCGTCGTAGATGGCATTTTAAGATATGAGCCTCAGGGAGCAATAAAATCTGTCTTATTGATGAATGGAGAAAGTGATATGTAGATGAATATTAATGAACTATTGACCATTAAAGATGGAGTAAGTTACAAAACGACATCACCTTTAACTTTGCTCCTAGATGAATGTTGTAGCTGTGGTCGTCACGTTGATTCTCGAACTCGTCTTCCAAGCAGCTGCAGCATCGAATAAAAATAAGTAACTGGGAAAGTAAGAGAATAGTAGTGAGGATTTTTACACTGCACAAATCAATTATCACTTTTCAAACTAATTTTCTGATAAAGTGAAAGTAGGGAACATGGAAAGGTTAGAAAATAGTATATACAGTCTAAAATGAACTACAAATTCTTGCAAGATGTCTTTTGCTTTTCTCTAAACCACGCCATGACTTGTCTGTAGAACATTTGTGCAATACATGCATCTATTTTTAAGTGCGAGTGTTTTACTAATTCATTTCACCAAGCCAGGCCTATTCAATGGGTTTAAAATGTGTATGTATTTAAAGCATATTTAATCTGAATATGAATAAAATCAGAATCTCATTTTAATCTCTTATTTTTAAACTTTCCACAGGTTTTATTGTGATTACTGTGACACCTACCTCACACATGATTCGGTAAGTTGGGTTTGTGTGTTCCAAATGAAATTGTCGAAAAAGCATAAATCACTTTGCACTGTTCTCCTGCCGTTAAAAATCCATTAATTTGTTTTTCCTGTTTCCCCTCCAGCCATCGGTGAGGAAAACCCACTGCAGCGGCCGAAACACAAAGAAAATGTCAAAGATTATTACCAGAAGTGGATGGAGGAGCAGGCGCAGAGTCTGATCGATAAAACAAGTAAGCAAACTGTAGTCTCCGTTATCCGAGTGAATCTAAGGTGTTCGCTCATCCAGAAGATGCATCTGTTCTCCAGGACATCTGAAGGGGGAAATATTCTAAATAACCCGGATGCCTAAAATGTGTTGTTGAGGTTAAATCACAAAACATGGAGGGAATCTTTAGGTCCTTTACATGAGTTTTCAAGCAGTCGATCATTTGGGATACTGAGCTCATGGGTGCTGCGAGACAATCTTAATATGAAAGTGACCTCTAGTGGCAGTCACACATATTACTGCTGATTCCTGTAGTCCTGTTCGCACGCCTCCTCTAAGCACAGCTCATCATGCTGCCCTTTTCCATATTCAGTGCTACGTTTAGATGTAGGCAATAGATTTCATGTTGGAGTAAATCCCGTTTCTCGGCCCACTCAAGCCATACTTATGCATGCGTGTGGGGTATCCAGGCTCCGTGCTTTAACAGTGTACTGTGTATACCGTCTTCCTTGGGGGGGGGACTACAAACCACTAATCCACGTAATAGCTGCAAAGCCAGTTTGATGCTGGAGAGTAGTGTTGTCCAGTGTGGTGCGATATGTTGTTTTACAGACTTAACTCTTCATAAATATGGACTTAAAGTCACATTCTACCATTACTGGCAATAACTCATTGCTGCTCCCTTCATCTCTATCAGACATTTTCTTATGTGTAAATACTTTTCCATTATGCAAAAAACTTTTTCTTCTAATCAGTGTTGTGAATATAGCAAACTCAATATTGTAGTGGACAGTCTGCACAACAGATTTTGGACCACACACTTTATTTTTGACCTCATTAAAGACTCCATCTTCACGCTGTGTTGTTTGAGCACCAAACAGGGAGAATTTAATTCCTAACGACCAAAGAGAGCAATATGAAAATTGTGTGTTGTCCACGAAATATGTTTGTTTAATGTTTTTTTATTTTCTTCCTCCAGCGGCTGCGTTTCAACAAGGAAAGATTCCTCCCACGCCGTTTCCTGGTGGTCCTCCTCCTCCAGGTGAGTCAGCCTGTTGTCTTCAACATCTGAATTCATTTAATTTACTGTGACACAGATCCTGTTAGTTTTATAGTTTAATTCATACTCATAAATTCAAATTGAATTAAGCTTTCAAACCACTGGATAAAATGGAAAAATATTTTCATTCTACAGCCTGGTTGTAAAATGAAACCTGACGAGTCTGTGTTGTGGAACATAACTTGTAGTAACACTGTATTTGGTGATTACATTCCATTAAAATTAAGTTTACACTTTACACAAATAAAAACGACACGGTAAGGTTAGCGTCTCACTACTGAATCTGGGCAGTGTGTCTCCTACGTCTGTCTTTGCTTTGCTTGCCAACCACTTGCAGGGCTGCTCTGTAACTTTGAGCCCGACTGTGATGGTGCAACACAAAGGTTTATTGTGTTTGATTTGTTGGAGCAGCTGAAAACGCCTCAGCACAGAAAAGATCTGTTGCAACAGGCCTGAAATTATTTGCTGACATCAAACACGCAGAGAGGAGCGAACACACGTTTACCTGATCGCTGTTCTGTGATTCTCTTTCATTGTGTTTTCTTTTCCTGTGTATGACCAGAGCAGGGTTCTGCTTCATCCTCTCATCCAAGTTGTAAACATTGACACCTGCTTTGTCCCAAGGGGGGGGGGGGCAGGGGCAGGGCCCTGGTTTAGTTTGCGGAGCCGTACACAACATGTGCATCGAGCCTGAGTCAAATCCAGAATGAGCCAAAATCCCAACTGCTACATTCACATAGTCTGAGAGGCCAATTCAACATGCAATCCACTGTGATCACAATTAGATCACATGTGAATCTGATCTAATTCAGGTACTTACTACATTGTCTGAGCATCGACTGAGCACTAACATCTGTTGTCTTGTAATACAGGTGGTCCTCCACGCCCAGGCATGCTGCCCACGCCCCCTATGGGAGGTCCTCCTATGATGCCCATGATGGGGCCTCCACCACACGGGATGATGCCCGGTGGACCAGGTAAGACGAGCTTCTTCTTCTTCTTCCTCTGAGAAGCATTCAGAATCTTTTCATGAAAATTAATAATCAGGTGCTGAAGTGGTGACTTCTGATATTTTTGGTTTCGTGAGGGAAATATTACAGCACCATGTACCAGGAGGATATGAAATTATATGAAAATGATATAAAATAATTGCTGAAACATTTTGATAAGGGATTAATTGCCTTTTTAAAGAAAAAAAAAACAACTTCTAGTTCCTGATGCTCAAAATCTGAAGGTTTTCAGTTTGTATTTCTTTGATTAAAAAAACAATAGACAGATTAATCTATAATCAAAGTAAGTCACTGGAAACTTTGGCTAATCAAATGTGAGTTTTCACAGTTTTTAGAAAGCCAAAAGAGGAAGATATTTCCTTGTGCTTCATTTACTGTCGCACTAAATAAAATTGTAATGAATTTCACTCTTCCGATCTAATTAAGAAATGCGGTTGCTCCTTGTCACTTGCAGGAGGCATGCGGCCGCCGATGGGAGGACCCATGCAGATGATGCCAGGACCTCCTCACATGATGCGTCACCCTCGACCGATGATGATGCCAGTCAGGCCGGGCATGATGCGCCCAGACAGATAAGAGCGACTGGATCTCCTCCGTTCTTTGTTGCCACCAACAGACGCGCGGCCTAGCGAGGACACTTGGTTTAACATTTGGGTTTTTTGTCGATACGACTTTTTAATTTTCAAATGTCCATTTTCTCCAGCCTTCGAAGCTGAAGTCCCTGAAGTAATTATTCGTTTTTTGTATAATTACTTAAATGTTCTGCTTGAATCTTGGTATTTATTGATATCCACCTCATCAGAAATAATTCCAGATCCCCTTTTTAAAAATGTACTTTAATAAAACATCGTCCTCCCGTGTTAGTATCAAGACCAAATGACCTCCTGTCACTCTGCGACGCTGCGTTTTTGATACAATTTTTCTTATTTGTCTTTTTGCTTTGTTTTAGGTTTTACATGTTTTTGTTGTATTTCATTGCATCGAGAAATAAAACAGTGATTTCACACCTGCGTATTTTACTTTGTATATAATGCTTTGTTTATCAGTGAAGCTCATACGTCTGCATTCCCCCCCGTACGTTTGTTTTTTAGCAGAATTATGCAAAAACTACCAATTGTATTGTAAGATAGAATCCATTCAATTTTGGTAGGGATCCAGGAAATCTTTTTATCTTTGCTGGAAAAAACATTCTTCACAGTTGTCCCAGGGAATCATTCATGGATCGTGATTGGACATATTTACAGGACTGATATTTAAATGTGTGTGTGCAATTTGGTGCAGATCCATCAAAAGATCTGGTGAATTTAATGTTGCTTCATAAGGTGGATGTTTTTTGTTTTTTTTATCTTTTAAGAGCTGCTCATTGACACGGATGTTTTCTGTTCAGGCTCATTTCAAGCCGTCGTATTTAAAATTGTGACGCAACAAAACTTACTCTTACGTTAATCGGGTAGAATGTCAAGTGTAGCAAAACTAAGAAGATTTGATTTCTGAAAATATTTAGCTGATTATTCATCAAATGCAATTTCTACTTGTATAGCCAACATTCATAAATTGAGGTGTATTTATACAAAAAATGTCTATTCCTGCCTTGTAATCAGAGTTAGTGAATTCAAGCTTCCTAAATGTAGTGATTTGAGGTCATCACTGGCTGTATGAACCCCCCCAATGCTGCCACTTGGCGTCTTCCTAAGTGAATGTGACATGTCCTGCCTGCTTAAAGGTGTGAATGTGTTTGTCGAGCACGTTCGCCCGGTGACAGCCTGGCGATCTGGACAGGCTGTAGCCTTTCAGCATCCCCCCCTCACCACAGCCGGGACGTCACAGACGGATAAAACAGATGGATGTTGGAAAAAAATATTGTTTCACTCTGCAAATGAGAGGGTTGACCGGACCCTCATTAGCTCATTCGGTCAGGCGTGATGTGAGGAATTACAGCTGTTACATAAGAATCTGTGGCTGACGGTGAACCGTTATCTCGGCTGACATTTGTGTTGACGGTGCCTTGAAATAACTCCCTGTTTCTCTCCTGGAGCTGGATTATAAACTTCTGCATCCACCACAAACATCTGCCTGTATAATTGGGAAAACCTCTCAACAGATGGCGCTAGAGAGTCACGGTGCTCTGCAAATTACAACCCAGGACAGTGGACTGATGTGTGATTATGTGCTTCCATGCACTGTCAAATGTATTTGTATCTCACACCCCCAGAGGACATTTTAGTGGCTTTATGGTTTGAGAAATTTCTAGGCCACGTATAAGAGAGATAACAAACTTGTTGGGTGCAGCAGCCATATGCTTCACGCCGTGTTTGCCAATTTATATAGTCGCAGACCGGAGGGAAAGAGCTGCAGAGACGACCCGAGCTGATGCAGCACATCAGATCAACTTTAGGTATCTGTCAGTCATGCATGTTGTAAATTGTAATCTTCAGAGAGACGTTGGTGGATTACAGGGAATCTGATGGCCACTCTCCATTAACTGTCCCATAAACCTCCACTCTGCACATCACCGGGACCAGAATAACAGCATTTTAATGCACATTTTATGCACATGTTGGGCAGATACCAGTGTGTAGTAGGAACTCACGAGTCTTGAGTATGAATATTCAATCTCCCTGTGACGTGGAGCGCTGCCCCGAGGGGAATGAAGTGGAGTGTGTGTGTGTGTGGGGGGGGGTGGTGTTCAGGAGTTGAGGAAATAAGCTCTGATTCCTGACGAACATGTTATAATTAAGGTCATAGGAGGGAAAAGCTATTGTTCACTTCAATTGTTTTTTCCAACTGTATCAAGAGAAGTGACCTTTTGGAGAAAACCACATTCTCCCAATGGTGTTATTAATATGATCTGCACTTTAAAAACACAAACGTTGTATTTTGGAGTATAAATGTCGATTTCAAGGAAAAGGAACAGCCCACAAACCGTGATAATAAGGTTCTTTCAATAGAAGTGGATGAGACCTGATGAGTGAGACTATTTATCTGGGATTTCAGTGTCAGACTTTGTTAACTTGTGTTTTTCACTTGTAAAATGAGAGAAAACCAGTTTTTAAATTTCACTCAATGTTCACGTAACACTAGACTCTTACTCACTATACATTTTCACAACCTATTATATACAAATCTATTAATGTCTTTACTTTTAAATGTTTTTTTTTATAGTTTTTCCCAACTGTTATTTAACCAGGTTGGTCCCATTGAGATACAGCAGTAGTTTCATATATAAATACAAGCAGACGAATAACCTCTATACACTACACATGGACTACACAGACTGTATTTAAAGATGGCCGACACAATAAAAGTGAAGCCAAAGTGTTTTTCGATTGTCACCTGCCAGCTTCATGAGGTCATGAATCCGGCTCCTCTCCTCCAGGTTAGTGGACGGGACAAGGGTCCAACTAAACAGTCAAGGTACACATCAAATAAATGTTTCTCAAAGATGGAATCTGTTATTTTAAGTAGTTCTTACAACACTGATTTATGTTCAAGGGTTCACGTTTCTTGTAAGTTTGTTTTAATTGGTTATTTGATGCTAAAAAACATAGTGACACCTCGTGATTGACAGCTGAGACTGACTCCTGATTGGTTGAACTGCTCAGACTCTGGCTCCAAAGGACATCATATTTTTGTTCATTTCTGGATAGTGGGAAGTGGAGACGAATCATCCATCTTTAGTTACTGTCTATTTATATCTTATCAGCAAATACCTGCCAACATGTATGGATGTGTTTCTTAATTATTTTTCTCACGTGAGTAAGTTAAATGAATCAAAAGAAAGTATTAAAATCCGATCAATAGACTGCGTGACCTCCCTTTACCTCGAAACGCCAATTATCCTCCGTTCCACTTGTGCACAGTTTTTCACGTTGTTCCAAGTTTCTCGGAGAACTCGCCGCGGTTCCACTGTGGATTTCGTCTGTCTCGGTGTCTTCTGTCTCTTCATGTAATCCCAGACTGACACCACGATGTTGAGTACCGGGCTCTGTGGGGGGCCGTGCAACCATCTGCTTTCAGCACCGAAGACAGTTCTTTAAGACTCGGGGCTGCATGTTTGGGGGTCGTCGTTTCATGCTGCAGAATAAGTTGGGGACATGATCAGACGCGTCCCGGACGGATCCGCATGCAGGATGAGAATCTAAACATCTAAAGGCCTTAAAGTTCTTTTCTTGCACAGAATCGTACATGTGTCTCAGGTGAATCACATGGTTTTTCCTCTGTGATCAAAAATAAAATAATCCAAACCAAGTTAAAGTAGGAAAACTGAGTCGCTGCAGAGCTGAAGCGAGCTGTTTATAATTCTGTGTCTATAATATGACGGTGGTATCTGGATAGGCAGATATATGCAGGTGCTGAAGTGGAAATCAGCAGTTTATCGACATCAGCTTCTGCCCTTATCCCCAAAAAGCTCTTGAATCTCGTTGACTTTCCAAGTTGACATCTTCCTTGATCGTCTTCTCGTGTATGTCTCTTTGAATCCCAGACTGCATTACGTTTGTACGGGTCTGTGGGTCCGTCCATTGTTTAGAAACGTCATCATGCCATTGCTCGTCTTCACTGACCTGAGAATATTGGCTGATTCAGAGGGTCCACCCGACAGTTCTCCAGAGTTTTTCTCTGCGATCGACTGGCAGGGAAATGGTTTTGCGAATTGATCAAAATGAACAATCAACCAAATTAAAGTAGAACGAGTCAGTAGAGTGAGCACGAAGTTCAGTGCATGCGGGTAATGATAGGAATATTGTTCAGGTGGTTAGTGTAATCACAGTTACGACACAGCTTTCCTTACCAAAGCGAACCGGTCTAAGTTGAAGTTTTTTCGAAAAAAGGAAATTTCTTATAACTTTTATTAATATTGCAAGAAAGGGTGTTTTTTGTACTTTTTCACCAATGTCCCTGGGAATAACTCTGACTGATTTCTATGAGGGTAGAGTTTGGTGCGTCTGACTGAATTGAAGTCGACTGTTGGGTCTCGGTGGAGGTACGTGCTCTAATTGACTTGACTTACTCTCTTTGAACAGTGCACTTCATGCTCACCTCCTTGATATTCCTGTCAGACGAGTGAATGAATTAATGTCCTGAATATCAACACTCAGAGGCTCACAGGCGCTCGGGAAAGCTTCTCTCTGCACTGCTGCCCCAGACCCGTCAACAAGGCCGAGGAGGAGCGAGGCTTAAGGCCGACTGCTGATTCATTATCTGCTTAGAACCAAACAGGTTGGACCGCGATTGACAACCGGCTAGATCCGCCCCCGATTTGTGCTCCTCTGATGGATCGTTTTGGGTTGTGTATTCCTGATGATGCATCGTCCATTGCTCCCAGCATGCATTTGGCATTCTTAACACTCAACAGTCTTGGTTGAATGAAAAATGATAATCCCCTGACTGGCGATTCCTCTGAAGCCAATTGGCCCATGACTGCGTGAAGACCAGGAGGATGCTCGGGCGCAGGGCATGCTGGGGGATGAATGCTCGGCGCTGCGGGATGGACTATTGATCCAAAGAATGAGAGCGAGCCGTTTGCCCAGGCAAAGATTTTAGTTGGACTTTTCAATACCTCCTATCTCTCCCTTTCCTGCTCCCTTTTGTCTCTCCCCCTCCATCTATGTTCTACCGCCGCTCCTCCTCCCTCCAAGAGGTGCCCCTGCTACACTGCTCTGTAATTTAATCCATTTAGTCATGGCTCCAGATCAATATCCATTTCCTCGGCCTCGGGGAGACAGTCTTGAATGTGCTTGTTTCAAACGATGGTGTTGGCCAGCAGGGGCTCCCATGGGCCTGCAGGCTGACACGGATGTCGTACGCCACCGTATCCAAGGAAACGGAGCAAAGCTTCCAGTGAATCTCGCACTAAACACATCTGGAGACGTCGAAAGACTCATCTTCACATTTATAAAAGTATTTGGTTTGACTTCAATCAATCAATCAATCAAATTTTATTTGTATAGCCCATATTCACAAATCACAATTTGTCTCATAGGGCTTTAACATGGTGTGACATCCTCTGCCCTTAACCCTCAACAAGAGGAAGGAACAACTACTAAAAAACCCTTTTAACAGGGTAAAGAAGGTAGAAACCTCAGAGCCACATGTGAGGGATCCCTCTCCCAGGATGGACAGAAGTGCAATAGATGTCAAGTGTAAACATGACCAAGATAAAGGTTTTAGCAGCATTGATAAGGGTAAACAGGTGAATTGGTGGATTAATGTCATTAACGGTGAAGTATCTGAGGAGAAATACTCCTCTCTGTATCAGCAGTCCTGCTGCAATCATAGTCTATGGACAGCAGCCAGCAAGGTCATGATACACCATCAAGATCGGATGCCACTACAGTCCACAGTCATTGTCCACTGCCGCCATTTAGGATCCATCGTCAGCTGCCACCTCGGTCGTGGTCCACCACCATTATTGGATGCCAACACGATAAAGGATCCGCCTTTATTACCACGATCAGCCAGCACGATACAGAATCCGCCATACTGGGATCCACCATTACGATCTCTGTCTATCATCTGTCTATCATAGTCTATCATCTATCTTAAAGTCTATCACTGTCTCACCTCCAGGTCTTACTCTCCAGCACAAATGAATTATTCTGTTCCACTGAGATGCAGAACTCTTGCCCAGTTAGCAAACAAATGGCATCTAATCTGGTTTAATCACGGCTAATTTGATTAGTTGGGCCTTTTATGCAGCCAGGAAGAGAGATGGGAGTTATTATTCCTACTCCCCGCAGGATTGATTTACTGCCGGCACAATGCTGGGATGATGAGTAGCTTTTACTACGCTGCGGTGCAAAGGTTCAATCACGACAAACGGCCTGTGCGTCACGCCGTCAGCTGACGGTCTAAATGTGACCGTAAAGGGTTCGTCACTCGCTGCCACTGGGTGAACGTTTCGAGCGCGCATAACATTGTTAGCCGTCCTACTTAAGTACAAATTGTGTTCAGCCGGGCCCCGTGGCGGCCTGCCACCGGCCAGCTGTACGCTCTGCGGACCCCGACAGTGATTCTCCTTCACCTGCTCCTCCGCCGTGTTGTGCAGTGCCATGTTTTATAAATAACCGTGTTAAATATTCATCCGTCAGCATTTGCATCCAAAGTGTTTTGCATTTCACAGCCGAGTTTCGTAAAGTCAAAAGGACGGGCAAATAATTTACACAACTATTTACTGACACGGTCGGTTACAACTGTTGGTGTGAAATAAGATTTACGGCGTGTTGTGTTACATTCAACTTTCATGGATTTTAAAACTACTTTTATACTGTGTTTTACTAATATTCAGTTTGTGGCAGTATTGTAGGAAGGTCTTACGTTTACTAAAGGACAGAATAAAGATAAATTATACCTGCAACTGGTCAATATTCATAAAGTAAATGAACTAAAAGTGAGAAATTGAATTCTGTCATGTTTTAAAACAAGTGTTGAGGATTTACACCTAAATAATATTTAGTTTAAGTTCCTTAAAACACCGGAAGGTTTCCAGGACATTCTTGACTTCAGAGGCAGCAGCGGTCGTCCTG